>JAVALU010001573.1:347500-1615000 GCA_030770095.1 Gila robusta
CCCAAAACCTTGAAAAACAAAAATAAAAGCATTCTCACTCAGCAGACAAACCCCCCTCCCCTCAAACACACGGAGAGACGTAGGGTCAGAGAGAGAGGAAGAGAAAATTCTCCAAAACATCCACATTCAAACCAAAATATCTGACTTCCTGTTGGTCTGAGCTAATGACATTAAATTAGAAAGTTGTCCAGCTCGATATGAACAATATACATACTGAGTTTTAAGATTGTAGATAAAAGTATAGACCTAACTCCCCCTCTTTTGTCAAAAGGTGGCGCTACTGAGCCCCTGCACCACGCCCGTTTCTGAAACTTTGCACATGTCTACTGGCTAATAAATGTGATGTGTCTGTCGAGTTTCATGCAATTTCAAGTATGCTAAGAGTCTCAAAAGCATCAAAAAAGAATCTTAAAGTTTGATGCGTTACCACGGCAACAGTATCTAAGATATCAATAATCCTTTCACAGGTCTAAATCTGCCGTGTGTTTACATTATACACATAAAGTTTGAAGCAAATCGGGTAAAAATAAGAGGGTGATTTTAAAGCATTTTGAAAGTGACACACTTCCTGCTGCCAGTTGGTGGCGCTATAACTTTGACTCACAATAGTCACATCCATGTGATCGGCCTCTTACAGCGAACACACTGCTGAAGTTTCATCAAGATCAGTCAATGTATGCAGAAGTTATAACACACTTCCTGTTTCCATTATTCGCCATAAATTCGTTTCCTCGCCACGGCCAAACCGTTCGAGATATCAAAAATCCCCTGGCAATTTTTCATCCTCAATGTCTTGACTTCATGCACACCGAGTTTGGTGACGATCGGGTGAATTCCCTAGGAGGAGTATATCGAATTCCTGAGCATGAGTTTCCAAACAACCCATAATAGCCGACTTCCTGTTGGGCTGGCGTAAAAAGTAAGAGTGCGAAGGATATATGAAACGATGAGATCTATATGTGTACCGATTTTCAGATTAATTCATGCAAGCGTGTTTGATATATGGACATGTTTTCGAATCCCGTTCCAGGGGGCGCTGTCGAGCCCCCCTGCCACGCCCGGGTACCATCTTCAACCCGGCCCTGATGGCCGCGGGTTCTGACCCGTGTGCAAAGTTTCAAGAGTTTTCGAGCACGTTAAGGGCCCCAAAAGTGCCCAAAAGGTAGTAAAATAATAATAATAATAATAATAATAATAATAATAATAATAATAATAATAAATAATCCTAAGGAAAACAATAGGGCCTTCGCCTTTTCAAGGCTTGGGCCCTAATAAAGAATAATAAATAATCCTAAGGAAAACAATAGGGCCTTCGCCTTTTCAAGGCTTGGGCCCTAAATATCTGACTTCCTGTTGGTCTGAGCTAATGACTTTAAATTAGAAAGTTGTCCAGCTCGATGGGAACAATATACATACTGAGTTTTAAGATTGTAGATAAAAGTATAGACCTAACTCCCCCTCTTTTGTCAAAAGGTGGCGCTACTGAGCCCCTGCACCACGCCCGTTTCTGAAACTTTGCACATGTCTACTGGCTAATAAATGTGATGTGTCTGTCGAGTTTCATGCAATTTCAAGTATGCTAAGAGTCACAAAAGCATCAAAAAATAATCTTAAAGTTTGATGCGTTACCACGGCAACAGTATCTAAGATATCAATAATCCTTTCACAGGTCTACATCTGCCGTGTGTTTACATTATACACATAAAGTTTTAAGCAAATCGGATAAAAATAAGAGGGTGATTTAAAAGCATTTTGAAAGTGATACACTTCCTGCTGCCAGTTGGTGGCGCTATAACTTTGACTCACAATAGTCACATCCATGTGATCGGCCTCTTACAGCGAACACACTGCTGAAGTTTCATCAAGATCAGTCAATGTATGCAGAAGTTATAACACACTTCCTGTTTCCATTATTCGCCATAAATTCGTTTCCTCGCCACGGCCAAACCGTTCGAGATATCAAAAATCCCCTGGCAATTTTTCATCCTCAATGTCTTGACTTCATGCACACCGAGTTTGGTGACGATCGGGTGAATTCCCTAGGAGAAGTGTTTCAAATTCCTGAGCATGAGTTTCCAAACAACCCATAATAGCCGACTTCCTGTTGGGCTGGCGTAAAAAGTAAGAGTACGAAGGATATATGAAACGATGAGATCTATATGTGTACCGAGTTTCATATTATTACATGCAAGCGTGTTTGATTTATGGACCAAGTTTTCGGACCCCGTTCCAGGGGGCGCTGTCGAGCCCCCCTGCCACGCCCAGATACCAGCTTCAGCCCGGCCCTGATGGCCGCGGGTTCTGACCCGTGTGCAAAGTTTCAAGAGTTTTTGAGCACGTTAAGGGCCCCAAAATTGCCCAAATAGTCGTAAGAAAAATATAGAAAATGACTTTCCAAACAACCCATAATAACCGACTTCCTGTTGGGCTGACGTAAAACTTAGAGCGCGAAAGTTGTTCGGCCCGATGAGATCTAAATATGTACCGAGTTTCATATTATTACATGCAAGCATGTACCGAGTTTCATATTATTACATGCAAGCATGTTTGATATATGGACAAGTGTTCGAATCGCATTCCAGGGGGCGCTGTCGAGCCCCCCTGCCACGCCCGGGTACCAGCTTCAGCCCGGCCCTGATGGCCGCGGGTTCTGACCTGTGTGCAAAGTTTCAAGAGTTTTCGAGCACGTTAAGGGCCCCAAAACCTTGAAAAACAAAAATAAAAGCATTCTCACTCAGCAGACAAATCCCCCTCCCCCCAAACACACGGAGAGACGTAGGGTCAGAGAGAGAGGAAGAGAAAATTCTCCAAAACATCCACATCCAAACCAAAATATCTGACTTCCTGTTGGTCTGAGCTAATAACTGTAAATTAGAAAGTTGTCCAGCTCGATATGAACAATATACATACTGAGTTTTAAGATTGTAGATAAAAGTATAGACCTAACTCCCCCTCTTTTGTCAAAAGGTGGCGCTACTGAGCCCCTGCACCACGCCCGTTTCTGAAACTTTGCACATGTCTACTGGCTAATAAATGTGATGTGTCTGTCGAGTTTCATGCAATTTCAAGTATGCTAAGAGTCTCAAAAGCATAAAAAAATAATCTTAAAGTTTGATGCATTACCACGGCAACAGTATCTAAGATATCAATAATCCTTTCACAGGTCTACATCTGCCGTGTGTTTACATTATACACATAAAGTTTTAAGCAAATCGGGTAAAAATAAGAGGGTGATTTCAAAGCATTTTGAAAGTGACACACTTCCTGCTGCCAGTTGGTGGCGCTATAACTTTGACTCACAATAGTCACATCCATGTGATCGGCCTCTTACAGCGAACACACTGCTGAAGTTTCATCAAGATCAGTCAATGTATGCAGAAGTTATAACACACTTCCTGTTTCCATTATTCGCCATAAATTCGTTTCCTCGCCACGGCCAAACCGTTCGAGATATCAAAAATCCCCTGGCAATTTTTCATCCTCAATGTCAAGATCTATATGTGTACCGAGTTTCATATTATTACATGCAAGCGTGTTTGATTTATGGACCAAGTTTTCGGACCCCGTTCCAGGGGGCGCTGTCGAGCCCCCCTGCCACGCCCAGATACCAGCTTCAGCCCGGCCCTGATGGCCGCGGGTTCTGACCCGTGTGCAAAGTTTCAAGAGTTTTTGAGCACGTTAAGGGCCCCAAAATTGCCCAAATAGTCGTAAGAAAAATAAAAAATGACTTTCCAAACAACCCATAATAACCGACTTCCTGTTGGGCTGACGTAAAACTTAGAGCGCGAAAGTTGTTCGGCCCGATGAGATCTATAAGTGTACCGAGTTTCAGATTATTACATGCAAGCGTGTTTGATATATGGACAAGTGTTCAAACACCATTCCAGGAGGCGCTGTCGAGCCCCCCTGCCACGCCCGGGTACCATCTTCAGCCCGGCCCTGATGGCCGCGGGTTCTGACCCGTGTGCAAAGTTTCAAGAGTTTTCGAGCACGTTAAGGCCCCCAAAAGTGCCCAAAAGGTAGTAAAATAATAATAAAGAATAATAATAATAATAAATATAGCTGCGAGCAGCGATTGCGGGCCCAAGCCGGTGGCACCGCCACCCCGGTGCCTTTAGTTACCTAAAGGCACCGGGGTGGCGGTGCCGCCAGCTTTGGCCCTTCATCGCTGCTCGCAGCTATATTATATATATATATATATATATATATATATATATATATAAAAACAAGCCGCCACCCCGGTGCCTTTAGGGTTATTGTGCACGACGTGCAAAAATGTAACCCCGCTTTGACTGTTGAAAAGAAGTGTGCTGTAGAGCTTGCATCAGTGTGGGCTCTGCAAAAGTGCACATTCAGGGCACATATCAACCACAAAGTATGCGTGAGCACCCTTCTGAAACCTAAAATGAAAAATGAGACAGCCTACGGTCTCATGGATTTAACGGACACATGAAATAAGTACACAAGACCGAAAATTCATATGAAGTGTCATATGAAATATGGGGACAGGGCTTATGATCGTGAACCACAATAGCCACATATATGAGATCATTTAAATTTAGAATAATTTTTAGGTCAATATGTTTTGCAGCACTTAAATGTGTAAATCCAGAAGCCCAGTATTTATCTGGAGGTCTTTGTCCTTTGCCTGTCAACCTGGTTTGTCTCTGCCTTTTCTGTTCTGCCCTGTTTGCCATTGTTCACCCTGCCTGTCTTGACCATTCTTAATAAAAAGCTGCAAATGGATTCCCCTGGCCTGACCCTGCCTCGATACAACACATATGCTGCATCTGCTCGCTATCTGCCGAACGCCTCTGGTAGTTCCGCTTCAGCACTGATGATGTTGTAGGAATAGTGCGCTCTGGTTGGTTTGGATTATTCTGGAATTTTTATTTTATACAGAAATAAGTTATTTATAATTCAGATGATATATATATATATATATATATATATATATATATATATACATATATAAAGACACAGAGAATATTACTTGCCTTACCTAAATAGAACAATGAAAAAATAAATAAAAATTAAAAAAATAATTAGGGAATCACTAAACCGAGAGAATTATTCTGATGTGATGATACACTCAAAATATTACACAAGCAATCCTTTAAATTTAATGATATTCAGAACAGAACAAAAATAAAAAAAAAACTATAAACAAGAAGTAACCGAAATAATGTAAAGCGAAAGTGAAAGTAAGTGGTGTTGGGCTCACGTAACTCTCTCATTAGAATCAAACTGTTTCAACATTTGCGATGTATTTGGATGCTAAACTATTCTATATTATAGGCTTTGTACTTCACTCACGTCAAAATATGTGTGTGTGTGTGTGTGTGTGTGTGAGAGAGAGAGAGAGAGAGGCGCGGGCGCGATCGAACTGTGTGTGTGTGTGTGTGAGAGAGAGAGACGCGGGCGCGATCGAACTGTGTGTGTGTGAGAGAGAGAGAGAGAGAGAGAGGCGCGGGCGCGATCGAACTGTGTGTGTGCGTGAGACAGAGAGAGAGGCGCGGGCGCGATCGAACTGTGTGTGTGTGTGTGCGTGCGTGTGTGAGAGAGAGAGGCGCGCGCGTGATCGAACTGTGTGTGTGTGTGCGTGTGTGAGAGAGAGGCGCGGGCGCGATCGAACTGTGTGTGTGTGTGTGTGTGTGTGTGTGAGAGAGAGAGAGAGAGAGGCGAGGGCGCGATCGAACTGTGTGTTGTGTGTGTGTGTGTGTGCGTAATAAATAAATAAATAAAAGTGCGTATAATATAATTTTGGACACAAGAGGGCAGTATGGCCCTATGTATGAATTTGTATTTAAACTATCACCCGAAGAGACCCCCCTCCCCCTCCCCACACGGACACACACACACACACATAATGGCAGGGGACACTCTCTCTGTCAGAGAGAGGGAGAGAAAATTGTCAGAATCCACATTCAAACTACAATATCTGACTTTCTGTTGGTCTGAGCTATTGGCTGTAAATTAGAAAGTTGTTCGGCTTGACGAGAACAATATACACGCAGAGTTTTGTAACTGTAGGTAAAATTAACTAAGTTATAACACACTTTATGTGTCCTTTTTTAGTCATAAATTCATTTCCTCGCCACGGCCAAACCGTTCGAGATATCAAAAATCCGTCCGCAATTTAGCATCCTCAATGTCTTGACTTCACGCTGACCGAGTTTCGTGGCGTTTGGATTAATTCTCTAGGAGAAGTATATCAAAAATAAAAGCATGCATTTTTCAAACAACCCATAATAGCTGACTTCCTGTTGAGCTGTCGTAAAACTTAGAGCACGAAAGTTGTTCGGCCCGATGAGATCTATAAGTGTACCGAGTTTCATATTATTACATGCAAGCATGTTTGATATATGGACAAGTGTTCGAATCCCATTCCAGGGGGCGCTGTCGAGTCCCCCTGCCACGCCCGGGTACCATCTTCAGCCCGGCCCTGATGGCCGCGGGTTCTGACCCGTGTGCAAAGTTTCAAGAGTTTTCGAGCACGTTAAGCGCCCCAAAACCTTGAAAAACTAAAATAAAAGCATTCTCACTCAGCAGACAAACCCCCCTCCCCTCAAACACACGGAGAGACGTAGGGTCAGAGAGAGAGGAAGAGAATATTCTCCAAAACATCCACATTCAAACCAAAATATCTGACTTCCTGTTGCTCTGAGCTAATAAGTGTAAATTAGAAAGTTGTCCAGCTCGATATGAACAATATACATACTGAGTTTTAAGATTGTAGATAAAAGTATAGACCTAACTCCCCCTCTTTTGTCAAAAGGTGGCGCTACTGAGCCCCTGCACCACGCCCGTTTCTGAAACTTTGCACATGTCTACTGGCTAATAAATGTGATGTGTCTGTCGAGTTTCATGCAATTTCAAGTATGCTAAGAGTCACAAAAGCATCAGAAAAGAATCTTAAAGTTTGATGCGTTACCACGGCAACAGTATCTAAGATATCAATAATCCTTTCACAGGTCTAAATCTGCCGTGTGTTTACATTATACACATAAAGTTTTAAGCAAATCGGGTAAAAAGAAGAGGGTGATTTCAAAGCATTTTGAAAGTGACACACTTCCTGCTGCCAGTTGGTGGCGCTATAACTTTGACTCACAATAGTCACATCCATGTGATCGGCCTCTTACAGCGAACACACTGCTGAAGTTTCATCAAGATCAGTCAATGTATGCAGAAGTTATAACACACTTCCTGTTTCCATTATTCGCCATAAATTCGTTTCCTCGCCACGGCCAAACCGTTCGAGATATCAAAAATCCCCTGGCAATTTTTCATCCTCAATGTCTTGACTTCATGCACACCGAGTTTGGTGACGATCGGGTGAATTCCCTAGGAGAAGTGTTTCAAATTCCTGAACACGAGTTTCCAAACAACCCATAATAGCCGACTTCCTGTTGGGCTGGCGTAAAAAGTAAGAGTACGAAGGATATATGAAACGATGAGATCTATATGTGTACCGATTTTCAGATTAATTCATGCAAGCGTGTTTGATATAATGGACATGTGTTCGAATCCCGTTCCAGGGGGCGCTGTCGAGCCCCCCTGCCACGCCCGGGTACCATCTTCAGCCCGGCCCTGATGGCCGCGGGTTCTGACCCGTGTGCAAAGTTTCAAGAGTTTTCGAGCACGTTAAGGGCCCCAAAAGTGCCCAAAAGGTAGTAAAATAATAATAATAATAAAGAATAATCCTTAGGAAAACAATAGGGCCTTCGCCTTTTCAAGGCTTGGGCCCTAATAATAATAATAATAATAATAATAAAGAATAATCCTTAGGAAAACAATAGGGCCTTCGCCTTTTCAAGGCTTGGGCCCTAATAAAGAATAATCCTTAGGAAAACAATAGGGCCTTCGCCTTTTCAAGGCTTGGGCCCTAATAATAAAGAATAATCCTTAGGAAAACAATAGGGCCTTCGCCTTTTCAAGGCTTGGGCCCTAATAATCCTTAGGAAAACAATAGGGCCTTCGCCTTTTCAAGGCTTGGGCCCTAATAATAATCCTTAGGAAAACAATAGGGCCTTCGCCTTTTCAAGGCTTGGGCCCTAATAATAATAATAATAAAGAATAATCCTTAGGAAAACAATAGGGCCTTCGCCTTTTCAAGGCTTGGGCCCTAAAAAAAAAATAATCCTAAAGAAAACAATAGGGCTCTGTGCCCTTTCAGGGCTTGGGCCCTAATAATCCTAAGGAAAACAATAGGGCTCTGCGCCCTTTCAGGGCTTGGGCTCTAATTAAAGCTGCAAGCAGCATTTATCGGGGTTCAAGCATTTAAGGCCTTTAAGCACATAAGCATTAAAGACATTAAGTTTTATTTAGCAAGCATTTAACCACTGACATTATAGATGGAAAAGACCATTTACAGCCAATACAGGCAATTTACCATAGGAAATACATGGTTTGCAAAGCTTTTTAACAGTTATAGTGCCACCTATTGCCCGATCTCCATAAAATTTGGCATGCTTGTTTACTATGTTATGTCACATATCCCCACCAATTTTTGAGAAGTTCTGAGATTTCGTTTAAGATTTATAGGCTTTTGAGTGTATTTTGCCATGCCCATTTTGTAAATGACCCTGTTATAGCCATTCATATCGTCGCTGTCCGATGAAAACCGCGTATGTCCATTTTGCCGATTTTGAGATTTTTCGACGGCTAGAATGTCCAGGTTCATTTCCGTATACAGTATGCTTCACATATCTAAATGACCAATGAAAAGTTGTGAAATCATGTCATCTGATTTTCACGTATATCCATTTGGTGTCAAAGCTGTCAATCACGCCGCGTATCTCCCACCCTGTGGAGGCATCTCGCCGGTCTCGTGACTGTTACAGCGACATCATGTGGCGTATTCAAATGAGTACAAATATTCTCTTTACTAAGATCACACTTTATATCCTTTATTGGAAATGTTTATTGCCGAGATATAAAGCTGTAAATATGTTTTAAAAAATCTGTTTTAAATCTTCACAGACCCCTCAGTGAAAACCTTAATATAGAAGAATCAAAATATAGGAGAATATTCAATGGTTCAGAATTCAAACTTTATTGATTACTTCACCAAATGCTTTAAAGATTGCATCACAATATGTATAGACAGGGCTTAATTTGAGCCGGAACACGACGGAACATCCGACGTTGGATCCGGGACCTTTTTTATTGGATCCGGCACCTCCTATGAAAAATGTATCGCCTAAATTAAAAACATAAAATTACTATTTGTGTAGTGTTCAATGTTGTTATCGATAGAGATGCGCGGATGGGGTATTATTTCATCCTCAACCGCATCACAAAACTCATCATCCGCACAAACGTTTTTTGAACAAATTTCAAAGCAGCGCCCGCCCGCCATCCGCTGATTGTTTTGCGGTCTATGGACGATGCTGAAGCGAGCAGCGAGGCTATAAAGCCCTTGTCTGTTCTAGAAAGGATGCAGCAAAGCTATTTAATGCTAATATATGAATCATAGGCCTATGATTCACAATGCAAGTGAACGCAGCGCGCCGGCGCCTCCATGTTACGGTTATTATATTGTCTGCTATAGCCTATTTGCTTTTTATTTATTAAATACATGCAATTGGTTGATGAAACATTTATTAAAATTAAGATACAATTTATACAAAACGAAATTCACTTTAAAGAAAGGCTTTCTACAAAGCAAAACTTAATTAAGTGGTAAAAATCATGTCTGAAGATTTACAAAACAAAACTTAATTAAGTGGTAAAAACCATGTCTCATATTGCGCATCTTATGATCCTATATTTTATTACAATTGTTTTTGAGCTAAAATGTCATACACATCATATAGCCTATACCTACACACTGTATTATGATTCAATTATCAAACATGTTTGGGGCCAGTCAAGGGGTAATTAAACTGCACGATCAGTTATCGGTAATGATACATTGTTTTATTATTGTAAATGTTTACGATTGCAAATGTTTATTATTACAAATGTTTTTCATTTGTTTAATAAATCTCATAATGATGGCACGTCACTATATCACAGTCAGCTTATATTTCTATCTCAAATGATTGGCGGTCTGTCAGGGGGTACTTGGCTGAGAAAAAAAATGATAGGGGGTACGTTATTGAAAAAAGATTGAGAAGCACTGCTATAGGCAGTGTGATTTTTTTTTTTGTTCCGTTACCTCCAAGCCGCGTTTTGAGTTGCCGGATAGGCAGTGTAATAGGCAGTGTAATTTTTTTAAACATTAAACAACAGAGACATTTAATAAACTGAGCGTATTTAATAAACTGAGACGCAGGCTATTTAATAAACTGAGCGTAGCCTATTCATCTGTCAATATAAAACGCGACTTGGTCATTCTAATTAATGATCGGAAGAACGCGTATCGACCACCGTTACTGTAAAATATGCACGTATGTCCATTTAAACTCGATTTTGGTCAAATGTGGATTATATAATTACAATGGCAAGAATATGGTTACATTTAAAGATGCCCTACCAAGTATGACAACGCTACGTTCAACTGCTTTTGAAATTACGGTGTTTTTTCACTTCCTGAAAAGTAACCGTTTTGGACATACGTGAGTTTCATCGGGCAGCGACGATATGCAAAATCTCAACTTTTTTTTCGATAATTATTGATCTAGAGCAGAGGTCTTCAATCCTGCTCCTGGAGGGCCACTGTCCTGCAGAGTTTAGTTCCAACCCTAATCAAACACACCTGAATCAGCTCATCAGGATCGCTTGAATATACAAAAGGCAGGTGGGCTGAAGCAGGTTGTAACTAAACTCTGCAGGACAGTGGCCCTCCAGGAGCAGGATTGAAGACCTCTGATCTAGAGAGTCCAAAGAATCGTCCTAGACTGGTTTGGTTCCGATCGGGCGAAAAACCTAGGACTAGTTCGCAAAAGTACGTTTTTAACATATTCGCAAATATTTAATGAACGATTTGATTGACAGCAGTGGTTCTAGAGGCAAAGTTGTTCAGTATGAGGAGATCTATCAAATGATATGCATATTTTGTGGATATGTGACACACCACGTGATTACAGAGTGTGTAAATCTAGTTAGCGCTAACTAGTGGCCGATTTCTTTCAAAATTCTTACAGACCTCTAGGGCCCTGAGTCGAACATGCCCACCGAGTTTCTTTCTGATCGGCCTCTGTTAACCTTGTCTAATAGGTGCTCAAACTTCATTGGCTGATGGCAGCCATGTTTTTTGAGATACGCCAATGTCCTCATAGACATACATGGCACCTTGGACCAAGACACTGCATACCAATTTTCAAGTCAATCCGACTAACGGTCAGGTGTTTTTTTGTTGTTGTTTTTTGTTATAGCGCCACCTAGTGCTCAATTGTGATTTTTTTTACTGTGACCTCAGATTGAACTCATACACATGTGTACCGAGTTTGGTGAAGCTATCTCATTTACTTCTTGAGTTATAGCAATTTTAGTAAAATAGGCTCCTCCCACAACAATCATTTTGCGCCCCCTAACGACCGTGAATCGAAATTTGTGTAAAATTGGTGTAACATTCTCATTTTCCACTATATCTCATCAGCAATTTCGATTTCGGCACGCTCTGCAGCAGCTGACCACTAAGGAGCGAATGTACAGTGACGTGACATCACTGCCAGATTCAAACTGTGCTTTCGCGCTATGCTGGCGCTGAGCCAAAGACGGACGCGCTCAGTGCTTGTCATAGGCTATATCACAACTGTTCAGTGTTTTTAACCACATAATGTTTATTTTAGGTTTCAGACATTTAAATACATATAATTTATAGCAAAACAATACATTTATAGTTTGTAAAATACACAATGGTGTCTATGGAAGCAGACCATTCAAATATATTTGCCGACGGTTTTTATTCATATCAGACACACAGTGTAAATATCTATAAAGTGATGCCGGCTAAACATCGTGATGTCTGTCAGCCATCATCATTGTCCATCGGCCCAACCCTAACCATTTGGCCAAGTTTCAAGTCTCTAGGCCTTACGGTTTGGGCTGCATGATGCGTTTTAGGGGAGAATAATAATAATAAAAACCCTTACAATTACAATAGGGTTTCAGCACTTCGTGCTTGAACCCCTAATTATAATAATAACAGTAGCCTAATAGTAATATAACATTTTATTGCTTAATGTTCCATCATTTGACTACAGTGAAATATTACAGTGATGGCAGTGCATGAAGTGTGCTTACATTTTACTGTACAGTAGGCTACTAGCTAGTATTTTAGATTATTACACGAGGTGTGCATTATGCCATAAAATAAATAAAAAAACGGCAGAAAAGGTAGATTTTTAGGTGGTTCTAAATGGGAACAGTGATAAAGCCTAGTTTTCTAGTCAATATTGTGACCAAATTACACTGCTCCAAAAAATTAAGGGAACACTTAAATCACACATTGGATCTCAATGAATGAAATATTCAATTTGCAAATCTTTATTTATATACATTCTATAATTTGTTAAGAACAAAATTATGTGACAACAGTCAATGGAAACCAAAGTCATCAACACACTGAGAGCTGGATTCAAAATCATACCAAAAAAATCTAAAAAATGCTAATCCAACTTGCATTAAGTTCATCACATCAACTCATAATGTAAGTCAGTAGTGTGTATGGCCCCCACGTGTATGCACTCACGACAACGTCTGGGCATGCTCCTGATGAGATGGCAGATGGTGTCCTGGAGGATCTCCTCCCAGATCTGGATCAGGGCATCATTGAGCTCCTGTGTTGCCACTTGGCGGCCTCGGATGCTCTGATACATAATGTACCAGAGGTTCTCAATTGGGATTTAGATCTGGGGAATGCCTTTGTCATCTAAAATCTGCCTATACACTCTAGCCACATGAGGCCGGGCATTATTATGCACCAGGACGAACCCAGGGCCCACTTCACCAGCATAAGGTCTGACAATGGCTCTGAGGATTTCATCCCGGTACCTAACAGCAGTAAGGGAACCATTGGCTAGCAAGGATATTCCTTCCCAGACCATTACTGACCCACCATTAAACCGGTCATGCTGTATGATGTTGCACGCAGCATAACGTTCCTCACGGCATATCCAAACTCTTTCACGTCTGTCACGTGCTCGGTCTGAACCTGCTCTCATCTGTGAAGAGAACGGGGTGCCAATGGCGGACTTGCCAGTTTTGGTGTTCTCTGGCAAATCCCAATCGAGCTGCAAAGTGCTGAGCTGTGAACACAGGTCCCACTAGAGGACGTCG
Source organism: Gila robusta (assembly GCA_030770095.1). Lineage (NCBI taxonomy): Eukaryota > Metazoa > Chordata > Actinopteri > Cypriniformes > Leuciscidae > Gila > Gila robusta. Next base: position 360,728 of record JAVALU010001573.1, read on the forward strand.
GGCCCTCGTGCCACCCTCATGAAGTCTGTTTCTGACAGTTTGGTCAGAAACATGCACACCAGTAGCCTGCTGGAGATTATTTTGTAGGGCTATGGCAGTGCTCCTCTTGTTCCTTCTTGCAGAAAGGAGCAGGGATGAAAAATAAAAATGGAGATGACAACAATATAGCCTATATTCCATATAGACGTCGGTGTGCAACAAAAGCCTGTTCCTCGGGGGAGCAGCGCAATAAGAAACAAACAAACAAAAAATACACCAAAAGACCATTATAGGCATATCTAGCAGTCAGTTAAAATAAATTAGTTGCAATGACACTGATTATTTTTACTATTCTATTGAGGAATGAGACAAGTGAAGAACGCTTCTCTCTCGTGTGAGCGAGCACACTGGACAACCAAACTTCTGGGCTTTCTAGTAAATTTGTGGTCGATTGGTATAACTTAGGTTTCAATAATTTAGATGACACAGGTTCAAATCCCGATCAAACATGGGCAACTGTAATTTTTTTATTATTATTATTAATGGAGAGAGATTTGTCTAGTTCTAAATCTCTGTTACACCATATAGTTTTATTTGCTTATTTATAAAATAAAAGGACCATGCATTTCCATTTTACACTAAGGAACAAATATTATCCAACAGAAAGACTGAATTTACATTTGTATAATAGTTCCAATCATAATTTCAAAAGCAGTTCTGTTAAAAACAGAAAAAAACAAAACAAAAAAAAAACTTTGTGGTTCCCTATACAGAAACAGTTTTTAAAAATATGGTTGTAAGCAAGGTGCGATTTGTCAGGGGGGGACGGGGATTTCCATTTGGTCTAAATATCCCTGCTTTTGCTGAATTATTTGTACCCCCCCCCCCCAAACACACACACACACACACAAAATAATCAATGCTATACTTCACCAATAGACCATATCAAATATATGAAATAAAGATATAGAATAAAATCAGAACCAGCGCTTCTGCTCCTGTATTGAGAGATAACATGCAGTGTGTTTCAGTTACGATCCTGGTTCCAGTGCCCTTAATGCATGCACAGATTTTCAAAAATGTCACAAAGTGTTTTGGGATTGTTTTGAATGAAATATTGAAGTTTATAAATAAGTATTTTGGCACACCACGCCGAGTGGCGCTATGCATTGTTCTAAAATCAGGTTTTATTCTGGCATGTTGAATTAGCGTTCGACAGATGCGGCTGCGCTTTCATTTGGATTTATTTTTCTCACAACAGCTAAAACAACTTAATACACTCCGCCATTTTTTGGTCTTACAGATAAGAGTACATCATTCAAAACTGTAAACTTTTATTTATGTACACTCACAATAGGCTAACAACAAAACGTTTTCTGTGGTCTCGGTCTCCGGGAACTGCACGTCACAAAAAATTAACTGAAAGCCACTTGCCTCATCTCCTTCACAATAAGAAACATATCTAAAGCTTTAAATGTCTAAATATTTAAAGAATGTTATCTGATTATGTAATCCATATGAAACCGAGAGGCACAGAGGATCTACTCAAACATGTTTATCATGTGTTTGAGCGCATCCCAATGAGGAAAGGACAACGCAAGAGTGAAAATCTCGCTCTAATTAAATGTAAATCGCCCTGAATTAAAATGTAAAAACAGATAAAATAATTTCTTAGTCGAAATGTTGCGATATGGTTTCATTTAAGTTAATAATTATTCTATAAATGTTTAGTTTAACAGCAATATGAAATACCCACTGTGGTTCGAGATTTATTTGAATACGTAAAAATAACTGCCCTCTGCTTAATTTACAAATCGCACCCTGGTTTTAAGAATCCAAAGATCCAGCCCGACTGAAAGATCCCTGTGGAATTGAATATTGAGTTGAAAATATTTTTCTTGACAACAAATGAACATGAGTTTGAAGTTTGTATTTAGTTTTTCCTGGAAAAAGTTGGGCTAAACCGAAGTAGCATTTTAATTCTTCAATTAGCCTATTGAAATAATAAAATATTTAGTTAATAAACTTTTTTATGACAGAAATATTACTACATGTAGCCTAAATGATTTAATTCCTTCATTATCAACACTTTAATAATGCTATTGTCTAGAATAGCGAGTTAAGTCTGAAATGCGACTTCTCTTTGGCTCCTCTCAGAGAGCCTGTGGGGGGTTTGGAGGGGCAGTTCAGTGGCTTTATCGTGGGGGTGCAGGAGAATAGCCTATAGGTGTTAATGTCCCATCTTTCATATGGAGAGTGTTGGATAGCCAGCCTAATGATACAGAACAGGCAAAGGCAAAATTCCTTTCAGGATAATTCTCTGTGTCCAAATAGGCCCTATCTTAATTAAATTATAAATATTGTAGCTAATGTATTTAAAGGTTTTTCATGAAAAAGAAACTTGCTAAAAAGAGATCAGAAAAGAGAGGCAAAGAAAAATGGCTACTATTTTCATTTTGTACTGTTTTAATTGTACACAACAAAGCTGCAATTTCTTTGTCAATACAAATTTAAAATGTCTCAAGAATAAGATTCTGTATTTCTCATTTTGCATCGCAAAGGGAAACGCTAAACTTGACTTTAAATAAATAAACTGTCCTGACTATTTATTTAAACCTTGAAATGAAAATAAACACAACTGCGACAATATATGATGTATTTGAGTTCTTCAAGCCTTCTCGGGTATTTTCATAATAAAAAGTATATAAATAATAAAGTATAATAAATAATCAATATATAATAAAGAATATTTATAATGCAATGATAATCGACATAACCTTTATCACCTGTATAGTAGGGCTGGGACAATAAATCGATTCTGGGCATAGTTTTTAACAGCAGATGGCGCTCTAGGCTAGTTTTTTAACCGGACACTCAAATGCTCATGCAGAAGAGCACCCGTGCGTTCGGCTGAGTCTGAGAATGTACCTCAGAATGCTTTTAAGACACGAGATTAATATAAACTGCCCACTACAAACACCCTTGTAATTCGCTTCAACCTTTTTTAACTTTATGAATGATTATTTTATAGAAGGTTCAAGTGGTGTGTGTAAAGCTACGTTCACACTACACGCGACTTTGTCGCTGCATGTCGCCAGTGGCTGGCGATGAGGTCGCTAGTGGGCATTCCCACTACTGGTTGCCTTTATAAATGACATCCAATGATGTGGAGAAGGATCATGCGCGGTCCACTCCTATTGGTTGTCGCTCCCGAAAGTCGCTCTTCATTTGCATAAAGTTAAACAGATCTCAACTTTGTCGCGTCGCCAGACACGCCCCATCCGGTCGCCAACGGTCGCTGTCGCCGGAAATCGCCCGCTCCCCATTGAAATGAATGGTATCGTGTCGCTTTGTCGCTTGTAGTGTGAACGGGGCTTTAGGCATTGGAAGCGAGCAGAGTATTCGTTTTTTAAACCGCAAAAAAGCATGCAGTGCCATCTGCTGTTAAAAAATAACCTCAGAATCGATTCGAGAGAGAATCACGATGCATTCGGAAAATCTTAGAATCGCTCCAGAATCATTTCTCGATTTACGATGCATTGATTTATTGTCCCAGCCCTACTGTATAGAATACTATAAAATAATATATTGTCTGCCTCATTCTGATAAGAAGCCACATCAGCTCACAAAAAGGCAATTTCAAACACTTGACTGATGATATGAAGTGAGTAAAAACGTTATTAAACGTTGTCTTTTGTTGAACAACAGGTTTATGAACTATGAAGTTTGGGAATATGTTTGACGCGTGTTGCTTTTTCGAATGCACGTTATAATGGACTTAAAGTACTACCAACTGTAGTACTTCTCTGAGGCATATGGAATTTCTGCGCAACGGCGCCCTCTGGCTTGCAGTTTGAATTAAACTGACTTGTGTTTAGAGATCAGTAATGCTCACTCCATCCTAATATGGGTAAAAATAGGAAAAATAATACTTCTATCTAAAGAAATTTATATGATAATCCATATTTTTTGAGGCTTATATTTCATATTAAAGACATGAACTCGTAGTGCTTTCAGAGATGAAGCATTAACTACTGACCACAGACCCACTCTTCACTAACACGCTGTGCTTATATCTATTGAATTAAAAATCAATTTTGAATTGGATTTCATAATCGCACTAAGCCAAATCACGATTTCGATTAATCGTGCAGCCCTTGTTGACATCAGGGAGAAAGAGAAAATTTTTCTCCTCAACGCCCAGGTCTCGCATTCTGAACTCTTGGGCACGTCGGTTAGGATGGTGGTCTGAAGGTTTAGATGGGCGAGGGCGCAATCGGCGTCGTTCGGAAAATAAATCCTGCGCTGGTCAAAGTCTCTGCCTAAACCCAGACCTGCAAACTCCTCGGAGTAAAAAAGGTGACAGTGTCGCAGGGGGTGTGGGGGGGCGTGCCCCCAGCTCGATTTTTTTTTTGTGATTTTAATATGCAAATGACACATTTCTGAGCGTGACTTAACAAAAATCAGCATACTTATCAGTCCCTCCAGGATTTCACGATGTTGCGATCGCAACAATTAACGCAACTTCAACAAATCCCCGTGAATTCAGTGCGACTTGCAATTGTCACCGCAACTTTTCTGCAACTTTGACCAATCATTGCGGTCTCCTGCAAAGCGTCATCCACTTTCCTCACGCAGCGGCTCACCCCGGATTTCCACCAACTGCATGTCGGCTCCGTGCTCCGCCGTCCTTCAATACCTACCAGATCCGGATTTGTTGCGGAACGGCTGCAGCCATGACTGACAGCTGAAGTCACGAGGACACATGATATCTCGCGAATTATCCCTGGAGTACTTGGTCCAGGAAGGGCTTCAGCAGCTGTATAAATATTGACAACAACACACTGGTATAGTTGTGCTCCTTTATCATTGGCAATAAAATGGCTTTGGTCCAAAAGTTAGGTAACTAATTTTAAACCACTCGCATGGTGTTGAGGATGCTCCCGTCTGAATCTATCTGCCACTCAACCCACATACATGTCTCTTGCAGGCAGCAGTTTGTCTCCCTTGAGTTCGAGACCTGCCAGGGTCCTGGGGATTGGTGGCAGGTGTTCTGGCTTCACAAAGCATGCAAGGAAGTTAGTGAAAACCTGCAGCTGCTTGTCATGCAACTTGTGCACAAGGGTGTCACGACTCTGAGGAGGTAGTACTATTGTGCAAGTGAGAGATGGATATGAATTTCCACCATACAAGCAGAGTAAGACACAACCAGTTACACTGGTAACACAAAATAAAAGATGTTAAAATACCTCTGGGGTAGCATTTAAAACTATCCAAGCTTTATGATACAACATAGTTGTGAAACAGTATTTCAATATACCTGGAACACCATGACGTATTCTTTCAGAATAGCCAGGACACCTGTGTAACACTGAGATGGATCTCTGTTTTGGTGTCTTCATGCCACAGTTTCTTGACCACCCGCCGCTTTCGGTCTCTGCCCTGCTGTGTCATTCCTGGAAGAGAATATATCAAAGCTCTTGTTTGTTGATTTACCAAAGCAAGTGTTAGATAGTGAACATGCAGGCCAATGTTGACACACCATAGATATTCCCATTAATTTGTCCACATTATCCAGCCAATCTACAACCGCAATGGATTGATTTACCTTTCCCGCTGAGGTCCTTGTGAAAAGACTGAATGCGCCTCTGGGCTTTTTCATTCACATGGTGAGCAGCATAGAGTTGTTCCAAAGGTTCTTTGTATAGAGCCTTGTCTTCTTCATCCATGAACACAAAGTACAGGACCTTGTAAGCAGGAAGCATGGTCTGAGTGCTGAGTCCAACATCATAACATGACAGCCAACGATGCTCGATGAATCTCTTTGGAGTTGATCCAGGAATGTATTCATGTATTCACAGATTTCTTGGAGGTAAGCCGGCTGACAAACAGAAAGAATACATGTCTCAAGTTATGATTCAGTCCCATATGATATTCATGAATCAGAGGACAATAATAAGGCCATCTAATGGCCATCAAATGACCAAAGTGTCAGCGGTTCAAATCCTGTCTCCTCCTGCCCACATGTCAAAATGTCCTTGGGCAAGAGACTGAAACCCAAATTGCTCCTAATGAGCAGGCTAGCTGCATGGCAGCTGCTGCCATTGGTGTGTGAGTGGGAGTGAATGGGTGAATAAGAGGCCATTGAGTGCTGTCAAGGTGGAAAAGAGCTATACAAGTGCTCTACACTCCTGTATGAATTTACCTGGTCAGAAGCCCACTTGTGATCAATATGATATCCCGTGGTCACTGAAGGTCACTGAAGAGCTGTTCTAGATGCCAGTTGAAAGGACTGTAAAATCTCTTTGACGCATTATGAATGTGATGGCACGAGTCCCCGTCAATATCTAGAAGCTGTGGGCAGTGGTTGTGTCGCACTCTGGTTTCCAGGCCCGTCTTGCTGCCTCGCATCACCGCACAGGAATCCATCATCATGCTCACCAAGTTGGACCACGGGATATCGTTGTCCGTGAAAAACTTGTCCAGGACATTCTCCAGGATTGCTGCGGTGACCTTAACTATTTCAAACGACCCAAGGTGCTCCATATCAACAGCCTTCCTCTCTGGGTTATAATAGCTGACCAAAATGGAAAGCACCTGTATAAATGAGAAGACCATTGTTAAAGGAGAACGTTGGCCATTTTTAACTCCTATCCCTGTTGATCGAGGTTACCGAGTGCTGTCAGTAGGAAAAATAACGAGAATTTTTTGCACAATATTGACAGAATATCAGGACGACAGCTAAAGCAAACCTATGGGGACAGACATCCTTAAGTTTCCCTTTCGGTTATGTCTGTCCCTATAGGTTCGCTTTAACTGCCGTTCTGATACTCGGTAAATATTGTGGCCAAATGTTCTTGTTATTTTTCCTAATGACAGCACTCGGGTGGGTTAAAAATGGCCTGTGTTCTCCTTTAATTGCTTTAGGTGTCAAAAGCACTGTATAAATACTAGGAATTACTATTAATACTATTATTACCTTTTTGTCACTACTTGAGGTGGCCTCATCAAGATTGAGGGAGAATGGTAACTTCCCAGTGTTGCTGAGGATGCGGTCGGAGAATGTCTTCCCCAGGCTGTGAACCATTTTGTACTTTGCTGATGTTCGCGACAGCTTCATACGACTGAGTGCCACTTTGTCCTCGGTCAGCGCCTGTGCAAGGTTGACGATGACGGGGGCCATTGTGAATGGCAGTGAGTGCCAAGAACCATTGCCTGAAAGCAAAGCAAATTCAAATAATTAAAATGTAACCTTGCATACTATCGGCCTACTATGATAAAACAGTGTGTCTCCATATTGTATGGCTGATATGCAATGAATATCAAAATACATCTGTTCAATAATTATAATTATAATGCATTTTATATGAAGTGCTCTTTACATTGAATAAACAATCTCAAAGTGCTAGTGTGCATAATGTAAATTTGCACAACCAACAATTCATTACATTTTCTGCATAAATAGTAGCTAGGTACTAAATCTCTGCATTCGCAACACGCTGAAAGATGGACACAGGCAATTTCCCTCTCTCTCATTGCTTCTGGTCCCTGGGTCTCAGGAACGGCATTTTCAGGGGGACTACGAATAGCCCTGTTTGTCAAAATGCTAAACACTTTCTCTTTGTGTTTGGCTGTGTCACAGTGGGATGTTAGGGCATGCACCCCCTTCTTGGCATAATTGATCTCTTTTGTACATAAGGTACATTTGGCATGTCCTGTCTTATCTACTTTTTTGAAACACAATGAAAGTGGTAGTGTATGCGCAACTCCCTTCACTTCCTGCTTCACTTCCACCTTGAGCCATGCCCAGCTCCACTTGCACCTCCCCGCTGAGTCTAGCTGTGCTATATATAATGAGTCCTCATCATTAATCTCCCTCATTCTGAAATGGAAAATCACAGGATAAGTTAGCCAATCTCATCGGTCCAAGGACTGATCGGTGTTTCGAGATATACGGCTACTCGAATTCTGAGCTACAATACAATGTAAAGATTTCAAATGATAGACTTGGATGCAAAATGGAACCCTTTATTATACAGACATTTGCTGTTGGTGTATTAGCCTAAAACAACACGCTCGCCAGATTGTTTATCTAAATAGCCCTATGTTGTTAGAAATTACCGTTTACCAGGTATGCGGCGCATCCCATGCAACAAGAGATTAACACGGTTGCCAAATTGCAAATTGCTTTGTTACACTTACTCTCGCATCAGCTGTTGTGTAAACATTCACATTTAACTTACCCACATCACGAATGAGTGCCTAACACGTAAGCGCGCACGACAACCTAATATTCAGGGTAGCTCAGAATTTGAGTAGTAGCCGTGGTATATCCATAGACAGTAAAAGAAATGGACACAGCGACTCCCTTGATTTCAACGGAGAAAACTGAAGCCCGATTAAAGCACTCACTTCCTGATGGCTGAGCGTACTGCGCAGGCTCAAACTGAGCTTGACGACAGTCTGACAGTTGTAAATCTTCTAGTAGCTGTGCCAAGACAAATCTGAATCACCTAATTCCTCAAAAACGTTGTTGAAATATTTTGTCCTGTTGCTTTTATGGACTCTCTTTCTATGGGCTTCTCCCTTGACTTTATGCCTCTATGTCCCCCCGATTGCCTCATAGACAGTAAAAGATTGCCTGCGAGCTTCTCCTCCTAATCTATACGGTAATTTCTCTATTGTGCGACAGAAAGTCGCGTGGTTATGACACAATCGTTAGCCTATTTTTACAAAAATGGCTTCTACGGGGCCATAACGTAAGATACAAAGTAATGGAGCCTTTTATACATTGTCGTGTTTCTTTAGAAATAAATAATGGACAAATGAAGTCTTTGGATGCCTCAGATGTAAAGTTATTCGCTGTCAAAGTGACGCCAAAATGAATGGGAGTCAATGGAATGCTAACAGCAGGTGAAGTTCTGCTACAATGGTGGCCCCCGAGAGGCTTCAGTTTCCGGCTGATGGATTACCCCCTTGAGTGTATCTCGGAACTCAGGGCAGAGCACCCGGCTAACGATAAGCCTAGCTAACGTTACAGTGATATTCCACCATTTGGGGAATTAAACTCATTTTCCACATCCCCTCGAGTAAAACAATTGTTTTTTAGCGTTTTGGAAACCATTCAGCCGATCTCTGGGTCCGGCGGTACCACTTTTAGCATAGCTTAACGTAATTCATAGGTATGACGACAGTACAATATTATTGTAAATGATATCACATAAGAAAGCGGTAGCTAACGTTAATTGAATCAAGCAAACAAATAGCTGTTGTTTTTGCTCCAAAAAGCTTGACTTACTTCGAATTTCACATAAGATTCCTTCACGTTATGAGTTTCCATCAGACTCGCGTGGTAGTCAGGTGTCTCATCCAATGGCGAGCTCAGTTGACACTGTGTGCTTCAAGATTCTGATGCAAGTGCTAAGATTCCGATTGGCCAAGAGAAAAAGTGCTAAGATTCCGATTCCCAGAGAAATGTCAATTATAAGAATTATCCAATAATGTTTCGCAATTCTAGTCTGCATGGCATGCAGATGAAGGGCAGCCTACTACCCCCCCCCTAAAAAAAAACTCTCCGGTTCTACGCGATTCATGTAAATGACCCAATTGACCAAGAAAACGGCGATTGTCGCTGAAAAGCGACAAGTTTGCAGGTCTGTATACCTCTGAGGCTTCTAATCAGTTGAGAGTTGAAAACTGGAGACAGAGCCAGAAGGAAAGCATGCTTCTCCAGGACAAAGAGGCGTGAGGAGGGAGGTTAAGAAGCCGTTCAGAAAAGAGAAACGTCAAACCGCTAAGGAGGCATAACATCCCTCCTTCCCGAGGTCACTAAAATAAGGCCATAAAACACCAAAGAAAGAATGTGAGGAGGTTAAAAGTTTCTTTTTATTTTTTGTAGTTTATTTACAACACAACATAATACATAACGGAGGTCAAAGGCACATTGAGCACACTGATCTAAAGATAGACTGCACTGTCACACACCTTTGTGCCATTCCTGAAACTGTTCCATTCCTGTTCAACTGTGGAAATAAGTGAAACATACCTGGCATTTCAAGGTATTTACTGCTGCTTTTGCCATGCACTGAAAAAAAAAACCCTGCCCCACAGTACAGATTGTTCCAAAGCAGCTTTAAAGAGATAACAGGAAAATAATGTTATAATAATGTTAAATATAAAATTAAATGTCCCCAACTAAGCAAGCCAAAAGCCAATGGCGACAAAGGTGAAAAAGGCGACAGTGGCAAGGAACCAAAACTCCATAAGGTGACAGAATGGAGAAAAAAACCTTGGGAGAACCCAGGCTCAGTCAGGGGTCCAGTTCTCCTCTGGCCAACAAGCGAACAGTGTATGATTATGATTCAGGCAGCATTATAGGTCAGAAGTCAGATTGGATCAGAACTTTAACAATATTTATCCAGTTCCATCTGGTTGGGGGTCGGAGTCATCACGCCAGTATGGAGACGAGTTTGTTGAGGTGTCCATGAGGCCTTCACAGGGCTGATGAGGCTGGCACCTCAGGGATGCGTTGTCGTCGTGTCCATGCGATGGTCCTAGGGATGGGACGATTACCGGTTTCACTATAAACCACGATAAAATGTACTGACGGTTAGTATTATCGTTTAAAATTCAATTATCATTAAAACCGTGTTTGATTATCACGATTTTAATTACTCACTATAAATCCTGTCCAGCCGGCAACAGTCTGACGCAGCGCGCAATGTTGTTTTTTTTTTATTCGAGAAGGAATGGCGGAAGGCAGTGACCGTGCTCGGGAGATTTTTCAGCCTTTTAAGAGGACCAAATCTGAGGTGTGGTCATATTTTGGATTTTACAAAAATCCTGAGGGAAACTTAATCGAGGATGGTCACTCTGTCTGCAGAACATGCTCAAAAAAAGTCTCTGCGATAGGGGTGAACACTTCAAATCTGCCGAGTCGTCCTGTGTGACCATCACCCACTGTTGTATAGCGAACGCAAGGCAAGTTAACTTTGATCTCAATACTAAAACTACGTCTGGGAAATAATTTGGCACAAAATGTTGTTTTGAGTTGAAATATTTTATCTCACTCACTTGAAATAAACGAAGCTTCCGCGAAGATAAGTTCGCAGCAAGTGGCTTTGAGCCAAACAGGACCGAACAAGTTCAAACAACACTATTAAGAGTGACATTTAAGAGATAATAATGTATATTCATTGTACACTTACACCGATTTTTTTTTACCACATACATAATTACGGGGACATATTGAATAGAGATTAATGTCTCTATTCTTACCTGTTAAATCCATTTTGTACAGCGTATAAAACTCGTCCAGACAAGATGATCACAACAATATTATCAAATTCTGTAAACAATAAATCAACTCTGATTTCATTTTCAATACAATCAAAAACGGAGACACGAGATGACAAGTTGTATTTGAATGAAATGAGAGAGCGCGTCCGTTGTGATACATGTATGTGCGCTGTGTTATAATGTGTTGCTATTGACGACGGTCATTATAAGGAAGGAAATGCCACAGAATAGAATTAATCTTACTTTAAAAAGTGCATAGAGCTGCTTGTTTTATTTGTTGATTCTCAAATATAAAACTTTTTGAAATGTTTTCAGTGTGAGCATCAGTTCTTTTTTAACACTTTCATCTTGTTTTAACAAAACCGTGATAATATTGATAATCACGATAATTTTGGTCACTATAATCGTGATATGAAATTTTCATACCGTCCCATCCCTAGATGGTCCTTCATCAGATCTGGATCCGGCGGACTGCGGTAAACCTTGGGATAAACAGAGAGACTAATATTAGCATAGACGCCATCCTTCTTATGATGTACCAAGTACATTAGGATTTATGGGAAGTGTTCCTGGTTCCGGCTGATCTAAACTATGCAGCCTAACATTGAATTACAGAAGTCTATAATGTGTTGTGTATGCTAAGCTAAAGACATGTGTTTTTAGTCTAGATTTGAACTGAAAGACTGTGTCTGCTTCCCGGACAATATTACGAAGATTGTTCCAAAGTTTTGGTGCTAAATAGGAAAAGGATCTACCGCCAGCAGTCAATTTTGATATTCTAGGTATTATCAACTGGCCAGAATTTTGAGATCGCAATAGACGTGAAGGACTATAATGTTTTAAGTACTGGGGAGCTAAACCATTTAGTGCTTTGTAAGTAATCAGCAATATTTTAAAATTTATACAATGTTAAATAGGGAGCCAATGCAGTGTTGACAGAACCAGGCTAATATGGTCATACTTCCTGGTTCTGGTAAGAACTCTAGCGGCTACATTTTGGACCAGCTGTAGTTTATTTATTAAACGTGCATGCTAAACGCCAATTCAACATGCCTAACCCTAACAACCAAGTACATTGTAGGAAATTGGAACTTGCTTATCAGTCTTTTTTGACAAAATTTGGTAGTTGTATTCAGGCCAGCTGACAGTCTTGCCTGGGCCCGGGACAAGATAATCTTAGATGCGCCCCCCACCCCAATCAATGAATTCTTTACTAATACTTCCTCATCATCATGGAGAGCGCAGTTCGCACCGCTTTCTCCTTTCCACAAGCGCGTGCTCTCCCGTGGCGTCTGTCGTTGCTATGCAACAATGAACTTGCTCGCCTGTAAAAACGAGCGCGCCGCGTCGCTATGAGCTAATATCCAAAATATTTCCATATGTGGCTCTTTCCTCCTTTCTTATCAACAAGTGGATTTACAGCCACCACATCAGCAGCACCGCCGGTCGCAATGTCTCAGCACTTTTATGAAGAGGACGCAACTGCACGTGCTTCGGGCATGCACGCGCATCAAGTACCGGGTTTGAGAAAACCTACCGTGGCGTGACGTTTTAAAAAAAAATTGTACCGACTTGGTACAGAAGTACCGGGTCTTTGACAACACTCATAAACGTTGGCTGCGCTGTTTCTTACCTTGCTCTACGTTGACTTTAAGTTACTAATGTTAGTTCCAGCTTCACTGTCACCACCTTTCAGAGGTGGAAAGAGTAATAAAATATTATACTCAAGTAAAAGTACTACTACAAGTAAAATTACCGGTCTAAAAATCTACTCAAGTAAAAAGTAGCTCATTTAAAATTTACTTAAGTAAAAGTTACTGAGTTACTTTTTTAACAGTGGGGGTGGGGTGGGGGGGCTCTCCCATGTAGGGTTGTAATGGTATGAGATTTTCACAGTATGATAACGTCTCAGAAAATATCACGGTTTACAGTATTAATCAATTATTAAATAAATAAACGGTATTATTAAATTATGGTTATTATTATTATCATCAGTTAAAATGACAGTTAAATTAAAGAAAACAGTTTTTTTGGGCTTCTATTACAAATTAAAATTTTTATAACAAATGCTTTTATTATAACAAACTTGAAAACATTTGTATGTTTTGTTTATTAAAATTTCAATAAAACATGTCTAATCAATTGAATTCAATAATTGATAATGAATTAGATTAACAACTTATTTTTAACATTAATAATTTATTAAAATGTTTAAGAATAATATAGTCCTATGAAATGTATTTTATTCAGAAAATTAATGTTTCTTTTTATGATTTAATCCAAATATATTATCAAAAACTGTGGTAATCAAATGAAAATTTAAACTTGTGTCCTTTTATTTTTTGGGGAAGAGCTGCAAAAACAGATTTACTAAATTAAACCATGGACAAAAAATATATTCCTTAAATAATGTTTAAATAAATTGTATTATTATTGTTGTTATTATTATTATTTTGAGAAGTACGTTCTATTGTAGCCTATGCCTACAATAGTAATATATTTCTGTCATAATTTCTCCTAGTTAAACCAAACTTTTATTTTGACGGGTTGTAGTGTTTCAAAGAGTATTTGACAATGTTTTTTCTCAAATAAAATGATGAAAATGCTCATTAGGCGTTCTCTCAGAGCAGCTCTGGAAATGTTCATGTATTCATGTCCTCAAATTGTTTGTGAGACGCTGAAAACACAACGCGTACTTGAGTAGGCTATGTAGTAGACAAAGCGGAGCAGCTCATTCACACCGATTCACAGAAACGCAGAACAAGCAGGTTATATATTTACATAGCAGTATTTTTGCGCTTAAATATTCACAGACCATGTCGCGATTGGATTTATTGCACAGTTCTGCTTTCCATGTATTCATCCATCCATCATTTTGCATGTTTTACGTGACATCTTCTGCGTTATGTAAATTCCATTTTCATGACTGGATTCCGGGATTGCCTCTGCATCACGTAAATCATTCGGCCTTAAGTTATAATCGGGACATACCTTTATCTGCAGGAGGGATGGTGTCCTATGTATCCTCCTTTTGCAGCCACTTTGTGTCCACATTTTTTGCAAATTGGATATCTATCCTCGAGGACAACCACACTTTTTTGCATCCAAAGTATTTCCATACTGGCCATAATTCGCTTCATAAAAATTCGAGGGCGCTTCGCTTTCAGCTTCAGCTGGGTCTGCGTCACCTTTTTTGCGTGTTTGTTCTCCTGCCCTTCAATCAATGCAGTAGTTTCCGGAGTGTGATTTTTTTTTTTCTCCCTTGTATTATTATTTTTTACTCAGTAACGGATATGATTTCAAATGTAGCGAAGTACAATACTTCAAACAAAACGTACTTAAGTAAAAGTAAAATTACAGATTTTAAAAACTACTTAAAAAAGAAGTAGTACACAAAAAAACGACTCAATTACGTAACGCGAGTAAATGTAATTCGTTGCTTTCCACCTCTGCCACCTTTTTAAAAATATTTGTTTAGGACATCTCGACTTGAAGGCCTCTATTTTCTTCTTCTCTTCTCTTTTCTTTTCTGAGCACCGGACTTGTGCTGTCCGGACATTTTGAGCGTAACGTTAGCCTACTGAACTTCAAATCAAATGACAACATAAAATTTTGATCAGTGGCCAAACCATTTTTGTTTTGGGGGTGGGGGGGTTCTTGACCACTATTTAAAGGACAATTAGGAAGAAAACAAATAACAACTTTTATGTAACTCAAATATTAGATATTTTTTCCACAAATATGCTTATTTTATTTATTTTTTAACAATTATTCCATAATTTAATGAGGGCCCAGTTCTGGTAAAAAAGTAAAAAAGGTTTGGGATAATGGAATAGGCAGTGATTGAAAGAGGTACTGCAACCTCAACAAAATGTTCATTTTAATGCAATTAATCCTCCCGATCAAAGTGATGGGGAGGCTAATCCTTCTGTGTAGATCTTCCTCAATTTTTTTAAGTAGCGGACTACAGTTTAATCTTTAAAGATTTTTTAAGTTATTGTCCACAACTATACCAAGATATTTTATTCCAGTTGGGGTCCATTTGAACGCAGATGCACTTTGACACACAGAGTAGTTGAATGTTGTTAATGGAATTATTTCACTTTTATCATAGTTTACCTTATATCCTCAGACAATACCATAGGTGTCCAATAAATCCTGTAGTCGAGTAAGAGAGTGAGAAGGGTCTGTTAGATATAAGAGAACATCATCAGCTAATAAGTTAGGTTGTCTGACCAACCTAAAAGCCCTTTATATCAGGGTCCCTTCTGATTGCCTCCGCCAAAGGCTCAATGGCTAAGGCAAACAGACTTGGGGACAGTGGACATCCCTGTCTGCTGGATCTATTTAGGGAAAACAGTGATGAGATTTGCCCATTAGTAGTAATCCTTGCTTTGGGTTTATGATATAGGGTTCTCACCCAGTTAATACATACTTGTCCAAAACCAAATTTAGTTAATACCTTAAATAAATAGGGCCATTCCAGCCTATCGAAGGCTTTCTCGGCGTCTAACGCGTCTCGGCGTCTAACTTAGCCACAGTGTGATCAGATCTTGATTTTGCTAAATGGATTATATTAAAGAATCTACTTAAGTTATTGGCAGATAGGCGTTTTTGAATAAAGCCACTGTGGTTAATTATTTTTGGTAATATCAGACTAAGCCTATTTGCTAACACTTTAGAAATCAATTTATAACCTGAGTTCAATAATGAGATGGGCCTATAAGAGGCACATTTTAGTGGTTCTTTACCTTTTTTTAATAGAACTGTGATTATGGCAGTCGAAGAGGATTCGGAAAGCGTATGTGACTTAGATGAAATGTTTATTACATCCATAATCAGTGGGATAAGTAAATCTTTGAATTCTTTATAAAATTCGGGGGGAAAACCGTCCTCTCCTGGGGATTTATTAGACTGAAGTGAATTTAGGGCTTTTGTCATTTCTGCCTGAGTAAAAGGAAAGTCAAGATCTTTTTTGGTCCTCTTCTCTAATTTTTTGTAATTCGATTTTAGACAGAAAGCTGTCAATATGGGTCAAATCGCTGTGCAGTTTTGATTTGTACAAATTTAAATAGAAATGTTTAAATGTATAATGTATTTCTGTTGGGTTATATGAGATAGAGCCTGCTTCAGTTTGAATGGCATTGATACTCCTAGTGTTTTTCAGTTGCCAGGACAAGATTCTGTGTGCTTTCTCTCCCAATTCATAATACCTGTTTAGTTCTTAAAATAGCTCTTTCAATTTGGTAGGTATTTAATGTATTGTGTTGAAGTTTTTTCTGGACTAAAGATTGATATGTGTCTGAAGAACCACTTCTTTGATAATCTTTTTCCAAGAGTAAAATTTATTTTTCCAACTTATCAATATCCTCTGTGTATTGCTTTTTCAGACCTTTTGTATAGGAGATTATCTGTCCCCTCAGACAGGCCTTTAAAGGAACACGCCGACTTTTTTTGGACTTTAGCTTATTCACCGCTTATTTACTCTGTGACTATACAAATCACAACATGAAACCTATTTACATGTTGTGATTTGTATAGTCACAGAGTGTACAAATAACAAGGTCATATGAGACACAGACATCTTTTTACCGTATAAATATTGGGAACTATATTCTCAGAAGGCGAAGCACTGCTACTTGGGCGGAGTGATAACCGCAGCACCTGAGACGCACCGTGCTGAGGAGCAGAGAGTTCGCTCAGAGTTGGAGTAATAGAGTCAGAAATTACTAGATAGTAAAAGCATAGTTTACAATCATGGGTGTTTGCTGTATTGTAAAGAGCTGCGACAATAAACAGGAGAGACCAGGTAATACCATGATGTTTCATAGAATTCCAATCAAAAACACTGATCTGATGAATCAATGGCTACTTGCTCTGGATATCGATCCAAACACACCTGAGATCATCAAGGACCATCGTGTTTGCTCAGTACATTTCACTGAGGACGACTATTTTGAGAAAATGGAATTTGCCACATAGACCATGAAACGTGTGCTGAAGGATACAGCCATCCCATCGATAGCACAGACGGGACAAAGTGGATCACCTGTGGCTGCGGTAGGCGTGTTCCGTTATGTTTTTAGATGACTAGCCTACTGTAACAGTGCCATTAGCTAGATCTAATGTAACGTTAGTGACACTATTATATGAATAGGGTGGTAACTACTATTGCAGTTGTTCCCGGGCTCCATGTATCCCCTGTAATTTTAGTATTGTGTTGTCACGAACGCGCTCTATCGCCCCAGTAACAAATGAGTGGAGCTAGAGGTAAACTTATGCTGCGTTCCAGGCAGGTTTTTGAGCACGTAAATCACGACTTCAAACCACGACTCACGACTTTGTAGCGTTCCAGGCCAGTCACGCCAAACTACTTGAGCGCAATATAAACTTATTTTTTCAGAGACACATAACATTGTAATACATAATCGTGTGTGTATTATTATCATTATTATATTATTATTAATTTGACTGAAACGTTATATTGTCCTAAAGTGTATTCTCACCGTGTACCGCCTGTTGTTTTCTATGGTTTCGCGGGCTATGTGACGTCAGAACTCGTAACTGGGAGTACATCGATCTAGTACGAGTTCACGGGTGGGAAGTCACGGGTTTGACTGCCGTTCCAGTGCACTTTCACGGGTATAAGGTTGGAAAAACACGGGTTACAGGTTGCCTGGAACGCGGCATTAGTCACGTTGGTTTTGTTGACGTTAGAAACAACGGTGCGTCTCTCAGGTGCTGCGGTTATCACTCCGCCCAAGTAGCAGTGCTTCGCCTTCTGATAATATAGTTCCCAGTATTTATACGGTTAAAAGATGTCTGTGGCTCATATGACCTTGTTATTTGTACACTCTGTGACTATACAAATCACAACATGTAAATAGGAAAATGTTTGCGTTATTTTGTCACTTATTGGGATTAGTATGCTAGCTGTCATAGATATAAACACTAGATGTCGCCTTGGCTACGGCAGTTCATTGGAACGAATGCGTCAATAGAGCCGCCATCTTGAAACAGGGGAACATCAGCGTCAATGTAGGAAAAGGTCTAATGGAAATAAAATCACCATAAATCGTCATGAATGCGATTTTCTAGTTGTTTTGGTTCGTTCCAACGGTCAGACGTATTTATTATAGAGTCCAGAGAAATTTTAAAAAAATTACAAAATTTCACAATCTTGTGAAATGTAATCCCTTGCTGTCTGGTTTTTAGATTTCGTTAGTGTAAACATCCATACGCAGCACAAAAGTCCGGCATCATCCATGAATTCAGCGTTACCTAGCTACTTCCTATGACAAGACCCCTGTTCCAAGATGGCGGCGGTTTTGACGCATGTTTAGAACACCAAGGTGACATCTAGTGTTTATATCTATGACTAGTTGTAGCCATTTACATCCAGTCTTTGTGCTAAGCTAGGCTAGCGGTGGGTGCGTCAAACAGAGTTACAGCACGCACGGAGATGAAAAAGGTATACAGACTTATCTAACTCTGGGGGATACGGTGAATAAGCTAAAGTCCAAAAAAGTCGGCGTGTTTTTTTAACATATCCCATAAAATAAAACTGTTGGGAGAGGAGACAGTTTGTTTCACAAAACAACTTAATCTGGTCCCTTATGAATGTGCAGAAATCAGCTCTCTGAAGGAGAGTAGGATTAAAGGGATAGTTCACCCAAAAATGAAAATTCTGTCTGTATTTACTCACCCTCATGTTGTTCCAACCCCGTAAGACCTTCGTTCATCTTCGGAACACGAATTAAGATATTTTTGATTAAATCTAAGAGCTGGATCACTCCTCCATAGGCTTCTAAGGGATTGACACTTGCCAGCCCCGAAAAGTTATTAAAGACATCGTTAGAATAGTCCAAGTGACTACAGTGGCTCAATCTTAAGTTTATCAAGTGACGAGAATACTTTTTGTGCGCAAAAACAAACAAAAATAACGACTTTATTTCAACTATTCATTTCCTTCTCTGTGGGCCTCTAGTCAGTTAACGTAGTGTGATTGCGTAGAGCTACGTCACACATAGGCTCACTATTGGCCGACGCTGGTCATGTGTGTTATGCGTGTGACGTACAACACAGAAGCTTACGCTATTATACTAGTGAACTGACTCGAAGCCCACAGAGAAGGAAATTAATAGTTTAAATAAAGTCGTTATTTTGGGGGTTTTTTGTGCACAAAAAGTATTCTCGTCGTTCGATAAATTTAGGATTGAGCCACTGTAGTAACTTGGACTATTTTAACGATGTCTTTATTAACTTTTCGGGGAACAAGTGTCAATCCCTTAAGAAGCCTATGGAGGAGTGATCCAGCTCTCAGATTTAATCAAAAATATCTTAATTCGTGTTCCGAAGATGAACGAAGGTCTTACGGGGTTGGAACAACATGAGGGTGAGTAAATACTGAGAGAATTTTCATTTTTGTGTGAACTATCCCTTAAAGGCGCCACCTATAGGGTGTTTTAGGCATATCTATGGACAAGATCAATGGTGTGTGTTCAGATAAAATTCTAGATAAATATTCAGCATCTAATACTCTATGAAATAGCTGGGTGGACAATAAGAACAAATCAATTCTAGTGTGGGATTTATGAGGGCATGAGTAAAAGGAATAATCCTGAGTCTGAGGGTGTATCTGCCTCCAAATGTCTATTAAATTTAGATCTTTCATATGTTTGAGTGGTCTTGGCTGCTTTTGACTTGGAGATGGTCTTAGTCGATTTGTCCAGAGTAGGAATCTAAACAAAAATTGAAATCTAGGTGCATATAGACCCCTTTTCAGTTGGTAAACATGGTGAAATTTTTTTGTGGGCGGAGCTTAGGTGGTGGCAGAACGATCCCTCTGGCCGCTTCCCTAACGTTAGTATGCAAGTTTTGTTATCTTGTTTTTTTAACAATGACTGGAGAAAATCCGATTTTATCTTAATGTGCAAGGTCACTCACTGTCCAGGACCGCGATTGTTATATGCAAAAGTTAATTTTAACGGACGGAACCAGATTGGCTGACCCGTAGCCGTTACACGCTCACTCAATGGACGATCTGACAGGATTAACGTTACCTCGGTTGAGTGGCCTGACTTCTACACCTACCTTATAGAGAAACCGAGTGTAAAGAGAAACTGAGGGCATATACATCTTTAGATTACTATAACTATGTGATGAATGGTCACGTACAATACTTGTGTGGTACGATCCGCAGTTCTGCCTAGCCAGCGCCAAGAAGACGACAATGTAAAGAGTGACATTACGGTGCAATTTTAATGATGTGAATATTTTCTAGAAATAAAAATTTCAGATACAGCATATTCATTTTTCATTGATTCTTGCATCCAACAACACAACAAGATGACATTTAATAATAATAATAACAATTTAAGCTCCTTATTATGTAGCTGAATCTGTGCTGGTTGGTATTGTCCGCCTGCAGTTTTCCCTTCGTTTTGCGTCCAGCTAGCGCCGTGACGTAACTGTGACGTAGGCTCGAAATTGGTCTATAAATTTAGGAGTGACCATTGTTCCGAGAATATTCTACAATTATTAAAGACATAACGTCCTGAGGGATCAATGACAGTATCAAGTATTTCCAGAGGTGTATTTGTATCAAAATGGCCACCCCTCTGGCCTTTGAATTGAATGACGACGACACTACCTGCCCCACCCATTCTCTCTTTAATGTTTTATGTTCCTGCGTAGTGAGGTGAGTTTCTTGTAGGAAAGCTATATCCACTTGTAACTTTTTAAGATATGTCAAGACCCTTTTTCTTTTAATTTGCCCATTCAATCCATTAACATAAAAACTGACAAATTTCAATACTCTATCCATAAAAATTCTGTTTTGTTCATAATAATTCGGTATATAATATAGGATATTATATAAAACACTCTAAAGTAATAATGACTGCCATTACAATAAGAGAACTTATCAAGTAGGTGAACAATATTGTAAAACAGTGTTATCTTACGCGATGACTACAAAAGTACGTCAGATGACTTGTTTACACCTCTCTTAAATTTTCCCATGCTTGATCTCTCACAAACGCTGCTGCTTCTTTTGGTGTTTTAAATATTTTCCTTTATCCTGCTACTCTGAGGATAACACTCCTAGATGGGAAGAGTAAAGCAAACTGGACATCCCTGGATCTCAGCTCTTTCTTCACCTGGTCGTATTCCTTTGGGCGCTTCACCAGGCTGGCACTCAGGTCAGGAAAAAACATCACTGGCGTATTCTCGTACATTATGGGGCCTTAGTTTTCCCTGGAAAGCTTTGCAGCCGTACGGAGTATCTTCTCCCGGTCCTGGTACTTAAGCAGGCGTATCAACACGGCCCTTGGCCTCTGCTCCGCGGATGGTCTTGGTGCGAGCGTCCAGTGTGCTCGCTTTATTATTAGCGGTTCAGGAAAGTGCTCTTGTCCCAATACAGTCAGCAGCCAGTTGGCGAAAAATGTAACCGGGTCACTCCCCTCACAAACGTTAAGGACACGGATATTATTGCGTTTGCTGTAATTCTCAAGTGACTCGAACTTCCTCCATCAAATACTTATTGTCCTTAGTTAACTTGTCCACCTGCGAGTCCAGCTCGGTGCGTTGGTCCTCCGCCGTCCCGATGCGTTTCTCCGCCTCGGTGACGCGGGATGTCAGGTTATCAAGCATAGACTTTAGCCCCGATATGGACTCGTTAATCTCTGCTGTTTTGTTATCCAGCTTATTGGAGAGGGCTTGAATCCCATTTCGTATCTCTTTAAGTATGAGAGCATTTTCCCCAGTAGGTTGCACCTGACCGTGCACCATCTTGCTAATGCTAATCCTGTTGCTGGCTTTCCTTTTCGCATGATGAAAGATGCACACTTGCCAAATTAGTTTGCTTATTTTTAGATCTTAGGTCTATTGTGCAGCTTATACATCGGAATAGATTAATAGTTTTTTTTTTTAAAGGGTTAAGAGTGTTTTTAAATATAAAGTCTCGGAGAGCCTCCGGAGATGCGTCCTTCTAGCTCCGCTGCATCACGTGACCCATCAATATAGATTAATCCTTATTAAAAGCTTTGGTCAAGAGCAGTGAGTAATTTTCTCTGTTAACTTTGTTTATTGATTAACATTAACATTTATATAGTGCTTTTAACAATAATGATTGTTTCAGAGCAGCTTTACAGCAGCTCTAGAATAAAGTTATTGTCCAGCTAAAGTTAGTTATGATTGATTCACTTCCGTTGCAAAGATCCTTAGTTATTAACTTAGGGGCCGCTTACACTACACCGTTCTAACAGAAACCCTTAAAGGTGCCCTAGAATGGGGTTATTTTATTATTTTATAATGTTTCCTGTGTTGCCCTTATAATGTTAGTATGTTTTTTAGATCAAAAATAGTCATAATTTAGAAATAAAAGGCATTTTTCCTAGCCTGATTTTAGCCTTTGATTTGAACACTCTGTTTGAATAGCTACGTATTACATGTGAAACTGTCTCGAATACTTTTACTACAGCTGTTATATACGTTTTAACTATTACAGCTATCGAGATTAACGAATCGTGAGATGTTTTTAAAGTATTTAAATCTATTTCCATCACATAAAATGTTGCTGTGATGAGCATTGAGCAAGCAGATGACAGTCTGTTGATCGCGAGACAATGCAGTTTCTGCACTCTCTCTAATGCTTTCACCAATGTAAACACGATGTAAATACAGTAAGAGCTTTGTTGTGCAGTGTAACAGCGTCATTGATTTCATAACGAGTTTGGCAAGAGTCCAGATAAACTCGCGCTGTGTGGATTGTTCTTTGATCGCTTTCTGTATAGTTTATTCACTGAGAATTATTTAACGTTAGTTATGTATGCTCGTTACTTGGAGTTTGTAAATTATCGTTAATAAAATCACTACTTACCGGTTGCGGGAATATAGTTGGAATTACCCCTTCTTCAGTTTGAGACGCTGAGAGAAGCTTGATATTGTCCCAGGTTCGAAAATAAGTCCGTGGTGAAATGGGCAAACTAACAACTTCGAATTAAACTGTTGCGGTATCCGATTATATATAAACATCAACCACGCCTGTTGACATTTCTTTTCTGTGGGAAGGGTATGAAAAGTCCTCACATCCCCTGCACAGCCTGGAACATAGCATTTATTTCCATGATCTGCCATTTTCCCTCTGATCCTCGCTTGTTCCGACGATTCGGCTGCGCAGTTCCGCCTGGCATTGAGGAGGGCTGGCATATGCAAATCTTTGGAGGCGTACATATTAATGATCCCGACTGTTGCGTCACAGTCGGTATTATGTGGAGATTCGCCTGTTTTTCAGGGGTGTTTTTTAAAAACGAGATTTAAATAAGAAGGAGAAAACAATGGTGTTTGAAACTCACTGTATGTCATGTCCATGTACTGAACTCTTGTTATTTAACTATGCCAACATAAATTCAATTTCACATTCTAGGGCACCTTTAATGTGCTCCGGCCTACTTATTTGCACAACAACAGTGCTTGTTGGCTCGAGAACGCAAACCTTGAAATAGGTTCCAAGGTGCAAGCGTTGACATTTTTTTGAAAAACGTTATCTTTAAGCTTCAAAAATGCTAATCTGTGAAAACGCTGACCCGTGCACATGCATATTATGTGTTCAGTCTATAGGTATGCGCGTTTGAATATGTGCACAGGCGTGTAGTCTTTATTTACAAATTGACCACACCAAATTACTTGTCTGGCCTTAAAAATTCAAACAGAATTTTTTGTCTCTTCCACGTATCCATGTGAACTGGAATCATTTTGACAATGTTTTATCTGTACAGAGGTAAAGGGAGGGGAAGGAGGCCTTCACAGGGGAGAAACTAGTTGACTCTTCAGGACTGCGTTGTCATTGTGGTCAACTGCATAGTTGTTGTTTTTTGTCGACTGCGTAATTTTTCTTTGATTAACATTAATGACAGACAGCATAAGTCAAGTCATCCTCATTTATATAGCGCTTTTAACAATGTAGTTTCAAAGCAGCTTTTTACAGAGATAAACATATAATTTAAGGTAACAGAGATTGGTTTGGTTTTATAGTGGTTCTTGAATAATGTTATTTCCAGCTAAAGTTAGTTTTGATTGATTCACTTCCGTTGAAATGGTCATTTGTTATTAAATTAGGGGCCGCTAAGACGACACCGTTCTCTCTAAACAGATTTTAAACGCGAACCTGTGATAGACGCTGATGGCGTTCACATGCACATTAAGAATTGATTCTATAGTTATGTGCGTTTGATATGTGCGCAGGTTTGTAATTCCCTACAAACCATGCCTAAACAAACTACTTGTCTTGCCTGTAAATTTTGATGCAGAATTTTATTTTATCAATTCGGGTAGGTACGCGAACCGAAAATTCCACAACGCTTTATCTGTAGAGTGGTATAGGGATCCTCCATAGGGAGAGGCTAGTTGGCACTTGGGTCCAGGCGAAGGTCCTTCGTCAGATCTGGAAACGGCCTGGATCCGGCAGGCTGCGGGAAAACCTCGGGATAAACAAAGACACTACAATTAGCGTAGATGCCATTCTTCTTATGATGTAACGAGTACATCAGGATTTAAGGGAGGTGTTCCCAGTTCCGGCTGACCTAATCTATGCAGCCTAATATTGAATTATAGAAGTCGATGATGTATTATGTGAATGCTAGGTCAAAGAGATGTGTTTTTAGTCTAGCTTTGAACTGACAGACTGTGTCTGCTTCCTGGACAATGTTAGGAAGACTGTTCCAAAGTTGTGGTGCTAAATAGGAAAAGGATCTACCGCCAGCAGTTGATTTTGATATTCTAGGTATTATCAACTAGAGGTGTGAACCTACACTGGTCTCACGGTTCGGTTCGATTATGATTATCATGTCATCGATTCGGTTCAATTCGATATCGCGATGCATTGCGATGCACCGCATCCTCAATTTTCAATTTTACTTCAAAAGTGATGTGTGCGTGCGCGCGCGCGCGCGCGTGTGTGTTCGCCCGTTCGGGAAGTCGCAGTGACAAAAACAGAGACATTCCAGTTTAAGTTTCATGGGACTAAAGCCTGTTTATGCCATTAAGAAAATGAAATTCTGTCAAATCAATTTTGTTTTAAAGAAATGTTCATTTAAAAGCAGCGCTCATTCATCAGTGTATAATGTTACCCTGGAGACGCGCGCATCAACCGTCACCGAGTCCGCTGTTGAAGACGATCATCCATTTATAATCACGCGTAACAACACAATTGTAATTTGACCATCGGGTGCGGAAGGGTTGCCATCTGTCTCGGTTTGTCCCGATTTATCTTTTAATAACCTGTCCCGGGAAATGTATCCACTCTCCCGAAAGGCTACGTGAATGTATGTTCAAACCGTGTAGCGCGCGCACAGCAGAGAGGGAGAGGGAGAGAGCGAGACCTTGCGTGTGTGTGCCTCAAGAAGCGCATGTAACTTGCATGCGCATGTAATGTATGTATGTAAATGTATTTAAGAAAGAATGTTTAATTCGCACTCGCGTCTCGCCTCCCTCTGCCAGTGTATGCTACCGGCTACCGCGACAAAGCACATGTGCGATAAATGACGTCAGAAAAGCGTCAGTACATTATAACCGGTTATGGTCTATTACTGAACCGATACCAAATCGTCCTCGTCTGCATCGCGGTGCATCGTAGAAACGATTAATTTCGACACCCCTATTATCAACTGGCCGGAACTTTGAGATCGCAATAGATGTGAAGGAGTATAATGCGTAAAGAGCTCGCTCAAGTACTGGCTCAAGAGCTAAACCATTTAGGGCTTTGTAAGTAATCAGCAATATTTTAAAATTTATACGATGTTTAATAGGCAGCCAATGCAGTGTTGACAGAACCGTGCTAATATGGTCATACTTCCTGGTTCTGGTAAGAACTATAGCGGCTGCATTTTGAACTAGCTGAAGTTTTATTAAGCGTGCAGGGCAACCACCCAGTAGAGCATTACAATAATCTAGCCTTGAGGTCATGAACGCATGAACTTGTTCCGCATTTGTCAATGAGAGCATATGACGTAATTTAGATATATTTTTAAGATGGAAAAATGCGGTTTTACAGATACTAGACACGTGACTTTCAAATGAAAGATTGCCATCAAAGAGCACGTGGTTCCTAACCGACGACGAGGACTTAACAGAGCAGCCATCAAGTGTTAGACAGTATTCTAGGTTATTACGTGTGGACGTTTTTTGTCCAATAATTAGAATCTCTGTTTTTTCAGAATTTAGTAGTAGGAAATTACTAGTCATCCAATTTTTTATATCAACTATGCATTCCGTTAATTTTGTGAATTGGTAAGTTTCGTTAGATTTTGAAGAAATATACAGATGAGTATCATCAGCATAACAGTGAAAGCTAATTCCATGTTCCTTTACGAGAGTTCCTCTCGTACTGCGTAATATCTTACGCTATGGGGAAAACCTCTTTTCCACGAGATATTGAAGCCAAAAATGATCCTTAATTTTGAATTAATGTAAAACGCGTTGCGGCAGCATGCAGACATAGGCAAGGTGGCTTGCGTGCCTATTGGCTGACCTGCGGCAACAGCAGCAGCCTATCGCGAGAGGCCCCGCGTGACGCCATATCCAATGGGGGCGCTTCGCGCCACTACGTCACGTCCCGCCGAAATAGGCGTGGCCTTCACCTATAAATATAGCTCGACAGGCTGATACAAACTGATTTTCATCTCTTCAGCGAAGCTCACGCATCGCTGGATCCAGAGTCACAAGCCGCGCCGTTGAGAACAAGCCTTCTGCGGGACGAGCCTTGAGCCTGAAGTCGCTGGCCTTCACCTCGCCGCCTTCAGCCGCCGTACCTGCTACGCTTTCCGGCGTCAATATCCTTTTACTCTGCTGAGAGTGTGTGTTCGCCGCTGCAACTCACACTCTCCCTCTCTAAAAGAGCTCTCTAACAATTCCTGTGGCTCGTGCCGAGACGCACTCAGCGACGGGGACCGCCATTTCATCTGTGTTTCCCGCCAGGGTAAGGATCATGCCGCTCTCGCGCTTGCTGACGGCGGCTGCCATCATTGCGAGCTATTGCCATGGTGACTGAGGACTCGCCTGGCATTTTTCCGCCCGCTGTAGTGCCGCGCCGTAAAAGCGCCGTACTCAGCGGGTCCCCGAGCCTTCTCCAGCCCGTGAAAGCTCGCCGGTTCGCCCGCCAGCTTCACCAGCTTCACTCGAGTCGCTCACTGACAGACAACGGCCGCCGCGCATGCCGCTTCGGCCATTAATGACGACGAGATATCTATCCTGGCTTCGGACAGTGAGGATTGGGCGAGCTCTGTGGACCTCCCCCTCTGCCCGCGAGTCGTCAGGGAAACGGGCCAGCATCAAAACCGCGGCTAGCTTTCTTTACGTTATAAGAAAGCTACTCCGCCCCCCGTGGGCATGCGTCACCGGCGAAATGAGGAAAGAGTGTGTTTTAGTCCCGCCGAGGCCGGACCAATCTCCATTTCTCAAACATTTCTCAGCTCCTCTTAGTTTGAGCGGCTGAAAATGTCAATATTGCAGCAATGAGCCTGTTGTATAACACGCACGCCTGCAAACAAACGCCGACACACACAAAACTGTGGCTCAGTGGCGAAACCCAAAGCCTTCGCGCGAGAGACCCGTGTTCGATCCCGGCTCTCGCAGCAGATAAAAATTTAGTCTCGGCGCGGCCAGACTTCCACCGAAACTTTTCGCTCGTTCAGTTCCAGAAAATCCGACCTGTTCCAGTGTATTTTGCAGTAAACAAGCCGGTACCACGGCCCGCTTGCCTGCAAAAAAATGCCCACAGCCCAGTGTTCATTTCTACACACAAACACAGCCCGCCACGGTACAGGGCTCGCACAAATGAAATCGACTCATGTCAATTGTGCATTAAATGTAGTGAATGTGCCCACAACCCAGTGCCCACAAACACTACACACTGCATGTACCACGGTTTCTGTAAAACGAAACCAACACACATACAGTCAGCTCAGGCCGATGGTGTTTTCAGTGCAATGAATGTGCACGCTGTCCCGCAGCACCAGAGACCACGCTCTGCCGGCCATAACCCCCCCCACCCCCCCCACCCCCCCTCGCATGGGCCCTGCCAGAAAGATTGAGATAAAGCCTGAGGCCTCAAAGTCTTCCTAGCCTCCTAGGAAAACGACGGTGTTTAAGTCTCGCCGTGGCCAGACTTCCACCGAAACTTTTCGCTCGTTCAGTTCCAGAAAATGCAACTGTTCGTATTTTGCAGGAAGCAAGCCGGTACCACGGCCCGCTTGCCTGCACACAAATGCCAGTTCCACGGCGACCCAGATAAATCACATAAGCAGTGTATTTTCTGGTATTCCGGCCACAGCCGATGGTGTTATGAGTGTAATAAAAATGCCCACAGCCCAGTGTTCATTTCTACACACAAACACAGCCCGCCACAGTGCAGGGCTCACACAAATAGAATCGACTCATGTCAATTGTGCATTAAATGTAGTGAACGTGCCCACGATTCAGTGCCCACAAACACTACACACCACATGTCCCACGGTTTCTGTAAAAACGAAACCAACACACATACAGTCAGCTCAGGCCGACGGTGTTTTCAGTGCAGTAAATGTGCCCGCTGTCCCACGCCCACATTCACTCACAGACATGTTAAGCCCCACAGGGCTCGCTCTCTCTCAGCAGACTGCTATAAGGGAATCGAGCGCGGCCAGGCTGCCCGCCGCGATCGGCGCACCACCCGCCTCAAACACTGCAAGCACAGTGTTTACGTTACAGCACACCAGAGCTCCCTTGTCGCCACTATGTCGCGGCCAGAGCCCAGATCTCATTCTACCCCTAGCTATTCATGCAAATGCGTGGGCACAGCTTCCCGTGGTATCAGAATGGGTGCTGAACACTATAAAAGAGGCTATTCGCTGCAGTTCGCTCGACGTCCCCGCCACTACACGGCGCGCACCGAATCTACGGTAAAAACCAAAGTAGCCCATCTACTTCGAGCCGAAATAGCGACACTATTGAGCAACGGGGCAATAGAGCCTTTATCTCAAGCTCAGAGCGAAGGGGGCCTGTACAGCAGATATTTTCTGGTACCGAAAAAAGACGGGGGTCTCAGACCCATTCTAGATCTAAGACAGCTGAACAGAGTGCTTATGAAACGCCAGTTCAGAATGCTCACAACCAGGAAAATCCTCGCGCAGATTTGCCAAGGGGACTGGTTTATGTCAATAGATCTGAAGGACGCTTATTTCCAGATACAAATAGCGTCACGTCACAGGCAATTCTTGAGATTCGCCTTCGAGGGCCAGGCATGTCAATACACAGTCCTACTGTTCGGCCTGTCTCTTGCACTCCGTACATTTACAATGTGCATGGACGCGGCTCTCGCACCCCTGAAACTTCGGGGCATGCGAGTTTTGAACTACTTGGACGATTGGCTGATTCTAGCTCGATCTCATTCAGAGCTCATAGAACACAGGACCATATCACTCGAGCACCTCGAGAATCTAGGTCAATTGGGCGAAAAGTTCGCTGTCTCCCAGTCAGAAAATATCCTTTCTGGGCACAGAACTGAACTCGCTGTCTATGACTGTCGCCAGAGCGCAGACTGAACATTCAGCGCATCACGAAATCCTTCCGCTGCGGCACTATAGTCCTGCTCAAGAGGTTTCAGAAAATGCTGGGTCTCATGGCCTCATCATCATCAGTACTCCAGCTGGGCCAGACATACTGTCCAGAAACAATATTCCAGCAGGAGAATGGTCTCTGCACCCGCAGACGGTTCTTCTGCTGTGGGAGACATTCGGCAGAGCGCAGGTAGACTTGTTTGCGTCCCAAGAGAACGCTCACTGCCCGAAGTTTTTCTACAAGAGCAGGTATGCGCTGGCCCACGTCTGGCCCCGCTGCCCGCTCTATGCTTTTCCCCCAGTTTCGCTCCTGCCTCAGGTGTTGGAACGAATCAGGGAAACCAAATGCTCAGTGCTTCTTGTGGCTCCGCTCTGGACAAACCAAGCTTGGTTCCCAGTCCTGATGCAGCTGACGAGCACTGCCCCATGGCCAATAACGATGAGGAAAGACCTCCTCTCTCAGGCCAAGGGCTCGATCTGGCATCCTCGCCCAAAGCTATGGTCCCTGCACGCATGGGCCATCAACGGGTACCCGCTAGCCTCCCGGAGGGAGTGTTAAACACGACAGGGTTCCCACGGGTCATGGAATTTCTGGTATGTCATGGAATTTTAAAAGGTCTATTCCAGACAGTGAAAGTCAGGGAATTTTATATATTTTTTGTCCAAGTCATGGAATATCAGGGAATTTAGTTTGTTGCTTTAAATTTTAGTTTCCATTTATCAAAATGTAATTTTTCTAGGGATGGGGCCGATCCGATCCAGTATCGGTATCGGGACCGATACCAGCGTAATTCACGTATCGGATTTTCCCGATCCAACCTGCGGAGATATCCGATATCCATGAGCCATGTCTGCGCTTTAACATTGTCTGCTGAAATGACTCCAAAAGTGATTCCCGCCGGCTAGTCTGCTAGCTGGCTGCAAACTGTGGAATGGATTTCCTGAACGGAGGCGCGGCTCAATGAGACACAGAGACCCCCGCTCAGGAAATCCATTCCGCAGTTTGCAGCCAGCAAGCAGGATAGCGTTGAGCTGCCAACATGTTCGCTGTGTAGAAATCCTATGGTGGAAATACTTCACACTGGAAAAACCGCAGCAGAGCAAGACCGCAAAATGCAATGTTTGCAAAGCCATATTAATTAAACCATTGGTCTGTGATGCATTTTTGCTATTCGCAGTCCAGAAGAGAGAGAGAGAGATCTCTCACGCGGTGGCCACAGCGCGCACAACACGACAGCCCTGCTTAATGAGTAACGACGGAGGACAGAACTAAACATTCAAACGTAGCCTTACACTTTAGATCTGTGATATTAGTCTGATTTTATTTATTTTAGATTTCGGCTTCCAAAGATTATAGAATATATTGAGGTAAAACCATTAAAAACTATAGCCGCATTCTGTCTAGCGCAACTTCCTTCCCATCGCAGCAGTAGCCTACGCTGTCATTTCTCCTTAAAACTCAAACTTTAAGACAGAATCAGCACGATCGGTGATTGTTGTAAAATGCAGTCTCTACGGTTGCTAAATTGCGGGACGCTTTTAATAATAAAAAGAGCTATTAAAAGCACAAAAATCTGCGCAAGAGATGCTGTTCCCAATGCGGCACGCGCTCCGAAACAGAACGCAACGAGACAAGCAAATTATACTTTGGGCTTCATGTGCGCGTCTAAACGATCAAATATACACAAAAATATGTAAAAATGACCGGCTTGGAGATTCACTTAAACAGTTTGTCTAAAATGGACGTAGTTATGAAAATAGTTAAAATATGGTGCATCAGTAGACTTGTTCTTAAAGGGGAAGCAGTCTAATAAACATGCTGACGATTGCGCCATTATTGCGAATCAAACAACAAAAGGCAAAGAGAAAATCACTCACAGCTCTTGAATGAATAACTTTAGCTTTAATAAGCATAAATCTATCTATGATAAACTTTGCAGTGCTATTTTACTTTTGATTACTTCATTATAATTATTTTTAGACCATAAATGAATAGTAATGTTAGTAGACCTTCCTGAAATTAAAGCACTGTGTAGGCCTGTATAATGTGTATCTATGTTTAATTGTCTATCTTTTGTTTATCTATTGTTTAATATATATATATATATATATATATATATATATATATATATTGTGACATACATGCATATATACGTACATATCATACTTGCCTGTAGAGAGGAGTTTATTTCAGCATCATATAAAATCAACAATAATGATAATAATAAAATTAAAGCAAACACAGCTCTGGTATCGGAATAGTATCTGTATCAGCCGATATCCAAATTCAGGTATCGGGATCGGATCGGAAGTGAAAAAATGTGGATCGGTGCATCCCCAAATTTTTCTATACCGATTCTCACCAGCAGGGGGTGCAAGCGCGTGTTGTTGACGAAGACCAGAGCAACAGTTAGAGCAAGCTATTCATTCATAAAAACTCATTTACAACAATTGAGCATGCATTAAGTTTTTTTGTGATGATTATCTGGGTCAGTATATATGCGGAAAAGATGATAAAGGCACAAAAGCTGTTTTTATGTTTCATTGATTAACTTCATTGTTACTTTCCTTGTGTAGCCTTAGGCTACATGTTATCAGCTTTTTCTACCATGAACGGGATTATAATCGATTTCCCTCAATACCTCATCATACTCAAGGATTCCCCTTCCATCAGGACAAAACGCTTAATGTAGCTTAAAGGATTAGTTCACTTTTAAAAAAACTTTTGCTGATAATTTACTCACCCTGATGTCATCCAAGATGTCCATGTCTTTCTTTCTTCAGTCGAAAAGAAATTAAGGTTTTTGATGAAAACATTACAGGATTTTTCTTCATATAATGGACTTCAATGGACCCCAAACGGTTCAAGGTCCAAATGACAGTTTCAGTGCAGCTTCAAAGGGCGTTAAATGATACCAGAGACGAATAAGGGTCTTATCTAGCGAAACGATCGGTCATTTCAAAAATAAATAAAAAAGTTTAAGTTTTATAAGCACAAATGCTCACCTTGCTCTGTTCTGTGATGCGCGTTCGTTTCAACGTAATTGCATATTACGTGCCGTCACGAACGCGCATCAGCGTCAACGTTGAATTTACTGTCGAATTTGAACCACTGAATTTGTGGAAGCGAATTTGCAAAGCGAAATAAAATGGACCGAAAACTTCCTGTTGAATATTATAGGTTGTATTTTTAAAGAGTTTGAATATTTTGGAAGTGAAATATGAAAGGTGAATATGGATTATTGAAATTTTACTAATGAAAATGTGTTTGAAATGTTTCGAATTTAAATATTCACAGCTTAAATATTCACAAATATAAATATGTCAGATTATAGCCTTAGGCTAATTTCCATCTGCAATTCAACAGGCTTTTTGTTTCAAAAACATTTGGCGTTATTTTACTTCCATATTATAGGTCATGGAAATTCATCTTTTTAGTCAGTGAAAGTCAGGGAAAAGTCAGGGAATTTGACATTTGGTTTAGAGTGGGAACCCTGACACGATCACACAGGCTAGAGCCTCGTCTACTAGACGGCTCTATTCCTCAAAATGGTCTGTGTTCTCTGGCTGGTGTCAAGCTCAGGGCTTTTCACCCCTAGACTGGGGGGTTACGGAAGTTCTTTCCTTCCTTCAAGAGCTACTGGATAAGGGCAGAACCCCATCCACACTCAAAGTTTATGTGGCGCCCATAGCAGCGTGTAATAAACCAGCGTCTGGCCAGTCACTGGGGAGGAACGATCTGATCGTACGATTCCTCAAAGGAGCTTGGAGGCTGAACCCTCCTAGACCTCCTTCAGTCCCCGTGTGGGACCTTTCTACGGTTCTGGAAGCCATGAAAGGTGCCCCATTCGAGCCAATCCATTTGTCAGACATGAAACATTTGTCTTTCAAAACAGTGTTTCTTGTGGCTCTCTCTTCGGTGAAGCGCATTGGGGATTTACAAGCGCTCTCGGTGAGCGCGACATGTATGGAATTCGGTCCTAATGACTCGAAGGTCATACTCAAACCAAGGCACGGGTACGTGCCCAAATCCCTCAACACACTGTTCAGGGCCCAGGTGATTTCCCTGTCCGCCCTTCCGGTTCATGATGAGGAGGAGGATACGAGTCTCCTATGCCCTGTCAGGGCGCTGAGAACTTGTGTGGCCCGCTCGTCTGCTTTCAGACAGACTGAGCAGCTCTTTGTTTTGTTTGGCGGGCGTTCTAAGGGACTAGCCGCATCAAAACAGAGCCTATCCAGGTGGATAGTCGAGGCCATAGTGCTGGCTTACACTTCTAAGGGCCTGCCGTGTCCTTTGGGTGTCAGAGCGCACTCCATGAGAGGTGTGGCCTTTTCGTGGGCGTGGTCTTGCGGGATTACCTTGCAAGATATCTGTATGGCGGCAGGCTGGGCCTCGCCGTCTACATTTATAAGGTTTTATAACCTAGAGGTTCCCGCCTTACAGGCTAAGCTTCTGTCGGTCTAGTAATCAGCTCTGTCTGCCCCGTTGCTCCGGCTCAGAAGGCTGAATTTTGCCTGTGCATCATTCACTGATCGATGGAACAGCCCCATGGGTGTTGAATAACCCGTACTGCTACCCAGTTCAGGCTGAACGCGGTTCACCCTGTCTGCGTGGAACACTGTTAACATAATTAGCACCTGTAGGATGCTATTTCATGGGGAATGATGCTTACAGCCTCTCTTCTCCGACTCTCTGTGAGTCTATGGTGATTATGCACTATATGAGCCCCGGGCTACTGCCCTTGGGACTTTGGTGTCGGATCCCAGTATGCACGGCGTTTTACACTGTGTTCCCCATAGCGTAAGATATTGCGCAGTACAAGAGGAACTCTCGTAAGAGAACGTACTCGGTTACTAATGTAACCTCGGTTCTCTCTAGAGAGGGAACGAGTACTGCGTATCTTGCCGTGCTTACAACATGCTCTGGTTCGCTTCGGCGATGAAAACCAGTTTGTATCAGCCTGTCGAGCTATATTTATAGGTCAAGGCCACGCGTGACGTAGTGGCGAGAAGCGCCCCCATTGGATATGGCGTCATGCGGGGCCTCTCTTGATAGGCTGCTGCTGTTGCCGCAGGTCAGCCAATAGGCACGCAAGCCGCCTTGCCTATGTCTGCATGCTGCCGCAACGCGTTTTACATTAATTCAAAATTAAGGATAATTTTTGGCTTCAATATCTCGTGGAAAAGAGGTTTTCCCCATAGCGTAAGATATTACACAGTACTCGTTCCCTCTCTAGAGAGAACCGAGGTTACGTCAGTAACCGAGTACGTTTCCTAATGATATCTCCTAAAGGTAGCATGTACAGAGTGAACAGCAGCGGTCCTAGTACTGAGCCTTGTGGTACACCATTCTGAACTTGTGATCGATTAGACATCTCTTCATTTACTGCTACAAACTGATAACGGTCAGATAAGTATGATTTAAACCAGAGGTCTTCAATCCTGCTCCTGGAGGGCAACTGTCCTGCAGAGTTTAGTTCCAACCCTAATCAAACACACCTGAATCAGCTCATCAAGCTCATCAAGCTCTTCAGGATCGCTTGAATATTCAAAGGCAGGTGTGCTGAAGCAGATTGGAAATAAACTCTGCAGGACAGTGGCCAGGAGCAGGATTGAAGACCTCTGATTTAAACCATGCTAGTGCAATTCCACTAATGCCAACATAGTTTTCTAGTCTATTTAAAAGAATGTTGTGGTCAATGGTGTCAAATGCAGCACTAAGATCAAGTAACACTAATAGAGAGATACAACCACAATCGGATGATAAGAGCAAATCATTTGTGACTTTAATGAGAGCAGTCTCAGTACTATGGTACGGTCTAAATCCGGACTGAAAATCCTCGCAGATATCATTTCTTTCAAGAAAGGAACACAGTTGTGAGGATACTGTTTTTTCTAATATCTTTGACAGAAAAGGTAGATTTGAGATCGGCCCGTAATTGACTAATTTTGTATGATCAAGTTGCGTTTTTTTTAACAAGCGGTTTAATCATAGCCAGTTTAAAGGTTTTTGGTACGTATCCTAGAGACAAAGACGAATTAATGATATCAAGAAGAGAATCTATGACATCTGGAAGCATCTCTTTCAGTAGCTTAGTCGGTATAGGGTCTAACATACATGTTGTCGATTTAGATGAATTAACGAGTTTGCAAAATTCTTCCTCTCCTATAGCAACAAATGAATCAAATTTTTCCTCAGGGAGACTACAATGCACTCCCTGATGCGATACTGTAGTAGACGGTTGCATAGTTATAATTTTGTCCCTAATATTATCAATCTTATAAGTGAAGAAGTTCATAAAGTCATTACTGCTGTGTTTCTTGGAAACTTCTGGGCTTTAAGCTTTCTTTTTCGTTAGTTTAGCCACTTTTTTTCACTTTTTTTGAATTAGAATATCTAATTCAAAACTAAAATAAATATTCTCTGTTTATGTAATCTATAAAAAAAGAGAGAGGTGTCAGCCGATCTCATTATCGTTCTCTCAGCTCATTATTCTGCTAATGTGCCACGCCCACGGAGAGCGCGCGGTATTCAAACGCAAATGATCTAAGGCAAGCCATTCAAACATGCCAACGCCCACCAGCTGGTTTATAAAACACATCATGTTTAATAAAAACTTGTACTTTACCTCTAATCTTTATCTAATAACCCTGGAAAATGTACCAGAAGTGCTGGTAGTTTTATTTCGAGGAGCAACGGATCCAGCTGATGTAGTAAGTCATTTATTCTTAAGTGCTTTGTTCTAATCGCGATATTGAATAGTGTCTATAAACCGCAAAAAGACTGTTTAAATATGAATTGCGTGTCTGTGTGTAGGCTAAATGATGAATGAACAGCACAGACGCGCGCGCATTGTTTACTTCAGTTATACAGCGCGTGTCTGTGCCGTTCATTCACTCTCGCACCTACATTAGTAAACGTTATTTTTACATGAACACATCCAAACTATATTGCTATAGCCTACTAAGATGAGTAAAAATAGACTGAAATATGTTGAAATAAAATGTCTGTGCAACAAACTGCAAATTAACATGTATATGCTAATATATCATACACAATATGTTATAGACTAAATATGAATGTTTAGACAAGATTTTGTGATTAGTTTTGGATAGATTATAAAGTTTTGACTGTAAAAAAATACTACTGTCACATTAAATAGTTAAGCTTTTGTTCACCAATTTCTGCTCATATGTTAAATATACTATAGTATGATGTTTTGTCAAAAATAAAGTAGGTATATTGAATTATCAACTAAGATGTTATTATAGTGTTTGTTCCAATATTCAAACTAATGAATCCTTACCTTTTTCAATACGGATGATAAAATGTATAATTTTTACAAAGACAGAATACACTTGAAATATTGTTAAAATTGTAATTGTTGTTGTAATTGTAACCTATTTGTAATTGGTTACAATTTCTAATTGTAAAATATGTATATATAGATAATTTATTTTGTCCTTGCATTCTTTGGGACCCTGTGACACTCCTGTGTGAAACGGGTAATTAATATGCAGCTCATTATGTATGTGGTACATTATCCGGCCTTTGTCTTCTCAGGTGTGAACACGCCTCCACGCATATTGCCTTTCCAAACAAAAGGTGTCTTATAAAATTTAAATCAATGTATTGTTTTGTGTAAATGATTAGGCAGGATGATTTTCAGATCATTTTGAAGCAAAAACTCTAGGCAACAACGCCCATTAGTCAAAAGTCTTGTGGACACATACAGTATTTAGTATGTGTTTTGTGGCCTTATTTCAGACACTTTAAGTTTTATTTTTTTCAATAACCATGCATAAACAATATTCTCTCAAAAATGCAAACATGTACATACATTTTGCTCACATATTATGGTAGCCCTGTTTGTGCTAAATAGAGTGTAATTACACCTTTGCTATTAATATGTTTAGAAGCAACTGAAAAAAGCACAAATGTCAGGGCATGTCAAAACATCTCAAGGACCCCAAAAACACCTTGGACCCCAGAGGGTTAAAGCCTCTCTGTAAGCAATCGAGCTCTCCTTCCATGAAATCCGAAATACCTCTAGTTCTTCTAAGCTATCCGGGATGCTGAGATGATAAAACTGATTAGGAAGATTATTGATAAAGCAATCTTTAGTGGCAGAAGTAATAGGTCTAAAATATTTATAACACGGAGTCGGCTTTGCAGCCTTGGCTAAATGTAATTTACATGAGACTAGATAATGATCTGAGATGTCGTCGCTCTGCTGCAGAATTTCAACAGCATCAACATTGATTCCATGTGATAATATTAGATCTAGAGTATGATTACGACAATGAGTAGGTCCTGACACGTGTTGTTTAACTCCAATTGAGTTTACAATGTCTTTAAATGCCAATCTCAATGCATCTTTTCATTATCACCAACAATTAGTACTTTATCTGCAGTCAATACTAATTCTGATAGAAAGTCAGCAAATTCTTTGATAAAATCTTTATGGTGCCCTGGTGGCCTGTATACAGTAGCCAGCACAAATCTTAAACGCGATTTATCTTTTGCACTATATATTTTTACATTAAGCACCAACACTTCAAAAGAAGTATATTTAAAACTAGATTTCTTAGTGGTTTTGAAACTATTACTACAAATTACAGCAACACCTCCCCCTTTACCTTTCGGACGAGGCTCATGTATATAACAGTAATCTTGGGGGGTGGACTCATTTAAAGTAATGTAATTGTTTGGTTTTAGCCAGGTTTCTGTCAAACACAGCACATCTAGGTTATAATCTGAAATCATATCATTAACTATGAGCGCTTTTGAAGCAAGGGATTGAATATTCAGCAACCCAAGCTTTATCGTTTGCTCATCTGTATTATATCTATTTTTTATTTGTTGAACATCAATTAAATTTTTAACCTTAGATGGGTTTGGATGTTTTTTGGATTTCCAAATTCGGGGAACAGACACAGTCTCTATATGATGATATCTAGGTGAAGGAGCCTCTATGTGATGGGATTTATCTGACCTTGATGACGCGAGGCCGCTAGCAGACGATCGGTTTAGCCAGTTTGTCTGCTTCCTGACCTGAGCCCCAGATTTGTCATGTTTTATCTCTAAGACTATGAGCCAAATTACTAGAGAGAAGAGCAGCACCATCCCAGGAGGGATGAATACCATCTCTTTTCAACAGGTCAGGTTTGCCCCAAAAACTTTTCCAATTGTCTATGAATTCTATATTATTTTGCGGACACCACTTAGACAGCCAGCCATTGAGTGAACACAATCTACTAACTATCTCATCACTTCTGCGAACAGGAAGGGGGCCAGAGCAAATTACAGTGCCTGACATCGTACTTGCGAGTTCAAACACCTCTTTAATATTAATTTTGGTGATCTCCGACTGGTGGAGTCGAGCATCATTAGTGCCGACGTGAATAACAATCTTAGAGAATTTACGATTAGCATTAGCCAGCACTTTTAAATTTGCTTTGATGTCAGGCGCTCTGGCTCCTGGCAAACATGTGACTATGGTGGCTGGTGTCTCTATTTTCATGTTCCGTGTGATCGAATCACGAATTACCAGGGCACAATCAACAGAATTCTCAGTGGGTGTCTCACTGAGTGGGGCAAATCGATTTATGGTAATCGGAACGGAAGAGTGTTTTCTTGATCCGCGACTAGAGCGATCCCTCACTGTCACCCATTTGCCTTGCTGCACAGGCAATAATTCAGCCGGAACCGAATAAAGAGTTCACTATGCTAGGCGCATTGTATCTAAAGCTCTAGCACACTTACCATCCTCAATTAAAGTTTGGATGCGTGTCTCTAATTCTGAAATCTTCTCCGTCAGTCTGACTGTCTCCTTGCATTTATCACATATAAACCCTATATTGCCGACGGGGAAGGCTATGCTAAACATGTGGCATGAAGTGCAGGTGACAATAACAGGACATTACTCACCGTGTTTGTTGACTGATTCTTACTCACCTGGGCTTTTTATGAACCCAGAGGTGCGAGAGAAAAATAAATAAATAACTGAGCGCACGGGTGGCGCGTTAACAGGCTAGCGAGTTACTAGCGTGTTGTGCTAACAATAACGGAAGCTAGCGATGTCAGGTTAATCTGAGATGTTGGGTAAGATCTATTTAGTAGTAACAAATAGAAATGATAGTAAATGATGGTTCAAAACAGAAAGAAATACAAAGCTAATACGAGGCTTAGACGGAGCTTACAGCCTCGAAGCAAACAAACTCACAGCAGGCAGCGAGGCAGACAAGAGAAATCGATCAGGATCCAACAGTGACAGCAATAGTCGAAGATATGCCACTGCTGACAATGGCACGGATCTCACACACGTCCTATACTAACTCATTTAAGGCTGCTCTTATGAGGAAACTCGACAAATGGACATTTTGACATAATTGTGTGTTATTGTTTGTCTGTGTGCACATTACTGGCGTGCGTCTTTCTGTGGGTCGTGTGTGTGTCTGTTAATGAAATAAACTCAGTGTATTGCTCAAAACAACAGTCAGGATGGCTGCTCTGCACTTAACTACAATGTAAATATATTTTCTCTGCACTGTCCAGTGTGTCGCAAAGTTTTGGCACCGATTTTGAGAGATTTATGTGTAGGCAGAAGAAAGCTCTGTCTAGGCTCTGCCCCAGTATGGTTTTGTCGAGCCATTTATTAGTCTAGCATTTTGATGAGAAAGAGATTAAATGTATGGATTATTACAGAGATTATTGCAACTACAACTGTATCAGATGACTATTATTCTGTGGCACAGAGCTGGAACTGATGAAAGCACGGCTTGATCTTTTGAACAATCAGTGGATGGGGTGATTTATTTCCGCCCATGTAGAGATCGAATATTCAAGCTGTTTATTCATTTTGGTTTTATTTTGTTTCCATTTGGCGGATTAGAACAAAGTGTGATGAAAACAAACGTAAAAATATGAAAAAACGACGTAAGATTTCCTTATTTATGTTCATGAGAAGGGTCGAATATGTGATAAATGAACGGTTTCTTCATTTTTCCGTTTAGAAGACAAAAATGAGAAAACAAATTATCAAATTATTTATTGAAAAAAAAACAGTATCAACACTATAGCACGTGTTTTGTCCATATAAAACCATAATTTACAGACAGAGCATTATGGAATCATTTACTTATGGTTTGTGATGTGAATCCGTGTATCATTCGTTCAGTAGTTTTTTTTTAGAAAAGTTGAAAAATGAGAAAACTACGGAGCCCCCCTAGTCCCACTTTGTAAAAAAAAAAAATATATAACTACCTTGTGGCCTCAAGATAGTAACTCGTGGCCTCAAGATAAGTGTATAAAAGGAGAATGCACAATGGAGCAGCTTTTCTCCCCAAAGCAGAAAGTGCACGCTAAAGCTGCCACCCGCTTAAGGCACTTCTTGGTAGGCTAATAGCTATGGATAGAGAGCATTTGATAAAGTTGTATTTTAATTTAGGGATGCGTTACCAGGATATACTGAACACGCTTGCTTTGCAAGGGTTTATTGTCAGTATAAGGCAGTTAAAGGAACACTCCACCACTTTTTGAAATTGGGGTTATTCACTGTCTCCCCTACATTTAGATAGGTGGGCAAATCCATTTTTGTCTCAGTGCATGCATTGTCTTAGTCTGGCAGCGCCGCCGAAGTAGCAGGCGAAGCACTGATACTTGGGCGCAGAGATATCACGCAACACCTGAAATAAAGCTTGCCACAAAGAACCGGCAAAAGTAATGATTATGCATGAAACATTTTAATTGTTTATTAATAAACTAGTGTTGCAGTGTGTATGCAGACTCGCCATCTTCACAGTAGCTAGTGAACGCGCCTATAGAGAAATGCACACTTCATATGAATTAGCCTACATAAGCAGAAAGTAGCCAATTTCTTGTAGTCTTTAATTGTTTTGTTTAAAAGTAGACATTTCGAGCTTTCTATATAGGCTACTTCTCAGGTCTGAGTTTTGGTTCATTTATGAGACGCGCTCCAGTTCACGCGCCGGCGCCTCCGTGTCCTGATTATATTGTCTACTATATTTGCTTCTTATTTATTAATCCAGGCAAATTTGTTGATGAAACATTGCTTAAAATGAAGATACAATTTATACAAAATGAAATTTTCAAGCAAAAATAGTATTCGAAGATTGCTGAGAATTATTCGATTATTATTCGAAAATCGCATCCCTCCACCACATGCACGCACACATGCATGTATACGCTATACACCAGAGCATTTGAGCAAAGCGTAGCGGTGTGACGCTTAAATATGTTAAAAAACTTAAACATACGTTTCATATTTATGTTTAAATAATATAATGTTATTTTTTTAATTTCATCTATGTTGATTATATGAGAAGGGAACCGCATGAGATGAGTAAGATAGGATCATAAGATGACCAATATAAACATTTGGAATGGGTCAGACAAGATTTTGACCACTTAAGTTTTGTTTTGTAGAAAGCCTTTCTTTAAAGTGAATTTCGTTTTGTATAAATTGTATTTTCATTTTAATCAATGTTTCATCAACAAATTTGCCTGGATTAATAAATAAGAAGTGTAAATAAATATATATAATAAATATTATATATATATATATATAATAAATATGTCCAGTGGGACATATCCGCAAGAATTTAAACATGCTGTGGTGACACCGCGGTTGAAGCGGCCAAACTTGGGCCAGGATGACATGAAAAATTACAGGCCAATTTCCCAAATTTCTTTAGTTTCTAAAATTTTAGAAAAAGTGGTGCTGCAGCAACTATTATCATTTTTAAATAAAAACAAAATAGGAGAAATGTTTCAATCAGGGTTTAAAACTGCCCACAGCACCGAGTCGGCGCTATTGAAAGTGTTAAGTGACATCTTTTTGGCCTTAGACAACAGAGATGATGTTGTTTTAGTGCTGCTTGATCTAAGCGCAGCTTTTGATATGATTGACCATGACATTCTTATTTCCCGTCTGGAACACTCAGTAGGCTTAAAAGGCACAGTTTTGAAATGGTTTCTGTCCTACTTGAGTGGTAGATGTTTTTCAGTTAACTATAATGATATGACTTCACAAAATGCGGCAGGGAGGCTCTTAATGAAAATAAAGAAACATGAGTCGATCACACTCGCACTGAAGTCTTTAAATTGGCTTCCAGTACAGTATAGAATAAGATATAAAATTTTACTGTTTGTATATAAATCGCTAAATAATCAGGCCCCGCCATATTTGGCGAATCTCTTAACTTTGTATACCCCCTCCAGAAATCTACGCTCAGAGAATCAGGAACTACTGATAGTACCGAGAACAAAACGCCTTCATAAGGGTGATCGGGCATTTGCGGTAACAGGGCCGAGACAATGGAATGAGCTGCCGTTGCCTATCAGGTCTGCAAAATCGCTACCGATTTTTAACCATTTGTGTAAATCACATCTGATGTCGTTGGCTTATAATGAGTAGATGTGATATTTTATATGTGATGTATTAATGGGTTGAGGTATGTCGTTATTTTTATCCCTTATTGGAATCTGTATGTAAAGCACTTTGGTTCAACCTGGGTTGTGTTTTAATAGTGCTATATAAATAAAACAAACAGAAACAGAAGCAGCAAATATAGTAGACAATATAATCAGGACACGGAGGCGCCGGCGCGTGAACTGGAGCG
This sequence comes from Gila robusta, assembly GCA_030770095.1. Taxonomy (NCBI): domain Eukaryota; kingdom Metazoa; phylum Chordata; class Actinopteri; order Cypriniformes; family Leuciscidae; genus Gila; species Gila robusta. Next base: position 404,242 of record JAVALU010001573.1, read on the forward strand.
CGTCTCATAAATGAACCAAAACTCAGACCTGAGAAGTATATCTATAGAAAGCTTGAAATGTCTACTTTTAAACAAAACAATTAAAAACTAAAAGAAATTGGCTACTCTCTGCTTATGTAGGCTAATTCATATGAAGTGTGCATTTCTCTCTATAGGCACGTTCACTAGCTACTGCAAAGATGGCGAGTCTGCATCGTCAACATTATCTTTGCAGCCACTAACATAGAAAACACTAGTTTATTAATAAACAATTAAAAGGTTTCATGCATAATCATTACTTTTGCCGGTTCTTTGTGGCAAGCTTTATTTCAGGTGTTGCGTGACGTCTCTGCGCCCAAGTATCAGTGCTTCGCCTGCTACTTCGGCGGCGCTGCCAGACTAAGACAATGCATGCACTGAGACAAAAATGCATTTGCCCACCTATCTAAATGTAGGGGAGACAGTGAATAACCCCAATTTCAAAAAGTGGTGGAGTGTTCCTTTAACTGCCTTATACTGACAATAAACCCTTGCAAAGCAAGTGTGTTCAGTATCCTGGTAACGCATCCCTAAATTAAAATACAACTTTATCAAATGCTCTCTATCCATAGCTATTAGCCTACCAAGAAGTGCCTTAAGCGGGTGGCAGCTTTAGCGTGCACTTTCTGCTTTGGGGAGAAAAGCTGCTCCATTGTGCATTCTCCTTTTATATACACTTATCTTGAGGCCACGCGTTACTATCTTGAGGCCACGAGTTATCTTGAGGCCACGAGTTAGTATATCTTGAGGCCACGAGTTAGTATATCTTGAGGCCACGAGTTAGTATATCTTGATGCCACGAGTTACTATCTTGATGCCACGAGTTACTATCTTGAGGCCACGAGAAAGTTATAATTATTTTTTTTGACAAAGTGGGACTAGGGGGGCTCCATAGAAAACGGCTCATTGTTAGTTTTTCTTTTTTAAACGAATTAAGCTCTTTTTTTTTTCGTTTTTCATTCAGGGGTAGAAAAATGAATAAATAGTTTGATTATTCGATCTCTGCACATGGGTGGAAAAGAAATGCCCCTGTCCTCTGATTGGTCAGCCGAAGATCAAACCATTCCATCATCAGTTGTTCAGAAGCAGAATTGCTGTACGGATTCTTAATGCGGTTATTGCAACTACAACTCATCTTTTTCTCATCAAACAACCAGACTAACGAACCCTTCCGGAGCAGGCTTTCTTCTGTGTAGACATAAATGAACCTATGGCTAACTAAATGTGTCAGAGGAATAGGCTAAGCTATTATAAGCTATTAGTAATCAGACCTGTCAGCACTGAAACCCTGCTGCTGCCATCTTGTGTTTCAGTTGTGAATGTGTGTCTTTTTCGGTATTTTGATGTAAACTGTAATTATTGCATGTTTTATGACCTTGTTAATAATGTTAACGCTTATCTTAATCTGCATCTAACAAATGTTTTAACCTACTTTACTGACAGTGCATGCTACTTAGAATGTTGTAAAGGCGTAAAAGCAGCAATCTTTGTTGTTGTTGTAAAATTGTAATCAATTTTAATAAAACACAAGACCTACATTATGAACCTCAGAAGAGTTATGTATGTATTTGAATATCTCTTTTGTGCTCCGGGTGTCAGACAGTCAGAATGACAGTTCTTGTGTGAACGTTAATGTAGGCCTAAAATATTTAATTTACAACTAATGTAATAATTTTTATCTACATTTTTTTTTTTTTTTACTTCCTGGGCGACCAAGGTTGGCTATGACAGCCGTCATACCCTGCCATACCCAATGCAAAGCGTAGAAGAATTTATGTCTACACAGAAGAAAGCCGTATCTAGGCTGTGCCCTGGTACGGTTTGTCAAGCCATTCGTTAGTCTGGTTGTTTGATGAGAAAAATATGAATTGTAGTTGAAATAACCGCATTAAGAATCGGTACAGCTATTCTGCTGAGGAACAACTAATGATGATATGGTTTGAACTTCGGCTGATCAATCAGAAAACGGGTGTTTCATTCCCGCCCACGTGCAGAGATCGAATATTCTGTTTATTCAATTTTTTTTTACCCCTGTATGAAAAACGAAAAATCAAGCTTAATTTTTATTTTATTTTTTTAACGAAAAAGGAGCCGTTTTCTAATTGTTCTACTTTCGTTAACTCGTTTTTTGATTTAATAAAAAACTAAATCTTCATCTTTCAACAAAAGTTTCTTTGCAAACTCTCCATTTCACTGTGCCTCGTTTACAAAACAAAATGCTCTGAAGAAACTCCGACGGAATACTCCGACACGATCCGGGACACCATTAAAATAAACCTTCCACTTTTTTCTGATGCTGAGATCCTTCTGAAGTCTGTACAGAGACGCAAAAGAGCTGTTAAAACTGGACACATCAAAGTTAATGTTATGTCACTCTTCCTTTGTCTTTTCAACTTTTCAAAGTACATCAGGAACTGAATGGGCATCTGTATACACTGTATCCAGTGTCAACGGCGTCAGTGATTCTAATGGGTTCTATTTGCTTTTGACACAATGCCCACATCCGGTGTAGACAAATGTCAGCCGTTAAGCGACTGAATGGCAGTGGGTGGGGCATATTCTGTGCTGATGTATCAGTATCTGTGCTGATTCGTCAGTGTCTTGCTCTGAAGGCAGTCATATGCAAATGTATTTGCCCATGTGACGTCACAAATCCCGCAATATCCAAATGATCTGTTTGCAGAGCTTGATTAAATAAAAGCTTTGTTTATAATGAGGAGAATTTTTTAAGCTATGACATTTAAAAGATGACTAATGGTACAAAGACCAAATATATTTTGTCAAAATATCAAGGCAAATTTGATGGCTTATGTCATGACTAACTATTTTAATCTAGTGTACTATTTAAAAAAAAAATAAAAAAAAATAAAGAAAAAAAAGGAACTTAACAATGAGCACAATAGGTCAATAATCCTGTGTTTTAGTTTAAATTTATGGTAACACTTTACAATAAGGTTCATTAGTTAACATTAGTTAATGCATTAACTAATATGAACTAACAATAATCAATACATTTGTTACTGTATTAGTTCATCTTTGTTAACGTTAGTTAATACAAATACAGCTGTTCATTGTTTATTCATGTTAGTCACAGTGCATTAACTAATGTTAACAAATACAACATTTGATTTTAATAATGTATTAGTAAATGTTGAAATTAATATTAACTACGATTAATAAATGCTGTAGAAGTAATGTTCATTCTTAGTTCATTTTAACTAAGGTAGTTAACTAATGTTAACTAATGAACCTTATTGTAAAGTGTTACCAAATTTATTTTTACTGTTTTTTTTTTTTTTTTTGTTGCAGGAAATTTACACAGTATGTCATACGTTGACACGATGTAAATAAGTGTATATAATAGCACATGTTTGAACTACTGTCAGTGTTTTACTGATGTATGCAAGGTCATCAGCTTTCACACAACCTTAAAAGTGATGTAATATAATTTGTTTACTATAAGCTGCTAGAGAAAAATACTTATATGTTTGGGCTATAATTCCTGAAACTCTCTAAGGAACTTTAATATTTAACTAAATGTTGTTGTATATTCTGTCACTTCCTGTAGGGAATATTCTCCAGGTCCAACTTCAGGTTGTCAAAGTGTTTTTTGCCAGAGGAGAGGAGCGTGTTAGCACTTTACTGCATCAGCTGTCTGATCATTGCACTGATAACACTCATCCATCTAAAGATGTCCAGAAGATCACTGCACTTGACAAATAGCTTTCTAGCAAAGTACAAGACTTTGTAACATGCACAAGACAGTTTTGTGGCACTGAATTGTATCAGAAGAACAATTCATGTTCACAGATGTTGCAGTGTTGAGTATCAATGAGTTTCCTGGTTTAGATGTGCTCAGTGTCTTTTCTTTCTAATTTAAAATGTGAAATTATTTTTTTGATGCACAATTAAAACTGTGAAGTTGTTGTTGTTGTTTATACTTTGCATTGGTCCAAACTGAAGTCACACTGTCTAAACTCTTCATAGCCAGCGAAACAGAAGTCTATGTGGACAACACTCTGGTCAATTTTTCATGTTCACACAAAAATGCATTCAATGACCACATCTCCAAAAATCCATGATTTTTGTCCATTTTGTCATTCATACTCCACCACCTGTAAAATACTTTACATTTGCACCACATTTTTCAAATGCTAATAGACTGCTTTCCAAACTATTAAAAACACATAAAAAAAACATTTGTGCATTTCTACAGTAATTATATTGAAATGTATAGCAGAGCATTTACAATATTCCAAGGACGGCTAATTGTAATTTCAGCTAAGACTACACAGGTGTCAGATTTTCAGTGTTTTATTTATTTATTTTTTACAGCAAGAGAGTGGACCAGAATCCTGAATCGTTATACTATACATTAAAATATATATATATATATATATATATATATATATTTTTTTTTTTCAGCCTTGGTTTCAGGGATTTTTGTTGTTTGTAATGCAAAAGACAAGCAAAAAACAAATTGCAGAATTTGTTACATATGCTTTATTAAAAATGTGTTATTTGAATTTATGTGAAAAATCATTTAATAAACTTTAAAAGTTCATGTAATGCACATGTTAGTGGTGCTGTTTTTTTTATGTCCGTGTTATTTGTCGAACAAGCTGTGTTTTGAGCAAGTTTTGGGAATAAGATTAAATGCAGACTGTATGAAGAGCTTTGAAACAATGGCTTCAGTATTAGATGATTAGCAACTGGAAAAGAAAATACAGATTTTAGAATTTTTGCTGCAGCCAACTTCTCAAGTGGTGATTATCACACATTACTCAATTCAAAGGCAAACGCGGATTTCTTTTAGAGGTATTTTATTGGCAAAATTACATTTCTTCCCACATCTCCATTTTAAACAAAGACCAAGGTCTTCTAATGTGCCTCGTTATTAAAATAATCGTTAAGAAATGAAAAATAATTGTTTTTATTATTATTTTGAATTTTTATTTATTGTCACTCATAATTTAAATTTCTGAAATAAGTTTGAACATGTAAAAGCTGCAGAGTAGAGTAAAGAGAATAAAGCCTATCTACCAGTGTTACAGCCATTCACAGCCTAAAGTTACGCCACACACTGTCCCTGCACTTCACCAGTTGAGAAGTGAACCGCAAGAGTACAGTCAAGGATCCAAATTAACAATTTATGGGGCATTTTGCATGGACTCAAGTGCTTATAGTGTTTTAAATATGAGTAATCTAGGCAATCGCTCTTGTTTAATATATTAATAATATTTCTCTTAAAAATTAAAATTGAATCTGCATGCTGTTTATTTATCTTTTGAATACACAAATTATATTTCTGGTGATTTGTCATGCAGTTATTTCTGTACATTTGATATACAAATGATGGAAACATATAAACATTTTGGGGTGCACTATTACTTTGACTTATGATAACTGTCCCACTGGTGAGTGAGAGAGACCGTATGGGCCCATTCAAGCTGTGAGGTTTACACTATCAGTGCTCACATTCACAATGCGCAGTCAGCATGCGCTCAGGACGGCCAGTAAGGAATCGCTAGTCTTACTTCCTCATTCCTTCTATATTATGTTTGTATATGCATAGCTATGCATACAACCTCGCTAAACATTCATAAATATGTATACATATAGGCACACATATTATGAATAAATTGTACATATATATTTATAGAATATATTTTTTCACGTTTTTATAAATGTATATGTACACATAGGGAGCAGATGTACAGTACAATGTGGTATAGTATCTGCATGTGTATGCGCACACGCATGCAATCACACATATCTACACGCTTTCACCGGCACGACCCTGCGTACAGTCTGCAATACGCGGCTTCTAAAAATGTGCCCTTTCTGAAACAACAGGACAAAATTTTGGAAATTTTGAAAAGATTTCCAATGTTTTAAAGCTGAGTCCGTTTGACGAAAACAGAAATTCATAGAAATAATTTTAAGACAATGTATTTGCAGTTTCTGAACAAAGTGGTTAATTTTGCATATTGTATACAATATTTTTTGCCTAATTTTTCTTCATTTTATAGTAAAAGACATTAAGTAGCTTTATAAACCAGAAAGAAAAAACTCAGTCTACAGAGAGATTTCCCATCAGCACGCTGTGCTGCATGTAATATTTGACATCAAGCTGTACAGCGCTGTCCAATCACATACTTCATCCTCATTTACAGGTACAGCCATACTCAAAGGCACAAAGAGCTTCTACAAGTCAAAGTTGTCTTTCTTGTTGAAGTTATACAAAATAACATTTTGAAGTCCTGTACAAGATTGAGTGACCTTGCACATTTTTTAGGATTAACAAAACAAACCCCCTGAAAATATATTGTTTTTCTGTTTATCTATATTTAGGACTACCTCCAAAATGGGGGCTGCCCATAGTAAAGGAGGCATCAGTTGGCCAGTGGCGGTTCTCCCAAGATGGACGCTTGCTGCCGCAAAAAATGCAAATCCCACAGGCCCCTGCTCCTACACTACGCTCTGTGCTCTGTAATTGGTTACAAACTCCTATCTAGCCCTGAAGTCCTTTCTGCATGCTTTGCAGAAAAAAAAGCAACAAAAAAAGGCAATTAAAAATTAAACTAAACTAAAAAAAATGGTAAAAAAGGATAAATAGAGGTGCTACATTGTGAATTTTGTCTCCTGCAAAATTAAACCCTTCATGTACCCCTTCACTCCCATGTCAAGTACTCCAATATCCCCTTCATTAGGTGAAGGGGAAAGGTCAAAGGTCAAACCACCATGACACAGGTCACAGGTTAACACAGGTTCCCTTTCGTAGTCACTCCGAGTTACGTCGAGTGACGGAGAATGGGGGTTTCGCCTAGAAAGCCAATCATCTTCGAGTATTACAAAACGAGCCTATGGCGATGAAATGCCATGGGTCTGCGGAATTTGCATAGCGTATCTCCGCCCCACCGCGTGGGTATAAAAGGAGAGACGCCGGCAAAGGCAGATCATGTTTTCGCTTCGGAGCCAAGAAACTTCTCTTCACTCCACAAGCCAAATCCTGAGTTTCAGTGACTTCTCTTCGAGACGAGCGAGCTCTCCGGTGTTGGTGTGACGGCGGTATCCAGCGAGTTCACATTGCCTGCGATCTGTGCAGTGATCTGCCAGTTGGTGTGTTTCTCCCTGGTCGCCTCAGCATCGCTGAGCTTTTTTCCTCTCTAAAAGAGCTGCACGTGGCACGTCTTTTTAAAGATGTCTCGCCCGTGTTCTTCTGGGTGCGGTCGATTCCTGTCTTCCTTTGATGGGCACAATCGCTGCTTTGCGTGTTTGGGCTTAGAGCACGCTAAAGCAGCGCTTGTGGATGACTCATGTTCCTTCTGTGGGAACATGACCATCGCAACACTAAGGTCGAGACTCAATGATCTCATTCGAGAGAGAGTCCCCTCATCCACACCCCGATCTACACCCTCCTCGAGAGGTGGTACTTCGGCTGGTGGACAGGGTGACTTGAGGGTGACGGTGTGGAACAAAAATCCGACGATACGTCCTCGGACCACGCCCCCCTCTGCAGTGTTGCAACCCGCGAGCGCCGCGGTGATTCTACCGGGTCCATCTACCGATGCCCCGCGTGTTTCATTCGGCGCTCCAGAGGATGACTCGATGTCGATCGCGGCATCACAAGGTGGGCAAGAGTCATCGGGAAGTGACGATGCGGCTGCGTTGCCTCCCTCTGGAGTTCCAGCGTTGCCCGTATCAGATCCCGAGATGACTGCCATGCTCTCCCGAGCCGCCGCGAGCATCGGGCTTGAGTGGAACCCTCCACCCTGCCCCGAGCGCTCGCGGCTGGATGATTGGTTTTTGGGTGCGGCTGCCGCCTCTCGGCCTCAGCCAACCCCAATACCTTTCTTCCCGGAAGTGCATGAGGAGCTGACGAAATCATGGAAGGCTCCCTTGACCTCCCGTGCGCGTTCGTCAGCTTTCTCCGCCTTTCCCCCCCTCGATGGGGCGGTCGCCCGTGGGTACACTGGGGTTCCCCCGGTTGAACGCTCTGTTGCGATGCAGTTGTGTCCTCAGAGTGCTTCATATCGTGGTAATCCTAAGCACCCGTCCAAGGCCTGTAGGCTTTCGTCCTCTCTTGTGGCGAAGTCTTACAAGGCTGCAGGACAGGCGGCCGCCGCTCTGCATGCGATGAGCACCTTACAGGTCTACCAGGCCCAGCTGCTCAGAGATATGCACGAGGGCGGGACTGACCCAGGGCTCTTCGATGAGCTGCGTGCCGCCACTGACCTCGCTCTCCGAGCGACGAAAGAGGCCTCACGCTCCCTGGGTCAGGTGATGGCCACTTCGGTGGTCCAGGAGCGTCACCTATGGCTGAACCTGGCTGATATGCGGGACGCCGAGCGCTCTCGTCTGCTCGACGCCCCCATATCCCAGGCCGGCCTCTTCGGCGGTACGGTCGAGGACTTCGCCCAACAGTTCTCGACCGCGCAGAAGCAGTCTGAGGCTATCAAACATATTCTGCCCCGACGGCCTGCTGCTGCCTCCACCCAGCCGTCGGTTCAGAAGCCTCAGCCTGCTCGCCGCCGAGGGCGCCCTCCTGCTGCTCCCTCCCCTCCCGCACGGCCCCAGCAGCAGCCTTCACCCGGGCCGCGTCGTGGAGGAGGCCGCAGGAAGGCGCCCCAGCCCTCTCCAGCCCCGCGCCCCGCTAAACGCCAGGCTAAGCGGCGCTCCTGAGACGGGCTGCTCAGTGATGGTCCCGGTTCTTCCCCAGGAGGTGGTTGCAGGCCCCCTCCTTCCCCCGGCGGAGGGCCGGGGGAGAATCTTTTGTTCTCCCGCTGCCCACCCACGGGTGGGCAGTACCCTAAAACTGTTAAAGAAAGAACCGACACTTCCATCACTGAGCACACAGAGCCGGGTGACAGTGGGCGACGCCTCCGGGCCTCGCTGCTCTCACTCCCCTCTGTCACAGAGGTCTCGGACCGCAGTGTGCGCCGCCTCCGGGCCTCGCCACTCCTGTCCCCCTCTGTTCCAGAGGGTGCAGACGACAGTGCGTGCCGTCTTCGGACCACACCGCTCTCGTCCCCCTCTGTCGCCAGCCCCCTGGCAGAGCAGACCCCCGTGGAACGCTGGTCCTTCCCTGGTCTCCTCTGTCAGGGCGCGGAGCCTGACCACGCCCCCGCACCGGGCCGCTATGCCACCCTCGCCGGGGCTGGTCACTCCGCTTCGCTGCCCCTCCGGGGGGACGTCTGTCGTTCGCATGACCCCGCTGGTTCAGTTTCTGGCAGCTTGGTTAGAGCTCCCCAACCTGTCCCGCTGGGTCGCCCGGACGATCAGGCGCGGCTATGCGATTCAGTTCGCTCGGTCTCCTCCCCGCTTCAGGGGAGTCCGCTTCACTGTGGTCGGTGGCAATGCCCCCATCATGCGAGCGGAGGTTGCCACCCTGCTGGCGAAGGGTGCAATCGAGACTGTCCCTCCAGCCGAGATGAGGTCGGGGTTTTACAGCCCGTACTTCATCGTCCCCAAGAAAACCGGTGGGTTACGACCGATCCTGGATCTACGCGTCCTGAACCGCTCCCTTCACAGGCTGCCGTTCAGGATGCTCACGGCCAAACGCATTTTCGAGTGTGTGCGGCCACAGGATTGGTTTGCAGCGATAGACCTGAAGGACGCCTACTTTCATGTCTCCATTTTACCTCGACACAGACCGTTTCTCAGGTTTGCTTTCGAGGGGCAGGCATATCAGTACGCGGTTCTCCCATTCGGGCTGGCTCTGTCTCCTCGCGTCTTCACGAAGGTCGTCGAGGCAGCCCTTGTTCCCCTACGCGAACACGGGGTTCGCATCCTGAACTATCTCGACGACTGGCTGATCTTAGCCCACTCTCGAGCTCAGGTTTGCGAACACAGAGACCTTGTGCTCCGGCACCTAGCCCGTCTGGGCCTTCGGGTCAACTGGGAGAAGAGCAAACTCAGCCCCGTGCAGAGGATCTCTTTTCTCGGTATGGAGATCGACTCGGTCGCCATGTCCGCGCAGCTTACGAGCGAGCGCGCACACTCACTGCTGACTTGTCTTCGTCAATTCGAGGGCAAGAGTGCGGTCCCACTGAAATTATTTCAGAGGCTCCTGGGGCATATGGCATCTGCAGCCGCGGCAACGCCGCTCGGATTGCTTCATATGAGACCGCTTCAGCTGTGGCTTCGCGATCGAGTCCCGAGGTGGGCATGGCATCACGGCACGCTCCGAGTTCCAGTGACTCCGACCTGCCGTCAGCTCTTCACCCCGTGGAGGAACCTCAGTTTTCTACGGGCCGGAGTCCCCCTAGAACGAGTTTCCAGGCATATTGTTGTCTCCACAGATGCCTCTTCCACGGGCTGGGGCGCCATGTGCAACGGACATGCTGCCGCGGGCTCCTGGACAGGACCCCAGCGCCTTCTGCATGTCAATTGCCTCGAGTTGCTGGCAGTGCGCCTTGCCCTGCACCGTTTTCTCACGCTGCTCAAGGGTCAACACGTGCTAGTCCGCTCAGACAATACCGCAACAGTAGCGTACATCAACCGCCAAGGTGGTCTACGCTCCCGCCGTATGTCGCAACTCGCTCGCCACCTCCTCTTATGGAGTCAGAAGCACCTGAGGTCCCTTCGTGCTATCTACATTCCGGGCGTTCGGAACCTTGCAGCCGACGAGCTGTCTCGGCTCCGTCCTGTCCCTGGCGAATGGCGACTCCATCCCCAGGCGGTCCAGCTGATTTGGGATCAGTTCGGGGACGCACAGGTGGACCTGTTTGCCTCCCACGACTCATCCCATTGCGCCCTGTTTTACTCCCTGACCGAGGGCACTCTCGGCACGGATGCTCTGGCGCACAGCTGGCCGCGGGGCCTACGCAAATATGCGTTTCCCCCAGTGAGCCTTCTCGCACGAACTCTGTGCAAGATCAAGGAGGACGAGGAGCAGGTCACTCTGGTTGCGCCGTACTGGCCCACCAGGACCTGGTTCTCCGAACTAGTACTCCTCGCGACAGCACCTCCTTGGCCTATCCCTCTGAGGGAGGACCTCCTCTCTCAGAGACGGGGCACCCTTTGGCACCCTCGTCCCGATCTCTGGAGGCTCCACGTGTGGCTCCTGGACGGGACGAGGCAGGTTTGAGTACCCTGCCACCTGCGGTGGCGGCTACCATCACTTCCGCTAGAGCTTCGTCCACGAGACACCTCTATGCGTTGAAGTGGAACCTCTTCGTCAGCTGGTGCTCTTCTCGCCGAGAAGACCCCTGGAGATGCTCGGTCAGTGTCGTGCTTTCCTTCCTGCAAGACGGGCTGGAGCGAAGGCTGTCTCCCTCCACCCTGAAGGTGTATGTGGCCGCTATCGCCGCATATCACGAAGCAGTTGATGGTAAGTCTCTGGGAAAGCACGACCTGATCATCAGGTTCCTGAGAGGAGCGAGGAGACTGAATCCTCCTCGCCCTCCTCTCGTTCCCTCTTGGGACCTCTCAGTGGTGTTAAATGCCCTGCAGAGGGCTCCCTTTGAGCCTCTGCAGTCAGTGGAGCTTAAGTTCCTGTCAATAAAGACAGCGCTCCTGGTTGCACTGGCCTCCATCAAGAGGGTAGGGGACCTGCACGCATTCTCCGTTGACGAAGCGTGCCTGGAATTCGGGCCGGCCTACTCTCACGTGATCCTGAGACCCCGGCCTGGATATGTGCCCAAGGTTCCTACCACTCCCTTCCGGGACCAGGTGGTGAACCTGCAAGCGCTGCCCCTGGAGGAGGCAGACCCAGCCTTGGCACTGCTCTGTCCAGTACGCGCTCTCCGCGCTTACGTAGACAGGACGCGGTGTTTCAGGACCTCAGACCAGCTCTTTGTCTGTTATGGTGGGAAGCTGAAGGGAAAGGCTCTCTCCAAGCAAAGGTTGTCTCACTGGATAGTGGACGCCATTGCTTTGGCATACCAGCAGCAAGGTCGACCGTGCCCCCTTGGTGTGACTGCCCACTCCACCCGGAGTGTGGCGTCCTCTTGGGCTCTAGCGCATGGCGCCTCGCTAACAGACATCTGCAGAGCTGCAGGCTGGGCGACACCTAACACTTTCGCCAGATTTTACAATCTCCGAGTGGAGCCAGTCTCCGCCCATGTACTGTCTTTTTCAAGCTAACATGGGAGCTGTTAAGTGTCTCGCTTGCTCGCCATTCCACTCCACGGACTGGATACGTGCGATTATTCCTCAGGTGAGCCTTCCCCTTTGAAGCCCTGAGTTCCTCCAGCACTGTTGACGCTGGCGCCAGTGTCTATTGCCTGTGCGTCGGCTAGGTGCCTCCGTGTGCTTGGTTCCTCCTCTGAGTAACCCCCACATGTGTATGTCCACTGTTAGCCTCTTTGAGCATGTGTCTTTCCCTCGGCAAGCCACCTTGCCTCTCCTGGAGTTGAAAGTTGCCACCCCACGGGCTGGTTACTCCAGTGTTCTTCCGTATGAAGCCTTCAGGCCATATGTGTATTCTAAGTCCTCCCTACGGGTAGGCATGCTGCGGCATATCTCCTCTGAGATATGCTTCCCAGTGTACCTTGGTATTCCTGTGTTAAGTAGGACTCCTTCGTCCGTGCCAGTATCACGACAGGGGGATCAGACTTTCGCAGGGCACTGGAAGACAGCTGTGAAGGTGGCGTGATTACACGGGGACCCCCATTCTCCGTCACTCGACGTAACTCGGAGTGACTACGAAAGGGAACGTCTCGGTTACGTATGTAACCCTCGTTCCCTGAGTAGGGAACGGAGACGTTACGTCTCCCTGCCACTTCCGCTGTACCGCTGGGTAGACGCCTGAGTTCAGTCTCGGCTCCTCAGCGAAGACATGATCTGCCTTTGCCGGCGTCTCTCCTTTTATACCCACGCGGTGGGGCGGAGATACGCTATGCAAATTCCGCAGACCCATGGCATTTCATCGCCATAGGCTCGTTTTGTAATACTCGAAGATGATTGGCTTTCTAGGCGAAACCCCCATTCTCCGTCACTCGACGTAACGTCTCCGTTCCCTACTCAGGGAACGAGGGTTACATACGTAACCGAGACGTTTTCATTATATCAGCTGGTTTAATCACATCTAATCTAACCTCATCTAAAGCCAGCCAATGCTGAAAAACAAAACAAAATATAACGAAAGGAATGACCTGGGAGTGACACAAACACAAAATAGTACTAATTTCATCTTATACACACACATTCATATCATTCTTCCCCCTCTCACTTCAGATCTCATATATAGACTAAAATAAATTAAAAAAAGGAAAGCAAACAAGTGAAAAGCAGAAAAAGGAAAAAACATTACAACATTGTCACTCTTCAGTAGTTCATCCCATGTGATGTGGGACTGGAGAAGTGTTGATTGGAGGAACAACCGATCCAGGCAGCCAATCACAAGAGTTCATACTGGCGGAGATGCATCCTCTGAATAATGTCACGACAGTCATTGAATACACGACGGATGTTTTCTGTGTCCACGGCACAGGTGAAGTGAGGATAGCAGTAGTGTTTATCTGTGCCGCTCGCTGTGCTGATTTTCTGTGGGTTCATGCAAACACACGTCAGGCAACAACTGATGTGTAATAGCTGTAGTACACTTTTTAACTTTATTGTTTAAAAGTTTACTACAGCTCAAACATATCTGTTATACCAACATTGATAGTGACTTAACATTATAGACAGTGAAAATAAGGAAAATTAAGAGACTAAAAACATAATTATTCATACCAAAAATTCATCTCGGATAAAAAACTTTGCCCTGGACACTTTTGGATCTTCTCCTGGGTCAGGTGTCGCTGTGCATATAAAGAAAACAGATTATTGTTTAAATGCATACAAGTCCATCGGAACAATTTGAAAAATCAAAGGGTTCATACACTTTTTCCAAAGTCAAATTAAAGCACTTTTCAACCATTTTCAATTTGAAAAATTTCAATTTTCAACCATTCAACCAAAATTTCAATTTTCAACCATTTTCAATTTTCAACCATTTTCAATTCATTTGAAAAATCAAAGGGTTCATACACTTTTTCCAAAGTCAAATTAAAGCACTTTTCAACCATTTTCAAGGTGCATTTTCAAGCTTGTAAATTGCATATTTACATAGACAAGTCACAAGTCAGTTTTACATAGATTAAGTCACTTTCATTTATATAGCGCTTTTTACAATACAGATTGTTTCAAAGCAGCTTTACAGTGATAATAGGAAACTAATGGAACAAAGATTGTTTTGGCTGTACAGCAGCTCTAGAAGAAAGTCATATTCCAGTTTAAGTAAGTTTTTGATTGATTAATTTCTGTTGTAAAAATCATTAGTTATTAACTAAGGGGCCGCTTACAAGACACCGCCCTCAAACGAAAACAGAAAACGTTTAATGTGTTCTGGCCATTAATTTACACGACAACGGTGTTTGTTGCCTGAGAATGGAAACTTTGAAATAGGTTTTGAAAACGATACTGTTATCATCTCCGTGCAAACCTCAAAAACGTGAATCCGCGAAAACGGAAGTTTTCGTGGATCCATGTGAATGGGAATCACCCTGACAATATTTTTTATCTGTACAAAGGGAAAGGGGAGGGGGGAGGCCGAAGAGGCCTTCAGAGGGGATAGTCTAGTTGATACAGTCTCTGCTGACACTTCAGGGCTGTGTTGTGGTCGTGTCTAGGCGCAGGTCCTTCATCTGATCTGGATACGGCCCGGATCCGTCAGACTACGGTAAACCTCGCGATAAACAGAGAGACTAATATTAGCGTAGATGCCATTCTTCTAATGATGTAACTAATACATCAGGTGTTATAGGAAGTGTTCTCGGTTTCCGGCTGGTTCTCGGTTCCGACCAAATTTATGCAGCCTAACAATCATTTTAAATTATTTGAATTATAGAAATTATGGGTGAGACGAGATTTTAAATGTGATGAGATTTCTCATCGTGGAAAAAAGGTGTCTCGCGATATCGCATGATAGAGCATGAGGGTGAAATTAGCATAGAATATGCCACAGCTACGAGCCTCCACTATCGTTTTACTTTCTTTACAGAAATAAAAACCATTTAATTTAGTTAGATAATGGTAACTTCAATTAAACGTCTGGTCTGCTCATCCACACAGTGCAGCAGGAATCACAGAAATCACCGCTATAGTAGATACACAGAGTACGCGCAATCACGAATTTGAAAGTGAAAGTAAAAGTAAAACACGAGCTCCCTGATGCACGCAAATAGGCTACATATAATAGCCTGTCTCCGAATATAAAACCCATATTAGGCTTGGCTGTGTAGTTGTGACCACATCTTAGTTTTGGTCTCTGTTTGCACTTTGAATATTGAGAAAGTACTTTGGTTATGGTTGCACTTGTTTGCACTTCATAAGATTAAGAAACAAAATGTTATTTATTTTTGTCATTTATACTTTTTATTTCTATGTTCAATTTGTGGAAACAAGTTCAATTAGGAGGTCACGCACAGCCTCAATCAGAAGTTCTGGAAGCTTAAACATGTACAGTATTAATTCATGTACAGTAAGGTCTGAAGAGACTCATATGAAATCATACAGGAGAGAGGCTAATCAGTTGAGTTTGTGGCAAAACCTTTTACAGTGCTTGTATATTGTTGTCTTTCAATGTATATGATAATTCATACTGAAACTGAACTGAAATGACATTCATTACAAGATGTTAAAACATTTCAAAATGCACCAGCAAACTATTTTTCCAGTCATGAATTTTGTCTGAGGATTTCTTAAAAAATCTTGTGAACCCAATCTCGTGTCTCGTCTCGTGAGCTAAGTGTCTTGTCACACCACTAATAGAAATAGATAATGTGTTATGTATATGCCAGGATAAAAATATGTGTTTTAAGTCTAGATTTAAACTGACAGAGTGTGTCTGCTTCCCAGACTGCTTCTAGGACAGGGGTCGGCAACAGGCGGCCCGCGGGCCAAAACTGGCCCGCCAGCAATAATATCTGGCCAGATTATTTTGATAGCGGCTGGTTCTGAAACAGATCTGTCATGACAGCAACAGTTACTCACAATCACTTCGTCTTTAATGATTTTGCCTTCAAAATAAAAGTATGAGAAGGTTTATGCAGCAATGTTTTATTTTGAGATGAATTGAGAGCTTTTAATTTGAAAAGTTCTGAAAGACATTCAAAAGAGTCTGTGGATCGCTAGACACACCTCTGAAATAGCCGTCATGAAATGACAACTTCGTTGCAGATAAGACACACCGGCTTTGCATTTACAAAACTAGGTAGGATGAACGCATACCGGTAGTTGTCTTTTCATTCTTCTTTGTATGGCTATTTTCGCTGTCAACTTTCCTCTTTAGACTCTTTGATAATGCCATTTTTCTCTCACCAGCTAGCTTAAATGTTAAAGGGTTGGTAAAACACGATTTCACTTTTCTAACTTTAGCTAGTGTGTAATGTTGCTGTTTGAGCATAAACAACATCTGCAAAGTTACAGCGCTCAAAGTTCAAAGCAAAGGAAGATATTTGCTTTTAAAGAAATCAATTTCTAAGGACTACAGCAAACGGCCGGTAGGGACTACACGACATTCCTCCAGGGTTGCTGACATCACTAACCCCACTAAACCCCTCCTCCAAGAATACTTTGCTTTGGAGACGAGTTATTGTGGCATAGTAGGCTGTTGTTGCCGCAATGCCGTCGAAACGCTGTTATTTTCATCCGGATTGCAGGTCCACTTTGTTCAGCCTTCCTAGGGTCGGGGAGTTAGGGATCAATGGTTAATTATTACCCAAATCTCGCTCTCTGTGCTGCACATTTTACGGAGGAAAGCTTCCACAATCTTCTCGAGCTCAATACAGGATTCGCACAACGGCTTGTCCTGAAAGATGGAGCAGTTCCAACTTTAAGAACAGAAGCTGTTGTTTACGGGCCACAACCTGTAAGTATGATTTTTTTTTCGTCGATGTGTTTTCCTGTAATAGTTCGTATTGTTAATTGTACGTTGTAGCAAGGAAGTAAACAAATGACAACGCTGTTTGGCTCTGCAAACCAGTTTGTTAAATGCTCATTCATACTTAACGTTATCCGACAAACACCTAACGTTACAAACTTTTTTTTTTATCTCAACAGCGAACTTGGAATTAGTGTAAATTATTCTTTGATTAGAGCTTTTATGTATTGTTTATCTATATGCTTGTTTATCTACAGGCATGCTAAACATGGTTCTGTGTTTGATTTGGCTACTGTAGTAAAGCCAATGTTTAGTGTTCGTTTTGGGTTAATAGTTCTGGCGACAGATATTTGGCTACAATCGTTCTAAAAATACAAAAGTAACGGTGCCATACAGTCAGTAACGATCACTATAACGTTAGATCCGCAGTCTTTACTAAAAAAAAATCCCTTTGAGGACTGTAGTATAATTTGTTAGACCGATTATATGAAATTCTTGTTTATGAAGCTTATTTTTTGTAATACTATAATAATTAGTACCATTAAATAACAGCGTATCTAAAAAGTAATGACACAACAACAACAAAAAACAAACCTTTCTGAAACGTCGTTTAACAGCCGTTCTTGAACAGGTTCTGCTCGATCATCTTCACTAACATTCTCTGGGTCCGATTCGGGCTCAAATTGGTATGGTTTTATTGACGCCATCGTTTATAATGCACCAAAGCACAAACTACCGGTAAAGGTAAGGGGCGTGACGTTTCCGGAAAACGTGCACTAGGCCGTTAGCGAATCACAACACACTGGGCCAGCTAACCAATCTGAGCCCATTGCGTAGTTTTGAGGGACTGGCTTCATAGAACCCGGAAACCATCAGACTGTTTTTACAAGGAGGGACAGAGCAGTGTAGAATAAAGGTAAAATATATGAAAAATAATGCAATTTTTTAAAAACGAAGCATGAACACGTTACAGTGCACCCCACAAACACAATCAAGCCTTTGAAAAAATGTGTTTTACCACCCCTTTAACATCACTCTGCACACTACGTAATAGCGTACCTAAAGCACGCAAACAATTTAAAAAAATGCAGTTTAGTACGTGAGGATGCCAAGGAATAATCCTAAATTTAAAAGTAGGCTACGTCAAATAATTATTACAATAAGTTAGGCTCCATTGTGTAACAAGCAAATTAAAATGATACACATTTATTAGTCACAATATGGAAAGAGGAAATAAAACATATTTCGTTAAGAGCATGACTCAAAAATGACATTAATTAACCTCTTTTATTTTTTTAGTTATTTTTATCCATTCCGCATCTCCCACATGTGTGTTTTAGCAAGGCGGGATGTGTTGCAAGATGCCGCAATATATCGGGAGACATGTGGGTCAGACATGATTTTGACCACTGGCACTTCATTAAGTTTTGTTTTGTAGAAAGCCTTTCTAAAAAGTGAATTTTGTTTTGTATCAATTGTATCTTAATTTTAATCAATGTTTCATCAACCAATTGCCTGGATTTAATAAATAAGAAGTAAATATAGCAGACAAAATAATCAGGACATGGAGGCGGCGGCGCGATTGCATTGCTCGTGAACTGGAGCTCGTCTCATAAATGAACCGAAACTCAGCGTTTAAGCTGCCTCACAGACATGAGAAATGAATATAGAAAGCTTGAAATGTCTAATTTAAAAAAAAACAACAACAATTAAAAATGAAAAGAAAACCGACTACTCTCTGCTTATGTAATCCATATAAAATGTGCATTTCTCATTAATTTATCCAGTGTAAAACCCGGACACACAAATGTGGCTTTTTGTTAATGACTGTCCTACTACAGGATTAAGCACAGAGTAACAGCTCACTGCCAGTTACAATAGACACTGTAACAGTCTTTCACAGGCAATTCTAGTTGGATTTTTCATCAATTAATTTCTTAAATTATCCTTTGACTATGTCCTTGCCCGCCATCTTTAGGTGCGAGTTTAGGTGCTAAATAGGAAAAGGATATACCGCCAGCTGCGGTATACCAGTGATTTTGATATGGACGTTAAGGACTATAATGCAATAAGAGCTCACTCAAGTACTGGGGAGCTAAACCATTTGTAAGTAAGACTTTAAAATTTATACAATGTTTAACAGGGAGCCAATGCAGTAACAGAACTGGGCTAGGTCATAATTCCTGGTTCTAGTAAGGACTCTAGCTGCTACGTTTTGGACCAGCTGGAGTTTGTTTATTAAGTGTGCAGGGCAACTACCTAGTAGAGCATTACAATAATCTAACCTTGAGGTCACGAACAAATAAACTTAACTGTTCCGCAATTGTCAATGAGAGCATATGTCCTAATTTAGATATTTTTTTAAGATGGAAGAATGCGGTTTTACAGATGCTAGAAATGAGGCTTTCAAGTGAAAGATTGGTATCAAAGAGCACACCCAGGTTCCTAACTGACGACAAAGACTTGTCAGAACATCCATCAAGTGTTAGACAGTATTCTAGGTTATTACGTGCAGAGTTTTTTGGTCCAATAATTAGAATCTCTGTTTTTTCAGAATTAAGTAGTAGGAAATTACTAGTCATCCAATTTTGCATTCCTTCAATTTTGTGAATTGGTAAGTTTCATCGGGGCACGAAGAAACATAGAGCTGAGTATCATCAGCGTAACAGTGAAAGCTAACATACACACTTAATCACATTTAATCAAATGTTGCATATGCAGAAAAAAAAAAAAATTAGATAGACTTTTACAATAAAATTAATTTAGCTTAAACAAACTTAACCTGTGGGTCAAATGTGCAGACTGATCACACTATAGCCAAGTTGCAAGAGAGGCTCAAGTGGAGTTGTCTTAATTTTATATGAAAGGCAAAAGCAATGAGGCCCTCTCCAACAAAGGGCTCAATGCCAAGGACTTTTTTACTGTCCTGGGGTCTCATTTATAAAACTGTGCATAGGATCCTTACTAAAAGTGTACGTGCGCCCGAAAGCCACAAATGGCATACGGCAAAAAATATTCAGACTTATAAAATAGTGCCTATGCCAGAACCTGCGCAAAATTCCTTTTATAAATCCCAGTCAGCGGAAGATTGTGCGCACATGCGTCTCCACTCCGAATTAACCATATATGGAACTTACAATGCCTACAGTAGTTGTACTATGCATATCCTCATCTGCATATCAATTGAATATGCATATTCATCCACATGATACCATGTTTAACGGTACAAGACATTAGGAAAATATGAGATAAGAATGTGCCGTCACATTACATTGCTAAAAATCATTTAGTAGCCTATCCTTGCCTTGTTTTTGAATAAATAAACCAAATAGTATAAAATACATTTCAGAGAAAGTTTTTCTCAATCTTTTCCACTGGCCAAATAGTATTTTTAATTGCTTTATATTTTTAATGGAAACAGATAGGCCTTATGGTGAATTATTGATCATTATTTGCGCAAAAATATTTTCTCAGACCATGAGTTCTGCTATTATCATGCGCTAAGCAATCCTCACTGTAGTTTAAACATTAAAACACAGCATGCCACAGGAAAAGTGTTAAAAAACATCGCATCCACTAACTTTTTGCTAATGATTTCATATAATTTAAGTGCTTAACTCTATTAATGAGAATGTCATATTTAATCAAAATGTGTATATCAGATGTAAAACATAGTTTAAATCATTCTTTTATTTATTTTAACTGTTATTGTGAACATGCACTGTATTTATAATTAGGACTCATAATGAAGGTTTAAAGTGCTTTTTCTTCATCTGCCATCAGTCCCTCAGCTCACCATCGGTGTCGCCAAACTGCTCCGTCTCCAAAATGTTCGTACGCATGGGTCAGAGTTTGCGTGGATGTGCGCAAATTTTCCTGTCAAGTTTGTTTTTAAAAATCACAACTTATGCGTTGGAAGTGGTGTACGGCTCTTTCAGGGCCTGTTTTGAGCATGCGCAACAGTTATAAATGAGGACCCAGAACAGGCCAGTGAATGCAAAACAGCGACTGAAAATGAAACAATGAAAATTATTAACATGCATCAACAATAGTAGCTAATATTAATAAGCAACTTAATAACTTTGGTCAGGCCAGTGCTTGGTTAATTTTTACTTGCCATGCCAAAAATTTCACTGGCCCCACCAAAAAAGAAAAGAAAAAAAATAATTCAAATAAAATAATTATATATATATATATATATATATATATATATATATATATATATATAAAAAGCTAAGTGCATAGGCTTTCTAGCATTAATATTTGGCTACTATAGCAACATTAAAGACAGTCTGTAATTTTGTCAAGTCACATTTTGATTGGAACATTTGACACGTTCATCTACTTAAAGACACACCGCGGAACTTTTGGCCACTAGGGGCGCTCGACCCGTAACTTTCACGTCTAGCACCCCTAGAGGCCACAAGCGCCGCAGCACTGTCGCAAAAGTGCGGACTTGAGTCAGCCAGGTATACCAGAATGCATCTCCCACCAACCAGCAAGCGTCAATAGCAGAGGAAAAAAACCCGCGTGATATCAAAATACTACTGTTACTGTGTCACGAAATGTAATTTTAAGAGTGTTTCAGGCTCTTAAAAATGTAGTTGTTTAAAGCTCAAATCTGTGGTTTATTTATAAAGATAGCGCCTATTTGAAAAATGAATCTGACGTTTTCGGAGTTGTGAGATCCAAGCGATCACCGGCGTTCAGCGCTCATTAACCCCGACTGGAACATCTTTTCCTCGGCTAGTCCTTCTGTTTGCCGCTGGCTCTGATGTCTCTAGTCTAGTGGTTAAACATGAGATATAATTCATCTTGTGTATAAGTCGATCTTTGGTCTCATTAATCTATAGTTTGTTCCATGGCAAATCGTTTTGGCTGAGGGCAAAGTGAAGTTTCATAACTTTATATATTTAGGCTATTTAACTTGAACTTTGTATCCTATTAGAGAGCTGACTTATGTTTGACTGAATTGTTTGCTTTATTTATCATTATATAGCTTCTTATACCTTTTAGGCTACTTACTTTTAATTTATACTGTATATTATTGATCATTAAAACTGACATTTAACAAAAAGAGACAGGGTTGTGTAATTTTATATATTTTAAAATATATAGAATATTTTTAATATTTATTTTACTATAGGCTACATTCTCTTCACTGTATGTGTACATGTATAATAAAATAAAATGACACAACCCTGTCTGTTTTTTAAATGTCAGTTTTAATGATCAATAATGTTTCATATTTTTAAAATGAAAACAAAAAAAGAAGCTGGGTTGTGTTTTATATTTCGTGTTGTTATAAATATATGCAGTGAAGATAATCAATGTAAGCGTTGCCTGAACCAGATTTGTGTGGCCATTAATATGTTTAAGATTTTTTTTAAATGAAAAGAGGCAGAGTGGTGTTTTATACCATATTTCGTTTTATTGTTGCCTAAAATATACATGAAGAGATAACCGGAGTAGCCAGAGCGAGCTGAGTGACGCGATCAAGAACGCGCTGTTCCATTTGCAGAATAACCGGACTCGCGTCCTCTCGTCCTCGGGAGTTCGTTCTCCTGAGTCGAAATTGGCAAGTCCGAACTACCAAGGACGCAAGTCCGAAGTTTGCGTACTTGGTATTGAGACAGAGTACCTGGCCGTTTCTCAATACCAAGTTCGCAAACTTCGGACTTGCGTCCTTGGTAGTTCAGACTTGCCAAGTTCGACTCAGGAGAACGAACTCCCGAGGACGAGAGTCCGGTTATTCTGCAAATGGAACAGCTGCGTTCTTGATCGCGTCACTCAGCTCGCTCTGGCTACTCCGGTTATCTCTTTATGTATATTTTAGGCAACAATAAAACGAAATATGGTATAAAATACAACTTGCCTCTTTTCATCAACAATAAAACGAAATATGTAATAAAACACCACTCTGCCTCCTTTCATTTAAAAAAATCTTAAACATATTAATGGCCACACAAATGTGGTTCAGGCAACGCAGATTGATTATCTTCACTGCATATATTTATAACAACACGAAATATAAAACACAACCCTGCTTCTTTTTGTTTTAATTTTAATTTTCAAATATGAAACATTTTTGATCATTAAAACGGACTTAACAAACAGAGACAGGGTTGTGTAATTTTATTGTATTATACATGTACATACAGTGAAGAGAATGTATAGTAAAATAATATATATAAAAAAAGTTTTAATGATCAATAATATCCAGTATAAAAGTATAAGTAGCCTAATAGGTATAAGAAGCTATACAATGAGAAATAAAGCAAACAATTCAGCTCTCTTAGACCCCATTTACACCTGGTATTAAAATGCGATCTGTATCCAGATAAGTTATCCGGATAATAAGTGTTCTGATCTTACCTTTGCGTTTACACCTTGTATTTTTAATGCGTTCTCGTTATCCACATTAAGTTCGGATCTCTGTCCTCCAGAGTGACACCTGCGCGTGAGCACTGAGGTGGCGGGAAATCAGCTGTAGTTTGTTAACATGGCAGGTGTAGGATCGTTAGAGATGCTATTACTGTACCGCCTGTTTCTACTTTTTCTCTGTCGCGGTAGGGGTCATTTTCTACTTTTGTCGTCCGTTTAGCTTAACGTTACTTCTGAGGGGTGTGGTTTTCGCGGGCAGAGGATGACGTTTGGCAGGTACGAATGCCATCACGTCGTACGGATTGCGTTTACACCTAGTAAAGATCCGAACACAATGCGAGCCAGACTACCTCCAGATGTGGTCAGGCAGATCCGATCACAATCCGATCACAACGTATTTACACCTTGCATTAACATGCGTTTTTTATTATCCGGATAACTTATCTGGATACAGATCGCATTTTAATACCAGGTGTAAATGGGGTCTAATAGGCTACAAAGTTAGTTAAATAGCCTAAATATATAAAGTTATGAAACTTCACTTTGCCCTCAGCCAAAACGATTTGCCATGGAACAAACTATAGATTAATGAGACCAAAGATCGATTTATACACAAGACAAATTATATCTCATATAACCACTAGACTAGAGACATCAGAGCCAGCGGCAAACATCTGAAGGACTAGCCGAGGGAAAGCTGTTCCAGTCGGGGTTAATGAGCGCTGAACGCCCGGTGATCGCCTGGATCTCACAACTCCGAAAACGTCAGATACATTTTTCAAATATCTTTATAAATAAACCACAGATTTGAGCTTTAAACAACTACATTCTCGCCTGAAACACTATTAAAATTACATTTCGTGATACAATAACAGTAGTATTTTTATATTACGCGGGGTTTCTCCTCTGCTATTGACGCTTGCTGGTTGGTGCGAGATGCATTCTGGGATACCAGGCTGTCTCAAGTCCGCACAAGTCACCTCTCGATGCATCCTCGGTAAAAGGGGCGGATCAAGAACACATCCGGGGATTTGAACTGGACTTGGCTAGATGTGAACTTTGAATTGGAACAGTACTTTGGCAGCGACTGATGACGTTTCACAAGTCCACAAGAACACAAGTACAGACAAGAACGCATATTGAGAAACGGCCCCTGTGTGTGCAGACAGAACCTGTGGTCACGTGACGGCCATAAAGCGATACGTTCTCCAGGCATTCTCCAGGTCACATGACCTGGCCAAAGATGATCCGTCTTCTCCAAACTTACATAGGCGGTATTTCAAGAGGGCAGCCCCGCTCGGAGCATTGATAGTGTCAAGCGTTGTATATTGGCCTGAGGATTCATTTAAAATAACTCATCTGTGTCAACTCTTTAGGTCAAAAAGTCCGCGGTGTGCCATTAACGAACATCCCACGCAACAAATAATGCAGCTCTACTGGGGCTATGCTCTATAGCAGTGGTTCTCAAACCTATCCTGGAGGACCACCAACACTGCACGTTTTCTTTGTCTCCCTAATCAAACACACCTGATTCAACTCATCAGCTCATTAACCCAAGCAAATGAGCAGCAAATTTAACGTGAGCAGTTCAGCACTACTGCAATTTGGAGCCGTTCTGGAGGAAACGAAACGGCGACACAGCGGCTGGGGCGGATTGGGAGACAGCTGATCTGTGACTGGAGTGTGCATGGCAGGAAGTGGAACCGGAAGCGATCCGGAAATGGAGGATGAAAATTTTGACGTGGAGGGATTGGAAATAGTGAATGGAGTACAGTAGGAAATCGGAAAAGGAAGAAAAATAGAGGTAATGAATCTGAAACTGAAAGTGAGAATGGATTACAAGTGACAAGGAGAAAGAAAGAAGAGTTTAAGATATTGTTGACATTTGCTGCTGGATCTTTCAGTGTCATTAACCCACTGAAATTATCTAAAGCGATTAAAGAAAAAATTGGACTGGTTGAAAGTGTGAAGAAGTTGAGGGATGGTAGATTGATTATTTTTTGTAAGGACAGTAGACAACAGAAAAAGGCTCTAGAAATTAAAACGATCATGGGACAAGGTGTGACTTGTTCAGTTCAAGAAGAAAAGAAATGGGTTAAAGGAGTAATTACAGGGATCCCCACTGATGTAACTGAGGAAAAGATTAAGAAAGGCCTTACGGGAGGCGAAGTAATTGGCGTAAAAAGACTGAAATGTAATAGAAACAATGAAAGGGGAGATAGCCTCTCGGTGATGATTCATTTTAATGAAGATAAACTGCCAAGTAAAGTCTTCTTAGGATTTATGAGTTTTCCGGTTAGGCTTTACGTACCCCCTCCTCTAAGATGTTACAAATGCCAAAAGTTTGGACATGTAGCGGCTGTATGCAGAGGTAAACAAAGGTGCGCGAGATGCGGAGGAGAGCATGAATATGGCAAATGTGAGCAAGGAGTGGATCCCAAGTGTTGTAATTGTGGAGGGGAACATAGTGCGGGATATGGAGGATGTGAGGTGAGGAAAAATGCAGCTCAAGTGCAAAATGTAAGAATAAAAGAAGGATTGTCATATTCGGAGGCGGTAAAGAAAGTAGGAAAGACTTTAGAATCAGGGGATAATGGTAAAGGAATTCCTCAACAAAAGATGGAAACGGCTCAGGAAAAAACTAAGAGTAAAATTAAGAGTAATGTGGCATTTGTTACCTTTATAGCTGAAGTGGTAAATTGTTCTGCACAAACAGAAAGCCGGACTGAAAGAATTAGAATAATAATAAAAGCAGCTGAAAAATACCTAGAGATTGAGGGAATATCTGTGGAAATGATTAATGAGAAGTTAAAGGTGCAGTTAACAAATACGCAAGCAGGATGTGGTGGTTCATAATGGTGTTTTTAATTTTACAGTGGAATGCGAGAAGCCTAATTGCTAATGGACAAGAGTTTAAAAAATTCATCTCTGATCTGGAGAAAAGACCAGATATTATATGTATACAGGAGACTTGGCTCAAACCTCAGTAGAATTTTGTTTTACAAGGATATCAATTAATTAGGAAAGTTAGGAAAAAAGGTAATGGAGGTGGAGTAGCAACATTTATAAAACATGGGGTGGGATACAGGAATATAGAAGTGAGTGAGGATCAAGAGGTGTTGATGATGGAAGTATGGGAAGGGAATCAAAGTATTAAAATAATACATTTTTATAATCCATGTGAAAGGTTATGTAAGAATGAGATGGAAAAAATAAGAGGTAATACTAATCAGAAGGTAGTATGGTGTGGAGATTTTAATGCACATAATACATTATGGGGAAGTGTTAAAACAGATTATAATGGGAGGATAGTGGAAGAAATGCTAGATTGGGGACGGTTAGTATGTATTAATAATGGAAATATAACAAGAATAGATGTGAGTAATGGGCGTAATTCAGCGTTAGATATAACGCTAGTTTCAGAAAATCTAGCTAGAAAATGTGAATGGAATGTAAACAAGCAAAGTTCATTGGGAAGTGATCACTATCCAGTATGGTGTCAAATTGGTATGGATATTGTACAAACTGTGGTGGAGAGAATGCCAAGATGGAAATTTAAGGCAGCTAATAGGGAGCTTTTTAAAGAACTGTGTAATAACAAAATGAATGAAATGGGAGAAATTGAAGAAATAGAAGAGTTAAGTATGGAAATAACTAAAGCGTTAAGAAATACGGCAGAGGAAGTAATAGGAAAAAAGAAAACTATAAGTAGTAGAAAAGCAGTCCCATGGTGGAATGAAAAATGTAGTAAGGCAGTAAGGGAAAGAAATAAAGCAATGAAGAAAGCCAGAAAATCGATATTGTTTACTGATTATATTATTTTTAAGAGAGCTCAGGCTATGGTAAGGAGAGAAATAAGAATAGCAAAAAGAATGTTCTGGAGGGAATACTGTAATAGAATAGGGGAAGACATTGAAATAAATGAAGTTTGGAACATGATTAGAAAGACGGGAGGGATCCAGAGAAATAATAATATTCCAGTTTTAGTAGGAAAGGGGAAAATAGCGATAAAAGATAGTGATAAAGCAGAGATGTTAGTGGAAGCATTTGTAAAGGTGCATAGTAATGATAATATTACAGATAATATGAAGAAGTATAGGGAACAGAAAGTGAAAGAGAATGAGCATATATATGAAAAGAAGATTACATCAGGAAGTAGGTTAGACTCAAAATTTACCTTATATGAGTTAAAGAGAGCGCTTGTAGGGGTTAAACATACTTCACCAGGAAAGGATGAAATATGTTATGAGATGATTAAGCAATTGTCAGATGTATCATTGAATATAATTTTAAGACTTTTTAATAAAATTTGGGATTTAGGGAATATTCCTGTGAATTGGAAACATGGAGTAATAGTTCCAATCGCTAAACCTGGAAAAGACCATTCCCAGCCAGTTAGTTATAGACCCATTGCGTTGACATCTAATTTATGCAAACTTACGGAATGGATGGTTATGAATAGGTTGACGTATGAAATGGAGAGTAAAAACATTCTGTCAGCATGTCAAAGCGGATTTAGAAAAGGGAGAAATACGATGGACTCAATTCTGAGTTTGGAGGCGGAAATTCGAAAAGCTCAAATTAATAAGGAAATGTTGATGGGAGTATTTTTCGATGTTGAAAAGGCTTATGATATGTTGTGGAAAGAAGGGCTGTTAATGAAATTGGAAAGTTTGGGAATTGAGGGAAAAATGTATAACTGGATTTCAAGTTTTTTGTTCGGAAGAACGATTCAAGTTAGAGTGGGGTCTGAATACTCTAGGATTCTCTCAATTGAGAATGGAACTCCTCAGGGAAGTGTGAGCAGCCCTATTCTTTTTAACTTAATGATTAGTGACATATTTAGTAATATTGAAACTGGAATAGGAAGATCATTGTATGCAGACGACGGGGCATTGTGGAAAAGGGGACGTAATATGCTGTTTGTAGAAAATAAAATGCAAAAAGCAGTGAAGGAGGTGGAGAAATGGACGAATAGTTGGGGTTTTCTGTGGTAAAGACACAAGTAATTTGATTTTCTAATAAGAAAAATAATCCTAAGTTAAATATTAAAATGTATGGTCATCAGCTGGAACAAGTCAAAGTAGTGAGATTTCTAGGTATGTGGATGGATTCTAAATTAAATTTTGGAGTCCATATTCAGAAATTGATAGAAAAGTGTTAAATGAAAAAAAAGGAATAAATGTTTTAAGATGCTTGTCAGGTGCTGATAGGGGGGCAAGTTGCCAGTCACTGAAAAGAATTTATTATGCAGTGATCAGGTCAAATATAGACTATGGAAGTATGGTATACAGTTCTGCGAATAAAACTTTACTTAAAAAAATACAAGTAATACAAAATCAGGCCTTACGAATTTGTTGTGGAGCATTTAAATCTTCTCCGGTAGTATCACTACAAGTTGAATTGGGAGAATTACCGTTGGAACAACGCAGACTTCAATTGAGGATGAGTTACTGGTCAGGTGTATGTGGACATCTGGAAAGTCATCCAGTAAAAATATTGTTGAAGGAATGTTGGGAGTATGAATACAAAGAAATAGCAAGCTTTGGTTGGTTAGTAGGGAAGGAGGCAAACAACTTGGGATTGAAAGATTATTTAATAGCCCCCTCTGTTCCAATACCAGCAATTCCTCCTTGGATGTATCCCACGCCATTAATTGACTTACAAATACATAAAGAAATAAATAAACCAATTAGCATATCAACTGAATTAGTAGTCAAAACAGTATGTAAATCGAGAGTACTATTCAGTATTACAGGTATTTACAGATGGGTCAAAGGAACCAGAGTCTGGAAGAACTGCAGCAGCAGTATTCATTCCTACATTTAATTTAAAAATTGCAAAAAGAATATCGGATCATGTATCGGTATTTACTACTGAATTAATTGCTATCATATTAGCACTACAGTGGATTGAAGAAGTTCAACCAGCTAGAACCGTGATATGCACGGATTCAATGGCTGCTCTTACTAGTCTTATGAGTGGAAAATCTGAATCTCGGCAAGATTTAATATTTGAAGTTTTGCAATGTTTATTTAGAGCAAGGCAGTTAGGGATACTGGTATTTTTTCTCTGGGTGCCTGCACATGTGGGTGTGGATGGTAATGAGGAGGTAGACCGGTTGGCAAAGAAAGCATTAAATCATGCACAAATAGAAATGAATGTATCACTAAGTAAATCAGAAATCAAGAGATTAATAGCAATTGAAATTAATAAAAGATGGCAAAAGATATGGAATAGTGAATCTAAAGGAAGACATCTTTATCAAATTCAAGAACAGGTTGGAAATGAGAGGAAAATATATGGAAATAGGAAAAAAGATGTCATTATTACAAGGTTAAGAATTGGTCACACTGCATTGAATTATAGTCTTTATAAAATAGGGAAGCATGATACAGGAAACTGTGATAAGTGTGGGGATTTAGAAACAGTGCAGCATATTCTTTTAGAATGTGCTGCATACGAATGGTAGAGACAACAGTTAATTCAAGAGCTACAATGGATGGGAGTTGATACAATTTCAATAAAAGTATTGTTAGGAAATGGGTCAAGACAATCAAGAATTCACGAATTAATATTTAGATATTTAAATAAAACAGGAATAATAAATAGAATTTTTTTTTTTTCTCCTCTCTCGTTTCTTCCAAAGCCAAGTATACTCCACACTCCAGATCAGTAGGTGGCGGGAATGCACCATTTATGTTGGTCTGCCAATCCGCCATTAAACACCAGAAGAAGAAGAAGAAGTAAGTCAGTTAGTTTGGTAGAGGGAAATCTAATGATTGAATTCATGTTACCTTCTTGCTCCTCTAAAGTCCTGTGTTAAGAACTCTTTGAGTTTCTGCTCAACTGTGAGTATGGATTGGGATATATATCTGATGTTGTGTTTGTTTCTTAAGATCACTGATGTTAGTTATTTGATTTCTTTCTAGAAAGGACTTTTTATTTCGTTTTTTTATTTCATGTTCGTTTGTGAGCACTGTTTGGAAACAAGAGACAGTGAATTAAAGTGCAGTCCACGCTGGTAATGAGGCTACAACACATGCCCTTGCACATGGCCAGTAACGTGGGGCTGAGGACAACGTTTCACTGAACGCCGTTCTCACATTTTGGATTATAGGATTACAATCATTGCATCGTACTCAAATAGCCTTGTGGATTTGTAGCTCAAGTCATCTTCATCATCACTTATCAAAGTCATTCAAAGAGATAAGTAACTTTACTTCATCTCATTATTGAAGAGACAAAGACCTTTGAGATTGTTTTGCAGTTTATTTCTATTGTCTGTTTGGCACATGTATTAAGCACTGGTGAGGAAAATAAAATCGGTTTAAATTATCATTTGTTTTGTGAAGAGATTGTTTCATCAGTACATGTCAAAAATCTGTTGAACCCCCTCAGAGTAACGTCTTTAAAAGAAAGGGGGTGTTACAATGTTATAGACCAGGAAACTATAAAGCATCCCTGAAAACAGACCGCATTAGCTTCTGTGCCTTCAGCAAGCGCTCTCTGTATACTGTCCTTGTCTATTATTTATTTATTTTATTAGTCTGTCACAATATATAGGAAAACATGGCGAATAAACAAGAGTTCAGGCAGTGTGTTGTCCCTTGCCCCCATTATATCACGGGTGGGGAGTGGACACACATCAGCTGTGTGTCTCTTGTCTGGGAGTGGAGCATGCCCAGTCAGCCCTCGAGGGGCTGGCTGTGAGCATTGCGATAAACAGCTGCCTGTAATGACGCTCCGCTCCCGCAGAGCATTCTTCGAGGAGGACGGTTCAGTGCGCGTTCCCCAGGGTGTGGGTCCCACTGTTGCTGAGGCACAGCGAAGGCTTTCATCCTGGGGATCGCAAATGGATTTGTCAGCGGGGTTTGAGATGGGCTCCGCCCTATCTCAGCCTTTACCTGAAAGATCTAGTGCCTTATTGCAGGGAGAAGCATGTGCTGTGGTTTCTTCTCCCCGCGATGAGGCACTAATGCTGTGGTTATCCAGTTCCGAGGAAATGGATGTCGTAAGCATTGATGCAGTGGATCATGAGTTTTCACCAGCTCATACCACTGCAGATGAGGAGTTTATGGAGGTTTTGTCTTGCGCTGTAGCCAGATTAATCATTAACTGACCAGCCGAGGATCAGGTTCATGATATAAAAGCTTGCTTGATGACAGATCTTTATTTAATAAACCCCAACCTCCACGCCGGGGACTGACGTTTTTTCCCGATCTCCACACCGAGGTGTCGAGATTGTGGAAAAAACGGTCTCATTCAGAATTTTCAATCCTCAAAAACCTCCTGTTTCAGCAATGTTTCTGGTATTGAAAACTATGGTTATTTAACGATGCCTCGTGCGGAAGAGATGCTTGCGAGCTATCTCTCCCCCGAGCCGTCATCATTTACAAAAAAAAAGCCCCGGCATTACCCACCAAGCCTCTGAAAGGCAGCGGGTCAGGCTGCGTCATGTCTGCACACTGTCAATTCTGCAGGCATACCAGGCTGATCTGCTGAGGGACATTGATAATTGTGAGGAAGTTAGCGCTGACATAATTTGAGATTAGCGCTAACCCTAACCCTGTCGCGCAATGGATAATAAAAACTGTCTCTCCGTGCCACCAGTGAGACGGCTATATCTATTGGCCGTTCTAAACAGCCCTGGTGGCCACGGAACAAAAGACAGAGACAGATCTGTTCTTCTGGATGCTCCGCTTTCGCCTTCTGGTCTGTTCGGCGACTCCGTAAACACTGTCGTCGACGGATTCAGGAGGCGAAATAACATTCAGGGGCGTTTCGGAAGTTTCTTCCTCGCCGATCCGATGTCCCTGAGGCTGCTGGGCGGGAGCAGTCTCCGCCGTCTATGAGCTCCTCGCTGCACAGAAAGTAAAAAAAAAAGAAAAAGGTGTTGCTGCCCAGACTCCTCCACAATCTGGGGGGGTGGTCACAATCGAAGCCTGTGAGTCAGACAATATCTGAGGACTGTCCTTGTCTCTAAGAGAGCTTTGGCGAAAAAAAAGTCCTGTCCCCTCGACACCCTCTGGGGAGCGACTCACAGAGGAAGTCGCAGCGCTGTCAGTCCGGCAGTTCCCTGTCGGTTCGCCGCTTCAGGGCACTGAAGTGTCAGTGTTCTCATGCGTCCCTCTGAGGAGGGTCGTAAAGCAGTCAGCTCGGTTGTTCCCTACCGGTTCGCCGCTTCAGGGCGCCGAGGTGCCTGCACACTCCAACGATCCCCCGAGGGGGGTCGTAGAGCAGTCAGTTTGGTTATTCCCTGCCAGTTTGCCGCTTCAGGGCACAGAAATTACCGTTCATATAAATCCAGAGACCAGTCCCGAGGGGCTGGTTCCCTTAGTGAATTTTCTTGCAGCGTGGATATTAATGCCAAATATTTCTCATTGGGTCCCGCAGACAATAAGAAAGGGTTACAGGGTTTCAGTTTGGTTCTCAACCACCCAGATTTATTGGGGTCCTTCCTACTGTGGCGGACCCCGAGCAGGCTCTGGTTATGGAGCAAGGAGTACAGACTCTGACTGTGTAACAGTTTCAGAGACTGTTGGGTCTCATGGCAGCTGCGTCCAACGTGTCTACTTTTGGCCTTCTGCACATGAGACCCTGCAGTGGTGGCTCAGGACCAAGGGGTTTTCTCAGAGGGGAAATCCGTTTCGCTCGATCAAGGTCACGCGGCGATGCCTACGTGCCTTGGTTATGTGGAAGAAACCTTGGTTCCTCGCCCACGGCTCAGTGTTGAGGGCTCATTGTTGACGCGCATGCTATCGATGGATGGTTCCCTCATGGGATGGGGGGCGGTCATGAATGGCCACTCGGCGAGAGGTCGTCGGCAGGACCATCAACTTTCTTGTGTTTCTGTTTCTTGTCTACAAGTGAAAGGCTCTTATATACACTACTGAAAAGCTCTCATACATACAAGTGAGGCTGCTTGCAGGCTGTTGGGTAGACATTAGTGTTGCGATCAACACATGAATCGCGCTGTGAATTGCGCATCAACAAGCCCTTCCGGTTTGACTGAAATGCCTTCCGGTTTTACTGAAACACCTCTCACACACTATAGTGAAATCCTTTCACACATTAATAGTGAAATATTATATACTTGTAAATTATTTAATCCACTGAACACTGCTGTGGTAATATAACATCACTCTCCCAACAGCATACTGTTTCTTTTTAGCCTAATTCCTAGTCAAATTAAAATTATATAGTTGTATATATCACTTGTGATGGTATTTTGTATAGATATGGCCAGACGTGCAGTCTACCAAT
This sequence comes from Gila robusta, assembly GCA_030770095.1. Classification (NCBI taxonomy): domain Eukaryota; kingdom Metazoa; phylum Chordata; class Actinopteri; order Cypriniformes; family Leuciscidae; genus Gila; species Gila robusta. The sequence continues at coordinate 437,780 of JAVALU010001573.1, forward strand.
ATCATTAGAGCGACAGCACTACGAACGCCCACAAGCGACTTCACAGTACAGAGCCTAGCGACAGGGCTGGCGCGTCCATATAGGCGAACTAGGCAATTGCCTAGAGCGGCACTTTTGTAAGGGCGGCAAAATGTGTGCCAACCGGGAATGAACAATTCACAAAATAGGTTATTTATATGATTTACTGAGCTGCCGCCACCCCGCAGCGCCGGCCCGCCCCTGCTCTCACGAGTCATGACTGGGTGATGGGAAGTTCGGATCATTTTACTGACTCTCTTGAGTCATTCGAGTCATTTCCTTTATTTGAGTGGCTTTAAATGTTATACTTTTAACAGCCAAATTCCCCGATCACATCCACCTACGCAATGTTGATCATATTCTGAATTAAGAAATCATAATGCAGTAAAAAATTATTTACAGGGGGAACATAAATAATTACTTTACCTTCCGAGTCTTACGTTCATTTGGGTGATTCGTTCATTGCGTCACGTGACATGAGATGAAGGCCCACCGTGCGTGCTTCTGAAACGTAAGTTAAGCTTTATTTGCTCTTTAGACTTTATTTAAGATGCTGAACCTGCTGATGATATAATGTGCTTGCGTAAATTTCATTTGTGTGTGTTTTACGCACATAAGAAAGTGGTGTAAAGAGATTTGCAACAGTAATTTGAGGAGGTGTAACGTGATTATTTGGAAAAGTCCTGTCATGACTGCTTAAAGAAAAAAGCTCAAAGAGACTGCAATTGTTCTATGCATCTCTGGGAATGAGCGTTTAAATGTGTGATCCACTACACACACACTGAAGCACGCGTGACGCTCGTGGTGTTTTCAGCGTTTCACTGTATTTAGACATGATATAGGCAACACACGTCAACTTCATCGCAGAGCTGCTATGAGAGTCACTTCACCAGAATTTCACCATTTTATTTGATACAACTATCGTCATTCATTTGTATCATATAGACACAGACAGAAACTGTAGGCTAATATCTTTACGACAACCTGTCAAAATAAGAGCTCGGTAAAACTCAAATAAATTATGAAAGAAATTGCACAGTAAAATGATCTTTAAAATAATAACAATGAAGTCTATTAAAACGTTATTTTAAAGGAATATCGCACAAGTTTTCATACATGTTTTAATTTAAACAGTAAACTTGCCAAAACAATAACACCATTTTTTTTCTTCAAAAACACAATTTCTAAAAGTAAATTTGTATTTGTGCCTATAATGTTTAAATTATTATTATTTATTTTTTTGGAATATTGTCAGCTGATAAAACCTGTGCTTCAGGGACCATATTCATATAACATCTAAGGCTAAATGTAGGTCTTAACCTACAGTTAGATGGTGATTAACACTAAACAGTAGAAAATCAGTCCATTCTCCCCAGCTGTAAATGTCATTGGCTGTTAAAGTCTTGTGTTGCTTATAATAAATTGACATGTTGATAACACTTAGTCTTTCATAATGCTCTCAATTACAGGTCGATGCATATAGTATGCATTAGTGGGTGTGGTGGTGCTTTTGGGGTGACGCTTGGGTTAGTAAAAGGAGGGGGTCGGGGTGGGGAGAATCACAGTATACACACTACAAATAACTAGACTACACCACTGCCCTAAATTAATAACTATTTATCGTTGCGATGGATTTTCAAGGGTTTTTTTTTCCTGCCTTCGGCCAGAGACGCTAGAATGGGCTCCAGCATTCCCACGAGAAGCCATGGAAAATGGTTGGATGGAATATATGTGGCATAATTTAAAGATAATCACACTCAAAAATAATCACCAATATCATACATACCGTTGCTGCTAAACGAATTCTCTTTGAAACCACACGAGGTCTTTGTTTAGGTCCTTTTAGGAGCGGTGGTGGTGCTGCAGCTGGAGAAACGGACAGCTGGTCCTCAAACCCCTCAGTCTGCACTGCCACAGCCTCCTTCTCATTCAAGCATTTCTGCAGGTTTAATGAAGGTAGACTATTTAAAGAATTTTTAAGACCACGTCAGGAAAATATACGGAATAAATTAAAGGGATAATAAAATACATCAATGTTCTGTAAATGTCTAGGGAGAACACATTGATTTATAATAGCAACAGTTACAGTAGTTACTCAACCAGAACAATACTTTTACCGCCCCATCCCCATTTATTCTCTCTATCGCGTAATCTGCCGCTGTGCCGCGGTTCATTGAGAGTGATTGAAAGCTGGTAGCAGATGAATTCAACTGAAACATTGTAGTTAAACGAATTCCTAATTACAATACTGAAATTACTGAAATTAAATTGAAAAAATAATGAAACATTTCAACATATAACATTGCAACGGAGACATATTAGGCAAATCGATGAGGCTTTGCATGGGCGTAAGACGTCAACTTGACAAAGTTCAGACGTTAGCTCTGTGGTCAACGCAAAAACATGAGCCTCGCGGAGCTTCAAGCGATCCGATATCGAAACTCATTGTCGCCTACATGCTGTTGGCCGACAGAGTTTGTTTTACCGTTCTTGATGCTTGAATAGGTAACTGTTTATTAAAGTCAAGCGTTATGTTTAATTATCAATGGGACATTACAACATAAATTTGCATTCTCCAACACCGGCTCTCGCTCGCTTTCCATCTCTGCCGTGCGCGCGCGCCACGCTGATTCTGTCTCATGTGCGCTCGCTCTAGATTCCGGGAGATTTTAACTCATTTGCGGCATAACAAGTCGATCACAAGTGGCTCAACAGGTAAATCTATAGATAAACTCATCTTTCAGGCATTTGACCGACCGGGTTGACATTTATGCGTGAGAAATCGGGGGTGTGGCGTGTGAGCGTGTGAAACCAATCAAATGCGTGTGTCTCACGGCCAATGCGTGAGAGTTGGCAGCTCTGCATAGTAATTTAAGGAAGTAATCTTAAACAGTTGAAAGTGATACATACACCCCCAATTATATTTTTTTAGTTTATATCAATATTTTTTTAAGGAAATCGATGCCAAATGAGTAGCGCGAGTATATCGATCTATCGATACCACAGGATCGATACGCCCATCCCTACTGTGAGTGAGAAGAGCTGCTGCACGCTGGGGGTACCGGCGCTTACCGGTTTATGTTGCCAATAATCTTCGGGTAGGTCGTTTGATTTATGTGTAAAAAAAAGCAGAGTATTGTTTGTTATTGAGTATGTGTTTTGGATGTGTTTTAGTAACAAAGCTGGCATCGCGACGCGGTCATTCACTGGGATCTGTACGTATCATATCGTTCAGTTTCCCCTGTTCATGTTGCGGACAATTCCCGGGTAGGTCGTTTGATTTTATTATGTGCAAAAAGCAGAGTATTGTTGTTGAACATGTATGTTTTGTATGTGTTGTAGTAACCTAACAAGCTTGCCATCGCGTTCGTGACTTGTGATATGACGTGTTCAGTATAAGATAGGACACACTGTGGAGGTAATGAAATGATTTATGTGGTTTTATATTTTATAGAAAGATGTATAAATGAAATGTATGGTCCAAATGTTAATTGGATATTTCAATAGTGTACAAATGTAGATGTGTATTATGTTTTGGCAGATTCATCTGGCAGCTGATGGTGCACTACACCACTGTTTTTCCCAGTATATGGTTTATTTATAACTGTGTCTGTTTGGATTCGTTTCTGGTTGGTTTTGTCAATTTCATGTGAATATGGTATTGTTTATTTGTTTTCTTTTTCTTTAGTTGATTTTCGTCCATTGTATAGTGTAATTTTCTTTTCTTATTTTTTTCTTTATTTTGTTTGGCCAGTTAGGGGTTTTTATTTACTGGACGTGACTATATCTCCCTTATTAGAAGATGGTGTGATGCAGTGATAGTGGTATCTCTTGATTTGAGGGTTGTGTATTACATTTGGCACGTGTGTTACAATTTTCCTGGGTTGCACTAAATTAGCGGAGACTGTTACTTCCAGTTCAAGACTTTGTCTAAGTAAATCAATCTGGCCCCTATTGCGGCCCCTTTATCTTGTGTATGTTTATTTTGTTTGGTATTTGTTGAATTAATGTTTATATATGTGGTTGTTTTTCTAAAGAAATAAAGAAACCGTGTACCTCACCAGAGCCTATACTTTCATTTAGTTGAACAACTTGAGCGGGTCTAGTCCCCCATTAATTATAGACTTTGGATGGTCTCCCTGTCACATTTGTAAAAACTAAAGTATACATTTTATCATACATATTTTAAAGTTAAGGATTCATTAGTTTGAATAAAGCCTACATTGGAACAAACACTATAATAGCATCCTAGTTGATGACTTTATTTTTGACAAAACAAACATAGCCTAATATATTTAACATTTGAGCAGAAATTGGTGAACAAAAGCTTATTCAATGTGGCAGTAGTCTAGTTTACAGTAAACAGTTAATAATCTATCCAAAACTAGTCAACGAAATGTTGTCTTTCATATTTCGTCTGTAACATAGGCATATCGTTTGTTGTTTTTATGATAGCCTATATTAGGGCATATAAATATTAATTTGCAGTTTAATACATTGCTAATATAAAGACATTTTAACGTTATTTCAACATATTTCAGACGATTTTCACTCATCTCAGTATAGCAATAGGGTTTGATAAAAACTGTTCAGTTCATTCATTCACACACAGACGCGATTCATATTTAAACAGTCTTTTTGCAGTTTACATACACTATGATATCGCGATTAGAACAATAATAAAAAAAAAACGTACTTCTCAGATGGATCCGTTGCTCCTCGAAATGAAAATAAACCATTTGTTTGGTTGCAAACGTTAACACGTTTGCATGTGTTGGTTCAGATCATTTGCGTTTGAATACCACGTGCTCTCCGTGGGCGTGTCACATTAGCAGAATGAGCTGAGAGAACGATAATGAGATTGGCTGACACCTGACACCTCTCTCTTTTTTTATAGATTACATAAACAGAGAATATTTATTTTAGTTTTGAATTAGATATTTTAAAAGTACAAACTTAAATGATTATGTGGCAGTATAGATGTTGGCTTTGGGCTGCTATTGGTTGCTTCAGGTCTAATTATTAAGCCTATCACAGCTAAAGAGGGTGTGTATACCTGTCTTGTATCGAAGTGCGTCACGGAGTTTCGTCCTGCTTTTCCGGTTCCACATGCTGGGTGGCATGCGGGAAGATTGGTTGTTTGGTCCCTTTGATGGCATGTAGGAGAACCGGGTATTGTTTCCCACGGCCGATGTGTTTGTAGCCTCTTCAGGTAGGAGCATGGTTGGTGGTAGTGTCTGTCCTTTTATGGCAGTGGGTAAAATCAAAATGCTTTCTGTTCTGTTACAGTGTGCGCGTCGATCTTTCACTTTGGACTGCCATGACTGGGATTCCTCGCACCCCAAGTATGCAGATTATTTGTATACATGCGTCATGCTCTATGATATTTCTCTTAAATTACGATCGTCATTCCAACCATATAGGAGATTTTGCTGAGTAGCGAGGTGGATTCCGGTGCTGGGGTTACCTGACGTTTGCTGCAGAGCGCTGCTGTCTTAACTAGAGATCAAACCAAGTGGAAGGATTTGCGTCATTTTTTATTATTTCACTCTGGCGGCGGCCGAATAAAAAGAAAATTTCAGGAGCTTGACAGAGGGGTCTTTAGAAGTGCAGTCATTAGTGTACAGGGAGAAGAGCAGTGGGGAGAGAACGCACCCTTGGGGGGCGCCAGTGCTGATTGTGAGTGTCTTGGATGTGTGTTTCCCCAGTCTCACTCGCTGCTGCCGGTCCGTCAGGAAGCTGGTGATCCACTGACAGATCGAGGATGGCATGGAGAGCTGGGTCAGTTTGGTTGTGAGAAGACCAGGCATGATGGTATTGAAGGCCGAACTGAAGTCCACAAAGAGGATCCTTGCATAAGTCCCTGGTCTGTCGAGATGTTGCAGGATATAAAGCAGTCCCATGTTGACTGCATCATCCACAGACCTGTTTGCTCTGTAAGCAAACTGAAAGGGATCCAGCAGGGGTCCAGTGATGTCCTTCAGGTGGGCCAGCACCAGTCTTTCAAACGACTTCATGACCACAGACGTGAGAGCGACAGGTCTGTAGTCATTAAGTCCAGTGATTTTGGGTTTTTTGGGGACCGGAATGATAGTGGAGCGCTTGAAGCAGCAGGGAACTTCACACTGCTCCAATGATATGTTGAAGATCTGTGTGAAGACCGGGGCCAGTTGGTCAGCGCAGGCTTTTAAACAAGCAGATGAGATGCCGTCTGGGCCTGAGGCTTTCCTAGTCTTCTGTTTTTTGAAGACTCGGCTCACGTCCTCCACACAGACCTTAAGCTCAGGTTGGATGGCATGAGTGGGGAGTAACGGGGGTGCAGGAGGTGATGGTGAATGTGTGAAGTGCAGATCAGACCGGGTGTGTGGTGTGAATGAGGGCTTTTCAAACCTGCAGTAAACTGAATTTAAATCGTCAGCCAGGTGTTGATTGTCCACAGATCGGGGGGATGGTGACTTGTAGTTGGTGATGTTCCTCAGGCCATTCCAGACTGATGATGGGTCGTTGGATGAAAACTGGTTTTTCAGTTTTTCAGAGTAGTTTCTTTTAGCAACTCTGATCTCCTTTGTCAATCTGTTTCTGGCCTGGTTATACAAGATTTTATCCCCACTTTTCTGTAAGCATCCTCTTTGGCATGACGAAGGTGTTTGAGTTTCCCAGTAAACCATGGTTTATCATTAGTGAATGATAAGAATGTCCTGGTAGGAATGCATGTATCCTCACAGAAACTTATATATGATGTTACAGTGTCTGTGAGCTCATCCAGATAGTTGGTAGCAGCTTCAAAAACAGTCCAATCAGTGCAATAAGTGGTTTTAAGTACTATGTACTTACATAGACAAATAAGTACAATGTACTTATTGTGTTCAGGTTGTATTGTAAAACACTTTTGCTGCTATTGAGATGTGATACTGGTAAGGTTAGGGTCAGGTGTGCTGGTATGGGTCGGTTTAAGGGTAGGTTAAAGGAGAACTCCGGGCAATTTTTAAGTTAATCTTGATCGTTAGACCTTTGTGAGTACTGACTATAGAAAAAAAACGAACCGGATTGGTGCTTGCTACGCGGAGCTGCGACCGCGAATGCCCAGAGCTCCCACCCAGCTAAAACGGCAGCTATGGGGGCATCGACATAAAGAGCGTTTTTGAGCCTCTTAACAGACACAAAATGCAATTAAAATGTCTGTCCAACATGAACAGGGACCCTACATGTGAACAAGATGCGTTTAGCAACTTAGTCATTGTTTCAACTCACCTAAATAGTCTTTTAGACGGCAAGCTGTAGTCTCGCGCTGCAGTCCCGTGCTGTAGCCGGAAAAGGTAAACAATGTCCAGGTGGGAGGAGCGTTGATCATGTGCGACGAGTTATGATCAGAGTTGCTTACAAGTGAAGAAACAAGTAGTAACGTAACTATGGAGAATTTAGAAGATTTTGAACACATGGAAGAGGCGTTTGAGTTTGATGGTCGTCCTTATTTATTCGAACCCGAGTATACCGACGAAGAGATAGCCTCACAACAGTTGGAAAGAAGGAGACAGACCGCGGAGCAACCGGCAGAAGAAGCAAATTCTTCAACGACACGAATTTCGTGCAACTGGTGGTGTTTGTGTGGGTGCTGTGACCCAATGCCTTCCGAGGAAGATTGCACCCGTCTTCGGGTTGCACCCGTCTTCGTACATGGAATGGCATTTTTCTTCAAACGCCCCGCTGTGTTGAGTGTGTGTAGTCATCCTTGTCAAAGTGTTCGCTGCAAATGCGGTAATCTTTAGCGCGTAGTACTTCTACGGGAGTTTGCACATCAAGTTGAAGTACAACTAGCCACAACTGCAGAATCTCGAGGTCATGTAAAGGAACACGATGAAAATTTAAGCTCTTATATTTTCGCATTCTGTTGCCACAATTCGGAAAGGCACAAACACAAACCATTTCTTCTTCACTTGTAAGCAACTCTGATCATAACTCGTCGCACATGATCAACGCTCCTCCCACCTGGACATTGTTTACCTTTTCCGGCTACAGCACGGGACTGCAGCGCGAGACTACAGCTTGCCGTCTAAAAGACTATTTAGGTGAGTTGAAACAATGGCTAAGTTGCTAAACGCATCTTGTTCACATGTAGGGTCCCTGTTCATGTTGGACAGACATTTTAATTGCATTTTGTGTCTGTTAAGAGGCTCAAAAACGCTCTTTATGTCGATGCCCCCATAGCTGCCGTTTTAGCTGAGTGGGAGCTCTGGGCATTCGCGGTCGCAGCTCCGCGTAGCAAGCACCAATCCGGTTCGTTTTTTTTCTATAGTCAGTACTCACAAAGGTCTAACGATCAAGATTAACTTAAAAATTGCACGGAGTTCTCCTTTAAGGTGTAAGGGAAGGGTCAACTGTGTAATTACAAATGTAATTACATCAATTAATTACAGTTGTAATTACATGCAGGTATTTTCAAAATATAAGTACAATGTAAAAACATGTATGTACACAATAAGTCCATTGTAGCAAATTATTAATTTCAATGTAAGTACATAGTACTTAAAGCCACTTAATATAAAGTGGGACCTTTGAAACTCCATCGCACATTTCAAGGTTTAAATAAAGTGTCGGGACAGTTCATTTATTTAAAACAGGGTTGCATCGAGTTTAGAGTTTATTTCCTTTGCGATGCAAAATAAGAAACACAGAATCTTATTCTTGCTACATTTTAAATTTGCATTGCCAAATAAATTGCAGCTAAATTAAATAAAACAGTACAAAACGAAAATAGTTCAAAGCAACATAAACATGCATCTTTCTTTGCCTCTCTCTCGCGCTGGATCTCTTTTTAGCACGTTTCTTTTGTCTCCGTCACTGCACACCGGGTCTCTCTCAAAATTAAACATTTCAGTGTAGAAACACATCATACAGCTGATAATACTGTATTATGTCGCCGCGTGTCATCCATACAAATCACACAAAAAAACTGTAACAAATTATTTAGCCTTTGTTGCTTCAAAGACACAGCATGCCTTGTTGAATTCACCTTAGAATAAAATGAGTTAAAGAGCTCTGTATCTGCTGCTCACTCCCATTCATTTCATGGCATGAACATGTGTTAATGTTTAGATAAGGGCAGATTGACCCCTCTGGGGTCTGAGGTGTTTTCTGGGTCCTGGAGGTGTTCTGACATGCTCTGACATTTGTGCTTATTTCTGTTACTTGTGACATTTTCATGGCTAAAGTCTGACTACACTGAATTCAGCACAAACTCTGCTACAGTAATATGTCAGTAGCATGCATGTAAAAGTTTTTAGTTTTGAGATAATGATGTTTATGCGTGGTTTGTGAAAAAACAAAAAACAAATGTCACTGAAATAAGGTCATAAAACCCATACTGATTATTTCTTCACAAGACTTTTGAAAATTGTATCACGTAGCCTAGAATATTTGCTTCAAAACTACGTGAAAATCATCCTGACCACTCATTCAGATAAGACAATATATTGATTTAAAATTTGTAAGACATGTTTTGTGTAAGAAAGCTGTATGCGAGGAGGCGTAAACCACTCATTAATATATAGTTTTTCACACCTGAGAAAGACAAAGACCCTCCCCTAATGGCCCTATCAGGCCCAATCATTATGAGGAGCCTTGCACAAAGAATGAGGAGAGACTTCAAAAAGAATGGATTTTAGATTGTTTGGATTTATTTACAACACAACATAATCCAAAGATACACAACAAATGACAAAATAGCACATTAGTAAACACACTGATCTAAAGACCGACACTTGGACAGTCACACACCTTTGTGCCATTCCTAAAACATAGTAGGCTACATACCTGTCATCTCCAAGATGTTTGATTTTTCTCTTTACCATGTTCATGTACAGACTCATTTGAATGTTGAAGTCAGCAGGACTCATCAGTGGCATCTGGTCCCTGTAAAAACATTTTTTTAGAAAGAAAAACACATGTGAACATGCTGATATCAAGAGAAACTATAGGGCTGCACAATTTTGGGAGTACATTTTAGATTTTTCTGGTTAAAATTATGAAATTTAGTAAATACATACACACACACACACATATACATACATATATATATATATATATATATATATATAATATAATATAATATATGAACACCAAGTTGTTCAATAGCCTAGCAGGCAGCCTATAAATCGTTAACAAGGAACACTTCAGTAACACTACACTAGAGAAAAATATATGGATTATCATGTTACTTCAAACGTTTCCATTCGTTATGACGTTATGAAATGAGATTGGAGTAAAAACATGAAGCCTAATGTTTCGTGCGTTTCGCTTTTCAAACGCACAACGCGACTCAAACTCACATTTACTAAAGTGATCGAGCCGCTCCAAACTATGCAACATTATTTTTACCATATCTACGTGTGAGCAGATATCCACAAACACAGTATTTAACAGTAAACACAGGTCTAAACATTATAATATTCACCATATTAGAATAAACACTCATAGGCATACGAGCCTAGCTGTTTTTAATTATCGAACATAAAAAAACATTCTTATGTCGTACATGTATATACATTTAGCATTAGGCTTCATGTTTTTGCTCTCATATCTCATATCATAACGTACATTTTAGTCTGGCACCAGTTTAACTAGTAGCTACAATGTAAAGTTTATGCAACAATAACATGCTACTATTAGTGTCTTAACTTAAAAATCGTTCTCATAATCAAATCGTGTTCTTCTAATTCTTCTGAGGTAAATCCAAGGTAAACAGCACAGCACAAACACTCGACGAAAAGCAGGACTGAAGTCGCTGATTCTTTGTTTAGAGGAGATGAGGGCGTTGCGTTCCTTCGCGTGGCTCATTTGCATGTAAACAGCTCTTGCACGCGTGGGTGTGGTCACATTAGTGTTAATGAGCACGGGCTGGAGAAACTGTACATGTCGTTGCTTTCATACGAATTACTTAACCTCTTAACCTTCGCCAGTGCGTCGGCGCACTGAAGCGTTTTTTTTTTTATTTAGTTCAAATTTACTATCAGATTTAATGTTATACCTTGACAAACTATACATCATTAAAAAGATATAAGACTCAAGATTCAGTATTTGACCACTATTGTATTCTGAGAAACTTATAGTGACAGTTATGTCTTAATTTGTGTCAGGAGTTATGAAATGAAAAAATGAGTCGATACCTTTAATATGAATTATGAGCGTCAGCTGGTCCATTCATAAAAAACACTCCGTGCTGTCGTCATGACAGCGATTCACAAAACAACGTCCCTCAGGGCTTTAGCTCAAAAATGTGCAGACTTGGAGAAATATTGATATATTCTCATAGATTCACATCATATTTCTATAGACAGGAATAATATTTATTGAATTTATACCCAAATGCGTCGATGTAATCATTATGATCGCTTCTTACTGAGATGTGCTGTGTTTTCAATTCATACCAATAGCCTGAGGGCGCTATATGCACAATAATAGTCCATATATGGATCATGAAGAAGACCCATAGTTATGTGACATTCCAGGATCACTGATACAGAAAGTAGCTGACAGAGATCGCTGTAACATGCAGATAAAGATGTTTTGAAGACAATAAACATGATTGCAATGATATTTGAGTTACCTGTGTTCTTCAAGCCATGCCAGGTATTTCATAATACTAGATTATATTTATAATGTAATGTTAATCGATATAGATTTCATCATCGTGCAGAACACTATAAATAATACATTTTCTGTCTGATTTTTTTTTATCTGAAGCCAAATTAGATCACAGAAGATTATTTAAAACACTCGACTTACGTTATAAAGTAAGTTTGGATCACAAACATGGTTTTAATCTCATAAATGGTCGTGTATTGATGGTGTGCTAAGCTAACATGCTAGCTAGGCCTAGGTGCACCTGCCACCAGCAGTTATTGTTTTATGATTTTTTTCTAAATAGGAATGCTTACTGAAATGTTTCAGTGCATTTGATACCAGTTTCAAATATTTAGTGAGAACTTTGATAAAAGAAATTAGGGTTTGAAACCCTATGAATAGCCTGTGAATAGCCAGTCGTTAGTAGCTATAATGAAGACAAAAGAAAAGCATATTTAGAGCCATAACCAGTCTGGAGAGGTGTAAATGTGTGCAGGGGGAGACTGACACTGAATGGGGCTCGTTTGCACCACAAAACAATAGAGACAATAGACTGAATAGATGACTCAGAAGATGACTAAACATCAGTTTGCATTTTAGAGTCTAATCAAAATAAAGTAATTTGACATGATCATGAAAAACATTTAACTAAATACAGAGTTTTAGACTTATCATTTTCAGATTATAAATATAAAATGGTCACACGTATGGCTTTAGCTGCAGTGCATTTCTAGATTGCTCCAGGGCCAACTTCAATTTTATTTTCATGAAGATGTTTCATAAAAATAAATTTCTAATAACTTTACAAAACTTTGAAGCCATTTAAAAAAAAATGTTTCATTATGACAATAATTAATTCTACATTTACAATAAACTACCAGGTGTCAGCTTTCAAATGAGATCATACTTGTGCTTTTAGTGCAAAGGGTTCATGAACTGTATCTGTTTCAGTTTGGGTATGTCATTTCTGGGGATTTTTCAAAAGTGGGCTTGCAGCTTAACAGGTTAAACTCAAATCATTTTTGATATGATTTACATCATTTAAAAATGTAGACTTCAAGCTTTGTAAACACGTTTCATGTCACAGTGACAAGTATTCGCTGAGTTACAGGTCTTTTTCTGTCGCGTTTCAGAATGAACTTCACATTGATAGAGACGGGAGAACGCGCATCATGTTAAATTTATTTATTTTACGAAAAACACAACATTTTGTTTTTATTATTAGTGTACACAAATGAAAGAAGACCTTTTACGGTTTTGAATGATGTATAACACTTGCCTGTATGACAAAAATAGGCGGGGTTATTTTAGTCTATTTTGCTCTGATAAGAAAAGCGAGACAATCGCGTTGGCGCGATAGCCGACCCCAGAGGGTTAAGCAGTGGAGTTACCCGAGCCTGCATGAATGCAGAAGGGAAAATGCCAGTATGGAGGGATTCGTTGATGATGTGTGTGAGTGCTGGTAGAAGTGTAGGAGAGATGGCTTGTAGAAGGTGTGAGGGGATGGGGTCTAGAGGGCAGGTGGTAGGATGACTGGAGAGGAGAAGTTTAGATACTTCTTCCTCGGTTAGTGGAGAGAAGGAATAGAGAAGGTTTTTGGCTGTGGGAGAGGTTTGTCTGGGTTGCTGTGTGTGTGGAGCTGAGAACTGACGGCTGATAGTAGTTGTTTTGTTGGTGAAGAAGTTAACAATCATCGGCAGTTAAAGAGGAGGTGGGTGGTGGTGGAGGTGGACAGAGGAGAGAGTTGAATGTCTTGAAAAGTGTTCGTGTGTTAGAGGCGCTGTTGATCTTGTTGTGGAAATATGAAGATTTTGCAGAATTAATATCCACAGAAAAGGAAGAGAGCAGAGATTGATACATACTCAGGTCAGACGTGTCTTTTGATTTGCGCCATTTCCTCTCCGTCGCCCTGAGTTTGGTCCGGTGTTCACGAAGAACCTCAGATAACCAGGGGTTGGAGGGCGTGCTGGCCTGGAGGAGAGATGGGCAGATAATGTCTAAAGAAGAAGTTAAAGTGGAGCATAAAGTATCCGTTGCGGTGTTCACATCCAGAGATGAGAATTGAGAGGGTGAAGGAAAAGAAGATGACACAGCAGAGGAAAGATGGGAAGGAGAAAGTGAACGCAGGTTTCGTCTGAAGTTAACTGGTAGGGGGGTTGGTGGAGCATGGGTAGAGAGAGTTGTAGAATGAAAGTAATGAGGAAATGATCTGAAACGTGGAGAGGTTTCACCAAAATTTTGTCAGTGATGCAGTTGCGTGTGTAAACCAGGTCCAGTTGGTTGCCTGATTTGTGAGTACCTGTGGTGATGAGCCATTTGAGATCGAATGAGGCTAGAAGAGAGATGAAGTCTGTTACATACGGCTTCTCTAGATGAATGTTGAAATCACCAAAGACGACGAGTGGGGTTCCATCCTCAGGGAAAGAGGACAGCAGCACATCCAGCTCCTCAACAAAGCTTCCCAGTTTCATCACCTTCCGTGTCTCATCTCCACCAGCTTTTGGTGGTTATCAGTGTATTACAAAGGTACAAAACAGATTTCAGAAATTTATGATTTTTTTTCAACAGTGTACGGTCACTGAAGGCTAAATCATCCTCATTGTCATAACATGGAAGAGCCTACTCTGCACACTTCCTATTTTACTTTCCGTTAAATATTGCTGTATTCATTTTTTGAAAAGAATAAAGAATTTTCTTATTCATACATAAATACAACTATGCTACAATAAACACTTCAAATAAGTAAATACTAGCAATCATATAATTGATGTAACTACCTATAAAAAAAATCCAATGGGGAAATACATTACTTCAATTCCATTGTGTTTGCTGTATTAGGTAAGTATTACCTAATACCTAAGTATTGCCATGTGGCAATACTGATATTTTCTCAATTTACAGTAAAACAACCCATTAACCCATCTGCTGTGATGTCTGTTCATCGAAGAAAAAAAGAAGAAATCAATCACTTTTTATAGCTTTAAGGATTCATCTTTATTTAATTTAGAATTTAGTGTTTAGTGAATTTAGTGTAAACTAAAGTTGATTTTCTGTATATTTCTGCTGTCCTTAATATGACAAACATGGTAAGTATTCCATTTATTTTAATAGGTTTATGTGAAGATTGTTTTATGTTCACTTAAATTAGAAGTTATTTTGAAAGTTTAGCTAATAAATGTTCAAATTGATAGCTCTCAGTTAAACTGTAATGTTGAATGCCTATAGTCAATGTTTAAATATTAGGGGGAATTTTATAGAGACATCAATAGTATTAAACTCATGTAGGTTATCAGCTCAAATGAGGGGAACGTATAATTAATAATCAATAATTCACAATCAATAATTAATCATACTGGTTATGAGACATTATCACCTACCATTATCACACCTACCATATCACCCAAAAAGGGAATATATAGTCCTTGTATCTGTATCTATATATATAGACAATTAACCACAACGAATTATAATAAATTATGAATATATATAATATACAGATAGGCTTTATCAATTTTCAGAATAACCTTTAACAGAATTAACTGCACCTCGACTAATCTGTTCATCCACCGAACCGACCGTACGATCCTCTGATCAACTCTCAAGAAGGATATATATAGACAATTAACCACAACGAATTATAATAAATTATGAATATATATAATATACAGATAGGCTTTATCAATTTTCAGAATAACCTTTAACAGAATTAACTGCACCTCGACTAATCTGTTCATCCACCGAACCGACCGTACGATCCTCTGATCAACTCTCAAGAAGGATTATTCGTCTTATCACTCTCAAGAAAGGCTATTCTTCTGGTTACGAAGAATAACTTTCTGTTCTATAGACCTTATGCACCAGAGAAACGAAGGTACCGCCATTTTTAGAATATTGTCTTTGAACTTCCGTTTTTGCGGTCGCTCTGTATATTTCTATGGCATCGCTGTGGAGGGGTAATTAGCTGGTGAAGTGGATTTACTTATTGTAAAGTTATCATGAGCATTGTAATGTTTATCATAAGCATTGTAAAGTAGATGTCTTAACAAATGTCGACCGGGAATTTTTTTAAACCAGCCGATCATCCATAACTACGCAAGATTGCCGTGAAAATACAGACCGGAAGTCAAAAGACAACGAGCGCAGCGCTGAAAAGGGGCAGGGATACATAAGGTCTATAAGATTATTAACTAAAGTACTTAACAATATCAAGCTTGTAGCTTAAGATCACACATTTAAGAGGCTTTGTTCGATGAGCAGCAGACAGAGACAATCAAGCGTATAATGGGGTTTTAATAAATGAACTATAACCTACAACTACATTTAACAACGAATACAGAATAACGAAAGTAAAGCAAGGAATAAAGAGAGCAGATCACAGAAGCAGCAAATGTCACAACAGTTAACCTTTTTAGAGCCAGCAAGGAATCACAGCACCTTAAAGCAGGGGCAAACACTAAATGCATTTAAATCTCGATGGAAATAATACTTGCATATGGATCTTTGTGTTGCTGAACAAGACTGCTCGTGTGTGAGTTTCGGTCCTCATGGTGTCCTTTAGGTTGAAGCGGTCTTTCAGTTCTTCCGGAGCGCGTGTCGCTCGAGGAAAGTTCAAAATGTTTACTTGAAAGTAAGTTGCAGAGAGCTATAAGGAAGAGTCCGTTTCCCGGAAGGATAGGACTTATCCAAACAAGAAAAAGCAAGCGAGCTAGAGCAAAAAGAAAAGACTGAGATAAAGGCAAAAAGCAAAAGCAAAAAGCAACGGCGAAAGACGAAAAGCAAAAGACAGAAGATACAAGACAAAAAGCACCGATGATCCATCGTCATCATCTTTTAAGGAAGACCGGGTCCACGCTAGAGCTGAAGATCTTTGTCTTAATTTCTATCATGTTACATGGGCTCGGGCTTGCGCTCTGGGTTGCGCGGTAAATGAGTGGTCAGGTGATGTGTTTCGATTTGTGCGAAAATAGATGCGGAGACGGTGAAACAGAGGCTGGCCTCTGGCGATTACGTTTTGGTTCCACCGGCAATGAAAACAAAGTCTGAGGTGTGGAAAACTTTTGACCATGTGCATAATGAAAATAATGAGCCAGTTGGTTGTGAAATGCAAAAGATGCGGCATTCTATTAAAGTACGACAGCAAAACTACAGGGAATTAGTCGCTGATAAGGCATGTTGATCGAAGCTGTTCAACACCTGCCAGTGCCCAGGATCAACCTGCAATCACATCGTTTATTACAACATCAAAACCCATCCCTGCAAAGGTGAAACAAACGGTGACGGAGAAGTGTGTCAGCTTTTGCTGTAAAGACATTAGGCCTTTTAATGTCGTAAATGGCGTGGGGTTTGAAGAGCCAGCACAAGAACTAATTAATGTCGGGGCTGCGTATGGGAGGGTTCCCGTAAACTCTGTTATTCCCCGCCATGTGACAATTGCGAAGAGGTGCACTGACATGGCAGAAGAAAAGAGGGAAGCTTTAGTACAGAAATTAAGATTTTGTTAAAGGATAGAACAGTCGCAATGACCACAGACATGTGGACAGAGGATTATCGGAAAATCAGTTATTTGACAATCACATGCCATTTCATTAATAAGGATATGGAACTGGTGAATAAAACCCTGACAAATACAATGTTCCCTTTGGAAGAGGCAAAGACGGGAGAAAATATCAGATGGGAGATATTGAAACTACTGGTGACAAAGTTTGGCCTTGACGCTTCCTCTCTCAGCAAAATTGTATGGGTGACCGATGAGGGGGCAAACATTAAATTAGCTCTGCGACCATACCAGAGATTGGACTGCATTGTCCATGTCATTAATACGGTACTGCGCCATGGACTCGACATTGCAGAGCTATCCAAAGCCGACGGTGCTCCTGACATAGGAGATACCATTTCTGCTGCTAAATCATTAGTGAGGTACGTTAAACAGTTGGGGTTGGCTGCGCAACTGTCAACAACATTGCTGCAAATGGGAGACACTCGGTTCAGTACTGTGTACCTCACACTGACTTCTATTCAAGCCATTTATCATGAGCTCCATGAAAAGCTGGACGCACGAGGGGAGAGCGCGTGCATTGAAAAAATAGCACCGGACACACTGGGCTTTTTGATAGACTTTCTGAAGCCGTTCTATGAAGCACAGCGGGAACTTGAGGGAGACAGGTATCCAACACTTAATAGTGTGTGTCTCTGGTCTGAGAAACTGAAACGCCACTGTCAGCCCAATGCCCTGGACTCCCCTCAGCAAGCTATTGTGCATAAACGGCACGAAGACTGGCTCGCACGTAAAGTAATAATACAGGACCTCCACAAGATCGCAACATTCCTCTGGCCAAAATTTAACCAGCTGAGAATGTTGTCACACTCAGACAGGAATGCCGTACATGCTCATGTCCGCACTCTTCTGCAAGCCATGGCTGCAGGTGCACCAGATGTGGAGATTCGAGACCTAGAGCTCTCCGGAGTCGAACCCACTCCTCCGGCAAAAAGAGCGAATTCTGAGGAGTGGGAAAATGTAAGGCAAGCTGACTGGGAAGATGATGACGAGGTCACTAGCTACATTGAAACGGCTGTCATAGAAAATTAAATGGATGTTCTTGGCTGGTGGAAGGCCAACAAACCATCCTACCCAAAACTTGCAAAATTAGCTAGATCAGTACTATGCATTCCGGCCAGTAGCAGCAGCAGTGAAAGGGTGTTCAGTGCTGCTGGATGCACCATCAGTGAGCGCAGGACCGCACTGAAGCCATCTACAGTGGATTCCATCATTTTCCTCCACAAAAATATGTAGCCTTATCTTGGTGAGTAAAGGTTTTCCAAATTATAACTAAATATTAATTAAGTCTTAAATGCATAATGTAGACACGTTGAGGCCGGATTGTGGAGGGAAGTGGCGAAGCAAATCCTGTGGAGCCTTTATCTTAATTTTGTTATTGCCAAATACCCATGTTAATTTAGAATTTATCTTAATTTAATTTGTTAGACTCCTTTTTATTGGTGTGTTGGCCTATTTATATTTATATTTTGGAGAGAGGCGGCCGCAAGCAAGTCCCGTTTTCAAGGCTCGGGCCTTGTCGGGCCTAACTTTTAAGGCCCAATTACATAACATAACAACATCCTTGCAGCTGAAATGGGAAATAAGACACCGGCAAATATACAAAAAGTGTTTGAAAAATTAGTGCTTTTCAAAAATGGTACATTTACAGTATCATTCATCCTGTAGATCAATCTTTAATGCCATTTATAACTTCTTAAAGGATTAGTTCACCTCAAAATGAAAATTTCCTAATAATTTACTCACCCCAATGCCATCCAAGATATCCATGTCTTTCTTTCCTCAGTGGAAGATAAATTAAGTTTTTTGAGGAAAACATTTCTGGATTTTTCTTCGAATAATGGACTTCAGTGGCAACCAACGTTTTGAAGTCTAAATCAATGCAGTTTCAAAGGTCTTTGAAGTCCTTCAACGGGCTGTGCACGATCCCAGCTGAGGAAGATGGTCTTATCTAGCGAAACGATAGGTCATTTTCTACAAAAAAATTAAAATTGTATACTTTTTAACTACAATTGTTCGGATTGAGCTGATCTGCAACGCTGATCTGCAACTACGTCATCACGTTGAAAGGTCATGCTTGATGCCGCCAGCGCCCATAGATCTATGGCCGGCGCCGGCAGAAGTACCGCCCCACTGTTTACAAAGCGACCGTGCGAAGGAGGATAGTTCAAATTGTATTGTATGTTGAATGACATATTTATGTCTTTGTGTCATATTATTGTTTAAAATGGTCCTTACGTGTGGGTATCCTAGGTGTTTGTAAACAGTGGGGCGGTACTTCCAACGGCGCCGGCCATAAATCTATGGTCGTCGGCGACATCGAGCGTGACCTTTCAACGTGATGACGTAGTTCCCGGCGTGTTGCAGATCAGCTCAATCCAAACAATTGTAGTTAAAAAGTGTATATATATATATATATATATATATATATATATATATATAATTTTTTTTTTTTTTTTGTAGAAAATGACCTATCGTTTCGCTAGATAAGACCCGCTTCCTCAGCTGGGATCGTGCACAGCACGTTGAAACTGCATTGATTTGGACTTCAAAACGTTGGTTGCCATTGAAGTCCATTATTCAAAGAAAAATCCAGAAATGTTTTCCTGAATAAACTTAATTTATCTTCCACTGAGGAAAAAAAGACATGGATATCTTGGATGGCATTGGGGTGAGTAAATTATTAGGAAATTTTCATTTTGAGGTGAACTAATCCTTTAACTACTGAGCAATCGGAGCAAATATGCAAAGTTTTTTAATTGGGAGCTTCAAAACTAAAGACTGCTCCCAAGAAAAGAAAGCACAGTCAAAGAATCTCAAGTCAAAAGAACATTGCTTGAGAAAAAAGGGTCTTAATCCTCTCCTCCAAAAATGTCTGCCAGATTTTTAAAACTCGGTCCCCACTTACTGAGGAAGTCATATTCTTGGTCGTGTCCGGAGCTGGAACAGTTGAGGGAGCTGAGTGAACCTGCATCTGAGCCTCCTTCTTCATAGTGAAACACCAGGAGGGAGTCATGGGGGGGTGTTGTAGGGTCGTTTTCCGCAGCCTTCATATTCTGTGGTACAAAGTTGTGTTATTCCCATATTTACAACTTGTTATAAAAAGATACAACGAACACAGACTTTAAAGATATCCCTTTACTTCCTCAATGAACGTCCCAATCTCCTCAAGGTTGGCTGGTCAAGGCCTATAGTGAGGTGCTGGCAGGAAAGTGGGTGCCACATCATTTTGGAACACTTCTTGGAACACTTCTTCATCATCTTGGAACACCGTTGGTTGTCCAAGCCAAGACACAACGGACTCATGAACTCATAAATCTGTGCAGAAAGGGTGTTTGATATGAAAGAACTGCAAAGAGGAAACCAACTACTACACAGCATGCAGAAGGCCATTATATAGTCTCAAGCTTTTTTTCCCCCAAACATCAAACTATCAACATCAAGTCAAAGTCATCGCAAGCTACTACAAATGTAACTGCATACAGGTTTGAACCATTGATATCTGAATTTTAAGCTTACATGAAACCCAAACCAAAAAGCATTTTTATATGATGGCTAAGCCTTGTTACATGTTAATCAGGTGAAGCGATTAGCTGCATATAAAATTCTATTACATTTCAACATTAAATATGACTAAAATCCAAATTAGTACATGATTGGAAGTTAATAAAAACTTGGTGATTTAAAGTGAATTGAAGAAAAGTGTAATATTAATATTTTAAATTGTGTTAGGTAGCTTAGTGCTAATTGTAGCTCTAATCCACCTGTCGTGCAGGAGCTATATCTATTTCACAATATATTTTGTTACAAGAATTCACAATATTTGTTTTTTTTTCTAGAAAGGCTTCAGATAATAGGTTGCCACTTGCTGGCGACCGAGCTCTGTGGCACACCACCATAAGATCCGGAGCCAAAAGATCTTGCCAGCAGTACACAGATTTCTCAACAGTAGAAGACTGAAGCGCCATGCCAATCGTTGTTCTCGACACTAAGGGCCTGAATGAATGAATGAGTGGGCTTGAAGTGGAGTTGATGGCAAGCCATAATGCCTGAATAAAGGCTATAAATGGATGAATTCAAACAAAAGAATATTTACAAAAGAATGTCTCATGCCAGTCAGAAGTGTGAAAAGGGTCGTTGATTGAGGACCATAAAGCAAGAATTGAGCAGTTCTCCTGGCCAGACATTAGTCAAGTAGGTGTTTACAGGGCAATAAAATGGCTTATTAAATTATTCACAAAATGCATAGTTTTAGAGATAATAGGGTTTATTCAATGGATGAGAATATAATACAATTTATGAAAGTGCAGATGTCCTCAAACACAAACGGCAGTGTTACAAAAATATGGCATTGGTGTATTCAAAGAATCACTCGTTCCCTCCGTTAAAATGCATCATTAATGGAGCTCTGATGTCAACCCCTTCTGTGTTCGCACTCTCAGGTAATGTCTGAACAGGAGGCTCAATGTTTAGAGTCCTGTCTGGGTGCTCTTCAGTGAAATTATCACCATGTTCCTCACAAATGTTATGGAGCACACAGCAGGTCAGTGCAATCCTCTTGCTCAGCTCCAGCTTGCAGCCATTTCTTTTTAGGAGGCACCTCCATCGTCTTTTTAATCTCCCAGAAGACATCTCCACAACCGATCGTGCACTGCGCAGCCTGTAATTGTATGTGTGCTGTTCAGGGGTCAGTCTGCCAGTGTCGGAAAAGGGCTTCATGAGCCAATTCTGCATGGGGTATGCCGGATCACCGATCAAGTAATATCCAACATCACAGCCAGAGATGGTCACTTTGTTTTGCCCTAGTAATTCCCCGTCACTTAACACTCTGGCGTCATGCACACTCCCTGGATAGCCAACACAAACATCCCAGAAAAGACCTTTGCCATCCACAACTGCTTGCAGAACAATAGAATGCCAGCCTTTACGATTGAAGTAGTCTCGTGGATAGTCCTCTGGTGCAATTATTGGAATGTGGCTGCCATCAATTGCACCCACACACTGTGGAACTCTCCAACGATTATTAAAGAAAGTGGCCATTTCTAACAACTTTTCAGCATCAGGAAATCTTATGTGGACGGGAAGGAGCACCTTGATGACTGTGTTGCAGAATTCCTGAACACAATTAAATACAGTGCTGAGGCCTACCCCAAAAAGATGGCTGATTGTCCTGTATTCACCACCCATGGCCAGTTTCCAGATGGCAATTTCCACACACTTTCGGATTGGGACACACAAACGGTAGTTTGTGTTCCTTCTCCCCATGGCATGCTTGACCTGACTGCAGATGTACTCAAACGATTCTGGGGATACACAGAAATTCTGCGTGAATTGTAACGGGGTGAAATCCGTAACAATTGTGTCCCACCAGTGGTCAGATCGTGGGTATAAACACATTACAGGTGACCTTCCGCCTTGCCTTCAGCTGCAAGATTGCCTTAAAGATAAAAATATATAGAAATAAAAGTTTCATTTATGGGCAATAGGGTATAGGTATATTTTCTATCAAGTATACAGTGCAGTATAAATACTATTAAAACAGTTGAGCAGTAGCAGTGAAGCGTTTATTAATTAATCTATAAGTACCACTTAAAAGACAGGGCTACTTTATTTATAAGGGGTTTTTTTTCAGCCTTTTTAGGGTCATACATTGTCTTTTCAGACAACTTATTTTCATAGCCGCCTTGTCCAATGAAAACCATGTATAAATCTAAATTTGGACATTTTTAATAGGCTACACATTAAAGCTGCAGTAATACTAATAAAAAAAAACATAATATAGCCTATAATAAAACAACACTGACAGTGGACACATTTTTCTGCAGATTATCTAGTTTTAGTTTTATTACTGTGAGTGGTTTTTGTTTATAGCTCAGACATGCATACGAGTTTTCACAAAACAGCATTGGAAAACATATTCAACCAATGCTTAATACATTTTTATTTAACTGCAATGTGATCGATTATTAGCAAAGTCAATGCTAGGAGGTTAGCAACATGCTGAGGCTAAAATATAAATCTCAGGCTAAAGTTGGCATCTTATTGTTAAAAATGAATGTTATGTACATACCGTTACTCACGCTTGTAATCTCCGTCTGTACAAATAAAGGCGAGACGCGCGAACACGTTGGATCCGCCGTGTTTGAATGCCGATGTAGGTCCGCAAAGCCATGAACACAGGGCTGCCAACTTTTGAGTTCAGCTTAGAGTGAGATTGTGGGGGCGGGGCTTGGGTTATGGGGGAGGGGCTTGCTGAGGGGCGTGGCTTGGTGTGGGAAAAAATACAAACACAAAATCCTTGCATTAGCAGAAGTGTATTAAGTATATATTGATTGTCAAAGTATTTGGTATCTGTACAGAATTTCTTGGGAGATTTACATTACATTTAATTTTACATTTAACATTTTAATTGACATTCTGTTCTTAGAAAACAATAATTAACATTAACTACTAGGCATGTCCAGATATTTGTCATCTGGAAATGCTTTTGTACTGTTTTTTATGATAAAGTTATGTAAAAGAACTGCTCAGTGCTGCAAAACAAACAACTCTGCTAATGCTAACTTAATTCTATATAAACTATATAACAGCATAGGCCTATTAGTTACTAGCCTAAACTGGATGGAGACAAGGAGCGCCCTGTAACTCACTGACCTGCCTGCGTTCACAATTCACACGGTGCAGATGGGAGGGAGAACGGCTGACTACACAGTTTATGGGAATAAATTGTGTATTTCCCTCACAATTGTCACAAACAACTCACACTATCTGTCTGGTCTCCAGAGCCGGTCCGAGCCTTTTGGGGGCCCCCTCCCACTACGCGAAGTCCCCTGTGCTTGACGATTATTGGCACAAATGTCACACAATAATGATACATTATAAATGAATACAGTGAGGTTATGTATTAATACAAAATAAATACTTAATAAAAAATAGATGCCAACTTAAATAAAAAAGTTGTAACTTTTACTTTACTCTTTTAGGCTACTAACTCTTTGAAACTTCTTAAAACAAACTGTCTCAAAACATATAAAATAAATTATTTGCTAAAATAATGACAAAACTGAGGAATCAGAAACATAATGAGAGCAAGGGTTCAACAATGACAATTATTGTTGAAAACTGTAAAAATATTATTATTTCTCAACTGTCTCAATACAGTGTAACTGTCCTCAAAATCTTTTTTATTATTATTATTGTAACAGACTTTGTTGGATTGTACATGACAGAATCCAACAATGTCTGTTACTATAATACCGGTAATGATGTACTGGCGCTCATTGTATGTGTGTATGCAATGTATTTTTCCCCTCGGGGCTTGCCGTAGATAGGAATGGGTTGTGCGCACTTGGTACTGGAGTGTCGCGGGTTTTTGGAGTTAGTGATCTGATGTGTGGTATAATAAAGTGGAGAAGAGTTCAGACTGCTATGTTTATTTATTTATTCATACTGCTACCCTTACACCTAGAAGGTTAAGTTCCCCTGCGGCTGTTTTCTCCAACTTAAACCGATACCGTGACTATGCGCAGTTGCGCACGAACTGTCTATGCATGCGCGAGGTGTCTAGATTATGCGCTGGCAAGGGATTTGTAGGCTGCTGTATCACGTGCCGTTTGAACTGATGCGCTACAGCGATCTGTCACATTTCAAAGAGCCAAAACGTTATTTATTGTGTGAATCTCGTAAAAATATTGACAGAATCTGACAGCTGTGGATTTGTTCCATATCAAAAGTAACCTTCTCTGTCTTGTCTGTCGGTCTCAGTGTCCTCTTTGTCCGCGATTTTTCTCTGCGTGAGAAAATGGATGTGTGGCGTGAGAGCGTGTGAAAAGGGTCAATTGCGTGAGTCTCACGCTCAATGCGTGAGAGTTGGCAGCCCTGCATGAACATCAATAGCAAAGCAACGTCCGCCATTGTTTATTGGTGTGTTTGTGTTTGGCGCCACCGCGCTAACGTTGCTGGGAAAGATGAGACGTATACAGTGACGTAAGACCTGGCTCTGTGCTGGCTCTTTAGCCTGTGGAAAATAAAACCGGTTCTTTGGAGGCTCATCAGTCGAACCAACTCCGAACCGGCACTAGCTCTAGCTCTGAACCTGATTCTTGTTGGTGGAAAAGGGGTGGGAGAGGACTTAGTCCCAGAGACAGATTTTATATGCTGTTTATGGTAATGAGAACACTTCTTTGTGTGTGCATCGGCGGGTAGCCAATTAATTCCTGGGGGGAAGAATGTAGCCGGTGAAGTGACAATTAGTAGAGGGCGTGGCCAGGTAGGTAGAGGGTTTTTAAGCAGGCACCTGTAGGGAGGCCTAAAGAGGGCTGAGTGCCTCCCGCGACGGATGACGGTTTGGAGGGCGATTTAAATTGCTTTGTGACACATTAATCCTATAAGGTGACAAGTATTTGATATCTCAATTGGCATCTCCTGTGAGAGCTTGGTTCGTGAGCTGAAGCAGCAGACAGGCCTCCCCGACGAGGGATGGGCTATGCCGCCGAAAGGGAAAACTAGTGAGGGTGCTGGGAGTAATGACAAAAATTCCAGACAAATTGAAAAAAGAGATAGATCTGACAATGGAAGTGGAAGTGAGAGTGACGAGTCCCAAAGCACGAGGAAAATGCCAAGATTTGAAGAGGAGGGTGGATTTAGGATAATAGTTAAATTCAAAGATAAAAGTGACAAGGCCTTAAACCCTCTCAGACTATCGGAGGAGCTAAAAAACAAAATGGGAAAAGTTCTAAATGTTAAAATGATGATGAATGGGAATATACTTGTTTTTTGTAGAAATGATACTCAGAGGTCGAATGCCCTTAAAGTTCGTCATTTGCTTAACAGGCCTATAGAATGTTTTATACCTGGTCAAGCTAAAAATGCTAAAGGAGTGATACATGTAAGCCCTGAGATAGCAGAGAGTGCCATCTTGAAGAATTTAAAGGGAGCTGAGGTTGAAGCTGTACGGAGATTCAATGAAACCGGCACTGCTGTGCTATTAACATTCAAGCAAGATAGTGTGCCAGAAAGGGTCAGCCTTGGATATGTTAGCTTTCTAGTGAGACATTATTATCGTCCCCCGATGCGTTGTTATAACTGTCAACGCTATGGTCATGTAGCAGCAACATGTGGAGGAAAAAAAAGGTGTGGGAAGTGTGCGGGAAGCCATGACTTTATTCAATGTAAAGCTGTATAGTCAAGTGCTGTAACTGTGGCGGAAATCATCTATCTTCATTTAGGGGGTGTGAGCATCATGTTAGAGCTGTGGGAGTTGAGAAATTGAGAGTTGAGGGCAAAATGTCGTATGCAGAGGCCCTGAAGAAAGCGAGGGGAACGGGGGAACATTCCAGGCAAATGGCAGTTGGAATACCTTCTGATTCCCAGCCTGATAGGGAGAAAGTGAGGCAGATTGTGGGAACCCAGTCGTTCCTGGCATTCATGGTAGATGTTCTGTGGGCAGCTAGAGACCAGTCCAGAAGATCTGATGTTATTAAGGTGGTGGTGGATGCTGCAGAGAGATTTCTGGAAGAGGCATATATGGCTCCTGAAGAGTTGCACAAGTATATGAGGCAGAAATTGGAAGTATATGAAAGAGGGAGGGGAAAAGAAAAGAGCACTGACAGTAATGAGGAATGTAATGGGGAAAGAAGCATGGACATGAATGATGATAGTTAAATTGCTGATGTTCTACATCTTACAATGGAATGCACGGAGTTTGGTGGCTAATGGGCAGGAACTTAAGAGATTTGTTGATGAATTTAAAGATCTACCAGAGGTAATATGTATTCAAGAAACTTGGCTTAAACCATGCTTAGATTTTGTGATTCCTGGGTATGAAAGTATCAGATATGATAGAAAAGGAAAGTCTGGGGGAGGGTGTGCAACATTTATAAGATCAGATGTACAGTATCAGAAAGTAGAGATAACGTCTAAACTAGAATGTGTTATAGTAAGAGTTTGGGGACAGCACAGGTGGATTAACATAATAAACTTGTATTAGGCGTTAGTGGTTCGACTGGTCGAGGCTGTTTCCCAAAGATGGCTCCGCGATGGTACTGTCTTTATAAAGTATATTATTATTAAACTGTCTGTACACTTACAAAGTTCTCAGTGCTTCGGTTTGGACCCTCATTATGCTGCCGTGTTAGTGTGGGGCTATTTGAGCCTTGTTAGTGGTATTAACTAGTGATTTCTTTTTACTTATTATATAAGTAATAAGTCTGGTCACACTGGAAGCCTCTTTTCCTTGGAGGTGCGTCTTCCTCAGTATCTGAGCATGAATGCTCTGCATCCGAGTCCTCATCGCCTCCACCATGGAAAACTTTAAAATACACACACAAACCAAAAATGCATGAATGAGTTACATCTTTATAAACTGTCAACAGTGAGGGCTATAGTTGAAGGACCTTATCCAATTTAATGAGAAAATGTAGAAAAGCGTCAAACTGCACCTGCTCTGGAGTCAGCAGTGAGGCCTCCTCTTCCTCCACACCACCAGAGAAATCTTTTCAGACACATGGTACAATTAGTGTGCATTTTTTATTTCTATTGTTGTGAAATCAATCTGCATTAAAACTCATTCATTTTGGCATGTGAAATCATGATTATCTCTCAGAAATTCACTCTACCAGCATGCACCATTGTATCCTCCACCACTGTTGCTTCCTCTCTCTCTAACGTTACACTCTCCATCAGAGCTCTCACTGTCTATTAGGGCCCTTGCCTGATCATATGGCACATTGACCATCTGACAGAGTTCCTCTAAGGACACAGACTTGGTTGCTGCAAAAAATAAAATAAATAAAGGTCAAATGATCGTTTCACTAAGTTATACGGCATGTTTATGTATGATAACAAGGCAAGAAGCCAGCTAGCTTGCTTAAAGTGATGAACATGACGTAAAAGGTAGCTACTTGTTAAACATGACGGAATGCCTTGACATTGTAAGCTACAATCCTGACATAGTACATTAAATTATTATGTTGTTCCTCAGACAAATGCCAGAACTAAGTTAGCGTTAGCAGGGGTCGAGAGATTTTTTCTTTAAGCCCCACGAAAATCACGTTAGCTACCTCACCTAACATGACGACAAAACCAATACATAGCGGCTAACTAAGTCAACGACAGGCAGTTTTTGCAGTTTAAATTAAATTTCCTCGTCAGAAACAAAACCATGGAAGATTTCAATCAACAAGATAAGTTAACTTAGCTAACTTACCGTCCAATGCAAGACCTAGCAGAAAGAAAAATCTAGCATCCTCAGAAACGATACATTACACTACACTAGCACTACCATTTGCGATGGATTTCCACGATTAATACCGTTCCAAATTATACAATATCCCGTCCTTGATATTAATATAATCCCGCGGTAACTAAAGAGCCTATCCTTTAGTCGTGTCCTCAAGAGTTAGGTGATCAGTCTATATAAATTCGTATTCTATTATTAAATAATAGATTTCCCCTTTATATTATAAGTCTACCTTTTGTGGTACTCTTCAACCTTGTTCGCACAATAACAAGTTGTCATACATATACTCTTATACATATACACGTTATATGCTGCCTCTTTGGCTAGGCTGTTTGATCAATCAAATATCATAGTGATTATTCTTATCTCAAAAGAATGCTCACCCTCTGATGTAGTTCTCTTCAGGAAGGGTCCTTCTGGCCCGGTTAGAAGAATGTGACTAGCACTCAATGATCCAAGGTCCAGTCAGATGATTATAATAATTGTTACAAAATTTATTAAAATAATCAAATGAAAAAGGAATACTTGTTACAGATCATAAATGAGTACTAACTAACAGATATATACTAGCTAGGCTTGAAGCTTCTTGCCCCTGACAACTGCTGGTGTGTCAGGTTGGTGGTTGCAAGGAAGAGCGAGCAATTTCTCTTTTCCTTCTCTTATATAGTCTTTTGATGCAGCTGGCTTTTGTTTCCCCGAGGCGCTGTAAGCATCTAGTTTCACAAGACCGCTGTTGCAGAAAGGAGCTATGTTTCTAGCTACTGCTTAGAGGATATGAGTCCCTCATGTATAGAGAGGTGAAAGGTTTAAGACACAGTAATAAATCTTAAATGTTCATAAACACAGTAATACACTTTAAATGTTCATAGCTTTCATTAGTTCAGACACTTCTTTTAAACAGGTGGCTTTATGTGGCAGCCCATGTTTTCTATTGTGTCCTTTTCGACCTCTGCATTTGGATGAAGACAGATTTCCTGCTGAAGATTTTAATAAAGTGAGGCCAATGCCATTCTCAGATGAGCCTATTTCCACACATTACTTCGATCGAGATAAAACTGTTATATATAATATATAGACTGTTATTATATAATTTATATAACTGAATCATGAATAAGGACATTTACCTCAGAGGACGTGTTGCTCGACGAGGATTGCGACTTCCAATCCTGAGGAGAAAAAAATGCTGCGAAGCTCCCGGCGCGGCGGCGCCAAGTGAGGAAGGGGTGGAGTTACGAGGTTTCTCAGACAGTTGAAGTGTCCAATGGAGTTAAGAGGTTTGCTCACAAGCTATTTTCAACACTTTAGATTGGTTAATAATTTGTAAAAATAACAGACCCACGTGGAGACTGACCAATAGCATCGATTTGTGAAAAAATATGAAATTGACCAATTTTGGACATACGAGGTTTCCGCCCGACAGCGACGTTATGAAAAGTGCAAATGAATCTATCCCAATAAAGAAGTGCTACAAGAGGAAAATTAGTGTGCCATGGTGGAACAAGGACTGTGATAAAGCAGTAAGAGACAGGAATTGTGGGTATAGAGCATTGAGAAAATATCCAACAGAAGATAAAGCAGTGGAATATAAAAGACTGCGAGCCAAAGCACGCAGAGTGATTAAGACTGCAAAAAAAGAGTGCTGGAGAAGATACTGTGGAAAACTAGGGGCAGAGACTGCAGTAGCAGAAATATGGCGGGTAGTACATCGTATGGCAGGAAGTAATAGGAAAAGGAGAATGCCAGTTTTAGAGGAGGAAGGATTGTTTGCTACAAGTGATTTGGACAAAGCAAACCTATGTGAAAATAACTTTAGAGCTGTTCACAGCGGAGCTAACATTGGTGAAGCAGGTAAAAGGAAAAGAAATGAGATATGTGAGCAAAACTGGTACAAACTTGAGATAAATAAAGATAATTCTGATGTGTTTAATTTATTTTTCTCATTAGAAGAATTACACAGGGCAATTGGAAAAGGAAGGAAAACAGCCCCGGGAAAGGATGGTATTAGCTATGAGATTGTTAAGAATCTTAGTGACATAGTTTTGGAGGAAATCTTGGCCTTAATGAATTATATATGGCAAGAGGGAAGATTACCTAGCACATGGAAGCATGCACTGGTGGTCCCAATATTGAAACCAGGGAAAGACGCTTCAAAGGCAGGATCATACAGGCCCATTGCACTGACATCAGTCCTCTGTAAAATAATGGAAAGGATGGTCACAGACAGATTGGTTTATAAGTTAGAGAAGGAGGGATGGTTTACACCAGTACAAAGTGGATTCCGTAGAGGGAGAAGTACCATGGATGCTGTTACGTCCCTTGATAGTGATATAAAGAAAGCAATGGTGAATAAAGAAGTATTAATGGCGGTGTTTGTTGATATTGAAAAGGCTTATGACATGCTATGGAAGGAGGGGCTTGTCATAAAACTCTATGAGGCTGGAGTCAGAGGGAGAATGATTAACTGGATACAAGACTTCTTGAAGGACAGGAGCATTCAAGTTAGGGTTGCAAATGCTTTTTCAGCTGGTACAGGTATTGATAATGGAACTCCACAGGGTAGTGTGATAAGCCCAGTCCTTTTCAACATTATGATAAATGATATATTTGAAGAAATTGGAAATAGTTTTGGAAAATCTCTTTTTGCAGATGATGGGGCCATCTGGAAAAGGGGCAGGAATGTCAAACAAATAATTGAGCAAGTGCAGGGAGCTCAGAACAAAGTAACTAGCTGGGGTGAAAAGTGGGGGTTTAGGATATCAGTGGAGAAGTCAAAGTATATAATATTTGGTAATAAGAAAACTGAATGTGGTGGTTTATTTTTGTATGAACAAGCAATTGAGAGGGTTAAAGAGTTCAAATTTTTGGGTGTACATTTGGATGAGAAGCTAACATGGAAAAAGCAGATAGATAATGTAGTAAATAAGTGTGAAAAAGTAATAAATGTAATGCGTTCCCTCTCGGGTAGCACATGGGGTGCAGGCAGAGATACTCAACTAATGATCTACAGGGCAATGATAAGATCTAGACTGGATTATGGTTGTGTGTGTTATGGGACAGCCGCTGATACACATTTAAAAAGGCTGGAAGTAATACAAGCGAAGGCGCTGAGACTATGTTGTGGGGCCCTTCGTACAACTCCAGTCCCAGCTTTGCTGGTAGAGATGGGGGAAATGCCATTATTAATTCGACGGGAGAAATTGGCAATGCAGTATATTGTTAAATTATGGGCACATAAAGGAGAACACCCTACAAAAACAGTTCTAATTAATGCGTGGGAGTGGGGATCAGGAAAAAAGAGGAAGGAATATTTTATGTTTAACATCAGTAAAAA
This sequence comes from Gila robusta, assembly GCA_030770095.1. Taxonomy (NCBI): domain Eukaryota; kingdom Metazoa; phylum Chordata; class Actinopteri; order Cypriniformes; family Leuciscidae; genus Gila; species Gila robusta. The sequence goes on from JAVALU010001573.1 coordinate 469,541, forward strand.
AATGGAGGAGTTGGGACTGAAGGAGGTAGGGGTGGCCCCGCAAGTGTACTGGTCAGTTGTACCACCGTGGTTGATGTCCACACCAGAAATAGATCTCAGTATAATGGAAAACATCAAACATCATGAAGGCACAGAATATCACGATATGGTAAAGCAAAGACTAGAAAATCAGTGGGGAACTTATCTTCAGATTTATACAGATGGATCCCAAGATCCACAAACTGGGAAGTCGGGTTTGCTTTTTATATCCCACAATATGAATATGTAAAGCTTAAGCGACTGTCTGAGGGGGTATCGGTGTATACAACAGAAATTCTAGCTATTATATGGGCACTAAAGTGGGTAGAGGAAGTTCAACCAAGGAGAGCAGTATTATACTCAGATTCGGCTTCAGTGTTAAAAACTCTGAGAGGAAGTAATTTGGGAGCTCGGCCAGATCTGTTTATGGAGCTGATGGTTCTGTTGTATAGAATCGAACAGGCTGGAGGGTCAGTGGGATTTCTCTGGGTGCCTGCACATGTTGGGGTAGAAGGGAATGAGGTGGCAGACAAGGCAGCAAAAATTACTTTAAAAAGAGACATTGATTTAGCAGTTTGTATTGGGGTTGCTGAATGTAGATCTGTCATTAAAGGAAATACTATAGTAGTATGGCAGAGGCAGTGGGAAAAGGAAACAAAGGGCCGTCATTACTATGCAATACAAAACAAAGTAAAGACAGAGCAATGTTATTTGGGTAAATCCAGAAGACAATCTGTAATTATGACAACACTAAGGCTGGGACACTGTGGACTTGCATGGGATTTAGCGAAGATGGGCAAACATGAGGATGGACTCTGTAGAACCTGCAATCAACAACAGACTGTTAATCGTGTTTATGGTATGTCAACAGTATAAAGGGCAAAGAGAACAACTTTACTCTGTGGTATCAGGAGATGGAATACAGGCAGTGACACTGAGAGATATTTTGAATCCTCATGAGAACCAATCGAGGATAGTGGAAGCAGTTATGGATTATATATCTGCAACAGGATTAGCCCTCTAAAAATGATGGTGTCATAAAATGATAACCGAGACTGAACTGTGGGAGGCAGCAATGTGCCGTAAGGCATCTAGTCTGCCGGAAAGCTAGAAGAAGAAGAAGAAGAAGAAGAAGAAGAAGAAGAAGAGGCCTAAAGAGAAGGTCCAATCTTTTGTGTGGAATTGTGCTGTTTGGTAGCACTTCTTTGTGTGTTGGCGCACAGACGCGGTCTGGGTGAGCAGACACAAACATCGTGCTGTCCCGTGACATGTCCATGTTGGTTTGTGCATGAACGGTCTGGTGAGCAGACGCAAACATTGTGTATTTGTAGGACGTTGGTCACGCCCGTTCCTATCTTGGAAATTAGTCCAGGGTTGGTGGTTGTGTTGCAGGTTTAGTTGATCGCTGTTCCCCTTGAATTTGTTTGTTTGATTCCCCAGCTAGCCAGTACCTGCATGTGCATGCTGTAGGCCTCGTAGTTGCGTGCTGTGGGCGCTGTAGTTCATGGATGTTGTGAATTGGACTGGCTAGCGGGGAGTTTCGATTTTTTTTTTTCTCTTTTCTTTTTCTTCTACTTTTTCTTATCACTTCCCAGCCTTGTGCTGCCAGCCAACTTTTGCATTCCCTATGCTATCTTGATGCTTTAAAACACATTAACTATTAAATTTGCATGAGAGTTTAAGTTTGCAGTGGATGCAGTGCATTTTTGGTTTGGAGTATATTTGCGTTTGTTATACTTTTATGTTATATGATTTTGGGGTTCTTTGAGTAATTTACTTTTTGCTTTATTTTGAATGGCTCTGTGTGACAAAGTTGGGATTGTATTGGGGTTTATAGAAGGTTGGCTGGTTATTAATATCATGGGAGGAGGAGGGAATTTTTGTTCTACAATGTATTTTCTTTGATTTTATATATACAGTATGTTATTAAAATAAAGATGAAAAAACGCACTCTCTAGTTACATCTCATATTTATTTATTCCATGTCCACACAGACGCATTTCAGCCTAAGCCATCATCAGTGTGTGGTGTGAAACAACACTCTGGCTGCGTTCGGAATCGCATACTCAATGAGTAGGTACTTAATTTCAATGAGTACTTACTTAACGAGCGCTAAAAGAGTAGGTACTTAATGGCCAAATCTCGTTAAGTATGAATGCGATCCGGACATCATTCGCCATGTTGACGTTACATGTGACCTATGACGTTTTCACAAGCGCAACAATTTAAAAGTAATGAGCGACAGGTGCACTAACAGCTGATTGCATCAGTAACTCGACAACTTTACTAGAACGGTTTAGTTCAGAGTTTGAAATGGTTGGCATGTCTGCAATTGTTAGATTAAGGTGTGCACAAAGGAGATGTCGGGCAGCTGCTCGACGATCTCGCCTTTGGAGAAGACTGATGATTTTATTCTCAAACAAAGCAAGTATTACTACTTAAACAATTAAGATTACCCCAGAAAGAATTTCATTACTAGCCCATCCCAACACTTATGCACAATAATTATGACTATATATAAATTATTAATTATGTAGTTTTGTAAAACAAGCAAACTTTAGTATTATCATATGACATAGCTATGCATGAATACACGCTAGACAAATGCAGATGATGTAAATACATTTTTATTCATGAAATTCATATTTTATTTACTGACAACAATATGAAACATGAATAAAAATAAGTGAATGAATAAAAGAAATCATCACAATAAATAAATACATATACAAGTCAATACCACATGAAACATCGCTTTATTCAAGCTTTTTGTTCTAACAAACTATGATGTATTTATTGCAGGCAGTGAACCCCACATCATACTGCCATCTCAATAGAGCTGTTCCCATTTTGCGGCTTTATCTTGATGAGGCAGCTGACCACCGTGCCCACCTTCGCCTGTCTATGCCGTCCATCAGGTCCCTGATTGCTGCAGTCAGACCTGGATCTGACCTTGGATGGGAACGGGAGATTGAGGTCCTTGTGTTCCTGCACTGGCTGGCCCATGCAGCATCCTACAGGGTGGTGTCGCAGACCTTCGATATCCCAAAGACCTCTGTGCATGACATTGTGCACAGAGTGAGCAAGGCCATCATGGGAATTTTGAGGAGGGTGATCTGCTTTCCGACCGGAGATGACCTGGAGGCAGTGGGAGCAGGATTTGCACAGCTGTCTGGGTCACCAGCTTTCAGCAGAGTAGTTGGTGCAATAGACGGCTGTCATATCCGTATCAAACCTCCAGCAAATAACTCCCACTGTTACTTCAACAGGAAGCTGTTTCACTCCATCCAACTCCAGGCCATCTCTGATCACCGGGGGAAATTCCTTGATGTCTTTGTGGGATATCCTGGGTCTGTGCACGATGCCAGGGTGCTGAGGAACAGCCCTGTGTATGCTGGCAACCTTTACCCACCTGCAGGCAAGTGCATCCTCGGGGATGGAGGCTATCCTTGCCTGAGTGCACCCATCTGCCTCATCACCCCTTACAGAGAGCCTGTACAGAACCCTGTGCAGGCTCGTTTCAACAGCAAGCACTCCCGTGCCCGCAACATCGTGGAGAGAGCTTTTGGGATGCTGAAGACACGCTGGCGCTGCATTTTCTTCAAGGCCTTGGAGGTGAGCCCTGCCTTCGTGCCTGAGATTGTTGCGTGCTGCGCTGTGCTTCACAATCTCGCTCTAGCCAATGGGGACATCGTTGAGCCAGAGGATGAGGAAGACCATGATGACGGCCCCCCTGATCCCCACAACCTTGCAGCAAGAGTGGGAGAACAAGTGCGGGACAATCTGGCTGCTGCAGTGTCTGCTCCAAACATCCCTGTGCCGGCTCTCCATGAGCATGACTACCTTTAAAACATTAAGAAAGATAAAAATGTTTTAAAATTCATGTTGTCAGCATTCAGTTTCTTGACAAATGTCATTTTATAGGTTTACAATTACATGCAAATATTTGTTAGAGCTTTAAAACCTTTTGTAGTGTAGAGGGATAAACCAATGAACTGGTTAGAAGAAGATTGCTGGTCAATCAGCAAGGCTCTTTACTCCAGGTTTGTCCAGGGTCATTGTCCCTGTAAATAAATGGAGTTAATCACTTTTGATAAAAAATATGTCAAATGCATAAATGTGATTGATATTTGTAAAGCATTTTTTGAACCAGTCATGGGCATAAACAGTCAAAGCTGCTTAGTTTGTCAAGGAATTACTATAATGCAAAATGCATACATCAATTTACTACAATTTATATTTGGTGGGTTAAAGGGTTAGTTCACCTCAACATATAAATACAGCAATTATTTACAGTTTACTATTTACTTATTTAATGTTTTTTATTGTTTAAATACAAAAGGGAATTTTTGTCAAGTTTGTTCTGCTGGTTTCATACAATATCAGTCAATGGAGCCCAACTTTCAGAAGCTTCATGGCATTATTTAATGACGCTTTTGAAGCTTCTGAAAGTCCATTGACTGATATTGTATTAAACCAAACAGTACAAACCTGACCAAAATCACCTTTTGTGTTCAGGAAAACAAAAAACAGAGGGATCAAACAACATCAAGGCGAGTAAATAATGACTATTGAATTATTACTATTATGATTTATTTGCTTGGGTTAAGTAACCCTTTAGTCACTATTTTACTGTGTGTAATTTGTGTAAACAGTCTCAAGTTCAGCTTTGGTCATGGAGGGCTATTATCCAGCAGAGTTTTTCCAACCCTAATTATACACCCCTGAATCAATTTAAACCAATTAATAACTGACTACTTGAAATTTACTGACAGGTGTGCTGGAACTTAACCCTCCATGACCTGCCTTTAAGATCCTTGCATGAACTCTGTAAACCTTTAAAAGTCATATAATACACTCCAGTAAAACCAGTGTTTTAAAGTGTTTTTTCTTCTTACATTACACCATACATTCACTAATTATTAATCAACGTTTCATAAATATTTAATTTATGAATTTGATTACAATCTTAAAGTATCACTAAATTTCTAGAAGTCTATAATGTACTGTGAATGCCTAGAAATAGTTTGTTTTATATACATATTATTGTACAAAATTCTTAGGCCACCATTTGTAGTTGTTGCACAGTACTGTGTGTATATATATATATATATATATAGATTCCCATTTTTATTCACAAATTTAATTCACATCAACCCAAATGTGCAAAAGATCAGAAGATGTTTTTTGTCAAATAATTTATTTTTTGGCGAGCATCTGAAGAACAGAAAGGAACCTTTCATCCCTTTCGTTGGTTTCTCTTTCTCTCCTTTCCTCTCTCTCGACTGCCTCCCGGTGCCATCTCTCTTCTCTTTCTCTTACTTCTCTTTTTTGTCTTTCCTCTCTCTCTCGTCTCTCCCGTTCTCTTCTGTCCTCCTTCTCCTCCATTTCTCTCCACAGCCTCTCCTCCCTCTCAGCTGCCTTCCGCTCTCTCTCCTCTTCTCTCTCCTCCATGTCCCGGATCAGCTCCTCCACATCTATAGCCCTTTTCCTGGCTCTTGCTGGCTCTGGCCTCACTGAGGATGAAGAGACCACAGCAGCATCCGGCCCACATGAGGCAACGAGGGCAGGAGGAGAGATGGAGGGTCTGCCCCCAATTGCCTCATCCATGGCAGTGTACCACTTCCAGGACGCTGCTGTGGCCTCTCCATCCTCAGTGCTCACCCCCGTCTGTGGACATTTCAGATCCTGCAAAAATGCACAAGCATGATACAAAAGCAGTCATTTTAACAGCACAATATTTAATCATTTAATTTATGTATTAGAAGTAACAAAATGATCTTACTTTGTATTTTTGTTTCAGGTTTTCCCATTTTTTTTTAACAAACGCCGCCGTCACCCTGCCTTGCAGGCTCTGCTCCTCCACAAAAGATCTGCAGCAAGAGAGAAATCAAGAATGAAAAAGTTATATCTCTGTTTGAAAATACAATAATTGAAATGTACTGCAAATAAAGTATTCAATTGATTTTTAAATATTTCTGTATACTCACTCAAAGCCTTTGATGGCAGCATTACGCTTTCCGGTGAAGAGCGCTTCATGAGCCACTCTCCACCGGATAAGCAGCCGCGTGTGCTCATCCGTCCCTGTAACATCCAGACAAGACTCACGTTACCTCTGTGATTTATGAGCTCAATATTACATTTACATGTTGAGGTTGTTACTAATAAATAGCTTTTTATCCATCATAAATGTTCAACAATTTTTCAACAGTACTAATGGATAAATTAAATAGATTACTTATGTTTAGTTACTTTATGTAAAATGCATTAAACTAATAAAAACAGTGTTAACAACAGTGAATTCTCCTAAACAATAGTACACACACGTCACTCAGATGTCTATTTCATATCAGTTACACGTAGTAATCTTGCCAGATTTTGAAAAAAATATTTAGTAATGGTATTTCAGATGTATACGGTTTAAAATGTATGCAAATACAGTTTAAAGACGTATGTGTCCTTATGGAGCTCCTCTATCCAATAAAATGTGATTTACGGCAAAATCACAAATTTACCATATTATATAGCGTCTTTGCACCTTCAACAGTTCAACAATTTATTGTACAGAAAGTTAGTTCAACACATGCGATTTGGTTTGTATTTGTAATACTCACATTTGAAAACACTCTCGTCCACCCTTTCCGTCATGTTTGAGTATGAAATATCTACTTCTTGTTCTTTTTTATATCGTATCCTCTCGCGTGGCCTCCTGGGATAGATGAGTACAAGCTGAAAAACACTCAAATGTCTGGGCGAAAGCAGGAGATCATCCGGGAACTTCTCGCCTACTCTTTTATGAATACTGATGTTTCGAACGTACTGCTTCCCTCACGTACTGTTTTCGCCTACTATATAGTAGGAAAGTAGGCATATTCGAACGCACTATCGTCCAAATCTCGCGATAATTAGTACGTCAACCAGGTAATTCTCGCCTACTCTTTTATGAATACTGAGGATTCGAACGTACTTTTTCGCTCGCCTACTCTTTTCGCCTACTATATAGTAGGGAAGTATGCGATTCCGAACGCAGCCAGAGATTGCTTTTAAACATCACAGGTGAACCCCATTAACATCCAATCATCTGCACCGTCAGGTGCATCAAGTTACCAACATTGTAAAGACACACAAAGAGTAACAACAAAACAAATCATTGATAATGCTCACATGTAACCCTTATAAACAATAAAAAAAAAATATATATATATATATATATATATATATATATGAAAAGAATAAAGCAGAAATAAACACCAGTTTAAACATGAGAATTAAATTGATTAACTTAATTCCAGATTAAATTGTTTACAAGAAACAATTTAAAGCCAATTCTTAATTTAAACCATTGGGGTATCCCGTTTGAAGCGTATAATGCCAAAAAGCCTCTCGTTGAAGGAGATAGCGCTCCAATACGAGAGGCTTTTTGGATTTATACGCTTCAAACGGTATACCCCAATGGTTTAAATGAAGAATTGGCTTTAAATTGTTTCTTGTTTAAATAGTTAAAAATAGTTTAAATAAACCCAAACAAGGAACTGGATTGGAGGGGGGCTTTACGTCCTCTCACTAGGGGTTCTGCAATCGGGCCGCGTTAAAACCGAGCGCTTGCAGAGCAATCGGACCTAGATTCATGCCGAGGTTTGGCCGAGTGTTTTAGCCTTAATCGGGCCCCTTTCGACCCGCACAATTTTTGCTACCTGGGTATTGTTTAAACATGCATTGAGGAGAATGTTAATGTATTCTCCCTCTCTTTATCTCCAACCATTTGCCTTATCCTTCGGTTTCCTGTCAGCTGGTTTTAGTGTTGGTATTCCTATCATGTTTAACAATACTTTGCTCAGGGTATAAGAAGGAAAGGTAACTATTGATCTTGGTGAAAGGCTTTAACCCTGCTACTCCATCACACTGGTGCATAACCTCATACTACAAGAAAGGCTTTTACAGTCTCTCCTTCACAGCAGTGCATTATTTGTTACAGTTAAGTTTCTCTCTTCAGTATGTTGTTCCATTCTACTGTATATTTAAACATGTAGCTTAATAAATAACTGTCCCTGCTTTAAAGGCTTTGAGAATATTTCATTTTACCACTGATAATGTAGAAAACTAAAGAGATAACTTTCGTTATCCTAGCGTTAAGGTTAAATCCTATATTTTCCTGTCAAGTCACATTTATTTATATAGCACTTTTTATAATACAGATTGTTTCAAAGCATCTTTACAGTGATAACAGGAAAATAATGCAACAAAGTTTGTTTCGGCTGTACAGCAGCTCTAGAAGTAATTAGTATCATTGTCCAGCTTATTAATTTAGTTCATTTATCTGTACAGCAGCTCTAGAGAAAACAGTGATGTCATCGTCCAGCTCGGCGTTTTTATTTTAAACATTTGTTTATCAGCCAATGCTCGATAATAATAAAGATTAGATTAAAAAGATGTATTGTCCCTCTTGTGGACAACAGTAGTATTAAAGGCTTCATCTTCAGTTGAAATGATTGATAGTTTAGAATTTACTGTGAGCCCTCTGAGCATCAGAAATCCATGAAACCTGGCATGTTTCTTCAAAATCAGTTTGTTCTCCATATCTACACAGTTTTGTGATGTTTCCACTTTGTGCAACACAATATATAGACATGTTACTCACAATGGGCCATACCGGAAATATATAAAAAGTTGTATCGGCTAAACGGTTTCATCGATCGAAATTCTTTTGACAACTTTTTGCCACGAGGGTCCCTAGATGATGTGAAGATTCAAGCAAATATTTCAAATAATCTCAAATATTTAACAAATTATTTGATTGACAACAGTGGTTCTTGAAGCAAAGTGGTTCAGTATTAGGATTAAATCAAATGATATGCATATTGTGTGGATGTGAGAAACACCACGTGATTACAGAGCCATAAAACTCGTTAGCGCCATCTAGTGGACAATTTATTTCTAAATTCTGACAGACCTCTATGGCCATGAGTCGAACATGTCCACCGTGTTTTTCCAATAGACCTCTATTAACCTTGTCTAATAGGTGCTCAAACTTCACTGACTATTGGCGGCCATGTTTTTCGAGATATGCCAGTGTCCTCATAGAAAGACATGGCACCCTGGATAAAGACACTACATGTCAATTTTCAAGTCAATCGGACTAACGGTTGCGTAGTTAAAGCTGTTTTATGCCTTTTTCGTATTATAGCGCCACCAAGTGGTGAATCACCGCAGATTTTTTTGTGTGACCACAGAATGAGCTCATACATGAGTAGAACAAGATTGGTGAAAATTTCTCTTCAAGCTTGTTCAATATGCTTTCAAGAGTTATAGCCATTTTAGTGAAAGTGGCCCTGCCTACTTCAAACGTTTTAGCGTCCCATTGCGAGCGTGAATCACCGATCGTAATTCTTTTGACAACATTTTCCCATGAGGGTCCCTAGATGATGCATATCAAGTTTCGAGTGAATCTGACAAACGGCCTATGAGAAGTATGAAAAAGTAGATTTTTCTATTTTGTTGAATGTCAGGTTGTCAGGTTAGGGAATATTTGCATACCGGAAATGAAATCGGAGATATACATTTTGTTAGTCTGAACTGAATATAGCTGCGAGCAGCCATTAGCGGAGCCAAGCGCAAGAAGAGATAAGACATGCCAACATGGCTGGGAGTGTCAGACCAACTGTAGCAAGTAGCAATTCAAGACATTTAAAGATGAATTTTACATTTCTGCTGGTATTAAAGCAGTTTTATTTTTCCATGCAACATTCAGTTCAGGAAGTAACAATGTCAACTACTACAACTACTACATACAAAAAGTAAATCTTGCAAATAGCAAATCTTAAAATACAATACCATTTAGTTGTTGTGAATATGAAATAACTAAAATGTATGTTTAACTGAAAAATATTTAATTTTCTAAATAAAAGGCACATTTGTTAATTTACACTATCAAGAGTATTGTGCTAGTATGGCACTTAAAATAATATTTTAAAGTCTGTTAAGTAAAAAAAAAGTATACTTTCAAGAAAATTTGTATAGATATATTATATAGAATATACTATCATTTACAATTATATCTTTAACATAAGAAGAGATGCACTGATAATTATGTATTTAAATAAACTTTTTAACTGTGTTGTAACTGAACAGTGGAACTCTGGAACATCAATGTGTAGTCTTGAAAAGCATGAGAGGACTTTATTAGCATAGATAGATGGCATAAAAGCTCTAACAAGTATGTACTGATGGCCACTTTTAATAGATCAAAGTGACATGTTTATATATCATTGTGACGAGCAGGACGAGGCCGAGGGCCGTGAGAGAGCGGCACGAGGCCGGTGGTGTGATTACTGATGAGCGCCACCTGCGCGACACAGCGGTCTCATATCTCTCACGGAGGAGCGGAAGCATAAAAGGAGGAGCGACAGTGGACATCGAGAGAGGCCAGACCTGGAGTCGTGTTTGTTTTGTTATGTGTGACAGCAGTCGTCCGTGAGGGGCTGCTGTCTGTTACTTTCATTTTTTTTTATTTTTTTTTTAACATTTAACAATTTTAATAATAAAATAAAACAAATACAAAAACAAAAGTATAAGCCAGCAGCGCCTCACGGACGACTGCTGGCCACACAAAACAGAAACAAAACACAGGTTCAGGCCTGTTCCTCTCTTGATCTTCACAGTCGTCGCTCCTCCTTTATTCTTCCGCTCCTCCGTGAGAGATACGAGACTGGTGCGTCTCACAGGTGTCGTTCTCTTACGTCCTCGTCCTGCTCGCCACGATCATATATAAACAAAGTTGTGTGCAGTTATGTAATGTAGTATTGTAATGCAGATAAATAAGGTAGTTGATTTAGGAAAGTTTATTTTGTGGTCTTGGGCATTTTCAGCAGTGAAGATTAACTCCAAGTGTAAGCAATTTATTGCATATAGCATATTAAGCATATATTAATATGTGAGTCAATGTCTGTATGTGTTTGTGTGTTGTGGAACATACCTCTGAAGAGTTACGTTTACGGTGGCAATTGTGTGTTGTCTTTGTTCATCATTGAAAGGGTGTTGAATTTTAGTGGTCTAGGTGAGGTTCAGAGACAATGCTGAGAATTATTTAGCTTTTTTGTTGTTTTAAGAGCCTGAAGCTCATTTTTTGTGGGTTGACTTTTTTGGCTTGTCATCATTTTTTGAGGGCAGGCAAGGCACTGGAAGATTTCTGTCTTTTGTGGTGTCTTCAGTAGTTGTGGTTTGGGCAGTGGATGTAGTTTGTGCTGTGTTTGTGTTTTCACTTTTTGTGGTAGTTGATCATCTGTGTTAGAGAGCTTGTCCTGTGCAAGGTGCTTCAGTGTCTGTGGAGTGTCTTGAATGGTTGTTGTAAAAACAGGCGTGTCTTCAGATGTAGATTCACACAGCTCTTCATCACTGGCGTGATGTTCTTCTCCGTCTTGGGCTTGGATAGTGATGGTTTTGGAAAGTGCTGTTATTTGATTTTCATTAGTGTATTGTACTATAACAGGGCCTGCTAGGGTTGCCACCTTCAATACAAAAAAATAAGGGACGCCTGCCGGCGGCCGCAGCGGGGGCCAAAGCCCTCGGGGCCACAATGACCACGGGCCCGACGGTATGCCAATGGTGGTATATCATAACTCAAAACATATTTTCAGGAAAGTAATAAGATCAGTACCAATGGACATTATAATCAGCTATCTGCTATTGAAATCAGTGTGAATATATGCAATCACTCTCTATCACAAACAACGTTAACAAAGTGTGACAATGAGACCAAAAAAAATTTGCCTTTCGTCTGAGTTGTATGTGAGATGTTAACCAAACTTTATTAACTTATTAAATTAACAGATCCATAACTTATTCACTATAAATTAAACAAATGCGTTGATACTCAAACAAATACTAAATTTGATTGGAAAAAACTCTGACTTTAGCAAAGGATGTTGAACATCAAAAACATCATTAGACCAGTAGTACTGTGCAGTATTGGACTATGTTAGGCGTTAAGTGTACTTCGTGTCACTCCGTGCAGCACTGAGTAGCTGTTTCTTTCAAACATGTAACACCATCCAAACAGTGATACCACACATAAATAACCTATAATCTACAAACATTTCTAAATTTAATTATAACACTATTTTTATTATTGGTAAGAAAATCTATTTATGTATTTATTTATTTATGTATTCAGACCTATTGTTAATTATATAGTAGCCTATTAAAGGATGAAATTCTCTAGATTTAAGCATAAGTCATTTTCTTCACACATGCACATTTTTATTATTAAATATGTATTAAATATATCTCTCTCTTATTTAAAAAATGCATGTGTCTGACTGTGTACCTTAACCATAATAAACAAATCATACCATAATGTATGGATATAATTCATTTACATTGTAACATTATTTCTTAACAAATGGGCATAGGCAGCATATGAAAACGTAATCAATCAGAACATTATTGAGCTGATTAAAAAACTGTCATTAGGCTACAGTATCTGTTTCGGGAGATGCTTGAGGTATGAAGAACTGTGAGACGGTGCTTTGATTTCTCTGAGCTCTGGCATTGCTATCAACTCTCTGCCAAAAGACCCGCCCTCCTCTGACTCTGATTGGCCCTGAACCTGATGGTATTAAACAAACCAATCAAACCAACAATGGCAGCGAGTATTACCCAATCAAGGGTAGAATAGGACGAGTCTTCACAGAATGCGGGTGGAATGATTTTGGATGATGCGTTTAAGACAACTCGGAAATACGGGACAAACCGCGTCCCGTATTGATTTAAAACGGGACGCGCTGTTTATTTCACAAATACGGGACGATTCCGTATTTTAAGGGACGGGTGGCAACCCTAGGGCCTGCTGTTATCAGGAACTCCTCAATGTCTTGTGAATCCATGTTTGTCAAGTCACATTGCTCTTTTATGAATCTGTTGAGTACGGAATAGCTAATTGACAGTCCAATTTCTTGATCATCAATACGGAAAGTGAGGGTGCAGTTGCATTTAATGAGGTAGCTTTCCGTTTTGCGCAGGATTTTGCAGCTGTGGTATCTGTGGAATTTATTTTTTAAGGTGAATTCTTTTTGTGGGGTGTGGCACTTTGGGCAAAGCTTTAGTAGGTTAATTACTGCACCTTCTAATTCTGCGGTCAGATTGTGTAGTGTAGTCTTCTGGGTTGTTGCTGCATTTAGCGGGGTAAATGAGATTGGCATTTTCAATGGAGTGATGGTGGTTTGCCGAGTTGTAGTTAGTGATGTTTCTCCCTTGAAATTTCTTGTGCTAAGATTAGTGAAGGTGTAGGAGTTGTATGTTTTAATCAAGTCAATATGACCCTTCCACAGTGCCAGTTCTATATCTGACATTGATTCAGCAGTAAAGCAATTCGGACCTCACATTATTTGTGCTGCTTGATGGATCCATGTTGTAGACTGCAGCTTCTAATCTGGAGACCTGCAGGTGATAAAAGATATTCATTAACATGTTCAGTGTGTTTAGTTAACCTTATTTTACCATGATAAAAGGTATTTCACAGGAAATATAAATGGTTGGTGTATATCTTTGTTGCATTGTAAATCTAAATTTATTTATTGTGGGTAGAATTTGTTTTGTCCATTTTTGTGTATTTGTTTGCTTTCTTCAACAAAAAAGGACGTGATTCAAAATTATTTTTTATTCATTAAACAATTTGTTCATAATAATAATTTGCTGATTATGAGACTTAACTGGTTAAGTGTCAACAATTGTAAGAATTTGTAACATTCTTGTTGTATATACATATATATATATATATTTTTTTTAAGAAAGTAAATCAGTTCTTAGTCTAATTAATGCCTTTGAATGCCTTGATGTTGTTTGATGCTTGAACAAAAAGTGTAGTTGATCAAATGTCTTTCGAAGATAAGTGTATACAAGAAAACTCTATTTTAAACTATTTTTTTTACTATAAATAACTGTTGCTGGCCAATTGTCTAAGGCAGTGGTTCCCAAACTTTATAGATTACATTATAGATCTTCCGGAGTACCCCCAACACCACCAATTGTTAACAACAAGTTTTTATTTATTTATTAATATTTATTTTTATCAATTTTGTCGAGAATAGTGGATAGAATCATAAACATATGATACAAATCTCATCAAAAGTCAACATATGATACAAATGTGCTGAATATAATGATTTTAAACAGATATGCACCCAATCTCACACACAATAGGCCTACATCACATATCCAAAATCTCATTAAAGCTATTGTTAACTTTTCACATACTGATAAGTATTGCTTTTTACATATGATATCACATCCACATCCACATCACCAGTTTAATCAATGTGAGGGATGTGCCTGGATGATCTTACATAATGCAGCGATGTTAGGCCGAATTGGGGACAGTTTCAGTCTTAGATCATTTTCCACAAACAGTCTGTACCTATACTTGGTCTTAAGGCAGACCAAAGCTGAGAATCCAGTCTCACATAAATACGTTGTAGCAAATGGCATCAACGTCTTAATCGCTCGGTTTGCCAGGTCCGGATACTCTGCCCGCAAACTAATCCAGAAATCTGTCAGTGTCTTCTGACCGAACTCGATTCTGACCGACCCGTTCGTGGATATTTCAATGAGGCTCTCTCTCTCGAGCATAGGAAGCTGGCATGTGTTGGGTGACGAAAAAGGATTACGAATCCATGTGTCGTGGTCGTCTGTTTCGGGGAAGTATTTGCGTAATTGCGCTGCCAAGTCGCCAAGGTGTTTCCGTATGTCACATCTGACACTGTCGGCAAGCCGTAGTTCGTTTTCACACAGAAAATCCTGCAGTGATGGGAATGCGCCAATGTCGTTGTCTTTGACACAGTCAGACCAGAAGTTCAGCTTTTTAATCGTGGCCTCTACCTTGTCTCGCACATTGAATATTGTCACAGAGCGACCTTGCAGCCCGAGATTGAGCTCATTTAGACGACCAAAGATATCTCCCAAATAGGCCAGTCTTGTGAGCCACTCATTGTCATGCAACCTATCTGACAAGCGAAAAGGATTGTCGATGAAAAACAGTTTCAGCTCGTCTTTCAGTTCAAAAAAGCCTGCTAAAACTTTCCCTCTGGATAACCATCGCACTTCAGTGTGGAGCAAAAGCGTCAAATGGTCACTGCCCATCTCACTGCATAAGGTGGAAAAAAATGCGCGAGTTTAGGGGTCTTGGTTTGACAAAGTTAACCATCTTTACTGTGTCGTCCAACACCTGTGCCAGGCTGTCTGACATTCCTTTGGCGGCAAGCGCTTCCCTATGTATGCTACAGTGGACCCAAGTGGCATCCGGAGCCACTGCTTGTACACGGGTAACCACTCCGCTGTGCCTCCACGTCATTGCTTTGGCACCATCTGTGCATATACCAACACATTTAGTCCAGGTTATTCCGTGTGATCGTATGAAACTGTCTATGAGTCCAAAAATGTCCTGCCCCGTTGTCCTCGTCGGTAATGGTTTGCAAAAGAGGATGTCCTCATGGATTGACCCTCCATATATGTACCTGACGTACACCAACAACTGGGCCAGGCCTGCTACATCTGTTGAGTCATCTAGCTGTAATGCATAGAATTCACTGGCATGTATATGACATAGTAACTGTCTCAAAACATCTGCTGACATATCACTGATCCGTCGGTACACGGTATTGTCTGATGAAGGCGTTTTCTGAAAAGCATGTTTAGCCTTTTCCCCCTACATTTTCTCAGCCATGTCCATAGCAGCAGGGACAATCAGTTCGTCCACAATAGTATGAGGCTTGCCTGCCTTAGCCACTCTGTAACTGACCATGTAAGACGCTTCTACTCCTGCCTTATTTACAGCATCTGGCGCGATCAGACATTTCTTGGTGTTAGAAAGCAGTCTCAATTGTCGCTCAAAAAACTCCCGTGGCTGATTTTTCAAATTGCCAAGTTTCGTTTCTAAATGTCTTTGTAAGAGTGAAGGCTTCAACGAGTTATTAGACAGAACCTGCGCACATATGACACACTGTGGCTGAGGGAAATTCGCATTGCCTGTGTATGTGAAGCCCAGAGTTATATAATCTTTGTTATATCTTCTTATCTTTGAGTGTGCCTCCCTACCATCGTCTTGTTGTCTCGAGGGAAGAGTCTGTGTCTCCCCGTCTTCATCACTGTCCATGTTAATGGTTTGGCTAGCATCAGGCCTCTCGTCAGAGTTAGGATTTGCTATGATAGTGTCTTGACCTGAAAAGCTTGTCCCGACAGCAGGTGACTCCTTTGAAGTTTCTGTTGTCTTTCTGGATATGGTCTGAACCCGTTTCAGCCATTTATCCATCGATTGAAATTATTTTTTTGTCAAATAGACGTAACTGGGATGATTTCTGACAGGATTTATTTTTTCATTTGCGCGCGACAATATACATCTGGCGTCATAGCAACGTTTATTATGACGCAGAGCTGTAATCAGCACTACAGCAGGCTGCAAAGATCATTGCAAAGATCATCATAAAAGCTCTACTTTTACCCTCTCTGTCTCCACTCTCGAATATTTTGTTAATAGAAAAAGTGCGATCATGTCAGAACAGAACGCCAATGAAATGTTTACCCGGCAAAACTTTAAAGCACGAGCAAATAATTAACTTTTGTGATTGCGAATAAGTGCAGTGTCATGTGAGTGTAACTCTACCGCTGCATTAACATGTGATGTGAACGTAGGCTACGTCGAGTTTTATAGTATTGGGACTGAGGCGCCCGAACTGCAGCTGATAGAATGTGCGCAGTAGCACAATACTACCATATTTTAGTTTCCATTGTTATTGTGTTTCCACAACAATGTTAGTGAGTAAATGTACTGAAATTGCCACCATAACAGTGGAGTGTGATGTGTTAGATGTAGGGCTACCACATTTTTAAATTACTATTAGTAGAAGTTAATATAATAAAATACGTAGACCTACGCCAAAAAACTAGTTGAGGATAAATTCTTTAAAATTGGGCAATTCCAGCGTTATGGACGTGACATTTGCAGTCAAAACTTTAAATATAAATTCTCAGAAAATGCATTTAATACTGAAACGTCTGTTTATATATCCATACTCCCTTAACCCTCTGAGGTTAATATAAATTAAAATTTATATAAAAAACAAATATTCTCAGTTTATGTAATCTGTATGAAAAGAGAGAGATGTCAGTATTTTTCTTTCCAGCTCATTATACCTCATTACGCGTTAATGTGCCACGCCCACGGAGAGCGCGCGGTATTCAAACGCAAATGATCTAAGGCAAGCCATTCAAACATGCCAACGCCCACCAGCTGGATTATAAAACACATTGTGTTTAGTAAGTATCTTGTACAGCTGTGTACACAGCGTATCCTTACACTGTGAGGAATAATACTATCTAATAACCCTGGAAAATGTACCAGAAGTGCTGGTAGTTTCATTTCGAGGAGCAACGGATCCAGCTGATGTAGTAAGTCATTTATTCTTAAGTGCTTTGTTCTAATCGCGATATTGAATAGTGTCTGACTGTAAACCGCAAAAAGACTGTTTAAATATGAATTGCGTGTCTGTGTGTAGGCTAAATGATGAATGAACGGCACAGGCGCGCGCTTTGTTTACAGCGCGTGTCTGTGCCGTTCATTCACTCTCGCATCTACATTAGTAAAAGTTATGTTTACATGAACACATCCAAACTATATTGTTATAGCCTACTAAGATGAGTAAAAATAGACTGAAATATGTTGAAATAAAATGTCTGTATAAGCAACAAGCTGCAAATTCACATGTATATGCTAATATATCATACACAATATGTTACAGACTAAATATGAATGTTTAGACAAGATTTTGTGATTAGTTTTGGATAGATTATAAAGTTTTGACTGTAAAAAAAGACTACCGTCACATTAAATAGGTACGCTTTTGTTCACCAATTTCTGCTCATAGTTAAATATACTATAGTATGATGTTTTGTCAAAAATAAAGTAGGTATATTGAATTATCAACTAAGATGTTATTATAGTGTTTGTTCCAATATTCAAACTAATGAATCCTTACCTATGATAAAATGTATACTTTTTACAAAGAAATACACTTGAAATATTGTTAAAATTGTAATTGTTGTTGTAATTGTAACCTATTTGTAATTGGTTACAATTTCTAATTGTAAAATATGTATATATAGATAATTTCTTTTGTCCTTGCATTCTTTGGGATCCTGTGACACACCTGTGTGAAAGGGCTAATTAATATGCAGCTCATTATGCGGCACATTATCAGGCCTTTGTCTTCTCAGGTGTGAACACGCCTCCACGCATATTGCCTTTCCAAACAAAAGGTGTCTTATAAAATTTAAATCAATGTATTGTTTTGTGTAAATGATTAGGCAGGATGATTTTCAGATCATTTTGAAGCAAAAATTCTAGGCAACAACACTCATTAGTCAAAAGTCTTGTGGACACATATTTAGTATGTGTTTTGTGGCCTTATTTCAGAAACTTTAAGTTTTAGTTTTTTCAATAACCATGCATAAGCAGTATTCTCTCAAAAATACAAACATGTACTTACATGTTGCTCACATATTATGGTAGCCCCGTTTGTGCTATATAGAGTGAATTTACACCTTTGCCATTAACATGTTTATAAATAACTGAAAAAAAGCACAAATGTCAGAGCATGTCAGAACACCTCAAGGACCCCAAAAACCCCTTAGACCTCAGAGGGTTAATAAAGCTCCAGACATTAGAAAAATATCAGTCTACACATGCGTTTTATATTTAATATGAGGGAAATACACATGTGATGTGACACAAAAAATCTTCAACTTTTAGGTGGCAAAATATTTTTTAGTAATTGAACTAAACTGTGAACTACACTGCGGGTCGGCCTCCACAGAACATAAAATATTATTTTTATTTAATTTTTCGTGTTCGCATTTATGAGGAAAAAAACAATGTTACGGACGTGACAGTTCTCCGTTAAGGACATGACCGCTCTGAAAGCGACTTTAAAACTTTCTCAGAGACCTCAAACAGAAAGCACAAAGCCTTTCTTTAAAGTGAATTTCGGTTTTTATTAATTGTATCTTAATTTTAATAAATGTTTCATCAACCAATTGCCTGGATTTAATAAATTAGAAGTAAATATAGTAGAAAATAGATCATCATGACACGGAGGCGCCGGCGCGTGAACTGGACTCTCGTCTAATAAATGAACCGAAACACAGCGTATAAGGTACTTGCCTCACAGACCTGAGAAATATATAGAAAGCTTGAAATGTCTACTTTTTAACAGAACAATTCAAAACGAAAGAAATCAGACTCTCTGCTTATGTAATCCGTATGAAATGTGCATTTCTCTTTGGCGCGTTCACTACTGCGAAGATCGCGAGTCAACATCGCCAACTTCATCTTTGCAGCCGACACTGACAAACACTTGTTTATGTAAGGAATAATTGACGACAGGCCATTGAATTATTAGAAAAATAATGCACACCCGAGGTGGTAATGCGGTCACGACGCGAAGCAAGGCTGAACAAGCTGAACACGCGTTTGGGCATGATCAGTCATAACATAAGTATCAAATTACATTCATAACTGGCCTTAGTAAGTGTGTCCCGGCTTTATGCAGTTATTAATGCAGTTATGAGAGAGAGAGAGAGGTTGCAATAATGAGACAGAAAAGCATGCGCGTCAATATTATTATAGGCTATTTATTAATTAAATAATTAAATTCGTTTTAATTAATTAGTTCTTGTTTTCTATAATTGACAGTAGATAACCTAATAAATTAAACACACAAAGCCCTTTAATAAGTAGGCCTATCAATAATTATTTATTTGTTATATTATCTGGAATAATTACGAAAACCCGTGTAGCAGGACTATCAATTTATTTTATATATTCAGATTAATTTTCTATTTATAGGACTATATACTTTATTTATTAAAATTAAACTGCATGTGTCCTTTTATTGTGAAGTTAGACATCGAAAATTGCAGATCAAGCGCATGGGGCTGCATGTTTTTTCTTGTTATGAATTGGATCCTATTTTCCGTTATTACAGTTAACTACGCGCAGTGATATGGAACTGTAATGCGGTCAAACCTGCCTGGAACTACTTTAGCCGTGCGTTTCCCTGAAAATAATTGCACACCTTATAACGTTCTCAACCAATCAGATTCAAGCATTCAACAGCCCTGTAGTATAATAATAAACAATTAAAATGTCTCCTTGCTATATTTGACATATTCATAATCATTATGCCGGTTCTTTGTGGCAGCTTTTAGATTCTTTATTGTATCACCCTTGCATGTTACATGAATGCGTCACCACTGCATCAGCACCGAAAACATGATTTTTTTCAAATCTAAAATCAAAAATCATGATACGAACCGAATTGTAGGTTTGGTCTATCGTTACAGCCCTAGTAAGATGAGAAAGCAGGAGTTTAGTCGTTTGTCATGGTTGTAAAAAAAACAATGGCTATCTGAACATCTTTGCCAAGCGCAAACCAGTACAGAAGTAATCAATAAATTATCGGGGAGGGTCATGCCTTTTTTCACAATCATTTTGGAGGGTCATAGAAAAATTTTTGCTGGCGAAGGGAGGGTCAAGTCTTTTTTGACTACAGATCTCAAAACTCCTCCGGTAGCCCCTTAAATAAAAAACTAACAGTCCCTAAGATCTTTTTTTGCGTACCCCCCTGAAATCAGTCCACGTACCCCTGGGTTCCCCAGGTTGACAACCGTGGGTCTAAGGTATGTTCACAAGTTCAGTTTGACAAGGTTAGTTGTAAAGTTTGTGTTGAAAACAAGGTGGAAGCATATAGGACCACTTGTTCTTGTGCAAGCTACAGGTGCCGCATTCCCCAGGTCAAGCCACTTTTATTTTGAACCTGCTCCAAAACATCGAGAGAAGCACAGCCTCAAGGCAAGAACCGACAGCACATTCAAGTGTATTTCATACACACCCTCCCCCTACCCCCCACACCCCCACTGCAACTTTGCCTAGGCCAGGTACTTTCAGACCTTTAACCCAACCCCCACCAATAAACCCAATAGAAGCATTCAACCAGATGCTGGCCTCTGATCAGGATACACAGTGGGGTTAGGGCAGCACCCCCTACACAAACTTTTACTCTTATCACTTAATGCTGTAAATAGTTGTTTTGCTGTGGTTTTTATTTTTATATTTATATATTTGTTTTAAATATTAATTATTAACTTTTTTACATTCTGTTTGTAAATTTTCCTATCTGTTTTAACTTTGTATGTCTTTAATTTTGAAAATAAATGGTCAAACCTATTGTGATCAGTGTTCATTATGTAATGTTAAGCTCACCTCAGTGCAACAGCCAGTCTCTGCTTTGGTTCTATGGCAGACCTGTAGTTGGTGCATTTGAAAATAGATATAATATTATACTAGCATATTTATGTTGACTTTTAGGAAAAGTTCAGGTCAAGTCTGGTTCAAGTGCCATTTTGCAATGGACTTTTTACATGAATTCCTCTAGCATGGGCAGTGCCAAGTATTTTTATTTTTATTTTATACAATACAAACAGTTACTCTACCTAACTAAGAATAATATGAGGTACATGTTTCCAGGACTCACAGACATATTTTCGATGTTCCATTGCCTAATGAGACCTCTTTACTCTCTGCTCTCAGACTCTGCTTTTTGCTTTCTAGCATTTTCTTTGTGTTGTCAGAAATCCACTTTCTTCCTACCATATCTGACAGAACATCTCCCTTAAGTGTGAGTTCAGATGAAATTGGACAGTATGATAATGAATTCACATGGATGCACTGAAACCCCATTAAGCCACTTCTCCTGGGAAATTCGGAAGCCCGTTTGCATTGCTGTAGCTCACTTGATGGCTCTTTCCCCAGGTGCATTTCTGTACATGTATAGGGTTCTTCCGACAGTGAAAATGTCCTTATTATGGTCTATGCATTGGGATGGAAGATGGTGATTTGCTGTTACATCTGTATTTGCTGATGAGTGACGTCTTTGAATGTGTATCTTGATGTTTTTCTTGTTCAATATCAAATTACAGAATGTGCATGTAGTTCTTTTGGGCCTTGACTTGAGAATTTGTGGGTTACTCATACATGTAATTTAGGCCGGAGTTGATGAAGCAGGAGTTTCATCACTGTTAGACAGTGTAATGACTGTTGGATAGGAAGAGACGCTGGAGGGGGCAGGGACACGGAGACCTGTTGACACGTCAGCTAACCCACATTTCTCCACTTGGTTCAAAAATAAATTTATATTTAATAAATGAAAGTTATAATCCTTGCACAATAGCAGCAATAGTAATGATGGCTTTTGAAACATCCACTGTGACATCTGTACAATTCCCTACAAACAGAGAAAAACTCATACATACTTTATTCTTATGGCAATGTTCAAAATTAAAACTGGACACAAATTAACATTGTAATAAAATGCTTAACATTACTAGTGGAAATTCTTTACAGTTTACAAGATCTGCAACATTTATTTAAAAATAAATTCCCTACAATCTGTTGGATGAAGCTGGAAAGCAAATAAAAAAAAAATAAAAAAAAATATCTATATATATTTTGTGTATGTGTATTTTTTTTTACACATTTCAACATTTCATCCGAAACACTTTCCAAAAGAGTCACGTTCCCTAAAGGTGTAATACACCCAACATCATTTCAGTAAGCTCATTAAGTTCTCTATTCAGTCTGTATAAAGTGCCACAACTTGCACTTTTATGATTCAGGGGACTATGCCACAAACAAGCACAGACCTACACAACTTCAACCTAACTAATGAGACAAAATAAATGAAATGAAAATGAAATTACCTCAAGTACCTACTCAGTGAGTATCCGGTTTCGAACGCAAGATTATGTAGTGATTAATGGTGTAGCCCTTAACTGGCTTTCCTCTTATTTGCATGACAGGACATGCTCTGTTAAAATTGGAAACTATGTCTCTGCACCTGCGACACTTTCTTGGGGGGTTCCTCAGGGATCAATCCTTGGTCCGACTCTGTTTTCATTGTACATGCTACCCTTGGAATCCATTTTTAAGCAGCATAATATTAATTACCACTTGTATGCTGATGATTTACAACTGTATTTTCCTCTGGAGTGTGATGGCTGTACATCTTTTACTAATTTTTATAAGTGCTTGACTGAGGTAAAGGGATGGTTAGCAAATAATTTTTTACAATTAAATGAGGATAAGACTGAGTTTATTATGTTTGGCAACAAGAAGCTTTTGGAATGGTCTGGCTGGGAATTATGGACCATTGTCCAACAATATATATAGTTTTGTGAAGAATCTTGGAGTATTTTTCGATTCTGAAATGCGCTTTGATCGTCAAGTTAACAGCGTTGTGAAATCCTCTTTCTTTCACTTGAGAAAACTGTCTAAGCTGAAACCAATCCTTTCATATAAGGACTTGGAGATTGTTTTACATGCCTTCGTCTTAACCCGGTTAGATTATTGTAATGCTCTTTATCTAGACATAAGTGATTCACTGGTTATTCGTCTTCAGCGTGTCCAAAATGCTCCAGCGAGATTTTTAACAAATACAAGAAAATGGGATCATATAACACCTGTATTGATATCTCTTCACTGGCTACCTGTTAAATACAGAATACAATATAAGGTGTTAATATATTTTTTTAAAGCACTGCATGATCTAGCTCCTGAAAATATAAAGGACATGATAATCCCCTATCAGTCTCAACGTCACCTGCGCTCCTCTCAGAACATGCTTCTAACCGTCCCTCGGTCTCGCTTGAGGCTTAGTGGAGATCGCGCCTTCTCTGTTGCGGCTCCTGCACTTTGGAATGTGTTGCCATTATCTCTAAAATCCTCGTCAATCATGGATATTTTTAGAAAGGACTTGAAGACTTATTTATTTCATTAAGCTTTTGGCGTTTGATTAGGTCTGAGAATTGTGAGTGTTTTATGGCTTGATTCTCTGGGTGTGTGTATAGCAACTGTGAGTGATTTGTGGTTTGATTCTCTGGGTGTCATGTCTTGATGTAATTTTATGTTTCTGTGTTTTTTATAGATATTTATTAATTGTGGACAGCACTTTGGTACATTTTAATGGTTTTGAAAGTGCTTTATAAATAAAAGTTGAGTTGAGTTGAGATGATGAGATCAGATCATACCGTCTGCTGTCATACTCCTTGTGCATACAAAAACCTCACTGGAATATTACAAATTCATGTAAAAAGGAATGTTTGGAAATGTAAACTGATATGTCCTACTGACACACTACAGAAAAATATATAAATAACTGGCTTAAAGCACTTTTTTGTGGGTGCAAATACTAATATGCTTTTGCACAGTACATGGGTCATTATACGAAAACGTGTCATTTTGTGACACGTTTTCCCTCAGGAAAAAAAAGCTCTGTAAATCTTAATAAACCATAAAACAAATAAAATATTTTATAATTTAGTTTCCATAATGTCTCATAATATAAGAATAAATTAATTTCTCATTCTTTTGTTTTTAAAGGATTTTAATCACATTTTTGTGTTAAGCATCTTGCAGAAATGTTGAAAATGGCCTGTCCCTCAGTATGATTTTTCTACTTCTACTTGCTATCAAGGCCAAAAAAGTCAAACTATCATAAAAAACATATACTTGTATAAAGCCTTAAGTGTCAGTTCATTAGTGTCAAATTTTGAAAGAAATCACAATTTAGTCGGGTCCCTAGGTTCTCGTCAACCCTGTTACTTTTTATGAAAACAACTCTTTAAAGATAATGGACTGTTCCAAAAGTTGCATCAGTTCCAGGAAGTGACATCATCTACCTTTCATGAAGTTGATGGTAGAAGACAAATAAGTGTTCTCTTCTTTTAATGAATTTTCTTTGAGTTTATGTAATGTCTGAAAGACGGGGACACGCTCATTGTGTCAGCCCTGTTACCAGAAAAGCATACGTTAAAAAAGTTATTTGTACATATTTAAAAATGTACATATATAACAACATTTAAGCCTCTCATTAAGGCACATAATGTGGTGTCATTACCTATGCTACTAATGGCCGCCAATAACATTTTTCGTCAACCCTGTTACCATTCCAGGGTAACGGGGTTGACGGAAGAATATGCTTTTGTGTGTCTTACCCATGTTGTATACCCAAGAAGGTTTAAATCAAGGGCAACTGGACTTGGTACTTCCAAAATTTGAAGATGTTTTGCCCCTCATCCAAGCGGTTTCTTCAGTTCTAAATGACTGATGGGGAGTGCCAGGTATTTAACCTCTGTGGGGTTGTCACTCCTGAGCCAACCCTTCTTGGATAACTATGACCTGGATGACTGAGAATTTTCACAGATGTACTTTTCTGCTTTGTATTTATTT
This sequence comes from Gila robusta, assembly GCA_030770095.1. NCBI lineage: Eukaryota > Metazoa > Chordata > Actinopteri > Cypriniformes > Leuciscidae > Gila > Gila robusta. The sequence continues at coordinate 494,889 of JAVALU010001573.1, forward strand.
GCCCCCCTCAATAAAATTTTAAAAATGCACCCCCCCAAAAATAATTATCACCAGCCGCCACTGCTGATAGGTAGGCTAAAATGTGTTGAGTTTACTGATCTATACTGATACACACAAGTGCATTGGGTTTTATAAATGTGCTTTATAAACCAAAAGTCATTATTATTTTTATTATGAGAAGTCAATAAATGAACAAGTTTGCTGTTAAAGTGTTTTATGTATTTGTATTTGATTTGATTTTGTTAGGATGCCTCTTTCTGCAGCTGAGAATCAGCGCGACAATGTAGAGATGCTGATCCTGAGAGACGAGAAGCATTTTTAGGAAAAGAGAGGGCAAAAATGGAGAAAGGACAGAGACACAGGGAAAAGCGGTCAATTAGTGAACTAAATGACAGAGAAAGGAGAGCCAAGCGGCAGAACTGGAGAGCAGCACAAGTGAAAAGCAGAACAGCCAAAGCAGCAAGTGCAGCAATCATAGATCAGTGCATGACGCCAGTGCAAGTCCAGAACCAGGTGTAGAGCCAGCACAAGGGCCCTCAAGGTTAGAGTTATAGTAAATAGAAGTTATGGCTTTTGTTCAATATTTCAATTTTTTTTAATTTCGATTTAAGGTGTGTGTGTGTGTGTATGTGTGTGCGTGTGTGTGCGGGTTTGTGCATGCATGCATGTTCATGTACATGCAACTCCCTATTTATTTATGATAATTTGATTGTCAGTACAAGTATTTCATTAATCAGTGCTTCATTGTGTTGCAGGCAACGTGATCAGGGGCGTTTAAGGTCAAAGAAGGAGAGAAAGAGGCTCCACCATGACCTGGGGAAATTGAGCCAAAGCCTGGAAAAAGAAAAACAAAAGACAAATAAGTACAAAAAAAGATACTTCCGCCTAAATAATAAAACAAAACCAACGAAAAACCCTCAAATTTCATTCTGCATTGTTGAGGGACTTAAAAAGCAAATATACAACTTCATATGATGAATGAGAGAGGCAGATTATCTCCAAATTGGTATCTGGGCAGATTGTGAAAAAGTCCCACATGCAGAAATATGGACAGAGTGCCATTGGTCTTCCAAGAAGAAGGTAGAAGACTTTAGATGGAAATGCACTTTCTTTCTCTCATAAAGAAAAGCTCTGCATTCCAACACATATAAAATCAAGTATCAGAGCCTTCTATGACCAGGATGATGTCAGTCGGGTCACCACTGGGAGAAAACAGACAATAACGCGAAACAAAGTAAAAAAACAGAAGAGATTTCTTGTTGATTCTTCTTCTTCTTCTTCTTCTTGTTTAATGGCAATTAACTCCTAAGGAGCATTATCGCCACCTACTGTGCTGGATGGCAAATTAACCTTGGTTGATAAGTCTGAAGTTTAAAACTGTTTCCTCTTCCTTCTCACAAATGGACCATTGACCATTTATCATACCTGCAATAGAGGTTTCATTGAGCTTCATCCGGCGCTGCGTGTTCAGCTCCTCCATCCACACTCAGCCCCCATGGCGGGTTCAACGTTACAAACATATTATATTCTAAATCCCAAACCTGAATCATATGAATCATATAATCAACCTTCCGGTTGAAAGGGCACGCTGGCGAAACAAAACAAAAACAAAATAATGTTTTTTATCCGACTGCCCTGCGTAAACCGCTGAAGTCGCCATGGAGACCAACGGGGGCTAATTTTAATAATTTGGCAGTCTTCCGTGAGGAGGCTACACCAGCCTCGGCTGCTCCGACACGATTGCTGGAATCTGCACTGATAAATGTGCGCTCGATTAATAACAAAGCCTTGACTGTATGTGATCTAATTATGGACCAAAACTGGGATCTCATATGCTTAACAGAAACCTGGCATAAAGAGTCTGATGGTCTACTCCTTAATGAACTGACTCCTGAGGGATATGGATTATGCGATCTTCCGCGTTCAACTGGTAGAGGAGGTGGTATCATTGTGCTGTTTAAACAGCCTCTAGGACTGTGTTCTGTGGATATCCCTTCGTTTACCTCATTTGAATGCCTTGCCTTAAGTGTCTCTGCTTCATTATCTACGGTCATTGTGACTGTGTACAGGCCTCCCAAGGGTAACAAAGAATTTACATCTGACTTTGCTGAACTACTGTCTGTGTTGGTTTTAAAATTTCAGAAAATTTAAATTCTTGGTGATTTTAATATACACATGGACAAAAAAGACATTACATCAACTAGAGACTTTGCATCTTTATTAGAGTGTTTTGAGTTACATCAAGTTGTGGATTGTCCTACACACAACAAAGGCCACATGTTGGATCTTGTGATTCAAAATGGTACACTTGTGTCTGGGTTGTCTGTATCTGATTTTGGGTTATCTGATCACTTAGCCATTCTTTTCAATTTGGAGCTACCTGATTTACTTACTATTACTTCCCGTACCATTCATTACCGTAAGTGGAGATCTATCGCACCCACTGACTTCTCTGACTTTATTGACCCTGGTATTAGCTGTATTTTACCATCTGATGCTTTGGATGATAAAGTAAATTGGTTGTACACAATTCTTTCATCTGGCCTGGACACTTTTGCTCCTCTGATGTCACGTGCTGTATCCTTTAAACGATCTGTCCCGTGGTACAACGATGATCTGCGCGCAATGAAAACTCTGTGTCGCAAAATGGAGCGCAGATGGCGCTCTACTGGTCTAACTGTGTATCATCTGGCATGGAAACAAAGCTTGGGAGAGTATAGGACTGAAATTGTATCGAGAAGGTCTGCTTATTTCTCCCAGATTATTGCAAGTAATCAAGATAACCCAAGAAATTTTTTTAATTCTATCAACAGTCTTCTAAACAAAAATAACATTTCCAACGTCCCTCCTTCTGTTCAATTATGCAACAAGTTTCTTGTGTTTTTTGGCAATAAGATCGAGGGGATAAGAGATCAGATTACTACTACTAATACAACTGTTACCCCAAAATTAAGTGTGGCAAAGCGTGTGAGGGCAGCTCTACTATATATGGAATTGGGCGAAGCAATACATTATAGCCACGCCCAAAACTCTAGTTGATATTATCTCCGACTACGCCACCTGAGGAATTTCACCCCAAGAATTTAACAACCTCCAACTGAAAGGCACACGCAGATCCTAATCATGGATGGATTCAGAGACATAGGTAGTCGTACAAAAAGTTTATTAATAATTAAAAGACACAAGTATAAAAGGCATTGACCAGCAATCACTCTCGTCTAGTTGTTAGATTATATCGTTGGCAGCGGAAAAACCTGGGCTTACCATCCGGGGCAGTCTCAAGATATCACCCTTTATGAAAATCACTATTCACAGTGCACACACACCACGCACACACTCAGCAACTCATGTCAGAGAAGACCACGACACACAGTGAGGATGCCAACACCAAAAGGTCATTCGTCTGCCCCCCAGGCGCCCAGGTCCTGCCAACAAACGAAAGAAAAAGACATTAAAGAAAAAGCATTAATATGCAAAGAAAACAAAAATACAATTATATAATAAATTAACTAATACAATTCCAAGGAGGAGCCAACCACTTGGTCCCAACCCAGTCGTCGCAAATCAAAAACCCAAAGAAAACAAATCATTAAACAAAATGATCAAATAAATTCGACAGCATAGCTCAACCAAATAATATTCTGATGAAAACAATGCATAAATTCACTTAACAATTAAATTAAGAACAAAAGTACACATTCAAAACTTGCTTAAAAATTAAAATCAATTAAAGAAACAAACAAAAAGAAGCAAAGGAAACTCCAAGCATATCACTGAATCACGGAGCTTAAGCACTGAGAATTCACTTTAAGTCAACATGAGAGCTCGTAGAAAGTGCATCAGTCCCGTGCTCGACGCGGGATAATCAGTGGAAACAGAACAGCAGTCAGATGAAGCACAAAGCAAACAGCACTTTATGATGAAGCACCGGGCGTTGAAGCAATCAGCACTTTATGAGGAGCACAGAGCATCTAATACTCATTCGGGACGCCGCTATAACCTTCAGCGAGTGCCTAAAAACAAAACAGAAAGTGTTACCCCGCGATTCATTCACCTTTGGCTTCATGCTCGAGCAATATACTCACAGCAACACATGCTGTCCCAGGATCACTATCCCAAACTTTGTGGTGAATGGAGGCAATTGTCTCCAAGCAGGACACGCAGATAGATCTTACACTACCTGAAGCATACAGATTAGTCAAATACCCACTTAAAATAACACAAAGCGCCGTCGCACACAAACGCTTCTCTTACCTGTCTCAATTGTCCCCACTCAACCCTGCACTCCAGCAGAGAAAGCAGCGGGGCGCGTGGATGACGTCACGGCCCCGGAAAAATGAGGCACCTCAATGAACTGGTAGCCCGTGCTCTTATACGCAACAGGTGCCAGGCCATTGGTCAAACCTCAAACAGGTGGGAGGGGTGCTAACCCATCCTGCCACATAAGCAACATGGAATTTTCTGGTGTTTGTCTTTCAGAATTCTCCATGTTAGATTCCCAATCCCTGTGTAATGTGGTTTTAAAAATGAAGGCTGCCACTACAAGTGTTGATCCCATACCAGCTGGGTTGTTTCAGTCATGCTTTTCTTCCTTGTGTCCGGCTGTATTGAGTATTATAAATGACTCTCTGCTTTCTGGTGTTATGCCATCTGAACTTAAAATTGCTGCTGCAACCCCTGTTCCAAAAACAAATAGCCGTGACTTTGAGAATCTGGCAAATTTTCGTCCCATCTCTAGTCTCCCTTTTATTGCTAAAATCTTAGAACGTATTGTTGCTTCACAATTCCTTTCTCATTTGTCTGCAAATAACCTCTTCGAGTCTCTTCAATCTGGCTTTCGTAATATGCATAGCACTGAGACAGCATTAGTCAAAGTCACAAATGACTTATTGATGGCTTCCGATGCTGGATGCTTATCAATACTGCTTCTGCTTGATCTCAGTGCTGCTTTTGATACTATTGATCATAGCACCTTACTCTCGCGCTTAGAGTCTGTCTTTGGTGTATCTGACTCTGCTTTGAGCTGGTTTAAGTCTTATTTCTCAGATCGCAAACAATTCGTCGTGTTAGGTGGCTGCAGATCTGAGGTTACTATGGTAAAATTTGGTGTTCCTCAGGGTTCAATTTTGGGTCCCTTACTTTTCACTCTTTATATTTTTCCTCTTGGCCAACTCTTGAGGTCTCTAGGTCTTGATTTTCATTTTTATGCGGACGACACCCAGATATATGTTCACTCAAAATCTGATGTAAATGTGGCCGTATCACATCTTTCTAACTGTATCACAGTTATTAAAAATTGGATGTCTGCAAATTTTTTATGTTTAAATAGTGACAAGACCGAGGTGATGCTTATTGGTTCGCCTCACCAGTTACGCAGAGTGCAACCTGTAGCGTTACATGTGGATGGCTCTGTAATCAAGTTCCAATCTAAATTAAAAAACTTGGGAGTAATTTTCGATTCTAATTTAACATTCGATCTTCACATACGCAATACTGTTAAGGTTTCTTTTTTTCATCTTAGAAATATATCCAGATTACGGCCCATGCTGTCTTTTCCTGTAGCTGAAAAATTAATTAATACTCTGGTTTTTTCTAGAATTGATTATTGCAATGCCTTGCTAGCAGGAGCATCAAAATCTATTTTGAACAAACTTCAGTGGGCGTATTCTGACCAGGACAAGACAAAGGGATCATATAAAACCTATTTTAGAGACCTTGCATTGGTTACCTGTTAAATTTCGTGTTGATTTTAAAATTCTTATGTTGACGTATAAGGCATTGAATGGACTCGCTCCTCAATATCTCGCCGAGCTTTTAATGCCCTACATTCCGACACGTAATCTTCGCTCGGCCGATGCTGGTCTCTTAGTTGTTCCGGTAACGAAACTAAAACCCTTAAAACTCATTATTTTACGGAAGCATTTGGATAAAGGTGATGTTGGTGGTTGTTAATGAGATGTATCTTATGGTTTTCTCTGTGTTTTGATATTTATTTTTAATTTGTTTTTAGGTTTGTAATTTTGTGCGAAATACTTTGTTTGTATTTTGCGACCATGTCTTTTTTATGTGTTTTCTTAATTCCGCTTATGTAAAGCGCTCTGAGAATTAACTTTTAAAAGCGCTATACAAAATAAAGTTATTATTATTATTATTATTATATATAAACGCAATTAGTGCCCTAGATATATGTCTGTCCATTAAACCTTTTCCTAAAATATCCTCATTCTTCATTCTATCCTCTCCATTCTTCAAATGACTGAATAATACATCCCGAAAAATATTATACTTACTACAAATAAATAATACATGACATACATTTTCAGATACACCACACACATCACATAATCCATTTTCATGTAACCCCATAATTGCCCGTGTTTAACCCTGTATGTCCCAGTCTTAACCTAGACAGCAATATTTCTTCTTTCCTATTTCCTCCCTGGCAATTTATCCTCCCTACTGTCTGTGTGATACTATAACACCATCTCCCTTTGCTACTACTATCTCATCTAATTTGCCACTTATTCATTAACTTTCTCTTTAAAAACGATTTTGCCTCCTTTTTCCCCATAGGTACTCTAACATCCACCTCCCTCTTGTCTAGTGCTTTTTTTGCTAGTTTATCAGCAACTTCATTACCAGATACCCCAACATGTGCTGGTACCCAACAAAAATACACCACTATTCCAGCCTCTTTCAGTCTGTATAATGATAAACATACTTCCATTAATAAATCTTCTCTGTCTGATCTTGCATGTACTATACTAATTAAAGCTGAAGAAGAATCTGAACATATTACTACTTTATTTGGTCTGACTTGTTCAACCCACTGTAGTCCTATTATTATAGCCGTTAATTCTGCAGTGTATACGGACATCTCATCAGTCAACCTCAAACTAATCTGTTTTTTAAATTGTGGAATGTATACTCCTAATCCAACCTTTTGACTGATAAGTTCCTTAGAACCATCTGTAAATATTTGTAATCAGGGTTCTAAATTAACACCCGCCAACCCGCCAAATGCAGGTTAAAATTCATTTTGGCGGGTGTTAATAAAAACTTACAAGCCAGTTTGGCCGGTGATGCATAAGGCTCTGTTCTCGGTCATTTATCCCCTGGCAGTACTTCCTACATTTCCCATGAACACTGTGCCGTAATGCTACGCGATGACGTTTCATACGCCCATTGGCTGCGCGCAGTTTGCAGTGAAACCAGCGCGAGAAATTATCATGGAAACGAACGGAGCGTCCACCAGAAAACACAAGGAAGACGAAGAACGAACGGAGCCAGAGCAGGGAGCATAGACTGAAAGAGGAGGGAGTTAGCTAATAAAGTAAAAAGTTAAGATTAAACTAAATGCGGCGGTGGTTGGGACTAGAGGGCTGCATTGGGATTGAGTCCCGCCGGGTCCTGCGGGAACCAACGCAAATCCTGCTGGAGCGGGCGGTTTGAACTTTGCTGCGGGCGGGAATGGGCGACTAAAAAAAACCCTGCGGGATCGGGAGGTAGCCTAGTTCACATGATGGAGAATGAGATGTCAATAAATGACGTGGAAAAGAACCTCAAACGAGGTATTTACAGCACAAAACGTAAGCAAGGCAAGTCTGACATTTGGAGAAGTTTCTCAATTGTTTGTGACAAAGATGGAAAGGAACTGGACTTCGTTCATTGTGACAAATGTATATAGGATATATATATATTGACATTGACAATTGATGTATTATCACTGATTCCGACTTGTCAATTACAGCGATGTTTTTGAAGGTTTTGTATAGCCTACTGTATTTTCTTGTGGTATGCTATATTTGTTTCCCTCTCGGGGTGTTGTTTTGCTTTGCGGCATCATATTTGCTGTGATAGGTCCACAACAGTGCGTTTTTACCTGTCCTTTTCATTATTTAAATTATGGTAGAAAGATGTAGACAGTGGTACGCCTGCATTAACTTCACTGTTGTTGACATTTTCCCAGAAAACGACGGCTCATTCATTTAAGAAAGAAGTTGAAGAGGGACCCTCATAAGATCTGCAATCATGTATTTGTATGTATTTATTTAAATCTATTTATCTAAATGTATTAGAAGATGTAGAAGAATAGCTAGAAAAACAGCAAATAAATAAAAAATAAATAAATACATTTAAATAAAAAATCAATTAAATAAAAATACATTTAGATAAATAGATTTAAATAAATACAAATACATGATTGTATTTGATCCTAAGATAGGACTATCTTTTAATGATCAGTGCGTCAGATGCAGGCCAGGGAAACGAAACAAACAACCCCATGAAGCTCTTTAATAATAGCAATAGGCCTACAAATACGTGTTTTTTCCTGCGGGACGGGAGAGGACACAAAATCAATGCATCTCTGTTATTGTGTGGGAATAAATTCTCAGAGTTTTGCGGGTGCGGGCGGGAGTGGAATCTCCGATCCCTTCCTAACAAAACGGACGAACTTCTTCTCCTCACCCGCACTAACAAGGATTTTTTAAACTCTGCTGCTCTGTGCTTCACTGAAACCTGGCTGAGTGAAGTCATACCGGACAACGCAATACATCTGCCGGGCTTCCAGCTGTTCCGAGCGGATCGCATCGCGGAGCTAACGGGGAAAACAAGAGGTGGTGGATTGTGTTTCTACATTAACGAAAGTTGGTGTTCAGATGTAACAACACTGAAGAAGATGTGCTCTCCTAATTTAGAGGCACATTTCATAAACTGTAAACCCTTCTACTCGCCTCGGGAGTTTTCCTCTTTCATTCTCGTGAATGTATACATCCCTCCAGACGCGTGCGTGAGCGCGGCACTACAACAGCTGGCTGAACAAATAGCTAAAACAGAACAAAGGTATCCTGACTCTCTTTTAATCATTCTTGGGGATTTTAACAAAGCAAATCTTTCCCGTGAACTACCAAAATACAGACAGCACGTTACATGTCCCACCAGAGACAGTAATATACTGGACCACTGTTACACCACAATAAAAAATGCGTATCACTCCGTTTCACGAGCAGCTTTGGGGCTCTCTGATCACTGTTTGGTTCATCTCATACCGACCTACAGGCAGAAACTGAAATCAGCTAAACTTGTAATAAGGACTGTAAAAAGATGGACTAATGAAGCAGAGCAGAATCTACAGGCCTGCTTTGATTGCACTGATTGGACTGTTTTTGAAGCTGCTACCAACGATCTGGATGAGCTCACAGATACTGTAACATCATATATAAGTTTCTGTGAGGATACATGCATTCCTACCAGGACATTCTTATCATTTACTAATGATAAACCATGGTTTACTGGGAAACTCAAACACCTTCGTCATGCCAAAGAGGATGCCTAGAGAAGTGGGGATAAAATCTTGTATAACCAGGCCAGAAACAGACTGACAAAGGAGATCAGAGTTGCTAAAAGAAGCTACTCTAAAAAACTGAAAAAACAGTTTTCATCCAACGACCCATCATCAGTCTGGAATGGCCTGAGGAACATCACCAACTACAAGTCACCATCCCCCCGATCTGTGGACAATCAACACCTGGCTGATGATTTAAACTCATTTTATTGCAGGTTTGAAAAGCCCTCATTCACACCACACACCGGCTCTGACCTGCACTTCACACATTCACCATCACCTCCTGCACTCCCATTACTCCCCCCTCCTGCCATCCAACCTGAGCTTAAGGTCTGTGTGGAGGACGTGAGCAGAGTCTTCAAAAAACAGAAGACTAGGAAAGCCTCAGGCCCAGACGGCATCTCATCTGCTTGTTTAAAAGCCTGCGCTGACCAACTGGCCCCGGTCTTCACGCAGATCTTCAATAGATCATTGGAGCAGTGTGAAGTTCCCTGCTGCTTCAAACACTCCACTATCATTCCTGTCCCCCAAAAAAACCAAATCACTGGACTTAATGACTACAGACCTGTCGCTCTCACGTCTGTGGTCATGAAGTCGTTTGAAGACTGGTGTTGGCCCACCTGAAGGACATCACTGGACCCCTGCTGGATCCCTTTCAGTTTGCTTACAGAGCAAACAGGTCTGTGGATGATGCAGTCAACATGGGACTGCATTATATACTGCAACATCTCGACAGACCAGGGACTTATGCAAGGATCCTCTTTGTGGACTTCAGTTCGGCCTTCAATACCATCATGCCTGGTCTTCTCACAGCCAAACTGACCCAGCTCTCCATACCATCCTCGATCTGTCAGTGGATCTCCAGCTTCCTGACGGACCGGCAGCAGCGAGTGAGACTGGGGAAACACACATCCAGGACTCTCACCACCAGCACTGGCGCCCCCCAAGGGTGCGTTCTCTCCCCACTGCTCTTCTCCCTGTACACTAATGACTGCACTTCTAAAGACCCCTCTGTCAAGCTCCTGAAATTTGCCGACGACACCACTGTCATCGGTCTCATCCGGAATGGTGACGAGTCTGCTTACAGACTGGAGGTTGAACAGCTGGCTGTCTGGTGTAGTTATAACAACCTTGAGCTGAACACGCTCAAAACAGTGGAGATGATCGTGGACTTCAGGAGGAACAGCCCAGCACTTCCCCCACTCACCATCATGAACAGCACTGTGGAAGCAGTGGAGTCATTCAGGTTCCTGGGCACTTCCATCTCTCAGGACCTGAAGTGGGATAATCACATTGACTCCATTGTGAAAAAGGCCCAGCAGAGACTGTACTTCCTTCGCCAGCTGAGGAAGTTCAACTTGCCACAGGAACTGCTGATTCAGTTCTACTCAGCCGTCATTGAGTCTGTCTTATGCACTTCCATCACTGTCTGGTTTGGTTCAGCTACCAAATCGGACATCAGGAGACTACAGCGGACAGTCCGGACTGCGGAGAGGATTATTGGTGCCCCCCTGCCAAACCTCCAGGACCTGTACTCTTCCAGAGTGAGGAAGAGAGCAGGTAAAATCATCACAGACTCCACTCACCCTGGACACCACCTGTTTGAACTGTTACCGTCAAGACGGCGACTCAGATCACTGGCCACAAGACCATCTCGGCACAGGAACAGTTTCTTCCCACAGGCCATTTCCCTCCTGAACAGTTAACACTCCTCCCAAGGCATATGCCTTAAGTGCAATACTCCCACTGTTTAGTGCAATATCCTATAACTCAGGTGATACTTATATGTAGATTTATTTATTTATAATATTCAAAACACTGTAAATATGTTCATAATCTGTAAATCTGAAAATGTCTATTCTGACTAAACCCAACTGTGATACTTTTATTCTCATATATTTATATTTATATTTTTTATTCTTATAATTTGTAGTATTATGTTTCTTGTTGTATTTGTATTTGTATATGTCCACTGGAAGCCTCAGTACCAAAACAAATTCCTTGTGTGTGCAAGCACACTTGGCAATAAAGCTCTTTCTGATTCTGATTCTGATTCTTCTGACATATTGCGGGAGCGGGCGGGAGTGTAAAACATACGTTGCGGGAGCGGGCGGTAATGGTCAGAAATTCGGCGGGCGCGGGCGGAAGCGGGATGAAGAAAACAGTCCCGGCTCTAGTTGGGACAGACTTCTGGGTTTAAATTTTAATGTTTAACGAGAGATACGTTATTTTTTTAAGTTTAAGGTTTTTGTCATTATTTCTGAACAAGCTTATACATTAGGCAATATACACAACAAGCTTACTATATATCTTAAGGTTTTCTTTTAGTTGAAAACATTAAACAATATGTGTAAACAAAAAATATAAACAGCAAAAGCATTTAAGCTCAAGCAGCACGAACGGGGAAAAAACGCTAAAAAAAGCAGACTGCGCAGTTATCGTACAGAACATACATACTCGAGTCAGCATGTGATTATCATGTTTATATTGTTTCACGTTCATGTTGAGAAAAACAATATCTACATGCTCGAGTGAGAAAACGTGCTGCGCTGACACAGACGTTGCAAAGTGAAGTAACAGCACTTTGCGTTTTCTGTTCTTAAACCTGACTCCCTCAACGAAATTTAAAGCAAGCATATGTCTCAAAATCATTTTGCTACCAGAAGATATCATCTCGGATCATGATTCCCTCGGGGTACAGCTGCTGACCTGCAGTCGTTAATGCAGTGATGGACAGCTGCTTCCTCAGTCGACTGGGGTTTCTTTGGATTTCATGTGATTTCTCATTTCTCATATATATTGTGGTGGTGATATTATGATAACTCCGATTAATTAATAACTGATTAAAAGTAATTCCATTTTGTAATAGGCTATCATTTTCATCTAAGTAATTCCAAACTTCGCGAGGCAGACAACGACATTATGTGATCAAATACAATCCACTTGTTAAACACGCTCCACCCAGTGCATTTAATTATTACTGCGAAAAAAAATTAAAGAAAAAAACTAAAATTTGAATAGTATTTTATTTTTTGAATAATTACAGATTGAAAATTCGAATATTCGTGCACATCCCTAATAGATAGATAGATAGATCCCAAACTTGAAATTAAATGTTTGCACTTTCTGTGTTGTATTGTACTTTATATGTGTTTTTCATGCCAACAGTGTTAATAAAATGATCAAATGCAATCAGTGGCACTCATAATTTCTCTTATTTTCACCAGAAAAAAATTGGCTAGTGGAAATTCTGATTGGCTGGTAACTTTAGAAAGTTACCAGCCACATTGGCTGGTGATCAAAAAAGTTAATTTAGAACCCTGTTTGTAATACTGAATAAAATGTGTTATTTAAAAAAGCATTAACCTCATTTCCAATGTACTCCTCTTTGGACTTGTTTAGTAAACTCAAATCTACAAGCGGTTCAGGGACTTTCCATGGTGGAGTATCAGTAAGTGGTATATTGGGACAGAAGATCTTATTGTCCATGCAACATTCCTTAGCCCATACTCTGCTCATCCATCCAAAACTGTGTCCTTCATCATATGAGTATTCCCAGCACTCCTCCAATACTTTTTTAATATTACGGCCTCTCTTCCATAATGCTCCGTCATCTGTATAAAGAGCCAATCCTATTTCTGGTTTATTCACTTTATCAAAAACATCATTGATCATTAAATTAAACAATAATGGGCTAATTGCACTACCCTGTGGAGTTCCATTTAGAATGTTATAAGGAGCTGATAATTCTTCCCCAATTTTCACCTGAAAAGTGCGTTCAAATAAAAAATCTAAAACCCAATTATAAAATTTGCCACCTATTCCAATTTTATTCAGTTTAATTAGCAAACCTTCCCTCCACAAAGTGTCATAAGCCTTTTCTATGTCAAAGAAGACTGCAATCATGTACTCTTTCATTACAAAAGCTTTTTTAACTTCATTTTCAAACAATACTAAAGCATCTGCTGTAGACCTACTTTTCCTAAAACCACTTTGAAATGTTGATAACAATTCCCTTTTCTCTAAAATGTAATTCATTCGCCTCACAATCATTTTTTCCATTTCTTTACATAGTGTAGAGGTAAGAGCGATGGGTCTATAATTACTAGATTTTGTTATATCTTTCCCAGGCTTAGCTAGAGGGAGCACAATTGCCGTTTTCCATTGTTTAGGAAGGATACCCTTATTCCATATATAATTATATAAATCCAGTAATATTTCTAATGCTTTTGGTGATAATTTCTTTAAGATTCTATAACTTATCATATCTTTTCCTGGTGTGGTACTCTTTGAGTTATTAATTGCTGTTTTTAATTCAAAATAACTAAACTCGTCATCCAAAATATTATTAAAATCTTGCTTTTTCTTGCAAACATCTCCATAGATATTCTTAATTTGCTGACGTCTTGTTAAAAATGTATCATCTAAATTTTCAATGCTATGAGCTTTAGCAAATGTTTGCGCCAACATAGTAGCCTTGTCTTTATCTGTGATAGCTACCTTCCCATTTTCCTCCATTACAGGTATTTTTTTTAAAACTGTCAATTCCTGTGTTGGCTTCTCTCTGAGGCCACACAGTCTGCGTGGACTTCCTGGACTTCCTGTTTGGGTCTGAGCGAACGCTGGCGTGTCCTGACAGCTGCTGCTCTCCCGCTATCCTTTTGTTTTCGTGTCAAACTGTGGACTAATTATGGACTTCTCAAGCGTGTAGTTTTAATTTTGAGTCCTTGAGTTTATCCTGCAGATTTTTTCAACGCTGATTTTAAACGCTGAACTACGGTGCTGTTTATAAATTGGTTTTGTATCCCTTCAGTCAAGCTGCTACCTGCCAAACGCGAGCTTTCGCCACCGAAGCAACAGGCTATTTCAACTGTTTTCCCGTGAGTAAGTTTCCACTTTCTCTCGGACTGTTGGTTGCCAGATGCTAGTCTGGTCGATATGGTCTTAGAAAAGGCTATATCTTCCACATATTTGCATTGTGTGGTAGTTTAGCTGCCCGGTGTGCTGGGTAACGTGGTTTTAAATCTGGCTGGGTATGCGCGACTCTAGGATGATCCTCCTTTTTTTATTGCCCGTAACTCTTTTTATCTGCTTCTTTTTATTTCTGCGCGCTGTCTCAAGAAACTTTGCTGCCTTTTTGCTGGTGGGGTTTTTTTTTGACATGACTTTTTATTCGTCGTTGGATCTGCATCATCTGAACCCTAATGTTCGGCCATCGCTGCCCACTAATCTTTACAATCACTGTGCTGCTCTTGGTATCGCTCGCCGACCTCGTTACATACATCGGGGTTCCCACAAACATTGTACTGGGCTCACTACCTCAGTTCCCTCAGTTGACGGATGTATTATCCCCGTTGTCTGGTCTTCCTCTCGTCAGCTGTATACAAAATCTCGCAGAGAGGGCGGAAATATTAACTCTGCAAATCACCGTTCTCTGGAATATGCCCCATCTGGGGCCCTATCACCAGCTAAAACTTTCTCTGCACCAGCTTAGCCTTCAGTGAAAATGGCTCTAGTAAACGCAAGATCACTATCAAATAAAACATTCATTATGAACAACTTTTTCTCATCTTATGCCTTGGATTTTCTGTTTGTGACTGAAGCCTGGTTGAAACCTGACGATGTTTCGTCTCTAGGTGAACTATCTCCTCCTGATTGTTCTTTCTACAGCTCTCCCAGGCCAAATGGATCTGGTGGTGGTCTAGCTACAATCTTCAAGAAGTCATTTAAATGTCAACTACTGCCCGTAGATACTTTTTCCATTTTTGAGGCACAACTCCTGCACATTGACCTCAATGGTCCTCTAATTTGTATCCTGATTTACAGACCACCCAAAGTCAGCACTATGTTTATCCTTGAGCTCTCAGACTTCCTGTCAAATCAAGTGTCACGCTGTGATAGACTGCTGGTTCTGGGGGATTTTAATATCCATGTTTGCTGTCCCTCTAAACCTATGGTTAAAAGTTTTATGAACCTCATTGACTCACTCAGTTTCACACAGTGTGTCTCTTCACCCACTCACAACCTGGGCCACACATTAGATCTTATTTTGATGCGCGGTCTCTCTCTATTCATTCATATGAAGTATTTGATGCTGGTATTTCTGATCACTATTCTGTATTATTTGAAGCTGCAGTTCCATATGTACAGCCCATCCTCTCTCAGCCTCTTTGCAGCTCTCGTGTTTTTCATGCCACTACTGCACTACAATTCTCTACAATCTTTTCTAATTGTGAGGTCTCTTTGTCATCTGATATGTACATTGATGAGTTGGTTCTCGTCTTCAACTCTGCCTGTTCTACTGCATTGGATACTGTTGCCCCCCTGAAGCCTAGAAGGCAACAACCTAAATCAAATTCTCAACCTTGGTTAAATGCCTCTACTCGTGTGCTCAGACGGGAATGCAGAAGGGCTGAACGCAGGTGGGAAAAGGATGGGCTACAGGTCTCATATCAAATTTTAAAAGATTGTCTTGCCACCTATCAAAAGTCGGTCAGTGATGCAAAATCTCAATATCTTTCAAATTTAATTGCCATGAATGCAAACAGGCCAAAAGTTCTTTTTAAAACTATAAACTCAGTCCTTAATCCAGCCACTTGCTCAGCCCCTGTTGGCAATCCCAAGACCTGCATAGAATTTCTAGGTTTCTTTGAACAGAAGATATTAGATATCAGATCTCACCTCTCTCCTTCTGACATGGCTGTTTCTCCCTTGATCTCTCCTTCTAGTAATTTTACTAGTGTCTCAATCTCAATTAAGTGCATTAATCTCTAAAATGAAATTTACATACTGTCAATCTGATGTACTGCCTAGCCGTTTGCTTAGAGAGGTATTAGACACTATTAGCCCTGCGCTTTTAACTATTGTAAACAGTTCTTTGTCTAGTGGGGTTTTTCCTGAGTCTTTTAAACATGCTTCTGTACAGCCCTTGCTAAAAAGATCTCACCTTGATCCATCTGTTCTTAGTAACTACCGGCCAATTTCTAAACTCCCATTTATTTCAAAGGTTTTGGAGAAAGCAGTGCTCTCACAGTTTACTTCTTATTTAGATGCTTTTAACATTTTGGATAAGTTCCAATCTGGTTTTAGAGCATTTCACAGTACAGAGTCAGCCTTGCTTAAAGTTACGAATGATCTATTGTTGTCTACTGATTCAGGGTCATCTGTCATTCTGTTGCTACTAGATTTGAGTGCAGCTTTCGACACTATTGACCACGACATCCTCTTGAAACGACTTCAATATACAGTAGGGGTTCAAGGCACGGCATTGCAATGGTTCAACTCTTATTTAAAGGGTAGGACGCTTTCAGTAAATATCGGGTCGTTTACCTCACCTACTGCACCCGTCCCTTATGGTGTTCCCCAGGGTTCTATTCTTGGCCCTTTGTTGTTTTCACTCTATATGCTTCCCCTGGGTTCCATTCTCCAGAAATATAGCATAAATTATCACTGCTATGCCGATGACTTACAACTTTACCTTCCAATCAAATTTGAAAACGATCTCTCTATACAACTCCTTCTCTCATGTCTTGATGAAGTGAAAATTTGGATGGCTAACAATTTCCTGCAGTTAAACACCGACAAAACTGAGGTACTTTTGCTAGGCCCCGCTGCACTCAATACAACTCTGACAAGTAGGTTAGGCTCCCTTTAGTGATAGCTTACAACCCAGTGTAAAAAATCTAGGGGTTCATTTTGATCCTTTACTACAATTTGACAAACAGGTGAACATGGTTGTAAAGAGTAGCTTCTTTCACCTCAGATCTGTTGCGAAGGTAAAACATTTTCTTTCTCAAAAAGATCTTGAAATTGTCATTCACGCACTAATCTCTTCTAGACTTGACTACTGTAATTCTCTGTATGTCGGTCTTCCTCAAAGCACTCTATCTCGGCTTCAGATGGTCCAAAAATACGGCAGCCAGATTGCTGACAGGAACAAAAAAACGGGAGCATATCACTCCTGTTCTTGCTTCACTGCACTGGCTCCCTGTCAAATTCAGAGTTGATTTTAAGGTTCTTCTTTTTGTATATAAGGCCATACAAAAATCAGCCCCGGATTATATCTGTGAATTTATCCAGTTATATACAACCTCTAGGTCATTAAGATCTTGTAACCAGCTTCTTTTATCAGTCCCTCGTTCACGTTGCAAATCCAAAGGCGACAGAGCTTTCGCGGTTGCTGCACCTAAACTTTGGAACAGTTTACCTTTTAATATCAGGGCCTCTCCATCGCTCAACGTTTTTAAATCTAGTTTAAAGACTCATTTTTATACTCTTGCATTTGGGTGATGCTGTGTATGTTACACCGCGTATTTTGTATGTAGAAATGTTCTTTTATTAGTCTATTATTATTATTAGTTTTTCTCTATTAACCTATTTTACCATCTGTAAAGCACTTTGGATCAACAAATGTTGTGTTTATGTTGTGCTCTATAAATAAATTGACTTGACTTCCATTCATCTTTTTAACATACGCCAGACTGCATTTATTTCGGTTTCCCTCCCTATCGTATCGCAAAAATTTTGCCATGCTGTCCTTTTTGTACTTTTAATAATCTTTTTAACATAAGCCCTTTTCCTTTGATAATCTATGACTGCTTCTGGGGTGAGTGTTCTTTTTAAAGGGTCATGAAACCCTAAACCAAATTTTCTGAGATTTTAACCGAGGAATGTGTGTTGAACACCATTGAAGACAATGTTAGCATCTGTTAGATTTAATAGTAGGGTGAAAATGGTTAAATTTTAGTTTCTTTCCGCTATTTACGTCTTCCGGGTTTAAAATCTTCATCGTGTCCACGTCACAGGCTGTGACGTGGCAAAGCACTGTATAGTGCGTTGATGACTCATCGGTCTCTCATAATTATTAATGAGACTGAGTTTTTATATCCTATGAGAAGACACTGTCTCTTAATTATTCATGACACCACGTGGATCTTTCCAATGACAGACATGTCAAACTGTGATATCGCGTAGTAAAGGAGAGAGACAATCATGGGACGCAACTTAGTGTATATTTTCGTGGTGCAAAAGTCAAAGTGGGTTGAATATATTTCCCCGCGATGCTGCCAGGGCTAGACTCTGGCTCCGGGCGGTTGGCTGGCCATCAACCACGGACACATCTAATACGTGTGCCGCAAACATTTTACCCGAGAGAGCTTCGAGAACTGGAGAATGGTGGACTTCGGCGTTGTCGATGACCAATGCAAGTTACGTCTTGCGAGTAATGCGGTACCAAGTCCTGAGGACTTTTCTATCCCTTCAGAGGTATGTGTGTGTCTAAAATGTAACCCTGGTCATTTTACTTGCCTTTTGTTAAATAAGCGGTCGTTATGTACATTTTAGATATTTCGATAATATATCAATTGTATGCTTAATGCGGGAGACTTGTGAATGTGTAGTGTTGACGTGCGGGCCGGGCGACACCGTGTGGTGCCTGTGTGTGTGTGTGTGTGTGTGTATACGTGCTTGCGTGCAGGCAGGTGAGCCTGCGAAATGATTCGGGGTCAGAGAGAGAAAACGGTAGGATGTGTGTTTGAACGAACGACTGAAAACTCTGAAATTATCGTACATTATGGGATTTTTTTCATTATTGATCGTACAGAGGTCAAAATTATTGTACATATAAGATAATTATCGTACATCTGGCAACACTGCTGGCTGATGACAGTTCCCCCTCTCCCCTGCCGTGCCACACCCACTCCCTCCCTTCTTCTCACAGCCATCCACGCCCATTTAAGTTGCATTTTTCAAAAAGATTGTGAGCTAGACTTGAGCTGAAAGAGGGGGGTTTCATGACCCTTTAAAAACTGAAATGCTTTATTCCTTTCTCTGATTGCTGCTGAGCACTCCTCTGACCACCATGGCACATTCTTTCTTGTATTTATACCACTTGATAGTGGGATAGACTGAGAGGCTGCAAAATAGATGCCATTCACTACTTTATTATATCTGTCATCAACACTACCCTCTACTGACAGGTTTTTGAATTGTTCTTCACATAACATTTGAAGTTTTCCCCAATCTGCTTTCTTATACAGGTCCTTCTCAAAAAATTAGCATATTGTGATAAAGTTCATTATTTTCCATAATGTAATGATAAAAATTAAACTTTCATATATTTTAGATTCATTGCACACCAACTGAAATATTTCAGGTCTTTTATTGTTTTAATACTGATGATTTTGGCATACAGCTCATGAAAACCCAAAATTCCTATCTCAAAAAATTAGCATATTTCATCCGACCAATAAAAGAAGTGTTTTTAATACAAAAAAAGTCAACCTTCAAATAATTATGTTCAGTTATGCACTCAATACTTGGTCGGGAATCCTTTTGCAGAAATGACTGCTTCAATGCGGCGTGGCATGGAGGCAATCAGCCTGTGGCACTGCTGAGGTGTTATGGAGGCCCAGGATGCTTCGATAGCGGCCTTAAGCTCATCCAGAGTGTTGGGTCATGCGTCTCTCAACTTTCTCTTCACAATATCACACAGAATCTCTATGGGGTTCAGGTCAGGAGAGTTGGCAGGCCAATTGAGCACAGTAATACCATGGTCAGTAAACCATTTACCAGTGGTTTTGGCACTGTGAGCAGGTGCCAGGTCGTGCTGAAAAATGAAATCTTCATCTCCATAAAGCTTTTCAGCAGATGGAAGCATGAAGTGCTCCAAAATCTCCTGATAGCTAGCTGCATTGACCCTGCCCTTGATAAAACACAGTGGACCAACACCAGCAGCTGACATGGCACCCCAGACCATCACTGACTGTGGGTACTTGACACTGGACTTCAGGCATTTTGGCATTTCCTTCTCCCCAGTCTTCCTCCAGACTCTGGCACCTTGATTTCCGAATGACATGCAAAATTTGCTTTCAAATGAGCAAACAGTCCAGTGCTGCTTCTCTGTAGCCCAGGTCAGGCGCTTCTGCCGCTGTTTCTGGTTCAAAAGTGGCTTGACCTGGGGAATGCGGCACCTGTAGCCCATTTCCTGCACACGCCTGTGCACGGTGGCTCTGGATGTTTCTACTCCAGACTCAGTCCACTGCTTCCGCAGGTCCCCCAAGGTCTGGAATCGGTCCTCCTCCACAATCTTCCTCAGGGTCCGGTCACCTCTTCTCGTTGTGCAGCGTTTTTTGCCACACTTTTTCCTTCCCACAGACTTCCCACTGAGGTGCCTTGATACAGCACTCTGGGAACAGCCTATTTGTTCAGAAATTTCTTTCTGTGTCTTACCCTCTTGCTTGAGGGTGTCAATGATGGCCTTCTGGACAGCAGTCAGGTCGGCAGTCTTACCCATGATTGCGGTTTTGAGTAATGAAACAGGCTAGGAGTTTTTAAAAGCCTCAGGAATCTTTTGCAGGTGTTTAGAGTTAATTAGTTGATTCAGATGATTAGGTTAATAGCTTGTTTAGAGAACCTTTTCATGATATGCTAATTTTTTGAGATAGGAATTTTGGGTTTTCATGAGCTGTATGCCAAAATCATCAGTATTAAAACAATAAAAGACCTGAAATATTTCAGTTGATGTGCAATGAATCTAAAATATATGAAAGTTTAATTTTTATCATTACATTATGGAAAATAATGAACTTTATCACAATATGCTAATTTTTTGAGAAGGACCTGTATATCCATCTTACACCATAATTACATTTTTGTAGTTGAATCTTATTTTGAATTACACGTCACTGGAAAATGATCACTTCCTATATTATCCTTAGATACTGACCATATACATTTACCAGCTAATGATGCTGAAACTATTGTGATATCCAGACATGACATTCTACCACTTGCTATGTCTATTCTTGTTGGATTGCCATCATTTAAACATACTAAAGAGTTATCTTCCATGAACTCTTCTATTATTTCTCCATTTTTATCTGTACTCCTGCTACCCCAAATACAATTATAAGCATTAAAAATCACCACATATAATCATTTTGTTTGCCTTTTCTCCCCTGACACTTTTCAGGATATCTATTGTTAATTCTGAACATGGATTATAGAAATTTAACACTCTGATTACCCCCTGCGTACCCATTATTTCTATACATATGCTCTCTGCATTACCTTCATTATTTCTTTGTCTATATATCACATTTTCTTTTATGAATGTTGCACACCCCCCACCTCTACCATTAATCCTGTCCTTCCTTATTACCTCATATCCGTTCATCCTAAAATCTAATGACTTGCATAACCATGTTTCCTGTATACAAATGATATCAGGAGATTTATTCATATCTGCAATATACTTTTTAAACTTCTGTCCATTAGCGATTAAGCTTCTGGCATTCCAATGAAGCAACAGGAAAGACATGATAATGTTATATATCATTACATTGAGATGCATCATAATTTGTTGTTATACTGTCACTGGCCTTTAACAACTGCAGGTAAATGGTAATTCCCCAGACTCACAAACACATGAGGCTCAAAAACAGTTTACTCTTTATTTGCACAGTTACTAAAATTTACATAGAAGACTCACGGCAGCCCAACCATAAACATGCAGTCCCATCACAAGCACCCCCAACTGCAGGGCCGGCTCTAGGTTATTTGGTGCCCAAGGCGAGAGTGCCCTCCCCCGTCTGCTGTGCTGTCTCTCACCTCAATGAGGGCATCTCTAACTTTGGCAGCCTGAAACCTTACAGCCGCCACACTGTTAATTCGGCTCTCCCATCGTGTATCTGCCCAGGACTTCAGTGTTGTGTTCACGTGCTTTTGGAGAATGGACCACCTTTTAGTGGAAGCAGAAAACAAAGTGAACAGTTTTTGCAGGTAGCCAAAGTAGCCAGTTGCATCTGCAGAGCTCTTTGCTGCATCTGAGACAACTAAATTAACAGTGTGTGCTCCGCATGGCACAAATAGTGCGCGGGGGTTTATTTGCTGTAGTCTTGCTTGAACACCTGCCTTCTTCCCCTTCATGTTTGCACCATTATCATATGACTGCCCCCTGCAGTCTTCAAATGGGATGCGTAACTCTTGAAGTCTCCCTAAAATTAGGGCTGAAAGGCCTTCTCCAGTTGTTTCTTCTGCCTCAAGGAACCCCAGGAAGTGCTCTTTTATTTGTGGAATGCCTTCAATTGAAACAATTCTCAGAATCACTGACAACTGCTCTTTGTGGCTCAAATCTGGAGTGCAGTCTAAAATTATTGAAAAATATTTTGACTGTATGATTTCAGACACAATGGACTCCACAATCCTTTCACTGATACAGTCAATGATTTCATTTTGGATATTTTTTCCGAGGTATGATGTATGGTTCGCTCCTCCTTCCACCTTGGCAACGTGCTCCTTTAGGACAGGATCAAACTGAGCCATGAGCTCCACTTCCTTCAGTAAGTTGCCATTGTTAGGTGCATTTAATTTGTCAGTGGTCCCCCTGAGAGCAATGTTGCGCTCAGCCAATGACTGGATGATGGTGACCAACCTGGTAAGCACTTCACGCCACCGTCTTCTTTCTGCATTTATCAGTGCCATTTCCACTTTGTCTATTGTTTGGCCTGTTCTTATGCGGCTCTCTAGCTCCTTCCACAATCCCATGTTCTTGGTGTGTTCTGGACTATTCTCATGCATTTTTAGAGTCTCACTACAGTTTTTCCAGTATTGAAACCCATCCCTACTTAATTTAAATGCTTTCTGGGAGAAGAGCTTGCAACAGAAACAGTATAAACTATCCCTTTTGGCGAATACATCAGCCACGTTCTCTTAATTTTCTCCCCATTCACTAACTGCCTGTGGACATAGTGGTCATGGAAACTTCTTCCATCCTCACTTTTAGGGAATGTGAAATCTGGTTTTACTTCATAAGGTCCTCGACTAACTAATTCAGTTCTCACTGCATCAGTCAACTGGTGTGGCCAGTCAGCAGAATCCACAGGGCCAGCTTGTACAGGTTCACAGACATCTCTTGAAGCTGATGATGTGTCTTCAGGCTGTTGGATTGGAGCACTGAGTCTGCTGGTGCTGGGTCCTTCTTCTGTGAGAAAATTAAACACACAAACATAGAGCAACTTTAAAAATATCTGTCGATGCAATAGTGATGATTTTACTTCAAATACAAGACCCAGGTTTTCAGGTGTTCACTGTGTCCTATAATGAGTAAACTCAGTAGGGTTACATGGAAAATTTAACCCACGATAATGTCTTATTCAAGTAATAGAGTTGTAGTTACTATGCCAAACTATTGATGAAAATGCCATTATGAATGCCAATGAATGTTAATTTAGTATGAACACACAAACTAATGTCCATCATTTTATGCAAATTTACAACATAATTTGACAATGAGAAGTTATTAAAAATAAAACATCTTTAAGTAAGAAGACAATTTCAAATGTGTATGTTAGGGTGTCTTCAGAGTATTTAGCATTGATTGTGTGAAAAACAAGTGTCAGATGTGGATTTAGATAGATTAAGATGGCATATATATCGATATATGTGATGTGATAATCCGTTTAATTTGAAAAAAAAACATTTCTACTGTAGGTTACAAATAGCCTAACAAGTAGCCGACTCACCTGGTTCTTGATGCTGAGATTGTAGCTCAGTAAATGTGCTGCTGCTGCATGATGGCTGGATAGATGCTGCAGCGTAAACAAGAAACAGAGACTGGCGTAAAATGTCATGCTGTGTGTTAGACAGTGTGATAGGCAATTCTCACTCCCCAATGTGTCGGATGAAGTCGAAATTTCACTACACAACTACTTGTAACATAGCTTTCTTCTGATATAATACAAATATTAAATTCATGAAAGATCTGTCCTGCAATCATACTCCAAATCAGAAAAAAGCTTACATTCTTCACCGTGAGGTCCAGCAGGTGTAGACAATGCCGCAGCGTCAACCGATGTCTATCGTGGCTGCAGATATTATCTCATTGCATCTGGACACGATTCAAAAGTAAATTTATTTGGAAAAAGTTGCGAGATACTGTATTGTGTATTTAAACATCTACCAAGGAACTGTGCGTGGTGAGATCAACAGCTGTAACACAGCATGTTGTTGCTGTTAGCTCATAGCTTACCGCAAAAAGTTCCTTTGGTAAATTGATATAATAATAATAATAATAATAATAATGTTATTGTAATGTAATGTATAATGTAGGCTTATGTGCCGGCCCGGGGCTAAGCCCCGGTGAGCCCCGGCCCAATTTAACCACTGGCTGTGAGCTTGATGATATAGTCTACATACCTCTGCTTTGGGCCCGTTTTTCTTCCTCCTCCTTCCTTCGTTTTCGGAAAGCCGATCCGATGGCTTGGGTGTTCTTTTCATAATAAAAGATTATATAATATATGATCATTTATAGCCTACAACCGCCAAGGGGCGTTTAAAGCGCATTTAAAGCGCTAAAACCAGCTGTCAGATGTTTTCGCGCCACTCCCGGTTGCTGAGCAACGCGTGTGAGTTTGACAGCTGCCTGTCAGAGTGACTCAGTCGTTTTTTAGGATTGTATAATCTAGTAAAAGAAATGGACAAATACAAGCAGTGTGTGGACAGTGCACAGTAAAAGTGTACAGCGTGTGCGCAGCTTTCATAATACGATACATACATTTAATTAACTTTTTTTTTTTTAATTCTGCAATTTTGCGCCCCGTCCAGCAGATGGCGCCCCAGGCGTCCAGCAGATGGCGCCCCAGGCGCCTGTGTCGCCTGTCGGCAAAGCCGGCCCAGCCCAACTGGCAAGCAGAACTAGATTAATAGATGCAGGTAAATAAATTATCTAGGTGAATAAGCTATAAATATACATACGTGTCCACGGCACGTCACACAATGATACATTCAAATTCCGAAAGGGCACAGCAATTCATGATTAAACAGCACAGCAATTCATGATTAAACCCACACACAATGATCAGATTACACTACACATTATATTCAGTTCAGCTCACCCAACGTTCCTGTCCACTCTGCGTTACAGCCGGGCCGACTAGTCACGCAGACAACACAGATACAACACATACAGAATTAAGTCCGCTGGTCGGCTTCCCGCAAGCCGACCAGAATTTAAAAATAATAATCCAGAGGATGCCCTTCGATGTAGCCGGTAACTGCACCGTCGGCGCTAGGTAATCCGCAACAAGTCCAGATCAGGGCGGATCCTTCCCTGGAATGTACTTCGGTGGTTCAGCAGACACACCGCTGTCAACACTGCATCCGGCGGAGTTGATTAACGCTTCCAGCATTCTTCCCGATCGCGTTGTTGCCGGCTGATGTAATCCTGCGCTGCAATGGACAACAAACATTCATGAGCCACCCGCCACTTCGTCTTCCCACTCACTAACGCATAGCAAGTCAGGCTACAAAAATATAACTTCCCTCAACAGGGTACTTAGCTTGCGGTGATGGGGGGCTCTCCGCCGTTGTGCCACTTGCTGTCGCATCTCCCTCTCATGGCCCGCGCGCCCTCCTCGTACGCTCATATAAAGCCCGAGGCCAGGTGAAAACCAGTGGTTAATCAGCCAATATGAGCGAACTCCTCCCTCTTCACAGATGCACATAATCATTGTCTATTACAACCCCAGTCCTCTACAGGTGTCCATAGTCAATCCAATAGACACAGCCACTCTAGAAGTCCATTAACCCCATAAATGACAGCAGATAACACAGCAAAAACTGTACATACATAACATGCATACACGACAATACCACCTTCTGTTCTCCCTTCTTTAGACTGTAGAATCTTGTGAACTTGTTCTGCTGATATACCGATGCAGTTCAAGAACTTGTTTGCACAATCTACCACAATTTTTATTTGATCAGATCTTCTTTCTACCTGCCCAGTGCCATTCACCACTGCACAGATAAATGCCACAAAATCAGTTTTACTCATGTTAATGTTGTCATTTGAGTCATTCTTTATCAAGTTCAGCTGTTCCATTGACTTGTCAATATTGTTGATTCACACTGCACGGTTTCTTTGTCTCCCTAATCAAACACACCTGATTCAACTCATCAGCTCATTAACCCATGTGATAATGAGCTGATGAGTTGAATCAGGTGTGTTTGATTAGGGAGACAAAGAAAACGTGCAGTGTTGGGGGTACTCCAGGAGCAGGGTTGGGAACCACTGATTTGGAGAATAGTCAAAACAGGCAGAGGTCAGTGACAGCAAACACAGCAGTAAAGGCAAGGCTTACTCGAGGTTTATACCAGGCAGAAGATCGGGGCAGGCAGATAACAGGCAAAGTCCGAGAACC
Organism: Gila robusta; assembly: GCA_030770095.1. Lineage (NCBI taxonomy): Eukaryota > Metazoa > Chordata > Actinopteri > Cypriniformes > Leuciscidae > Gila > Gila robusta. Next base: position 521,436 of record JAVALU010001573.1, read on the forward strand.
AGGCAGAGGTAGCGTAGGCAGGCAGCAGGCAAGGAGAAGTCAGAGGCAGAATGGGTCGATAAACGATCAGGCAGTCACAGGGTTTTAACGCTCAGTAGTGTCCACAAAAGCAAAACAAGATAACAAGGGGGTGTGGATAATGAGCTGCTAAACGAAAAAAGACAGGGGAACACAGACTGACATCACAACAGTTAAGGCCAAACATGTTCAATTGTTAATTTAATTGCAATGTAATTTTAACGTTTTTAATAAAACAATTGGTTTACATTCACATCCGCAGAATCATCATCATTTTTCATAATTTTTATGCTAAAATATCTCAATAGAGCTGTCTCCAAAATATGCTGATTAGTCATTTTGAATTAATTGGACATTCATGAACCTTTAAGACTCCATTACACCCATAACTGTAACTCAAACAAGCAGTATAACCAATACGGTAACTGCTTTCACAGTATATCAGATTTGTTCTATATATGTATTTAAAACCTTTTCAAAAAGTAATTAATATGTCGGTAACAGCCGGGTTGACCAAACACACACATTTACGTTGGTTATATGAAAAAAGTAAAACAATAAGATAGCCTGAGATGGCACGGCACATTTTCCTGAGAGGTAAGGATCTACTTCATCCAAAAAGGGGCTTAAAGATTTTCAAAACAGTACTTTGAAAATCAAACATTAAAAGTGAGAAATGGCACGTTTTCATATAATGACCCACCTACAGTAAAGTAACAAATTTGGAAAACTTGTTATTGTTATTGTAAAACAAACTAAAATGCTCCAAAACTAACTAAAATAAATGATCAAAAGGTTATTTTACAGTTTTTCTCAATCGCTTTGGCTCAAATGGGACTTTTTTTCCCTCATAACAAAAGGTTCAGATCTTTAAACATTTAGTTTTGTGTTCATATTAGATAGTCTTTATACAGTACAGTAACTTTTGTAGAAATGTGTTATATGTAAACTGAAAATTCACAGTTCCATGTCGTTGAAGAGAAAGACATAATAGAGTGTGTAAAAATGAACAAGCAACTGTGAATGTTCAGTTTACATGTAACACATTTCTGCAAAAATAAATATACTGTATGAATACTGCATTTACTTGGAAATGTCAATACTGTAGTACACAAAAATAAAAATGAACATTTATATTCATACAGTACATTTATCTGTAAATGTACCTAAAAAGGTAAATTTTGTATCTGTATCTAAAAAACTCAGTGTGATACACAAGAACATTCAGCTAGACAAATCTGTAAGACTTGATTTTCCTGCTAAAACAAAAGCTGAGATTAAACTCACCCTGCAATAAAGCAATAAAACGCACCCTGGACAGAAGATCTCAAAGAAAGAACACAGGACATTGTCCTGTCCAAACGTTTCTCCTTCCTTATCTCTGTATCCCCCTCTCCCTCCTCCCTTCCTTTCCCCTGATTCACGTCACTAAAAGTTCACTGAGAATGTCTATATATCACATATGATGTATCTTGTGAATCTATTGTTTTTCCTTTTCATGTTTGGTATCATTGGTAAAATGGTCTTAATTTCATTGCAGTCATTGGTATTATGAGAATGACTGAACACTTAGGAGAATCCTGTTCTCCTCTCTGTTATCCTCTCTTCAAGATATCTGATAATCCTCCCCTCTCCTCCGAAACCAGGTGCTACCCCCTGGGGTACATGAATTGACACAAAACAACTCTAAAAAATATTTGTACAAGCGTTTTGTTCTGGTCTGGGTATATAAGGGTAAGTGGCAGAGCAGTCTTTGGGAAACTGTAACCAGGGAAAACCCCCATGCAGTGCTGTGTCAGTGGCTTCTCAGTCTTGCACTCGGAATACACTCACACACCACTGTGTGTCTCTGTCAGGAATGCATTTCTTACTCTTAGAGTCATATTTGAGCAAGTGATGTCATGTATTTATTATTTCTGAATTGGCTTTTAATCATTTACTTATGTAATTTGCATGACACAATTTTACCTGACTACTAAAATGTTATGTTTGATTTATTCTGAAATATTCTGAAATCATTATTTTAGTAGATTGTAAGGAGGCTGATGCTACCGCAAATCTTAGTCAGGGTATGTCAAACTAAAGGCGCATGTACTGTAAGAACGGAGCAGTAGGCACGTCATCTGAAGACCTTTTGATTTCTGTCTATCACTGATTTAGCAAGTTGAAGGTATTAGCCAACCCTGCATCGTCTAACTAAAGTCAGAACTGACAAGTTTGTGTCCGTGAGAAACACGATCCGGCCGACGTGATCTCTATGTGGCATTGGGTCCATAATGAATTAATAACTGAAAGTATGGGATACTCAGAATAATCAAAGATCTAAATTAAGTCATAATCAATATTTATGATTATTTTCTAATAAGGAACACTATCTAAATTTGATAAAACTAACATTATTGTATAGTATATAAAAGCAGTCAATGACAATAAAAAAATAGATAGAATATATATATATATACTGTATAAATCAAATATTTATTTATATAATGTTTATAACAAATAAAAAAACATCTAAACATTTTGACCAGTGTGGGTCACATAATGACAAAAATACTTTTTTTCTTTTCTTTTTTTTAATTAATGCAAGGTTTGCGTTCTCGAGCCACCAGGCACTGTTGTTGTGCATATGAGTGGCCGGAGCGCGTTAAGGGTTTTCTGTTAGAACGGTATTGTGTAAGTTAAGTTAATAACTAATGATCATTGCGACGGAAGTGAATCAATCAAAACTAACTTTAGCTGGACAAAAACTTTATTCTAGAGCTGCTGTAAAGCCAAAACAATCTCTGTTACTTAAATTTCCTGTTATCACTGTAAAGCTGCTTTAAACTCAGGTGGTGCTGCACATTGGTGGTGGTTGAGGAGATTACCTTCTATGTAAAGCGGTTTGAGTACCCAGAAAAGCGCTATATAAATGTAACGAATGATCAGGTTTGATGAACAAACCAACTTATTGTTTTGAGGGGAAAAAAAGTCTAATTTGAGAATTGAGACAAAGCGATTGAGAAAAACTGTAAATGTTTTGGGTAAATAACTACATTTTGCAGACATGCAGAATACTGTAGAGTTCTGATGGTCCAGCAAACAGTTGTGACAATTGAAATTACAATTTAGAGAATGTTAAGTCTGTTTTGTACCAAAGTGATTGAGAACAAGTGTTATTATAATTTTGATACACAGTTTATTTTAAAAGTTGATTACTTTGTAATTTGTCGTAATATATATAATATATAATATATGTCGTATATATAAATGTGCCACTTTACAGTGACACAAAAGAAAATCTTGTTCAGATTAACTGAAATAATTGTTTGAAAATGTAATAATATAAATATGAAATTAAAAATAATAATTCAATAATACAAATAATAGTTCTAAATGGTTTTTACCTTTTTCTAGATGGGTAGCGAAATGCCTTCAGCACCAAAAGATTTGCCATCACATTCAAGAAACCACCTTTCTCCCACAATTTCATCTGGAAACTCAGCAAATCCAAAAGATGTGCATGCTTTAATACACAGGGTAAAGGTTGTAGAAGATCTTTTGGCTGTGTTCATGGATAGCAGCATAATTCAATCAACTGTGAAGATAGAATTTGTAAATGAGAATGCTGTAGATGATGCTGGAGTGTCCAGAGAAGTTTACACTGCTGTGGCGAGCAGGACGAGGCCGAGGGACGTGAGAGAACGGTGCGAGGCCAGTGGCGTGATTGTTAATGAATGACACCTGCGAGACGCACCGGTCTCGCATCTCTTACGGAGGAGCGGAAGCATAAAGGAGGAGCGACGACTGTGAAGATCGAGAGAGGACAGGCCTGTCTTTTATTTGTGTTTGGTTTTTATTTTGGGTAGCCAGCAGTCGTCTGCGAGGGGCTGCTGGCGGTTCTTTTTGTTTTTGTATTTTGCTTTATTTTTATAATTAAAATCTTTGAATGTCTGCCGGTTCCCGCCTCCTTCTTCCCTGAATCTTATACCTCGTTACAACTGCATTCTGGGATAAGTTCCTTGAACAGTGTGAAGGGGAAGATGAGTGTGTTCCTAGACTAAGACCAGACTTCTCTGAAGCTGAATGGGAGGCAGTTGGAAGGATCTGGGTAAAAGGATTACTTGACCTCGGTGTACTGCCAGTGAGGCTTTCCAGTGCTTTCATTTTAGCTTGCATGGAATTGACTCAGTCAGTGATGATGTCCTGATGTCATCTTTCCACAACTACCTCTCTCCGACTGAACGATCTGCTGTTGCAAAGGCTCGTCAAGGCACACTGGAGGAATGTGATGAAGAGGATTTGCTTGACCTTTTCACAAGAATGGGCTCTCATTGCATCCCTCCAACAAACACCATGGAAGTTGCCATACAAACAATGGCTCATAAAGCAATTCTTCAAGAGCCCAAATATATAATAGATTGCTTCTCCAAAGCCATGGTATTTGCACTGCTGAATGTACCAGACCAGGAAAGTCTCCTGTCTCTCTATGACACAAAGAAGGCCACTGGCAAAAAAGTGGCACAGCTACTTCAAACAACACGGGTGATTCGCTCTCAGAAAGAACAGATGGTATTCAATCATCTGCAACGTTACGTCAGAAATGCTGACCAAAGCAAAGCAGAAAAATTCAGAAAAGGTAAGCTTCAATGCAGAATATGGCCTCAGCAGAAGACCAGTTGCTCACACTTGTGGAGCTACTCTTGATTTACCATATACTTACAGTTCTTACCCAGACCTCCGCACAGAGTTTGAAAATATTCTGTCCAGTGAATACTTTGAAATGGACATCCTGTGAATTTAATTGTTATTTTTTTGTGATTGACCCAGGCAATCACACTGCAAAGTATACAGTGACTGAATGAATGCACGTTTTTGTTTAAATAAAGTGTGTCAGTCAGAGAGACTGGTTGTTGTGAAACAGTATTGCATGTGTTGTCTGAGTACTCTGCTAACAGGTTATGGGCCCAGATAACGTATAGTTTAGGTATTAAGGCGCCGGGTGAAAGTCGCAACGAAAACTGCGTGTACCCGAGTTTGAGTGAGAAGAGACCTACTGACATGAGTAGAAGGGAAAAGGCAGCGGTAACAACGAGCCGCTGGTCAAGACTAGTCTTCGACGGAGATGAGAAGAATTATTATTGAGACTATTTTAAATGAGCCTTCTGACGAAGATGATGAAGACATGGCGAAAACGCCGAAGATTATGCGGAGCTGATACAGTTCCTGGATGACAAAAGTCTGTTGCTGGTCATGAGAGAAGCAACAGACGATGGACATGCGGCGCTGGAGATTTTGCGTGGATATTATGCTGGCAAGGGGAAGCCCCGGGTAATAATAACTTCACTGCAAACCCTGGGACTTTTGACTTAAGCTCGGCGACTTCTAAGGGCCCCCCCCCCCCCGCCTCGGGCCCTGGGTACTCGGTACCCTTTATCCCCCCAGTTCGGCGCCCCTGAGTGCAGGTGAGAACTTGAGTGACGGACTTTTAACAGCAATGGTTTTGAAAGGACTTCCAGAAACATTTAATCCATTTTCTATCCATGTTACTCAAAGAGCGATGATAAAATGACTTTTGCCGAATTTAAAACGAGGCTTTGAAGTTATGAGGACATTGAAAATATGTGGACAACTGCATCTGGGGAAAATGTAATGAAAGCAAGAGCACAGCTTGGAACGAAATCCACTTTATAGTCTAGGCAAAGTAGCGTCTTACGACAGACTAATTGTAAAATAATTTTTTCCAGCTTAGATCATTTCTATGAGGTGTCCAGAACAACATACTAAAAGTCCTAAGAAATCCTAGTTGAGGAAATATGTTAAATTCTCATCAATCCGAGATGTGTGCCAATAAGGCCAGGCAACAATACACCCCAATGGGGCTATTTTTTCCCTTTACTCCTATCAAAATGAAACTTTACACAATGAAAGTATCCATGAAAAATAAAATTTCTTGTATTACAAGTTTCTTTGAAAATTAATTTTAATATGCAAATGAGCTATACACTAATCGAATATGCCCAATATAAGCCAAATAGGCTTAATTTTTTCCTTAGGCAACCGAACATTTCTAGGATGCAGTAGTTCGGATTAGCAGTTTACGCTTACCAACATGACAAAGGAAAGCTGGACTCGAGGTGTGAGAAAGGTATTTTTGTAGGATATGACAAGAATAGTCCAGCATACATGATCTACTATCCTGATAGCAAGAAAATACAGAAACGCAGACTAGTTGAGTTTGTACCCAAAATGAGGCAGACATGATACCGATTGATGACGATTATGATGATTTTGGGGTCATGAATAATCCTAGAGAATCGGGAAAAGTCCCTCACGGTCGACTGCTGCCACACATAATAAAACAAAATATCAAATAAAATCCAGGCCTGGCCTTTCTCGATCTCCACTGTCGTCGCTCCTCCTTTTATGCTTCCGCTGCTCCGTGAGAGATACGAGACGGTGCGCCGCGCAGGTGGCGCTCATCAGTAATCACGGCACTGGCCTCGCGCCGTTCTCCCACAGCCCTCGACCTCGTCCTGCTCGCCACACTGATGCCAGAGAGGAAAAGGCCAGGTTATTTAAGTGATTATATTTGTGGTTTTGAAGGTGATGTAGCTGACATTGATTATTGTTACAGACTTGTATGCAATATACCCCAAACATACAAAGAAGCTGTAACATCAGTGAATGCAGATGAGTGGGTTAAGGCTATGGATGAAGAGATGAAATCATTAAAGGAAAGTGTAACTTTTACCCTGATCAATCTACCTGAAGGTAAAGAATTAGTGGGGGGTAAATGGGTTTATGCAATCAAGAAGAATAATGATAGAACTATGGGGTTAGGATTGTTGCATTATTCCAAATAAATAGATTAAGATTCACAAACAAAAGAGATTCACAAAAATGTATCAAATTCACAAATAAATAGATTAAGATCCACAAATAAATGTAAAGAGTTTCACAAAAAATTCTAAAACTCACAAATAACGCGTTGTTCCCATAACGTAAGCATCTCTGGCATTTTTAAAGGCTCATAAAAATGTGTCTTGGCTTGATACACAGTCTAATGGTCTAACTCTAACGAAATCCAAATTTTAAACATATTTTACTGAAGCAATATTATGGGCCTTAGCCTTACACTTCCTATTTGAGGCAATGCAGATGAATGAGAAAAGTTATTTCAGGATAAGACCACTCTGATTGTAAAGCCTAACGTGATTGGTTGTAGCGAGAACGTGCTACGATTGGTCAGCTCAATGTGGCCGTTATCTGATTGGCTTGAGGAAACGGTGGGTGGAGTCCACTTATTTGTGGATTTGTCTGCACCACGTCAACGCTAAAAGTGTTTCAAAACCCACAGTTGCGTGAGGGGATTTACAAATGCACAAGAAGCTATTCACAAATGTGTGCAGCGATTTACAAATGCACAGAAAGCGGTTCACAAATAAATGCAAATATTTTTATTTTATTTACAAATCTCATTTTATTTATTTGTGAGTTTTATACATTTTTGTTAAACTCTTTACATATATTTGTGGATCTTAATCTATTTATTTGAGAATTTGATACATTTTTGTGAATCTCTCTACATTTGTTTGTGAATCTCAGTCTATTTATTTGGAATAATGCAACAATCCTAACCCCATATAGAACAGACAAATACAATGCACGTTATGTTGCCAAAGGTTATAGTCAACAGAGAGAGTGAACTATGATGAGAGTTTTTCTCCAACTGTCAGTATGACAAGTATCAGAGTGTTAATACAAAAAGCAGTACAGGAAAATTTGATTGTTCATCAGATGGATGTGAAGATACAGGGCTCTCAAGTGTCACGCATTGAGCGGGACAGTCACTCAATTCGGTCTTTTGTCACGCACTCTCACCACACATTGTATTTCTCACGTGGAAAAACTATTTATAATATATTTAATATGCCGCAGCGCCCAAAATTTATCTGGCCGCGCCGCTCTCACTATGGAACCGGCAGGAATCCAGTGTTGCCAATTATTTTCAAAGAAAAGTAGCTAACGCCTTTCCTAAAAGTTTTCCTAGGTGACGTCATATGCCAATTAGCATATCCATGACGTCATCGTGTCGTACTTGCTTTCTGCCTGCCTAATGTGTTTTCTCTCTAAATTCATGCTCACATTCTGTATTTTAATATAATATAATATAGCCAAATGTCCAATACAGCTGTTCTCATTACCTGTATTATTTTTGTCAGACAATAGAACAAGTAGCTATGATATAGTGAATGACTACATTTTTTTATATGTGTAAAATTATCTGAATTGAGAGAGTTCGGGAACTGGGTGAATGCTCTGTGATAGTGAGTATTACAAGTAATAAGCAAAAGAAAAGAAAGGAAATTAAAATGGTCAAACAAAACTCTTTAAATATAAAACAAAAGAGAAGCAGATAAGATGTGCTGCTGCTCGTCTCAGTCATTCTCAGTCATTGCTTCTTATTCTAGTACTACTGCGCATGCGCGTGCGGTTTGTGTTTGTGTTTGGAGCTCCGTCGAATTGATTCATAAATCCTTGATTTTCTTCTTTACCACTCATTTATAAACAAGCACTTTCTATTTTTACAGCATGTGAACTTATCTTCGATACTATTCCTTATAAAAAACAATCGGATTGCTTTGATATCGCTACTTAGATCCAACTTTCCGAATCTCCGCTACTAGCCTTTAGCCCGCTAGCATTGCACGCGTGGCCTCTCGCCTATCAATCGTCTCATTTACACCCGTTTCACTGAAAGGATACAGGTTATATCCAGGATTTCAGTCCTAAATTAGTAGTGATATTGGTAGTATCACTACTAATTTACTGTTCATCAGTTATAATGGCGAATATATCGGATGTGTGTCTAACGTTACCTCTAAGTGGAGGTGAGGACACATTCGAGCTGCATTCGGTGCTGTTGGAGCTGGAGTCCGTGGAGAAGCAGATCCGTGGTCTGCTAGAGAGGCAAGCCGAGCTGCGAGATCGGTGATCAGCGCTTGAAACATCACGCGCCGTTGCTCACAAGTCAGTGGTTAGTAACTTTTTGACTCCGACCTCGTCTACTCCGTGTGCTTCTCTGCACAGGACGCAAGCACCCAGGACGCGATCATCCCTGGCTTCATTCACTCCGGCACCGACACAACACCATGGACCCTGGGTGATCCCTCAGCGGAAGACACGAGCCAGGACCAGACCAAGAACCTCTCCACCCCTCCCGGTCTTCGAGATCTCCACCCGAAACCGCTTCTCCCCTCTTCGCGAGTCGGAACGCGACGACGTCGTGATCATCGGCAGTTCCATCGTCCGTCATGTCCGTGCTACCTCAGGTAAGGGTAATGTGCGCACTCACTGCTTTCCTGGTGCTCGTGTTCTAGATGTCGCTGCACATGTTCCCGAGATCCTGAACGGTGACGAGCGCGTCTGAGCTGTTGTGCTGCACGCCGGAGTGAACGACATCAGGCTGCGGCAGACGGAGGTTCTGAAGAAGGACTACAGGAGCCTGATCGAGACGGTACGCAGCACATCGCCTGAAGCAACGATCATCGTGTCTGGACCGCTTCCCATGTACCGACAAGGACAAGAAAGGTTCAGTAGATTATTTGCACTAAATGAATGGTTAATGTCATTGTGTAATGAACAGAAACTGCCCTTTGTAAATAATTGGAATCTGTTCTGGGAGCGACCTAGGCTCTACCGTGCTGATGGCCTGCACCCCAGCAGAATCGGAGCGGCTGTTCTGTCGGACAACATCTCCAAGACGTTGCACACCATCTGACTAGTAAGTCAAAGTCCAAATCACAATCTTTGCTGTCCCAACTTAATTGATACAAGTAGTGTAGAACATTATATAGAAACTGTGTCTATTCCTCGTTTAGTGAGGCCAAATAATAAATCTACTGTAGGATCTAGGAAAAATCTTATTGTAATTAAACCAGAAAATCTCAATATCAGTGAACAAAAACAATTTCTAAAGTTAGGTCTTCTAAACATTAGATCGCTCACACCTAAGGCGGTTATTGTAAATGAAATGGTCACAGATAATAGTTTTGATGTATTTTGCCTTACTGAAACCTGGCTTAAACCAAATGAGTATTTCGGTCTAAATGAGTCTACTCCACCAGGATACTGTTATAAGCATGAGCCCCGTCTGATCGGTCGTGGCGGCGGTGTTGCAACAATCTATAGAGATATTCTAAATGTTACTCAGAAAACAGGTCACAGGTTTAATTCATTTGAAGTACTTGTGCTAAATGTTACGCTCCTAGATGTAAGAAAGAAATCCCTATTATCTCTAGCCTTGGCTACTGTATATAGACCTCCAGGGCCCTATGCTGATTTCCTAAAAGAGTTTGCAGACTTTCTCTCAGATCTATTGGTCAATGTCGATAAAGCAATAATTGTTGGAGATTTTAACATACACGTAGATAACACAAATGATGCGTTAGGGGCTGCGTTTACAGATTTATTAAACTCCTTTGGGGTCAAGCAAAACGTCAGTGGTCCCACTCATCGTCTAAATCATACACTAGATTTAATTATATCATATGGAACCAATCCAACCGATATAGATATTGTACCGCAAAGTGATGATGTCACTGATCATTACATGGTAACTTGCATAATACGTACTGCTGAAATTTGTCATGTTGCGCCACGTTATCGACCAGGCAGAACAATCCTTCCAACCACTATAGATAGATTCTCAAATAGCTTACCTGATCTATCTCAGCTGCTCAGTGAACCCAAACAAACAGATGAACTAGAGGAAATGACTAGCAGTTTGAGCACCATTTTCTCTAGTACATTAGAAATTGTTGCACCAATTAGATTAAAAAAGGTTAGAGAGAAAACTAAAGCACCATGGTACAACAGTGCTACGCATGTTATCAAGAGAGAAACTCGTAACTTAGAGCGTAAATGGAAACAAACTAATTTAGAGGTCTTTAGAATCGCGTGGAAAGACAGTATGTCACGTTATAAAACGGCTCTAAAAGCAGCCAGGGCTGAGCATCTCCGCAAACTAATAGAAAATAACCAAAATAATCCAAGGTTCTTATTTAACACCGTGGCTAGACTAACAAATAAACAGACATCACCAGAGCAAAATATTCCGTTACAGTATAGTAGTAATGATTTTATGAATTTCTTCACTGAGAAAATAGAAAGCATCAGAAACACAATTGTAAATGTACAATCTTTTATGGTGTCTTATGATTCAGCCTCAATTATCGCCCCTCAAGAACAACTACACCGCTTTACAACTATAGGACAGGAAGAACTAAATAAACTTATCATTGCATCTAAACCAACAACATGTTTATTAGATCCAATACCCACTAAACTACTGAAAGAAGTGTTACCTGTAGTGGAAGAGCCTCTTCTCAATATTATTAACTCGTCTTTATCTTTAGGTCATGTTCCAAGAATATTCAAGCTGGCAGTAATAAAACCTCTCATTAAGAAACCGCAATTAGATCCAAATAACCTAGCAAATTACAGACCCATTTCAAATCTTCCATTTATGTCTAAAATACTACAAAAAATTGTGTCCGCTCAATTGTGCTCTTTCTTGCAAGAAAATTATATCTATGAAAAATTTCAGTCAGGATTCAGACCGCATCATAGCACAGAAACTGCGCTAGTTAAAATTACAAATGATTTACTTTTAGCTTCTGACCAAGGCTGTATCTCAATACTAGTTCTACTCGATCTTAGCGCTGCGTTCGACACTATAGATCATAAAATACTCTTGGATCGACTACAAAACTACACTGGTGTTCAGGGACAGGCATTAAGCTGGTTTAGATCGTACTTATCAGACCGTTATCATTTTGTCTGTTTAAATGGGGAAAAATCGAAGATAACGTCAGTAGACTATGGAGTGCCGCAAGGATCGGTGTTAGGCCCTCTGCTATTTTCAATATATATGCTGCCACTTGGTAATATTATAAGAAAACATGGAATTAATTTCCACTGTTATGCTGATGACACTCAATTATATATTTCATCACGACCAGATGAAAACACTAACTTATCTAAATTGACAGAGTGTCTTAAAGATATAAAATGCTGGATGACGTGTAATACTTATTGGTCCAAAAAACTACCCACAAAACCTCGTACAATACAACTTTAATTTAGAAGGATGTCCTGTTACTTTATCCACTACAGTAAAAGACCTGGGTGTTATACTAGACCGCAACTTGTCTTTCGAAAATCATATTTCATATGTTACAAGAACAGCCTTTTTCCACCTTAGAAACATTGCTAAGCTACGTAACATGCTATCTGTTTCTGATGCATTCATGACCTCGAGACTAGATTACTGGAATGCTTTATTAGCTGGTTGTCCTGCATCCTCAATAAACAAGCTACAGTTAGTGCAAAATGCAGCTGCTAGAGTTCTTACTAGGTCAAGAAAATATGATCATATAACACCAATTTTATCATCTCTACACTGGTTACCTATTAAGTTCCGTATCAATTACAAAGTACTACTACTGACCTATAAAGCCCTAAATCGTCTAGCTCCTGTGTATTTAATGGACCTTCTATCGCCCTACAATCCATCGCGTTCTTTAAGATCACTAAATTCGAGGCTTCTGGTCATTCCTAGGATATCTAAGTCCACTAAAGGAGGGAGGGCGTTCTCGCATTTAGCTCCTAAACTCTGGAATAGCCTTCCTGATATTGTTCGAGGCTCAGACTCGCTGTCCCAGTTTAAAACTACATTAAAGACGCATCTCTTTAGCCAAGCATTCACATAATGCTAACCTTTTATACCACTGTTGAATCAGATCGAATGCATTAATTTTATGAACAGCAGCTATGCTAATTATTTCCCATTTGCTTTTCTGCTGGCGTTCGTCAGCTCCAGTTTGTATCCAGCCTCTCACGGAGACTTCAGATCCCCCAACACCTGCGATGAGATGACTAAACGCCTGTGAAGAGACGACTCGACGCCTGTGAAGAGACGACTCAACGCCGGCGATATGTTATGCCCTAAATTAATACATGATTAACTAACTGTATTTTTTCTATGTACATTTCTGAAATGCACTTTCTGTAAAGCTGCTTTGAAACAATATGTATTGTGAAAAGCGCTATACAAATAAATTTGAATTGAATTGAATTGAATTCACTGAACAAGGTAGACGCAGTTAGAGAGAGTGACGGCAGGGAGAAAGCAAGAGCTCGCGCTCGCAGAACAGTACTGGCAACATCTGGAGGTTACGGTTTGTCCTAGATTTGTAAGTGGGAATGACTATAGTCTGAATGACTATAGGCGTAGGGCTCCACAAAGCACAAGGGCATGAGTGAAGTAGAGCCTTATACTGATTGTTTTGTACACGTCTTAAGAGGTATGGTGGACATTCAGATTAAAGGTACAATATGTAAGAATTTTGCAGTAAAATATCCAAAAACCACTAGGCAAATGTTATATATTTTGTTTAGTTGATTACTTACAATATCCCAAATATTTCCAACTATTTGTAAATCGTGAGAAAATTGCGATTTTAACCAAGGAAACGGGACGTGTGAGCAGGGGTGAGGAGTCGCCAGTCAATGACGTCATATCCGCGTTACCCTCGGTTTCCGCCAGGTTTGACCTCGCACTGCCGTAGTAACCATGGCGACAGACGTGGACAACTGGGTTATGCCCGTTATGCCTAGCAGGACGCTCACGCTGTTGTTGTTTTGTTCAAACATTATGGACCATGGCAAGCAGACTTTGAGACAAAAAAAGGACTAAAACGAAGATCAGCATCTTTCAAGATGCTGAGAGCTCCACGTCCGCAACTAACTTCGACTTGACAGAGACGCGAGTGTTGCATATACTTTATTAGACAGGTGAGCAAATGTACATAAAACTAATCAATGTTATTTAGTTCAACATGATGAAATATTAGAATATGATCTGTATGTTATTCTGATGTTGATCTAGCTTAGTTAGTCTCATACAGCCAACAAACAACCTAACTAACAACATTCAACACACTCAAATGCAGTTTAGTGTGATAGTGTAACTGTTAGAGCAAGTGAAACGGCGCTGTGTTACCTCAAGTTTAATTCGTCTAATAAACTGACCTGTGTGAGTATTAATTCAGCACTTGCGTGTAGTTCGGTAGAATGAAATTTCCTTATTCCTTTATATCCGCGGGACTCGCGTTGTGTGTGGCGCTGGTATACGTCTAGCAATCACGCCCTGCTTCACACCACAGTCATGTTAAAAACATCAATGTATTCACTCATCTATAAAAGATCCATCAGCTTGACGACAAGATCCATAATTCAGCTTAATGTGGAATATACGTCATCAATATACGCCTTTGTTATTGTAACAGGGTATCTGCACATTTTTTAACAGCAAATTTAATGACTTTTAAGACCTTTTTTAAGTCCTCTAAAAGGCAAATTTAAGACTTTACCACGAAAAAAAAAACAGGAAAATGTTCAGCACGACACGTCAGTGTTAATTTTGGCAGCCATTTTTGTTTTAGTCTTAGGCTACGTTCACACTGCAGGCTGAAACGACCCAATTCCGATTTTTTTGCCCCTATGCGACCTGTATCTGATCTTTTCATGACAGTCTGAACGACACAGATCCGATCTTTTCAAATGCGACCCAGGCCACTTGGGTATGTGGTCCAAATCCGATATGTATCCGATCTTTTGAAATCTGAACGGCCAGGTCACATGTATCCGACCCGCACGTCATTGATATGCGACAAACGTCATAATTCTGCGTTGAAGTAGGCGGGAATGAGAAGATAAACAACAACTATGGCGGACGATGCTGAAACCAGTCAATGGAAGGGAAGCGAGGTTTCTGATTTAATTAATATTTGGGGGGACAGCTCTAACAACAAGTGACGTCGTTGACCGTTGAGTACTCTTCTGCCCATGCGGGTCACTTCTGGGTCATTTCACGTTCACACAGGAGATCACAAAAGGTCGCATTTAATTCGAAATGTGAACGGCCTTGCAAAAAAATCGGATTTTTTCAAAAAATCGGAATTGAGCATTAAGCACATGCAGTGTGAACGAGGCCTTAGTCTTCATCTTCAGATGAAAATGCTTATTGGTCTTAGTCACATTTTAGTCATTTTGTCTTTCATAGTTTTAGTCTAGTTTTAGTTGAAGAAAAGTCATTGCATTTTTTGTCAACTTTTAGTCATTACTTTTAGTCAAACTTCAGTTACCAACATTCATTTTGGTAGCTATTTTATATGTAGTCTTTAGACAAAAAAAAATGTCATTATAATTTTTCGCTTTTGGCCAGTTCACTAAGCTTATGAGAAATTTTAATCAAGGTAACAGGCTGTATTGACATTGCACTCTTTAGCAGTAGCACTTGCGCAATTCTACATATCCCTGTTCCTTAGTTCAGTGGTTCTCAAATTTTTTAGAGTGCCGTACCCCCTCTTCCACTTAGACTGCAGTCACACCTTTTCCATTAAGGGACAATATTTGCCCCCTTTAATCGATTTTTTTCAGTTCATTTTTTACCTTTATAAAATATTTTTATAAAATAAATAATGCTTTAAATAAAACAATGTTCAATAAATATGCAATGATGGTAAAAACGAAGTGATACTTTTAAATATTAAATTAAAATCGCCAGTAGGTGGCGGTAAGTCACTGTCTTTATGAGTGAGTCATCGAGTCATTTATTCATTCAGTAACAAAGCAAGTGGCTGTATTTATGAACGGATCATTGACTCTCACAATTCGTTCAAAGCCACAGATTCGTTCACGAATCACTGCTGTGTGCTGCAGTTCTTCTGTGGCTTTCGTTGCAAAATAGCAATAATATGATCAACATTAAAAACACTGCTGGATATCAGCCTGCATTTTGATCGCAGATTTAGTCGCACAAACGGCTCGTGACAGAATAAAGACTAACTGAATGACACTTTAATTAATTTAAGTAGAAAATCTCAAATGAAGATCACTGAACTCCAGCTTACTTGTCTGTGTTTTCAGATCCGCGCTTCTTCAGCAGTGTAGAGAGAGAGCGCGCGTGCGCGAGCATGGTTGCCAGATGCTATTGACAAGACCGGGTAGAAAACGTGTTCTTTTAACAGAAAAACTCTGACTGGGGATTTCAATTATTTAAATCTGGCAACCGTAAGCATGAACGCTCGTAAACAGTCTGTAATGTGTTGTTGTCTCCTTTATTCGACAAAAACAAGAGGTTTTGGTCAAGTTTGTATTTTTTTAAACACATTTTCGTGGGTATCGTCTCTCTTCGTTTTGTCTTAGGGAAAAAAAGGTTGTCAACGAACATTTTTCGTCATAGTTTTCATTAACGAAATTAACACTGCGACACGACACAGAATGGTGTGGCGAAGCATAGCGGCACAGCACACCAGTGCTGGTGTGGCAAACCATCAACGCAACGTCACCTATGGATGAGGTTGAGGTTGCACCCACATAGATCAAAGTGCTGCCCCCAAATGGCGCGCTGTTCAAATTGCTGTTAAAAAAACCGGATGATGAGTCGGACAAGAAATTTAAGGTCCCACACATGAAATTTAAGACCTCCTTATCGGAAATTTCAGATTTCAAGACATTTTCAGACCTTAAAAATCGGAAATTGTATTTAAGACGTTTCAAGACTTTTTAAGGACCCGCGGGTACCCTGTGTAAGAGGTTAGCGACCCCTGGTGGTGAAAAATCCTGCATATTGTACCTTTAAATTAGCATTATTTCCCTAAGTTTTTACATCTTGAAAATCTATAAGGCTTTAGTTGTATGTAGGACATATATAATTGAAAATACAATTTGTGTATGTGGTTTTTGCAGCATATACTTTGTCACTTACAATATTCCTTTGGGATAGATAGGAATCACATGTTTTTAACAAAACTTTTACAAGGCTCCCAACATTGACTGGGCCAGACCATCTCAAGATAAACTACAGGGTACTGTAACTCGACGGGACAGTAAACTGTACATATGATATTCTCATTATTGTTCATATTACATTTTTTAATTACAAGTTAAAGAACATTGACTGTCTACTCACTGATTTCTTGATTTTTCCCCTTTTTTAAGATCATTAAAAAAAACATCTAAAATGTAAGTAGCAGAATTTTCGAAATTTCGGGCAGAAATCATGTTCATGGATAAGCTAATGTATTAAAGTTTTATTAATGTTATATAAAATATATACAAATAATAAAAGAGATGGCAGTTGCATGTATTGGTGAAATACTAAATACATGCTGTCCAATGATGTGCTGAACATTTTAGGAAACTACAAAAGACTATGAGACTTTGTGGTAAAAGTTAAAACTGTTTGGGTGAAGAAACCTTTTATACCAGATATAAATTCATTTGAAATGCAAAAAGTGACCAGTGTGATGAAATAAAAACAAAATAAGACTTTCTATGTGTGTCAGTATTGAAATGCATATAAATGTCAATTTTTGTCCCCTGATATTTAAAATGTAGACATGTCAAGTTCATTTGAGTCTCAAAATACCTGAAATAGATATAAAATGTCAAAAAATTATGATTGTCCTAGATTCAGTAGATTTATTTTCACGAAATCATCATAATCTTTCAACAGTGATTGACATAGTTTGTGTCACTTTTCCCATTTTAAAGCCATAAACTAATAGATGATGATAAAGTAAACATAAGCCATAAGAAAAAATAGGGTTAGGGTCTCAAACTGTATTTGCATATATATCTAGACCGTAGAATCTCTATTTTTACGTCCCCAAATTCAAGGCCTATTAAAATGATAGTTTAAGTTTATTATACTATTTAAGACTTTTTATGGTCATAAATTTGATCAAACCAAATGTTCAAGGGCCCACAGAAACCCTGTTATTTGCTTGTGAAGTTATAGTATTTCCTCATTCATTTTATATATTCCTCATACATATACATATATATAGTGCTTTTGGACAGGTTTTTTTTTTTACTGTAATTTTACACATTCTTTAGCAGTGCTGGTGGCATAAGGGTGAGTAAATGATGGGAGGATTTTCATCTGTTGGTGAACTATCCATTTAATGCTGATCTATGGCAGATTGAAGAACCAGCAGAATTGATGACAACGGGACAGTGGATGAACCCGAGAGACGTAAATCTCAGGTATAGGCTCCGATATCTAGATGGGACAATGAACTCAGTCAGCTGTGCCTGTAGATGTGAGTCTAAATGGAAACAAGTACTTCATTAAGACACACAACATAAATTAAGTGACTTCATTGTGTTATAGCTTCAATTTAAATTTTTTAACTCTCAATGTGAACTGTATTATTAACCTTACCATTGTGTTATTAAATGTATTTCACGATTCATTAAGCTCTGAATTGTCATCTTTTCTTTATATATATATATCCCAGCTAACATGAGTCCAGCGGTCCAGTGGTGGACCACCGGTGGCAAAGTCGGCGGCCCACTGGCGGACGCCGCCGGCGGATCACTGGCGTTTTGCTCATCGTTATTCTAGCGGACCTCCAGCGGCAGCCGCCGCTTTCCCGACGGTGGTCCACTATCGTGCCGCTGGTTTATAATAAGTGTTTTCTGGCGGACCACGGTCGGTCCACGGTTTATAATCAGTTACTCATGCTAACCAAAATGCCCTTACACTATAATGGATAAAAAATAAGCAATGTACACCAGTCTCAATAGCAGTTGCAAATATATTTTTATTAAATTAATTTTTAGTGGACAGATTAAATTAATACATTTATATTTATCAGATTATTTTACTCAATGTGACTATTAGTAAAGTACATTATAGGATAATTTAAGTATATTTGTAGTACCCTTATGAAAATTAATGGTTTTACCACAGCATTTGCAGTAAAATCATAGTAGCTAACAAAATGAACCATGGTTTCACAACAACCAAGGTTTAAAAACCTATGGTTATTGTGATTGATTACCATAATTTTACAGCAATTATTACAGCAATATTACTAGTTGAACCATGGTTTTGAAAAAAACAAAAAAACATGGTTGGTAGTTTTGCCATAGTAAAACCATATAGTGCTTTTCACAACACAAATCGTTTCAAAGAAGCTTTACAGAAAATGCATGTTCATGGTTACAATCGCAAAATATCCTTTAATCAGCCAGAGGCGACTGCTACTCACTGGAGAGCATCTTCTGGCAACAAAGTAATGTCCATAAGATAATACAAGTCATGAGTTTAAAGTCATGTTCAGTTAAACAGACAAATTTTTGCTATCCTTCAACATTTCAAAAGGGCAAGTTTGCAGATTTTCAACCCGCTATTGTTACAATGTTGGTAATATGTAAATGAACAATGTTTACTCTTTCTCTGAGTTACGTGTACTGAGATATTCCTGTTTATGTGTCAGCAAAACTGTCATGCAAACCTTCCCTTACCTTTCCCGGTTTCACAGAAAAGGCTTAAGTCCCAGACTAAAATGCATGTTAAAACTGTCTCAACTGGAAGCAACTTGCACTGACATATCTTAAAATATTTCAGTGCCATTGTTTTGTCTCAAGATGCACACCAGTAATGTTTTTTTTTTTCTAATTAGATTTTAAAAAGCTACTAAAATATCCTAATTTAACTAAGGCCTAATCCTGGCTTAATCTAAGCCCTGCCTGTGAAACCAATAACATGGTTTCAATATAATTGCCAATGCAATATAAGGTTAATATCTGGCAGTTTTGTATGCCATCTGTATATTCCATCTATAGTTGTCATCATCTGAAGTCTTCAAGAGTGTTGGTGTCATTAGAAGTCTTCACAAGTGAGGTTGGATCCAAACTGGAGCTGCTGTAATCTCCAGTAAACTTGCTGAGCATCCTGAGATAGAAACAGGGAAACAACAGGAGAAAGATTAGCATCTGCTGTCATATTATTTCAGGCAAAAGATGATCATGTGCAGTTTTTACTATTTCATCACATATAACTGTAGTGCAAGATTATGAGATGTGTTAATTGAATGCTTGGATAAAGAGATGTGTCTTTAATCTAGATTTAAATTAGGATTGTGTTAAATAGACCCAACATATGTAAATGGTAGTTTACACTACTGTTCAAAAGTTTGGGTTCAATAGAATTTAAAAAAATAAATATATTCATATTTTTATTCAGCAAGGATGCATTAAATTGACCAGAAGAGAGAGTAAAGATTTCTGTTTCAAATAAATGCTGCTTTTTTCTTTCTATTCATCAAATAATCCTGAAAAACACAAAAAATTAAGCAACACAACTGATTTCAACAATTATTTAAATGTTTTAATATTATTTCACAATATTATTGTTTTTACTGTATTTCTAATTAAATAAATGCAGTCTTGGTGAGCATAAGAGACTTCTTTCAACACATAAAAAAATTGTACCAACAACATTAGTGTGTTTAACATTGGTGTATATTTGAAGTTTTAGTTTAGTTCCTTAACTTTCCACAAGTGGAAATTTGTCTTTGGTTTAGTTTTACTTACTAGTCATATGGTTGATGGTGCCTTAGAGATGATGATCAGCTGAACTCTGCTACAGAGGGCATCAGCATGGAAGATCTAGGAACACAACAAACCATTTGTTACAGAGCCAACAATATTATACAATAACAGGTTTATTAAAAGGAAAGAAGCTACAGCAGAAGTGAATTGCAGAAAAGAGAAAGAATGTACAGAAAATTATTTCTTAATTAGGATAACAGAATTTATGTTTTTAGGTTTACTTATTCATTGTGTTGTGTTCAAAACCCTATAACACTTGTGGTGTTCCTGGTAAAAAATGACCGGCCTTTAAAGAAATAGCTTATAAATCCCTTGTTATGCTATATTATCACCCAATATTGGATTCAATCTTTTTGTCAACTTGTTCTCTTTTAATTAGTACTGGTTTCATATTTCTATTTGCATCTGATTAATCGTAGGCCTCATTTATCTGAGAGTAGGCATCTCATTTTCTTTTGTAAAAAAAGCCTTATTTATAAATAATTTTGAAAATATTAAATAAAATATGAACATCTTCATGTACACATATGTACATGTGTGCAAACATTGAGCACTTGGATCTGTGCATGTGTCGATACATGCACGCGCTACCCAAACAAACACACACATTAAAACATACAAACTATTTTGAGTATTACACATTCTTTTTCACAGAAAGAAACTTGATCCTACCCTGAACTGCATCTAATATCCATTCATCCATCTGATATTCACACACACACACACACACACACGCACGCACACTGGCTTTAGTCTGCAGTAACCCTGTTTCAAAAGAATCTTTCATGTTCTTTGTTTCATCACAGTTTCCAGACAAAATATTATGACATTGTGTTTTGGGACTTTGATGTTCTCTCACAGAAAAAGTTGAAAATTTACAAATATAGATGTTATAGCACAGACACATATAAATGATTCACAGTGTCTTGCTTGTCATTTATTTTGTAGCAGCACAATGGCGAATAAGCTCTCTGTGCATGATGTTCTTCATCAGATCATTGATCGAGATTCTAGTGAGGATGAATCTCAGAAGAAAAACTACCTTGCCTCGTGGGGATGAAGACCAGGACAAACTTACATCTTTAGACCAGAATGTAACCGTAGCATCAGCTGGCCCTCATCATCAGAAGATGCTGCTCATCAGCTGGCCCTCATTGTCAGAAGACTGCTGCTCATCAGTGGTTTCAAGGTCTGTAGCTCAGTGGTGGCTTCTTCTTCTGATACATCTTCTAATGCAAGATTCATCCTGCATCACCTCCTCCTCACTGGTGTCTCGATCAATGATCTGATGAAGAACATCATGCACAGAGAGCTTATTCGCCATTGTGCTGCTACAAAATGAATGCCAAGCAAGACACTGTGAAGCATTTATATGTGTCTGTGCTATAACATCTATATTTTTACATTTTAGTCCCAAAACACAATGTCATAATATTTTGTCTGAAAACTGTGATGAAACAAAGAACATGAAAGAAAGATTATTTTGAAACAGGGTCACTGCGGACTAAAACCAGTTTGTGCATAGATATATAACTTAATCATACCCTTTGTGAACAAAGTCACCAAGTTTCAGTCCAATGCGATGACATTAACTAGTATTTTAGGGAAAAATAAAATCTTCTCTGGGTCAAAATGACCCAAACACAAAATGAGGGTTAATATTGCTCATACAGTGTCACTTACGTTTGGATGTCAAAACCTTAAAATAAATTAAACAAATAAAAAATGTAAATATGAGAAATTTAAAAAATGAGAACAGATGCATGGTGATATAGGTGAAAAATATAGTGAAAAAATGGATATGAGGTTATTTAATGAGCTTCCTCACTCCACCTGTGTTTCCCACTTCTCCAGGAGCAGCTTCCTTCAGAAATGTTGAAGTCGTGGAACTTTCCCTCTGTTGTAGAGGGATTATTTTGTTGCTGCTGAAATCACAGAACAATTTTTATCAATATATATTAACCATTGAGCTAGTTTCAGCCGTGTAAGGGACGTCATCGATTAACAGTTACTTTTATGTTAAATACATACGTTTATGTTAAATAAATTAGCTCACTTCCAAGCAAAATCTTTACAAAACTATCAAAACTTCTCATCTACACATAAGATGTGATTAAAAGCCCAAACCTTCATAAACAAAAGCTCAAGCTATAAAGTTAGCCTAAGTTACCTCTTCTGAAAACGGTTGAGATGCTAACGGACTTTCTCGAAGACACTAAACCATTTCTATAAAGTAAATATTCAACAGAAGCGTGTCAATTACAAGTAAGAGAAGTGTCAAGAACAGTTGTGTGTATTATTTGTGTGATTTTAGAGACTAAACTCACCTGAAAGCAGTGAAATCAACAGCGAGAGTCAGAGTTTTGCTGCTTGTCTGTTGCACTGGTGACGCGTCCTGCGCCGTTTCCATGGTAACTCGTCTCTGCTCCAGTGTTTGAAGGCGACTCGAATATTCACGCGCACGTCCATTAAAACGCGTCAAAGTCACGCAGCATTTACAAACATAAACATCTAGAATTAGAACCTTACTTGAATAAAAATCTCATTATTAAATCATGAATTTAAAACTTATTTTGAAGTTATATGACCCGTTCATAGGTGCAAATTACCACTCCAGCACGTGATAGTGGGACAATTGTGGCACTTTTATAATTTCAGATTTTTTTATTATTGTTTTTACGAACACTCAAGCCCCATATTTCATTTGAAAGCGTGCTAAAAGTGCTTATAGGCAGTATTTTTTATACCACCAACACTTTGCTTTTGATATAGCTACTGCTCTATGTCAGTTTCACAATTCTTTTATTCAGTGCTTTCAGATTCTTTTTAACTGTAAAAAATAAATTAAAATAAATATACATTTATAAATTAAAGATGTCCTGTAAGTGCTCAGCAACACTGGACCGACTATCGGCTTGCCACTGGTGTGCCGACGGTGGCCCAGCCGCGGAAAACCGCCGGTGGCGTGCCACCCAAAAAACGCTGGCGGACCGACCGCATTTTCAGATTGGTCGTTTTGCCAATGGTGCGCCGCCGGAGGTCCGACCGTGTCAAGCCGCTGACTTTGTGCCGCCCAAAAAACGCTGGTGGACCGCCAGGTCATTGTTAGCTGGGATATATATATATGTGTGTGTGTGCGTGCGTGCGTGCGTGTGTGTAAATATATATATATATATATATATATATATTTTCTAAGTAAATTTTTGTACACTTTTATGATTTCAGACGCAGCAGCGTACGTGAACAGGACTTTTATTTTGGTCTTGATGTATGACGTCATAAGGCTGCGTCGCGCTCCTGTATAGATATGCTTTGAAAGGTTTGTGTTTTAAGCGTTTAAGCGATAGAAACTGTTTAAAGCGACGCAGCTAGGATGGATTATGTTTTATTAAATGTAACATTGCATTGCTTTAACATTTATTAAAGTCGTGTGAGCAAAGTAATGAATAAGAACCCACGAGTAACAAAAGTTGCGTCTCATTTCGCACCCTTTATCGTGAATCAGTGTCATAAACACGAATTCAGTCACGGATAAGTAGTGATGAGAGAAACGGAGCTTTTCAAAACTCCGAGTCAATTGAATCAAACACTTTGCTAAATTATTATTTCTGTTGATTATTCTCATCTTAAACAGGACAAACACACAGAAAATCCCCTGGTGAAGAGACTGAGATCCGTGACTATTATAAAGAAGGCATTTATTAAAGAGGAGAGTGAAGACATGAAGGTTGAAGAAACATTCAGAGTAAAACAAGAAGAAACCGACGAACAAACAAATATGGTGTTTATTAAAGAGGAGAGTGAAGATGTGGAGATTGAAGAAACATTCAGAGTGAAACGAGAAGAAACTGAGGAACAAACAAAGATGCCGTTTAAAGAGGAGAGTGAAGACATGAAGATTGAAGAAACATTCAGAGTAAAACAAGAAACCGAGGAACAAACAAATATGGTGTTTATTAAAGAGGAGAGTGAAGATGTGGAGATTGGAGAAACATTCGGAGTGAAACATAAAGAAACTGAGGAACAAACAGGTTAGTTTCATTCTCAAAGCTGAACACACTCATTTGATCCTTATTAAAATGTCCAGCTCTACAGAAATTAATGATAGTTTTAAAGAATGTCACTAATATTTCCTTTAATATTTTGTAGCTATTTTATGGGGGGTTTTACTAAATATCCCGTAAATATATACAAATATTTTACTTATAAATTAAGCACCGTTTATCTGCAATACCGAGGTGTAACCACTAGATGGCTGTATAGCCTTGCGTATAAATATAAACAGTTGCTGCTGAATGACATCATAAGACAAAGTACATTTACCTGTATTATGTTATTCATATGAATACATGCAACCTGTGTATGAACAAGATTTGAACCGATGTGGTGAAGTGCTGAGCCTGATATAAAGCTGTTCTCACGATTCTTAATTAGAGCTCGACCGATATATCGGCGGGCCGATATTATCGGCCGATTTTAGGCATTTTCCTAACTATCGGTATCGGCAATTATAATGGCCGATAAATGAATATTTAAAAAAATGCGGGTGCGGTGATTCATGTAAGGGTGGCGCTGCCAATAAAGCACCTAAAAGCTGTCACAAGAACTGGCAAAAGTAATGATTATGAATACAACAAATATAGCAAGGAGACATTTTAATTGTTTATTAACAAACAAGTGTTTTCAGTCAGTGTCAGCCAAAGATGAAGTTGACGATGCTGACTCGCGATCTTCAGTGAACGCGTGCCAGAGAGAAATGCACATTTCATACGATTACATGTCTGTCTTTCGTTTTGAATTGTTCTGTTTAAAAGTAGACATTTCAATATAGATATATTTCAATTCTCAGGTCTATACGCTGAGTTTCGGTTCATGAGACGAGCTCCAGTTCACCCGCAGGCGCCTCCGTGTCGAGATTATCTATCGTCTGCTATCTACTTCTTATATATTAAATCCAGCAATTGGTTGATGAAACATTGATTAAAATTAAGATACAATTAATACAAAACGAAATTCACTTTGAAACGAAAGGTTTTGTGCTTTCTGTTTGATGTCTATGTGAAAGTTTCAAAGCATATTTTAGTGCCGCTTTCAGAGCGCTCACGTCCGTAGTGCTGAACTGTCGAGTCTGTAACATTGTTTTTTCCTCATGAATGCGAACACGAAAAATAAAATAAAATGAATATTTTATGTAGCTTGTGGAGACTGAGAGCCAACCCTTCTTCATCCAGTGGGTAGTAGCCTACTTGTGATTTGCGCAGTGTAATTCACAGAATTGATTTCTCTGCTACAAGCCTCTGTCACGTATTGTGTGAGCTTGTGACTATTGCAAGCGCACAGCTGAGAAGTCCTTATTATATTGTCTGCTATATTTACTTCTTATTTATTAAGGCAATTGGTTGATGAAACATTGATTAAAATGCGTGGCGCGAGCGATCTCCGACAGTAAACTGATTCTGCTTTGTCTAGGGTAAACACCTGTTGCGACGCGAGCAGTAACGGCCGCGTCCGGTGTAGACACAGTGTTAAAGCTCATTCTGCCTTATAACGCTACGTTACAACATCAAGCAATATTCCAAAAATTTATATAATTATAACACTTTATATAGGGCCATTTTGCATTAAGAGTAGCCTAGTTTCACGTTTAGTATACATTTTGCTTACTAATTATTTAAAATAGTATAAAAGTATTGTACATATGTAATTAAAAACGTTTTCATTATGATATTATTAATTGTACTTTAGTAAAAAGATCTGAGTTCTTCCTCCACTGGTAGAGATTAGAGGAATTAAGAGTAAAAATAGAAGATAATAAGGTTTTGTCAGTGACACTTTTTATATATTTATTGATACAAGTTATGACTAAATTAAAAGACAAAGTCGTTAGTGAAGATTATGCAACAGTATTTAGAATATAATATAATATAACATGCAATGCAAACTAGTTTGGTTACAGCTCAACTGTATAATTCTCATTCTATCATTCCCCCTGCCTCCATTACATATCTGTGTCACACGAGTGTTTGATCACCACATTTGAGTGATCATTGCAAAACGTGTTTATAAAATATATGTATTCTGTTTATAGCTGTGTAAAGTACCCATCAAAAGTTTGTACACACCAATAGGAAAGTGTCCAAACTTTTGACTGGTATACTGTACTATAATACACATAAATAATATTGCTACTGTATTATAATATACACATAAATAATATCGGCCGATATATCGGTATCGGGCTTTTTTTACTCCCTAATATCGGTATCGGCATCGGCCCCCAAAAATCCATATCGGTCGGGCTCTATTCTTAATGTAATTGATCAAACTTTAATTCATGTTATCTTTTATTTTTATCCTGATTATTTATATAAAGTAAAAGAAATTTAATTTTTAAGGTATATTTTGCGACATTGTTAATTGTTATTAAGCAATAAGGCATAACATACTTTTTTAAAATTACAAGCATGTCAGGTCAAAATTAATTCTTAAACCGAATTATGCTTGTATCATATACTCACCTAAAGGATTATTAGGAACACCTGTTCAATTTCTCATTAATGCAATTATCTAATCAACCAATCTCATGGCAGTTGCTTCAATGCATTTAGGGGTGTGGTCCTGGTCAAGACAATCTCCTGAACTCCAAACTGAATGTCAGAATGGGAATGAAAGGTGATTTTAAGCAATTTTGAGCGTGGCATGGTTGTTGGTGCCAGACGGGCCGGTATGAGTATTTCACAATCTGCTCAGTTACTGGGATTTTCACGCACAACCATTTCTAGGGTTTACAAAGAATGGTGTGAAAAGGGAAAAACATCCAGTATGCGGCAGTCCTGTGGGCGAAAATGCCTTGTTGATGCTAGAGGTCAGAGGAGAATGGGCCGACTGATTCAAGCTGATAGAAGAGCAACTTTGACTGAAATAACCACTCGTTACAACCGAGGTATGCAGCAAAGCATTTGTGAAGCCACAACACGCACAACCTTGAGGCGGATGGGCTACAACAGCAGAAGACCCCACCGGGTACCACTCATCTCCACTACAAATAGGAAAAAGAGGCTACAATTTGCAAGAGCTCACCAAAATTGGACAGTTGAAGACTGGAAAAATGTTGCCTGGTCTGATGACTCTCGATTTCTGTTGAGACATTCAGATGGTAGAGTCAGAATTTGGCGTAAACAGAATGAGAACATGGATCCATCATGCCTTGTTACCACTGTGCAGGCGGGTGGTGGTGGTGTAATGGTGTGGGGGATGTTTTCTTGGCACACTTTAGGCCCCTTAGTGCTAATTGGGCATCGTTGAAATGCCACGGCCTACCTGAGCATTGTTTCTGACCATGTACATCCCTTTATGGCCACCATGTACCCATCCTCTGATGGCTACTTCCAGCAGGATAATGCACCATGTCACACAGCTCGAATCATTTCAAATTGGTTTTTTTGAACATGACAATGAGTTCAATGTATTAAAATGGCCCCCACAGTCACCAGATCTCAACCCAATAGAGCATCTTTGGGATGTGGTGGAATGGGAGCTTCGTGCCCTGGATGTGCATCCCACAAATCTCCATCAACTGCAAGATGCTATCCTATCAATATGGGCCAACATTTCTAGAGAATGCTTTCAGCACCTTGTTGAATCAATGCCACGTAGAATTAAGGCAGTTCTGAAGGCGAAAGGGGGGTCAAACACAGTATTAGTATGGTGTTCCTAATAATCCTTTAGGTGAGTGTATTTGTCAGCGAAGTTTATAATCGAAAAATATCGTAGATAGTTAAAAAAAACTTTATCTCTAATCATTTCGGATAGCTGTATGCTATGCTACTATCTTAGCTAACTAAAAAAACCCAAAGAACAAGAAATGTTTAATTTCACAATCTATAGCTTTGGTTATATACTAATATATGAAACGTATAAGTTAAAAGACATGAATTGTCGTTATAACGTAGTTCAAACGACTTGTATAATAAAGTGATATCTGATTTGTAACCAGGCACTAAAGCAATTACCCATAAAACGTGCTTTGAACCACAATTGGATTGCTTGGGTCCAAAGCTGGGACTCTTCACCACACCGGTGTGGGAGGCGGGCGCGTTAACAAGGATGCTATAGACTTAAGGCGCTAGCGTCAGTCACTAGCTAGGGAAGTCAGGTTTATTTGCACAGCTCTTCCTGGCCCATTAAATAGGCCTATATAATATTGAGACATTCTTAAAGACTACCTTTCGTACTTTGTAATTTTAGCGGCATCTAGTGGTGAGGTTACGAGTTGCAACCAACAGAAGTTATGGTGGCCGATAGGAAAATATGTCATCGTCTGAGACAGCAGAGAGTAGCCAGTTAAGCAATGAGGTTTCTTTACAAAGATAAATTGATAAATTGTGTTTACTTAATTATTCAGTAAAACGATGTTATTGCGAATATTATTGTTACTTGTGCATCATTGTGTCAGTGTTTTATTCGAATTTAGCTTGAATTTAGTTTAGCTAGCTTCTTTGCACCAAGAACAACACGCAGAGAAGTTTTTCCGTTTAGGGCCACTATTCAATGTAAGGGGACCCGCGGTGTATGTAGATAAAAATAGCTCACTCTAAGGTAATAAAAACATAACGGTTCATTATGTGAGGTCTTTGTACACCATTTAAAACATAGTTGTGTATATGATATTGCATTTCTGTCAACAGATCCTCCAAAATATTACACAATGCACCTTTAAATGTTGATTTGAAGATTTGTCAGTTGCATTATTATTGCAGTCAAACCTGGTTCAGAAAGCTTTTTGTTACTCAAACTAACTCCATATAATAGCATGATCAGTCACACGAAAATAATCAAATATAAAAGCAGCAATTATCGGGGCCAAGCGCAAATAAAGCCACACCAAGACGACGGCTGGGTGGTTTTTGAGCGTCGGTCGGCTTTAGTTTTCTCTGACGCCGTCAGCTGTTTTACAGCCGATGTTGCATGTCAAATCAGAGGCGGAGCTCGTTGGAGAGAAAGAGAATGAGCGCGCGAGAGAAAAACTGAGCTGACGAAAGCAAACAAACGACGGAGTAAAGACGGAACTCACTCACTTGTCACTCTTGTCATCTCATTTGACCAGAGGATTATTTTAATAACATGGCTTTGTGGAATCAAGACGTCGAAGACCAGCTAGTCACCATGATCCAGGAAAAGCCGCCTCTGTATGACTTTACAGAGAAACTGTAAGCAAACCGAGTGGTGAAATCTGAACTCTGTTGTGAGATCGAAGGAAAACTTGTTATATCAGGTACGTTTTTCTTTTTGGCTATTAAAGGGTTAGTTCACCCAAAAATGAAAATTCTGTCAGTATTTACTCACCCTCATGTTGTTCCAACCCCGTAAGACCTTCGTTCATCTTCGGAACACGAATTAAGATATTTTTGATGAAATCTGAGAGCTGGATCACTCCTCCATAGGCTTCTAAGGGATTGAAACTTGCCAGCCCCGAAAAGTTATTAAAGACATCGTTAAAATAGTCCAAGTGACTACAGTGGCTCAATCTTAAGTTTATCAAACGACGAGAATACTTTTTGTGCGCAAAAAAACAAAAATAACGACTTTATTTCAACTATTCATTTCCTTCTCTGTGGGCCTCGAGTCAGTTCACTAGTGTAAAAGCGTAGAGCTTCTGTTGTTGTACGTCACACACATCACCCACATGACCAGCGTCGGCCAATAGTGAGCCTACGTGTGACGTAGCTCTACGCTATTACACTAAGTTAACTGACTAGAGGCCAACGGAGAAGGAAATGAATAGTTGAAATAAAGTCGTTATTTTTGTTTGTTTTTGCGCACAAAAAGTATTCTCGTCACTTGATAAACTTAAGATTGAGCCACTGTAGTCACTTGGACTATTTTAACGATGTCTTTAATAACTTTTCGAGGCTGGCAAGTTTCAATCCTTTTGAAGCCTATGGAGGAGTGATCCATCTCTCAGATTTCATCAAAAATATCTTAATTCGTGTTCCGAAGATGAACAAAGGTCTTACGGAGTTGGAACAACATGAGGGTGAGTAATTACGGACAGAATTTTCATTTTTGGGTGAACTAACCCTTTAAGGTCATTAGCAAAAACTGCTCGTTATTGTTCGCTAGTCATGAACACTTGCAGGGTTGCCAACTCTCACACATTCAGCCTCAATCTCACGGTCTCACGCTCAACAAAGACATCTCACGCTAAATTAGACATTCTTCTGTGCTGTATTTTTTTTTCACTCATCTGCACAAATTTCCAAATTACTATAAGCAAGTTCAGGCTCTTAACTACTGATTGGACCACTGCATTTTCTCACCCAGAGAAAAATCGCGGACAAAGAGGACACTGACACCGACAGACTAGACAGAGAAGGTTACTTTTGATATGGAACAAATTCTCAGCTGTCAGATTCTTTCAATATTTCCAACGTTTTGGCGCTTTTAAATGTGACAGATCGCTGTAGCGCGTCAGTTCAAACGGCACGTGATACAGTAGCCTACAAGGCTAGCCCTTGTATTGTTTTGTGCTAATTTGTTTAATCCGTACTGTAGAAGAGCAAAAATTACCCTTGCTGGGACCAGTGTTGGGTGTAATGCACTACTTAATCCTTCCCTCGCGTTTTGTAACAAATCCTTCCCTCGCGGGTCAAAATGACCCGAAGCCCTAAATTATACTTCATTTTTTTTGTCCCGATTTTTTTTTATATTATATAATTTTATATTTAGATAATATTTTTTCATTCTTTTAACTTAAAAGGTTTATTCGTGAAATTGTGAGTTATATTTTGAATTTAATTCAGCTCAAAATATCTTACATTAGGTGTGTTTGCCGACCTTTTGTGGAAAAATAATAATATAACATGATATTTCGGGACTCTTGCCACTAGATGGTATTATAGCTCTGTATGGAGCAAACGAGCTGTTCCCCCTGGGTCATAAAGTCAGTTTACTTCAGTATGCATTCAGATACACATAGACATTTCTAAAATAATTTTTGCCAAAGTTTTAGCATTTTTAGTTTGAATTTTGAGCATTTTTTTTTTTATGTGTACTGAAGAATTCCTCGCATTCCATTTATTCCTATGGGGGTCAATTTGAACCGCGAGGGAAGGATTTGTTACTTTTTTAAATTTCAACCACAAGTCCTCGAATCCATTCTTTTTTGTGTGTGTGTGTGTATTCGTGGTTCTCTGAGAACACAATACACGCAACGCACTACAAGAAGCGTGAAGCCTCAGCGAATTCAGGTGCACAGAGGACGGGCAGGCAACACTGGATCCTGACCCAGTTTTTGGAACCCCACACCAAAAGAAAGGAAACCACGTCCAAGCAAGCTATCAGGGTAATATATATATTTATTAATTTGAGTTAAAGGGAAACAACATCTAGCTTATTTCATTTACTTACTTTAATTAGCTTTGGATCAAAGCATCAACTAAATGTCAACAATGTAAATACAAATTGGCAAAATATGGCCACTGATTATCCAGGTGATGGTTAATACCACTTTTAGGGCTGCACGATTATGGCCAAAATGATAATCACGATTATTTTTATCAATATTGAGATCACGATTAATTATCACGATTATTTGTTGATTTTAACCAAAACAAATTTTATTGTCACACAGGCTAATTATAACTGCTTTCACATCCATATTGTGCTACATTCCTGCTAATGTACAAATATCTGCATCAAAATTAAACGGGTCCTCTTATTCACCAAAATTCAGTGCATCTCCTTAAAGAATAAATAAAAATAAATAAAACAAAGAAAATGTAGCAAAACTTCAACAGGGCACTATTTTACATTTTTGTAAATATATTTAGGAAGCAAAATATAAACTTGCATTGTACCTGCATAATGGATGTGAATAAAACTCAAAATATACAATCAATAAAAAACAAATATTCCATTACAGAATGTAACCAAATGAGAACATTTCAAGGCAGAACTATGGAAGTTCGATTAATGGACAAAATTCAGAGTCATTGTTATTTGACGCTTAAGAAACTTAAAACCTGGTTGTGGTACAGTATCAGTGATTAGTTGTGAAATCTTACTGCATAAATTGAATCTTATTTAATCCTCCATATGAAAGTTTATGTGCTCGAATTATTTCTATTTATTAAACAATAGTTCAGGACAAGACGTTTGTAGTACTGATTATTGGAGTCCATTAATCAAACTTCCATGCCTCTAATATAGTATTTATATATTACTATGTAGTATGTACAAATTTACTAATGCTCACACCCGGTCTCTCCCGCGCGCAGACAGACACACACCCGGTCTCTCCCGCGCGCAGACAGACACACACCCGGTCTCTCCCGCGCGCAGACAGACACACACCCGGTCTCTCCCGCGCGCAGACAGACACACACCCGGTCTCTCCCGCGCGCAGACACACACCCGGTCTCGCACTGTCGAGCCCGCTCTTGGACACTCTCTCTCTCTCTCTCTCGTGCACTGTGGCTCATGGAGGCACGTGATCAGACAGTGGTTTACGGAGCGCTAGATTGGCTTTGCAAAATAAACAACCTTTGATACGGAGCATTCTGTGAACAGAATGACGCATTTTAAATATCGCTCGATCACGCGAATTTGATCGTGGGAAGCCAAAATCGTGATCATGATTAAAATTCGATTAATTGTGCAGCCCTAACCACTTTATTTACATGCAGCCTTTCATGTTAACTTGGTTTAGTTCTTACATTGTCATCCACAATATGCCATTAAGTGCATCTGAATAAAGCCATAATAATCACATTGACTCGGTGGCGTAGCGGACGGGCACGCAGGGCGCGCTTGTTGGAGGGATTAGTTAGATTAGCTTACTCCTCATTTCAACTTGTTTTACATGAAATACTTCTCTTC
This sequence comes from Gila robusta, assembly GCA_030770095.1. Classification (NCBI taxonomy): domain Eukaryota; kingdom Metazoa; phylum Chordata; class Actinopteri; order Cypriniformes; family Leuciscidae; genus Gila; species Gila robusta. The sequence goes on from JAVALU010001573.1 coordinate 554,790, forward strand.
TAATTTTTTCACTACTTATGGGCCACAAGAGAAATATTAAGAAAATAAAACATTTATACCGTTATCAATACGTTGAAGTAGATTCAGCTCAGATTTCATCGTCTCTGAGAGAATATGTAGCCTACCGTTAACCCTCTGGGGTCCAGAAACGCGCCGGCGCGTTTTGCTGTTTTTTTTTCCACATAGCAGCAACATAGACTTAAAATACTCCGTCATTTTTGGTCATATAAATAAAATCAATACATGATTATAAACTATAGAGCAGGGATGGGCAACTCCGGTCCTCGAGGGCCACTGTCCTGCAGAGTTTAGCTCCAACCCTGACAAAAATTATTTTTTAGTAATCCTAAAAACATTGATTAGCTTTTTCAGGTTTGTTTAATTAGGGTTGGAGCTAAACTCTGCAGGACAGTGGCCCTCGAGGACCGGAGTTGCCCATCCCTGCTATAGAGGGTCTTCTTTTTTTGTGTACACTCACATTAACATCAAAACCGTGTGCTTTTGTAAAATGAAGAAAATAAACAGGGTGTGCTTTCTGCCTCTCTGTCTCCGTTAACTTTTTTTCTGGAGCACGTCTCTAAACTTAAACAAAGCTCAGCGAATACTATTCACCCAAGCATGAGCAATATATCTTTATAATCATTTAAGTTTGTACTTTTAAAATATCTAATTCAAAACTAAAATAAATATTCTCTGTTTATGTAATCTATAAAAAAAGAGAGAGGTGTCAGCCGATTTCATTATCGTTCTCTCAGCTCATTATTCTGCTAATGTGACACGCCCACGGAGAGCGCGCGGTATTCAAACGCAAATGATCTGAAGCAACACATGCAAACGTGTCAACGCCCCTCATAAACGCGATAACACAACAAATGTAATCATCAGATTAATGTACTATTTCTTCTTGTGAGGCTGTGTAAGGAATAATCCTGGGACATTTACCTCAGAACATGTGCTGGTTTATTTTCATTTCGAGGAGCAACGGATCCATCTGAGAAGTACGTTTTTTTTATTATTGTTCTAATCGCGATATCATAGTGTATGTAAACCGCAAAAAGACTGTTTAAATATGAATCGCGTCTGTGTGTGAATGAATGAACTGAACAGTTTTTACCAAACCCTATTGCTATACTGAGATGAAAATCGACTGAAATATGTTGAAATAACGTTAAAATGTCTTTGTATTAGCAACGTATTAAACTGCAAATTAATATTTATATGCCCTAATATAGGCTCATAAAAACAACAAACGATATGCCTATGTTACAGACGAAATATGAAAGACAACATTTCGTTGACTAGTTTTGGATAGATTATTAACTGTTTACTGTAAACTAGACTACTGCCACATTGAATAAGCTTTTGTTCACCAATTTCTGCTCAAATGTTAAATATATTAGGCTATGTTTGTTTTGTCAAAAATAAAGTCATCAACTAGGATGCTATTATAGTGTTTGTTCCAATGTAGGCATTATTCAAACTAATGAATCCTTAACTTTGAAATATGTATGATAAAATGTATACTTTAGTTTTTACAAAGAAATATTACACTTGAAATATTGTTATTTTAATTGTTGCTGTAATTGTAACCTTTTTAATAAAATAGCAAATAATATATTTACAAGGTAGATGTAAACAAAATCTTAAAAGGTCAATATAAGCCTTTTCTTCAAATTATTTGTATTGTGTTTTATTAGTGACAAATTTGGGGAGAGGATACATATCCAAAACTTTCTGAAAATACAGTATGAGAATTAACTACACAATTACTAGAAATGTTCACCTTGGATATTATACAATTTGCAAGCAAAAATACAAGTGGAAAAATACTATTTTTTTCTAGATGTTTCCAACTGTGAACCAATTTTGTAGTATATATACAGGGCTGCCAACTTTTGAGTTCAGCTTAGAGTGAGGTTATGGGGGAAGGGCTTGTTGAGGGGCGTGGCTTGGTGTGGGAAAAAATACAAACACAAAATCCTTGCATTAGCAGAAGTGTATTAAGTATACTGTATATTGATTGTCAAAGTATTTGGTATCTGTACAGAATTTCTTGGGAGATTTACATTACATTTAATTTTACATTTAACATTTTAATTGACATTCTGTTCTTAGAAAACAATAATTAACATTAACTACTAGGCATGTCCAGATATTTGTCATCTGGAAATGCTTTTGTACTGTTTTTTATGATAAAGTTATGTAAAAGAACTGCTCAGTGCTGCAAAACAAACAACTCTGCTAATGCTAACTTAATTCTATATAAACTATATAACAGCATAGGCCTATTAGTTACTAGCCTAAACTGGATGGAGACAAGGAGCGCCCTGTAACTCACTGACCTGCCTGCGTTCACAATTCACACGGTGCAGATGGGAGGGAGAACGGCTGACTACACAGTTTATGGGAATAAATTGTGTATTTCCCTCACAATTGTCACAAACAACTCACACTATCTGTCTGGTCTCCAGAGCCGGTCCGAGCCTTTTGGGGGCCCCCTCCCACTACGCGAAGTCCCCTGTGCTTGACGATTATTGACACAAATGTCACACAATAATGATACATTATAAATGAATACAGTGAGGTTATGTATTAATACAAAATAAATACTTAATAAAAAATAGATGCCAACTTAAATAAAAAAGTTTTAACTTTTACTTTACTCTTTTAGGCTACTAACTCTTTGAAACTTCTTAAAACAAACTGTCTCAAAACATATAAAATAAATTATTTGCTAAAATAATGACAAAACTGAGAAATCAGAAACATAATGAGAGCAAGGGTTCAACAATGACAATTATTGTTGAAAACTGTAAAAATATTATTATTTCTCAACTGTCTCAATACAGTGTAACTGTCCTCAAAATCTTTTTTATTATTATTATTGTAACAGACTTACATGTACATGACAGAATCCAACAATGTCTGTTACTATAATACCGGTAATGATGTACTGGCGCTCATTGTATGTGTGTATGCAATGTATTTTTCCCCTCGGGGCTTGCCGTAGATAGGAATGGGTTGTGCGCACTTGGTACTGGAGTGTCGCGGGTTTTTGGAGTTAGTGATCTGATGTGTGGTATAATAAAGTGGAGAAGAGTTCAAACTGCTATGTTTATTTATTTATTCATACTGCTACCCTTACACCTAGAAGGTTAAGTTCCCTTGCGGCTGTTTTCTCCAACTTAAACCGATACCGTGACTATGCGCAGTTGCGCACGAACTGTCTATGCATGCGCGAGGTGTCTAGATTATGCGCTGGCAAGGGATTTGTAGGCTGCTGTATCACGTGCCGTTTGAACTGATGCGCTACAGCGATCTGTCACATTTCAAAGAGCCAAAACGTTATTTATTGTGTGAATCTCGTAAAAATATTGACAGAATCTGACAGCTGTGGATTTGTTCCATATCAAAAGTAACCTTCTCTGTCTTGTCTGTCAGTCTCAGTGTCCTCTTTGTCCGCGATTTTTCTCTGCGTGAGAAAATGGATGTGTGGCGTGAGAGCGTGTGAAAAGGGTCAATTGCGTGAGTCTCACGCTCAATGCGTGAGAGTTGGCAGCCCTGTGTATATATATTTCTTTTCTTGTGTCCTTGTATTCTTTCTTGTGGCTCAGTGACACACCTGTGAAAAGCTCATTATGCAGGCTCATTAAGCAGGTCTTTTGTCTTCACAGGTGTGAATCAGACCATTATACATGAGTCACACCCATTTCGCATATTGCCTTTCCAAACAAAAAGTGTTTTACTAAATTTAAATCAATGTATTGTTTTATGTGAATGATTTGGCAGAATGATTTTCAGATCATTTTGAAGCAAAAATCCTAGGCGAGGACATCCATTAGTCAAAAGTCTTGTGGACACATATTTAGTATGTGTTTTGTGGCCTTATTTCAGAGACTTTAAGTTTTAGTTTTTTCAATAACCATGCATAAACAATATTCTCTCAAAAATACAAACATGTACATACATCTTGCTCACATATTATGGTAGCCCTGTTTGTGCTATATAGAGTGAATTTACACCATTGCCATTAACATTTTTATAAATAACTGAAAAAAGCACAAATGTCAGAGCATGTCAGAACACCTCCAGGACCCCAAAAACACCTTGGACCCCAGAGGGTTAATGCAGCGTCAGATGTTTTTACTTTCACTTTCTGTAGTGAATAATTGACTCTAGACCAAAGTTTGCACTTGCTTGTGTGATATCCACTGGCTCACCTTCATGGTTTAAAATGTAAATATTTACAATATTGTGCAAAAAATTCCTTTTAAAATTATGGACAGAGATTTAGCTTTTGTACACGTCATTTCTCGTGATACAACCAAGTAAATTATTAAATAAATGACTTAATAAACACACCACCACCCCCGCCGCCAAGGGCCCCATGGATTTGTGCTAATGGTAGCTATTCGAAACCAGCATTTCGCACCTGAACTCACCCCAACCAAATATAGGCCAATTTACAAGGTTTTGTTTTTACAATGCCCTGCAAAATGTCCCGTTATTGTTATGATTGTTTGGTGTTTAGATCTATAGTTTAACAGCAATCTCATTGTAGATATTTTATTTTTTTAGGAAACGTTATGTGCTAGTGATTCCAGTTCACCTTGACACCCGGACTAGCCCACACACTGACACCCGGACTAGCACACCTGAAGAGCCCTATTTAGAGTCTGAGCAAAAGTCCTGCAGTCCTCTGGTAGAATGCAGCATCTTTGGAGCAGAATCCACATCGATTATAGATGACCCTTTGCAAAGCACATTCAGCCGGGCAAGCACTCCGAGGCCTCGGAAGAAACGTAGCAGGCGGTCCCTAGACGACTGCCAGTGACGAGTCATCCAAATTGATTTGCACCATATGGAAAATTTTGAAAAGGATAGCGCATCAGGAGGAGCAGAATGACGTCATTGCAGCATATTGCAAAAACTTTGAGTACAGAATGCGCAGTCTACCACCACATTTTCTTCCACATTTTCAACATGAGGTTGACAACTGTCTCTTTAAAGGTACAATATGTAGGATTTTTGCAGTAAAATATCCAAAAATCACTAGGCCAATGTTATATATTTTGTTTAGTTGATTACTTACAATATCCCAAATGTTTCAAACAATTTGTAAATCGTGAGAAAATTGCGATTTTAACCAAGGAAACGGGACGTGTGAGCAGGGGTGAGGAGTCGCCAGTCAATGACGTCATATCCGTGTTACCCTCGGTTTCCGCCAGGTTTGACCTCGTACTGCCGTAGTAACCATGGCGACAGACGTTGACAACTGGCCCGTTATGCCTAGCAGGACGCTCACGCTGTTGTTGTTTTGTTCAAACATTTTGGACCATGGCAAGCAGACTTTGAGACAAAAAGAGGACTAAAACGAAGATCAACATCTTTCGAGATGCCGAGAGCTCCACGTCTGCGACTAACTTCGACTTGACAGAGACGCGAGTGTTGCATGTACTTTTAGACAGGTGAGCAAATGTACATAAAACAAATGTTATCAATGTTAATCAGTGTTATTTAGTTCAACATGATGAAATGTTAGAATATGATCTGTATGTTATTCTAATGTTGATCTAGCTTAACGTACTTAAGTCTCATACAGCCAACACACAACCTAACTAACAACATTCAACACACTCAAATGCCGTTTAGTGTGATAGTGTAACTGTTAGAGCAAGTGAAACAGCGCTGCGTTACCTCAAGTTTGATTCGTCTAATAAACTGACCTGTGTGAGTATTAATTCAGCACTTGCGTGTAGTTCGGTAGAATGAAATGTCCTTATTCTTTTATATCCGCGGGACTCGCGTTGTGTGTGGCGCTGGTATACGTCTAGCAATCGCGCCCTGCTTCACACCACAGTCATGTTAAAAACATTAATGTATTCACTCATCCATAAAAGATCCATCAGCTTGACGACAAGATCCATAATTCAGCTTAATGTGGAATATACGTCATCAATATATGTATATATATATAATATACGCCTTTGTTATTGTAAGAGGTTAGCGACCTCTGGTGGCGAAAAATCCTGTACCTGTACCTGTATATTGTACCTTTAAGTATTCTGTGGGACCAGAACCATCTTCCAGCAATCATAAACATCTGTAATGTTTGTGGCAACGAAGATGTGTAACATTTTTAACATGTACACAACTAAATTCTGCCCACTTACATTTTGTATTATATTGTACCTAATTGTACTCAATTTTTATATTTATGCTTTTGTCATTCTGTCCATTACACTGCAGATTTTTATAATAAAACACTTTGACTTGCACACTCACTTGTTAATCAAGATTGAATTGATCGAGATTATGTAATGCAAAAGTTTTTACAAGTTTAGGATCACTTAGAGCTGACACAATATCAGATTTTGACCACACAATTATCATGGCCAAAACAATTCATAACAATATTATTGTTTTCTACATGTATTATTTCCATTTATAAGTAAAAAAAAAACAAAAAAACGTAATAAATTGTTATTAGTCAAAATATTTTTTTTATAATCTAGAATTTATTTAAAATAATGTTTTCTATTTTGTGGCCATTGAATCAAAATACAAGTCTAGGGAGACCAAGGCTGCCAAGAAGCGCAGGGTAATCATCAAACTTTCCCCAAAAGGAGATACAATCTCGATAGTTTGTATTTTGCCTCCGTATGAGTGGAGTGAGAAGTTCTTACAACATGTGGAACTGAACAGGAAAAAGCAGAGCGAAATTTTTAAAGTCTGAGGTTCGGTTGTCTCCAGCTCTCGGCACAGGTTCGGAAAAGCCCCTTGTGCCTGTTGATGCAGTATCCATGATTTCACCCATTTAGTGCGGTTTCTCCTTATCCTTTTATTTCTTTCTCCACAAGAAGACCAAGGGCTGACAATGCCAGTTTCATTTGCAACTTAGCAGACATAATTGAAAAAGCTACACGAATCTGTCTGTAATGAGCGCGGCTGGTGTAAAAAAAGGTAAGCAAGCGCTGCTTGCTTTGTTTTAGCTCTTCCGGTTTCCCTTTTGATTGCCGAATACAGACTACTGCCACCTGCTGGTATGGGAGAGTTATGTCCTCTCACGCAAGTGCAGAGCAGAACGTACATGCTAGTACATGCTAGGTTGTAGTCTGTCCAGTCGGCTTTCTTCAGTGCTAGTTCTTTGCGTCTGTTTGGTGTGTCCCTACCTTTAGTTTAACTGCTTCTATTGCTCTTCTCATTTGCCGGTGCAGTACATGATTTTCTTGCCTGGATCATACCATTCTCGACCTGACTTCCACTTTTCGTTGAACTGTTTTTTCTTTTTCTTTGTTTCCCTATGCGGAGGTTGAACCAACTCTAGGGAAAGGCTAAAGGTAGCGTAATGTAAGTGTAATCAATCAACTAGGCACTTATTTTAAATACGACTGAATTTGTATGCTCACAATTTACTATAAACATTGTAAGGTAGTAATGTAAAGAATATATTGATTTTACTTTTGTAAGACACTTTTTTTGGTGTGTGTTAGCCTCAGTCAGGGCCTAAACTATAGTAAAAAATATATATACAAACTTTTAATTAATAGTTTAATTAATAATTTTTTCTAATGTTCATCTTTGGAATCTTTTTGAGGAAATAAAGGGACGGGGGGGACGTTGATAACATGGCTAGCGCTATTCGATATGGAAAATGCAAGTAATCTTAGTTAGGAGGACATTGTTGCAAATTTATCATCCATGCTGTTTTTGAGATGAACTTTTAATGAAAAGCTGGATTTATTTGTCAAAAGAAGACCTACAATAGAGCTTAATCTGGAGCAGAAAGCCAAATATTTTGAAAGCATTTCAGCCCGAGCAATTACAAGCGATATGACAGCATCAATCAAGGAGCTAAAGCTTTACTGCTGGAATTGTTTGCTGTTTGGGTAAGTTAATTTAAAATCTAATAGGTTATGTGCCAACTCATTTTATTCAGGCCGCCACTGCCACTGTTTTATATATGTTAAGCTTTATTTGAGAAAAAAGTCATTTTGCAGACTTATTGATCATATTGTATATTATATCATAGAACATAAAATTCACACCATTGTTTTGTACGGTATTTGAATGTGATGAAAAGCTGGCTGTGTGTATCATACTGTGTAAATCATATTCAAACAATCTGTCCCTCGATTTCACATATTTCAGTTTGGCAATATAGTTTATGAAAAGCCCAATTAGTAAAATCACACTCACATAAACTAAACGGAAATGTGTGCGATTGGTTATAATGCTCAACACTGCAAAACGAAATCTGTTGGAAATGCTGCAGTCGGATGGATCGAATGAATGTTAAGTATTGTAGTTTAACTAATTTTATCACTTAAATATATTCTATTATATACATTTTTTAGGCTGAAAATCCGCAAGAATCACATCCCTGAAGTTTGCTTACTTTATGAATTGGAATTAAACCTTTTGAGTTTTTGGAACCTGGTTCTTCTGTCTTCTTCATATTAACTGCATCATGCATCATTACAGCAAGTGGGTGTGACAACAATAGATGATGAGCTCAGATGGGAAAGAGTGGTGGTTTTCTTGGTGGTTTCAAGAATTACATAATCAGAGAATATTTGTTTTTTTATTTGACTTGCATCTTTCAAAATTAGACACCAAGCTTTCTAAAGACATATATCTCATGTCTGTATGGCAAGTATATACCGAGTTTCGGTTCATTTTTTTTAGGTGTTCCAGAAGAAAGTTCACGGAAACTGAGACAGCAGAAACGCACCCTGTTTGCTTGCTTTATTTTATAAAAGCATGATGTTTCGTTGTTGTGAACGTACACAAAGAAAAGTAGACCCCTTACAGTATCGAATGATGCATTACTCTTATGTGTTCGTCGAAAAATTATTTTAAGTTAAAAGTATTATCTTCAAAATATTTTAAGTTCTTTCTGCTCTTAAAAAATGCAAGTGATCCCCCTGGCTCCTCCGCTTACCCCAGAGGGTTAGTAACTGCCAGCTTGAAAGTTTTTGAGATGTGTCCTAAAGAAAGAGAAGATCTTTGAACAACATTGAGAAGTTCTGAGATTACGCAACACCCCTTTAAGTAGCTTAGTAAGTACAGCAGGACTGAAAAACTCAGTTCCTGGAGGACCACAGTCCTGCAGAGTTTAGTTCCAACCCCGCTCTAACAAAATAAATAATGGTCTTTCACACCGGAGGAACATTTTCATAGTTCCTGTAACTATTGGTGGAACTACCTGTTTTATGGTGTGTTATCACTGCAGAAACTGGGAACGATTGCAGCTATAGGAACGTCTTTTGGGGGGACTAAATTAGCTCCTATTTCAGAGTAGGGTGTAACCCAGCACAATAGGAACTACCAGTGACACAAATGTACACTGATTGGCTGAACGTATGCAAAACACTGGCACTCGCCATTTTTAAAAAGCCATTGAAAACAGTTGATTGCATATAGGATCTAGCATACATGTTATACATTTTGATGTCGGTTCCTTTGTGGCATTAAACTGGGATTAATTTTTGTCTTTTTTCACCATTGAAAGAGAAGAATCAAGATCCGAATGAAATGGAAGAGAAAGATCAGTACAAGACACATCATGATTTCATAACTGAAGAAAAATCTTTTCTAAGGCTAAAAGAACATCCTCACGAAAAAGGGCTCAAAAAACAGGTACTGAAGGTAATTTCACCTGCAACAGTGTGAAAAGAGTTTCAGTGTACACGGAAACCTTAAAGTCCACATGAGAATTCACACTGGAGAAAAGCCTTTCAAATGCCAACAATGTGGCACAAGTTTCACTCAAAAAGAAAGCCTTAATAACCACATGAGAATTCACACTGGAGAGAAGCCTTATACCTGCCAACTGTGTGGAAAAAATTTCAGCCGAAAAGGAATTCTTGTCAGGCACTTGAAAATTCACACTGGAGAGGAGCCATAAGGCCCCATTATAAGTTTTTTCCGTTCTTCGTTTAGGGGAAAAAATTAAGTTTGTAATACTTGAGCAATGATATACTGTTAGAGAACATCGACGCCCACACTGCTAAGAGTGGCGTTTAGAGGAATGTATAAATAGGTGTGCTTTCCTCTCTAAATAACTAAAACACACAACAAAATTGCGAAAACAGCAAGCATTTTTTTATAAAGCATAAGAAAAGCATCTGATCATAGCAATGTGGATATGTTTGCACTGAAATTAGCCACTCTAGGAAAATTCATGTCACGTTTATTTACATCACTTTATACAATAGATTGCTTGAAATCAAGCAGGTTTACTGTATTAAATATGATTAAACGAGACACTGACACCGTTTTTCATAAGTACAACATTTTCTACTATAAAGCAGCTCTCAAGTGTGTTCATGTTTTCACTCATGGACGTCTGACCTCCAAGGGCTGAACAGGACAAATGAACCAGAAAAGAGTTCCACGTGAAAGAAGGCAGAGCCTCCGCACACACCTACCTATTACGTTATCAGCACGGACCAATGGTAGTACAAAAGTGTTTACCAGCCGGAGCGAACTTTACAGAAAAATTTGCTTCGTCAAGCTGTTTCGAACTCCCCAAACGAACTTCGTTTTGGCCTGATTTTGTTTGAAATGACTTCACATCAGTTCGTTCTTCGATTTAGCTTGAACTATAATAGGACCTTTACACATGCCAAAAGTGTGGATAGAGTTTAGAAAAACTCTGAAACAAATCTGGTATGTGGCCATTGTTATGAATCTGTAAAACCAAAAACAACATGGTTATCTGTGTCTATAATGGCCCGTTTCCACTGCATGGTACAGTTCGGGTCGGCTCACTTTGTGGTGCTTTTCCACTGCATGGTACGGCTCGTTTTAAATGGTACCACCTCTGTTTAGGTTCCAAGCGTACAGTACCGATACTAAAATGTGACGTGAAAACACAGATCACTGATTGGTCAGAGAGAATCGTCACTACAAGCGACATTGGATTTGCAACAAGAGACACCAAACCCGCTAGATTTAAATGGTCAGCAAAAGCCACCTCAGTTTTATTTGTTTGCACAATTTTTATTAAACGACTTGCTTGAAATTAATAAAAATATAAACTTGAAAAAAGAAATGTCTGGTCAGTAGATGAGGTGCAGCAGACGTTCCTCGCGTTGGTAGCTGAGGAGCGGATGTGACGAGGATTGAAAATGTTTTTCAGCAATTTTAAGAATCGGTCTATAATCCCACCCACTTTGAAGCGGTACTAAACTGCAGTAGAAAAGCAAACCGAGCCATGCCGAGCCGTACTATGCAGTGGAAAAGCGTCATAAGTTGCATGAGTGTTAATGTCAAGAACAAATAACAAGAACTTTACCTGTTTGTGAAGTGTTCCAGAAAAAAGTTAACGGAAACAGATGGCAGAAACCGCACCCTGTTTGTTTCCTTTATTTTACAAAAGTGCAATGTTTTGTTGGTATTGTGAATGTACACAAATAAAAGTATCGCATGATGTATTACCCTTATCTGTATGACCAAAAATTATATTTTGTATTGTTGTCAGGAAAAATAAAGTAATCACCCTCCAGTAATCATGCCTCCACTGATATTACTATTATTGATGCTAATTGATATTAATTGATATTGTATTGATACTATTATTTCTTAATAATCTCAGAGGGTTAATAAGAAATAGAAGATTTTTGAACAATATTGAGAAGAGATTTTTTAATGCTGACTTGTGCAGTCAGCTTCATTGAAAATAATAGCTTTGTAAGATCACGATGTCAGCTTTTTAGGAATTGTTAAAGGAGCGCACTTTTAATGTTTTTCGTTTGCTTTGTGGCATTCAACCAGGATTAACTTCTGTCTTTTTTCACCTCAGATCTGATGCCATTGAAAGAGGAGAGTCAAGATCTGAATGAAATGGAAGAGAAATATCAGAACAAGACACATCATGATTTCATAACTGAAGAAAAGTCTTTTAGTTGCTCACAGACTGAAAATCCTACCTCACGAAAAAGGGCTCAAAAGACAGGGACTATAGGTAATATCACCTGCCACCTGTGTGGACTAAGTTTCAGAAAGCATGGAAACCTTGAAGTCCACATGAGAGTTCACACTAGAAGGAAGCTTTACCCCTGCCAACAGTGTGGAGTAATTTTCAATCAACAAGGAAACCTTAAACTTCATTCGAGAATTCACACTGGCGAGAAGCCTTTCACCTGCTCTCAGTGTGGAAAGAGTTTCAGGCAAAAAGAAACCCTTAAAAGACACATGAGAATTCACACTGGAGAAAGACCTTACACCTGCCAACAGTGTCGAATGAGTTTCAATCAACAAGGAAGCCTTAAAGTCCACATGAGAATTCACACAGGAGAAAAGCCTTTCACATGCCAACAGTGTGGAAAGAGCTTCAATCAATACGGAAACCTTAAAGCCCACATGAGAGTTCATTCTGGGGAGAAGTAGAATAAAGAAAAGTAAAGTCAACATTTTTACATTTTTAAAATTGTTCATGTGTAAAACTGATTTAGAAGCTGTACATACGCCCTTGATGTGCATTAGTGTTCATGGAAATGTAAGTAGCTCATGAGATCGCGTTACACACATTGTTTGTAACAGCAAGATGCATGATGAATAGTTTAGACTTTAGATTAAGGGATGCAAAAAGCTTTGTATAATGATTTATTCATGTGTTTACACATCATGTATAACAGGTGTTAAACTATGGAAGCTTATGGATCGCATTCAATTGAAATGTAATATGCAAAATGGCAATGCATTTCTGTATTTAAATTTACATTTTCCAAATCATAGTGCAACATTTGGAGCATAATGATAATTGAAATTCAATAATATAATTTACATTTGCTATTTCCTACACTAGTTTTAACATATCATTTAAACATAATTTAATGTTTTATAAGTTGCAAAATTAAAATGAATATGTATTACAGAAATTATTAGATATGTTTAACATGTTCAAGCAAAAATTGTAGCAAAATTAAATGTCATTTTTTTTATTGCATATACAGTCACAGTTAGGACTTGAGATTGCATTAAAATTCCTGCAATGAACGTAGCAAAATTCATTGTGGAATTGAAAATACAATCGAGCCGATCACGTCCCCGCCCCGCCCAGTCAATCTGTTAGGCATTTATATATGTTTATTCAGTTGAAAACAAATAAATTACTCTTCTTAACACTGCCTTAAAGGATTAGTTTACCTCAAAATGAAAATTTCCTAATAATTTACTCACCCCAATGCCATCCAAGATATCCATGTCTTTCTTTCCTCAGTGGAACAGAAAATAAGTTTTTTGAGGAAAACATTTCTGGATTTTTCTTTGAATAATGGACTTCAATAGCAACCAGCGTTTTGAAGTCATAAATCAATGCAGTTTCAAAGGTCTTTGAAGTCCTTCAACACAGGCTGTGCACGATCGCAGCTGAGGAATAGGGTCTTATCTAGCGAAACGATAGGTCATTTAAAAAAATATATATATATATATATATACTTTTTAACTACAATTGTTCGGATTGAGCTGATCTGCAACACGCCGGGAACTACGTCATCACGTTGAAAGGTCACGCTCGAAAAAAAAACAAACGTTTAGGTTTTAAAAGATTTAAACACCCAGGATACGTACACATAAGGACCATTTTAAACAATAATATGACACAGACATAAATATGTCATTCAACATACAATACAATTTGAACTATCCTCCTTCGCATGGTGACCTTAGTTCCCGGTGCGTTGCAGATCAGCTCAATCCAAACAATTGTAGTTAAAAAGTATATATATATATATATATATACTTTTTTTCTTTTTTTTTTGACATACTAAATATTTTATTTTTAGAACATTCATTCATTTTATATATTTCCCCACACAAACTCACAAGTGTTTAAAATGTTTTTATTAGGGAATCCAACAATTTGAACATCATTGTTACATCACCTTTTATGATTCCTCATTATTAACATAAAGACAACATAAAAAAAAATAATAATAAAATAAATAAATAATAAATAAATAAATAATAATAAAATAAATAAAAACAAAGGGAAAAAAATAATAAATAAAAAATATTAAAAAGAACAGTTCCCAATACCACCCATCCCACCCTAGGGACATAAGACGTATCACACTAATGAGACAATCAGTACTACACACTCAGCCTACCTAAACACGCCAACTTAAACTACGCTATCAAGGTAGCAGAGAAGCGAAGACCAAATCTTATCAAACTGATCCAGTTTGTTTGATAAAGAAAAACTAATTTTTTCCAGATGTAATAGCCTAACCATTTCGTCCAACCACATTTTAACAGTAGGGACTTTGGTGTTCTTCCAAAACTTACGTATTAGTTTCTTTGCAATAAGAAGTCCATAAGACAACAACTGTTGTTGAGATTTTTGAAAAGCAATGCTATCTGAGAATCCAAATATCACCACCAGTGGGTCAGGCTCTAATCCAACATGTAATATTTCTGACAGAATTTGAAAAATATTAGTCCAGAATGGAGTTAACTTAGAGCAAAGAGCATAACTATGCAAGAGTGTGGCTTCCTCTGTCTGACATTTATCACATATTGGGGAAATATCTGAAAAAATTCTATGCAGCTTTGTTTTAGAGTAATGAAGTCGATGAATAATCTTAAATTGGATAAGGCAATGCCGAGAGTTAACAGAGCATTTATGGATATTCTCTAATGCATTAACCCATAACTCATCACATATCTCCTCCCCCATTTCCTGCTCCCACTGTAATCTTATACCCTGTGTAGAAGGTGGAGTTGTGGATAGTAAAGAGTTATACACCAGAGAAATCAAGTGACTAACCCCACATCCAAGCCCTAAAAGTTCATCAAACTTAGCAGAAGAAGCCTCATCCAGACCAGGAAAATACTTTCTTACATAGTCCCTGAGCTGCAAATATCGGAAAAATTTGTTTTTATGCAAACCGTATTTTGCCTGCAGCTGACTAAAGGAGACAAAAGAACCATCAATGAATAGGTCACCAATATTCCGAATACCAACGTCTCTCCACTTTGTGAAAGCAGAATCCATTGTAGCTATATATAAATTAAAAAAAAAAAAAAATTTAAAGGACCTATCGTTTCGCTAGATAAAACCCTATTCCTCAGCTGCGATTGTGCACAGCCTGTGTTGAAGCACTTCAAAGACCTTTGAAACTGCATTGATTTGGACTTCAAAACGCAAAGAAAAATCCAGAAATGTTTTCCTCAAAAAACGTATTTTCTCTTCCACTGAGGAAAGAAAAACATGGATATCTTGGATGGCATTGGGGTGAGTAAATTATTAGGATGATAATTATAATAATTATTAGTGAAGCGAATACCCATGTTGAATTATTCCCAGTAGCCACGGTGAAACGCCCGGAATAGCTCTCCACGCATCTCGAAAATGACGCAGCGGTCGCATTAGTTCTACGGCCGCCGCCGCCGCCGTTGCCATTGGTGATGTGTGTAGACTGGATATTAAAAGTTTGTTGAATGTTCACCAGTTCGCCAGCAAGGCTCCAAAGTAAAACAAATACAAAATGAAAGTAAAAGACAGCAACCCCTCACATATAACAAAACAAACACAACACAAGTCCAGGCCTGGCCTCTCTTGATCTTCACAGTCGTCGCTCCTCCTTTATGCTTCCGCTCCTCCGTGAGAGATACGAGACCGGTGCGTCTCACAGGTGTCGTTCATCATTAATCAAGTCACCGGCCTCGCACCGTTCTCTCACGTCCCTCGACCTGGTCCTGCTCGCCACAATTAGTTACATATTTAATTTAAATAATAATTATTATTATAATTAGATATCTTTGCAGCAAACACAGAAGAGATGAGCATTATTTCTGGTCTTTCATATGTAGCCCATAAATCATTGCATGTCCTTTGCTTTGTTTAATAATAGCCTAAAGTATACAGCTACATTTGGACTGTAAATTGTTTTGTGTTTTATCTCCATGTAAGGTGTCCTTGAGTGTCACGTAAGGCGGCCATAAATAATATGTATTATTATAGTTATTATTATTATTAATCTATATTTAATTTATAATTTATGCAGTGAAGACTGTGAAGTGTTTTATAACTTTATTCAATTTTTTTATACATATATATCCTACCTGTTAGACCTACCATAAAATTACTGGTTACATGGGTCAAAAAACAATGAAAACAATAACGTTTTGTGCATTTTGACAGGGCAATTAAAAATCTGAACCGGTCTGACTGGGCCAGTATAGAAAAAATGTAGCCCTGATATATTGAAGGGAAGGGATATGGGACATTATTATAATGTGAAGATTGTTTTAAGTTCACTTAAATTAAAAGTTGTTATATTATTTAACGCCTAATAAATGATTAAAAAAATTATAACTTTCAATTATACTGTAAGGCTGAATGCCTATAATTAGTGTTTAAAATTGAGTAAAAAAAAACTTTTTTCATAGAGACATCTGTAGCAGTATTGGTATTGTTGGTGATACTGGCTTTCTTTCATAAAAAGTGATTAATCGTGATTAATTACAGAATTTGAATCGATTGACAGCACTATTATATATAAATATATACACTATATTGCCAGAAGTATTGGGACACCCCTCCATATCATTGAATTCAGGTGTTCCAATCTCTTCCATGGCCATAGTTGTATAAAATCAAGAACCTAGGCATGCAGAATGCTTCTACAAACATTTGTGAAGGAATGGGTCACTCTCAGGAGCTCAGTGAATTCAAGTGTGGTACCGTGATAGGTTGCCACCTGTGCAATAAGTCCATTCGTTAAAATTTCCTCCCTACTAAATATTCCACGGTCAACTGTTAGTGGTATTATAACAATGTAGAAAAGCCGCAACTCAGCCACGAAGTGGTAAGCCACATAAAATTACAGAGCGGGGTCAGTGTATGCTGAGGTGCACAGTGCGCAGAAGTCACCAGAGTCACCACTCTGCATCTTTCTGCAGAGTCAATAGCTACAGACCTCCAAACTTTGTGTGGCCTTCAGATTAGCTCAAAAACAGTGCATAGAGAGCTTCTATGGGTTTCCATGGCCGAGCAGCTGCATCCAAGCCTTACATCACCAAGTGCGATGCAAAGCACCGGATGCAGTGGTGTAAAGCACGCCGTCACTGGACTCTAGAGCAGTGGAGACGTGTTCTCTTGAGTGACCAATCACGCTTCTCTGTCTCGCAATCCGATGTACGAGACTTGGTTTTTGCGGTTGCCAGGAGAACGGTACTTGCCTCAGTTGGCATTACACATACGGGAAAGAAACGTCAGAGGGTTATGGTCGGTGAATACAATAATAGGCACACTACTACCTCCCAAATAAACCTCAAAGTGCTGGAGTGCCAGCACTAAAGCAAGTGCTTCCTTCTCAATTGTGCTGTAGTTACTTTGGCACCTCGAAAACTTTTTGGAAAAATAGCACACAGGATGATCAATTTCCATATGGTCCTCTTGTAATAATACTGCTCCTGCCCCAGATGAACTCGCATCTACGTGCAGCTTAAAAGGGCGGTGGAAATCCGGAGCCTTTAGAACAGGGGCGTAACACAGAAGATCTTTAGCAGATAAAAAGGCATGCTTGCACTCATTAGACCATACAAATTTCCTTTTATCACTAAGTAGATCAGTAAGTGGGGTCACAACGCTGGAGAAATTTTTGCAGAAATTTCTATAATACCCACACATTCCAAGAAAACGTCTTAGCTCACGTTTATTAGATGGAAATGGATAGGCTATTATCGCAGAAACCTTCGCTTCTACAGGTCTCACACTTCCTTGACCCACCTTCTTTCCCAAGTATGTCACCTCTGCTTTCGCAAATTCACACTTTGCGAGATTTACAGTCAGAGAAGAGTCTGACAATCGAGTAAACAATAACTCAAGATTAGTCATATGTTCTGTCCAACTGTCTGAATACAGTACCACATCATCTATAAATGCATCACACTTTGGTACATCAGATAAAACCTTCTGCATAAGCCTTTGAAACGTCGCAGGAGCATTTCGCATTCCGAACGCAAGGACAGTGTATTGAAGAAAGTTGTCGGGTGTGGCAAAAGCGGAAATTTCTGAAGCCCGTGGTGTAAGAGGCACCTGCCAGTAACCTTTTAACAGATCCAACTTTGTTACATATCTTGCTGCTCCCACCCGATCGATACAATCTTCAATGCGAGGTAGTGGAAACGAGTCAGGTTTTGAAAGGTTATTAACTTTTCTATAGTCCGTACAAAAGCGATATGTGGAGTCTGGTTTGGGTACTAGCAAGCATGGGTGAGCTCCATGGACTCTCATGGGAAACCCATGTTTTAATAGATATTCTACCTCGCCCTTCATGATTTCACGTTTTTTTGGATTCACCCTATACGGATACTGTTTCACCAGGGATGCACTTCCCACTTCAATGTCATGACATAATACAGATGTTCTGCTAGGCACGTCTGAAAAAAGTGAGGGAAAAGACTGGATCAATTTACACACATCCTCATACTGTTTTTCAAATAAATGCACCAGATAACTGCCTAAATCACCCAAAATGTTAGAATTCTTCAGATGAGGGGTAGAAGTTTGAGCAACACCATCATCTTCTACAGCAAAAGAGGCAGTTATGGTGACCGCGGAAGAAACCAATGGCACGTCTACAGACAGAGCATTTTTCGGTTCCCTCTCCACATACGCCTTAAGCATGTTCACATGGCAAACTCTAGTTTTTCGCCGACGATCAGGAGTTTGAATAACGTAATCAGTTTCACTGAGCTTTTTCTCTATGACATATGGTCCTGAAAACTTTGCTTGCAAAGCATCACTAGGCACTGGCAAAAGCACAAGAACAGAGTCCCCAACCTGCAAATTCCTACTGACACTCTTTTTGTCAAACTGCTAGATGAGCCTTAGCTACATCGCACGCCTTATGAAGTCTCTCTCTGAAAGAACTCACATAATCCAAGAGAGAGACAGAAGAAGGATTTTTCATCAACAAATGTTCATACAGCAATTTTAACGGACCCCTCACGGTGTGTCCGAACACCAGTTCGGCGGGACTAAATCCCAAGGACGCCTGAACTGCTTCTCTGGCAGCGAATAACAGAAAAGGCAACCCCTCCACCCAGTCTTTTCCCGTCTGCAAACAATATGCGCGGATCATAGTTTTTAGGGTTTGATGGAACCTTTCTAAGGCCCCTTGTGACTTGGGGTGATAAGGACTAGATACTCTGTGCTCAATTCCCAATTCCTTCAAAATTTGTGTGAATATTTTAGAAGTGAAATTTGTTCCTTGATCGCTCTGTATTACTCGCGGTAGACCAAACGTAGTAAAAAACATAACCAAGTCTTTTACCACCATCTGTGCTTTCAACGAACGCAAGGGAATGGCTTCAGGGAATCTAGTGGCTGCACACATGATCGTTAGCACATACTGGTGTCCCGATTTGGACTTTGGCATCGGACCCACACAATCAACAATAAGTCGTTCAAATGGTTCTTCTATTACCAGTATGGGATACAGAGGGGCAACGGGTACCTTCTGATTAGGCTTTCCAATGCGCTGACACGCATCACAAGAGCGACAAAAGTTAACAACAGAGGATCGAAGACCAGGCCAAAAGAAATATTTAGAAATGCAGCGAACAGTTTTTGTCACTCCTAAATGACCTGCCATGAGATTTTCATGTGCCAATTTTAGAACTGGAATGCGATAGCTAGCAGGCAAAACAATTTGAAACATCTCCTGCAAACCTTTTTCATCATAAAGCGGTTTCCATTTACGCATTAACAAATCATTATCCCAAAAATAACCTATTTTAGCTTCCGCTCTGTCTTTCACGTTGACCGCTGCTTTAACACATTCTGCTAAGGAAACATCTGATTTTTGCTCAGCTGACAATTTCTCCTTTCCAACATTAAAGGGAGCTTCAAGGATCAATGAAGTATCTGTCACTTTGCTTACCTCACATAACTCTGACTCTTCAGTCTTGGATTCTGTTTTTAAAAACAAATCAGAGAGATTAACAACATCTCGAAACTTTTTAACTTGAGCCCTTGTCACTGTACATGCTGGAAAAACAGAAGGGAACTGAACATCTAGGTCAGGCTGCTCCTTAACCATGGCTTTATGCATCACGACTGGACTAGAAAAAACTTTGCCCCCTGCAAGGTCATTTCCCAGAATAATATGTACTCCAGCAACAGGCAACTGTTTGCGAACACCTAATTTAACAATGCCAGAGACAAGATCCGATTTTAAGTCCACTTCATGTAAAGGCACCTGAACACAGCCCATTTCTATACCTCATACTAACACATCAGTACCGGTATACGATTTTTCCGAGAAAGGCAAAACACTCTCTAGTATAAAAGACTGAAAAGAACCCCTATCTCGCAAGATCGACACCTGCGTAAATTGGGAATCAGAGATTGTCACCTGACCATTTAAAATAAATGGTTCATAACCAGACACTTCGGCTTCTCGCACCCCTTGCAGCGTCTGCGTGAGCGCAACACCTTTTGTTTTCACATTCTTCTTATTCCACTCCCTACACTCAGAAATTAAATGTCCAGGATCCAGGCAGTAAAAACAAGCCCGCTTGTCTCCTTGACACGCCGAACTTCGACCAGTCATTTTTGGACGAGCATCGTTTTTCCACGAGCGAGAAAAACGTTGAGAAGGGGCAACTTCTCTCACAAATTTATCAGCGGATGAAGAAAAACTAGAAGTCGGTACCTCTTGCAAAAAAAACTTATGATGCGTAAGCACAAATTCATCCGCGGATACAGCGGCTTCGGCCAGCGTGGTTATCTCCTGCTCATTTAAAAGCTGCACGACTTTTTCTGGAATACTCTTTTTAAAATCCTCTAGTAAAACTAATTCACAAAGTTGTTCAAAAGTGTCAGTTTTACTAGACAGGCACCATTTTTCAAACAACGTTCCATTCTCTCTTCCAAACTCAACATACGTTTGGATGTCTTCGTATGAGATCGAAACCTCTGGCGATACGCTTCGGGAACTAACTCGTATACGCGGAGCACTGTCGACTTTACCACATCATAATCAAGCGAATCATCCAGGCTTAACGCTGAGATAACTTCTTGTGCCTTACCCACGAGACTACATTGAAGTAACAAAGCCCACATGTCTTTTGACCAGTTAAGCTTACCAGCTATTCGCTCAATAGCTACAAAATAAGCATCTACTTCGGCTTCTCTGAAAGGAGGCACGAGTTTAACATATTTGCTGATGTCAAACGGAGAAACATTAGACGCCGGAACAGATCTATCTGGCGACATTTGGGACGTTGCAGAGGGTGGTCGGGAACGAGGTACGGGCACCGTTTTTTTTAAGGCTTCTCGATCTAATTTACGCAGTTGAATTTCACGCTCCTTATCCGCCTCTATAACACGCAGCCTAATAATTTGAGACTCACATTCTTGTTTTTTTTTTCTAAATCTAATTCTCTAAGTCTAATCTCCAACTTGGGATCATATCGCACTATCTCAGTATCTGAAAAAGCCATAGGTGTAACATCGTGATATTTCTCCCTATCCGAACCCTCTGCCAAAATACCATCCTCTACTAGCTTGTCATATAATTCTTCTTTTATAACTTGCTTAGTAGTCTCTCTCGTCACTCGAATATTAAAAAAATCTGCGATCAATAATAGATCTTTTTTTCTAAAATCCGAGAAATTCCATTTCTCTTACCACAAGAGGTCTCTTTCCCCTGCCCTATTATGAAGAAATATCAGACAAAAAAAAGAGAGAAGAGAGTAAATTTCAACTCACCACGTTGTTTCCTTCACTAGAAAAGCTTTCAATTACGTCGCACAGACGAGCCCCCAATTGTCCCCTCTTTGTCTAGGGGTAAAATAGGGAACGACGAACAAACAGTGGAAAGACTGAGGATCTCCAGCTCTCCAGTCCCAGATTCACCAAATAATCAAACAAAGTTCACTTTGAAATGGCATGTCTGCCTTTTATTTCTGTACCCTAGCCGAAGCTAGAAAATAAATTAATAACATCAAGTAAAGGAACACATTACAAATAAATCCAAAACAAAAAGTATTACCTCGGGAGGAGGGCCCAATTCAAAAGAAAACAAAATAACCTCTACCTAAAAGGGGAATAACATTAACTTACCTCTACAAAACAGAAAACAAAACAAAACAACAGATAACTTCCCTCACTCCCTAACTAACCATTAAACAGGAGAAAAGTTCTGGGTAACCTCCACCCTACATTACCCACAAACTCTTAACTGATCATAAATGAAAAGAAAAATAATTTCAAGAGTCACGTTAGGACACACATTGTGACCACACACACCAAAGAGCGCGACCAGCGCTCACTTGTCTGGGCTTGGAGAGCGGAACAATCCCAAACGCCGCAATGTCTCTCTCCTTCCTCAGCGCTTTCTCTGCTGCTTTATTAGGGGGCTTTTACACTGGGCTCGTTTGCTGCGGTCCGAGCCCGGGTGCGATTGTTCCCGGCGCCCCCCGCAGCATTGGTCTGGTTTCACACTCAACTTGATTCTATCGAACTCTGGTGCGTTTGCGTGCATCTTACGTCATTGCAAACGTGCACGGCGCATGATAGAAAACATGACGCGGGTCAATATATTGTGTTTTTTATTAATTTGGTGCTATTATTCATAGCTGAGTAAACAATGCAGGTTAACTGTGTGTGTGTTTCGCATAAGCTGTCTTTCCGCTGCTTGCAAATGGACTCTTTTGAGGAGACAGTGGATTTCCATTCATTTGTTGCCCTGATTGCACGCACTATGCGCGAATACACTGCAGACTCACTCTTGCTCGTATCCAGGGTAAATCTTCATCCCTTACGTGTGTTTTATTTAACTAAATACATCATAATCCTCTAAAACGCATGCGCAGGATACTTTACTTCCTGAACAAGTGCGCACCCGAGTCCATGTTGCTTTCACATACACGCAAATCGCAGCACGGTTCGGGAGCAACCGAACTCAGACCACCTCCTCCAGGTAGTCTCGGGTTCGGTACCACAGTGCGCACCCGGGTCCCATGACAGCGTTCACATTAGCGATTTTTCATGCAAACCGTGCCCCGTTCCTATGGAGCTAGAATTGTGTCTTTATTACATGCGAGAAAATAAATGATCTGAGAGAGAAAAAAAAGTTTGAGAGAAAAACTTATCACACTGATAGCAAAAAAGCATTTCATGAGAGAAAAAATTATATTTGAGAGAAAAAGTTTTCATACCAATAGCAAAAAATAATAATATTTGAGACTAAAAAAAGTTTTAGAGAGAAAGTATTTTCTCAAAGAACATAAAAAAATATAAAATTTTAAAAAAAATATTATTTCTGAGGGAAAAAAAATCTCTCAAAATACTTTGAAAAAAATCTCAAATATATAGTTTTTGCTATCAGTGTGAAAAAAAAAGCTCAAAAAAAAAAAGTGTTTCTCTCAAAAAAAAAAGTGTTTCTCTCAAGACGCTTTTCTTTGCTCTTGATGCAATTTCTTGCTCTCGAGTCAGGATTTTGCTTTCACTGTGAAAATTGTGTCATGGGCGGGACCACGTTCCTATTGGCCAGTCGGGTGAGCATCGTCTTTGTCTTGGGAGTCGAACTGAATCATTAAACCATTGTTCGGTTCACCTGGTTCACCTACTGTAGATAGATCCCGCCTCTGCCTTAGACTAGTTCAGTTGAGCACGGACACTCCAATGTTTGGGTAAGTTGATGACGCACACAATGGGTAACTTAGCTGGCTCAGCATCACTGAAGATTAAATATTAAAAGATAGCACTAATATTCATGAATGAATGTGTATTATATTATTATCTTGCTAAATCGCTAGTAAAGCTAATCGCTAATTAGCGATCATTCTAGGTAAACTTGCAAACTCACCTGGTTTACACTATTTTTAAACGAAATGCCAAATTAATTCTTTGATTTAACGTTAGATAGTTTCACTCCTTATTTAGTGTGTAATGAGCTAGTTTCTACCTTTGCTCTTGCTAGTCTCAAAGCACATGAAGAGTAACTGCTTGTTCACCATGTAACGTTACAACCTCCTGCACAACTTTCAACTAACGTTAGTATGCATGGAAGGTCGCAACCCTATAAGTTAGCTAGCTAACGTTAGACAGTGATTGATATACCGTTTGAAAGTGTGACCTAGTTGTGTTTAAAATAGTCTTTGTATGGTTGTTGCACTACACGTTTAGCTACACTGCATGTGTAGCTTGCAAACTCAGCTACACAGGGCTTATTCCAATTTTTTTTACCATCTAGTCGAGGTCTAGAGCTGACAAGGTAAATTGCAGGTCTAGGACTAACTCTTACATTAGCAACCCATGAATATATGTGTGCCTGTACTGTCATGGTAATTATTTTTTCTTTTAAATCCCAGCATGGAAAACCGACCACAGGTAAGCCATTAAAAATGATTTTTAGTATTTCACTATAATTTTATGTAAACTTAAATTTTAAGTACAAGATAGTTATTTTACATATGTTTGTACATATAAACTAAAATCCCTTTCCAGTTAAATTCAGCTGAGACGCAGGAGAGGGCAAGGCAGCTACTTGCCCTGATTTCTTCAATAATTCCTCAAGAACAGCGACAGGGCAGCCAGAGTGAAATGGCCAGTTCATCCAGGCCCACAGGAAGTCAGATCCAGAGTGAAATGGCCAGTTCATCCAGGCCCACAGGAAGTCAGATCCAGTGTGAAATGGCCAGGTAGAGGTCTGACAGACACAGACCTGCCATCAGACATCTTGTTGGTTCTAGAACCAATTAGTTAATTTGCCACAATATATTTATTTAGAACACTAATTGTCATTATTAGTACACAAAATTTATGGTTTTGAATTAACTTACTGGTTCTAGTACCATTGAGAAACCAGTCCAGATGACATAAACTGGACTGGTTTTGGCGTGGGAATTTTTTTTCTTTCTAGGCAATGGTTACACTGACGACAATTATACAAAGCCTGCACAAATAATTTAAACATTCAGTCCAAATAGCCTTATGCCGAAATTATACTAACCACCCTCAGGAGTGGCTGCCCAATATGCCTTTCCCCTGTGGGCTACTGCCATATGCAGTATCTGGCCAGACTGCGAATTTAACCGTTATCTCCGAAGGAAAGTTGCATCAGAATCCTGATGTAAGGAACTTAGCGAAAGGAAATATTAATAATCAATAATAACTTGTTATGATTAATTATGAATATTTGGGTTTGTTAATTGGATTAACTTGACATGGCTAAATTAATATTACAATTAATTAATCAGTTCGTCCAACAAACTCTTTTGATTATTAATTTATTCTAAGAAAAGGGTATCTTCCATGACCACAGAAGAATAATTATTTCTTAGCATGTACAGCGCTTTGAGCATGTAGCCAGATCAAGATCATAAAAGAGACATTGCTTGCAAGCAGTGAGTCAGAACCAAATACATAAAGTGCCCAAGTTTTATTAACTAAATCATAAACATGAATAAACTAAACAAACATACATAAATAAAGAAATACATGTATAGGAAAAAGGAGTGAGAGATGGAATGATGTAGCGATGGAGAAGATCCATCTAACTATGAAAATAACCAAAAGCATTTCATTTTCACATTTCATTGAATTGAATAATTGCATTTGTAGTAGGAACAATTCTTAAGTTGTGAAAATTGAAGTCGTTGAGGGTTCTGGCAGTGGCAAGTGGAAGTTGTTTGAAAGTTAACTTTCTCCATGACCACATGGCTAGTTTGGACAAGGCCTGGGGCCTGTTGAGGCCACGCCGAGCACCCAGGAGAAGTGAGGAAGTCAGAAGAGTGGGTGATTGGAGTCGTTGTTGGTTGGAGTCCTGGTTCCAAACTCCTGAGATTGTCCTTGGTTCTTTGTGAGAGAGCATTCTCTTTCCTCCATGAGGCCGCATCTGGTTGGAAGCAAGGCCTACTGGGCCCTCGGGGCCCCCTGTGGAGGGGGTTCCCCAGTATCACCAGAAACAGTGTTTGCGGCTGGATGAAAACCCCAGAGAGGGAGGTCACATGTGGACTGTCTCTAGTAAAGCCTGAGAAAGATCCCAACCCTAAGGGTTGACTGACCAATAAGGAAAGTGACATGTCTGAGAGGGAAAGTGGCTCTTAGTTGATTTATGGTCTTTGTCCCCAGCGTGCTTAGACTGTTCATTCATGCTCTAATAGATATAACAAATCCACATTGCATTCTAAGAGAAGGTGATGTACATCAAAGTGTGAGTCATTAAATGAGGATTAATTAGGTAGGAGACATGATACAGGTGAAGTTACATTGACCGGTAGCTGGTTGTATAATAAAATACATACCATAGTATATACATAATCGTACAAAAGACAGTAAATCATTTACACAATGCTATGATACATGCTCATTTATTGATCAGTTAGTCTATGATTAATGCAGCAAAGTCTGTTTTAAAGAGGGTTCCTGTCTTCCATTGTCTCTCTCTTGCGCATGTGGCCACATTCCTGTGGAGGTCGTAAAATCTCCTTATCAGCCCTGTAACATGACACGGTTTCTGCCCTTGTGTTCGTTTCATTTGGGGTGTTAGTTTTGGAGTTTCATAAACCTTTGTATATAATGAATAATTAGTGTGTATGATGAGTCCAGACCCTACACTGATGATTATTTTGCTACACCACCTCAGACCCCAATGGGCAATGGACAATTCCGCTTCCAACCTGTAGGGCGACGCAGAGGAAAAGTTCCTTGGTGTTGCTTTAACTAATTTTAAACTGCGTGTATGTTTTGATAAATGTTATGAATCTGATCTGATCTCTCTCTCTCTCTCTATATATATATATATATACAGTATATAGGATAAAACGTTCCGTCCCCCCCCGTTTTGTTTGTTTATTGTTTGTTTGAAAGCGGAGGGTCTGTTCTTTCATTTGATATATTTGTATGTTGTAAAGTCAGTTTTTATTGTTTTTTTTTTAGTAATGTCTGAAGTACCTTTAATCATTATTTTTCAATTATACAGGTCCTTCCCTGGATTTTTCAGGAATGGTAGAAAACGGCCATCAACCAGTGTATCAAGCCGTTTCACGTCAATGAGTAACAAAAAATGGAAACCTTTTGATTTGAGTGTTTTTCTACTTTCGTCCAATGATGAACTGACTCCACTTCCATCAGATGAACTGGCCTTCTTGCAGGCTGGATTGGGAAAGAGGACGGTTTCTCTTGACCGTGATCTAACACATGTAGAGGTATGCAGAAGTGATCACATTGTAGTTGTGTAGTAGAAAATATAATTTGTGTTCCTTTAATATGGACACTGTCTTCAGGGTGACATTGAAAATGCCCTCACTGTTTAACTAAATTAAATCGCTGTCTAAATAATATTTTATTTATTATGTAGTTGTCAAGGCTATTGCAGGCCACCTACCCAAAAATGGTGGAGCTGCAGGACCGGTGGCTGCTTTACAAAGCAGGAGGTAATGTACAATACATAAATTGACACTTCATTTATGCAAAATAGGTAATGCAACAGAGCATGGTAACATACATCTGGGTCCTCAACTCCCTCATTACCTCTCCTTCACCTCGTCACTAGCTGATGTGTGGTGAGCGCTCATCCAGGTGAGAGCTACACATTGGTTGTGATGTACCACCCCCCTCATCTTGAGCACCTCAACTTTCTTATTGATGGAACACTATATAAATGCTATATTATTTGTTATTCCACATATACATTTTTTCAATCATGTTTAATTTTACCAGGTGGAAATGGGAGGAGAAAAATGTCCGCTATCCCCTTGGAGGCTGAGGGCTACTCTGGTGCTATGCTTCGGAAAGTTTCAGGTGGTGGGAAAGGCACTCTTTACATAGTGCCTCTTCAGGATGTGTTGGATCTCTCACCACTCCCAGCAAACGCTCCAGAGTTTGCTTTGATGCCCAAGGCCAGTTGCAAGCACTGTTTTGCGGAGATGCCTCTCCAAATGTTGGCTCTACATGACCGTAAATGTGCTAGCCACACCAGCTCAGACTTGGAGGTGAACTTTTTTTCTAGAATTTGGGATATTAAATGCCTAAAATTTACTGTGTATGAATGTCTCAAACTTGAAATGTGCTTTAATCTTATAGACGATCTCTGATGATGACGACGATGTCCAATTACCTGAAGTTTTGCAAACTCCAGTGCCAGTGCAGATGACTGAAGAGGACCACTGCCCTCAGCAGGTGGAGTAACTGTTACATATCTAACCATTTTTGAGAAGCTGTCTCCTATATAGGAGATGTTAACACCGTGTATTTATTCCTTTTGTTTGTATTGAACTGTCCTGTGATTGTCAGTCGCAAGACACCAGAATTTCTTCACAAAGATGAATACAGTGTCTCTCTGTCCATCCAGAAAGAGGATGTCCAATGTCCTATATGTGGCCTTTTCTTCCCCGTCCTGCTTATCGAGGAACATGCTAGTCATTGTGGCCAAAGGTAATGGTTACATATTTTTTTAGCTCTGTCTTCTGTGCGGAGAGGGGGGGGGGGTGTCTTGCTGTGTGGGATGTTGTATGTTTTGCTTTAATTATTTTTGTTGAATGATATGAGGATAGCTGATATGGATTGGATTTGTTAATACATTAATGCCTTTATTCTTATAGAACTGAGGACACAACCCCACTTGAGAGGGAACTCCTTACTGAGACAGATGATATCTCATGGTAAGTCTGAGTTTTTATTCATGTAGCAGTAGCATGTAAGTGATTGTTCACTCCAAAATGAAAATGCACCCATTATCTAGACACCCTTGTGCGAATGGAACTGCCTTAACCTTTCCATGGACACAAGGGTGACTAGATAATGGTTGAATTTTAATTTTGGTGAGACCTCTACATTACTGTATTTGTATACAATGAGAGGGTTATTCAGATGTGGTATTTTTCACAGTGAGGAAGATGTGATCATGTGGCTCAAATCAAAAGTGGATACCAGCAAGACCTTTGAGCTCTGTGTGTCTCGAGATAATATGCTTGAAAGAGGTCTGAAGTTATGGAAGCGCAACAAAAAGGGTACACCAATTAATCCCTTGCGGATCAAATTCCTTGGAGAGGCGGGGATTGATACAGGGGCCCTTAGAAAAGAGTTTCTGACCAGTGAGTAGTGGCCAATGATTACTTTTAAAAAGGGAAATGCATTTAAAAATGAATTTGACAATATTATGCAGTATAACATTTGTGGTGTCTTGTCTAATGCTTATAATTGTTTTGTTGTTGATTCTAAGCAATGGTATCTGGGATTGAGCAACGCCTTTTTGAAGGTGGGAAGTCCAAAATGCCCATATATTCTGTGAATGACTTTGATGAAGAGCTCTTCGGGTAGGCGATTTGCAGTGATGGGATTTAATGGAAGGGAGGGGGGCAATCAGTTATACATTGCTTTCTTTTTTCATGAATTTATAGCCTTTGTTAAAATCTTTAGCCTAGTGATTAAAAAGCTGGAAGTTATTTGTCTTTCTGTATTAATTTCCATGTTCTCTTTTATAGGATTGCGGGTGAAATCTTTGCTACAAGCATTGCCCAAGGTGGACCTGCACCACGTTTCCTCCATCGGTGGTGCTACAACTTTCTAGTATCTGGCAAGCTCTCATTGGATCACGTCCTGGACCCGAGCTTATCACCGCTAATAACAGCAGTGTGTTTAAATTTTAGGACTGACTGAATTATAAAACAGTTTTAGATGTTTTGAGTATTGTATTATACAATTAAAGTTCACCAAACTATCCTCGATAATGATATTACAGTTGAATCAGCTCTTTGTAAACTTTTTTTTCTTAATTTGGTTTAAGGTTGCAGAGGCATCTGATATGGCTGACTTCATTGCAGACATTATGGATTGTGGCTATACTGGCAAGATCGACATGGAACACAAAGAGAACATTCTAAGGTAGGCATACTGTAAAGAATACTTATGTGGAAATAACTGTCTGGCAAAGGAAAGGTTTGCTTTCCCTTGGAGATGAACGATTTTTGATTTCTTTGTATTCAGAGCAATCGGTCTGCATGCCATGACGAAAAGAATGCCCATGCTTCAGCAACTCCGTGAGGGCTTGGACATCTACGGTTTCTCCCAAGTGATGCAGGCAAAGACGGAAGAGTGCCGCAGTTTGTTCGTCGCTGGAGACGACGAGTCGGTATGCTGTCCAATAGTGTTCTATAGCAGTGGTTCCCAACCCTGTCCTTGCGCCCCCCCAACCCTGTCCTTGCGCCCCCCCCAACACTGCGTGTTTTCTTTGTCTCCCCAATCAAACACACCTGATTCAACTCATCAGCTCATTAACCCATGTGATTATGAGCTAATGAGTTTAATCAGGTGTGTTTGATTAGGGAGACAAAGAATACGCGCAGTGTTGGGGAGGCGCAAGGACAGGGTTGGGAACCACTGGTCTATAGCATAGTTGTAGATCATGGTATTTCCTTCATGAAAAAATTGGAAGGAGGCTGCTGCATTCCTTTTTCAGGTAAACTTTACGAAAAACATTGAAGTTGCTCATTAGTCATTAGTTCTGTCATTTCTACTTTTATTTATTTTTCCTTCTGTCATTTTTAGTCCTTCATATGTATCCAAGGTGAATAATAAAATATGGTCCAAAGCAGCTCTTCAAGAATTTTTTTAATACCTTTATTTCAGGCTGCTTAAAAGCCGACTTCAGGCTGAAACATGTTGATGATTTCTGTGTAAATTCGGCCTCTAGTTCATAAACGCCAGAGGAGAACTGACCCCCGACTGAGCCTGGGTTCTCCCAAGGTTTTTTTTTCTCCATTGGGTCACTTGATGGAGTTTTAGGGCACCATTAGGTCACTTGATGGAGTTTTTCGGTTCCTTGCCACTGTTGCCTTTGGCTTGCTCAGTTGGGGATATTCAAATGAATTAACCAATCATTAATACCATTGATCAGCCCTACCTAACGTGGATGTTTTTCCACTAAGAAACAAACATTTTATTATGTTTTGATTGATACTGTGAAGCTGCTTTGATGCAATTTATATTGTAAAATGTGCTATATAAATATACTTGACTTGATTTGATGTAAGCCACATGAAATTAAAGCGTTATACACTTTCTTGAAGAGCTGCCTTGGACCATCTCTTTATTATACCATGGTATGTCCTTTCTTCCTTCTGCTGCTTCTTCTGTACTTTTAGAAGAATGTAATGAGTTTCATTATGTTTTGATCGTAGGTGGACTCTCATTACATCACTTCCCATCTGGCGCCGGAGATGAGTGAAAGGGGCAGCAACAAGCACCACAAGGAGACCCAGATCCTTGAACACTTTCAAGACTTCCTGAACGAGCTGGAAGGTATGTCTACAACTAGTCAGTGAAAGTGTTGATTGTGATTTTAAGGTTTTCACTCTGGGGGTCTGCAGTGGTGTGGTGATCTAAGTATCAGGTGTGTGATGCAGCTGCCCACCAGATACCATGATTCAATTCCCAGTCCGGCCACATTTCAAATATGCAGTGCATGGTTGCTTAGCAACGGCAGACGCGGGAAAATCGGACCGAATCTTACTATTAAGAATAAAAAATAAGCTAATGTGCATTGTAAACATCAGTAATTTATCTTTTTTGACTCAATCTTTTTATAAAAATGATTTAAAGGCTGAAATATGTGAGGTTTATATTTTTATAAAACCTTTTTTGTCAAAACATTATTTGAACTTGAACATGTTAGTAGAAAACATGTTGCAAGACACTCCTTTAAAATCTGGCCATCATTTTTAATGTTATTTTAATGTTTATGTAAACATAAAGTGCATATTGATGCTGATTTTATTTGTGAATTGATTTTAGTGTGTAGTATTAGTACTTTTTGAACAGGATTCTGTGATAACCGTGATAACTATAATCATGAAAAATTATAGATATATAAATATCTATCTAGTTGTGTTTTTACAATATAATCTGCAAAGTACAATTTTCTATAAAAAAAATGTATCTGATTCTGTTCTTTTCTCTGACATTTAAGGGTGACATATAGGCCTACAAAAACTCTTTTAGGTCTAAAACCGTTTGGATAGTTGTTAATATGAGAGTTATGAGACATTATTTAAAAGATTTATGTATTGTATTACATGAGTAGCTCTCGGCCACTTTCGTTTTTAAAAAGTAGCTCTCAAATGAAAAAATGTTGGAGACCCCTGCTCCACAGCAACCCAGTCGAGTGTTCGAGTTAAGGTATTAAAATGCTTTAATGAGCATTACATCATATGTAAGCCTATATTATAGCACAATTCACCATGACGTCACAACAGTAATAGACGTTCTTCCGGGTGGCAAAAGCCGAAGCGTTCCTATGCCAACGCTAGTAAATTGCTTGGAAGGGAGACCCACCGTCGACTGTAAAAATGTAATTAAATATAATGCGTTATTTTATCATAATAACAACTGTTTAATGATACAAGTAAAAAATATAATAAATATGTAATATAGTAGGCCTACACATAATTAGCAATATACTCTCTAGCTCTTTTTTCTAGCGAAAGTAACGTGCTATATAGTGCTAATGACTATCATGGTCATTAAATGGCTTTTCTGAGGTAAATGTTATGTGACATTATTGTTCTCCAGGTGTTATATTAAAGGGTTAGTTCACCCAAAAATGAAAATTCTATCATCGTTTACTTACCCTCAAGTTGTTCCAAACCTCTGTGTTTATTTGTTCTGCTGAACACAAAGGAAGATATTTGGAAGAAAACAGATCTCATTCCCCATTGACTACCATAGTATGTATTTTTTCCTACTATGGTAGTCAATGGGGAATGAGATCTGTTTTCTTCCAAATATCTTCCTTTGTGTTCAGCAGAACAAATAAACACAGAGGTTTGGAACAACTTGAGGGTAAGTAAACGATGATAGAATTTTCATTTTTGGGTGAACTAACCCTTTAACCTGTTTGCACGGTTAAAAACACTGATTGGTCAATATTATGTATGAGGAATATACAGTTCGGTAAGTTGCGTGAGAAAATGGATGTGTGGCATGAGAGCGTGTGAAAAGTGACAATTGTGTGAGTCTCACGGTCAATGCGTGAGAGTGGGCAGCCCTCTTTACTTCAGGCAGTGACTGGCAGTGAGTCTGATCTTCAAAAGAGACAAGTTTACTATTATTAGTCTCGAATGATGGTCCCGGCTGAAGATAAATGGTCTGCTATGATTTTGTAGATGGACCGTTTTGAGAATACACAAAGCGGAGTTGAAGTGCAAGCAGGGTTGGCAGCAGAAATTGGATGAAACGTTGGATGAATCATATAATTTAGGGCATCATTAAGATTTCCTACTTTTGACGACACAACGTCCACTCGCTATAACCTCCTCACCCACAAGAAATCGATACAACCCCTACACCTTTTGCTGTATATCTGGCAGCGCAACCCCAAACACAAGACGTTTTCGTCATCGTTTCAACTTTGATCAACAACAATGTGTTTAACTATTTAACTGTTACAGTAGCCGGCTGGATCTCTTCAGTTAGTCAGTAGAAGCCGCTTGCGTTCTGCCACCCGGAAGTATCTTGGTGCCTATTGTTTACAAACATTCTGAAATGACATATACTCACTGGAGTTTTTTTTTTCTAGTTGCTGAACCAGATGCCACATCTGAAGATATCACAACTGTACCCTCAGTGATGCAGTGGATTACAGGTCAAGCCCACAGACATCTTCTTCTTTCTGAGCGGCAGAACTTCAAGATCACAGTGAAGTTTGACCATGACTGTCACAAGATGCCTAACCACACAATCTGTTATCCAACAGTCAGCGCTTGCACAGACACCATTACATTCCCTGTTGCACACATGTCAGACTATGGGTCTTTCAAAAACGTCATGACAACAGCCATTAAATATGGTGCAGGATTTGATAGAGTGTGATTGAGAGCATTGTGTTTCATGTGTGTAAGCCCACTTTATATCCTCGAATATGTCCAGATTCTACAGGGGAGTTCTGAACTTGCATAGCATACTGTTCAGGGTAAAATGCGACAAATATTAACAGTTGTGAGGGTTAATCTGTTGTGTTTTTAGTTGACATAATGTAAGACACCCACGTTGCTTTTAAAAAAAAATTTTTTTTTACTTTCATTCATCAATATTAATTAACAAGAGAAAAAATTGTGACATCAGCAGACCTTGAGGATTTTTTTGGAACTCTGTTCTTGGTGATTTACAGTTTAATGTATTCTTCCAGGTATGCTTCTGTTCGTTTGGGAAGTCTTTTACTATTCCTAGACGTATGGTCTTTTGATAGATTTTAAAGATCATTATAGGTCTTGCTACTGTGTGAGTGAGGTTCGAGTAATGTAGTTGACTTGAAGTTATGCCAGCACATTTTCTGTCCTCGTGCAAGGCTGTCCTCAAACATTCATGTAAAAGGACATTTTCTGTTTTCAAGGACTATAAACCACAATGTTACTACACATATTTGCCTTTTGTCTGTAAAACCATACATATCTTTGTTTCTAAGAGAAAATGGATAAATATGTATAATAAACTGTTTGGACCACTGGCCATCATTGGGTTTTCTGGAGGGAAGGGGTCTTTCAAACAGATTGCTATGATTGATTTATTGAATTTAAGTGTCATGCTTTATATTGGTATAATATGTTTCTTGTAAGCCCATATGGACTTGCAAGAAACTCCCAAAAGGTCAAATACAGTGTTCAATAATACAAAACAAACAAATGCTATGTTTTGTAAACTGCTTATCCAGATCTTACATTAGGAATGAGACCAACTGAAGAGCATGCATATAGATATCCCGCCCAAGAGAAGAGGACTCTGCAGTGGGGTTAATATCTTGTAAGGCAGTAAGGGCCTCAGCTGACAAGGGGCATGCAGTTTCTGGTACTATGACTCCATGTTCTAGATCAGCACCACAAGCTTCCTGGTCATGCAAGTGTTCCATCTGTAATAGAAAATAAAGTCAAACAAAATACTATTATAACAATTGTCTTCTAACATACTGTGAGATTGAATATTCATACTATGGTAGGTCGTAGTTATCAAGATACTTCATGTACATATAACCCGCTTTAAAAACGTATGTATTGCATGCTGCAATGTCTGGGACAAACCTCAGACAGATCTGGCTCTTGCACCGGTACTTGCATCCTCCCAATTCTCCAAAGCTGATTAGGGGTCAGGTTTGCCTCGGTCCTCAAGGGGTGACAATTCCATGTCTCCACAAAGTTTTGAAGGTCTGCTTGTAGACGTGGAATGAAAACGTACCCAAGACAGAAGAGGTGAACAGCATTTGAGAGGTCTACAAACCCCTCTTCCTCCAAGGTGTGAAGCATGTTGTAGTACTGAGATGTTACAGCGTTCCACACATCTCTCCATAGTCGTTCCACTCTGCAAATATGTTACATGGTAAAGTGGTAAATTGCATTAAGAAAAAAATAAAACTAGTATGTACAAAATTATATTAATAAGAAAGTCCAACAACCAGTTGCACAGGGAGTTGTTTAGGCCAAGCTGGTCCAGTTTCTTTATTAACTGCTGTGGAATGATGGTATTAAAAAAATAAAATGGTACTAAAATCTATAAAAAGCATTCTCACATAAGAGTTCTTTGTTTCCAAGTGAGAGAGAGCTGAATGAAGAGCAACAGAAACTGCATCATCGACGGATCGGTTGGCCCAATATGCAAACTGGAAAGGGTCCAGGGAAGGGGGAATAATGTGTTTGATATATGGGGGTATATGTAATACCCCCATAGTTTAGGGACTTGCAATCAAGTTATCAGGTGTTAAGCATAATCAAGCTAATTGTTGGGATGGATGTAGCTAACTGTAGGTAGGATGCAATGTGATCCCTGGATTGAGAGGAAAGTAATAACATAGACCATCTTTACCTTTGGTTGTGCACACTTTTCCCAGCTATAAAGCTGCCACGACCTGTTCCTCGCACAGTGAACATGGATCTTGCTATCTCCACATTTTCTACGCCTTGGTCACCGCGTACTCTGAATGTAAAAGAGCATTGTGAGATTAATTTGAAAACAATACTATTTGAAACTGGAAGGAGGGAGAAGGTCCTTACTTACCTTGATGGCCATCCATGTTTCTGCACACTCTCCATGAAAAACCTCAAACCAGTCTCTGCCTTATTATTCCCAGCCGCATTGAGGTACAAAACCTGATTGAGGATAGGAATTAAAAATGTTAGATTCCAAGCAAAACTTAAAAAATGTAAACCTGTAGTTCAATTTAAAAATGGTAAAGCCAACAGTACCTTCCGAGAAAAGCCATCGATACCTCCAAACACCACTATGTTGTACCTTAAAACAGGCAACCATTGATAAGAAATATGCAATTTTCTTATATCCACCGTAATATGCTATTTGAACATCACCCCATCCAACACATCATAAACCTAACTAAAGTGTTTCCCATCTATAGAACAATGTGTGGTGCAGCGCCACAGAATCAACATCAAGGCCCACAAATTGATTCTGCTTTTTTCCCCCAAAGCAATTTTGAAATATAAATATTATTGTGTTCATTCATATCGGTCAGTAATTCTCAACATGAAACTTAAAAAACAGGTCTTCCTCCAACATAAAGTACAGGTATTTATATGAGCAAACTAATTCTACTGGCCTGCCCTGTATGGAGTTGGGCTGAGGAATGAAACCAGGCAGGGTTCTGGTAAAAATGTTTTTAGTTGTCTTCTCTTAAATAACTTTCTTTAAAGAATTACGATTGAGCTGAGTAATTTCAAATGCTTCTTGTGGCTTTAAAATTGTCTCAGCAGGTGACTGAAGAACAGTAGATAAGCATAAAGGTGTATATTTAACATGGCAGCTTCAGAAAGTGTGTGTTTGAATGCCGTCTGCTGCACACACTCTGACCCTGATGACAGACTCCACGACACCATGACACTCGATTCCCCCACCGGCGCCAGAGGGGCACCACAAATTGCTACCTGTTCTGTGGGAAACACTGATATAACCCTCATAAACCGAACATTAACTTCACAATGCTCGAAATCATATTTGTCCAGTAAAAATGGAGACAACCTCATAAAACACTACCTGATCAACTTGTGATTGGTGTCAACGTGGACAAGAGACAATGGAGCTGGGACAGAGTATGTCCGTCTGGCAATGCATGTCAACTGGATCATTCTTGAGATGATGCCTGCTCCATCAACACGCTGCAAGGATGACTTGACTCTACTCCATGTGACACGGTGTCCCATGGCCAGTAGAGCCCCTTTCACCAACCTATATCCAGCATCTGGCATTCTGGCCTTTATGGATCTCACCTTAAAGATAAGAGTTTAAAAGGTAATAAGTCACATATGGCTGTGATTGGTTTATCCAATTCCATCCTCCATCCCTACCCCACAGAAGAACTGTTGATAACAAGAATGAATAACAATACTGCCAGACGGGAGATGCTCAGTAGATAAATACCATCACAGATTCTAGTGGGGCCTAAGCAAAGACGGTGAAATTTCAAACAAGGCAGCCCCAATCCATATTCTCGTAGGGCTGCATAACAATTAATCACAAATAATCATTTGCAGAATAAAAGTTTTTGTTTATTAATAATAATAATAATTCATTACACTTATATAGCGCTTTTCTCTGCACTCAAAGCTCTTTACATATAGGGGGGAATCACCTCAACCACTAATGTGCAGCATCCACCTGGATGATGCGACGGCAGCCATATTGTGCCAGAACACCCAACACACACCAGCTTACTGGTGGAGAGGAGACAGTGATGAAGCCAATCAGTATATATGGGGATGATTAGGAGGCCATGATGGACAGTAAAATAATTATGTATTTATAAATACACACACATGCATGTATACATCTAAAAAATATTTACATGTTTATATACATGCATGTTTGTGTATTTATATATACATAATTATTATGCACAGTACACACACTTTTATTCTGCAAACGATTAGTCGCAATTAATCGGTTTGCAGCCCTACGAAAAATGTTGCCATTGTCTTATTATTCTGACCATTACCATTTAGGAAACATGGTGGCAAAAGTTCTGGTTGCAGATTTATCCATCTCTAAAGTAAAAATATATCTGGCCTAATGGATTAATGAAAAGATTGTTTTTTTATGACATCACACATTTACTGTCATACTTGCCTTCATATCAAGGACAAAATCGGGAATGTCAGAGTAGCTACTTCTGACTGAGAGACCATACTCTCTCATCCTCCTACACAGGGTGGATCTTGAAATGCCATGAGCATTAGCCAGAGTGGTCAATGGTAGGTTGGTGCTTAAAAGACTTTCAATAACATCCCTACTGATACTCAATCTAGGTTGCCCCACACTTCCATTCCACTCGACTACAGCTACATTGTCAACTAAAGGGGTGACGGGAGTGTTGGAAAGCAGAGCCTTGATCACCTCATTGAGCTGCTCAAAGCCAACTATAACACATTGAGGAATATCCAAAGAAGCTGCCCCTGCCCGTAAAAACTGCAGTTCCTGATTGGTGATGAAGTGGAGATATTCAAAATCAATGGGCTCCCTACTAATTACAGCAGCCAGTCTATCCCTGGCCCTTCTTAGTAGCTGCCACCTAATTGATTCCTGCAGGAACAAAATCAACAAGGAGATGAAGTGCAGATAGGCTACAGATAATTCAATGTTTAGGTAAAGAGGGCCTCATACCTGAACTCTAGGAAGGTGTTGCACAGTCTCGGTTTCATGTGCATCAGACTGAAAGGGATATGCGCGCAATTACACCTCAAAAACATGGTGTGCCAACAGCACTGAAATAAACTTTGCAATGGCTTACCAGAGGTTGTGTGTGGTCACTGCAGTGATTTTCCATGCTGGAAATAAAACGCAACAAGAATGTACATTACAATGGCAGTAACTTTTTATTTTATGTAAACATGTCAAAATATTTAAAATAACAATAAGCCCTGTGTAGCTGAGTTTGCAAGCTACACATGCAGTGTAGCTAAACGTGTAGTGCAACAACCATACAAAGACTATTTTAAACACAACTAGGTCACACTTTCAAACGGTATATCAATCACTGTCTAACGTTAGCTAGCTAACTTATAGGGTTGCGACCTTCCATGCATACTAACGTTAGTTGAAAGTTGTGCAGGAGGTTGTAACGTTACATGGTGAACAAGCAGTTACTCTTCATGTGCTTTGAGACTAGCAAGAGCAAAGGTAGAAACTAGCTCATTACACTAAATAAGGAGTGAAACTATCTAACGTTAAATCAAAGAATTAATTTGGCATTTCGTTTAAAAATAGTGTAAACCAGGTGAGTTTGCAAGTTTACCTAGAATGATCGCTAATTAGCGATTAGCTTTACTAGCGATTTAGCAAGATAATAATATAATACACATTCATTCATGAATATTAGTGCTATCTTTTAATATTTAATCTTCAGTGATGCTGAGCCAGCTAAGTTACCCATTGTGTGCGTCATCAACTTACCCAAACATTGGAGTGTCCGTGCTCAACTGAACTAGTCTAAGGCAGAGGCGGGATCTATCTACAGTAGGTGAACCAGGTGAACCGAACAATGGTTTAATGATTCAGTTCGACTCCCAAGACAAAGACGATGCTCACCCGACTGGCCAATAGGAACGTGGTCCCGCCCATGACACAATTTTCACAGTGAAAGCAAAATCCTGACTCGAGAGCAAGAAATTGCATCAAGAGCAAAGAAAAGCGTCTTGAGAGAAACACTTTTTTTTTTGAGAGAAACACTTTTTTTTTTTGAGCTTTTTTTTTCACACTGATAGCAAAAACTATATATTTGAGATTTTTTTCAAAGTATTTTGAGAGATTTTTTTTCCCTCAGAAATAATAATTTTTTTAAAATTTTATATTTTTTTATGTTCTTTGAGAAAATACTTTCTCTCTAAAACTTTTTTTAGTCTCAAATATTATTATTTTTTGCTATTGGTATGAAAACTTTTTCTCTCAAATATAATTTTTTCTCTCATGAAATGCTTTTTTGCTATCAGTGTGATAACTTTTTCTCTCAAACTTTTTTTTGTCTCTCAGATCATTCATTTTCTCGCATGTAATAAAGACACATTTCTAGCTCCATACGTTCCGAACTAAACTGCCAGTGTGAAAGCCCCCAGTGACTCCTCAGGACACGCACCAATCAGTGCGCGGACAACACTCACGGGTTAACGAGCACAGGTGATAGCCCTTAATCCTATTAAAGACACACAAGAAAAGAGAGAGAGAGAGAGAGAAGAAAATACACATGCACATAACACTCCTGGTATGTTACAGACACACAATGAATGCGTCCCTGGACGTAACAGTGCTTTGAACCATGGCTTACATGCTAAGGGTGTCCCACAGATGGCGCCGTGAGCTCGTGCAGCGCTGTCAGGAGCAATCCATGCATTAAATATATACAAACATTTAGCAGTTTTAGTAATTTAAGGTAATTTGGCAATCAATCATCATACAGCAACCAGGCTGAATTTGTCTGTTTTAACGTGTCTGCTGTTTGGAATAAATGTGCAATGCTACT
Source organism: Gila robusta (assembly GCA_030770095.1). Taxonomy (NCBI): domain Eukaryota; kingdom Metazoa; phylum Chordata; class Actinopteri; order Cypriniformes; family Leuciscidae; genus Gila; species Gila robusta. Next base: position 595,265 of record JAVALU010001573.1, read on the forward strand.
GGTGTATGATTGACAAACACTCAACATCGGATTGTCAATCAATGCAATTTTAAATGTAGTAAATTAACATGGGAGGAATGTAGCAGCTTTGAACTTTAGTAGTTGGAAATAGAAATGTGCCCTCTGGCGATTGCAGTGATATACAGGCACCCAAGACCAAAAACGTATAACTAAAATTGTTTTAGGGGGGTTGATGGCTAAGTCTGATCGGCTTCTCATCATTGGAGACTTTAACATCCCTGTGAGTTGCCTTTCAACCCCAATGGCCAAAGAATTTGTTCATTGACTTCGATTCAGTCCATTTACCAACTGAGACGAGTCACTTTGTGCACCAAGAACAAACAACAAGCTGCAAAACACTTTTTGTAGATGGTGGTTTAGTTAAAATGGCAGAACATAATGAGTCTTTGGTCACTGTAATATTAAGGAAAAAATAGCAGATACAGACATGCAAGCAGAGGACCTACACACTATACTTTTGTTTGGTTTAATATGTATCTTCATATTACAAATTGGTAGCAGTCTGATAGGAGCTAAATCAGGGTATTGCATGTCAAAAATACATGACATTAACTTTTTTGTTAATGACCAATATTTTGTTAAATGAACTCTTCACACCCAAATCACAACCATATGTAATGTTGCTAATTTATCATCCATGATGTTTTCAAAATTAACTTTTAAAGAAAAGCTGGATTTATTCGTCAAAGGAAGACTTGTACTAGAGCTTAATTTAGAGCAGAAAACAAGCTTTTGAAAGCATTTCAACTGGAGGAACGTTTTCATAGTTCCTGTAACTATTGGTGGAATTTCCCGGTTTTTGGCGTGTTCGCACCGCAGGAACTAGGAACGATTTTAATTCTAGGAACTCCTTTTGGAGGAACTAATTTATCTCCTGCTTCAGAGTAGGGTCTAATCCAGCACAATAGGATCTACCAGTGACGTTAGTGTACGCTGATTGGCCGAACATACGCAAAACACCAGCACCCGCCATTTTTTAAAAAGCTGTGTAAACACAGATTATAGCCTATATATTTTCTCCACAAACTAACTCTATGAACATAGAAACCAGTGATAGATGGACCTCTTAACCTTTACGCTAAGGAGAAAATCCAACGCAACTAGTTAAAATGGCAGAACATTATGAGTCTTTGGTCATTGTAATATTAAGGAAAAAATAGCTGCTTTGAAACAATCCATACTGTTAAAAGCGCTTTATAAATGAAGGTGACTTGACTTCAGAGTTACTACTGATGGTGTGAGTTAGTTCTCGGGAAACAAGCTGATTGCTTGTTGCATTTCTCATCAAAGGTAACTTATGCGGTTCTAAAAAAGGGGACACATTAAGCTAGGCTGATATTAGGCTGAGTTTACTTTTCCCTGACGAGGGAATAGGGGTGAGAGGGCCAAGATTCACGGTTGGCTACTGGATTCTCACCTGGGGAGACAAAAACCCACCCCTAATGGGCCTATCAAGTTGAATGTAACTGAGGGAATTTACAACTTACATATAAATAATAAAGGTCAAAGGCGCATTAAGCAAACTGATCTAAACATAGAGACTTGAACAGTCACGCATTTTTGTGCCATTTCTGCAAACAGATCCTGTACAACTGAACAGTCAACCATACCTAAACATTGGTCTAAACATTCTTAAACTGTAACATTCTTCATGCTACAGTTTAAACTTTCATATTACTTTTGTATCATATTATATATTATATTATTGAATATAAAAGTCACACTCTCGTTTCGTACAACATTTGGATGTAATGAAAAGCCTGAATTGCCTCATACTGTCCCTCGATTTCAAATATTTCAATTACAATTTCAGGCAATATAGTTAATGAAAAGCCCAATTAGTAAAGTGTGTATAAGTTTATGTAACAATAACAAGTTAACTAATGTAAGTATGAATAAATGACTTATCTGTCAGAAATTATATCCTCCTCTGAATAAAGCCACATCAGAGTCATTTCTACTTCTGAGGTAAGTTTAATTTTTGTGATGTGTTCCAGAAAGTAGTTCACGGAAACTAAGACAGCAGGAAGCACAAGTTTGTTGTCTTTATTTTAGAAAAGCACAATGTTTTGTTGTTATTTTGAAAGTACACAAATAAAAGTAGACGCTTTAAAGCAGGGGTTCTCAAAGTTTTCATAGGTGAGGGCATATTTAGTAACCCAACATTGAACTGAGGGCCGCCAAAGGGGCGGGGGAGAAAAAGAAAAAAAACTGAAAAGAAAATCCCATTTGAAATAATTTTAATGACCAGATTGCATCTCTACAGTTTACATTTATTGCAATAAACACATTTTAATTCATAACTGAGGCAAAACCTGGCGAGTTTTTTTTAACAGAAACTTTTAAAATAGAAGCTTACCAAACAAGTCATCATCATTCATATCTATCATTGCCTGTCAGTCGCGTTTCCATTATTGCAGATTTTCGCAAATGTTTTGTGCTATTATTAGGCTATCTATCTTTTTTAACCTGTAACTGAAAAACGAAAAATTAACGGTTGTTGTCTTTTTAAAACACAAAGTTGAACACCAACATTTTAATTTGAACTGGCAACACCAACTGCTGCGCAAAAAAGTAAATATCGACAGACTTTTTCAGATTTTTGTTTAAATTACTTTTTGTCCCTTTATTAAACATTTAAAATATTCACAAATTAATATGGGAAACATGTCGATTTTACTGGTTTTCTAAGGCCAAATTAGAACCTGGAATTTATATTTTTCCCGCAGTGCTGAATGAGAAGAGCCATATAGGCTATAGCCTGTGTCTCTGGAACCACAGCCCACAGAAAGGTGATTTATAGGTGAGTTATAGGCAAATGACAATAAATGTGTCTGAAAAAACAGCGAGGCATTTTAATTGTTTATTAACTATTGTTTTCTAAGTGTCGGCTAAAAACATATCTCCATCTCCGCTGTTAAGCAGATGCGCTTTTAGAGAGAAATGCACCTTTCATACGGATTACATAATCAGAAGGTAGGCTTAGTTTTCGATTCGAATTTGTTTAAAAGTGGACATTTCAAGCTTTAGCCTACATAGGCTATATTTTGTTTCAGTTCTCGCGCTCCAGTTCACGGAGATCATGAAAGCGCGTAGGCTACTGATTGTTTTATTTTATTTTACAAAAGCACAATGTTTTCTTGTTATTATGAGTTTACACAAATAAAAGTAGTTGCGAATAATGTATTATTATTTTCTGTATGACCAGAAATTAAGTTGTCTCCACTGTTGATAGGAAAATGCAAGTGTTTTACAGATGTTTTTCAGATGTTATCGCGGGCCGCACTTTGAGAACCTATGCTTTAAAGCAGGGATCACCAACCCTGCTCCTGGAGAGCTACTGTCCTGCAGACTTCAGTTCCAACCCTGTTCCAACACACATGCATGTAATTATCAAGTAACCCTGAACAGCCTGATTAGCTGGTCCAGGTGTTTGATTGGGGTTGGAGCTAAAATCTGCAGGACAGTAGCTCTCCAGGAGCAAGGTTGGTGACCCCTGCTTTAAAGTATCGAATGTACATATATACAATGAAAAATGTTGTACGGATAAGTTGTTGAAAGTTTTTGAGATGTGTCCTAAAGAAAGAGAAGATTTTTTAACAATATTGAGAAGTTCTGAGATTATGCAACACCCCTTTAAGTAGCTTAGTAAGTATAGCAGGGCTGAAAAACTCAGTTCCTGGAGGACCACAGTCCTGCAAAGTTTAGTTCCAACCCCGCTCTAACAAATGGTGTGTTGTCACTGCAGAAACTGGGAACGATTTTAGCTATATGAACGTGTTTTGGGGGAACTAAATTAGCTCCTATTTCAGAGTAGAGTGTAACCCAACACAATAGGAACTACCAGTGATGCAAATGTACGCTGATTGGCTGAACGTATGCAAAACACAGGCACCTGCCATTTTTAAATAACCATGTAAACAGTTGATTGCGTATATTATCTAGCATACATGTTATAAGTTTTGATGTGTTTTGATGTCTGTTGCTTTGTGTCATTAAACTGGGATTAACTTTTGTCTTTTTTCGTCTTAGACCTGATGCCGTTGAAAGAGGAGAGTCAAGATCTGAATGAAATGGAAGAGAAAGATCAATACAAGACGCATCATGATTTCATAACTGAAGAAAAATCTTTTAGTTGCTCACAGACTGAAAAAACTACCTCACGAAAAAGGGCTCAAAAGACAGGGACTATAGGTAATTTCACCTGCCACCTGTGTGGACTAAGTTTCAGAAAGCATGGAAACCTTGAAGTCCACATGAGAGTTCACACTATAAGGAGGCTTTACCCCTGCCAACAGTGTGGAATAAGTTTCAATCGAAAAGAACGCCTTAAAGTCCACATGAGAATTCACACTGGAGAGAAGCCTTACACCTGCCAACAGTGTGGAATAAGTTTCACTCAAAAAGGACACATAAACGGTCACATGAGAATTCACACTGGAGAGAAACCTTTTACCTGCCAGCAGTGTGGAAAAAGTTTCACTCAAAGAGGACACCTGAACAGTCACTTGAGAATTCACACAGGAGAAAAACCTTAAGGCCCTTATATTCTCACGGCAAAGTACTTTTTCGTTATTCGTTTAGGGGTAAAACTAAGGTTGAAATACATGAGCAGTGATATACTGTTAGAGAACATCTGAAGCTGCCCACACTGTTGAGAGCGAAGGTTAGATGTATGTATGTGCTGTGTGCTTTCCACTTTCAAAAACAAATACAAAACAAGATTGAGAAAACAGCAAGCATTTTTTAATAAAGCATAAGAAAAGCATCTGATAATAGCAGTGTGGATATGTTTGCGCAAGCTCTGCAATTAGCCATTCTAATAAAGGCATACTTATTTATAACGTTTATACAATAGATTGCTTAAAATCAAGCAGCTTTACCATATTAAACTTGAAAAACAATGTCAGTGTCTTGTTTCATCAGAAGTACAACTTCATTTTCTACTATAAAGCAGCTCTCAAATGTGTTCATGGTTTCACTTGTGGAAGTTTTACCTCCACAGACTGAACAGGACAAATGAACCAGAAAAGATTTCCACAAAAATCTGATATGTGGCCATTGTCATGACCGGTTTGTCACACCACAGAAAAATTTGGCCACCCAGCCAAATTTGAATGATAAAAAAAGCCTGAGGCGGGAGATAGTCGGTTCGGCCCCATTCACCAGTAACAGCGGATTATCAGTGAACCCCAGTTGTCTCCGACGAAAGTTTATAAAACTATCCTGTGTAAAATGATCACTACAGATCAGCTCTCCATCAAGGTGGCTCTTCACAAAATTAATACACCTCTTCTTGATATGATTGTTTTTCGGAAATTTAAATAAGGACACGATCTATTTTGTAAGTGATCGCATCCAGGTAATACGTATTTTCGTGACAAAAGCATAGCTAGCTAGCAAACTGTTGGCTGTAGTAACTAATAGTACTGACAGTAACTTGCGATTGAGCGGCGAACTGATGCGAATGTGCTCTAGTTATATTGTTAGGGGAGGGGCCAGCCTCAGTGGCTCCAGTGCGTCATCGACAGTAGGGGCGGGTCCAGGAGTTCAGTGGCTCCAGTGCGTCTTCGACAGTAGGGGCGGGGCCAGCCTCAGTGGCTCCAGTGCGTCATCGACAGTAGGGGCGGGGCCAGCCTCAGTGGCTCCAGTGTGTCATGGACAGTAGGGGCGGGGCCAGGAGCTCAGTGGCTCCAGTGCGCCATCGACAGTAGGGGCGGGTCCAGGAGTTCAGTGGCTCCAGTGCATCATCGACAGTAGGGGCGGGGCCAGCCTCAGTGGCTCCAGTGCGTCATCGACAGTAGGGGTGGGGCCAGGAGCTCAGTGGCTCCAGTGTGTCATCGACAGTAGGGGCGGGGCCAGCCTCAGTGGCTCCAGTGTGTCATCGACAGTAGGGGCGGGTCCAGGAGTTCAGTGGCTCCAGTGTGTCATCGACAGTAGGGGCGGGGCCAGGAGCTCAGTGGCTCCAGTCCGCCATCGACAGTAGGGGCGGGGCCAGCCTCAGTGGCTCCAGTGTGTCATCGACAGTAGGGGCGGGTCCAGGAGATCAGTTGCTCCAGTGCGTCATCGACAGTAGGGGCGGGGCTAGCCTCAGTGGCTCCAGTGTGTCATCGACAGTAGGGGCGGGGCCAGCCTCAGTGGCTCCAGTGCGTCATCGACAGTAGGGGCGGGGCCAGGAGCTCAGTGGCTCCAGTGCGTCATCGACAGTAGCGACGTGGCCAGGAGCTCAGTGGCTCCAGTGCGCCATCGACAGTAGGGGCGGGTCCAGGAGTTCAGTGGCTCCAGTGCGTCATCGACAGTAGGGGCGGGGCCAGGAGCTCAGTGGCTCCAGTGCATCATCGACAGTAGGGGCGGGGCCAGGAGCTCAGTGACTCCAGTGCGTCATCGACAGTAGGGGCGGGGCCAGGAGCTCAGTGGCTCCAGTGCGTCATCGACAGTAGATGTGGGGCCAGGAGCTCAGTGGCTCCAGTGCGCCATCGACAGTAGGGGCGGGTCCAGGAGTTCAGTGGCTCCAGTGCGTCATCGACAGTAGGGGCGGGGCCAGGAGCTCAGTGGTTCCAGTGCGTCATCGACAGTAGGGGCGGGGTCAGGAGCTCAGTGGCTCCAGTGCGTCATCGACAGTAGGGGCGGGGCCAGGAGCTCAGTTGCTCCAGTGCGTCATCGACAGTAGGGGCGGGGCCAGGAGCTCAGTGGTTCCAGTGCGTCATCGACAGTAGGGGCGGGGCCAGGAGATCAGTGGCTCCAGTGCGTCATCGACAGTAGGGGCGGGGCCAGGAGCTCAGTTGCTCCAGTGCGTCATCGACAGTAGGGGCGGGGCCAGGAGCTCAGTGGCTCCAGTGCGTCATCGACAGTAGGGGCGGGGCCAGGAGCTCAGTGGCTCCAGTGCGTCATCGACAGTAGGGGAGGGGCCAGGAGCTCAGTGACTCCAGTGCGTCATCGACAGTAGGGGCGGGGCCAGGAGCTCAGTGGCTCCAGTGCGTCATCGACAGTAGATGTGGGGCCTGGAGCTCAGTGACTCCAGTGCGTCATCGACAGTAGGGGCGGGGCCAGGAGCTCAGTGGCTCCAGTGCGCCATCGACAGTAGGGGCAGGTCCAGGAGTTCAGTGGCTCCAGTGCGCCATCGACAGTAGGGGCGGGTCCAGGAGTTCAGTGGTTCCAGTGCGTCATCGACAGTAGGGGCGGGGTCAGGAGCTCAGTGGCTCCAGTGCGTCATCGACAGTAGGGGCGGGGCCAGGAGCTCAGTTGCTCCAGTGCGTCATCGACAGTAGGGGCGGGGCCAGGAGCTCAGTGGCTCCAGTGCGTCATCCACAGTAGGGGCGGGGCCAGGAGCTCAGTGGCTCCAGTGCGTCATCCACAGTAGGGGTGGGACCAGGAGCTCAGTGGCTCCAGTGCGCCATCGACAGTAGGGGCGGGTCCAGGAGTTCAGTGGCTCCAGTGCGTCATCGACAGTAGGGGCGGGGCCAGGAGCTCAGTGGTTCCAGTGCGTCATCGACAGTAGGGGCGGGGTCAGGAGCTCAGTGGCTCCAGTGCGTCATCGACAGTAGGGGCGGGGCCAGGAGCTCAGTTGCTCCAGTGCGTCATCGACAGTAGGGGCGGGGCCAGGAGCTCAGTGGTTCCAGTGCGTCATCGACAGTAGGGGCGGGGCCAGGAGATCAGTGGCTCCAGTGCGTCATCGACAGTAGGGGCGGGGCCAGGAGCTCAGTTGCTCCAGTGCGTCATCGACAGTAGGGGCGGGGCCAGGAGCTCAGTGGCTCCAGTGCGTCATCGACAGTAGGGGCGGGGCCAGGAGCTCAGTGGCTCCAGTGCGTCATCGACAGTAGGGGAGGGGCCAGGAGCTCAGTGACTCCAGTGCGTCATCGACAGTAGGGGCGGGGCCAGGAGCTCAGTGGCTCCAGTGCGTCATCGACAGTAGATGTGGGGCCTGGAGCTCAGTGACTCCAGTGCGTCATCGACAGTAGGGGCGGGGCCAGGAGCTCAGTGGCTCCAGTGCGCCATCGACAGTAGGGGCAGGTCCAGGAGTTCAGTGGCTCCAGTGCGCCATCGACAGTAGGGGCGGGTCCAGGAGTTCAGTGGTTCCAGTGCGTCATCGACAGTAGGGGCGGGGTCAGGAGCTCAGTGGCTCCAGTGCGTCATCGACAGTAGGGGCGGGGCCAGGAGCTCAGTTGCTCCAGTGCGTCATCGACAGTAGGGGCGGGGCCAGGAGCTCAGTGGCTCCAGTGCGTCATCCACAGTAGGGGCGGGGCCAGGAGCTCAGTGGCTCCAGTGCGTCATCCACAGTAGGGGTGGGACCAGGAGCTCAGTGGCTCCAGTGCGTCATCGACAGTAGGGGCGGGGCCAGGAGCTCAGTGGCTCCAGTGCGCCATCGACAGTAGGGGCAGGTCCAGGAGTTCAGTGGCTCCAGTGCGCCATCGACAGTAGGGGCGGGTCCAGGAGTTCAGTGGTTCCAGTGCGTCATCGACAGTAGGGGCGGGGCCAGGAGCTCAGTGGCTCCAGTGCGCCATCGACAGTAGGGGCAGGTCCAGGAGTTCAGTGGCTCCAGTGCGCCATCGACAGTAGGGGCAGGTCCAGGAGTTCAGTGGTTCCAGTGCGTCATCGACAGTAGGGGCGGGGTCAGGAGCTCAGTGGCTCCAGTGCGTCATCGACAGTAGGGGCGGGGCCAGGAGCTCAGTTGCTCCAGTGCGTCATCGACAGTAGGGGCGGGGCCAGGAGCTCAGTGGCTCCAGTGTGCCATCGACAGTAGGGGCGGGTCCAGGAGTTCAGTGGCTGCAGTGCGTCATCGACAGTAGAGGTGGGGCCAGGAGCTCAGTGGCTCCAGTGTGCCATCGACAGTAGGGGCGGGTCCAGGAGTTCAGTGGCTCCAGTGCGTCATCGACAGTAGGGGCGGGGTCAGGAGCTCAGTGGCTCCAGTGCGTCATCGACAGTAGAGGCGGGGCCAGGAGATCAGTGGCTCCAGTGCATCATCGACAGTAGGGGCGGGGCCAGGAGCTCAGTGACTCCAGTGCGTCATCGACAGTAGGGGCGGGGCCAGGAGCTAAGTGGCTCCAGTGCGTCATCGACAGTAGATGTGGGGCCAGGAGCTCAGTGGCTCCAGTGCGCCATCGACAGTAGGGGCAGGTCCAGGAGTTCAGTGGCTCCAGTGCGTCATCGACAGTAGGGGCGGGGCCAGGAGCTCAGTGGTTCCAGTGCGTCATCGACAGTAGGGGCGGGGTCAGGAGCTCAGTGGCTCCAGTGCGTCATCGACAGTAGGGGCGGGGCAAGGAGCTCATTGGCTCCAGTGCGTCATCGACAGTAGATGTGGGGCCAGGAGCTCAGTGGCTCCAGTGCGCCATCGACAGTAGGGGCAGGTCCAGGAGTTCAGTGGCTCCAGTGCGTCATCGACAGTAGGGGCGGGGGCGGGGCCAGGAGCTCAGTGGTTCCAGTGCGTCATCGACAGTAGGGGCGGGGCCAGGAGCTCAGTGACTCCAGTGCGTCATCGACAGTAGGGGCGGGGCCAGGAGCTCAGTGGCTCCAGTGCGCCATCGACAGTAGGGGCAGGTCCAGGAGTTCAGTGGCTCCAGTGCGTCATCGACAGTAGGGGCGGGGCCAGGAGCTCAGTGGTTCCAGTGCGTCATCGACAGTAGGGGCGGGGTCAGGAGCTCAGTGGCTCCAGTGCGTCATCGACAGTAGGGGCGGGACCAGGAGCTCAGTGGCTCCAGTGCGCCATCGACAGTAGGGGCGGGTCCAGGAGTTCAGTGGCTCCAGTGCGCCATCGACAGTAGGGGCAGGTCCAGGAGTTCAGTGGTTCCAGTGCGTCATCGACAGTAGGGGCGGGGTCAGGAGCTCAGTGGCTCCAGTGCGTCATCGACAGTAGGGGCGGGGCGGGGCCAGGAGCTCAGTTGCTCCAGTGCGTCATCGACAGTAGGGGCAGGGCCAGGAGCTCAGTGGCTCCAGTGCATCATCCACAGTAGGGGCGGGGCCAGGAGCTCAGTGGCTCCAGTGCGTCATCCACAGTAGGGGTGGGGCCAGGAGTTCAGTGGCTCCAGTGCGTCAGCGACAGTAGGGGCGGGGCCAGGAGCTCAGTGGCTCCAGTGCGCCATCGACAGTAGGGGCAGGTCCAGGAGTTCAGTGGCTCCAGTGCGCCATCGACAGTAGGGGCAGGTCCAGGAGTTCAGTGGTTCCAGTGCGTCATCGACAGTAGGGGCGGGGTCAGGAGCTCAATGGCTCCAGTGCGTCATCGACAGTAGGGGCGGGGCCAGGAGCTCAGTGACTCCAGTGCGTCATCGACAGTAGGGGCGGGGCCAGGAGCTCAGTGGCTCCAGTGCGTCATCGACAGTAGATGTGGGGCCAGGAGCTCAGTGGCTCCAGTGCGCCATCGACAGTAGGGGCGGGTCCAGGAGTTCAGTGGCTCCAGTGCGTCATCGACAGTAGGGGCGGGGTCAGGAGCTCAGTGGCTCCAGTGCGTCATCGACAGTAGGGGCGGGGCCAGGAGCTCAGTTGCTCCAGTGCGTCATCGACAGTAGGGGCGGGGCCAGGAGCTCAGTGGCTCCAGTGCGTCATCGACAGTAGGGGCGGGGCCAGGAGCTCAGTTGCTCCAGTGCGTCATCGACAGTAGGGGCGGGGCCAGGAGCTCAGTGGCTCCAGTGCGTCATCGACAGTAGGGGCGGGGCCAGGAGCTCAGTGGCTCCAGTGCGTCATCGACAGTAGGGGAGGGGCCAGGAGCTCAGTGACTCCAGTGCGTCATCGACAGTAGGGGCGGGGCCAGGAGCTCAGTGGCTCCAGTGCGTCATCGACAGTAGATGTGGGGCCTGGAGCTCAGTGACTCCAGTGCGTCATCGACAGTAGGGGCGGGGCCAGGAGCTCAGTGGCTCCAGTGCGCCATCGACAGTAGGGGCAGGTCCAGGAGTTCAGTGGCTCCAGTGCGCCATCGACAGTAGGGGCGGGTCCAGGAGTTCAGTGGTTCCAGTGCGTCATCGACAGTAGGGGCGGGGTCAGGAGCTCAGTGGCTCCAGTGCGTCATCGACAGTAGGGGCGGGGCCAGGAGCTCAGTTGCTCCAGTGCGTCATCGACAGTAGGGGCGGGGCCAGGAGCTCAGTGGCTCCAGTGCGTCATCCACAGTAGGGGCGGGGCCAGGAGCTCAGTGGCTCCAGTGCGTCATCCACAGTAGGGCTGGGACCAGGAGCTCAGTGGCTCCAGTGCGCCATCGACAGTAGGGGCGGGTCCAGGAGTTCAGTGGCTCCAGTGCGTCATCGACAGTAGGGGCGGGGCCAGGAGCTCAGTGGTTCCAGTGCGTCATCGACAGTAGGGGCGGGGTCAGGAGCTCAGTGGCTCCAGTGCGTCATCGACAGTAGGGGCGGGGCCAGGAGCTCAGTTGCTCCAGTGCGTCATCGACAGTAGGGGCGGGGCCAGGAGCTCAGTGACTCCAGTGCGTCATCGACAGTAGGGGCGGGGCCAGGAGCTCAGTGGCTCCAGTGCGCCATCGACAGTAGGGGCAGGTCCAGGAGTTCAGTGGCTCCAGTGCGTCATCGACAGTAGGGGCGGGGCCAGGAGCTCAGTGGTTCCAGTGCGTCATCGACAGTAGGGGCGGGGTCAGGAGCTCAGTGGCTCCAGTGCGTCATCGACAGTAGGGGCGGGGCCAGGAGCTCAGTGGCTCCAGTGCGCCATCGACAGTAGGGGCGGGTCCAGGAGTTCAGTGGCTCCAGTGCGCCATCGACAGTAGGGGCAGGTCCAGGAGTTCAGTGGTTCCAGTGCGTCATCGACAGTAGGGGCGGGGTCAGGAGCTCAGTGGCTCCAGTGCGTCATCGACAGTAGGGGCGGGGCGGGGCCAGGAGCTCAGTTGCTCCAGTGCGTCATCGACAGTAGGGGCGGGGCCAGGAGTTCAGTGGCTCCAGTGCATCATCCACAGTAGGGGCGGAGCCAGGAGCTCAGTGGCTCCAGTGCGTCATCCACAGTAGGGGTGGGGCCAGGAGCTCAGTGGCTCCAGTGCGTCAGCGACAGTAGGGGCGGGGCCAGGAGCTCAGTGGCTCCAGTGCGCCATCGACAGTAGGGGCAGGTCCAGGAGTTCAGTGGCTCCAGTGCGCCATCGACAGTAGGGGCAGGTCCAGGAGTTCAGTGGTTCCAGTGCGTCATCGACAGTAGGGGCGGGGTCAGGAGCTCAGTGGCTCCAGTGCGTCATCGACAGTAGGGGCGGGGCCAGGAGCTCAGTGACTCCAGTGCGTCATCGACAGTAGGGGCGGGGCCAGGAGCTCAGTGGCTCCAGTGCGTCATCGACAGTAGATGTGGGGCCAGGAGCTCAGTGGCTCCAGTGCGCCATCGACAGTAGGGGCGGGTCCAGGAGTTCAGTGGCTCCAGTGCGTCATCGACAGTAGGGGCGGGGTCAGGAGCTCAGTGGCTCCAGTGCGTCATCGACAGTAGGGGCGGGGCCAGGAGCTCAGTGGCTCCAGTGCGTCATCGACAGTAGGGGTGGGGCCAGGAGCTCAGTGGCTCCAGTGCGTCATCGACAGTAGGGGCGGGGCCAGGAGCTCAGTGGCTCCAGTGCGTCATCGACAGTAGGGACGAGGCCAGGAGCTCAGTGGCTCCAGTGCGTCATCGAGCCACCGCTTTAGCCCCGCCCAAAAAATCCTGAATACAGCAATGGTGCAAAACTGTTTAATGGTCTAACTCCACAATTCAGTACTTCACAGGTCACAGTCTTTGTAATGTGTTTTAGCAATACATTTCTAACATTTATAATGTGTTTAGAATTTTTTTTTAGAATTGCTTTTACAGGGACTTTAACATAAAAGAATCGGTAACACTTTATTTGACAGTGTCCTTGTCACATGCTCTTACATAGTAATAACAGTAAATTATGCATAGTTACATGCAACTAACCCTAAACCAAACCCTAATCCTACCTTAACTCTATAGTAAGCACATGTAGTTAATTATTATTACTCAGTACTAAAATATATAATTACACTGTAACAATGACACCTTAAAATAAAGTGTAGTCAAAGAATCTGTAAAAAAACAACAACAATAATCTGTATCTATAAGTTACATCATGAGTAGTGTCAAGAGCAAATAACAAGAACTTAACCAGTTTTGTGATGTGTTTCAAAGAGATGTTCACGGAAACATAAGGCAGAATCCGCACCCTGGTTGTTTTCTTTATTTTACAAAAGTGTAATGTTTTGTTGGTATTGTGTATGTATACAAATAAAAGTATTATTCTTAGAACCTTTACAGCAGGGATGGGCAACTTCGATAGTGATGAGGGCCAAATTTTTCAAACGGTCATCAACTCAACCAATAAACATAGTGTTTGGTGTTTTTAACAATCAATCACGTTTCTTTGTAAATTTGAACAAACACAATGTGAAAGTAGGTGCATATTTGCTTGCATGAAAACTAACGTATTCAAAGCATTTGCATGAGAGCACTTTCTCACAGTTCACAGTGCAAAACATGAAAGAGCACTTTGACAAGTCAAAAGAGTATGTCAAAACAGCGGTACACATCGGAGGACGTGTTAGAATTGATTTTTTTAAATGAGTCGTTAGACGATGTCCTGGTGGAATCTTCCGATTCTGACGCAGATACGTGGTGCAGTGAGGATGATTACAGCCAAGGGATCGATCCATTTGAAGACAAGTGAGTAACCTTATTTAATTAATGTTTTTACTGTGCAGTTTGGGTATCATTCATTCAGGGTTCCCACGGGTCCTTAAAAAGTCTTAAAATGTCTTAAATTAAAATTCGGATAATTAAGGTCTTAAATTGTCTTAAATTTACCGTAAAGTTGCTGTAGGTATTACATTTTTTTGCCGGTGTGCTTAATGGCGATGAGAAAGCACAGTGGCCCACTGTAAAACATCTAATAGTTGATTAATTTAGTATTGTGTGAAATGAGTCTCCGCGATTTAATAGCTGTTTACGGTACGTCGGCTACAGACGCTGACGTCAGGCTGCGTATCGCCATTACGCGGTTGTCGATGTGAGGTTCAAAATGCAAAGAAGATGGGGAAGTGCAAATTTAACGACAAGTGGATGGAAGAGGATGCATTTAGGAGGTGGTTGGCGCCGGCTGAAAACAACGAGGCAATGTGTAAATTATGCAAAAAGACCTTATCATTAGGGACCATGGGGCTTAAAGCCGTCGAGTCGCATATGAAAGGAGGAAAGCACCAGCGTTACGTTGCAGCAGCTAGCCATAGCGGGGCCAGGTTAATCCCTGCATTGTTTGCAGCACGACCTAACGACGTTACAAGTTCAGACGCCACCTCTCAGTCGGCTATAACAAGTTTCATTTCACCGCCAGACACCCAAAAGGCAGAGGTACTGTGGGTTCTCCATACTGTGACGAGGCACAATTAATTTAAATCTAACAATGACATACGTGGCGTCTTTGCTGCCATGTTCCCCGATTCACAGCTTGCAAAGTCATTCACCTGTGGTGAAAATAAAACGGCATATGTCGCCAAATATGGCATCGCTTCATTCATCAAGAAGGAGCTATCGTGCAGCGTTAGTGAGAAACCATATGTTGTCATGTTTGACGAAAGTATGAATAAAACGACAAAGAGCAAACAAATGGACATTCATTTGCGATTCTGGACTACTGGTGATGAGACTGGCACACACCACGTCATCTCCCGCTACTATGGGTTGGAGTTCATGGGTCACTCCAGAGCTGAGGACATGTTGGGTCATTTCAATTTAAGTAACGTTACGATTGTGTTTGAAATCCCATACTATTGTTCATACTAAGTGTGGTGTAAAATTGAGTAACGTTAGTGCGGTTTAAAGCTCATATGCTAGCGGTGTAAACGCCAACACTCCCCCGGTGCTCAGTGCCCCCACTCCGGGCAGAGTCGGCAGAGGACTGGTTATGTGCTCCTGTCAAGTCACAGGTCTATGGTCACCAGTGTTGCCAGATTGGAAATGTCCAATTATCGTACTAGAAGTTCAAAATTATCATATTTGGAAGAAAATTATCGTACACAACGGAAACGTACAGAATACATCTATTTATCTAGACCAACATGTATGGTGGATTGTTCGGTTTTGTTGACGGGGGTGGGATAAGCACAACCATTATTATTGTTGTTATTATTATTATTATATAATGTGGATTACTTGGCACATTGAATTGATCTTTTTCTTTTTTTTACAAATGTGAAGGAAGGTACAAAGGAGCAGAATCTGAACAACATGCTCTCACTGTCAATGGATGGGCCCGCTGTAAACTGGAAGTTTGTTGAACTCTTACAAGAGGAACACAAAGAGCAGTGTGGTGGAGCCCAACTACAAATAACTGGGAGTTGTGGCCTTCACACGATGCACAACTCGTTCAAGAATGGCTTTGCGGTGTGGCAAGTTGAGAAAGTCCTGAAAGCTCTGCACTACCTGTTTCATTGTGCACCTGCAAGGAGAGAAGACTTTGTGTTAGTGACCAAGTGTGATACATTTCCTCTGCCATTTTGTGGACATCGATGGCTGGAAAACCTTCCAGCAGTGGAGAGAGCCATTGAAATTTGGCCATATATTGTCACCTATGTGGATCAGGTCAAAGCCAAGAAGCTCCCCAATCCAAGGTCATCGTCATATGACACCATCGCAGAAGCCCGGATGGATCCCTTGATCTTGGCAAAGTTGCACTTCTTCATGAGTGTCTCAAGAAGTTTTCAGCCATTTCTCACCAAGTACCAGACAGATGCCCCGATGATTCCCTTCCTCGGCAGAGATTTGGAGGATCTAATCAGGGTAGGCCTAATGACTACTATAAGTATATTAATGGTTTAATCATTTAAGCACCGTCATTTACAGAGGATATGAACAATAAAACACAGTACTAAGTTTTCAGCATGATGATGTTTGTAGAAAGTATTGTAAATACTGTAATACTTTTTCCAATTTTGATTATAATCATAATTATTATGCTTGTGCTATTCTATTTTCAGAGCCTTCTCAGACGCTTCATGAAGCGAGACGTCCAGGTTGATGTTTCCCCAGTAAAGCTGGTCAAGCTTGATGTGACAGACCAAAAGCTTTGGGTCAGTCCAAAGCAAGTGGACATTGGCATGGGAGCCACAGCTGCCCTCAAGGTAATATTTATCTTAGATTACTTTATCAATGTGCTATATGAGCTGCAAAGTCACTTGACTAATGAAGTATTTATGTTGAAAAATTAAGAGATCAGATTAATTGTTTTGACATCAAGCAGTTGACATTAACTGGATCTGTTAAATGTTGTGTAGTGTAAGTTACACATAGGGAGAGTTTATTTGATGTTTCAGGTGATGTGACTTTTGTGCTTTTGTCAGGGAATGTCAGGCAGTCAGAGTGGTGGAAGTGAGCGTGATGTGTTACTGTTCATGCAAGTGTCCCCTGAAGTACCCCTCTGTCCGAAATATGATGTGCCTGGACCCCCAAAATATGCACAAAGAACCAGACATGTGCCTGCAAAAAATTAAGGCCCTCATCATGAAATTTGTGCAGGATAAGAAGCTATCAGGAGGAGTCACAGTGGGTAACATCTGTAGACATATCAGAAATGTGAACAATAAGCCTAGTGTTTATCAAAGGGAGTCTTATTTTAGATATCAAGTTATACTAGCCTATTATTTTGCAGTTCATTTTTTTAGTTGTATTTTATTTTATTGGAAATACAGCCTAGTATGAGTTATAATAAATGTCTGTAGGCCTAATATATGTTCTTAGACATAATAATTGAAATATAGTTGGAAATATGAGATACATTTTCCAGAGTATAGTGAAAATAAATCTCTTGTGATTTCCACAAAATATAATTTTAACTAGAAAATATTACAGATGTGCTTGTCTTTATCTAAATGCAGGTGATAAGATTGCCCAACAATTTCAGAAGTTCCTCTTCAGTGAGGCCAGAGGAGAGGAATTCATGGCCTTCAGTGCATTGGATAGAAAATCACGAGTTGACAGCTTCCTGCATAAGGCAATGAATGGATATGCAGAACTTTGGAGCTTTGTGGAAAAGCTGCTGCTTCTGTCCCATGGACAAGCTACTGTGGAGCGTGGGTTCTCCATAAACAAGGAGGTGGAGATGTGCAATATGAACGAAGACACTATAGTCTCACAGAGACTAATCTGCGACTATGTGAGGATGTGTGGTGGAGTGGTCAAAGTGCCACTAACTAAAGAGCTGCTAAATGAGGTTGCATCTGCACGCAACCGGTACAGGATCTTCTTGGAAGATGAGAGGAAGAAAAAGGAAAAGACAAAACAGACGAACAAGAGAAAAGGGGTTGAAGATGAGCTTGAAGAGCTACGCAAGAAAAGAAGAACAATCTCAACTGCGTGTGAAACTCTAGAAAAGGATGCAGATGGCCTTGCAGAGAAGGCTGAGAATACATCAGGGACCAAGATGGCAGAACTTATCACTAAATCCAATTCCATGAGAAAAAGATGCAGGGAAAAGAGAGGGGAGTTGGTGGACCTAGACCGTGAAATTGAGAAGAGAGCGGCAGAGCTACGCCTCATGTCTTGAGGAGAATTTGGGATGTTACAAAACAATGGACCTCTCTATTCATTGGTTTCTCTCATTAAGAGTCATGTGATAACATTTGTGTTTTCAAACAGTTATGTACATTATTTGTCAACTTTTTGGCTTGGGAAAGGCTGTTTTGAGGACTTTCATTATTGAGCTTATTTATGATGGAGACTGCTTTAAGTGTTGGAAGTATTATTATTCTGTCTCCCACTGAGCCATGATGGAGTCCGCTTCAAGTGTTATTATTTTCATTATTCTATATGGTTCCTTCATGCAATGCATTGTGTTGTTTAGTGTAATCCAACTTATGTTATGTTGGCTCTGTTCTGCATCACAAAGGAACAAAAAAATAAATAAATAAATGAAAATGCCAACTGTGAGCTTTGATTGTTTATATCTATATTGGCCAAACAGTGTTGGAAGGGTTATTGTTAGTTATTATACTGTCTCCTAATTTGAAAAAAAGGTCTCATGAAAAAGTTTTTTTGCAGAGTTTACACATTGCACATAATTGATAACAAATGGAAAACTTTAAGTTTTGATTTCCATTGTAGGAGGCAATAAATTGAGTATTCCAAAGAAATTATGACATTTTTGGGTCTTAAATTATATTTGATGAGGTCTTAAAAAACATTACTCTTAAAATGGTGCAAGAACCCTGTCATTGCTTGCTATTTCTGTGCAATGAGGACATAATTTGTTCATTCAGGTTTTCTAATCCTTGCGCACCGCACACCAACAAACATTTTCTGTAAAATTTATGGCAAATATTGCGTTGTGTGTGATTACTTGATGAGGATTGCCCTTTTTGTAGTTTGCCATTCGGTCGTTTATTTTAGATGCATTGCTTAAAAAGTCAGTTGCTCATACCATCAAATTTGCTAGTAATCTTGGCAGGGGGATAGAGTGTGTGTCAAATCAACAGTTTAGAAGTCTGTGGTGAATATGAGGTAGGATGACAAACCAACTGGAGCAACAATCAGAATATGCTTTATTGCCAAACATGTTGACACATAACATACAAATTTGGCATCCAGTACAGAAAAATACAATTATAAAAAATATAGACAATTCAATTGAATATTATTATTATTATTTATGGTGTTTTATGGTGTGTGCTTTAACCTTACACCTTTAACCTTATTATTTATTATCCTCAGGTTAGGTAGAGTAAATCAAATCTGACCTAAATCATAAGCATTCAAATGGTACTTACAACTTGTTCAGAAGACTTCTCTGTGGTTAGTTCTTGCTCAAGGTTTATTAACAACAATACTGGTAGACAATTGCTTGCAATTAGTATAATAGTTATTTATTAATATTAATTGTGATGACGGGAGCTAAGATGTCGTCATCACTGCCGTAGTCATTACAAATTGTTTGTGGGCTTCTGTTTCTTTACATTTGTTATTTAGGGTTTTGTGTTTCTGTTGACTATGGTGCAGTCCCTTAGGTTCATTATTCTATAATACTCATTTATAATAAGTTTAAGATATGCTGTTGGAGTTGATTGCAGATAGGTGCACATATCAGTGGTCTTCACAACATGTTATGTCTACTATAGTTTCTTTTTGATTTTTTCATTAACCACACAGACAAGTTTTTAGTTATGCATTTTTGTTATTTATTATTTCAAATTTGTATTTATTCCCACATTGCAAACAGTTATCCCACATACGGTCTACTCACCATTTCCTGTTCCTGTGACTCCTCAAAGGAGGGGGCGGGTCCACAGCTTTCCTTTTTCTTGGGTCGGGTTAAACCATTTCTACTAACAGGGAACTTAACCCTTGGTAATGTAGGCATGGAGAAATGTCTTATGGTGTTTGCATTTAGTTTAAGTTGCTGAATGAGTTTATTTTATTTATTTTTGATTTTTGAAAGTTAATTGTTTAATGGTCATATATTTAAGCTACTAAGGTTTTGTATTGATACCCCTGTAGTTGGTATGGTCTTGAGTGTAATGAGCCTGTTCTAGGCTATATAAGACAGTCTAAACTGAACCTTCGGAGGAAAGGAGGGTGTTATATTCCTGAACGTATCATGAAGATTTTTGCTGCCTGTAGCAATTTGTTTTTCTTTGGTTATAGTCATAGCAAAGTTTGCACTGAGTCCAGTGTATGTTTATTTTTGTAAATATTTTTTTTTTGGGTTTAATTTTGGAATTGTTTCTGTGACACTTCACTGAGAGTTTGTACACCCCTACTATTCCACTGGCCTTTAATAAAAATCCTCTTTGGGATGATATCTGAGTCCTGAGCCTATCTACCACCTCCCCTTGATCTCTACGGGACACGTTATGACATTAATATTCCAAAAATAAAAGTTAAACCAAAAACTAATAGCAAAGTTACAATATAAAGCAAGGTCTAAATCAAAGGTACAATCAGCTGGGTTTCTGGCGTCGAGAGATACCGCTAAATCAGTATCTGCCTGTTCAGTCTTCTCATCAGTCTTTTATACTCAAACAGTTCACTGCCGAAGTCAGACTTCCTTCTGCTGTCATCAACTGGAGAGCTGCCAAGTCTTCCATGACCCTTTTAAGGTGTTTCCGACGTAGCCTGCCAGCTCTCTTCATGGCTCTTTTTCTTCGTCTGTAAAATATACCTTATCTACAGCATTACATTTTTCTTAAAAGCAATTTTTATCTAATACATACATGCTCTCTACTCTAAGTTACTTAATATATAATTTTTTGTATATAATTTTCCAATACATTTTTATACAGCATTACTACTTGGGTTACATAAAGGTACTACTAAGCAAAACAGATGTTAAACAAGACAGAGTAATTGCAAATAATCGTCTTCATCAACAAGGGGTGTAACAATATATTGTGTCACAATATATCTCAATACAAAAATGCAACAATATGTATCATGGGTAATTGACCCTTCGCAGGGAGTTTGATTGACAGGCGATCTGACCAATCATAATCCGCCATCCGCCGAATCCGCCATTTTTGTCCGACAAAGCAGTCAGGAGAGTTAGTAGATTAACGTTGGAGGATTTGAACTTGAAAAACAAAAGTGTACTGACATCTTTCCGCGGTTAAAATAACATTCCTTCTTATGTTCATTCATGTTTATTTTATGCTATAAATGAACTAGAAGGAAGAGATGATAGCGGTTCGCGAGCAGCTTTAAATGAGGCGCTACAGCGATCTGTCAGACACATTAAAGAGCCACAAAACGGTATTTATTGTTTAAATTTCTTTAAAAAATTACCAAATTTTTAAGTTGAGACTTTGTTTCATATCAAAAGTAACCTGGTCTGTCCTGTCTGTCAGCGTGTTGTCAGTGTCCTCTCTGCTCTACGATGTATTTTTCACTGCGTGAGAACATGGTGTGTCGTGAGAGCAGCGTAGCTTGTCGGACATAGCAACAGTAACTAAAGGGGGCGGGTCTTTGCGAACGGTCAATTCACCCAAAATAAATATTACTGTGAGAAAAAATTCAAGTTTTCAGAGTTTTAGTATCAGTACTATATTAATTATATATAATGCTATATATATATATATATATATATATATATATATATATATATATATATTTTAAAAAAAAAATACAATACAATATATAATGTATAATAATGCAATGGGGGAATATTTGTGGGTCCTGATATTGCCAAATGTCTGAAGTGGCCAGTAAATATATCTAGTCAGTGACAGAGTGCAAGTATATTTGTCTAAAATAATTCTGTATTTTCAGCTTCAGAATCATGAATATTTTTTGTCTTGTGCATTATTCATTTACACCCACAATGTAATATGAAATTTTGCATTTTAATCAACAGTACATTTTTTGTTAATCTTTTACCATATGTCTTGGAGTATCACAATAGTATCATTTCAGTGTCGTGATGTGAATCATGACACGAGGGTATCGTTACACCCCTATTATTATTATTATAAAGCATCGAAAAATTCACAATATTTGAATGCCTTTTTACAGATGTTACATACATATATATTTAGTTATTATATATTTTTTACATATGTTTTCTTCCCGTTTTATTGTAGTCAAGAAGATGAGAGAAGAGATGCACTGCCCATCAGCATGCTTCCTGCAGACACTGGGGCTGAAAGATGTGTCCAGGAGGGTCCAGAGGGCCACACCAAATCCTTCCTCCATACCAGCCCCCCTGACTGGGAAAGGAAGAGGGAGAGGAAGAGACAATGGAGCAGAAAGGTGGCAGGGAGACACAACACCTCATGCCCAAGAGGAGCCTGGAGCTGGGTGGAATGGGCCTCTAGAGTGCCAGCAGAGGAGACTGAGGGCCACACTAAATCCTTCCTCCATAGCAGTCCTCCTGACAGACAGAGGGAGAGGAAGAAGAAGAGGAAGGGGGAGAGGAAGAGACAGTGGAGCAGAAAGGGAACAGGGAGACACAACACCTCATGCCCCAGATGAGCCAGGAAGTGAGTGGAATAGGTCTCCGGAGGGCCAGCAGATGAGACAGCGGGCACACCAAATCCTTCCTCCATACCAGCCCCCCTGACTGGCAGAGGGAGAGGAAGAGGGGGAGAAAGTAGAGCAGAAAGGGAAAAGGGAGACACAACACTTCATGCCCCAGATGAGCCAGGAGCTGAGTGGAATGGACCTGAGGTGACAGATAATGTCCAGCAGCTTCCATCCTTTTTCCCAAAAAGAACCCCTGGATTACAGGGTTTTGTGGGTGTGACATACTCTCCAGCACAAATTTTCAGACAGTTTTTTAGTGACAAAGCTGTCAAGATAATCTGTCACAACTCCAATATGAATACAGAAAAGGAGTATGCCAAGGGGAAGAATTTGTTTGGGAAGAGCTGCAGCCTGCCAATTTCCTGGTGTATGTGGGCCTTATGATTTATATGGCACTTCTAAAACTGGCAAGAGATAGAGACTACTGGAGGAAGGGATCGCAGCTAAGTGTACACTTCCCTGCTTCAATCATGGCCAGAGATAGATTTATGGCTATTAACAGAACTGTTCACATGAGCAACCCAGAACATGACGTTGTAAATGGCCGGAAAAAGGGCACCCCTGAGTATGATCCTGAGCATCTCCAACCCTTTTTACACAACTATAAAGTATGCATGCAAGGCATTGTGGCAACCTAGAAAGCAAATTGCCATCGATGAACGAATGGTGGCCACAAAAGCTAAAATTGGGCTCAGACAGTACATGAAGGCCAAGCCAACTAAGTGGGGTGTGAAGCTGTTTGTGCTTGCTGACTCTAGCAATGGGTACACCTGCGATTTCTCCATTTACACTGGAAAGAGCCGATTCGTTTCAGGGCAGGGTCTCTCGTACGATGTTGTCAGCAGCCTCATGGATCCATCATTCTTGGGCAGAGGTTATCATTTATATGTTGATCATTTCTATACAAGCCCAAAACTTTTTAGAGACTTGTATGCCAATGGTTTTGTTGCATGTGGTACGTTCCGTGATTCACGCAGGAATGTACCTAACACAAAGTACATTGCACTGACATCACGGAGCCCCAGGGGTTCAATCCGATGGATCACACATCAGGAACTGTTGTTTGTTGATGGACACAAGAGAAGTGTCAGTTTGCTCTACAATAGACCAAGCCAGAAACGTGCACAGCAAGGAAACTGAGAGGTGGCAGAAAAAAAGCATCACAGCACATTGGTGTGTGCTAGACTACAACAAATACATGGGAGGGGTAGACCTTTCTGTCCAGCTTATCCAGTATTACTCTGTGCTTAAAAGGTCCAACAGGTGGTACAGGACACTGCTGTACCACTTCATTGACATAGCTGCAACCAACAGCTATCTTTTGCACAAAGAGATGTGTCAGACATCAGAGACTGTGCCCATGTCTCACAGCCAGTTCATGGAGGAGTTGTCTGCAGAGCTGTGTGGAGTCCCAAAAGGCAGTGATGTGCCACCCAGAGCGCCACAGTGCTTACCTGAGTCATTGGCCTGTGTGGATGATGAGGATGAGGAGGAGGTTGAGGAGGAGGAGGGAAGTTCCTCATTTGAGAGACAGAGGTCAGCAGACATGGCAACAAAAGGCCGGCGGTCCTGCGTGCTCTGTAAGAAGCGCACTATTTGGAAGTGCGCACATAGTAGCAGGGGGTCACAAGGTGGCACATAAACCTCAGAACTATCGTCACGTAATCCAGTTTGGTTGTTATATTATGTAAATACGTATATAGTTTGAGAAGATTGCTTGAACCATTTGTTCATTTGCACTATATTTCTCTATTTGTATTTAGTTTGTGAAGATTATTTGCACTATTTGTTCATTAGCTCTCAGTATAATTCTCTACTTGTATGTTTGTGAAGATTATTTGCAACATTTGTTGAAATTCTCTGTATCTGTATTTAGTTTGAAGATTATTTGAACCATTTGTTCATTTGCACTCAGTATATCTCTCTATTTGTATGTTTGTGAAGATTATTTGCACCATTTGTTCAATTGCACTCATTGAAATTCTCTATATTTGTATTTAGTTTGTGAAGATTATTTGAATCATTTGTTCATTTGCACTCTGTATATTTTTTTATTTGTATTTAGTTTGTGAAGATTATTTGCAGATTATTGTTTGCTCATTTACACTCTGTATATTGTATTGTATGGTTAGTATTTATATTGCACAAGACAGTTGTCACTACTTGTTACATTGTTTGCATTTGTTGTTCATGTTCAAATTATAATATATGTTTCTGAAGAAATCTGTGTTCTGTTGTTATATAACAATCTTTCTATTTACTTTACTCCCTGAACTTATTTGGACACATCTACATTGTCAGTAAATGAAATACACCTGTTTTTACTCAAAAACGCCTATAATAAATGGCTATAACTTGGGATTGTTACATGCAGACAAAATTTCACCTGGAAGTCTAAAACAATCAAGTCTAACTTTCTAAAAGGAAAAAATCAAAACTTCAGGAAGTTCTTAAAATTCTATTAATTTCATCAATTCTCAGACAAAATAAATGTAAAACTGGGACTTTAAATGAGATAGATGGAAACTTTAGGTTCTCCTGTTTAAAATGATATATGGCACTTGATGCTGGCTGCTAGAATGGGTTAGAAAAACAAAGAAAAGTACAGGTGAGTCAGGCGCCCCAAACATTTTCTAGGTCTTTAAAGGGAAATCAATGTATAATTTATGTATTTTGTTTTTAAAGATTTTTTAATATTAAGTATAAAACTATTAGCAATTATGCCAATTCAAATGGGAAACTTTATGGCAATATTACCCCAACAAGCAAATGTAAACATCTAAATTATATTGTCTGTAAATTTGCAACAAACAAATGTATAGATGTCCTATTTTTGATTACAAGCCTAGAGAACATTCTTAACTCAACCTCAGAGTACAGTTAAAAAGTGCCTACATTGAGACATTTTTAGTGCACAAGATATTGGTACAAGTTAAGTTTAGTACAAGTTATTTTAAAATAAAATATTAATCTCTCACACTAAAATATTTCATTTTATTTTAAATGACAAATGTATTTCAATTAAGATGTACATCATTAAATATAAAAAGTCTGGCTGTGCTTAATGGGTACGTTTTTGTACCCTTTAAGCACACCCCTGTTGCCAATAAGCTCACAACATGTTTTATGTTTATTTTAAACAACCATTTTAAAGAATAATTTAACAAATTTTTATTTGAAGTACAGAGTCAATCACAAAAAAAAAAAAAACAGAACTCTAAAATCAAGCACAGATTCTTAAAGATCAGATCTGGTACTCCACTTGCGTCTAAAGCACAACTTACGCAACTGGTGATGTCAGAAGTAGCAAAGTTTGTCATGGCGTAGCGTAAATATCAGCAGTGCGTCACAATACTCGCATAAGTTGCGCTTTAGACTTAAGTTGAATCCGTATGCTAGTTTGACCGTAAGCTAGTTACTTTACTTCATAAAGTTTGAAATATGAATATTTTTCTTACACAAACTCATGGTTTTGCTTCAGAAGGCCTTTATTAACCCCCCGGAGCAGTGTGGAGCACTTTTATGATGGATAGATGCACTTTTATGATGGATAGATGCACTTTTATCATGATAGATGCACTTTTACGATGGATGGATGCACTTTTTTGAGCTTCAAACTGATGGTTGCAATTCACTGCCATTATAAAGGTCGGAAGTGTCAGGGTGTTTACTAAAATAACTCCAATTGTATTCGTCTGAAAGAAGAAAGTCATATACACCTATGGCTTGAGGGTGAGTAAATCATGGGTAATTTTAATTTCAAAGTGAACTACTCCTTTAAACACCTCTGATTGGCCAATGCGTTCACACGCTCAATATAGCTATGTCTGTGATTGGCTACAATGATCAACACTTCAAAAACATGTCTTCACCGAGCGCTTTTCTTATCAGTGTTTGAAAGCAGGCATCTATCAGAGGATCCCTAATATATCCACTGATAAACTGATCCGCTGATAGACGCCTGCTTTCAAACGCTCCCATCTGTATGTGTAAGAGCTCTGAAGTCGGTAGTTCAGAATAAACTATAGTTCTGTCTAGAGTTATTAATTATCTTATAAAGATTAACTTAAAGTGACGGTCTGCGCTAATATTATGGTGCTTTTTTATGATGCAAAGCACAGCAAGTAAGAATCATAGATTTCACGATTGTAACATCACAGTCATTTCTTTTCATGAGGCAACGCCACCTTCCCTTCAGTCTACCAAAATCGTTTTCAACCACTAGCCATGCTTGACATATTTTCTTGTTGTAGATCTGCTGTTCTGCTGTCAGTCGTCCAGTGTCAGTGAGCGGTTTTAGGAGCCAGTTCTACAGGGGATAGGTAGAATCTCCCAGGATGTAGTAGGCAACATTCACCTCACCAATATTCCTGCTGTAAGCTGGAAAGTGGTTGCCACGGCTGGCCAACTCCCACAATGTGGACAGTCTTAAAACACGAGCATCATGCAAGCTGCCAGGCAGTCCTGCAAACACGTTCCAGAACAGTCCTTTTCCATCTACAACACCTTGAAGGATGATGGAGTGCCAGCCTTTACGGTTGAAATAGTCCTGTGGTGCCAAAATGGGTATGTGTGATCCATTAATAGCACCAACACGCTGCGGGAACCCCCATCTGTTCTCAATGTAGGCAGCCATTTCTTCAAACTTCTCCTGGTCTGGGAAACGAATTTGTTCGGGAACCAACAACGTTTCTGCAGCAGCAGTGAACTCTTGAACACACCGGCAAACAGTTGTTATGCTTACTCCGAAAAGATGGCCGACAGTTCTGTACTCTGAACCGGTCGCAAGCTTCCATAGTGCGATGGCCACTCTCTTCTTTAGAGGAACACACTTGCGGAAGCTTGTGTCCTGTCTCTCCATCACTGGACGCAGTTTGTTGTACACGTATATACAGTAAATGTTTCTTCGGACATTCTGAAGTTCTGAACCCACTGCGCGTTTGTGAAACCAGGAACAATAACATCCCACCACTCGGTAGCTCAGTTGAAAGCCCAAACAGACGGTCTGCCACAGCGAATTTGCAAAGTGAAACATATCTGAAACACATAAAGCATACACATTTTAGTACATAATACTGGTAGCTATAAAGTTGATAAAATACTTTGTATATAGTATAGTATTTACACATATGCAAACGTTAGCTATGTTAGCATAACTTACCCTCTTGCGTTGGCTTTGAACAACCGGATTCGTCTCGTAGTCTGAACTCTGTAGTAATTCCCAAACTCTCCTGTTTTCTTCAGCAATGTTTCATTTTGCTGCCCTCAGCCTCTCCTGAAACAACGTTTGTCTTCTTGCTGTGAGAAACAGCCACATCCCGAAGATCAAAAACAGCATACACTCGATTTCCTCCATTGTCCTGTGTGTGTGTGGGTAGCAGGTGTGTGTCGCGTAGAAGATTACGTCACGGCAGTTTCCTGTGGCGTCGCTATGACGACCAGGTACTATTGTGGAGGTACTATCTGTAATGAAAAAACGGAGCGAAAAGCGAGCAGAGTCGAGTTGAGTTGAGTTGAGCTGGTACTGGTAATGGAAAAGCATCATAAGTCTCTCTGTTTATCCCGAGGTTTACCGCAGTCCGCCGGATCCAGGCCATATCCAGATCTAATGAAGGACCATCGCATGAACACGACGACAACGCATCCCTGAAGTGCCAGCCTCATCAATACTGTGAAGGCCTCATGGACACCTCAACAAACTCGTCTCCATACCGGTGTGATGACTCCGACCCCCAACCAGATGGAACTGGATAAATATTGTGAAAGTTCTGATTCCATCTGACTTCTGACCTATAATGCTGTCTAAATCATAATCATACACTGTTCGTTCTTTGGCCAAAGGAGGACTGGCCCCCCGACTGAGCCTGGATTCTCCCAAGGTTTTTTTCTCCATTCTGTCACCTGATGGAGTTTTGGTTCCTTGCCACTGTCGCCTTTTTCGCCTTTCTTCGCCATTGGCTTTTGGCTTGCTTAGTTGGGGACATTTAATTTTATATTTAACAATATTATTACAACATTATTTTCCTGTTATCTCTGAAAAGCTGCTTTGAAACAATCTGTATTGTAAAAAGCGCTATATAAATAAAGGTGACTTGACTTGACTGTAGATAACAGTAATTCACAGTTCGGCAGGACCAGTGACGACAAATACACAGGGGATTCTGAAATAGGCGAGATCAGTGGTGTTGGGAGAAAAAAGGTGAATACCTCCTCTAAACTTTCCAAATAATTGTAGTCCACATAGTCCAACTTCAGCTCAACCTCAGCAGTGGGATGGTGGCCAGGGTTCTTCTCCATACCCTCATACTCCACCAGGGCTCCCATGGCTATACAGTACAGCGGGTGCCGGCTCACACACCTGGTCAGACTTTGGCCACACACTTGAAGATTTTAAGCCCGATTTTGAGCCCGATTCGAGGCTGGACGCAAATGACTTTTTGTCCAAATAATCATCAATTGTGTGGGGCCATTACTAATACATTTTTATATTTACGACTCTTGATCGGGCTGCCTCTTACGTGACACTCGTGATAGCCAATGAGAGCGAGCAAACTTTACCTACCAGATGTTGCTTGCATCTATCGATGAAGCTTCATCTAGCCACGAAATTGGAGTATTGAGAAAAAATATCACCCATATTTTTTTTCTCCTTTGTTTTTCTTCTAGTAAAACAAAACTCATGACGTCGATCATCCATTCAAATTTGAAAATCGCATAATCTGACACAGTGACTATCATAACAGAAAAACAATTGACCTATGGCTAAGCCACGCCCCCTCCACTCACTCGGGCAAACAGTCAACATTCGGTGACAGGCGCTATATTTAGTTATGTTGAAGAGGAGTGAAAAGGCTACATGTTTTGCTAAAAAAAAACCCCACAAAGTTCCCCAGTTGTTTTGGTAGAAAGTTGCCTAAAATGTTGTGCTTTAATATGTAATTAATGGTTCATGATCAAATTAAATATGTACAGGTCTAAGTTGCATACGTTTCCAGGACAAGCCTTTTTACCATCTTTACCAAGAGTACCTCTCCGTTAGTTTGGTGCTACAGTATTTACATGAATCATTCAGCACAACACTGCTAACATTTGTTATCTCGGTTATTTACAGATACGTTAATGAAGCTAAGTGACATGATGTACAACGCAGCTAGAAGCTAACGTTAACGTTTTCTAATGTTAGGCTAACGTTAGCCTAACGTTACGTTAGAGATGTTAAAAATAACGTTCAAATACGTTGTTGACTTAACGTTACCTTGATGAACGAACAGATGTAGACATCCTTGTTTAATTTATCCACGTTTAGTTGGTGTTGTGGTCTACCGCATAACTTAATCCAGAGCAGACACTTATCTCGGTTGAGATGTGGCTTAATTTGGAAAGGGTAAAAAATACACACTGTCGCCCAGCCTCTCGGGATACCTAGTGTCGGAGTTGCATGTACTCCATGCACACCGTTTGAACATTTTAAACTTAAAATGACAAGAAAAAACATAAAAACGAATGAAAACTGATTAACTGCAATGCATTTCAATGGACGTGGAAGCAGAGAATGTCCGAGTGTATTGTGAGCTATGCGCACTGTGATTGGCTCATCGCGTTTGGGGGCGTGGATTAGCCATAGGTCAATTGTGTAGTCTTTTTACAATGGCGGAGTCTGATAGATACCGCTGGAATAAATCTCTCCGCAACCTGCCTGAAGTCACATATGGCGATGTAGTTCGGATGGTAAATGAAAACTCTCAATTGGGAAAGCGTGAAAGCTGAGGTATGGCTGTCTACGTCCTGATGCAGAGCAACCCGGTACACTACAACAACAGCTGCGGGTGTAGCCTGCCATTCGCCAGAAGAGTAAACGTTTCTATGGTAACAGCGAGTTGGACCAATCAGCAGACGTTGCTGCTACGCTTAGGATTGTGGGTAGTGTAGTTTTTTTTCATAAGATCGTGGATAAAACACGTTTTTCTTAAAACAAGGTTGATTTCATACAAACTTATAGCTTCTACAGGAGCAAAAACCTTGGTTTCACAACCTCATAGCTCGTGGTCAGTCTACCTCGGATGGTTTAGACATTATGGCTGATAATCTAAATCCTTATTGAGAAATACTGTTGACCGGAAGTTCTGTATCCCTACTCCACGTTCCGGAAGCAGGAAGTGTGACATAGGCCTATTAGTGTTGATTGTATTAGTCTGTGTGGTCTACATTTGCTCATAGAGACTTTATTGACTCAAATGCATTGAGTTTCACAGAATGCAGACCATGTTGATTCAGACATTTTGGTACGCAATAAGACGCAATAAAAATCATGGATTGGGGCTTTATACAACTCTTCTATTTTCTCTTCCAGCTTGGAAAAGCATTATCAGTCCAGAATTTGCAGCAGATCATTACAGATGACCGTGGCTGAAAAATGAAGATGAGCCAAAATTAAAATAGACATCGGGGAAGATGTAGAGGAGCAAGAAGACAGAATCCTCAACTTTCACAAGGCTCCCAACTTAGACTGGGACAGACCATCCCATCTCAAGATAAACTACTGGGTACTGTAACTTGATGGACAATAAGCTGTACATATGATGTTCGCATTGTTGTTCATATTACATTTAATTACATGTAAAAGAGAATTGACTGTCTACTCACTGATTTCTAGATTTTTTCCCTTTCTTAAGATACTAAAAAAAGATTCTAATATACATTCTGAGCATCTACTGGTTGTTTATTCAAAACGAAAGCGTAGCTTGATGAGGCCATGAATGAGCGTGGAATCATGGGAGTTGTTGTTTTCACCTCACAGTTGATTGAAAAGCAATCCGTCAGGACTCGGGCAGAAATCATGTTCATAGATGTGTCACGGTTCATGGATCCGTGTGTTCATTTTGCCTATCTGTCGGGTGTGGGGTCTGTGTGTGTGGTGCTTGTTTGTTGCTTAGGAACCAGCTGATCACTCTAATCAGTCTCCAGCTGCAGCTAGTCTACTGCTTGTTAAGCTGCCTATATCTAGTGGGAGTGTATATTGCCTTGTGTCGGTTCGTCACTCTTGTTTGTTCTCTCACCTAGTTCCTGTGTTTTCCTAGCGGAGTTATTTCCTCCTTCACGTCTGTGCGTCCAAGCAGTACGGAGATCGCCTTGAGTTCTCTTCAACCAGCCATCGGTCTGAGTTCCACGCTGTGTAACTTATTCCTGTTACTGCCTACACTACTTGGATTGTGTATTTCAGGTCGCCCGCCTGCAAACTGTGGCGTATTGAGTTTTGTTTCCTGTGCTGCCCGTCGCAATAAACTGTTTACTTGCAATTGGATCTACGACTCTGACAAGATGAGCTAATATATAAAAGTTTTATTAACGTTATATAAAATATATACAAATAATAAAAGAGATGGCTGTTGCATGTATTGGTGAAATACATATTTAAATATATGTTATTATCCAATGATGTGCTGAAAATATTAGCAAATAACTAAATACCATGAGACTTAGTGGTAAAAGGTAAAACTGTTTGGGTGAAGAAACCATTTATACCAGATATAAATTTATTTGAAATACAAATAGTGACCAATGTGATAAAATGTATATATATGTGTCAGTATTGAAATGCATATAAATGTCAGTGTTTTTTTCTGATATTAAAAATGTGAACATATAAAGTTCATTTGAGTATAAAAGCACTTACTAACAACATTTATTTGCATATATCCAGACCGCAGCACCCATGTTTTTATGTCCCCAAATTTAAGGCCCATTAAAATGTTAATTTAAGTTTTGTTGTACGATCAAACCAAATTGTTAAGGACCCACAGAAACCCTGTTACTTGCTTGTGAAGTAATTGTATTTCCTCATTCATTTTGTTTTTCAATGTATGTTTTCTACATGTTATACAAAGACAGTAAAAATGAAAGTTGTGTACTGTCTTGATTTAGGCTAATTTGACATATGTGCTACTGTGGTATACAATTTTGGATTATTATAGGTAAATTTTATTTATTAGGATAAACCCCTTGAGATGCATCATCTCGTTTTCAAGGGGGTCCTAATAATTATAGTCTGTTACTGTTGCAATTGGACAGTTTGGATGGGCAACTCCGGTCCTCGAGGGCCACTGTCCTGCAGAGTTTAGCTCCAACCCTAATTAAACACACCTGAACAAGCTAATCAATGTTTTCAGGATTACTAAAAAATGATTTTTGTCAGGGTTGGAGCTAAACTCTGCAGGACAGTGGCCCTCGAGGACCGGAGTTGCCCATCCCTGGTTTATACTGTAATTTTACCAAACAAAAAATAACACTGTGGGTGGCATGAGGGTGAGTAAATGATGAGAGTATTTTCATCTGGTGAATGGATAGTTGGTGAACTATCCATTTAATGCAGATCCGTGGCAGATTGAAGAACCAGCAGAATTGATAACTATGGGACAGTGGATGAACCGGAGAGACACTGGAGTGGTGTGCATTTTAGAGGCTGGTGTCTGAACTGGATGGGACAATGAACTATTGTGCCTGTAGTTGTGAGTCTAAATAGAAAAAGAAATGATTATAAGTATTTAATTAAAACACAAAATAAATGAAGTGACTGCGTTGTGTTATTGCTTTAGTCTTTATTTTTTAATTGTCAATCTGAACTGTATTATTAATTTACGATTGTGTTATAAAATGTATTTCACCAACACATTCAGCTCTGAATTTCGTCATCTTTTATAGAAAAAAGTATTCTATGTAAATTTCTATGCACGTTTGTAATTTTAAACAGCAGCGTGTGAACAGGACTTTTAATTTGGTATCCGAGTGTGACGTCATAAGGCTGCGCCGACCTTCCGCATATGTGTGATTCAGCTGAAGAAAGGTTTGTGTTTTAAGCGATATAAACCATTTAATCGGCTTCAAAGTTTTAAAAGTGACGCATAATGAATTAGGCATTATTAAGTGTAACATTGCATTATCTAACATTTATTAACGTCGTGTGAGCAAAGTAACAATGAAAACTCGTAACAAAAGGTGCCTTTCAAATCACTGGCGAGCAGTGAATCAAATAGCCTAACGTTACTTGTTCAAAATGATTAAGTGATTCGAGGGGCTATATTTCTATTTTTTCTCGATTTCTACAAATCATTAAATAACTAAACTGCCTAATATATTAAGTGTCTTTATAATTTGCATTCTTTTATACATTTGTAGTGCTCATTTTTTGTGTGTGTAGGTATTTAAATCTGACGTGACTCCCTTACTAGTTTGCTGAACTACTGAACTAGATTGAGATGCACACAGAGATTTAGTTTGGATTTATTTATTTTCTTTCTGTTTATTATTTTCATTTTAATCAGGTGAAGCGACTGAGGTCCAGGTGACACTATTATAAAGATTGCGTTTATTAAAGAGGAGAGTGAAGACATGAAGATTGAAGAAACATTTAGTGTGAAACAAGAAGATACTGAGGAACAAACAAAGATGCCGTTTATTAAAGAGGAGAGTGAAGACATAAAGATTGAAGAAACATTTAGTGTGAAACAAGAAGACACTGAGGAACAAACAAAGATGCCGTTTATTAAAGAGGAGAGTGAAGACGTGAAGATTGAAGAAACATTTAGTGTGAAACATGAAGAAACCGAGGAACAAACAGGTTAGTTTCATTCTCAAAGCTGAACTCACTCATTTGATTCCTATTAAAATGTCCAGCTCTACAGAAATAAGTGATATTTTTTAGGGGTTTGCCGATACGATACTGTTTTTTTTTTTCCAATACCGTATCGTATTGTTCCAATACTGTAATTTTTTGCCGGATCGGGTATCGGCCAGACGAGACCGAACCAAATCCGATATTGTGTGTACACTATTCCGTGTTTTTGTTATTAGAGCCCGACCGATAAAGGATTTTTTTAAGGCCGATACAAATATTTGGTGATTTTACAATCTGATATATCAGCCGATATATATATTTTAAAAAATCCAGAAATGCGTAACAACACATAAACAGATTTCCCTAACATTTATTTATGAGTCCTCAGCCTCACTAAAATAATATGATAATGCAGTTTAAAACTTTGTTTGTTTTATTGTCACAACAGAACAGAAGAACAACAAAATATATTGAAGTTCCTAATGTATAAAAGTACATTAAGCTACCTTATAATTACAATGTCAACTTGCTTATCCCTTTACCTGCACTGCACTCTTTTAATTTATCAAGCGACAACACACCATTTTCAACCATCATTGAAAATATCAGTCTTCTAAAATATACTACTTAGTGATGCACTAAATTCATTATGTGACTCGTTAATGCTGCGGCTGAACGAAGTCAGCAATGCACACTTGCGTCACTTGGATTTCACACACGTGTAAAAGAAAAGCTAACTTTTTATGCACAGGCTATGTTTGATACTTTTTCTCTATGTCTAAATGTTAACTCCTTGCGTGCCTAACTTACGTTTTACAATGCAGGGACTGGAACTACAGATATGCTAGTTATAAATACAGTTATCATTACTTTATTTAGGCAGAATAAGTTCCAAGCTCAATGTCAGCGGCCTTCCACTGATAGCCATGGCATTAGCTAGCTTTGTGGTTAGCTAAAGTCTATGATAAGCCATAATTTAGCTATGGATGACGTCATACTGCAAATTATTGTAAAACATACTTTTTCAAAATAACGGGCCGGGGAGAGATAAGTCTCATTGCTATAACTGTCACCCTATTAAAGAAATGCACATTGTCAGAGTTAAAGGTGATCTAAGCGATGCCACGCGTTTTTTAGGCCAAAACATTTTTTGTCACATACAGCAAACATCTCCTCACTATCCACTAGCTGCCTGTCCCCTGAACACACTGTAAAAAAACTGTCTCTGCAGACACCCCAGGCTCCAAAAACGGCAACAAAAACAAACTGGGCTAACCCGCGCCACGAAACATAAACTGTTCCAGCCAATAACCGACAAGAAGGATTTGGGGGGTTAGTGTGCGGATGAGAAGGAGGGAGGGTCTAGCTAGCCTCCATTTTGTTTGACAATACTTCGAACGTCAACAAGAAGTGACGTCACTCAACATCGCTTAGAGCGCCTTTAAACCGACAGTCAGTCAACAATTACTAGCTAATTCCGTTTCACTTTCGGCTTACATGTAACAGCAGCAAAACTGGACATGGCAGTCACGAATTTTGTCTTGCTTATTTGAGTTAAGAGAACTGATGGGGATGTTCTTTTAATTGTTATTCAAGCAATGTATGTCTCGTGACAGTTGCCAACTTACCATGAAAGCACTTCACAGATGATCCCAGTTGTGGATGTTCGTTCTGACTCTGGCTGGATCAGCTGGTGTTTTTACAACAGGGACGTTGTAGAGTGCCCTCTGGTGGACAAACTATGCAACACCGACACTCATAACATGGTTGAAGGGTGTTTCGTCCGTTTTTATTTTATTTTCTAAACATTTATCGGCCATTATAAATGACGCTACCGATAGTTTGGAAAATGCATAATATCGGCCCGGCTCTAATTGTTATACCATACAAAAGGCACAAAAACATTATAAAGCACCATAATGCTTTTGTTCACTATATTCCAAGTTTTTTGAAGCCATTCCATAGTTTAATGAGAGGTACAGATTAGGGCTGCACGATTAATCGAAGTGAAACCGCACGTGATTTGGCAAATGCTGCTATTATTTTATGCGCAACTTGTCAGTGAAATACGGCTTTGTGATCAGTAGTAAATGCTGCTCCATCTGAACGACAGACACTCCAAATATGTCCCGCCGCAGAAGTCACAACACGCGTCATTCCAGAAAATCCCTATGGGCATCATACTATCGCTGAAACTGAATAAACAGATTTTGATTTAGATTTTTTTTTAAATGTTTTCTTTTGTTGGACAAAAATGCTTCTCATGTTTGGAAAGATGTTTGACGCGTATAAGCAACTCCCACTCGCAGTGCTTTCAGATGGAGCAGGATTTATGACTGATCTAAGTCGTACGTCACTGACAAGCTGCGCATAAACGATACTCGCAGCCTTTGCAATTTCATAATTGCAATAAGCCAAATCGTATCAAGCGCAATTTCATGTTAATTGTGATTTTATCGTGCAGCTCTAGTACAGATTAATATTTGAATCTGCAGTCCGTAAGTTTTTGGGGTTAAAAATTATCCAAAATAAATTTGAGCAAGTACATAACCAGGCGGTGCTCAAAACTATCTGCTTGCCTTAGCTCGATTCAAAACGATAAGCTTGTAATAATGTTTTTAATTCCAGTGGTATTGGTGGACTTCCGCGGGACATTCGAGCATGTCTCTGCGTCATTACGTCACATCTGTACACATAAAGAAGGAGTCTCGGCTAGTAGGCTATATTGCGTGTGAGGATGTTGGAGGTGGAGATTTATAGCCTTTTCTCACAGTACTTGGTTTAATGAAACCTATCATTTTGATGGTGGATCCAGAAAGGTTCAAACGACAATCACCAGTGACAACTGGAGATTCACCCGTAAAACGCAAAAGACTTCGGACTTCGGAGTGGCTACAGAAAAAAAGAGACTGCGACCGG
Organism: Gila robusta; assembly: GCA_030770095.1. Taxonomy (NCBI): domain Eukaryota; kingdom Metazoa; phylum Chordata; class Actinopteri; order Cypriniformes; family Leuciscidae; genus Gila; species Gila robusta. Next base: position 631,767 of record JAVALU010001573.1, read on the forward strand.
GCCCATGCGAAAACAAGGATAAACATCGGAAGGGCTTTTGAAAGGTGGCGTGAACTCCGTGTTTTGAGGGGGTTCAAAACGGACGCAGAGACGGCTTTTTTTCTGCTGGACAGGTAAGACATTTCAATGGTTCAATTATGTAACCGTAGCGCACTTGTTCGCTTAATTCATACAGTTACAGAGTTTCCTTTGTTGTGCCTTTTCTCGTTTTGCTATGTGCATTATGGTAATATCAATTGTTTTGTGCTAGCTATGAGAGGGAGCAATTCACCTCTACTCCAAGAGAACCAAACCCGCCTCCTCCGTTGTCACGTATTGGAGCTGTTTTTTTTGGAAAAGGAACATGATGAAGAAAAGGCATTGCATACCAGGTTTGTACATTATCACTAGTAGTTACAAAGTATCTTTTTTTTCTGATTATCCACAGTATATAATATAAGAGTGTGTCTGTAAACTGAAGTCCCAAACTGTCAATACACCGGATGGCACACCTATTCTTTCCATTGTATGGTCTCCAATTGGAGAATTGGAGGTCCTGTCTTTCATTTGATTATATCATACTATTATTACCAAATGTAAGGTGTTTTCACACATACCGTAACTTGGATTAAAACCTAGACTGAAGGCTATGCTACATGACTATCTCAATAAGCTTTGAACTTGATTTTGTTCTTGACACATGATTTTTACGTATTAGAAGCAAGAATTTGTTTTTTTTAGAAATTAGACTGCACAGAAATGGAAACTGAACTACAGGTAGCCCTAATACACATTAAATGTAGTCACGCAATGCTAATGTTGTTAACATTAACAATTTGAGAACAAAGTATAATTTGCACGGTTTGATGTGATATATGTGATTGTTAAATTTACTGCAATGCTTTTTCCCCCCCTTATTTATTAAGAACAAAAGTGGATGTTACTTACTTGTTCAGATGACATTTTCCGGTGAAAATTCTTATGTTGGTCATACTTCCAAAAAGTAGAATTGCGAATGCCAGTATCCACACCGGCGTGGTAACTGACAGCCGCACATTCTCCTCAAAACATTCGATTCATCCGCACTGTGCCAAACCGAGGCATAACCCACATAAAGTTGATAATTCCGCAAATAACTGCAATTGCAGATTTTGAACAGAGATGGTGACAGGAAAAACTACGGACTGCAGCTTTAAAATACACGTTCATGTAAATGCTTCTCTCTGATGCTGCTGTCAGTCATTCTCCATTCAGGATTCAAATGCATGTTACATTCGGTTACGACAGTCAACACGATGAAACTCTCCCAAGATGATTCAGTGTTCCTATTATTATTATTATTATTATTATTATTATTATTATACTTGATTGTAGATAAAGGTCTATGGTTTTGCATAAAAGGACTTTTTCTGGCTGGAGTTTCACATGTTACTTTCTCCCGGGTGTTACAACACAACACTTGAATAGAGAGCACTATGAATTGTTCTTTACGCGCATGGTAACTGAAACATGGTTTTTCCTGCATAGAGAATTACGAGGCGAAATTTCAAACTCCGTCAAATTTCATGCTGCCTCCGGCTGTCGACAAAACTCAGACAGGCAGTCACATGCTAAGATGCACTTTTTCCACTGTGACTGTTCTGTTGTGGATCCCGGCCTGTGTCCATTATCAAACCTCATAGTTTGCCGATGGTGCTGCGCAGGCCAACTAATAAAAAAATAACATTACAATTAAATGAGGGTGGATGAGAGATGAATCATTATAATGTGTTGAGTTTAATAAAGACACATAACTCTCATCACGGTAAAACGCAATGAACGTGCGTCACTCTTGTACTTCCGTTTCCAACAACGCAATTCTCTTCAGGGAAAACCAATCAAGTAAAACGCCGACGCACTGGCGAAGGTTAAGAGGTTAAGAGAATTTTACTTGCCCAACCCGACAAATGGCCTGATTAAAACGTCAATATCTAAAAATAAAAAATAACTAGTGAATCATCGAAAACACGAGGATGATTCTGATTTTATTTCATTTAATGTAAGTGGCGATAGCCTAGTTGATAGCCTAGTTGATAAAAACATATAGGCCTACCTAATGTACTGATGCGCATTTATTTATAACATATTTTACGGTTAAGAAACATCACATGACCAGAGTGCTGTTTTCTGAATACCGTCATGATTGAAAACGAGACACTGATTTCATAAGTTCAGTAAACAAATAGTTAAAATTGTCGCTTTTCATTTTAGACGGAATGACTGTTTTTGTTCTGTTTCAGCTGCGAAAATAGTTCCAAACAAAGATCACAGCAGAACCATATAACGCAACACTCAGCCATGTTTAATTACTGAATGATTCAGCATTTTGAACGAATCGGTTGAGTCAAAAATTAAATTACCCATTCATAAACTGCCTTCTGAATAAATCAGCCGTTTGAACGAATCGTTTGAATGAATGACTCAACGATTTGCTCATTAAGACGGTCGTCTGCCGCCACCTACTGGCGGTTTAGTTTCAAAATATCATTCTTTTCAACATTCCTTATTTGTATATTCTAAAAATATATAAAATCTCATTTAATACAGTTGCAATTTTTTAATGTAAATGATTTAATTTGATTGGTAACAGCCCTATGGTGTCTCATTATTCTAATTGAATGTATTGATCAAATTTAAGAATTTGAAATGAAAGATGGTGCATACATTTATTAATTTTTGCAATGTAATGAATGTAAAGAAAAATTGACAATTTAAGTTTGAAGGGAGTAAAGCCTCTGTTTAGGCAATTAAGAAAGTAATTTTGTCAAAAGAAGAACTTTTATTTTAATTAAATGTTAATTTTAAAGCAGCCTACTTCAGTGTGATGTTACCATATTATCATGCTTAACACTAAGAATTTGAATAATTCTGATGTGATCAGATGCAGATATCTAAATCAAAGAATATTATGGGTTCGAGTGGATTATTTATTTTTAACAGTGGATTCGGGTAGCTCAAAGTGCACCAAATTAATGAATTTATCTTTAAAATGTACAAAATTTTCATGATCAGAACATGAATGTTGGTTGTCAGTCTGAAGGTCTGGCTACGCAAGACTTTCAAAATAAACAGGAGTCAGGCTGACTCCTTTATTCAATGTCTATCAAGCTAGTGATTTATTTACACTGCACTGGTGCACAATTATTTAACAAATAATTCACTACATTTTTGTCTGTATATTGTTTTTTACATAACAATATTATTGCAATTCAGCACCGTTTTAATTATTATTTTACACGACAAAATTATAAATGGAACACTTTGTTTGCCCCCATTTTTCATGAGTTGAACTCAAAGATCTAAGACTTTTTCTATGTACACAAAAGGCCTATTTCTCTCAAATATTGCTCACAAATCTGTCTAAATCTGTGTTAGTGAGCACTTCTCCTTTGCCGATCCATCCACCTCACAGGTGTCATATCAAGATGCTGATTATACAGCATGATTATCTTCATCAGGCGTCTTCCTTTTCTTAGAGAAATAATTTAACAAACTCTTCTAAAAAATAAGTAATGAATAATAGCGTTATAATTATAATATAATAAGAACTTATAATAAGTTCACTAGCCTATATATTATAGCAAATAACAATAAACCCACTATTAATTACATTATCTTAATGCAGTGTAACTACTTCAGCATGTAAATAATGCACCTAAAATACAAACGTGAGCAAGGACGTTCAGCAATCGCTATTATATCGAATCAACAGCCACGTGCAATTTATCTAGCATGTGAAGAATGAAAAAAACGAAAATTAAAATTTGCAAGAACTATAGACTAATACAATAACAAGCTTAAATGAACTGACAACTTAAGTTATACGACTTACGGTTCTCAAGGACGCACATACCGATCTCAAGTTATTCTCAAGAAAGCTGTAGTCTCTTTTTTTTTCTTACTCTCCCTTTTCCGCCGAGTAGTGCGCGTGCCCGCTCGCGGTTTCAAGTGTGTGTCCGCGCAATTCTCCGACATGCACTTTAACAATCACTGTTGATTGATGGCTTTTGTACAGCCCTATATTCTAATACCGTGGCGGCAGAAATTTTGCCGTGGCGGGGCGCCATTACCCAATCAACATAGAGGAAACAGTGTGTTTTAGGGATGGCCCGATACCGATACTGGCATCGGGGATCGGGTCGAAACTGTCCTCATATACTCGTACTCATAAAAATTCGCCGATACCACGCCCCGATACCACATACATTTTGCGAAACGAAACTGGCCGCCGCGAGTGCTTTGTCGAGGTGAACTGAGGCATAGGGACGTGCACTCCCAACGCAATAGAGTGCGGCGCGGCACTAGATCTGATGGCCGAGTGCGAGCGCGGGCGGCAATGCACTCACTCTGTGTGTGCGGGTTGCGGGAGAATAAAACGATTTGCGGGACTCCCGCAAACTAGAAATATCTATGAATAAAACATATTAAAACTAATAGATTTTTATTCATCTGTTGCAGAAAAGCAAGAATAACAACTAAAACAAAATAGAAACAATTTACAGGCCAGAGTTTCTATTCATAACATGTTTGCAGCGTTGAGCGATGTAGCCAATCACAGTCATATGTGTTTTCTTGAACGCAATGGCCAATCAGAAGCATTTAAGATAGACTCCCCTCACCGCTCAACTTTTTTGTTCAGTGCTGAATTCTGTATGCTGGCAAATCCTCTATTTATAACAGTGTGTGGATATTATGAAAGATTCATTGTGCAGTCAGCTTCATTGATAATAACAGAGATGTGTGAGATCGCTATGAACTGTCAGCTTTTTAGGAATTAGGCTAATAAGGGAGCGCACTTTGCGCGCATTCAGTCATTCCAGACCATGCACGCAGTAACTGCTTGCTTTTATGTTAAATTAACAGTGGTTTGTGTGTTAATACATTTATTATTTTACTCATTATTTATTTTTAGACTTGTTAAAACAAGCAGAGAAGGAAATAAAAACAGTCTTCTAACCTGTGTTCTAAAATAGTCTTCTGTCTTCTTTTCTGGGAGCCTATAGTTACTTTTGCGGTAGAAATATCGGTATCGGTACTCGGTGTCGGCAAGTACACAAATGTAAATACTCGTACTCGTATCGGTTTGAAAAAAATGGTATCGGGCCATCCCTAGTGTGTTTACATACCATGAACAGAGTCGTGGGTCTGTGGTTGTGTCATGAATCTTTCTCATATTTGAAAAAACTTCACAATTGTGGATAAATGTGGAAAATTAACATTTTTAATTTCCAGCCTTGAAACAGCTGCAGCACCCCTAGTTCGATGCGTCTAGAGTGATTGTGGCATCTACGTTTCATATCTATGATATTAACCCTTAACCCTGACACATACCATAACTTTTCTCTTTGCTGACAGATTTATAAACGATTCTCAGGATGCTTTCAGGAAGATGGTTGGCGCATGTTGCGTTTCTCACTTACAGAGTAGCATTTACTAGACCTGCAAACTTGTCGCTTTTCGGCGACAATCGCCGTTTTCTTGGTCAATTGGGTCATTTACGTGAATCGCGTAGAACCAGAGTTTTTTTTTTATGGGTAGGCAGCCCTTCATCTGCATGCCATTCAGGCTAGAATTGCGAAACATTATTGGATAATTCTTATAATTGACATTTCTCTGGGCCAATCGGAATCTTAGCACTTGCGTCAGAATCTTGAAGCACACCGCGTCAACTGAGCTCGCCATTGGATGAAACATCTGACTACCACGCGAGTCTGATGGAAACTCATAACGTGAAGGAATCTTATGTGAAATTCACAATAATAATTTCACAATAATAATTGGGAATGTGCTAATTAGACTGGAGTGAGACCATAGACGTCTTTCGAGCTGTGATCTTTTTTTGACGCTCTAATGATGCGTGAGCGGGACAGTCAGGCAGATCGCTGTGAACCAATCACCTGTTCCGCTTTACAGCACCACAAAAAAACATGAATGAACTCGGTGCTCGACATTAACGCTTGTCCGGGACAAGGGGAATTTTTGAAAGGGCAAGGGAAAGATAATTTTACTTGCCCGACCGGACAAGTAGCTTAGCTTTATTGACAAAAAATAAGCAGGCCTGACATGCAGAAGCATCGAAACGCAAGAATGATTGTAATTGTATTACATTCAATGTAAACAGCGATTGATAATGGGTAGTGTATTTCTGGGAACAACGTCGCGTTGTTTTTGTTCTATTTCACCGACGAAAATATTTTCAAAGGGAAGCAACAGCAGCGCTGTGTTTTGTTACTGAATGATTCAGCGTTTTGAACGAATCTTTTGTATGAATGACTCAATGATTCACTAATTAAGGCTGTCACTTGCCGCCACCTATTGGCAGTTTAGTGTCATGTTTAAGTGTTGCATTTTTTTTATTTGTGTATTCAAACATTTATTTAAAACATCAATCTCATAACATTAGTTATTGCAGTTGTAATTTTGCAGTGGAAATTATTTAATTTGATGGGTAACAGCCCTATAGTGTCTTATTATTATAACTGAATTTATTGATCAAATGTAAGAATTTGACATGAAAGCTGATGCATACATTTAATAAGGTAATAAAAATTCTCTTTATAAAAATAAATAACACTGTGGGGTAAATATCACAAATATGAAGATTTAAGTATGTAAAATCTGAAAATATTGCTTCAGAATAAATATTTACATCACCAATTTTTTTTTTACAATTTTTACTTGCATTTGGTGCTTTGAACCCTGGCTAACATGCTAAGGGTGTCCCACAGATTGCACTGTAAGCTCTTGCAGTGCTGTCAGGAGCAATCCATGCATGAATATTAGAAAACATAACATTTAGCAGTTTTAGTAATTGTTTTAAGGCCATTTGGAAATTTTAATCATCATACAATAACTAGGGATGGGCATATTTCAAAAATATTGTATTCGAATATTTGGGCTCATACAAATTGAATATTAGTTTATTTAAATGACGTTTAACAACAAAGATTTTTTTTTCACGTTTTTGTCACCATTTCTGAACAATCTAACGTTTAGGCAATGCACAACAAGCCTACATTTATATCTTAAGGTTCTTTTAGTTGAAAATGCTAAACAATGTGTAAACAAAAAATATGATGAACAAAAGCATTTAAGGTCAAGCAGCGCAAACTGGAAAAAAAGTCGTGTTCTGTACACACACACAACTTTTGTTTCAGATTATGCTGTGGCCAGTAACAGTTTATTCTCTGTGTAGTCCAATCCTAATACTGAGATAGTGCCGACACATGGTCAGTGTTTCTAGTCTAGTCAGCGCTCTAGCAGCCCTGCAACATTTCGCAGGTGGAAGAATTCTATTCTATCATACATGTTATAATTTTTGATGTTTTACGTGTCTAAATGTTTTAATGTCTGTTGCTTTGTGGCATTAAACTGGGATTAACTTTTCTGTCTTTTTTTGCCTCAGACCTGATGCCGTTGAAAGTCAAGAGAGTCAAGTCAAGATCTGAATGAAATGAAAGAGAAAGATCAGTACAAGACACATCATGATTTGAAAAATCCAACTGAAAAGAAATCTTTCAGTTGCTCACAGACTGAAAAAACGACCTCACGAAAAGGCAGGGAGTGAGATATTTCACCTGCCAACTGTGTGAAATAAGTTTCAATAAGCATCTCAGTGTTCACAAGTTTTCATGTTGTTCAAACAGTATACATTGAATAAAACAAATGTAAAAAAAAGTACCCGCTGCTCTCTCTGTCATTTAAAGATCAAATGCACAGACCTGATACTGACAAGCAATCCTCCTGTTTACCAAAGACATAACTGAATGTGTTTAAAGGGATAGTTCACCCAAAAATGAAAATTAGCCCATGATTTACTCGCCCTCAAGTCATCCTAGGTGTATCTGACATTCTTTCAGACGGATACAATCGGAGTTATATTAAAAAATGTCCTGGCTCTTCCAAGCTTTATAATGGCAGTGAATGGTTGTTTCTGTTTTGAAGTCCATAAAAGTGCATCTATCCATTATAAAAGTGCTCCACGGCTCCAGGTGGGGGGGTTAATAAAGGCCATCTGAAGCAAAGTGATGCGTTTGTGTAAGAAAAATATAACTAACTTCCGCTAACTGTCGTACATGCATTCACGAGAGAGAGAACCGAGTGTGTTGACACGTAGGACATGCATGAGAATTTAATTGTTTGAGCTATAGTCTACATTTTATTAGCACGACATTACCACCATTCTTCAGACAGCAGCATGTACAACAAGACTGCTGAAGAGGATTGACGAGCTTGTGGGGTGGGCGAGGATGAAGATCAAACCCGCCAAATCACGCAGCCTGTCCCTCAGGAAAGGGGTTAGAAATGACCATACCATCTTTGTCGCAGGCGGTGAAGAAATCCCTTTGCTGGCAAATCAGCCCGTCCGTAGCCTGGGTCGTATTTATACAGCAGACCTCTCTGATAGGCAGATGGGGGAAACAGTGAGGAAGCAGCTCGCAGATGGCCTCGCCAGGATCAATCAGAGCCAGCTCCCCGGCAAGTATAAAGTATGGAGCTACCAGTTCATACTGTACCCAAGGGTGATGTGGCCTCTGAAGATGAGTGAAGTTCCCTCCTCGGTGGCAAACAAGATGGATGGGCTAGCAAACTCATTCATCAGGAAGTGGCTGGGTCTGCCAAGATGCCTATCAGATGTAGGCCTCTTTGGCAGGAACACACTACAGCTGCCACTGCGATCCATTGGCCTGGGATACAAGCAGGAGAAGGCTCGGATGGTGCTGGAGCTGAGGGAATCCACTGATCAACTGGTGAGAGCAGCTGGCCCTAATATACAAACAGGGAGGAAGTGGAAAGCCCAGGAAGAGGTCGACATGGCAATTAGCAGGCTGAAACACTGTGAAATAGTCGGCAGAGTCCAGGAGGGTCGAGCAGGCCTTGGGAGGAGCAAGACCCCCCTCTTCTGGTCAAAGGCCTCCAAGGAAGAGCGGAGAGCCATGGTGGTGGCAGAAGTGACAAGGACTGAGCAGGAGCGCCTTAACATCAAGGCGGTGTCTCAGAGCCGGCAGGGAGGCTGGATGTCATGGGAAGGAGTCACAGACAGGCATTTGTCATGGTCTGATCTGTGGAAGATCCCCCAAGCCAGGCTCAGCTTCCTGATTAGATCTACTTATGACACCCTACCTTGTCCCAGAAACCTCCATCAGTGGTTCGGCACTGAAGAACTTTGCCCCCTTTGCAGTACCAGCAATGCAAGCCTCCAGCACATCCTGTCGGGCTGCAAGACAGCATTGTCCCAAGGTCGCTATAGGTGGCGACATGATCTGGTGTTGAGGAAGCTAGCAGAGGTGGCAGAGTCATGTAGACAGGAGGCTAATAGCAGACCTTTTGGGCCAACGAGAAGTCCCATTCTGTTTGCAAGGGCCGGGGAAAAGATCAACCACCCTCACCAGAGAGCAACATCTAGGGTCCTCTCATCTGGCAGTGAGTGGAACATGAGGGTCGACCTGGGGAGGCAGCTCCAATTCCCCAGGGAGATCGTGGAAACTTTGCTCCGGCCAGACCTGATCATGTGGTCAGAGTCATGCAAGACCATCTTGTTGGTGGAGCTTACTGTCCCATGGGAGGAGGGAATGGAGGCTGCCAACGAGCGGAAGCGTGCCAAGTATGCAGATCTGGTAGAAGACTGCAGAGAAGCTGGCTGGAAAGCCACCACGTGTCCCGTTGAAGTGGGATGTAGGGGCTTCGTTGGGTCCTCAACGGTTCGCCTGCTCCGCGAAATGGGATGTACAGGAGCAGGGTGTCGAAAAGCCATTAAAGAACTGGCAGAGGAGGCCGAGAGGGGCAGCTTTTGGCTGTGGCTAAGGAGGAAGCATAGGGGATGGGGGCCAAGTAACACCTAGGGCATCAGCAGGGGGTGGCAGGGAGTGATCCCTGCCATCGCTCCACCACCAGGAGATGTACTGGGGTTAAAGGAGCGAAACATCCATGACTGGTGGTCCCCAGCTGATGACCCGTTTTATGCCCGAAGAGGTGGAGCACACCTGCACAAAAGGCACCGGTGGAGTTGCGTCAGGCAGCAATGCCCAGCAGGTCGACCATCAGCCTGTATTTCTATGAGCTCAATCTGGAGGCATCCAGTGACTACTGTGAAAGGGCAGTTGGCATCCAGGGAAGACTGGAGGACAGCCAGGAGAGACTGGATGACTGCAGGAAAGTCTGCATCGGGGGTGGCAGGCTAGTTACCTTATCCACCGGTTCCTGACAGGACACCCTAAATAAACTACGAAGACGAATAAAGGAAAACAACCCGATGGCCCTCCGAGAGGCGGGGTGGAAGAAGGGCCAAACCAGACGGACTTTTTGGTAATGACTGGAACGGACACAGGCAATGACGTTAAGATTTTGAGAAGATGCAGGTGTGGATGGGAGAAAGTGACTACCTTCAGAGGTTTAAGGATTCACCAGGGAAAGAAGAAGTGTCAAGTGGGGGGCCAGCAGCAACATTGCTCTGCAACTGCAGGTCAGACAAGAGGAGCCCAAAGCCAGGTCGCTAACCACAGCGCTGAGAGTTCCAGTGTTGCTGAGGGAAGGCAGGTAGAGGACACAGGAGAGTCTTTGGTTGATACGTATCCCTCTGAGGGTGGCACACGAGAAAATACCCTTAGGAAACCTTCATCACTAAACCCCAGCAATCAGGAGCCAGGCCAGAGGCCAGAGAGGAACGAACCTGGGCGGAGGGAGCTAGTTAAATGGCCTAAAGCAAATGAGGTGGCAGTGTGGCAGCAGCTCGATGAGGACCTCAGCTTAATTCTGGAGCATTCACTACGTGGCCAGCTGGAAACCAAGCTAAATCGCATTGGAGACATCCTGTACGAGGAGTGCAGAAGCAGGTTCGGAGTAGTGGCTGAGAAGCAGAAGGGTTCAAAGCAGAGGGGGAGGAGGGAGAGAGAGATCGAGCAACTGGTAAAGAGGCGGCGCCAGCTCCGAAAGCAGTGGAGGAAGGCAAGCAAAGAGGAGAAGGAGGGCCTGAAGCCACTGTGGGAGGAGGTGAAGAAGAACCTAGCCAGCCTTCGGAGGGCAGAGCGCATCCGCAAACGCAGAAGGCGGAAGGAGAAGGAGAGGAGCAACTTCTTCAAAAACCCCTTCAAGCATGCGAGACAGCTACTGGAGGATAAGAGAAACGGGAAGCTGGAGATCACACAATCACAGCTGGAAAGTTTCATCAGGGAGCAGTACAGTGACCCAGCGAAGTCAACGCCACTGGGATCACCAGGTTATGTTCCTCGCCCAGCCCCCCCATCTTCCCTGTTTAACACTGATCTCCCCAAACTCAGTGAGGTAGCAGAAGTTGTACGGAAAGCGAGAGCAGCCTCAGCTCCAGGCCTCAATGGGATATCGTATAAGCTGTACAAGTACTGCCCAGGGGTCCAGAGACATCTGTGGAACCTCCTGAGAGTGGCCTGGAAGAACAAGGTCATCCCTTCAGAGTGGCGACGAGCTGTTACAGTGTTCATCCCGAAGGAAACGAACTCTACCACCATTAGCCAGTTCAGGAGCATTGCACTCCTGAATGTGGAAGGCAAGATTTTCTTCTCCATCCTGGCCAAGAGGCTGACCACCTACCTCACAAGCAATGGGTACATCGACACTAGCTGCCAGAAGGCAGGCGTGCCAGGCTTCCCAGGGTGCGTGGAACACTCTGCAGTCATATGGGAGCAGATCCAGAGAGCAAAAAGAGAGAAAGGTGACCTGCATGTGGTGTGGCTGGATCTTGCCAACGCATACGGGTCCGTCCCCCACCAACTCATCGAGTATGCCTTGGACTTTTTCTACATCCCTGACTGCATTCGTACCCTGGTGGCCAAGTATTTTGAGGACATCAAGATGTGTTGCACTCATCAGGACTTCACGACAGGCTGGCAACAGCTGGAAGTGGGCATTGCCATGGGATGCTCAATTTCTCCCATCCTTTTTGTAGCAGCCTTCGAGATTATCCTGATGGGGGCAAGGGTGATGGTTGGAGGTATGAAGCTACCATCAGGCCAAAGGCTACCACCAGTGAGAGGCTATATGGACGACATTACCACCATTCTTCAGACAGCAGCATGTACAACAAGACTGCTGAAGAGGATTGACGAGCTTGTGGGGTGGGCGAGGATGAAGATCAAACCCGCCAAATCACGCAGCCTGTCCCTCAGGAAAGGGGTTAGAAATGACCATACCATCTTTGTCGCAGGCGGTGAAGAAATCCCTTTGCTGGCAAATCAGCCCGTCCGTAGCCTGGGTCGTATTTATACAGCAGACCTCTCTGATAGGCAGATGGGGGAAACAGTGAGGAAGCAGCTCGCAGATGGCCTCGCCAGGATCAATCAGAGCCAGCTCCCCGGCAAGTATAAAGTATGGAGCTACCAGTTCATACTGTACCCAAGGGTGATGTGGCCTCTGAAGATGAGTGAAGTTCCCTCCTCGGTGGCAAACAAGATGGATGGGCTAGCAAACTCATTCATCAGGAAGTGGCTGGGTCTGCCAAGATGCCTATCAGATGTAGGCCTCTTTGGCAGGAACACACTACAGCTGCCACTGCGATCCATTGGCCTGGGATACAAGCAGGAGAAGGCTCGGATGGTGCTGGAGCTGAGGGAATCCACTGATCAACTGGTGAGAGCAGCTGGCCCTAATATACAAACAGGGAGGAAGTGGAAAGCCCAGGAAGAGGTCGACATGGCAATTAGCAGGCTGAAACACTGTGAAATAGTCGGCAGAGTCCAGGAGGGTCGAGCAGGCCTTGGGAGGAGCAAGACCCCCCTCTTCTGGTCAAAGGCCTCCAAGGAAGAGCGGAGAGCCATGGTGGTGGCAGAAGTGACAAGGACTGAGCAGGAGCGCCTTAACATCAAGGCGGTGTCTCAGAGCCGGCAGGGAGGCTGGATGTCATGGGAAGGAGTCACAGACAGGCATTTGTCATGGTCTGATCTGTGGAAGATCCCCCAAGCCAGGCTCAGCTTCCTGATTAGATCTACTTATGACACCCTACCTTGTCCCAGAAACCTCCATCAGTGGTTCGGCACTGAAGAACTTTGCCCCCTTTGCAGTACCAGCAATGCAAGCCTCCAGCACATCCTGTCGGGCTGCAAGACAGCATTGTCCCAAGGTCGCTATAGGTGGCGACATGATCTGGTGTTGAGGAAGCTAGCAGAGGTGGCAGAGTCATGTAGACAGGAGGCTAATAGCAGACCTTTTGGGCCAACGAGAAGTCCCATTCTGTTTGCAAGGGCCGGGGAAAAGATCAACCACCCTCACCAGAGAGCAACATCTAGGGTCCTCTCATCTGGCAGTGAGTGGAACATGAGGGTCGACCTGGGGAGGCAGCTCCAATTCCCCAGGGAGATCGTGGAAACTTTGCTCCGGCCAGACCTGATCATGTGGTCAGAGTCATGCAAGACCATCTTGTTGGTGGAGCTTACTGTCCCATGGGAGGAGGGAATGGAGGCTGCCAACGAGCGGAAGCGTGCCAAGTATGCAGATCTGGTAGAAGACTGCAGAGAAGCTGGCTGGAAAGCCACCACGTGTCCCGTTGAAGTGGGATGTAGGGGCTTCGTTGGGTCCTCAACGGTTCGCCTGCTCCGCGAAATGGGATGTACAGGAGCAGGGTGTCGAAAAGCCATTAAAGAACTGGCAGAGGAGGCCGAGAGGGGCAGCTTTTGGCTGTGGCTAAGGAGGAAGCATAGGGGATGGGGGCCAAGTAACACCTAGGGCATCAGCAGGGGGTGGCAGGGAGTGATCCCTGCCATCGCTCCACCACCAGGAGATGTACTGGGGTTAAAGGAGCGAAACATCCATGACTGGTGGTCCCCAGCTGATGACCCGTTTTATGCCCGAAGAGGTGGAGCACACCTGCACAAAAGGCACCGGTGGAGGTGCGTCAGGCAGCAATGCCCAGCAGGTCGACCATCAGCCTGTATTTCTATGAGTCTGAAAATGGCTCAGTTCTGTAAAAGATACAAATTAAATTTTTTTTTTTTTTTTTTTTACATAGTTTATTTTAAATGAACCCGGTTATTTTTTTGGTCCTCTTCCGCAATTTGGTCCACTTACACATTTCAATAACATCTGTCAGACAAGTACAAACGCTTAATATTAAACATTAAAGGATTAGTTCACTTCAGAATTAAAATTTTCTGATAGTTTACTTACCCCCACATCAATCATCCAAGATGTTTGTCTTTCTTTCTTCAGTCAAAAAGAAATTAAGGTTTTTGAGGAAAATTTTCCAGGAATTCTCCATTTTAGTGAACTTTAATAGGTTTAATGGTTTGAAAGTCCAAATTGTAGTTTCAATGCAGCTTATCAAGCAAAACGATAGGTCAATAATAAAAACCAATTCAAAACAAACCAAGTGATCTCAGACCTCCCTAGAGGGACCAAAAAGCGACGGGGTGTTCTGAGTACGGTTCGTTTGTGGTTTGATTTCTTTGTGATATGTGAAAGCGATGAGGTCCCGGTCCACTTTCCGTTTCGTTTCAACATAAGTACTGCTTTTAAAGAAATATCGTGCTACAGTGTAGCCTATCCTATGCAGTTCTGGCACCTCCGTCCCAACATACTGTGCAACACGAAATACATTCACTTCACATGTTAACGCCGCGGTAGAGTTACGCTCACGTGACACTGCAGTTATTCGCGGTCATGAACGTGTATAATTTGCATGCGTAAATAAATGCATAACATAATGTTGCCAGAACATTTCATTCGCGTGCTGTTCTGTGCGCATACACACGAAGCGCGCGCGCGCACTCTAGAAGCTTGCAGCGCGTGAGACTGTGCTAAGTTATCTTTCGCGTCTTGTTGGGCTTAAACTGTCAAACACAGTCACATAAACAGTCGTTTCTGTCTAAAGTGAAAGTAGACAGTTGGGATATAATCGGATGCGTGTCTTTATCTATTCTGCGTGAGATCTTAAAGTGACAGCAACCAAAAAATACACGTTGCCTGCTAGTCCTTAATTAACAAAAGAGAAAATCACTCTCTGATCTTCACTGAAAAACTTCAGTAGCTTAAATAAGAATCAATGTATAATTTTTACAGTCAAGTCTGTAGCATTTTATTTTTTACATGCGTTTATTCAATTTCGTATTTGAATGGTGCTGTTATATACACCTACTGTGGCTAAAAAAATAAAGCACCATTTAATTTGTATAGTATGTGTTGTATTTTAATGTGCAGCTTTCTTATTAATAACAAAGATATTTCATTTTTCTGTTATATTTTTGTTACCTTGCAAGGCTAAGTTTTTAAATTGGGACATAAGTGTATCTGTACTGCTCAGTCACTTGCAAAATAGTAAAAACAACATGAAAAGAATCGTGATAAAACCATGAATCGTAATTTTCCTGAAAAAAATGTTGATATATTTTTTGCCATATCGGTCACACCTAAAAGAGGTATAACAGAAGAACAGCGTTACAATGTCACGTAAAAGTGTATTGCAGCTCACTGTCACCGAATGTGTCATTGATTGATGTAAAACTCCGGACAAGTTTTCTTGCGTCCGTTTTTAACGCATCTTGACTGCCGTACAGTATGACATTAATGACAACTGAGATCTTACAGTGTGACATGACTTACAGCGATGATCGTGATCGTACAGCAGGGATCGACATTAAGACTTTTCAAGTGCTTGTCTTTCGGACAAGTAAATCCGATTTTTTTTTTTACTTGTCCGAGTAAAAAAGTTGCTTGACCGGATTTTTTTTTTTTCCTGTTAAATATAATTTATTCTGAAGCAATATTCTCATCAGTGTTAAATCAGTTTTGATATATTTAAATCTGCATATTGTGATATCTGCACCTTTAGAGGGCATCCCTCCCCCGATCTTAGATCTAAATGTATGCTTCATCTTTCATTTTAAATTCCTAAATTTGATCAATAGATTAAATTACTTAGAATAAGATACTATATGGCTGTTACCCTAGGTAGGGCTGATCAAATGAAATCATTTACACTGAAAAATTACAATTGCATTAAATAATGTTATGAAATTGTTTTAAATATACAAATAAGAAACGTTTGAAAATGATACTACTATTAAACATTACACTAAACCGCCAGTAGGTGGCGGCAGGCAACCGTCTTAATGAGCGAGTCATTGATTCATTCATTCAAACGATTCATTCAAGCGGCTGATTCATTCAAGTGTGAGACGGATGTTTATGAATGGGTCAGTGAATCTTCGACTCAACCAATTCGTTCAAAATGCTGAATCATTCAGTAATGAAAACACGGATGAGTGTCGCTGTGAGATGCGTTATATGGTTCTGCTGGGATTTTTGTTAGGAACTATTTTCGCTGCTGAAACAGAACAAAAACAGCCAATATTGCATCTAAAATGTAAGTGACTTAATTTGAACTGTTTGTAACTACTCTCTGGTTATTAAACAGTCCACGCTTCCGAAATACTGATGTCCATTTTTTATTTATTGAACTGAGACCGTGTAAACTAGACACAAAAAGAAAACAAACCATAATTTTACACACAACACCACTAAAGACAAAACCGAACATAATTTACAAAATATTAACACTTTTACCATGTTCGCCTGGTAACCAGCAGTAGAATGGTCAGGAGCACTAACGTGTATCTGAATTCACGTCTCACCATTCAGTTGACGCTAACACGTCCAGGTGAAATAAATCAGCAAGAGTCACATGACACTCAACTTAGAATGAGTAATAATGAAATGCAATGCCAACAAAATTATGAATTTGGCACACCCACAGAAATACACATTTAAATTATAAAGTAAAAAAAAAACATTAACCCCTGAAATCACCAATATATCATAATTACAGCTTACCTACCAACGTCAGCTACACTGTTTATTGAACTGTTGTAGGACATCGTCACATTTTCAATCGTGATGGTATTCAGGAAAAAGTATTGAGGTTGCTTAACATAATAAAAATATAAAAACTCCACATTCAAATTTTTTGTAGATTTCTCCTCGAGAGGCTGCGTGAGCCTCGACAGCGCAACCATGTTACCGTCAGTAATACATTTATTACCTAAAGATCGCAACTTACAATAAATGTAATAAAATCAGAATCATTCTCTCGTTTGAGTGATTCCCTAGTTTATTTATTTTTTGTTATTGACATTCTAATCAGGCTACAATTAAAATTCTCTTTTACTTATCCCTTCAAAAAATCCACTTGTCCCGGACAAGTGGACAAGCGTTAATGTTGAGCCCTGGTACAGTCTGACAAGCAACAATTGTAAAGGACTATTATAAATCGCAAAGTGTGCACCCGGCTTTACTGACAATAAAAACGACTGAGAGTAAATCCTTACAGGTGCGCCCACACCATCTTGAGCCCCGTGTCTTTTTTTGCATTTATGTTGTGCCACTTTCCTTTGTCCCTCCTTTTATATGGATAGAAAATGTCTGTCTAGCATTGCAGGTGTTACCATGGAAGTGTCAATGCTCTCTTAGTGACAATAAAATTGAGAGTAAATCCTCACAGGTGTGCCCACATCAATCTCTTAAAATGCACGTAAATGCAGATTTTCCACCGAACTCGATTCTCATTTCTGCTATTCCACCAAGTCATCAACCACATGTGCATTATAACGTATTAAGATAGGACTGTTAAACAGATTGTAAGCTAAGGAAGACGGACGGTAGTGGTGAGTGCTCAGGCTCTGGCATTGTCAGCACTTTCAATATAAAAGTCTGCCACCCCGTCAAAAATAAAAGTCCCACACAACAGCCAGAGAGGCAGGACTTTTTTTGTGAAGGCATACGTCACTTCTGAGTTCATATTGGTGTTGCAAATGGAACCTGGAAACCCTCCAAGAACTGAGTTTGGCACCCCTAGTGTATAGGATCTAACACACATGGTTTTAGTTTTAATGTTTTATGTGTCTAAATGTTTGTGCTTTGTGGCATTAAACTGGGATTAACTTTTCTGTCTTTTTTTGCCTCAGACCTGATGCCGTTGAAAGAGGAGAGTCAAGATCTGAATGCAATGGAAGAGAAAGATCAGTACAAGACACATCATGATTTCATAACTGAAGAAAAGTCTTTGAATTGCTCACAGGCTGAACCAACTTCCTCACGAAAAACGGCTGTAAAGACAGGGAATGTAGGTAATTTCACCTGCCACCTGTGTGGACTAAGTTTCAGAAAGCAGGGAAATCTTGACGTCCACATGAGAGTTCACAATAGAAGGAAGCTTTACCCCTGCGAACAGTGTGGAGTAATTTTCAGTCAACAAGGAACCCTTAACATCCATATGAGAATTCACACTGGAGAGAAACCTTACACCTGCTCTCAGTGTGGAAATAGTTTCAGGCAAAAAGGAAACCTTAGAAACCACATGAGAATTCACACTGGAGAGAGCCCTTACACCTGCCAACAGTGTGGGATGAGTTTCAGGCAAAAAGGAAACCTAATTTACCACATGAGAGTTCACACTGGAGAGAAGCCTTATACCTGCCAACAGTGTGGAACAAGTTTCACTCAGAAAGGAAACCTTACAAAACACATGATCATTCACAACAGAAACAATCCTTAACATGCCAACGGTGTGGAAAGTGTTTCAATCAATATGAAAACCTTAAAGGGGTCATGAACTGGATTATTTTATTTTATGTTTCCTGGGGTGCCCTTATAATGTTAGTATTATTTTTACATTATTTTTTTTTATATATAATTTAGAAATAAAAAGCATATTCATGCATTTACACATGTAAAACAGGTAGTTTGTAGTTCTGACTGGTGAGGGTACAGACAGCTGTCTTCTCTCAAAGCCATCATTATTAATATTAAATAAACTGCAGTAGACATGACTCCTTTTTTGTTACATTTATTGAAACTGACTAAACATTGTGTGTGTGTGTGTATATATATATATATATATATATAAACAAATATAACTTGACACAAACCATTTTCGATTAAGGTCACAATGTTTCTAATTTTTTCCCCTGTAAAGGCTTTTGTGATAGAACAAGAGAATGATGACATTTCCCCCCTTAAAGTTGTTTCTTCTGTAACTGATAAACTCTTTTACTTTTGAAAGAAAAAGTTGTATTTAAATGTCAAATAAACTGAACTTAAGGTTAAATCTTACCTTTAAGTTGAAATCTTAATTTGTGTAAACCATGAAACCAATACAGATGTAAATGTTTTTGTGAAGGAATAAGAGAATGTTGAGGAGAATGTCCCTTTAGATTGTTTCTTATTTGTCTGATCAAGGTTTTTTTTTTTTGTTTTTTTTTTTTGCTTGTTTGCTGAGAGATGGGAAGGTTTGTTCATGATTTTCTTTGTTCGCGCTAAGTTGGCAACACTGATTTTGAGCGAGCGGCATGCAGTCATGAACTCATAAGCACAGACACAGCGGAAGACGAAATGGTTCCCATTGACATTCCAATTTAAATAAATATTTATATACGGCCTACTACTAGCATAGAAATATTCTAAAATCACTTTCCATCCCAGGGAGGACCGATACTTCAATTTGAGATCGATCCGCCCATCCCTAGCAGGCTGTGCAGTTTAAGCCACCTGATTAGTGCAGCAATTAAGGCATTATTCACAGAAGGAAAGCATTTTAAATTGGGAAAAGCCTTCAGTGAAGCCACACCTCTCTTCAGATTCATTTCTACACATGAACCATCAAGTCATTCTTGAGAGTCTGCAACTTGGGTGACAGTTTACCATCTTCCAGACCATGTAAAATCTTCTGAATGAGTTCAAAATTGTTGGTCATTCTCATTGGATAGCTGAGGCGTAGTGCATAAATTAGTTCAAACATGACCAAGAAGGCATCAGCAAGTTTGTCATGGCTGAGCACAATCTCGCTTTTTAAGATGGCACAGATTTTTAAAGCTACTTATCTATTGGAGCTGTTATTGTCTTTGATGACTGTAAGGAGAGCTACTGAAAAATCTCCAAGCTCTGGCTCATCAGACGCCGCCTGAATAAATGAAAGAGAGATAAGTTACCAACCAATCCATAGTGAGTAACATATTTTCAGAATTGAATCGCTTCTTGTTCATTTAATTTAATTAAAAACATAAATCAGCTCATGTAAAGTATTGTTGTTTGTTAAAGAAATAGTTCACCCAAAAATGAAAATTTGCTGTTAATTAATTTACTCACCCTCAAGTCATCCAAGATTTAGGTGATTTAAGCCCCTTTCACACAGCACGTTAATCCTGGGAAATTGCTGTAAAATTGCTAGAGTGAACGCAAACAAAATTCTCGAGCATGGTTTCTGGAAGATGGAAGATTAGACTGGCCTTTCTACAACACATCCTGACGTCACGTGTCTTTACGGGGATCTTTATGGGACGTGTATGAACCCACTTACAGATTGTGGAAAATCACAAGCAGTGTGAATGAACCAAAATCAAACGATCCCGCATTATCCGTGTATTTTCTGGAATCTCTGTGTGAAAGGGGCTTTGCTTTCTTCAGTTTTAAGATTAGCTGAAAACTTTGTCCTTGGTGATTTATATAATGCAAGTCAACGAGTGCCTGAGATATTCTGAAGGGAAAACAATCAGTCTGTGCAGCAAACTGAACATTATTTACAGATTGTTTACCCTTAATCAATAGTCGCAGACAAAAGGTCCTGAAAGTGGATAGTTAACCAAAAAATAAAAATTAGCTCATAATTTACTGACCCTGAAGACATCCTAGGAGTATATGACATTCTTCTTTCAGACGAATACAATCAGAGTCATATAAAAAAATTCCTGGCTCTTCCAAGCTTGATAATGGGAGTGAATGGCAGGATGACTTTGGAAGTCCATCAAAGCGCATCTATTCACGATTAAAGTGCTCGACACAGCTCTGCGGGGCTTAATAAAGGTCTTCTGAAGTGAAGCTAAGCGTTCGTGTAAGAAAAATATCCATATTTAAAACTTTACTTATATAAACAGATTCAAGCAGTTGTAGTTATGTAGTTGTGTTTGTGCTAGAAAAATGTCAAAGTAAAAAAAATAAATGGATAACACTTTCTGTGAAGCTTATATTTATTCTTAATGCATTATAATACATACATATTTGTGCTTATAACTTTTAAGAGTACAATGCTGTAAAGTTTTAGCTTCCACGAGGGAACCTGGAGGAGGCGAAAGGATGACGGTTCCGGGTGTAGCTGAGGGTCAACTGGCCGAGGTGGAGTGAATAGCCCAGAAGCTGAATGCCGAGCAATGGGAACCTCTTGCCTAGATGGTGTTGGAGTCAGACACAGGAAATTCTGAGTTGGACGGGATCAGTGATGTTAGGAGAAAAAAGGTTTCCTCTAAAGTTTCCAAATAATTGCAGTCCACATAGTCCAACTTCAGCTCACCCTCAGCGATGGGATGGTGGCCAGGGTTCTCCATACCCTCATACTCCACCTGACGTCCCATGGCTATACAGCGGGGTGCCGGCTCACACACCTGGTCAGACTTTGGGCACACACTTCAAGAATTTAAGCTCGATTTTGGGCCCAATTTGCGCCCCCAAGCGATCGGTGGTGTGGCCCGATTCGAAACTGGAAGCAAACAACTTTTTGTCCAAATAATCATCAATTGTGTGGTGCCATTATGATTACATTTTTGATATTTACGACTCTTGATCAGGCTGCCTCTGACGTGACACCCGCGATAGCCAATGAGAGTGAGCAAGCTTCACTAATCAGATGTTGCTTGCTTCTATAGCAAGGCAAGTTTATTTATATAGCACATTTCATACACAATGGTAATTCAAAGTGCTTTACATAGAAGAAATTAAAATAATCAAAAGAAATAAGAATAATTAAAACAGTTTAGAATAAAAAAATAAAATACAGTACAAACAGTCGGAAGAACAGTGGCACAATAGTCATTCAGTAAATGCACAGCTAAACAGATGTGTTTTGAGTCTTGATTTGAATGTGACTACTGTAGGAGCACATCTGATCTCTTCTGGAAGCTGGTTCCAGCTGCGGCTGGCATAATAGCTAAAAGCGGACTCGCCATGCTTAGAGTGAACCCTTGGTATTTCTAGCTGATGTGATCCTAATGATCTGAGTGATCTGTTGGGTTTATATTCAGTGAGCATATCTGCAATGTATTGAGGCCCTAGGCCATTGAATGATTTATATACCAATAATAATTCTTTACACTGGCTCCCAGTTAAATTTAGGATTGATTTTAAAGACTTGAGGACAGGTGTGATATGTTCATATTTTCTGGTTCTGCTCAGAATCCTGGCAGCAGCGTTCTGTATGAGCTGCAACTGTCTTATGGTCTTTTTGGGAAGGCCAGTGAGAAGTCCATTACAATAATCCACCCTGCTGGTGATGAAAGCATGCACAAGTTTCTCTAAGTCTTGACAGGAAACAAAGCATCTAATTCTTGCAATATTTTTCAGATGATAGTATGCTGATTTAGTTATTGCTTTGACATGACTACTGAAACTAAGGTCTGACTCCAGAGACACAGCAAGATTCCTGACTTGATTTTTAGTTGTTGACCCCTAGACTGAAGGTATGCGTTCACCCTGAGAACTTCATCTTTGTTTCGAAACGCAGTGACTTGAGTTTTGTCTTTGTTTAACTGAAGAAAGTTTTGGCACATCCAACTGTTTACTTCATCAATGCATTCGCACAGGGAGTCAATGGGGCTGTAGTCGTTAGGCGATAGGGCTAAGTAGATCTGTGTGTCGTCTGCATAGCTGTGGTAAGCAATTTGGTTCTTTTTCATTATTTGGCTCAGTGGGAGCATATACAGGTTGAATAGGAGTGGCGCAAGAATTAAGCCTTGAGGGACTCCGCATGTCATGGATGTCCATTCAGACTTATGGTCTCCTATACTCACATAATAACCTCTCCCTCCTAAGTATGACCTGAACCATTTTAGGACTATCCCAGAAAGCCCCACCCAGTTTTCCAGCCTGTCAAGAAGTATGTTGTGATCGACAGTGTCAAATGCAGCACTGAGGTCGAGTAGTACCAGCACTGATAATTTACCTGTATCACTATTTAAGCAAATATTGTTTATTATCTTTATGAGCGCTGTCTCTGTGTTGTGATGTGGTCGGAAACCAGATTGAAAATTGACAAAATTTCCTAATAATTTACTCACCCCAATGCCATCCAAGATATCCATGTCTTTCTTTCCTCAGTGGAAGAGAAAATAAGTTTTTTGAGTTTTGAAGTCCAAATCAATGCAGTTTCAAAGGTCTTTGAAGTGCTTCAACACATGCTGTGCAAGATCGCAGCTGAGAAATAGGGTCGTATCTAGCGAAACGATAGGTCACTTAAAAAAAAAAAAAAAAAAAAATATATATATATATATATATACTTTTTAACTACAATTGTTCGGATTGAGCTGATCTGCAAAGCGCCGCGAACTACGTCATCACGTTGAAAGGTCACCGTGCGAAGGAGGATAGTTCAAGTTGTATTGTATGTTGAATGACATATTTATGTCTTTGTGTCATATTATTGTTTAAAATTTAAAACCTAAACGTTTTTTTTTTCGAGCGTGACCTATCAACGTGATGATGTAGTTCCCGGCGCGTTGCAGAAGTACCGCCCTACTGTTTACAAAGCGACCAATACAATTTGAACTATCCTCCTTCGCATGATCGAGTGGGGCGGTACTTCCGCCGGCGCCCGCGACATCGACAGTGACCTTTCAACGTGATGACGTAGTTCCTGGCGCGTTGCAGATCAGCTCAATCCGAACAATTGTAGTTAAAAAGAATATATATATATTTTTTTTTTAAATGACCTATCGTTTCGCGAGATAAGACTCATCCTCAGCTGCGATCGTGCACAGTCTGCTGAAGCACTTCAAAGACCTTTGAAACTGCATTGATTTGGACTTCAAAACGCTGGTTGTCATTGAAATTCAGAAATGTTTTCCTCAAAAAACTTAATTTCTCTTCCACTGAAGAAAGAAAGACATGGATATCTTGGATGGCATTGGGGTGAGTTAATTATTAGGAAATTTTCATTTTGAGGTGAAATAATCTTAGCACTAACATAACAACACATTTTCACATTTTCTAAAAATTCTCAAAATCATATGGGGAAGAAAAAAATATAAATCAATTATATAAAATATAACAAATAACATTTTAAACATGCCAACACACTGAACAAGGCATCTTGTTATGAGAGAGGTGGGGAAAGTCCTGAGGTGGAACTGGGAACAGTCTCTGAGCTCCATGGCTCACATCTCTGGCTCATGCATCGATGTTATCTTGGAGATGGAGATATCTGAAAATGCATATGATAAAATTAATTTATAACATATTTATTGCCATCATTTTATTTATTTATTTATTTATATGTATTATGTTATTTGTGTATATTTATAGTATTTATATTTATTGTTATTTATTCACTATGCCATAATTAAATGACTATTTATTATGCTATTTATTCATTATGCCATTATTGTATTCATATTTATTATGCTATTTATTCATTATGCCAGTATTTTACTTATATATTAACATTATTGTATTTATTATTATCATTATCAAACATCATCACATAATTATATTATTATTTATTATGCTATTTATTCATTATGCCATTATTGTATTACTATTTATTATGCTAGTTATTCATTATAAAAACAAAACACAAATCATTACCTCCAGATCATGTCGAAGCGGTCCCTTGCCATGACCTTGGGGACGTTGGTCTGGTACAACCATTTTGTCTGCCTCCAGAAATCCCTGCGTGCTGGCAGCTTCAAAATACCGAAGGCGAGACACAGCCCAACAAATGTCTTCATCTCCGTTTTGGAGATGTTTTGGGTTCTACTTCGAGTTGGTGGAGTCTGACCGCGCGTCTGTTTGGCGTACCGAGAAGTTTCCGTCACCAACATGTCCCAACGCTCACACACACACACACACACACATACACACACACACTCCTCCTCTGTCATTGCCATTTTCTCGCTCGCGTCTCCAAAAAAATCCAAAACAAATGCACATGTATGTCTGATTGATTGACGTGATTTTCAGCGAACCACAGTACATTTGGGTGGTCATGTGGTCTTTAAAAAATCAACAAGACCCACCTCATGTGTATTTGAACCAATAACAGTGCGTTTTATGCTGCACGCGTCATGAAAAGGATGACGAATACAAAATGCTGCGCCACGCAGCAGCCGGCAGGAGGTTCAGAGTTGCGCAACGCAGTGACCGGCGGTAGATGTAATTGTCACGGATGGAACAGGAGTCAGACAGGTGGTAAGTGAATATTGTTTATTAACAGGTTTTGCGGAAGCAGACGGAGATATGGTGAGTAAGCAAACAGATGATAATCAGGTGGTAACTTAGCTGAAGGATAATAAGAGTCTCTGTTGCAGATGCAGTATGGAGATCACATGGACGGATGCAGACTGATGGCTGAAGACTGAAGATGGTACTCGAAGGCAAGGGGTTGAAGAGAGTCCAATGGGAGACAGGTAAGTAGCAGGTGAGTCTGTGTGTCATGTATTGACGAGACCAGACAATGAGTGAGTGAAGGGGAGCTGAATATAAAGGGAGGTGTAATGAAGAGGTGCAGGTGATGGTGATCAGT
This sequence comes from Gila robusta, assembly GCA_030770095.1. Lineage (NCBI taxonomy): Eukaryota > Metazoa > Chordata > Actinopteri > Cypriniformes > Leuciscidae > Gila > Gila robusta. Next base: position 657,307 of record JAVALU010001573.1, read on the forward strand.
ACTCCGGTGATAATGAATGAGTGGGAGGAGTGAATGAATGAGTGGAAGGAGTGGATGAAGCTGGTGGAATCCTGACAGTACCCCCCTCCTCCGAGGCGGCTCTTGACGACTGAGAAGAGGGACGAAGACGGCGACGAGGTCTACCACGAGGCCTGGGAGCCGGGCGATCAGGATGGTCGGCGTGGAACTGAGTGAGTAAGGCTGGATCCAAGATGTCCTCGCGAGGAACCCACGAACGCTCCTCTGGGCCATAGTCCTCCCAGTCGACCAGGTACTCCAGCCGTGGACCTCGTCGCCGTGAGTCCAAGATGGTGCGGACCTTGTAGATGGGCTCCTCTTCGATGGGAACCGGAGGAGGAGGTACGTCGGTTGGGACAGGTTCAGTGGGAGGAGTGACAGGTTCAGTGAAGGGTTTCAACAGAGACACATGGAAAGAAGGTGAGATCCGGTATTGTGGAGGAAGGTTTAGCCTGTAGGTGACTTCGTTCAGCTGCCTCTGCATGGTGAATGGACCAATGTATCGAGGACTCAGCTTACGGCAAGGCAGGCGGAGGCGAATGTCTCGGGTCGAAAGCCACACCTTCTGTCCGGGCTGGTACTGAGGAGGTTCCGAACGACGACGATCCGCTTGGTCCTTATGCCTCCGCACTGCCTGCTAGAGATGCACGTGAGTCGAGTCCCATACCCTCTTACTCTGATGGAACCAGTTATCGACAGCTGGAACCTCTGAGGGCTCACCAGACTAAGGGAAGAGAGGAGGCTGAAAACCCAGGACACACTGAAAGGGGATGAGCCCAGTGGTGGACTGCCGAAGGGAATTCTGGGCGTATTCAGCCCACGGGAGGGACTGGCTCCAGCTGTCCTGGTACTGGTGGCAATAGGTCCTCAGGTACCGTCCAATCTCCTGGATCTTCCGCTCAGTCTGGCAGTTAGTCTGAGGGTGGTATCCAGAAGACAAGCTGACCGTATCCCCGAGGAGTCTGAAGAACGCTTGCCACACTCTAGAGATGAATTGTGGACCTCTGTCTGACACAATATCTTCGGGGATGCCGAAGTTCCGAAACACATGATTGAAGAGGGCTTCAGCAGCCTCAAAAGCAGTTGGAAGTCCAGGTAATGGAATTAGCTTGCAGGCCTTTGAAAAACGATCCACAACGACGAAGATGCAAGTGTGGTTGCTGGATCGGGGAAGGTCAGTCATGAAATCTACTCCAATGTGGGACCACGGTCGTTGGGGAATAGGAAGTGGTACGAGCTTGCCCTCCGGAAGTCTTCTGGGGGTGTTGGTAACGGCACAGACTGAGCATCCTCTGACGTACCTGGAGACGTCCTGGGAGATGGACGGCCACCATCAAGGAGCGAGAGGGTACGCCTGCTACCTGGATGTCCAGAGCCCGGAGTGGTATGAGCGGAGTCTAGAAGGGCGGTACGAAGGTGACGAGGTACGAAGACGCGCCCCTCTGGACCTCCCGGCGGAGCGGGATGACGATGGTTCTCTTGGGAAATCTGCTCGTCGATGTCCCAGACGATCGGGTTGACGAACATGGCTGGAGGGAGAATGGGTTCAGGTGATGAATCTTCGCAGGGAGGACTATGAAGACAGGAGAGAGCATCTGCTCTACAATTCTTACTGCCAGGCCGGTAAGACACGACGAAATCAAAGCGGGTAAAGAAGAGGGCCCATCGAGCCTGACGAGGGTTTAGCCTTTTAGCCTCTCTGAGGTATTCCAAGTTGCGATTATCGGTTATGACTTGAAACTGGTGGTTAGCTCGCTCCAGCCAATGCCTCCACTCCTCTAAGGCCAACTTGATGGCGAGCAGTTCACGATTTCTGATATCATAGTTCCGCTCCGCCGGGGATAGCTTCTTAGAAAAGAAGGCACATGGATGGAGTTTGGGAGGATCACCCTGCCGCTGGTAGAGTACCGCTCCAACCCCTGTAGAGGATGCGTCCACCTCTACAACAAAGGGAATCTCAGGGTCAGGATGAACCAGGATTGGAGCGGTTTGAAAGGCTTCCTTGAGGTGCTGAAAGGCTGTGATGGCTTCAGGAGATAAGGACAGAGACTTGGGCCGGCCCTTGAGAGAAGATGTTAGTGGAGAACTGATTTGACTGTAGTTGTTGATGAATCTACGATAGAAATTGGCGAATCCGAGGAATCGCTGAAGATCCTTCACAGTAGAGGGCAGGGGCCAGTTCCGGATGGTTTACACCTTCCCCTGGTCCATCTGAACTCTGTGTTGGTCAATGAGGTAGCCCAGAAACTGAACAGTGGTGGTGTGAAACTCACATTTCTCCAGTTTTAGGTACAGCTTATGAGCTCTCAGCTTCTCCAGGACAAGAGAGACGTGACATTGATGCTCAGAGAGAGATGAGGAATAGATGAGAATATTGTCAATGTAGACCACCACAAATCTGTTGAGATACTCTCGGAAAACCTCATTCATGTACCCTTGGAAGACGGCTGGAGCGTTGGACAGTCCGAAGGGCATGACTCAGTACTCATAATGGCCGGAGGGTGTGATGAACGCTGTCTTCCACTCATCGCCTCGACGAATTCGGATCAGGTTATACGCACTGCGTAGATCAAGTTTAGAGAAGATGCGGGCTCCACGCAGCTGCTCCAGTGCTGCTGGGACCAGAGGAAGGGGATAGCTAAATTTCACAGTTTGAGAGTTGAGATGACGATAATCAATGCACGGCCTCAAGCCTCCGTCCTTCTTAGCCACGAAAAAGAAGCTGGAAGCGCCAGGGAATGTAGATGGACGAATGTACTCTTGTTTTAGGGCTTCCTCCACATACTCCTCCATGGCCTTCTGCTCCGGGATGGACAGAGGGTAGACACAGCCTTTCGATAGAGTGGCTCCAGGTAGCAGGTCGATGGCGCAGTCCCATGGCCGATGAGGTGGTAGTTTGGTCGCCAACTGCTTGCTGAACACATCCTGGAACGCCCTGTACTCAGCCGGAATCTCCACCTGGTGTTGGACCTCAGGACTCTCAATAAAAGTGGAACAAACAGGAAACTCTGATTTTCCCTCTGAAGATGAAGAAATACAAGAAGGGGCTCGATGGTCGATGGTGTCGATGGTGGGTTGGTATTGGACCATCCAAGGGCGTCCCAGGATGAGCTCTGCAGTGGACTCCTCCAGCACCATAAAGGAGATCTCCTCAGTGTGTAAGCAGCCTATGCAGAGCGTCAGTGTGGGGGTGAAATGACGAATTCGACCTCGGCCCAGCGGCTTACCCTGAATAGTTTGAACTCTGAGATCTTGATGACTTCGATGTTTTCTGACATTCAATTTTTGTAGGAGTTGCATGGAAATGAAGTTCCCCGCTGAACCAGAATCGAGGAGGGCTTGTGCTGTACTCAGCCGGAATCTCCACCTGGTGTTGGACCTCAGGACTCTCAATAAAAGTGGAACAAACAGGAAACTCTGATTTTCCCTCTGAAGATGAAGAAATACAAGAAGGGGCTTTCTGGATCTTTTTGACCGAAGTTATACAGGAATGGAAACAGTCTTCACCCCAACGAAGGACCTTCCCGGACATCCAGTCGATGGTGGGTTGGTATTGGACCATCCAAGGGCGTCCCAGGATGAGCTCTGCAGTGGAATCCTCCAGCACCATAAAGGAGATCTCCTCAGTGTGTAAGCAGCCTATGCAGAGCGTCAGTGTGGGGGTGAAATGACGAATTCGACCTCGGCCCAGCGGCTTACCCTGAATAGTTTGAACTCTGAGATCTTGATGACTTCGATGTTTTCTGACATTCAATTTTTGTAGGAGTTGCATGGAAATGAAGTTCCCCGCTGAACCAGAATCGAGGAGGGCTTGTGCTGAGACACATACACGAGAGGTTAACAGATGGACAGTAGTTCGGTTCAAGGTTGAAATCTTAGGAGGAATTTGAATGGTGCTTACCGCTGGCCGTTGAGGTCGAACAGGGCAGGTGCTGATGAGATGTTTATCACCCCCACAGTACAGGCAGAGGTGATGTTGAATGCGACGCTGCCGCTCCGTGAAAGAGAGATGAGTGGAGTCAACCTGCATAGGCTCGGGTGCTGGAGGAGCGACTGATGGAGCCGAGGGCGGAGGACATACAGTGGAAGCAGGGTTATTGCAGGCAGACAAAAGTTGGGATACACGAATGGTTCTCTGAATGAGGCTCTCAATTACCAGTGAATCTTCATATACCACAATCAACTGGCGGATGTTGGGGTTGAGACCATGTCGAAAAGCAGTTATCAGAGCGGTTTCATTCCAGCCACTCAAAGCCGCCAGCGTGCAAAATTGAAGTGCATAATTACTCACAGAGGAATTTCCCTGACGAAGATTGAATAGCTGATCGTGAACGGAGAGATCGGAGACTGTCTGACCAAACACCTCCTTGAAATGTTGTATAAAGCTTGAGAGGGATTTTACAACAGGGGAACTAGAATTCCATTGAGATTGTGCCCATTGGAGCGCTCGGCCAGATAACAGGGAGATAACAAAGGCTACTCGGGCTGAGTCATTCGAAAACTGATGAGCTTGCATCTGAAAGTAGAGTGAAGTTTGAAGCAGGAAACCGCTGCAGTCCTCCGCCTCTCCGGTGAATGTCGCTGGTCGGGCCATGGGACTCGCAGAGGCAGCTGACGAAGCAGTGGATGTTTGCGGAAGTGAACGCTGACGTGCAGAGTGAAGGATATTTTCGGGAATGGTGGGTGGATTAGAAGGTGGAGAAGGAAGTAGAGACTGGCGAACAGCTTGAACGAGTTCCGCGAATGAATCGTGTGATGGATTCTCCACAGGCTCCGCTGGGTTCTGCATGTTTGGTCTGGTCTTCTGTCACGGATGGAACAGGAGTCAGACAGGTGGTAAGTGAATATTGTTTATTAACAGGTTTTGCAGAAGCAGATGGAAATATGGTGAGTATGCAAACAGATGATAATCAGGTGGTAACTTAGCTGAAGGATAATAAGAGTCTCTGTTGCAGATGCAGTATGGAGATCACATGGACGGATGCAGACTGATGGCTGAAGACTGAAGATGGTACTCGAAGGCAAGGGGTTGAAGAGAGTCCAATGGGAGACAGGTAAGTAGCGGATAAGTAGCAGGTAAGTCTGTGTGTCATTTATTGACGAGACCAGACAATGAGTGAGTGAAGGGGAGCTGAATATAAAGGGAGGTGTAATGAAGAGGTGCAGATGATGGTGATCAGTACTCCGGTGATAATGAACGAGTGGGAGGAGTGAGTGAATGAGTGGAAGGAGTGGATGAAGCTGGTGGAATCCTGACAGTAATGTTGTGGCGCGCAGCATCCGGCACAAATGGGTTAAACCTATCGATATCACAGACATCAGTTTTTTATTCTTCTTTTCATATACCACTGTAGTATTTTTAGGTTCAGGTTTGTTTAATTGTATACCTTTTTATAACCGCTTGGCCCTTAGGATTGTCCAATTTGTAGAAAGCAGTTTCCTGCAGAGATTGTTGCCTATCATGCAAATTCATGTGGGGAAAAAACAATGAATTTTATAAAGTGGGAATATACAGCTGCTGGTTCAGACTACACGATTTTAGCCCGATTTTGGCATGATCTGTTTGACGTAGGGTGTCGTGGGAATTTGTAAATGTAAATGAAAAAAACACAGTGACTATCATAACAGAAAAAAATGTGTTGTCTGAGCCTGGCATTAGCGTTGATTGTTTTAGTCTGTGTGCTCCATAAACATTTGCTCATGGAGACTTTGACTCAAATGCATTGAGTTTCACGGAATGCAGACCATGTTGATTCAGACATCTTGGTACAAGTAGGACACAATAAAAATCATGGATTGTGGCTTTATACAACTCTTCTATTTTATACAACTCTTCTATTTTCTCGTTTTCCCCCTTTCTTAAGATCATAAAAAAATTCTAATATACATTCTGACCATCTGCTGCATAAATTTCATATTTATCAGTGATTGTCGTCATAATACTGGTAAACAAAATGACACCTGGATGTTTCCTTCCTATGATTCTTACATTTGAAATGTCTTGCCGCCACTCTTTCCCTATGATATTAGGTTATCTGTTTTTTATGCCTTGAAGGCACAATATGTAATTTTTGCTGCTAGAGGTTGCTTATTCATGGCCTCACCAAGCTACGCTTTCGTTTTAAACGAGGGTGGAATCATGGGAGTTGTCGTCTTCACCTCACAGCTGATTGAAAAACAATCCGTCAGGACTCCTGAGAGTAGGGAACGAGTATTGTGTAAGTTAGCTGACCCATGGGAAAACACCTTTTCTCGAGAATATTGAAGCCAAATTTTTAAAACGCAGTGTGGATGCACAGCAGACATATAGATGCTAGCGCTCATTGGCTGTGCTGCAGCAACTGCACGAACCTATGGCGAGTCATCTAAGATGCGCGCTCCGCGTCAGAGCCCGGCAGTATGGGCATGGCTTATAGCTATATAAGCCCCCATTCTCGCCATGGAATTCAGGTTGAATCGACTAAAGCGATCCCCTGATCGAAGCACAGTAGCACGGCGGGTTACGGAATACTCGTTCCCTACTCTCAGAGAACCGAGGTTACGTTAGTAACCGAGACATTCCCTTTCGAGAAGTCTCTCATATTGCGTAAGTTAGCTTACACTATGGGAACCCCTTTCAAAATGCTGTGCATGCTTAAAAACTTTGCCCCATACTATAGCCTAGGACCAAGCGTCCGAGGCTCATAGAAGAGTAAAGTTATGAGTCCTAATAGAGTCCAGATCAGTAATGAGCCTCATATAGAGAAATATAGGAATGGGCCTTAAAAAGGGCCAAGCTCCTTCTTATATGGTATATAGAACTGTAGTTCAGGTTCACCCAGGACCAGACAGACGTTGGGCCTTATAGTTGTGGAAAATGTTCTTAGACAGTTTATACAGAAAGAACCCATGCTTGTAAAGTGGGAACTTCCATGTTATAAAACCTCATAAATGTGGACGGTGAGGCCCAGCCGGCCACCGCACAAATATCTTCAATTGGTATTCCACTCAACCATGCCCATGACGAGGCCATGCCTCTCGTGGAATGAGCTCTGATGCCTATGGGACAAAGGAGGCCCTTCGACTCATAAGCCAGCGTGATAGCGTCAACTATCCCAGATAGATGCTTATCAATCTGTCACCCCTGAACATACAATATGCAATGCAATAAATACAAAAGGGTGGGAAAAAAACATTATTTATGATTTTCCAGTCAAATTTGTAACTGAGACAAGATGATTTCCCTTAATGACAAAAAAGCAGGATTTCCAGAATATATTCATCCCAGAATTACCTTAAATTATTTTTTTCTACATTAGCCCATCATGTATGTAACCATCCAAGAGCACATGCAGCGTTAAGATCTGGAAAGACCGCCATAATTGCCAACTCCGCAGAGACTGGATATGTTTACATGCACAACTTTTGTTTCCATCGGACTGAATTCATTCCGATTGATGAATCTAAATGTATTGTAGTTTACATGAACGCTAAACCTCGTGATGTGATACATGATCGGGTTGATGTGCGCATTTATAAGTCAAAAGATTTAAATCGGAGTAGGCTATATTTTTTGACATGAGCACACTGCACAAGTATACAGAGTTTCCCGCTGTTGTTGCTTAATAACCATTCTCCTACATTGGTTCTTTATTTCTTTTAAACAGCAGACTTAATATTTATCCAATTCTGGTCATAAATTGGAGACTATGAACATATGAACCGTCGTGACGTGCTTTTTTTTTACCACGCAGTAAAAATGCCGTCTGTGGATGAGAATATGAAACAAGGACTGGTGAGCCATTGTCCTGCTTCACTTCACAGATGCTGAGTGAAAGGAGAATTATAGAATGGCAGGACACTCATTTATATGACACTTTATTCATCAGGAGAACAGCTTGTTCAGTGCGTCATACGTCGTCCTTTCAGTTTCGGTTTTCAATCGATCAAATGTTCCCTCGATAAACCACCCCTTTCAATCCGATCGAAATTATTTGTAATAGAGCTGACACTTTGAGTTTTTAATGGGTTGTTATAACACTACTTGTTTTTAATGTTTTTATGAAATATCTGTAGTGACTGCATGATCATATCACCGTATTATTTACCGCCATGCAAGTCACAAATCAAAGCTTGGCGAGCCGCATGAGCCGCGCAATGAGTAACTCTGGTGTAGGGGGTGCGACCCGTGTCCAAAAGCTCTTGTAGAAAGGAAAGTACCCTTGTCACTCTGCATGAGTAGGGGTCCAGGTTCCGTGCTGTGCACCAGTGAGAACACTGACCATTTTAGAGCATAAAGACGCTTGGTTGAAGGCGCTCTTGCTTCAGTAATGGTATTTAGCACCCTATCCGGAAGGTTCCCGGATACCCGTTGAGAAGCCATACATGGAGGGCCCACAAGTCGGGACAGGGATGCCAGATCGTCCCGTTCGCCTGCGTGAGGAGGTCTCTCTGAGTCAACTCATAGCTGGTTCCTCCAGAGCAGGGCTATCAAGAGCACTGCACACTTGCTCTCCCTGATCCGTTAAATGACCTGAGGTAGCATCGTGACTGGAGGGAATGCATACAGCGGGCGGCGTGGCAAAATGCAAAATGCTTGGCAATGAGCGTTGTCTTCTGAGACGAAGAGGTCAACCTCTGCCTCGCCAAAGATGCTCCATATCAGCTGAACCGTTTGCGGGTGAAGAGACCATTCCCGGTGGGACGTTGTCTCTGGATAGCATATCCGCACCCTGGTTCAGAATGCCTGGCATGCCCGCTCTCAGCGAGCGCAAGTTGAGCTGAGCCCATAGCAAGAGGTGTTTGGCCATGGTGTGCAGGTTGCTGGACCTGAGCCCGCCTTGGCGATTTATATAGGAAACCATTGATATGTTATCCGATCGGACCAAGACATGGTGACCTTTTATGTATGGGAGGAAAGCTTTTAGTGATAGAGCGACCGGTCTCATCTCTAGACAGTTTATGTGTTGGCGAAAGGCCGGAGATGGGCCTGCCCTCGTATAGGGCCTCCCAACTTCTGTTGGAAGCATCTGTTGAGATCACTTTCCTCTTCGAAATCACGCCCATACTCACGCCGGACTGATACCAGTCGGCTGCTTTCCAAGGAGCCAGGGATCTGACACAGCCATGGTTCACTTTAATGTGTAAGTGGCCAGATCGCCACGCGTGAGCTGGTACACAGGGTTTAAACCAGCGCTGGAGGGGACGCATATTCAGTAGACCCAGCTGGAGTTACTGATGATGCTGAGGCCATGAGGCCTAACTTCTTCTGAAATCTCTTGAGAGGTGCGCAAGCGCCTGCTCTGAACGATGCCGCTAGACGCTATATGGTGAGCGCACGCTCTGACGTCAGCTGCGCTCTTATCTGCATAGAATTTATGAGTGTTCCCAGAAAATATATACTCTGGCTGGGAGACAGTACGCTTGTTGAAGCATTGATCCTGAGACCTAGGCATTCTAGATGGCTGAGGAGCCAGGATCTGTGAGTTATTAACTGCGCTCCGATTGGGCTATAACTAGCCAATCGTCGAGGTAGTTTAATACTCGGTGTGAGAGCTGCGTCCATGCACTTCGTTAACGTACGGGGTGCTAGGGATAGACCAAATGGTAGGACTGTGTACTGATAAGCCTGCCCCTCGAAGGCAAATCTCAAGAATGGCCTGTGATGTGGTGTTATCTGAATGTGAAAATAAGCATCTTTCAGATCCACTGAGAAAAACCAATCCCCTGGGCGAATCTACGCGAGGATTTGTTTGGTTGTCAGCATTCTGAACGGGCGCGTCATAAGAGCTTTGTTCAGGTGTCTGAGATCGAAGATGGGCCTGAGGCCGCCATCTTTCTTTGGAACGAGGAAATATCGACTGTAAAAACTCGACTTGCTTAGTGATAAAGGGACTGGCTCTACAGCCCCTTTCACTAACAGTTTTGATACTTCAGTGCAAAGGATGTGAGCCACGTTGCTTCTCATCGATGTCTCGACCACAGCTAGAAAGCGCGGGGGTCTGCGAGCAAACTGTAGCGAGTAGCCTCGTTTTATTATGTTCTTATTCTTATATTTCGGTGATGGTTTCTCAGGCCTTCACCCGCATAGCTAGGGGTTGAATGAAGTCTGGGGAGGGGCCGCTTTGTAATAGGGACCTGGCCGTCCAGCTGTTTTGTGTTTGTGATACTGTGTGAACAGTGCTTATGTGCAGTGGTGCGTACTTTATAGTGGGCACACAGCCTACATTTATTACCCTTCCAGCACGAGCCGGAGGAAGAACTGATACTGTGGGAACGGGGCTTATGTGCAGGGGTGCGTATTTTATTGTAGGCACACATCCTACATTTATTACACCTCCAGCGCGAGCCGGAGGGAGAACAGACAGAAAAGAGCTCTTTTCGTGTTGTATTTGCGTTGCCGTTAAAACGGCGTTTGTTTGCAGGCGTGCATGTTGCAACACAGACTTTGACTGCCAACATTGACTGCAAAGTTGGCATCTCCAGCCGCCTGAACTAAAGAGAGGACTGGGAGATGTATAAAAGGCTTTTTGTAGGGTAGTCCGGCCGCGGCGGGACTCAACCACTCTCTTTTCCTTCCTGTCATTCGGGCTAGGAAGGCTTCCGAAGCTCGGGGTCCAACACAATCTTGGGTCGGGGTCCCCGGCGGTCTGAGAACAGCTGTCGTCTCGCCGAACGAGAGCAGTGACGGACTTCAGCCGCTGGCCGGGGCTGAGAAACCAGCGGGTCTGGCTTTGCTGGCTGAGAGGGCGGCGCTTTCTTGTGGCGGCCCGAAGCAGAGCTAGAACATTTCGGGAGGAAGTGGCGCATTGCTTGTGGCGCTTTCTGTGCCTCAGTGAAACGCTCCGCGAAACCCTTTACCGCTGGGCCGAACAGGCTGGTGGTGGAGATAGGGGAGTCCAGGAAGGCGGCCCTGTCTGCATCCTTCATCTCCGTTAAAGTCAACCAAAGATGTCTCTCTAGCACCATCAAGTTCGCCATGTTTCAAGCAATCACCTGGGCTGTAGATTTAGTAGCGCGCAGAGCCAGGTTTGTGGCGCTGCGCAGGTCCCTGAAAGCTTCTGGGTCAGGTCCAGACTCGTCCATCGAGCGGAGAAGTTTGGCCTGAAAAACCTGGAGGACAGCCATTGTATGAAGCGCCGGATCAGCTTGACCAGCGGAGGCGTAAGCCCGGCCAGTGAGAGCTGAAGTAGTCCGGCAAGGCTTAGAGGGGTGAGTCGCTTTAGCTTTCCATCCCATAGCTGTGGGCAAGCAAAGGTGCCACTGTCCACTGTCTCTTCGAGGTGGGGAATTTTCTCGTATCCTTTCTCCACAGTGCCGTTGAGGAGGTGGAGGGTTTAAGACGAGCTGAATGCGGCACTTTCCACGACTTCGTTAGCTCGTTGTGTAACTCAGGAAAGAAAGGGGCGTGTCTCTACTGAGGGGCCTGTTGGCGCCCCTGCATGAACCATTCATCCAACCATTCGTTCCTCGGGCCTTAGTTAGCACGCAGAGAAGTTCGGAATCAAGGCTGGCTCTCACGCCACTGGCTCTCACGCCAGGGTGCGGGGTCGGTCATGGAGCTCGTCCATCCCTCGCATTCAGATGCAGCAAGGGAAAGGCTGTCATCCTTCTCTTCCTCATCCGATCCCCCAAAAGACACGAGACCAGCCGCTCTCTGAGAGTGCGCTCTCTCTCTTGGCCAGTCGAGTCTGCAGTGTGGCGAGCGCCATCTCATCGCAATCCAGGCAGCCGCCCTTAGAGAGTGCAGCTTCCGTGTGGTCACGGTCCAGACAGGAAGTGCACAAGATGTGACGATCCGCGCCGAAGAGAGGGCCTCTGCACAAGGCGCATGTGTCTTGAGGCATTTGAAACAACGCCTGTGAAAATTGGTCTTTTAGCTATTGCGTTGCAGCGGGGAACACGCTTAAAGGATATATGCGTGCCGGATGGCACAGCAGAACAGCGCGATGAAGGCGGCGTCCAGTGATAACCAGGAAGCCGGTGTCCTCAGAACTGCTCAGCAGGTGGCTTGTTCTGCTGAAGGCTTTTCGACAGCGGCGGTGAAGGCTTTTCAACCGGAGGTCAGCGAAGTGGAACTTGCTGAACGAGATTAAATCTGAATTCTATGGCGAGAATGGGGGCTTATATAGCTATAAGCTACGCCCATACTGGCGGGCTCTGATGTGCTCTGGTGCGAAGCGACCTGATTGGTTCACACATCTTTGCTGACTCGCCATAGGTTTGTGCAGTTGCCGCAGCACACCCAATGAGCACTAGCATCTATATGTCTGCTGTGCAGCCGCACTGCATTTTAAAAATTTGGCTTCAATATTCTCGAGAAAAGGAGTTTTCCCATAGCGTAAGCTAACTTATGCAATACGAGAGACCTCTTGAAAGGGAACATGTTCATAGATGAACTAATGTATTAAAGTTTTATTAACGTTATATAAAATATATACAAATAATAAAAGAGATGGCAGTTTCATGTATTGGTGAAATACATATGTAAATACATGCTGTCCAACAATGTGCTAAAAATATTAGGAAACTACTAAAGACAATGAGACTTAGGTTGCTTTCACATCTGTAGTTCGGTTCATTTGGTCTGGACTAAGGGTGAAAAATGATACTTTGTACCATTTTTCAGGAGTTTTGGTTCGTTTTCACACCACACTGATTGCTCTGTTCCGAATCAGTTGATGAGTTGATGAACCGAACCAAAATGCTGTCACGTGACAACATCCACATCACTCGTTGGCCAGATGTGTCTTGAACATATTTCCATAACTGCACTTCGATTGGTCAGAATTAACGTGTGGGAAAATAACCCTGCACTGTTCCACAGATCTATGAAACCCCCTTTCCCTGAGCTGTTTGCTAAACAAAGCGAAGATTTAGCTGTTCTTGTGAGTTTTTGAAAGTTTGGACCTAATATGGTCATCAGACCAAGTTTCTGTGAGGCTCTGCACCTCCTCACAACTCCAAGTTTGTCCGCGAGCTGCCATGCTAAAAGTGCAACAAACATTAGTTCTCATCCCATAATGCACAGCGCAGCTGACTACGGCAGCTGGTTTAGTCCAAAAATGTGCAGTTCTTTGACAGTTGGGTCTGTTCGAGGTCGGATCACGTTCTCACCACAAACTAACCGCTCCAGAGTCCGTTTGAAAGCGCACCGAGACCTCTACGCATGTTTGGTTTGGTGCGATTGCTGCATTCACACCTGCCCAAACGAACCGCACCAAGGGGGACATAGAACTCTAGTGCGATTCAACCGAACTAAATGAGTCAGGTGTGAAAGCACCCTTAGTCTAAAAGGTAAAACTGTTTGGGTGAAGAAATTATTTATACCAGATATTAATTCATTTTAAATTCATTTGAAATGTAAATAGTAACCAATGTGATAAAACGTATATATGTGTCAGTATTGAAATGCATATACATGACAGTGTTTTTTCTGATATTAAAAATGTGGATATGTAAAGTTAATTTGAGTCTAAAAATACCTGAAATATGTCTAAAATGTCTAAAAATGATGATTGTCTTAGAATCAGTAGATTTATTTTCATGATATCTTCATAATCTTTCAACAGTTATTGACATTGTTTGGGTCACTTCTCCCATTTTAAACCCATAAAAGAATAAATGATGATAAAGTAGCCACAAGAAAAAAAGCTTCTTTTTGAGGGTTGAAGCTAAACTGCTTGGTCTCGCTACACATCCCCAAATTTAAGGCCTATTAAAATGTTAATTTAAGTTTTGTTGTATGATCAAACCAAATTGTTAAGGACCCACAGGGACCCTGTTACTTGCTTGTGAAGTAATGGTATTTCCTCATTTATTTTGTTTTTTTTAATGTGTTTTTTATATTTTATATATACGAAGACAGTAAATATTAAAGTTGTGTGCTGTGTCTTGATTCAGGGTAGTTTAACACGTGCTACTGTGATATACAATTTTGGATTATTATAGTCTGTTACTAATGCAATTGGACAGTTTTTTACTGTAATTTTACAAAACAAAAATCAACACTGTGGGTGGCATAAATAATGAGAGGATTTTCATCTGTTGGTGAACTATCCATTTAATGCTGATCCATGGCAGATTGAAGAACCAGCAGAATTGATAACTATGGGACAGTGGATGAACCAGAGAGACACTGGAGTGGTGTAAGTCTCAGGCTGGTGCCTGAACTGTCTGGATGGTACAATGAACTACTGTGCCTGTAGATGTGAGTCTAAATGGAAAAATAAGTAACAAGTATTTAATTAAGACACAAAAGAATAAAGTGACTGCATTGTGTTATTGTTTTAATTATATTTTTTGTAAACTGTATTATTAACTTATCATAGTGTTATTAAATGTATTTCACCAATAAATTCAGCTCTGAGTTGTGTCATCTTTTATATATATTTTCTACGTAAATGTCTGCACTTTTGTGTTTTTAGACAGAAGCGTGTGAACAGGACTTTAAATTTGGTCTCCAAGTGTGACGTCATAAGGCGGCGCCGCGCTCCTGCATCTGTTGTGATTCGGCTGGAGAAAGGTTTGTGTTTTAAGATGTTTAACGCGATAGAAACCGTTTAATCGTCTTCAAGCGACGTCTACAAATTTAAGCATTATTAAGTTTAACATTGCATTGCTTTATCTAACATTCATTAACGTCGTGTGAGCAAAGTAACAATGAAAAGCAGTGAATCAAATACTTGTTCAAAATGATTCAGTGATTCGAAGCGCAACTTTTCTATTTATATCTCTATTTCTACAAATCATTAAATACCCAAACTGCCTAATATATTAAGTGTCTTTAATTTGCATTCTTTTATACATTTGTAGTGCTAATTTCGAGTGCTAATTTTTTTTGTGTGTAATCAGGTTATTTAACTGACTCCCTTACTAGTTTGCTGAACTACTGAACTAGACCTGATTGAGATGCACACAGAGATTTATTTTTCTTTCTGTTAATTGTTCTCATTTTAAACAGGTGAAGTGACTGATGTCCATGTGACACTATTATAAAGATGGCATTTATTAAAGAGGAGAGTGAAGACATGAAGATTGAAGAAACATTCAGTGTGAAACGAGAAGAAACTGAGGAACAAACAAAGATGGCGTTTATTAAAGAGGAGAGTGAAGACATGAAGATTGAAGAAACATTTAGTGTGAAACAAGAAAATACTGATGAAGAAACAAAGATGCTGTTTATTAAAGAGGAGAGTGAAGACATGAAGATTGAAGAAACATTGATAGTGAAACATGAAGAAACTGAGGAACAAACAGGTTAGTTTCATTCTCAAAGTTGAACTCAACTGATCCCTATTAAAATGTCCAGCTCTACAGAAATAAAATATATTCTTTAGGGGGTGTGCCGATCCGATGCTCAGTATAATTCTTTGCCGGATTGGGTATCAGCCAGACGAGACAGACCCAAGTCCGATATTGTGCGTACACTATTCTGTGTTGTTGTTATACCACACAAAAGGCACAAAAACATTATAAAGCACCATAATGTTTTTGTACACTATATTCCAGTAGCGGGTGGTGCATTTCACACCTAGGCCTTCAGTGGTGTCCTACCTGAATTAATCCGCAATAATTATTTTGCATTGACAGTTAGGCCTATAGGGTTAATGCAGTGAGTTCGGAAAAGGCCGGGTAGAAAGAAAGTGTTAAATTTGACAGCACATTTTGATTTAGTTTTAGTCATTGTCTTTTGACTAAAATGCCATTTAGTTTATATTTTAGTCATCTGAATTGTTTTAGTTTTAGTCGACTAAAATATAATGGGTTTAGTTAAATTGTAATGCATTCATTTAGAATTTTTCTAAAATTTCCAAACCCATATACTCCCGGAGAAAACATCTATTAACCTGTTAATATGAATGATTTTAAAGTTTGAACAATACAGTATACAATATTGTAATACAGATACAGATTTAAATACTGTGACTTAAAAAATATCTTAAAATTAAATAAAACCATTTTTCCTAAAGTAGAACACAATCCTCTTTTCAATGAATGATATATGTATTCTTTATAACTACTTGCATACATCATTCTTTATTCTATCAAGCAGCAGACATATTTAGTATGAATTAAATATAATGAATCCTTATTAAAGCTATTAACGATCAGTGAATGCTTTTCTCTTTTTCTTTTGTTGCTTGATCAATATTAAGGACACAGACCGCATTAGGTTTATTACCCACTGTCACTTTAAGACATCGGATCATGTCCATTGACATGCGGATCCAATTGCACTGAGGCTCATCCGATACACTCACAACTGTTTAAGACAACCAACATAGTTTACGTGAATACTCTCCAAAACTGACTTTTCGACATAATGTTGTGTGTATTTGTCCATTCAGAGCTCAATTCATTACTCGCACACTGTATTATTCAGATCTATATGTCTGCTCTACTCATTCTCCCAGACGTTTAAATTTTTTTAACGTTTTATGAGACATGCAGCGCATGCTAACTTGTGTCCCGCTGGGTATATCAGCACGTTACGGTACAAATGTGCGCATCTACCACAAATGCAGGCCATCAGTTCTGATTGGATCGTTTCCCAAATCGTCACTATCTAACATTTTTGTCTAGTTTTTATTAGTTGACGAAAATGTCAATAGATTTTCGCCATTGTTTTTGTCATTCAAAACTAGTTTTAATTTAGTTATCGTCTCGTTTTCGTCTGTGAAAAAAAATGTCGTTGACGAAAATGACAAATTATTCGTCAACGAAATTAACACTGGAAAGAAGCGAGTGAGTGAGGCTGGTGCGTTTGTGTTAAGTTGTTTTGCGTTCCTATTAAAAAGTTCAGAAACGGAGCCTCCCTTGTCTGTCGTTCTTCAGACGTTACAATAGTATGAATGTTTGGGAAAAAAAAGTTTCGATCATAAATTTACAAGAAAAATTAAGAAAAAAAATCATATTCAGCACGGAAAAAAACGGGGACAAAAATAAGCATTTTTCTCACCAAAACTACTGATTATTTTTACACAAAATCCATCCTTATTTCTTTCCTCAAGAAGACATCCATTACTCTGTTGTACAGGTTATCTGTGTGTTTCAGATCCAACAATGAGTCTTTTCTATCGAGGCTAATGCTGAAAGTCGAGTCTGTCCTGTTGTATTTCTGGCATAAGTTTTACTTTGCTTTAGGGCTGAGAGTGTCCGCTCGACAGAAGCAGTGGACACAGAGACAGTCTCCGCCAAACATGTCGATGTGTACAGCTACCCCATGCTTTCACAGATTTGTGAAGGAAATCAATGAGATCAGCGGGACTTTTGCTTTCAAAATCAGTCATGGCATACATTAGTCAGTTAATTCTGTTTTTACCCGGACAGATCGAATAGAGTTCAGCGACTCTGCGTTAAGCTGGATAAAACTGAATATGTGATTTTCTTTTTTCCCCCGGTAGGTTTGAAACTGATGGGAGTCGAGGAGGGAGAGAAACGTTAAT
Organism: Gila robusta; assembly: GCA_030770095.1. Taxonomy (NCBI): domain Eukaryota; kingdom Metazoa; phylum Chordata; class Actinopteri; order Cypriniformes; family Leuciscidae; genus Gila; species Gila robusta. Next base: position 674,751 of record JAVALU010001573.1, read on the forward strand.
TTGTGGGTTGAAAAACTATTAAATCTACAGGAATATATTTTAGTTTATGCAGTTTGTTACAGATGCGGTTTGCTAGCTAGTTATGGCTGAAACGATTAGTCGGCATTGTCGACAACGGCGACAAGTGTTTTCGACAAATATCTTTGTTGTCGAGTAGTTGTTTGATCTCACGTGACCTAATGTATGGGCCTGCAATATCACGATTTGACCGCTGCGGCGCTGTAAGCGCTAGTGTAATGCAGCCCTTACAAATGATATTGCGGTAGAAGAAAGCACAGCGCAAATTATGACGGAGTGCAAACGAATCCAAACTAGCATGCAAGGTGGAACTTGCTTTTCACGGGAGCACAACATGTATGCTGGAGCACTTAAAGAGGAAACATCCCGGCACAAGAGGAGCCGGTGAGAGGTGAGTGTTCTCCAGCTGGAGCTAGCTAACTAACTAGCGGTAAATATATTTATTAGAGAATGCAATAATAGTAATATTAACAAATGTAATATAATTACAGTAATGCGATTAATTGTTTTGCATAGAATAAAGCTTGATCGAGCTTAGGAGTCAGGGCTTTTTTTTACTATTGTAACACCATTAGGTATTATAGTCTTATCACTTGCCTGTATTTTGTTCCATATCCATGAAGACTTACAAAAGATGTTAGGAAGAATATCATGTCAGTTACTTTTTCATACTGTTAATTAAATGGTGAATGAGAATGTCAACTACATTCAAACATTTTTTTTTTATGTAATGCAGCTGATTCATTTTTTTTTCTGTTGAAAGAGAACAGAATACTTAAACAATGCTTAGAGAAAATTTGTGTGTGATTTGAGTTGGACAGAAATCTGAAAACTTAGAGAATGACCTGTTTAGTTGGCTCAAAGTTCATTAAAACAACCTTTCAAAATCTGAAGTGATTTCTTTTTTTTATATTATAGCTAGAATATGTATAATGTTTTAACTAATTGAAAAAGCTGAATGATCGTTCCAAAGCAAATAAACGTTGATTAGCCGATTAATCATTAGATTAATCGATAATCAAAATAATTTGATAAAAAAAAAGCCTGCACTATTTATTCTGAAGGCCTCAAGGCAGATTTTCTTTGACCCTGGCAACACATGATGGCTGAAAAATGATTGGATAAAAGCTCTAACATAAACATACACTACTGGAAGCAGCGCAATTTTTAAAGTTGGAATTAAGAGAATGTACATTGGGAATAATTTAATACACATTCATGGAAAAAATATATTAAAGCACAAGTGAGTGATTCTGATAGTGTTTAGGCCAGCAGAGAAGGCCCACCACTGCTATATTCCAAGTTTTCTGAAGCCATTCAATGCTTTAATGTGAGGTACAGATGAATGTTTAAGTCGTTAAATTCAAGTTCACGTAAGCGCTTCTGTCCGATGCGCCTGTCAGTCATTCTCCATTCAGCATTCAAACTGCGTGTCGCATTCGGTTACGACAGTTAACACGATGAAACTCTCCAAGCAGATTTAATGTTCCTATTATTACAATTCAGATTTGTAGATAATGGTCCATGGTTTTGCATAAAAGGACTATATCTGGCTGGAGTTTCACATGTTACTTTCAAGGGTACCACAAGGGTAACTCCCGTTGTGGATTCGTCTTCTTCCCTTAACAACAACGCTGATACACGGCAATACTAAAGCACAAAGAATTTACAACATTCTGTGCCCACAGATAACGTGCGAGTCCCAATTTTCGCCTCTTCTTCCGCGTTTAAAATAGTTTGAATGTGTATATTGACAAGACAAAACACGTCCAAATGATAAATGTTCACTCACTGAAAGTTAAATTTAGCAGTTAATCCGCGAATCACGTGTGCTGAACCGTGGGGCCTGGTCCATACTGATCAGCGGAGGTTGAACCAACACCAGGGAAAGGCTAAAAGTAGGCTAATGTTAGCGTAATCTAGAGGGTATCATAGAGGGTATGCGTGTGATGTCACCGTCGGCTTGAGTGACTGTGGTTACAACCACCGAGTGGCAAAAAGACTGATTTTCAGCGTGAATGCTGTGAAAAACACACAAAACACATCTTAAATGGGACAGAGCTTTGCAATTGACTTTACAAATAGATTTGACAAGAAATCGGAGGTATATTTTTGCAGACTGGCAAAAGCTACAGAACAGAGAAGCAAATGGATCGCTGCAATCCATAGAAACAACTGGACTCCAGGCAGTGAAACGTGGATTTGCAGTTATCATTTTGTGTCAATATGTTGGATTTTGGGGTAAAATCATACCCTCTGTATACTATTGTTAAATATTTAATTGATTAGGGCAATGCAAAATATATCATCTTATATTCTGCATAATTAGATGTTTTTAAATGAACACTTATTTCACTGGCATTGAAATCAGGCACATGAATGACAGGAAACACGATTCCTGGCTCCATTTCAATATCCATTGACCACTGGATCTTTTGTAAATTGTAAGGAACACTATATTGAGTCCAACCTTTAGTTTAAACTGGTAATCGTTTGTTTTACTCGTGTTAGAGTCAGAAACATGATTAGTTCTAAAAGACAGTTTACTATCTTATCTATTAAAAATCCATCACATTGGCAACAACGAAGGTTCCCACTGCATCATCGCTATGCAGTGTTGAGTGAATCTATAAAAGAGAACACAAGTAATCTTAGTCATCATTGCTAATTTTTAATGCTGTTTTCAAGATTGACAAATAAATCCAGCTTTTCTTTAAAAGTTAAAGGAAGACCTACACTAGAGCTTAATTTAGAGCAGAAAGCCAAATGTTTTGAAAGCATTTCAACCCCGCAAATACAAGCGATACCCCTGGGCAATTATTTGTAATGAGAATTTTCATTTTATTGCATTTTGTTTTATTTTGATGAGAACTTTTAAACACTCTGCTGATTGCTTGTTGCATTTCTTATCAAAGGTAACTTGTACGGTACTAAAGAAGGGGACACATTAAGCTAGGCTGATATTGTTGTGGCAGATATAAAGTCTCTGGTTTAGGTCTCAAAGAAATCTTTCAGAGTCGAAGTTCCAGGTCTCAGAATAATTAACTTTATTGAACAATTCAACAAAGTGAGATGCCAGCTGTTCATCTGACTTACAATGGTCAGCCTTCAGGTCTTATACCTTTTTCTTATCGCTAGGTACCCAATGAGCATCCGTACAGGTATCTTTTTCTTTTTGATCCTCCTCGAGATATCGCCACCGTTAGAAACATCTTCCCCGAGGCCTTCTTTCTATTGGTGGAGAATCTCTGACCATACGCTTTTTTATAAAAAAAAAAACATCTCATATTACATGTTTTTCAGTACCTTCTCGTGCCTTTCACCATGTCCACCTTCCCATAAGATATAATTACAGAGCTTTTTGGTACTTTTCCTTCCTTACAAACCCTGTGACCTAGTTTTCTGTTTGGCATTACATCACATAGACTTTTGCATGAGACAGATGAAATTCCACAACAATATTAGGTTGAGTTTAATTTTCCCTGACGAGGGAATAGGGGTGAGAGGGCCAAGGTTCAAGAGTCACGGTTCGCTACTGGATTCTCACCTGGGGAGACAAAAACCCACCCCTAATGGGCCTATCAAGGTGAATGTGACTGTGAGGAAATTTACAACAACATAATCAAAATATTAGTAATGAAGATCAAAGGCACATTGAGCACACTGATCTAAACATAGAGACTTGAACAGTCACACACTTTTGTGCCATTTTTGCAAACAGATCCTGTACAACTGAACAGTCAACCATACCTAAACATTGGTCTGAACCTTCTTAAACTGTAACATTCTTCATGCTACAGTGTAAACTTTCATATTACTTTTGTATCATATTATATATTATATTATTGAACATATTCACTCACTCGTTTTGTACGACATTTGTATGTACAGAAAAGTGAACAAAATTGGCTGTAAATGTATCATTCATATTCATATATATATATATATATATATATACACAGTATATTAGGGCTGGGCGATATGGCTTAAAAAAAATATCTCAGATTTTTTCACACCAAACCCGATTTTAATCGATTTTTTTTTTTTCTATTTAAAAGCAAGCTACAACCGACAAAGAAATTGCTCAAAACAAATGTACTCTTTATTTTGTTCTGATTTTCCCTTATTTTCCCTTCCCTTTAATCTAAATTTCCCCTTTCCCCTAACCTTCCCCACAGGAAACAAGCCTCAAAACATGCTTGTAAACAAGATGGCAGGCGTTGTAAACAGTGAAAATGTAGCTTATCAGTTTTCTAATAACTTCAAACTTACAGTGACACAATGCACCTTCAAAATAGCTTAAAATATAAATAAAAAATAAAATTGTGTCCCTCTTTGATAAAACACTTTTGGTTAAATAAATGTAACAAAAATGACAAAATCGCTGTATTTGTCATCCAGGTTCTGCATTATGTTTCTTTTTATTGTTTTATTGAGTTTGGTGTCTTCCTCCTCTGGCTGTAGGAGATTGGTTTTGAACAAATGCAGCACCGGTTTAATGTAGGAGACACTGACATAAGCCTTCCCGGACAGGGCGTCTGTAAATTCTTGGAGTGGCTTGACAGCTTTATTTACTCTAAAACCTCAATATCTTGCCAAGTGGGCACAAGAAGACGTCTTTTCTTGTCGGACCCCAGGACACATACTATGGCCTTCTCCTGTTCGAGAAATCTCTCTATCATTTTTTTGACGTGAACCCCATCTGGTCAGGGACTCCGTTACCAGCTGATGAGTGGGTAGACCAAGCTCAGCCTGTACTTCACCCATCTCTCGTCTTTTCTTCCAACTATAGGAAAATGTAGCAACCGCTTTTTTACAAACACAAATGGCACGATCGATTCGTGGGTCCTTCACACCATTCTCTGTACAATAAATAAATAAAGAAAACACAAAGAAAACAATTTTTAGTGTCACTATTGGTTATTGTCAAAACAAGTCTTTTTCACATTTCCACATGTTATTAATGCACACTAAGGGCGTACACATATGCATACACACACACACACATACATGCAACCATATACCATTATGATTAATCATGCATGTACATTTTGTGGAAATATGTATTGATTTCATTAAATTGCATTAATTCAACATGCATTAATTGGGCTGTTCATGCATTAAAAAATCTATTGACAACTATTGGTCAGTGTCAAAACAAGTCTTTTTCACATTTCCACGTTATTAATGCACACTAAGGGCGTACAAATAATATGCGCACACACACACCCCATTATGATTAATCATGCATGTACATTTTGTGGAAATATGTATTGATTGCATTAATTACAACATGCATTAATTGGGCTGTTGAATGCATAGCCATTAGACTCTTACCTATAGCGTTGTGCAGTTTATGTCCAAAGCACTGGAGGTTGGGCCACTCATTGTCTCTCAGAGCTTTTATTATGTTGGTGCCGCTGTCTGTTGTCATACAGATGAGTCGGTCTTCATCAAGATTCCAGGAGGTCAGAGCATCTTTTAGCCCCGGCGCAATTATTTTACCTTTATGGTCATCGGGAAAGTAAGCTGTCTGAAGGCAGACGCTTCGCAGAGTCCAGTTGTCAATAAAATGCACAGTCAAACTCATATATGGCTGCATCGTTCGATTGGACCACAGGTCCGTTGTGGCGGAGTAAAACGACACCCCCTCCAGCTCTCTAGCGATCTTTTCACGAGTAATGTTGTACAGGCGAGGCAAGGCAACTTCGGCAAAATATTCCTGGCTTGGTAGCACATACCTGGGGTCGAGAACTTTAAGCATGTTAATAAGCCCCGGCTTTTCCACAGTGTATATGGGCACCATATCTTTTGCTATATATTTCGCCACTGAATCCGTGATTGCTTTCCACCGGGCCCCTTTCTTGTCATCGGGTATACAATTCGAAAATCTTGTTCTTTTCGTTGAGAGGCACACACCTCCCACTCGGCTGCATGCCTCTGTTTAAGATGCTGGAATAAATTTGTTGTGCTGCTACCTTTGGTAGCAACGGCTTTTAAACACACTTTGCAATGTGGCGTTATTTGTTCTGCGTCTGACACAAAAAAAGCAAACCAATTCCAAACAACGGATGAAACGATGCCTTTCTTTGGAACAAGCTCTTCGCTGTTAACTGCCATGTTGTCTGTGTGCGGCTGTAAGGAAAGCGGGGGGAGGGCTGAGCCCACTCTGAACTACGGAAGCCTAAGGGGAGCGTCGGTGGTGAAAGTTAAAGGGAAAACCGATTTTCACTAAAAACAAATCGCCCTAAACGTCAAATTCGAGTTAAAGGGGACCTATTATGCCCCTTTTCACAAGATGTAAAATAAGTCTCTGATGTCCCCAGAGTGTGTATGTGAAGTTTTAGCTCAAAATACCCAACAGATAATTTTTTACAGCATGTTTAAATTGTCACTTTTTGGGGCTCAGAAAAATGCACCGTTTTAGTGTGTATCCCTTTAAATGCAAATGAGCTGCTGCTGCCGGCCCAGAGGGCGGAGCCTCACGAGCTCGCGCTCCTTGTCAGGACAATCTCATCTCACGGAATGATAATATCAAAACATAAACTCTCGGTTGCCGTGTTCATTTCGACCTGGAGACGGACAATAATGCCCACAGAGCCAGATAATATATGCTGTATGGAGACTGAACAGGTATAGTCTAGTTTAATTACGGTTATAACTTATTTTTCCATCTTGCTTTACTAAATTATTAGTACAAGCCTGTTGTTGCAGACCGCATCCGAATGTTGGCCAAAAATATACTGATGAGTTAAATAAAGTTTATTGTACATCACACAAAAGATGAAGCGTCAATTTCACTCTAGAAAATCACTGTAAGAGCTGAATAAACACTGTAACGTTATATGAAGTCCGCATTAAAGTCTTATCCATAAACTCTCTCCCTCTCCCTTTCATTATCATCAACATACAGGTACACAGCGAAGTACAAAAAACACTCGTTACAACTAACACTAAACAAATATATACACACCTTTTCAGGGGGTGCTTAATAAACTGGTAAACTTTATATCCGAAAAAACAACTCCTATGAACTGTAATAAAGTGCGCGCTCTCACTTTCATTACTGCCATGATCAATAAGGTTAGGCCTATCGCTCCAGTAAATAAATAGAGCTATGAGGATTAATACATCCAGCTACACAACACCGACAAGGCTTGGGAGACATTCAGTGCAGCAGTGCAGCAATGGCGGATGTGTACAACTCTCAACTCGCTGTGAACTCGATCAGGGCGGTTCTATGTTAGAAAGGCAGAGTCTGTCAACACTCGTGGGCGGGGCCTGTGGCTTTAGTGACGTCACAAAAGCCGCATTCTGAAAACAGGTCGTTGGGAGACACTGCTTATGATTTATGGGGATTAAAAAAAAAGGAGTGGGTGGATATTTATCACTGCAGGGTGGTTGTGTACACACACTGCCGTCACACATTTATGTCCAAACACCATGCAAAAGTGAATTTTGCATAATAGGTCCCCTTTAATCAATTTATCGCCCAGCCCTAATTTATATACATATATATATATATATATATATATATATATATATATATATATATATATATATAAATATTAGTTTGGCAATATAATTTTTGTGAAATGTTCCATAAAGAAGTTCACGGAAACTGAGAATGCAGGAGGAACACCCTATTTGTTTTCTTTATTTTAGAAAAGCACAATGTTTTGTTGTTATTGTGAATGTACACAAATAATAGTAGACCCTTTACAGTATCACATTTTCGAATATTACTCTTGTCTGTATTTTAAGTTTTTCCGCTCTTAAAAAAATGCAAGTGACCCCCCCCCCCCACCCACCCCAACTCCTCCGCTGAAAGTTTTTGAGTGCTTTACAGAAAGGATTTAAAATAATCACAAAATAAAAGCAAGGAAAATTAAAACAGTTATAAAATAAATTAAAAGATATGTATGATACAGTTATAACATTAAGAGTAAAAAGATGATACATAGATAAAGTTCTCATCTGGCAAAACAACGGTGTATCATATTTTTCACAACTTCCAGTTTTACTCTGAGATTTTCCCATGGTGATTACACTGTGTCTGAGGTGTTCTTTCACCTAAGAAATCTATTGGACGTCTCCGATGAGCCCGATTGCCGATTAAATCGGACAGGAGAAGCTCTAGGACTGACTCACGGGGTAACCTCGGGTTCACTGCCCCATCAGTCCGTGCCCCAAAAACCCATTTGTTCTGAAGCTCTAGGAATGGTATCAATCCAGTCCACACCCCCACAGAACCTCGAGTTTAATCGCATCAAACTCACTACTCCTCCACAGACCCAGGTCATCAGCATGGTTCATCTCTCAAGTTCCCCAATTAAGTAATTTATGTTTGTCTCTTACCCAATTCTCAGTGCCATTTGAGTTCAGTTTGGAATCAAAAGGTGGAATACAGTGCAATCAGTCGGTCATACAGTGGATACAGTTATAAAAAGAATTAAGAGTAATAAGATTATACATATATAAACTTCTCATCTGGAAAAACACCGGTGTATCATATTTTGCACAGCTGCTTGTTTTACTGTGAGATTTTCCCATGTGGATTGTAGCTTTGTAAATATAGCAGGACTGAAAAACTCAGTTTCTGGAGGGCCACAGTCCTGCAGAGTTTAGTTCCAGCCCCGCTCTGACAAAATAAATAAGCGTCTAAATTAGCTCCTATTTCAGAGTAGAGTGTAACCCAACACAATAGGAACTACCAGTGACGCAAATGTACGCTGATTGGCTGAAGGTATGCAAAACACAGGTACCCGCCATTTTTAAATGACCATGTAAATGCAGTTGGCAGGGGCGGCAGTGGCTCAGTGGTTCATGTAGGTTGTCTACAAACCAAAAGGTTGGTGGTTCGATCCCCGGTTCCACCTGACCAAGTGTCGAGGTGTCCATGAGCAAGACACCTAACCCCAGCTGCTCCCGACGAGCTGGATGGCGCCTTGCATGGCTGACACCGCCGTCGGTGTATGAATGTGTGAGTGAATGGGTGAATGAGAGGCAATATGTAAAGCGCTTTGGTGGCCATTGGGTCTATGAAAGCGCTATATAAATGCAGTCCATTTACCATTTAGTTGATTTGCGTATAGGATCTAGCATACATGTTCGATTTTTTTTTTTTTAAGTTTTACATGTCTTTGCTTTGTGGCATTAAACTGGGATTAACTTGTTTTTTCTTTCACTTTAGACCTGATGCCGTTGAATGAGGACAGTCAAGATCTGAATGATATGGAAGAGAAAGATCAGTACAAGACACATAATCATTTGAAAGATCCAACTGAAAAAAAATATTTTATTTGCTCACAGACTGAAAAAACTACCTCACGAAAAAGGGCTCAAAAGACAGGGACTGAAAGATATTTCACACGCCAACTGTGTGAAATAAGTTTCAATAAGCATGGAAACCTTGAAGTCCACATGAGAATTCACACTGGAGAGAAGCCTTTCACCTGTTCTCAGTGTGGAAAGAGTTTCAAGCAAAAAGCAAACCTTAGTAACCACATGAGAGTTCACACTGGAGAGAAGTCTTTTACCTGCCAACAATGTGGAATAAGTTGCAAGCAACAAGGAAAATTTAGAGTCCATATGAGAATGCATACTGGAGAGAAGCCTTTCACCTGCTCTCAGTGTGGAAAGAGTTTCAGTGTACAAGAAAGCCTTAAAGTCCACATGAGAATTCACACTGGAGAGAAGTTTTTTACTTGCCAACAGTGTGGCATAAATTTCTCTCAAAATACAAGCCTTAAAGTCCACATGAGAGTTCACACTGGAGAAAAGCCTTTCACATGCCAGCAGTGTGGAAAAAGTTTTACTCAAAGAGGACACCTGAACAGTCGCATGAGAATTCACACTGGAGAGAAGCCTTTTACCTGCCAACAGTGTGGAAAAAGTTTTGGCCGAAAAGGAATTCTTAACAGGCACTTGAGAATTCACACTTGAGAGAAGCCTTAAAGGGTTAGTTCACCCAAAAATGAAAATTCTGTCAGTATTTACTCACCCTCATGTTGTTCCAACCCCGTAAGACCTTCGTTCATCTTCGGAACACGAATTAAGATATTTTTGATTAAAGCTGAGAGCTGGATCACTCCTCCATAGGCTTCTTAAGGGATTGAAACTTGTTCCCCGAAAAGTTATTAAAGACATCGTTAAAAGAGTCCAAGTGACTACAGTGGCTCAATCTTAAAGGACAGGTTCGGTATTTTACACTTGAAGCCCTGTTTTAAGATCGTTTCTGATGAAATAAAAGGGTTAAGATTGAAATTTGGACAAATGCTGCTGTCCCAAGAATTTTCGGTTTCTGTATTAGCACCCCCCCACCTCCACAATGGTTTTATAGGGGCACTGATATAATCATTCATAAAACACATTAAACCAGTGTTTCTCAACCTCTCCTGCAGGGACCCCCTGACAGGACATGTTTTTGTTTTAACCCTGAAATGGCACACCTGATTCAATTAGTCAGCTACACATTAAGCCTTTGAGCCTTTAATTAATTGAATCAGGTGTGCCATTTCAGGGTTAAAACAAAAACATGTCCTGTCAGGGGGTCCCTGCAGGAGAGGTTGAGAAACACTGCATTAAACTTTAGTTTACAAAGACGTGAAACTCACCGAGTGGTCTGGGGTGTTCACTGATATGCTCACACAAAAATTGCTGCAAAAGATGCTTTCCAACAGGTGTTTTACCATTCGTTGTAAAACTGTGGACCTATTTTTCCAAACGCTTTACAACCGGACATTCTTCCGTTGAGAGCTTGAATAATAGACACTCCAACTCAGTTGGTGGCGATAATGCACCTTTGCCAATGTTTGGATAGCGTAGCCTACGATACCGCGAGTGCATAACTACAGAAAGAATACAAACAACCCCATTTCCGTCTCCGGCAGCGGAGTAATACCGTACCGCACAGAACATACAATACAAGTCAATGGGGTTGGACAAAAACTACGATAAAACCTGTTGGAAAGCATCTTTTGCAGCGATTTTTGTGTGAGCATATCAGTGAACACCCCAGACCACTCGGTGAGTTTCACGTCTTTGTAAAGTAAAGTGTAATGCGTTTTATGAATGATTCTATCAGTGCCCCTATGAAACCATTGTGGAGGTGGGGGGGTGCTAATACAGAAACCTAAAATTCTCGGGACAGCAGCATTTGTCCAAATTTCAATCTCAACCGTTCTCTTTCATCAGAAACGACCTTAAAACAGGGTTTTAAGTGTAAAATACCGAACTTGTCCTTTAAGTTTAACAAACGACGAGAATACTTTTTGTGCGCAAAAAAACCCAAAAATAACGACTTTATTTCAACTATTCATTTCCTTCTCTGTGGGCCTCGAGTTAGTTCACTAGTGTAATAGCGTAAGCTTCTGTTGTTATACGTCACACGCATCACACACATGACCAGCGTCGGCCAATAGTGAGCCTACGTGTGACGTAGCTCTACGCAATCACACTATGTTAACTGACTAGAGGCCCACAGAGAAGGAAATGAATAGTTGAAATAAAGGCGTTATTTTTGTTTGTTTTTGCACACAAAAAGTATTCTCGTCGCTTGATAAACTTAAGATTGAGCCACTGTAGTCACTTGGACTATTTTAACAATGTCTTTAACTTTTCGGGGAACAAGTTTCAACCCCTTAAGAAGCCCTATGGAGGAGTGATCCAGCTCTCAGATTTAATCAAAAATATCTTAATCCGTGTTCCGAAGATGAACGAAGGTCTTACGGGGTTGGATCAACATGAGGGTGAGTAATTACTGACAGAATTTTCATTTTTGGGTGAACTAACACTTTAAGCAGGCTAAATTGTTCATTTCATATATATATATATATATATATATATATATATATATATATATACTCTGTTGTATTTGTCCTATTGCTTTTTATTTATTTACTGAACTTTTCAACTCGTTGTTTGTTGACACTTAGGGCCCCCAGAAGTCTAGGACCAGCACTGATCTCTACACACGTATTTCAAACTTCGTTTTACCCCTAAACGAAGAAAGAAAAAAGAACTTTGCCATAAGTATAGCAAAGTTCTTTTTTCTTGCCAAAAAACAACAGCGAGTTGAAACTTTCAGTAAATAAAAACAAAAAAGCAATAGGACATTGAAAAAATTAAATGTAAAAAAAATTGCATAGTCTTTACTGTATTAATTACATATACATTGATTCTTATTAAAGTAACTAATGTTATTCAGTGAAGAGCCGTGAATGATTATTTTGTTTTGTCTTGTTGTTTGATTAACAAAGTAACAGGAGTCTAGTACCCGCTGCTCTCTCTGTTATTTAAAGACCAAATGCACAGACCTGATACACTTACAAGCAATCCTCCTGTTCACCTCATGATTTACTCACCCTCAAGTCATCCTAGGTGTATATGACATTTTTCTTTCAGACGAATACAATCGGAGTTATATTAAAAAATGTCCTGCCTCTTCCATGCTTTATAATGGCAGTGAATGGTTGTTTCTGTTTTGAAGTGCATCTATCCATCATAAAAAGTGCTCTACACTGCTCATAATACCTGGTTAATAAAGGCCTTCTGAAGCAAAGTGATGCGTTTGTGTAAGCGGAAGTTAGAGATTACAGCTTGAAAAGTTTTAAACATGGATATTTTTCTAACTGTCGTACACGCATTCACGAGAGACTGGCATTCCAGCGTATGATGTAGAATGCTCCGGTGAGAATATGCTAGTTCTCGCGAGAACCAAGTGTGTTGACACTGAAGGACATCCATATGAAGAATTTAATTGTTTAAGCTATACTCTACAATTTATTAGTCTGAAAATAGTGTTTTCGTAGCCTAGAAATCTAGAAGCACCCTAGCGGCAGCAAATGTAATTTGCAGCCAGGGTTGTCTATCAACTCGCCATTGGCTTGTGAGCTGGAAAAACCAAACTCTAGTCAGGCCAATCACATCGTTTATAGAGTCTGTGGACGGGCTTAACATAATGACAGCAGAGTTGCGATGGTTCCGTGTGAATTCCCTGCTACTTGAAAACAGATGATGGCTGCTGCTGCTGGCGAAAAGCGCTCTTTCAAATTGGCTTTGGCTGCGACAGGCTTACAGGAATCTCTCCATAAAACTTTTCTACATCACACCATACGCTGAACACTCCCCCCTTGGACTCATTTCCGTCGCTCTGACTTCGTCACCTTCTTCGTTGCTCTGGTTGGTTGTAGCGCTATCCTATTGAGTGCAGAGGGAATTTGAAAGACAACTGTTTATCCTTCCCCTCGGATTGAGCCCTGCCAATGTCAGGCGAGTGTTTTCGCGTTTATATCTGTTACAGTTCCCTGTAAATGTTTGTGCCGCTGCTGCAGCCTCTTCCATCTCCCGGAGCTCCTGGTAGGTATACTCTGGTTCAAACTTATATGGCTAGTCAAAAAACTCCTCTTGGATTATCTCGAAATCCTCCGTCATTTTTCTTTAAACACCCTTGTTTGTTTCGTCACCGGAACTTACGCTACGCCTGCGTCCTACGTCATACGCTGGAACACCAGTCTCGTGAGAGGACACATACCAATGAGCTACAAATTAAGGGTGTTGTAATATAGTTTATTTGAAAAGAATCTGGTTATTTTTTTGGTCCTCTTCCGCTCTTTGGTCACTTACACATTTCAATAACATCTGTCAGACAAGTACATATGCTTAATATTAAAGATTTAAGGATTAGTTCACTTTAGAATTAAAATTTCCTGATAATTTCCTGACCCCCATGTCATCCAAGATGTTCATGTCTTTCTTTCTTTAGTCAAAAAGAAATTAAGGTTTTTGAGGAAAAAATTCCAGGATTTCTCCATTTTAATGGACTTGCTCTCTGCGCTTCCACGGTCGTCACCGGATCTTATGCTATGCCTGCGTCCTACATCGTACACTGGAACACCAGTCTCACGTGAGAGATCACGTATACCAATGAGCTACAAATTAAGGGTGTTGTAATATAGTTTATTTTAAAAGAACCCGGTTATTTTTTTTGGTCCACTTATACATATCGATAAAATCTGTCAGACAAGTACAAGCGCTTAATATTAAACATTAAAGGATTAGTTCACTTCAGAATTAAAATTTCCTGATAATTTACTCACCCCCACGTCATCCAAGATGTTTATGTCTTTCTTTTAGTCAAAAAGAAATTAAGGTTTTTTTGGAAAACATTCCAGGATTTCTCCATTTTAATGGACTTCAATTAGGTACAAAGTTTTGAAGTTGCAGTTTCAATGCAGTTTATCTAGCAAAACGATCTGTCAATTTCTAAAAAAGTGTGTGTGTGTGTATATATATATATATATATATATATATATATATATATATATATATATATACTTTTTAACCACAAATGCTCGTCTTGCACTTACTGTGATGCGCCGCGCATTACGTAATCACGTTGAAAGGTCACGCATGTTCCGATTCACAAAGGTAGGGTAGGGCGAATCTTTTTTTCTCCTCCAACTTCGAAAATTTCCGACATCGCTGTTTTACCTTTTTTTTGTTGTTGTTAATGGCATTTGACTTAAGTCTTTGTACGTTCGCTTGTTAAACACTAGGTTGGTACTTCCACCTATGACACGCGTGACCATTTGGTTGTACCCCATTAAAGTCCACTATATGGAGAAAAATCCTGGAATGTTTTCCTCAAAAACCTCAATTTCTTTTCGACTGAAGAAAGAAAGACATGAACAGCTCGGATGACGTGGGGTGGAGTAAGTTATCAGGAAATTTTAGTTCTGAAGTGAACTAATCCTTTAATATTAAGCACTTGTACTTGTCTGACAGATGATTTCGAAGGTGGAAGTGGACCAAAAAAAGAACAGGGTTCTTTTAAAATGAACTAATTCGTAGCTCATTGGTATATGTGTGTAGCGTATCTGGACTGTGTCAGAATGACTCATTCACTTATACATGTAAAAATGCTTCTAACCTCTCTGACTCTGGCCCATAACTCCAGCCTGGCACCACAGAGTCTGGGCCCTAATTGCCCCACTGACACTTTATGGCATACGAGAGAGGAAAAAAACCAACAGCCATAAACTCGGACCCCGAGCTTCAAAGAGATCGCTATCTCCTCAGAGCCAGGCCAGGCGGCCAGAAAGCTCTCCCCAAACCACACACACACACACAAACCTTTCATTAATCTCCTTTTATAAAGACTTTACCAAGATCTATTCGATATGTTTTTATGCTTGCCTTTTTCCCACGTCATATTGAGATAACCATGATTTTATCATAGTATTAAATGAACTATAAAGTGCTTGTAATTATGCATTAGATATATCTTTGTATTCCTATTATGTGTGTATGACTTGTCTGATACCGTTCTGATCCACTTGACCGAACTAAGTTGGTCATGTACAGGAGAATACAGTAAAATGTATTATTCTATGTGCAACAGCTTTCTGCTTAAGAAATGCATCTTTTAACGCCTGTCGTAAATTGTGCAGATGAGATGCGTCGACAAGACAAAGGAAAGTTTTCCCGCTCACAGAACTCCAAGTCGATTGGCCAGTTCAACCCTTAGGGCGGAAACTCAAACTCTCTTTAAAGTCTTGACCAGCCTCTTCTCGCGCTCTCTTACCTCTTCCTCGCATCACCATGTAATCCCTTCGTGATCCTCCTCCGGGGATCTTTTTCTTTCATTTGTTTAAGTTTTGTTTTTCCTTTCGACTTTGTTCATTACCCCAGACGGGTAAATGAACTTAGCCTGAATTGTTTCTTTGGTAATTTACATCCGAGACCTTTAAACCTTCGTTTGAAAGTGCGCGCTCCGGACCCATCCGCAGGCCATGTGACGCTCCCACGGAACACATCCACATGCCTTCGAAGCAGCCACACAACGAGCAACTGTGCAAATATCCGTTTTATCGAGCTTTCAGAGCATTAAGATTGTGTTTTTCCGTGTTGTCTCTTAAAGGTTTAACTGTCCAGGTGAATTTTGCCAAACTGTGATCCTTACGGATCTCCTCTCTCTCTCTCTCTCTCACTCACTCCCTGTTTCTTTCACTTTCAATCTCTTTCCGTGTTTTGTCCGTTATCTGTTTGTATATAGGCTACATCTATCCCATGTAACATTAGTAACTGTAACATAGTTTTCATTTATTAAAATACATTATATTCATTTATTGATTCTGCCACTTGCTCATATACAAGTCCCTTTAATATACGATCCAAAGCTACGTGCTTTAAAAGTATGAACTTTACTTTAACTAGCAGGCTATCTTTGTAAAACAGGAAGGTTGTATTCATGGCCAGAAATGGCCTTTCCTGCGAATCTCTGAGATGATTTCGGTGTGAGAATTGATAAAGATCGCATGATCAGTTTGCTGGACAAAAGGATTATCAGATCACAAATTAATTCCACAGGGACTGTCCTTAGAGTTGATATATGATAGACCTAATTAATATATTAATATTTAATTATAATTCGTTGTGATTGAGTATTGATATACAATTAAGCTCATTTTAACCTGTCTGTAAAATATAGTCTACATATGCAATTAATTATAATCCTTTGTGGTTAATTGTCTAGGTGCATATATGAATGCAGATGCAAGGAACATATTATCCCTTTTTGGGAGATTTAATAATGTAAAGTTTATCTGGTTCAAACCCGTATGAATAATTATTAATTATTGAATATATTCCCCAAATTGACCAGAGATACTCTACAGTGTTTTCACATATAGTTTGTACGAAAAGAACCAAACTCAGGGAACCAGCCGAAAGGGACCTCAGTCCTTTTGTTGTTCACATTACAGTGGACTCAGAAGAGAACCCGGTTCTTTTTTTTTGTCCTCTTTAGCATTGAAATAATCTCAGACCCTTTATTGTTCACACCTCCTTCCCATGCTTGTTTTACATTTCCTAAATAAAACTTTTCATTAAGACATTCCTTCAACTCTTTGGTTAACCATGGCTTATAATTAGAATAGACCCTTACTGTCTTTACAGGTATTATTGTATCTTCACAGTATTATATATACACAATGTGATAATGTAACTGGGACACCTAGATTCAAATTAAATTCAAGCAATTAACAGCCGGCAATTTTACAAAGATTCAAAAAACTTTGAGTAAACTATTTTTCACAATTTACATTATACACAATTGTCTGGTTTCCACTTCAACATCATGACCCAACAAAATAAAAAAGGTTCATATTGAGTCCAAAGTTGAATGTGAATTCCAGGAATAAAATAAAACAAAGTCCCAATAGTCCTTCTGGATCCCTTTTGTGTTTGTATAATACTCAATAGGTCCATGTGTGTAAAAGCCTTTTTGTGTTTTCTACCCGGGTAGTGTGTATGTGCTTAGCTCTCAGTTCGGATCCGTGTAAAAATCACGATGGTTCTTTTGAATAGTAGATCAGGGTCTGGCTCGCCGTTCAAATGTGGATCACACAAACAGAATCATCATTAAAAAAAAAACAGAGTCTCATAAAAGAAAAACCAGTAATCAAAAGCATTGACCGTTTTTTTCCCCTCAGTAACAAGATGAATCGGCAACCTTGTGCGTGCATGTTCAGCTGGCTTCTTCTCTGACTTTGATATAAATCGACTCACTCAACATACCGCAGAGTTAACCACACTCTAGTGGTAAATCACAGTACAGCACCAAAGATACGTGAGTTTCTTTGTGGTATACAAATCAAAAGTAGTTACAAATAAATTTACTATAGGACTAAAAATAAAGAGAAAATATGAATGTACAATTTAAAGGGGTTACAATAACATCTGTGAGTAGGGCTACACAATTAATCGCTCTCAAACCGCATGCAATTTGGCAAAGGCTGCTATTATTTTATGCGCAGATTGTCAGTGCAGCACGGCTGATCGGTAGTAAATGCTGCTTCACCTGAACACCAGAGGGCGTCTCACATAACCGCCAAATATGGCCCACCGCAGAAGTAGTATAACACCTGTCATTCCAGGAAATCCCTATCGCTGTAGCTGAATAAACAGAAGATTTAAACACTTTGATTGTTTAAACATGATTAATAAACACTGCCTTATTATGTGTAAGAAGCCACGTCATCTCACAGCAGGATGCTCAGCTGTCGATAGGAAGAGAGTTTTGTGTAAAAGTATGTTATTAAATGTTGTCTTGTTGGACGAGGTTATTAAATGCTTCTCATGTTTGGAAAGCTGTTTGACACGTGTTGCTTTTTTAAATGCACGTTATAAGTGACTCAAACGCACAGTGCTTTCAGATGGAACATCATTTCCATTTCAGTCGCTCACGTCCGACTATTAGTCGACGGATTGGGATCATGCTTGGGGACCGTTCGGTATTTATGGAATGGACCACTAGAGGAAAATAGGGTAGGGTCATGTCTTTTTATTCTTTGTTGAGGGGAGGGTCATCCAACTTTTTTTAGTCCAGGGGGAGGGTCACCCAACTTTTGTATTCATGAAAACAGCAACATTTTAAAGTGGCTTGTTTGGTGCATAATTTTCCATGTAGCTCTCTCAGTCTCGGCCCCATATCGCTAGCAGATGGGTCAGACGCGAAAGATAAAGTCCAGTTTGGCGCTGTTTGACAGTGCGCGTGTGCTTCGTGCGTACGTACGCGCTCAGAAAAAATGCATCATGTCAGAACAGAACGCCAATGAAATGTTTACCCAACAAAGCTTTAAAGTATGAGGAAATAATGAACTTTTCATAATCAGAATCAGAAAGAGCTTTATTGCCAAGTGTGCTTGCACACACAAGGAATTTGTTTTTGGTACTGAGGCTTCCAGTGGACATATACAAATACAAATACAACAAGAAACATAATACTACAAATTATAAGAATAAAAAATAAAAATATAAATATATGAGAATAAAAGTATCACAGTTGGGTTTAGTCAGAATAGACATTTTCAGATTTACAGATTATGAACATATTTACAGTGTTTTGAATATTATAAATAAATAAATCTACATATAAGTATCACCTGAGTTGTAGGGTATTGCACTAAACAGTGGGAGTATTGCACTTAAGGCATATGCCTTGGGAGGAGTGTTAACTGTTCAGGATAGTTTGTGATTGCGAATAAGTGCAGTGTCCTGTGAGTGTAACTCTACCGCTGCATTAACATGTGATGTGAATGTACGTCGAGTTTTACAATATTGGGACTTAAGCCTTGTTTATACTGTCGCCTGGCTTTGCAGCGTGAGCCTCCGCTGCCTGCGCGCGCACCTCCCCAAACGGACGAGGAGTTTGACGCGCTTGCCGTTGTACTGTTCTTTGAAATGACAGGAGGCGACTCGGAGTAATCGCCCTCTAAACCACCATGAATCAGCGGTGAGAAGTAAGGTACACAATGGAATGTTTTATTTTAGTACACTTCACCAAAAACACACTACAAAAGAATCGTGTAAAGCAGTAAATATTGAGATTATTACTTGTTACGTTAGAACAAAATAAATGAATTTGAGAACATAGCCTATACGACTAAATTAACGATAACTCACATATTTTCTAATTTCACTAGACATTTTCATTTAGTTTCGAGAACATTTTTTATAAAACATGGACCATAATTAAAAGGGCTTATGTCTACTATTGTAGGCTCATTTTGTAAATTTAAGCAACTATTAGACGCACAAACTGGGTGCCGGTGTGATGAGACGTATCTATGCACGGCCAGATTCGGCTCGAAGTCGTGCGTCTTCGGATGCAGGGCTGCGCGCAGTTACAAAATCTGCCGTGTACACGCCAAGCGAAATGGGCCCTTCGCGCTCGTGCGGACGCGACGAGTTTCTTCAAAAGCAGATCGTGGAGACATTAAATCATCCACTATCAAAAATCGTGATATCGCATAAGCGCAAGTATAAAACGACTGTTATCATGTCTGTAAACAAACACAAGTAACAGAGTTTACAAAACTGTATCGCACGTGTGCTACGGTGGTACATTTATTCATCGCACAGACCAGTCTTTTCAATATACTTTGCGACCGATATATGTCGCACTGTACAGCCCTGTACAGGACCCTTTTTAATGAACGTTTAGTGTAGGTCTACTAGGCATAGAGATATCTGAACATCTTTGCCAAGCGCAAACCAGTACAGAAGTAGCCTAATCAATAAATTATCGGGGAGGGTCATGCCTTTTTTCACAATCATTTTGGAGGGTCATAGAAAAATGTATTGCTGGCGAAGGGAGGGTCAAGTCTATTTTGACTATAGATCTCAAAACTCCTCCGGTAGCCCCTTAAATAAAAAACGAACAGTCCCTTAGGGAGCCTGTCATCTTCGAGTATTGATAAAACGACCCAATGCACACATTGGCGTGCGAGCTTTGCATCCACGCTCCGCCCTGCAGTATTAATACGGAAGTGGATGCACGCACCACTTGTCTTTCGCTTCGGAGCCAATTGGTGTCTCTGACGAGAGTTGATTCATTCAACGAGCGAGTGTGTCGGTGCTTCTTCTGGAAGTCGCTCCCGGTGTTTGTTGTTCTATAGCGCGAGTGCAGCGGTGGTCTCGAGCCTTCTGAGCTCTCAACTGCTGTTTTAACAGCATTCCTTTTTGTGTTTGTTTGTCTGACGGCCGGTTGAGGGCGAAGAAAGTGAATGCTTCAGTGGTACAGGATGCACCATCCCTGTCAGTGTTGCTGCGATCATTCCCCTGTGTGCTCCGGCACTGGTGAGAGTTTTTCCTTTCCTGAGAGAGCAACATGGGTGCGTTTGCGTCTTTTTCAAGATGTCATTCCACCCGTGCATTTCTGGATGTGTTCATTCCCTGTGCCCCTCTGACGGTCACATTAGTTTGGGATTACAGCATGCTGAAGCAGCTTTTGTGGATAGTTCATGTTATTGCGAGAACATGACTATCGCGGTGTTGAGATCGAGACTTGCCTTCGTCCACGAAGGTGGAGTCCCTATTACCATGCCCCACCCTAGGGTGCCGTGTGGGATTGGTGATCAGATAATCATAGTGATGTCTTCCCCGCCCGGTAACCAATCCCTGTGGGCCCCTCACTCCTCTATCAAGGTTTGGATCCTGGACTCTCCCATTTCCCAGGATGGGCTGTTCGGCAACGCGGTAGTGATCTGCGCCCAACAGTTCTCTGCCGCCCAGGTACAGATGGAGACCATCCGGTACATCCTGCCCCGCTGTACATCGGTGCCGAGGACGTCCCCCTGCCGCCGCTCCCACTGGGCCTCCACAGCAGCCTCTAACCATTCCTTTACTCCTGGGTATCAAGAGGGCTAGACTGGCGGTGTGCGACCCTGTAAAGCCTTGCACCCCTCTGCCCCCTCTTGTGTCGCCAGCCGGCAGGTGGGTGTGGTTCGAGGACCCGATTACGCCTTCTTAAGCACCCGACCCATGGAGACAGGTAGGTGTTGCACACTCAGACCCTGCTTTGGGCCGCCCCTGGGCCTTCCGAGCCGGGTCCCTGTCCTCCACCACACTGCCCCACACGGGGTACATCTGTGGTACCCCTGGTTCCTTGACATGGTCCGTAGAAGCCTGGAAAGAGCTTCCCAACCGGTCCGGCTGGCTCCTCCATACCATCAGACTCGGCTGTACGATTCAGTTCGGCCGGCGTCCGCCCAAGGTCAGCCCAGGGTTCAAGTGGCTAATGCAGAGACGCATTTTTGAATGCCTGAAGGATGCGTACTTCAGATCTCTATCCTTCCGCAACGTAGGCTATGCCTGTGTTTTTGCGTTCGAGGGTTAAAAGTCAGTACAAAGTCCCTTTGAGTGCTCCACAGCCAGTTGGGTCTTCAGGTCTCGCCCACGGGCTGAGGATCTCTTTATCCACAATGGAGATGGACTCGGTCCAACACGTCTCTCAAGAGGAACGTGTCTGATCGGTGCTATACAGAAGTGAGAAAGGGTCCCACTGAAACTTTTCAGAGGCTCCTGGGGCATATGGCAGACGCAGACGCAATAGTACTGCTTCCTCCATATGAAGACCGCTTCGGCACTGGTTTCACGGCCGAGTCCTGAGGTGGTCATGGCAGAGCGGCACGCTCCAAGTGACAATCACCCAGGCCTGCCGCCAAACTCTCAGCCTGTGATCAGACTTTTTGTTTCTCCGGTCCAGCTGCCCCTAGAATAAGTGTCCACCAACACCGGCTGAGGGGCCATGTACAACGGGCATGCAGTAAGGGGGGTCTGGGCGGGCCTCTGACTGCATTGGCATCAACTGCCTCGAGTTGCTAGCAGCACACCTTGCTTTGAGACGCCCCAAAATACCGTTGCTCAGCACGCATATACTGGTCTGTACAGACAGCATTGCGACCGTTGCACTATGCTTCCCTCGCATTTGCAACCCACCTGCCACCTCCTCCTATGGAGTCAGAAGCTGCTGAGGTCGATTCATTCTACTTAATTTTCTCACGATAGCCTGTGGTCCAGGGAGAGTGGAGACTCCATCACCAGGCAGTCCAGCTGTTCGGGGACCACTTCGGGGCCGCACAGTTACATCTGTTGCCTCTCCGGACTCGTCCTATTGCCAGTTGTTTACTCCCTGACCGAGCGGAGAACCCTCGGCATGGAGACACAGGCACACAGCTGGCCCCGGGGCTGCTGCAAAGATGCGTTTCCCCAGTGAGTCTTCTTGCACAGCACTGTGCTAAGTCGGGGAGGAGAAGGAGCAAGTCTCGCTAGTTGCCCCTTATTGGCCTAGTCGGACCTAGTTCCCTCAAACTTATGCTCCTCTTGACAGCCCCCCGACCCATTCCTCTGAGACATTTTTGGGGACGGGGCACCGCTGGCACCCGCGTCTAGACCTCTGGAAACTCCATGTCTGATCGCGAAAGGACGAGACGCGGGGGTTCAAAGTGATCTACCACAAACAGGCACCCGCTATGAGGCTTGCTTATGCCCAGAAGTGGAACCTATTCATTGAATGGTGTTCTTCTCTTCCCCCGACAGTGTTCGATCACTCCGTGATTTCTTTCCAGCAAGATGGGTTGGAGCGAGGGCTGTCTCTCTTCACTCTCAAAGTGTATGTTCCTCTATTTGCTCACATCACGATGCAGTGGATGGAAATCCATGGGAAAGCGCGACTTGATCGTCAGGGTCTTATCTCTGGTGCTACCGCACTGCAGAGACCTCCCTTTGAGGCCTGCAGGCAGCTGAGTTCAAATTCCTGTCTTTAAAAACAGTTCTCCTGCTTGCTTGGCCTCTATCAAGAGGGTAGGGGACTTGCACACATTTTCGGTCGACGAATCGTGCATGGAATTCAGGCCGGCTAACTCACGTTATCCTGAGACCCCAGCCTGGATGTGTGCGCAAGGTTCCTACCTCTCCCCTTAAAGGGGATCAGGTGGTGAAACTCCAAGCGCTGCCCTGGAGGAAGCAGACCCAGCCCTGGCTTTTCTCTGTCCCGTCCGCTCCAATGCGGTTAACGTGGACAGAACGCAAAGCCTCAGGACCTTAGTCCAGCTCTTTGTCTGTTACAGAGACCAGCAGAAGGGAAAGGCTGTCTCCAAGCAGAGGTTGGCCCACTGAGATCAACAAAAAGATAGTGGATGCCATCGTCTTGGCGTCTCAATCCCAAGACGCACCATGCCCTCTAAAATGAGAGTGTATCTTCTCCCTGGGCGTTGGCACAGGGTGCCTCGCTGACAGATGTTTGTAGAGCTGCGGGTTGGGCGACACAACACATTTGCTAGAAAAATAGCCTGTGTTGAGCCGGTTGGTTCCCGTGAGCTCCCTTCACATGAAGCCAGTTACACTGTAAGCCCGGTTCGAAGTGTCGGCTTGCTGCGCCATTATTTTAAATTGCATTGACCAGTTATTGTCCAAATATAGACAGAATCCACCTCCAATTGATTTTCCCGCTGCTCTATTGCCTGATCCGTTCTAATAAGCGTGTAACCATCCAGGTCAGTATTGTGGTTATTCTCAGTCAACCAAGTTTCTGTTAGGCGTATTAAGTTACTACACTTAAACAAATCTTTTGTCTTAACCTTAATAGTTAGTTCATAAAGTTTGTTATTTAGGGATCGTACATTAGAAAGAGTAATCATAGGAAAAGGGTGATGGGCGCCTTGTCTGCACAATCTGTTTTTAAAGGCCATGGTGCAGGTTAAACACCACTGTCGATTAATGGGTAGATAAAGCAGTCAAGATATGTATATAAAGTTAGAAATGTCTCCAAAATGGTGTTAAAGTCTAGTTTTTGTAGTTTTTGGTTAGTAACGGTTATTTTTTACGCAATTCGGCGATGACGTCACATGAGGTAGACGCGGTGGAATGTAGCCTCAGCCGTTCTCAGCTACTTGAACTAATTCTAGCAGACTGGCACTGACTACTATGGCGTCTAACTGGGATGAAGAAGAGGTGGCAAGACCCACAGTTAACATTTATGATGGCCCACAGCCATACAATTTCGAACTGTTTAGACGTGAGAGGGCGAATGAGGAAATACCGAGAGCCGATGGCCGTCAAAGACAAATAAATGCATGGTCAGAGGAGAATGAATGGAGAGTTGGTGTAGTGTCCTGGTGAGTTGCTACCATTTAGAAACGCAGCAATGACCGCTGGAGCTAGTAGTCAATGAACAGCAGTGCATACAATAAAAAAAAATTTTTTTACTGTCAGTGAATAGCATCGAGTGAAAGTCAACGTTTTCTTTTTATCCAGTGACAGTGATTATGTCGTTGGCTCAGAAAAGTAACGTTACCCTAAACTTAGTCAGAAGATCTATAAATAGAGGCATATAATGCAAGCTTGACAGTCCCACCTGTGAGTGTTTATTTCTAAACTTTTACCTCTTTCTCCGGTGAAAATGTTGTTTCACCGTAGCCGACGCCGAGTAGGCTGGTCATGTCTTCAGTGTGATTATTGTTGATTGTGCCAACTCATTTTCCTCGCGATTGATTGTCATTGACACAGTCAGGCTTACCGGGAGAGGGAGTGAGTAGTAAGCGTCTGTGTCGCTGTGTTTGGCAGGTGTCTGTGTGGGCGGTGTCGTCCCATGGAAACTGTGGTGGAGAGCTTGTGTTGTAGGGAGGTGAGCGTGTTTTGGTCACTGGTCGAGGATCTCACCCCGCGGCCAGCAGATGTAACGTGCCTAACGCAGCATCCTGGATTTGAGGCATGCTGCCTGAATCCGTTTGTGCTACAAATTTTTACAGGGAGTCCTTTGAACAACAGCTATAGGTGACAAGAGATGTGTTGCATGCACAAACATGCATAAGAGACAGGCTTCAAATGACGTTTCCAACCTACTTACAGAGTTTAAAACTTACGAATCTTTCCTACTTATCCCTAGGCAATACCGGTACACTGCGTACAGGTAGGCTATACGCTGGGCTTATGGAGTTTTAGGGAGGAGTATAAGGAAGCCTCTACCCTCTTGTGTGGTTTCAACCATAAGGCAAAACTTCCAAAGTGGTGACCAGACCTATCAGGGCTTTCAATGGCCTCGTTTGAATGAGAATGAATAAAAATAATTCTGTAAATAAATATTAATGAATAAATATTCTGTTGTGATCGCCCAATTGCCCTTAAAATGTTATAAAGTACACAGAACACATGAATTTTAATAAGTAAAAACAGTTTATTGGCATTGCTTGTAAGGGTTACTAAACATTTATTGAACAAGGACAAAGATTACTGAACAAAGACACAGGTTGCAAGTAAACAAATCTATATAAAAAAGCCCACTGATGAAGGGCTAGACCTGATACCTTTCATAAATAATAATAATAATAAACATTTATTTGTATAGCACTTTTCATACATGGAATGCAACGCTTTAATTTCATTAGTACTCTGGCAGAAGCATTATGTATCAATTGTAGCTTCGCTAAAGAACTCTTCGAAAGGCCAGTGTACATAGCATTGCAGTAATCAAGATGAGAGAAAATAAAAATATGTATGAGTTGCTTAGCATCATCCAAGGATAAAAATGGTCGAATCTTGGCTATATTTCTCAGATGCCTGCAAAAGTGTGGTCTTACCAGAGGGTCAACTGATGGTTCTCGTACTCACTCACACTCACTTACACACACGCACGCACACACAGTCACACACACAGTCACACACACTCTTTCATGAATGCATATGCAGTGATACATGCAAAAGCACATCAGGCTGACACACAGTGAGCCCAGACAACACCGCACACAGACGTTGACAAGGCACAGGTAAAATGATTGGTAAATTATTTTGAATTACATACAACAAATTTCATGCAAATAACAGACAGAGGAGCAGACATGCAGCATGCAGGACCCTGTGAATGGGATACAGCGACAATTATTGCCACTTACAAAGACGAAAAAATGTAATGATTTAGTGCAAAGTAAAACCAAAGCAACAGAACACAAAGAAAAAACAAAACATGCAGAATACAGGAAACCACCACCAAATGAGATGACAGGGACAGAAGGAAAGAAGATAACTAAATAAATACTTACTAAAATAAATTAAAATAAAATAAATACTTACAACTAAATCATTGGAATTGTCTGTGGAAAAAAAATAAAATAATAATAATGTGAATTTAGGTTCTCTTGTAGCGTGACTGCCGGGCTAGGAAGAGGCTGACGGCCTCCTCCTTAGGAACCTGTTCAAAGGATTTGGCGATGGGGGCGGGTGCATCGGAGGACAAATTAGCGCTAACCTCTCGAAGAGCTGCAGGTGAATGGGTGTAGCTTTCCTGAAGGGCCTTCATCAATGATGTTGCATAACCTGCAGACATAATAATAATAATAATAATAATAATACTTAATAAAGATCATTGCAAGTGATCACAGATGTCTCGTGAGCCATCTCAAAATATGATAGAACTGCATGACACTGCTTACCGTATGAGGCTGCCTCTTTGATGGGACGCACCACATGGGCACCTTTTCTGAAGCGCGGATACCACACGCAGTACTTCTCCGTCCCATCACTTCTCCGTGCTGTCTCCCGGTTGGCATTGTGATTATAATGCAGCGCCGCTAAAAGAAGCCTACAAAATAACACATTTGAGAAATTTTTTGAAACTTGGTTTATGTATGACAAAATACTACAATAGGCATGATAATAGGTACTATTATTACTATAAAATGCATAATAATTGGCTGTATTATTCCATTGGATAGCACTGACCTGCTATACATCCCAAGGTATGAAAACCCTGTGTGCTTGGGCGCGAAGTGCAAGATGAGGGAGTGGTAAGCCTCAAGGGAGAAGGTCTGGTGCTGTGGAGACAGCTGTCGAACATCTTTCAGTAAGGCAGTCCTCGCGATTATGTTCTCCAACTTTACTGCTGCCAATGAGCCTGCAAAGACCAAGACAGGTAGGCAGGGAGGCAGACAGACAGACACACACACAGATGGAAAACGTATAAATAGACAAGAAGATAGATTCAGACAAAAAAAACAATTTTTTAATGGAAACACATGAAATGGTCCTGCATATGAATTATAGCAAACATAAACAGTAAACAGAATGTTATGAGATTGCCAGGGAATAAAAAAATAATTTAATCATCATAGGTCACATGTCAAAGCACTCAGACAGCAAATACAACAAAACTGTAGAGCGTACATAATACCACATGCTGTGTGTGCTGTACCTGGGTCCAGCCACTCTTTGTTGCGCTGATCCCCGTCTAGAGGGCCATGGGCACAACTGGAGAAGGCAGGGGTGTCATGGTCATGGATGTCCTGGATGTGGTTGACTAAACTTTTCCATTTAGCCTCCATGACTGCTGGGTTGCCGTCTGGGGTTGAGGCTGCAGTCCAATAGAGGTGATTCACTATAGCAGGCCTCCACAGCTGTAGTTGGTCACACTCTTTTGAAGCTGCATCCAAGGCCTTCCCCAGACCTGTTTTAGAACAAATGGTATTAATTGATATGCACTAACAAAAACTGCTTCAAGGTTCCAACAATGGATACATACTTTTGGCAATGTGCCACACATCAAAATAATGCTGTGTCCCTTCAGGGCACAGCTCCTCTCTCACCCATTTGGCAACCTAAGGAGAAATAAACAAGCTTTTGTGGATGATTGACCTGTGTGGCCCTCAGTGCATCAGCAAACCACAAACATCCAGCTTCAGTGCAATTCAGATATTTACATTCTATACTGCATTTTTATTGTAAATACCTGGCGATGACGGTCCGTGATCAGCGTTGCCAAATGCAGGTCCTTTCCCCTCAGCAGGCCAACACTGCGCTTGAGCCCTTCAAGCTCACACCATGAGCTGTTGGGGACCTCTGAGCTCTGCAACATGACATAACAGTGTAAGTGTAGAATGCTGGTGTTGTTGAAGGAGGCGTGAATGAACCGACGCGTTGCTGGTCCAAGCATTACGATACACTGTACTCTAGTTAGGCAATACACAAAGCTCTAAGCATCGTTGTACTAGTGGAAAGATGTTATATTAATATACAATCAGTTTACTAAATTGCCATGAAAGTGGACTAACTTTGTCTAATAACATCAGGTTTACCTGAACAAGCTGAACATCCACCACCTTGTTCACTCTGTCCTCGATCAGAGAGTAGGATCCATACTTTGCGCAGTGCCCAGGAGAATCTGACCTGGAATTAATTACAAATTTGAATTAGGTCTCAAGTTTTTAATAACCAAGGTCTGTAAAGACCATCCACCATGTCATCTGCAAATGCCAAATAAAGCCACCCTACAGGATAACAAATAACAAAATCAAAATGTGCAACTGGTCTATGAGCTCTCACACTGGTTTACCTGCAGTCACCAGCAAGAACTAGCCCACCATCCATTGCCCGTAGGTCACTAAAATTCTTCGCTTGATCGTTTTGCCAGGCCTGAACGATTACTGGGATGGTGTAGCGGCGCTGATGGCGAAAGTAACTGCTCGCACTGATGCACTGCAGGCCAAACAGAGTCAACATTCTTAATGTCTGGGTGGTCAAACATCCAGTGAAATGAATGGCCCCGCTTAACAGGAGGTTGCAGGTTGGCATGTTCCTGTGGAGCATTGGCTGGTTTTGCCAGAATCGGTGGTAGCCACATGATGCACAGACCTGGATATGTCAAAAATAAATAAATAAATAAATAAAAAAATATATAAAAAAAAGAGTACTCAACAGTATATCAGGATTCAATATAGATTAAGTACTGTACATTACTGGTCAAAGATTTCATGTTTTCAATGAAACACACATGACCAATACAGTATAACACTCAAATATGATGCCATCACAAACCAATACATTGTACATACATTGTAAATTAACTGACAAGACAGTCAGAGCTATCAGATTGTAATTAGATATTCTGATTTTCTAATCAGATGGCCTGCTGCGTAAACAAAACCGTACCTGCTTGATCTTTAGAAAAGTTCCTTCCTGCTGCACGATGCTCCTATCTGACCTCTCACAACAGACCGGACAAATGTCAAAAAGGCACATAAGCTCCTCTTGGCAAACAATGAATTTGTCAATGCCACTACAACAACAACAACAACAAAATTGTTGGGGGGGGGGGGGGGGAATCATTCAAACTACCAAAGCTACAGTACACAAAAATGAGCATTCAAAATAGTCACTTGTGGGGAGGAGTCACACGTGTAAGGTGGCTCATCAAACAAGTCCTCCTCATGCTCCTCATGCATCGGCTCTTCGGGTACCCATGATAAGTCACTGATGACAGAGGCATTATCATCATCTTCATCTGTCTGTTCAGGACTAGCGAGGGGAGTGGAGGTTTGTGGGCAGAATGATGTCTGTGTGCCCACACTGACCATCTTGGGCTTCAGGTTAACCTGCACAGCTGTGGAGAGGCAGTAAACACCCAAACATGTGACAATCATGGCAAATCTAAACGGCTATGTTTTTTGGTGTAGGCTATGTATTAATTTAATCAATGTGTATGGAAATGTTCTGATTGCATAGATACTGGCAATGTTTTAGACTATATGATAATATCTACCCCTTAAATTACCCAAGTTTTACCGTGAGACCATCGGGGGGCTTCAAAGAACACTGTGTCCCAGCGTCAGAAGTGGAGTAGGGCAAGGGCTGATCCCCAGTATAGACACTCTCCACAGTGTCTACACTGTCCACAGTCTCCTGCTGTGAGGCGTCTATCAACATCTTGCAAAAACAAATATGAAAAAGGGTCAGCAAAATGCAAGGGTGTAGTGGTGAAATAAGAGGTGGGTATACTATGAATACTTAGAAGTGATTCGCAAGCACATTGGGTGCACAAGCACATTGCAGGAGCACATTAAACATTTAATCATTTATTTTCAACTTGGAAGTACTGAGAATTATTTACTTATCTTTGAAATTCCAAGACGATAAGTAAATATTCCCAGTCATTTCATAAGTCCATCAATAAAATGGGACGTGTGTGCTACAACCACGTTGTCCACTACTTTTCCGTATTATATTTTAATTTTTGAGTACCCTACAACATCAAATACAATGGATAACTGTTTAAATGTTTATTACCAACTAGAAAATTGCCAAAAAAAAAACAAAAAAAAAACCTGCACCATGGCCTTTAATGCCAACTCTTGAGCCCTGTGTCTTTATTTTACATTTATGTTGTGCACTTTCCTTTGTCCCTTCTTTTATATGGATAGAAAATGTCTGTCTAGCATTGCTGGTGTTACCAAGGAGTGTCAATGCTCTCTTAGTGACAATATTAATTACTGAGAGTAAAACCTCACAGGTACGCCCACACCATTCAACCACATGTGCATTATAACCACATGTGCATTTTTTTTGTTGCATTATTTTCCTGTTATCTCTGTAAAGCTGCTTTGAAACAATCTGTATTGTTAAAAGCACTATATAAATAAATGTGGCTTGACTATAACGTATTAAGATAGGACTGTTAAACAGATTGTAAGCTAAGGAAGACGGACGGTAGTGGTGAGTGCTCAGGCTCTGGCATTGTCAGTGCTGTCAATATAAAAGTCAGCCACCCCGTCAAAAATAAAAGTTCCACACAAGAACCAGAGAGCCAGATGTTTGTGAAGGCATACATCACTTCTAAGTTCATATTGGTGGTGAAAATACAACCTGGAAACCCTTCAAGAACTGAGTTTGGCACCCCAGGGCTTATACCATGAAGACGGTTTAGGTGGCTAGCCAGGTATGTTTCAGTTTAGTTTGCTCCAACCCTGGGTTTTAGGCACCATGAAAGTGGTTTGACTTTTAGCAGTGTTCATCGCCATAGTAACTTGCGCTCCACGGCTAACCTGGTCCGGGGCTGATTATGTTCCAGGTAAGAGATCTAAAAACCGAACTTGGACAAATCAACTGTGAGCAAAGTGATACATGTCTGATGCGATAATCACTCCACCTGTTTCAACTCCAAATTAAAGGTCACTACATAGCAAATGATTTTTTAAAGACAAAATCGTCTGCTTTTTAGTAATCCTTATTTAGAATAATAATTTTGTATGATTTAGATATTATTTATGTAATTATTATACCCTTAATCACATATACAATTTTAGTTTATCAATTATTATTATGCACAATTTAAATGAATACATATATAAAGGTAATATACGCTTTAGAATTCATATATAAAGCTATAAAATTACTAAATGTGAGCTTAAATGTCAAATTCTCTCTACCTTTATCAACTGTATAACTTCACAACTTGTACTTGCACTGATATAGCAAGACTTTTTCTTTTAGCTGTTCTCTTTCATAGACAGCTATTTTCTTCTTGCTGTGTAAATTTGTTTAAATCCTTAATATTTTTCAATCTCGTAATATATTCTGCTGAAGAGAGAAGTGAATCGTGCTGCTTCTCTTTTGCGAGAAATGAATCGTAGTTTCACTCTTTCTCAGCATGTGATTGACTGTTCGCTACTGATGTCACAGCCAAACACCTAAACTCAGGATTGACCACCTGAGTTGACGTAGAAAGTTGATGATCAGCATCATGGTACCAACAAAGCCTGGTTGGATTGGTTTGGTTTTGTCAACTCGAAACTAATCCTGTAACCCTGAGTTTTTTCAACTACCATCATTGTACAGGCCCCTGGTGTACTGTATAGGATCTAACATACATGTTATTAGTTTTAATGTTTTATGTGTCTAAATGTTTGTGCTTTGTGGCATTAAACTGGGATTAACTTTTCTGTCTTTTTTCGCCTCAGACCTGATGCCGTTGAAAGAGGAGAGTCAAGATCTGAATGAAATGGAAGAGAAAGATCAGTACAAGACACATCATGATTTCATAACTGAAGAAAAGTCTTTGAATTGCTCACAGGCTGAAACAACTTCCTCACGAAAAACGGCTCAAAAGACAGGGACTATAGGTAATTTCACCTGCCACCTGTGTGGACTAAGTTTCAAAAAGCATGGAAATCTTGAAGTCCACATGAGAGTTCACACTAGAAGGAAGCTTTACCCCTGCCAACAGTGTGGAGTAATTTTCAATCAACAAGGAAACCTTAAAGTCCATATGAGAATTCACACTGGAGAGAAGCCTTTCACCTGCTCTCATTGTGGAAAGAGATTCAGGCTAAAAGGAAACCTTAAAAACCACATGAGAATTCACACTGGAGAGAGCCCTTACACCTGCCAACAGTGTGGGATGAGTTTCAGGCAAAAAGGAAACCTAATTTACCACTTGAGAGTTCACACTGGAGAGAAGCCTTACACCTGCCAACAGTGTGGAACAAGTTTCACTCAGAAAGGAAACCTTACAAAACACATGATCATTCACAACAGAAATCCTTTACATGCCAATGGTGTGGAAAATAAGTTTCAATCAATATGAAAACCTTAAAGTCCACATGAGAATTAATTCTGGGGAGAAGTAGAATAAAGAAAAGTATTCATTCTGGGGAGAAGTAGAATAAAGAAAAGTAAAGTAAACATTTGTACATTAGTGTTTATGCAAATGCAAGTATGCCAGACCGACAGTTAACATACTGATACGTTAATGAGATCATGTTACACACTTAATTTGTAACAGCAAGATCTATAAATGATATGAAACATGTTTATGTGTGATGAATAGTTTAGACTTTAGATAAGGGGAGGCAGAAAGCTTTGTATAATGATTTATTTACACACATATATAACAGGTAGTTTATACAGCAATGTAAGTGCTGACTGGTGAGGGTACAGACAGCTGTCTTCTCTGACACACAGTCTTTAACCACTGTGCACCTGATGTGAGCTTCAGTGGAATGTAAAACTGATTCACATTATCACTAGATCCCACACAGAACACAAGTCTGTGCTGAAGAGTGAAAGGACTTAACATAACCCACTGCAATCCCCTAACTGTAAGTCATTAATACATGTTTATTCTCTTGAAAACTAATAAACTACTCTTCTTTTAAACATTGCTTTAACACTTGCATGTCCTTTGCACAAAAATGGGACAAGTGGCTAGAAGAACTCAAGCTACTTTCGAATCTGAGCTTTAGCAGATGCTTCGTACCCAAAAATTTTGGGGAAATATGCAGTGCTCAATTGCACCACTTCAGAAATGCTGGCTAAATCAGCTATGGTACAGCTAGCTACCTACATCTCGCAGACTCTAGAGTTTCTTTCCATGTTGTTTTTGTGATGAGTAAGACAAGAGTAGCCTCACTGAAGGTCATGACTATCTTTAGTCTTGAATTAGCAGCCGCAGTTCTTGCTGCAAAAGAATGTTAGAATGTTATAAAAGAATAACCAGAGCTAACTCTGGACGATTCAGTATTTTGGACGGACAGTGCATCAGTCCTCAAATACATCCTGAATGATACTAGCAGATTCCAGACATTTGTGTCCAACAAAGTTTCGAGTATCAGAGATCTGTCACAGAAGTTTCAGTTTATTTTTTTAAGAATGATGGAAGATGGCTGAGAGGGTCAGAATATTTGAAGAGTCCCGTTTCTAACCAGCCTGAATTGCCTCAAGAATCACTTTGCATCTCAGACAGTGATACAGAGATAAAGCGAACATCAGCTGTTTTCAGTATCACTACAGCTAATCCAAAATCATTGTAATGAGTCAGCTCAGAGGGGAAATATTAATAATCAATAATAACTCGTTATGATTAATTATGAATATTTGGGTCAGTTAATTGTATTAACTTGATGTAGCTAACTTAATATTACAATCAATGAATCAGTTCTTCCAACGAACTCTTTTGATTATTCATTTATTCTAAGAAAAGGGTATCTTCCATGGCCATGGAAGAATAATTATTTCTTAGCATGTACAGCGCTTTGAGCATGTAACAAGATCATAAATCATATAAGAGACTTTGTTTTGCAAGCAGTGATGTCGAACCAAATACAGATTGTGCACAAGTTTTATTAACTAAATCACGAACATAACTAAACTAAACAAACATACATAAATGTATACATAAATAGGTGAGTGATAGGAGGAAATTGGAAACCGGAAATGGAACTATGGAGAAGATCCATGTAACTATGAAAAGAACCATCAGCTTATCATTTTCAAAGTACCTCATTAATTGTATATACTTGCATGGCATTTGCAGCGGATACATTTCTTGAAGAACGTGGAAAAGGATGAAGATGTTTCCTTTGAATGTCAAACATTGAAGTTGCAATCGTATTCTTCTCCGTTGGATGAAGATAAGATGAACTTGCATGGGTAGTTCGACTCTGTTCTGGATGAAGGTTTTCTCTCTCTCCGTAAAGCACATGGCTGAGCACATGCAGATCGTGGCCTGCTGGCCCTGGGCCTGAGAGGACATGCAGAGCAAATGGTGGGAGTTGCGATGGACATCTTCTGCGTTGAATGAAGACGTTAGCCAAACTCCTGAGGTTGTCCTTGATGCTGTTGTGGTTGAGAGAGTCATCTCTCTTTTGAATGAGCACATGGCTGGTTGTGAGTCAAGGCCTGGTGGGGCCCCGCAGGAC
Source organism: Gila robusta (assembly GCA_030770095.1). Classification (NCBI taxonomy): domain Eukaryota; kingdom Metazoa; phylum Chordata; class Actinopteri; order Cypriniformes; family Leuciscidae; genus Gila; species Gila robusta. The sequence goes on from JAVALU010001573.1 coordinate 709,574, forward strand.
AGCTACCTGAACGTATGAGAGAAGACCAAGAGAGCAAATGTTGGGTGTAGATGCAATATAAAGCCTTAGGCATGTCCCACCTATCAGGGTTGGCTCGGCCAATAAGAACGGTGGAAGTTCCAGGCAGGAGAATTTGGTTTATGGCTCTTTGTTTCAAGCGTGCTCACTTGCATGTGCACCCTGGATGGCTGGTAGCTGTGAAGAACTATGAAAGATTCTTGTAATACTAATATGTTGTTGTTATCGACATATCATGTACACAGTCATTTCTATCTTCAAAGTACCAAGTTATAGAGATCAAACATGCCACACATATGATTTTGGTTAACCATGGTTGCAAAGTCTGAAACATTAACCCATTAGAGTTTACAAGGAAACAACAAAAAGAAAATCATGAGATGGGAAAATTAGATACATGTTTATACCTTTCTCAAGTGGTTATATATTTAGAATATATAGGATTAACAGGGCTTAAATCTCCTTCTCAGTAAGATTTAAGTAAGAGTCACATCTCTCAGGAATTCCAGGGTCGTAAAATTCTTATCAATGTAACCGGACACTGAGCTCTGCCAGTGGTGTTAGTTTCAGGGGAAGTTGGCCACATTTCTTAGTTGGGAGAGTGAGCTTGCCGGACTATTCATTAAATATGAATAATTTGTGTGTGATTTGTCCAGACGCTACATCATTCAGTCAGCCAATAGAATATTTTTCATCATGGTAGAAATTAAGAAGAGCAACTGCATGGCTGTTGAAGTGTAGGAATATTCTCCTGTACTTGAGTCGAAAGTGGAAAGATGGTCTTTTCACAACATCCCAAAGCTCAAGAGTTGCTTGATAGCCACATGATTAAAATCAGTTTGGTGCCCAAGTTCTCTCAGTAGAAGATCTTGTACTAGCCAAAAAATCTCTTGTTCATCATGTTCAACAACGTAACTTAACAGATATTATACCCAATGATAGTCATCTGTATAGACTATTAATGAAGCATGTAGTGGCTTTCCTATAAGCCCGGGAAAGCCGGTAAGGTGATCTTCAAGCATAGTTAAAACAATGTCCACACAACAGTATCCATTTGAACAGTTTGTTTTCCATTTAATGAGATGTATGTACAGTTTAAAAGGCATTGGGTCTGTGGTAAGAACCATATATTCCCGCCACCTGTCCTTCCTGATTCAACCCAGTTTAGAAGTTTAAATATCATGTGATTGAACAGGTGTGGCTTTCACCTGCCCCACTGGTGCACACCCCCATCTAGTGGTTGAACAAATTACTTTTGTCTCCTTCAAAGCATATTCACAATGCCAGGGGCCTCATTTATAAAACTTTGCGTAGGATTTGCGTCAGAAGTGGCGTACGGGTGAAACATAGGACGTGCGTACGCACAGAAATATTCGGATTTATAAAACCGTGTGCACGCACATTCTACGCATTTTTCCCTTAATAAATCACAATCAATTCTAAATGTAGCGCAGCTTTTGCGGCTTCATGTCACGCCCATAGTTGCCCATAAATAGTCCGTGAAACGCCCACAAGTTAATATTCATTGATTGCGAAATCATGGCAAACACAGAGAGGAAATCAATGTGAAGTAGAAGTTATCGTTGGCGAGGTGGAAAAGAGGAGAAAAATGTTGTTTGGAGGGCACAGTGTGGGCATTACTAATGCCAAAAAGGCACTTGAGTGGCAAAAGGTTGCAGACGCCGTAAATGCTGTAGCCTCACAACCTCGGACTGTGGCCGAAATAAAAAAGAAATGGTCGGACATCAAAGTCGAGGCAAAAAAGCGTCTAGCGCTCCATCGCCAGAGTGTGTCTGCCACGGGTGGGGGAAAGGGGACACCGACATTTAAAAAATACATTTTTACTATGAAAACAACTTTCCGAGGTGGACAAATAATACATCTATCTATCTATCTATCTATATATCTCCCTAATTATCTATCTATCTGACTGACTATCTAATTGCATCTATATCTGCTCCGCCAGACGGACACATTGGCGAGAATATCAGTTTTGTACATTATTTCGTTCTGTTTACCATCTTATTTATGAGGATGAATTGTATAACATGCCAATATTATTGCAGAACATATTTCACTTTTCTTTTTGCAAATATGTGTTAATTTGCATTTCTGTTGCAGATCGATCAAACGGGTGTTTGTGTAGGCTGTTAATTGTAAGACTTGCTTTGTGAAGTCTTTGTGTTATTTATGAGAGGCAGTATTGCCATTTATTTTACGTTTCTTCCATCTGCCGACGGTGTCGCCATTTCTCATTTCACCCGTTTTTGTGCGTACGCCTGGGTCAGAGCTTGCGTGAAGGACCGCACATTTTACCGTCAAGTTTGCTTTTTATAAATACCAATTATTGCGTAGAGAGCGGCGTACGCCTTCTTTTGTGCGTACGCAACGTTTATAAATGAGGCCCCAGGTCACTGTGGTAGAAGCCAATTGCTTGCTAAATTCCATAAAATATACTGGATTACCAGAGGTAATGCTACTGCCAGAAAAGTCATCAGAAATTGGCTTTTCTATAGACGTTATCATGGATCTGCAATTGAACAAAAGATGGCAGACTTACCCCTGAATCTAATCACACCTGCCTTACCAACTTTCAGTCATGTTAGAATCAATTACTTTTGACCTCTTCACCTCAATGAGACCAAAGTTATAGTGTGATATTTACCTGCTTTAACTGTAGAGCTGTTCATATTAAAATGGCATGATCTCTGAACACAGATTCATTTATTTGTGCCCTCAGATTTAAATGTAGAAGGATAAGTAGAGATAATTTCGGATAATGGAACCAACTTAATCGGGGCAGAATTGAAAGAGGCACTTGCTAACATCAATCAAGACAAAATACAGAAGGCACTGCTGAGAGAGAATGTGAAGTGGACTTTTAATTCTCCTTTAGGTTCTCATCATGGAGATGTACGGGAACAAATCATTTGAATCCTCAAAATGATCGTATGTTCCGTACTGAGACAGCAGACGCTTGATGATGAAGGCCTACAGACTGATCTATGTGAAGTGGAAGCCATACTCTAAAATTGTCCAATTATTCCAGTTTCAGAGGATGCTCAAGATCCAGAAGCCTTAACCACTAATCATTTGCTTCAGATGAAAGGAGTTGCTATTTTGTTTCCCTGGCTTTTTTAGAAGGATGACATCTATTCCAGAAAAACCTGGAAACAAGTACAGTACATCTGTGATCTTTTCTGAAAACTATCGATTAAAGAGTACCTCCTGCTAATGCAGAAGTAGAACAAAATCAAACAAAACCTCAACACTGGCAGTATTTTGTTCTCATCATCGACGATACTTCACCACGGACTTACTGATTTAATAATTTGAATATAATAAAGTCTGTGTTTGATAATTATTATTTTTGTATTATTTGTGTTTGTATGTGATACAAACTGCTCTGAGACGTGAAGGTAAAGGATCCAAATGCCGTTTATTAAACAGAGTAATGCAAAGACGTGATCCAAATGCAGGCAAGGGTCATACACAGGCAGGCAGTCCCATACACAGGCAGGCAGTCCATACAAACAAACAAATCCAGAGGGTGAGACAGGAACAGGAAAACCAGGGAAAACAATAGAAAATGCTCAGAATTGCTGATGAAACAACTATCAAGACTTAGCAGGGAATGAGGGTGAAAACCAAGCTTATATGGGGTGAGCTAAACAAGGTAATGACATACAGGTGAATGTGATCAGTGATGATGTGTCCGGGCAGTGAGTTATGGGAAATGTAGTTGTGAGGGAATAACAATAGTCTGATGTGGAGTGCCCTCTGGTGGCAAGGGCACTCCAGCTGATGACCGTTACAGTATGAGTATTTGCACTGAATTTTGAATGAAGACTTGTATTATATTATTGTGGTTATGTATTTAGATAGGGCTGGTAAGGAATTGGGGGTGGAGTTCAGTAAGGGGAAGCGGATACAATTTTCAGACCATGTGTCTGGCGGGGACCACTCCAGAACCACGGCCCCATCCCACGGACCCACTATTTGTCCGATTACCAACTACTTTTTTTTTGTCACGAAATCCCCACGGTGCACATGTACGCGACCCGTCAACCTACCCCAGAGGCCCCCATGGCCAGTTTTTGACGTCCGGCGCAAAGTCGCCACGATCGCCTTGCGCTATCGATATGTCGTTCCAGGGCACCTTCTGAACACCCCTTTCAAATTTGAGTGACCCCTCACCTTTCTGGAAAAATCCCACTCGCCCATTAAATGAATGGGTTTGCCGTAGTGGTTTTGCGGACACCGCTTCGAAAGGGCCGATTGACTAGGGGGCACCATTTTCCATCTCGCCACGGCCCCCTGGTGCAGGCGGATAAGTTTGGTGGACCTACGACCTTGTTCAGGGGTCGAAAGGTCGAAAAAGGGTGAAAACACATGTTAAAACCGACAGGGGTCAAAAAGGTCAAACTAACAGAACGCGCGTCCATAAGGAGACGGAAGGTCATAAGACCCCGAAACTCATTAGTTCCATCGTCTAGTTCCCTTGAGTCGGGACCCGGAGTTTGAAGGCCCTAGCTGCTTTTTAAGCATTTCCTAACCCTCGTTCATGATGAGACCAGAGATTGAGAGATTGTGGATAGTGACTGAAGAATGTGGATGGTGACTGAAGATTTTTTTTATCTAGTTGATTAAACCACCTCTACTGTACTAAGCACATTCAACAGAACACATTCATCTAACTTTCAAGTCATTTCAGTGCTTAGTTTGCATTAAAAAAATCGTCACGGCCCCCTAGTGCGGGCGGAAAAGTTTGGTGGACCCACGACCTCGTTCAGGGGTTGAAAGGTCGAAAAAGGGACGCTCGTCCGCGAAACCGCTACGCCGTTAAATGGCCCGTGGGACGGCCCCCGTACATAGACGGAGGGTCGTGGTACCTTGAGATTTGAGATTCTGACTCTCAAGGGGCCCCCGACGCACGGCCCCGAAGCGTGAAAATCTAGGGCCTTCCCAAAAGGGCCTTTCCAAGAAGGCCCTTAGGCTATAGGAGTCAAAGAGATATGAGACAGAGATTAGGGTTAGAGGCTGAAAATGTTTTGCCTTCGCTCAAGAGCCCGGCGCTTTCGGTATGTCACTCAGGGCGGGCCCTACCAGTTAGTTCAGGGGTCGAAAGGCCAAAAAAAAGACCGCTCGTCCACGAAACCGTTATGCCAGTAAATGGCCCGTGGGACGGCCCCCGTACGTAGACGGAGGGTCGTGGTACCTTGAGATTTCAGATTCTGACTCTCCAGGGCCCCCTGACGCACGGCCCCGAAGCGTCAAACTCTAGGGCCTTTGCGAAAAAACACCCCTCCCCCGCCATCAAATCATTTAAAGTTTTTTTTTTAAAGGTCAATTTTTGCCTTCACTCTAGAGCCCAGCGCTTTTGATATGTCGCTCGGGACGGGGTGCAGTGTCTGCGGACCAGCGTCCACGAACCTACTTCCCGATGGCCGTTCGGACGTTTTCTGAAGTTCGGGACTAGATTGAGTTAGTGCAAAGTGAATGAATCGAGTCCAGTAAAAGAATGTATTGTAGTAAGATGTTATTGCACTTCTTCTTTCTTTCTTTTTTTAAGTTTACTGCCTGAGGATAGAAACTTTTTTTTAACTGCCTGAGGGTAGAAGCTATTTTTTTAGGGTTTTGATCGAGGTGGGCATATTTCAGCTTCCTGAGAAAATAAAGTCTGTTTTGGGCCTCCCTACCTGATATGAGATGTATGTAGACCAGGTGAGGTCAGCCGAGATGTGTGGGCCAAGTAATTCGAAGCTCTCTACCCTCTCTATCTCCTCTTTGTGTATGCAGAGGGCAGCGTGCTCAGGGTGCTTGGATTTCCTGAAGTCCACAATAAATTCCTTGGTCTTAGTGATATTTAAGTCCAGACTATTGTGAGAGCACCATTCTGTGAAATGCTGAATCTCCTCCCAGTAGGCTAACTCATTGTTTTCTTTTATCAGTCCAATTATGGTAGTATCATCAGCAAACTTGACAATGATATTGTTTGAATGAATGGGGGAACAGTCATTGGTGAAGAGAGAGTAGAGGAGGGGACTAAGTACACAGCCCTGTGGCGTGCCAGTGTTCAGGATGAGAGTGGATGATGTGCTCAGAAAATCCAGTATCCATGTACACAGTGAGTTGCCTAGGCAGTACAGTTTTTTAACCAGTTTATGGGGAATGACTATTAAAAGCTGAACTGAAATCCACAAACAGCATTCTTACATAGGTTTTTCTCTGGTCCAGGTGTGCAAGGGCTGTGTGGATAGCTGTAATAACTGCATCTTCTGTCGATCTGTTTGCACAATAAGCAAACTGATGTAGGTCAAGGTTGGTCTTTCAAAACATTTAGTAATGATGGGGGTTAATGCAACTGATCAATAGTCATTAAGGCAGTTCACTGTGCTTTTCTTGCGTATTAGGTTGATTGTAGCTGACTTGAAGCAGGTGGGAACTGTGGATTGTCATAACAAGAGATTAAAGATGGTGGTGAATATCCCTGGTAACTGGTCTACGCAGGCCTTAAGGATTTTTCCTGTGACTCCATCAAGTCCTGCTGCTGTCCTCTTGTTGATTCTGCATAGGGTGGATCTGACTTGGTGTTGGTGCAGTTGTATGGGGTTGTCTTTTTGTAGTGATGCATTGTAAGTACTTGCCTCTTTGCTTCGCTGGTCAAAACGAGTAAAGAAATTGTTCAAAGTGTCTGGCAGTTTGCGATTTGTGGCTGTGTAGCTGTCTTTATAGCCAGTGAGAGTCTTTATCCCCTGCCACATGCATCTGGAGTTGGTACTGGTAAAACATTCCTCTATGTGCTGCTTGTACCTGCATTTTGCCTCTCCGATGCCCTTCCTCAGATTTCTTCAGGCCTCTTTGTAGGCCTGCAGATCCCCCGACTTAAACGCAGACTTTTGTGCTCTAAGCAGAGTTCTCACTTTGCAGTTAAACGACAGTTTTTGGTTGGAAAATACTTTTAAAGTCTTTGTTTTGGCCACACACTCAGCACAAAAGTTTATGTATGCCAGGACAGCTGTGTGTCCCTCCAGGTCTGTCCCCTCAGCGAAAATTCCCAAGTCTGTATCTTCAAAGCAGTCTTGCAGGGCTGAGGTGATTTCTCTGTGTCTTTGTGCACAGCTGAGTGGTTTATATGCTAGTATCAGGGACAGAGACAGATTATCTGAGAGATGTGGAAATGGGCTGGCTTTGTAGACTTGTGAAATGTTACAGTAGGTTTGATCCAAAGTGTTCTTTTCTCTTGTTGAGAAGTTTAGATATTTATAGAATTTTGGCAGAACAGACTTCAAGTTAGCATGATTAAAGTCCCCTGCTGCTATAACAATGCTGACTGGTTGCACCGACAGATGTTGGCTGATGGAGTGGTTCAGCGTCACACTCATCCCGTAAAGATCCCGTATAGACACGTGACGTCAGGATGTGATAATAACTCCTGTCAGATGTCAGTTCTGTTGATAACTCCGCTTCATCATTTCTACATGGGTACTTTTCAGTGGCGCTACTGGGGAGTATGGACTTGTCTTCATGTAGAAATGACGAAGAGGAGTTATCAGCAGAACTATCATTAGGTCTCCATTGTAGCTTTAATTATCTCTACTCTACTTTTATTTGTTAATGTACCAAATGCAGTTACTCAGATCTACTTAATTTTTTTATTTACAATGAAAAAAGTGATTTTGGAGAGTGGTAAATATAATCTGTGGAAACCATATAAAATGTACATGATTATTGCAGCCAGCCAACGAATTCTAAAGTAATGGGTAAATTCTACATGCTACCCATTCGTCAACAGTAAGAACCATCACATAGAAAAATGCAGTAAAATATACCCCCAAACCGTGAGTTTTTTTGCTTTAAATTGCGCATGCATCAGCCCGCGTTTTTGAGTGAGTGTGGGCGACGCTGGATCCTCTCTCTGGCTGCCATCGAACAGCAGAAGTGAAGGTAAGCTATTTACATAGGAGTGCTGTATATATATTTTTTAATTATGAGATATTACACTTCACTTGTATTCGGCTTTCGTTTGTTTAACATGCCATTACTTGAAATTAAAGTTTGAATCTGTCGATGGCGTCACCATGGCTCGGGACACATCAAGCCGACGGTCGGCCGTTGGGCAACGTGTTCAAAGTTACTATCAGATTTAATGTGATTACCTTGACAAATTATACATTATTAAACAGATATAAGACTCATGTTTCAGTATTTGACCACTATTTTATTCTGAGAAACTTATAGTGACCGTTATGTATTAATTTATTTCAGGTGTTATGCAATAAAAAACAGTCGATGCCTTTAATATGAATTATGCGCGTCATCCGCTGCCCTCTCGCGCTCTTCACGTTGGAGCTGTGCTAAACGTACTTTGAAACGCAAATCACTTCCAGACCCAGTCAGGGTCGGAGAAAAAGGTTCAAAGGACGGCAAGACTGCTTTGGCTTTGGAACCCTCCGCCTCCTCAGTCTCACTCGCATCCTCCTCACCAGTCAAAGCAGGGTCAGCATCAGAACCCGTAGGATCCTGATCAGATCTAACAGCCAGTCTCAACACACCCAATTTCCCTAGCTCCTTAACTATAACGTTTTTTATTTCTTGCTTAAGCTGCTGTTTAGAAACTTTAATGTGGAAATGTTCAGCAATGCCCAATAAATCATCCTTCCTACATTTATTCAGCTGTTCGACAGTCGGTGCACTCAAAAAACTAGCCAGATCAAAATCAGCCATGCTAATTACACTTACCACAAACACTAAACTCCAAAGTAACCTCATATAACCTTTCTTCCTTTCGTACGGAACCTGCACTCACTCTAACAATACCCCCTTCACGGTTGTTCTACCAGCACACAAGCGATGTACACATCTCATAAAACTCATCCCAGAAAAATAGATATCCCTTTAAAAGGAGTATCCCGGACGAGCCCCCACAAATGTTATGTGCTTGAAAATGTTTAAATGGGATGACAACGTAACACTAATATGAGATGCCCTTGAGGCTATGTGTGACATGGCAAGAACAACCAGAACATCACGAAAGTAACAATCAAGTTGCTTTTATTGGTGCGGACGGACAAGGTTTCAACAAATGTAAAGTATTAAAGACAAACAAAGAAACAAAACAAGAATGTCGCCAAATCAATAAAATGAATAAAAGCCAAAATCCCCATAACTTTGATCCCAACCTTTAAACTGTCTACCAAAAGAAAAATACAGAAACAAGGCCAAATTATTCAGCGCATGACGGCGCCTTAAATACACTGCTCTGACTAAAACAAAAAGTTACAATTGATGGCGATCATTCTTTAAACTAACTAACACAAAAAGAAACCTAACTATCAATATTACATAATGTAGCTCTGAGATCAATCAATCAAAAGACTTACGGGCGGCCATAGGCTACTGGAACGATCATTTCAGTCTCTTTACGGTTCTCATATCAACAACACGTGCGGTCTCGATACAAACAGATGCATTGACACAAATCACGTTACCCGAGCGTCTCTCTTGATCTAACAGCGTGTAACATAGATCAACAAAACCCACAGCAACACAAACATAAGAATGCGAACTGGCTGATTGGCTTAGCCACAACACAGGTGTGAGTGAGGTCTGGCACTGATCCCTCACTACTGACTAATGACGAACAGAGCCTTTTAAAGTGCCGGCACGCCAGCTGATTGGTCGCGCCCCGATCATGACGTTGAGCATCCTGACGTCACAAGTATGACAGACAGCCAGATGATCCAATGATCGCGACCTAAAAGAAACTTACAAACACAAGAGAAAAAACACAATACAAACACACGTGGAACGTAACACATGGACATGATCTTTAAAAATATGTAACTACATAAAAAGTTTTAGACTTATCATCTTCAAATTTTAAATATAACATGGTCAGACATGTGGCTTTAGCTGCAGTGCATTTCTAGATTGGTACAAGGCCAACTTCAATTTTATTTAAATTAAGATAACTCATAAAAATAAATTTCTAATAACTTTAAAAAAACTTTGAAGATATGTATAACTATTTTTTTCATTATGACAATAATTTATTCTAAATTTACAGCAAACTGCAAAGTGTCAGCTTTCAAATGAGATCATAATTGTGCTTACAGTGCAAAGGGTTTAAGAACTGTGTCTGTTTTAGTGTGGGTTCCCCATTTCTGGGGATTTTTCAAAAGTGGGCTTGAAGCTTAACAGGTTAATAAATGTTTTCATAATTTTTTAATATGTTCTATGAAGCACATTACATCTATGAAGCTAATTATATGAAGCATGAATATTAATATATGTAATTGCAATGCCTTTATTTAAGTCAGTACACAGTCTGTTATTTCTGCATGACCGGCCCTTGTCAGACAGACAGACTGCCCAGATCAGAGGAGCACTGATAAACTAACATATTTCCCCAATTAATCACCGGTCTGCAAATAGCTGCCTGGTTCTTTTAAACGTCTGGGGTTATAATCCATTTTGCGTATTAAACACCCACCCGAATAACCAAAGGGGGTGATTATTTGCATTATATTGAGGTAAACCCAAAATCATCTGTACAAAATCTAACCCAGGTACATGTCTGATAATTTGTTTTGTGTAATTTTTGTTTTTATTTCTGTTGCAGGCAGAGTCTGTGTATGTGGACACTCACTATTTGCCCTCTCTTCAGTTCCTCTTGTCTGTCCTCCACAAGCAGAGACTCACTGATAGACCACTGTTACCAGTTCTAGTGTTGACACATCCACCCACATCCCCACCACAAGTGTATCCTTTACAGGTATGCAAGTTTTCCAAATAAAATAAATCACATTGTCCTTAAAGGTATAGTTACCTTAACTAAAGTCCTCAGTTATGGGAAAATGAACTGGAAATGCAAGTTGTGCAAATTCACAACATCAAAAAGATTGGACCTGCTGAAACACAGCAGACTAATACATGAGCATTTAGGTCGAGTCCACTCCATACCCTGCCTCTATGCAGATTGTCCTTGCACAGTCAAGACATGGGGTGCATTAAGGACACATTTGTCAAGGCATCATTCTCAGTCAACCCAGCCAGGAAACATCATTTCGTTTACATGCATTGTCTGTAATTGTCAAGTGTTGTCTAACTGTGAGGTGTCCACACTTGAAAAGGACCAGACTTCGGACTTCACTCAAACAAGATTTATTCTTCTCAGTTGAACAGGCACAGAATCAGATGTAATAGCAGTAGTAACAGTAGGTGAAAAACCTTTAAATACAATACAAAAAGCATTTTGAATATTTGGTAATTCTCAATACAAGAAAGATTAAATGTATTCTACAGGAACCATATATAAAGCATTTTCTATTCGATTACTGTCACCCTTTTAGATATTAATCTACCATTCATACACAAAAATGACTTTTCCACTATATTAGCCTTTCTCTCTAGATTAATTTCTATTTCTTTTTAATCATCAACTTAAGCATTTAGACTTGGTTTAATATCTCTTTAAGTCATGAAACAATTACTTTAAAACTTTTACCTACAGCATTAACACTTTTATCTGCAACATTAACACACATTTAGCACATCGAATATCAAACAGACAAAAGGATTCAACACGAGAGGGTTCATGTGAAGCAAGAGTCTTTGTAGAACTAGTCCATGTGAGCTTACCGATAGCCCGTCATGATCAAAAGTCCCAGTTCCTCACAGTGAATTTGTGTGCGTTTCTGCCGTCCTCATAGTTTGTCGCATACCAGTCAAATGACTGATGCGCGTATTTCAAGTTAACTGATTGAACTGGGCGCAAGCTTCTAATTACCTCAATTTCAATCACCTGGTCGAGCATGCACCAGAGCGCGCAGAGTCACGTGCGGGTTGCCGTGTAGAGCGCGCGCTGGATTATCCGCGGTCACGTGCATGCGCGGCGCACAAGGGAGGCGGCACACAGAAGGAAACAATGGGTACACGGAAGACAGCCACACCTCCACTGGGATAGCGCGACACCTCCCACTCGATCTTTACGTGGCGATGCCCGGAAAGATCGCACTCTCAAGTGGCTGGTCTCCAACTTGATTTTCCACGGGTACGAGGACCACAAGGCGCCGGACGTCCCGATGCAGAATGGTACTTGATTCAGGATCTCTGGCACCAGGTTTTTGATTTCTCACCGAAATGCTGGAGCTTAGAGAGACCCTCACATAAACATCTCGAAAGACACCCCTGGAATCAGGATTCACACTGATGACTTTTGCAAGCCTGAACTGCCCTCTCAGTGCGTTTTGGTCGCAGAGCCAAACTATGTCTCCAACGGCAACATTCCTTTCAGCAGTATGCCACTTACTGCGAATGAACAGGTTTGGACCAGCGAGTTGGCTCCAGGACTTCCAAAAGTTGTTGACTATAGTTTGTACTTTTTTGAGCCTTTCGAATGGATAAATAGTATAGTCGACAGTTTTGAAGTCTCCACTTTGTGTGGCTCGACCAAGCAACAGGTTGTTCGGCGTGATGTACTGGATGCGTTCTTCTCGGCTCTGAACTTTGGCATCGATGGGTCTCTCATTGGCAAGATTGCCAGCTAGCTGGAGCACAGTCAGGAACTCACTAAAGGTAAGGCCTTCCACATTTCCAAGATTTTGGAGGGCTCTCTTAATGACTCTTACAGAGGCTTCGGCGGCCCCGTTTCGGTGAGGTGAATCGGCCGGAAGGACTTTCCACGTCCAGGTGGTCTCATTTCTGGCAGCATACTCTTCAAGCGACTCTTTGTTTTGCTGATTCAGGTAGGTATACATCTCTTTTAGGATAGGCTTTGCTCCGACGAAGTTTGTACCAGGATCAGACCAGATTTTTCGGGGATGGCCTCGGACAGCGGTGAACCTCTGGTAGGTAAGCAGAAAGCTCTCTGTTGATAATGTGTTTGCTAACTCGACATGAATGGCTCGGCTGGACATACAGCAAAATACGACGCCCCATACTTTCATGGTTACTCTCTTCTTGACATCATCCTTCACATGGTAAGGTCCAAACAGGTCAACGGACGTGAACTCGAATGGTGCAGCAGGACTTGACCTCTCTTCAGGTAAGTTTCCCATTATTTGCTTGCAAGTTCTTGCTTTTGCTTACCTGCAGACGATACACTTGTCAACGACTCTTCTGGCAATAATTCTTCCTCTTATGACCCACGCCTTTTTCCTCATCCGCAGCAGGGTTCCCGCCACTCCGTCATGTCCCTCGCTGTGTGCTTCTCTGGTTAGCAGGGTGGATAACCAGGCTTGGAATGGTAGAAGAGGAACAGCTTTGCGGTCTTCTCTGAAGGTCTGGACTCTGCCACCACAAACTAGAAGTCCACTTGTTTGGTCCCTGTAGACGACTAGTCTGTCTATTGTGGTGCTTGGGAAGTTGACGCTCTCTTGTGCTGCTAAGCAAAGGTCTCGGAACACGTCTCGTCTTTCGCTGACTGTAAAGACACCTGAGGATGGCACTGCCTCCCACTTTTCTTGGTTTCTGATCTTAACACTCAGGAACCTTTTAGCTGCTCTCCAAATCCACGCCACGGTCCCGACCAGCCTTCTCAGGTTGCTGAAGCGCTTTTCATCGACTAGCTGTCGAACCGCTGCTCCTGCTGGTGGTCTTCTGGACTCCACCTGAGCTGGATCGTGCGCTGGATCATGTGCTGGATCGTGTGTTTTTTTCAGGTGGCTTCTAGTAAGTACTGCTACAAATGTCTTTTTCTGGATCTTTGTGACTTTGTCTCGAGCTTGGGCTGCGATGTCTCTCGCGGATTTCTTCGGCCACTCATCGTCAGGAAGTTGGAGGAACTTTGGACCCGACTGCCACTCGGAGTCCTCAGTTAGGGCATCTGGGTTGGCCCCTCTGGTGATAATGTCTGCGATGTTTGCTAGCCCTGGAATCCACCACCAGTCCTGGACGTCAGTGCTGCCCTGGATCTCACCAACACGGTTTGCGAAGAAGGTCTGGTAGCCATAACTCTCACGCTGTATTGCGCCCAGGACGGTCTGACTGTCGACAAAATGGTACCATTTCTCGACCTGGAGTCGGCAGTGTCTCTGGAAGTAGGTCTTAAGGCGGGCTGCAAATATGGCTCCGCACATTTCAGCTTTCACAGGATCGCCTCTGTGGTCGAGAGGGGTCAGCTTGGCTTTGGATTCGACCAGTCTCACGACGACACCATGACTGCAGCTCCAGCGAAGATACATCACCGCGCCGTATGCGTGTTCGCTGCCATCAGAGAACGTGATGGCACTGGGCTTTGCGCAGAGATCTGGCGGAGTCAGGGATCTGGCGAAGCGAAGTCGGCTCAGGTCAGCATATTCTTCTAATAGCTTTATGGCGTCTTCTTGGAGACCTTCAGACAAGGCAGCGTCCCACGTGTCTTCTGAGCAGTACTTTACTTTGGCTTCTTGGAAAGCTCTCCTAACCAGAATGCCACCTTTTTGCTTGACAGGAGTTACAAGGCCGAGTGGGTCGTACAGGCCAGAGACTTGGCTTACTAGCTCTCTTCTAGTGAGTGGATCAGGAGTTTGACTTCTGACTTCTTCTCTGAACAGGTCTTTACCAAGGCGCATCTTTCTCTTTTTCTTTGAAAAGTTCACTGCAACCATGACATGAAGCGTGTCATCGTCGATGGTATAACCAAGGCCAAGAGCTTTATTGTCGTCTTCCGTCAGCTGGTTTGGCAGGATCATAGTCTTTGGCTTTGTTCTGGGTATCTCAGTCTTGGGTGCTTTCCTCCCACTTTGATTGGAGTAGACCCAGGGCTTCATGTAGAATCCTCCAGCTCTCAGGATGTGCTCGATGTTGGCTGTGAGGCATTTCAGATGGTCAAGGTCATTGTGCGAAGTCAGAATGTCGTCGACGTAGGCGTCTTCTTCCAGCACGCGTCTCTCTTCTTTGAAGTGACTGAACGAAGGCAAGTTTGCAGTCTCTCGCATGGCGACTTGGGCTATGCAACCGGCAGGTTTGTCTCCGATGTTGACTCTTGTGATGGCATAATCTTCTATTTCAGTATCTTCACTATCACGCCACAGGAATCTGTGCAGGTGGACCTCTTGATCTTCCAGCCAGACGGAGTTATACATCTTGCGGATGTCACCAAGGGCTGCGTAGACGCCAGTTCGGAATCTAAGCAGGACCGCTCTGATCGGGTTCAGGACGTCAGGACCTTTGATGAGGATGTCGTTCAGACTGAGACCTCTGTACTTTTGGCTGCTGTTCCACACTAGTCTGACTGGGGTGGAGACTGAGTGTGGATTTGGCGCAATGAGATGGCTTATGTACCACACTGGCCCGGTCCAACTCTGCAGGACATTTTTGGACAGCTTTATTGCAGCTCTTTGGTTCACCATCTCATGGACTTGTGCAGTGTAGGCCATCTTCCACTCAGGTTCTTTCGACAGCTGCTTCTCAGTTCTGAGGAATGTTGCTTCTACTGCTCTCTTGTTGTTTGGCAGGGTTGCTGGATCTTCTGCCCACGGATATTTGGCGTGCCAGTGTGGTTCAGTGCTGTGATCATCTCCAGTTGTATATGTCAGGCCATTTCTCACTATCTCCATCTCCCTTTCTTCTGCAAGCGTCATTTCTTTACCCCCCGGCTGGCAGTTCCCGCAGCGACACCCTCCACATCTCGGCTGACAGGCGGCTCCAATGCTTTCCCACCTCCACCACTTCAGAAAGTCTCTACTGCTGGTGGCTGTGCTAGACTGGGCTTCGGGGTGGTTAGGATACTGGCAGGTGGCTGGGTCTGTTGCAAACTCTCGATACTTGACTGCTGCCGTTCTCATAGATCTTGCGAAGTGAGTCTTGGATGTGTGGGCCTTCAGGATGACTTTCTCGAAGAGATCTGGATGAGTACCCCCGACTGTCTTGCCGAGTGGACCATCCCAGAGCACCAGGTCACCGATGGAGCGGACCTTTTGGGGCACCAACTGGCCTTCTTTGTGGCTGATCAGAAGCTGGATCTCTCTGGGTCTGATGAGGTCTTTAAGGGGAACATCAGGGAAGAGCTCCTGCAGCTTATTAGGTGGAACATGTCTGTGCACTTCTGCAATTTTGTCAAGTCCGTAGCAGACTAGTTGGTGAGACTTGAGGGTCCCTTTTATCGTGCTAACACGGATCTTGAGGAGGTAGCGCTTGGTTGCAACAGACACCTTCATCCCTCCGACGCCATGGACGACCAGTGTGACATCCTCACTGCGGAGGTTCAGTTTGCTTGCAGCTTTATGAGTTATATAATTTGTGTCAGACGCCAGGTCAATAAGTGTCCCGATTCTTTGCCCGTCATTGGCGGTGACGTCAAGGAGCATCAGAATCACCGGGTACTCGTGCAGACCAATCTTCTCCAGAAGGCCTCTCTTTGCTGCAGTGGAGTTGTATGCTCGGGACGCTATGTTGCAGAAGGCGTCGCGACCCTGCTTCGCTAGCTCAGGTGAAAGTTTAGAGAGGAACTCTTCCTGGGCCTCGGTATACCTTCTCCCCTCAGCTCTCACTGGACCGGACTTGGGCCTTTGGGACAGATGTCTGGGCAAGGGACAGAGAAGGTAGTGGTGTTGGTCTCTGCACTCTGGATTCCCGCACAGGTAAGTAGTATTTCGGCAGGGTTCGTCGTGGACTTCGAGGCACCTCTTGCAGGCTCCGAGCTGTTGCACTGCGTCCCTCTTCTCCTGAAGCTTTATGGTGGTTCTAAACTTTCTGCAGATGTAAAGTTTTCTCTTGTGCTTTGGGTCTCCGCAGATGATGCAGCCTGCTGATCCACTGCTGGATTTGGTCGTCTTTGTTCGGGCATACTTTGTTTGAAACCTGGTCTTCTCCTTGACAGGGTCGATGTCTCTCAACTGCTCTAACTGCTCGTAGATGAACTCTTGGGATTGGAGATATGCAAGTAGCTTGTCAAACCGATTCTGGTGGTTCACAGCGTTGTTCAGGTCAGCAGCGTGGGTAAGCCAGTCTTTCTTCAGAGACTCTGGCAATTTGCTTTCGATAGATTTTATCACTAGTGGGTTCTTTATGGCATCTGCATTGTTCAATTCATTTAAATCATAGAGGGCTTTTCCAACTGCTTGGATGAGCTCTACGATTCTTCTCGGCTGGTTACCACGGACAGGTGGGATAGCGTGTAGCTCTTCGACAACCTCAATGGCAATAGTTGCTTGGTGCCCATAGCGATTCTCCAGGACTCTGAAGATCTCGTCTGCTGAGGTATAAGTAGACAGGCGTAGATCTTTGGCCACTCTTTCATCGAGGCTATCAAGTAGTTGGAATTTCTTCACCTCCATGGACCCGGTTGGTTCACCTTGCTTCTGCAGAGCCTCCCATTCTCTCCTCCATCTATAGTACTCACGCTGGCTGCCAGTAAACGTTGGTAAAGCTGTGGCTTTAAGCTTTATGGCAGCGACAGGGGCTGCGCTGTGGGCTGTGACAGGTACTCTGTTGGTGTCATCTTTAATTCTTGCTGCTCTAATCAGGGTGGCCTTCCTCAACACCAGCTTGGGAAGGAGGATTTCGAGCTTCGTTAGGCGATGATTGAAGTCTTGCTTCTCGGCTAGTGGGGCCCAACGGCTCCAGGTCTGGTGCGCTTCTTTGGCTTTATGCACCAGCCTCTCTAAATGGTTGAGCATAAAGTCATATGCTTCCAGGGGTGTGTCAGGCTGAGTGAAAGAGACATTCTCGCACTCTGCCTCTGCAGCTTCTAGGGCGAGGGTCAATTCCCTCTCACCAAATGAGGCCCATAGTGTCTCTTGGATTAGGTGCTTTACCTCTTTTAACTTCTGCTCACACTCTTTCTCCGTCTTCTCGAGGTCAGCTCTTTGCTGATCACTTAACTCAGGTGCACCCTCTGCATCAGTCTCCTCGCACTGCGCAATGTAAGCAGCCTCAATCTCCTCATTTGCATCCATCACTTTGGAGCCCTCTGCTGTGAGTCTTTTGAAGTTACCTTGCAGCTCCTCTACAGACATCTCCATGTGGGTTCTCATTATATGGTTGGTAAGTCGGGAAAAAAGTCTCTTTACTGTTGTTCGCTCCATTTTCAGCTCTTCGAGTGACTTGGACTCAGCCATGTTACTTTGTTGAATGGACAGGTGGACAGCAGGTTGTTGGTTTCCTCCAGGCCCCCAGGTGGAATCTTCCCCTCCTTGTGGCGGGCTTTTGTGGAGTCTTCACTAATCCAAGAGCGGTTTTTCACTGTCAAGTGTTGTCTAACTGTGAGGTGTCCACACTTGAAAAGGACCAGACTTCGGACTTCACTCAAACAAGATTTATTCTTCTCAGTTGAACAGGCACAGAATCAGATGTAATAGCAGTAGTAACAGTAGGTGAAAAACCTTTAAATACAATACAAAAAGCATTTTGAATATTTGGTAATTCTCAATACAAGAAAGATTAAATGCATTCTACAGGAACCATATATAAAGCATTTTCTATTCGATTACTGTCACCCTTTTAGATATTAATCTACCATTCATACACAAAAATGACTTTTCCACTATATTAGCCTTTCTCTCTAGATTAATTTCTATTTCTTTTTAATCATCAACTTAAGCATTTAGACTTGGTTTAATATCTCTTTAAGTCATGAAACAATTACTTTAAAACTTTTACCTACAGCATTAACACTTTTATCTGCAACATTAACACACATTTAGCACATCGAATATCAAACAGACAAAAGGATTCAACACGAGAGGGTTCATGTGAAGCAAGAGTCTTTGTAGAACTAGTCCATGTGAGCTTACCGATAGCCCGTCATGATCAAAAGTCCCAGTTCCTCACAGTGAATTTGTGTGCGTTTCTGCTGTCCTCATAGTTTGTCGCATACCAGTCAAATGACTGATGCGCGTATTTCAAGTTAACTGATTGAACTGGGCGCAAGCTTCTAATTACCTCAATTTCTATCACCTGGTCGAGCATGCACCAGAGCGCGCAGAGTCACGTGCGGGTTGCCGTGTAGAGCGCGCGCTGGATTATCCGCGGTCACGTGCATGCGCGGCGCACAAGGGAGGCGGCACACAGAAGGAAACAATGGGTACACGGAAGACAGCCACACCTCCACTGGGATAGCGCGACAGTAATTCATGCTCTTTTGACAATGAGAGGCATTTTTTTGAACATCTTGGTGGCCATCTAAAAAAGTTTGAAACTGTGACGTGTTTTTGAGGGTTGTGATTATAAGACCAACAAAAATACAACATTCCACAGCCACAAGAGTAGAAAACACAACCCACATTTGTTGGAAGATTTCAAGACTAATGTTCTTTATCAACACCAAAACAACCCGGATGAAGAAAGTGATTTTGTTGAGGATGAAAACGACTGTGGCTTAGTCCTTGAGGAGGATGAGGACTTAAACAAAATTATTACTAAAAGAGTGGGGTTGCTCCTCCTGAAAATGGAGAACATTTTTAATGTCTCAAATTCATGCATTAATGAACTAGTAGAGGAATTTCATTTCCTTACAGCGTCTGCATCTGGCCCCGTCATTAAAGAGATCATTCTGAGTACTTTGAGAAAACATGGCTGTACATTTGAAGACTCAGTGATATCAGAACTGGTCAAAGACCTTTGCCAGCTAAGCCCTGTCTGTGCTGCTTTACGAGTGGATGGGCCTTTCAGCAGTAAGTTCAGGAGAGAGCAATTTAGTAAGGAGCATCTCTCATCGATTGAATCAGTTGAGTACATACTTGATAGTACAGAGAAAAAATCATTTCAGTATATACCAATCCTCCCATTATTATCTCAACTTGTGAACAACAGCCACATTCAAAACACAATATTACAAAACAAAAAGCCATCTGATGCCTCTTCTGGATACAAATCGTTTAATGATGGATCTTTACTAAGAGAAAACAGCTTTTTATGTGAGGATGAACTTAAACTCCCACTCATATTATATATAGATGACTTTGAGATATGAAACCCTCTGGGAACATCCTGCAAGAAGCATAAAGTCACAGCAGTGTACTGGGTGTTCGCAGACATACATGCCACATTGAGATCTACACTGACTTCCATTTACTTAACCATTTTGTGCAAGGCAAATGATGTCAACCAGTATGGCTATGCAAAGGTTTTGGACCCACTCCTCAGAGATTTGAAGTCCTTTGAAGATGAAGGTATTTTTGTTTCAAGTCTGGGCAAAGTGGTCAAGGGCACTGTACTTGCTGTAGTCGCTGACAATCTTGGTGCTCACTCAATAGGTGGCTTTGTTGAAAGCTTTTCAGCTTCACATTTCTGTCGCTTTTGCATTGGAGAACGGTCACAGATCCAGGAGTATGAAGTAGGAGAAGGACTGTTTCCTCCACGGACTAAGTCCAACTATGCCATGCATGTCAAAGCAGCACTGTCTGATCCAGCAGAAGGTCACCACTGCGGAGTTAAAAGACAGTGTCCCATCTCAGACAGACTCAGTAACTTTCATGCTATATCAGGTTATCCCCCTGATGCTTTGCATGATTTGCTCGAAGGAATTGTACCTGTGGAAATATCACTCTGTCTTGATGTGTTAATCAGAAAGAAATACATCTCTCTTCAGGAGCTCAACCATTCCATACGTTGCTTTCCTTACAAATGGAGTGACAAAAGAAACTGTCCACAACCCATTGCCCCGCATTTCAAATTACGAAAAAGCGTAGGAGGTAACGCACACGAAAACTGGTGTTTGTTGAGAATGATGCCACTCATGATTGGTGACAAAGTCCCAGAAGATGAGCCTGCTTGGGAGGTTTTGATGACCCTTAAAGATGTTGTGGAGCTTGTCATGGCTCCTCTCCACACAGATGAGACAATAGGATACATGCAAAGTAAGATCTCAGAACACCGTTACAGATATTTTGAAGTGTTCCCAGAGGAGAAAGTTCGACCAAAACACCACTTTCTCGAGCATTATCCATGGCTTACAACTGTTTACGGGCCACTGGTACATTTCTGGACTATGCGGTTTGAAGCCAAACATCGATTCTTTAAAAGGATTGTGAGGCAGACTGGGTGTTTTAGAAACATTCTCATGACAATGGCAAGAAAACACCAATCAATGATTGCGTATCATACCAACAATTGCAACAACCAAAGGCCAGCACTGTCAGTGTCCCAGAGGACTATTGTGGCAGTTGATGTTCTTAAAGATGGCATTAAGGAGTCCTTCGCAAGGAAATTCCCTGGGGAAGAGTTTGTGAACATGACAAATAAAGCAACCATTTTAGGCACAGACTATAATATTGGCATTATGCTGCCGTTTGGCTCAACAGGAGGCCTACTTGACTTTGGAGAAATCCAGCAAATAATCATTGTGCGTGAAACTCCTGTCTTTGTTCTGAAATTCTGCTTAGTGGTTGGTATTGTGAACACCTGAGGAGTTTCAAAGTAGAGCCAACAGGAGAGACAGAAATCCTTAAACATTCTGAATTAAAAGAAACATACCCCTTGGCTGCATACAATACAGCAGATGGCCGTATGGTGACCCTTAAACACTTCATTTGCACATCAGAGTAAGTGTAATGGGTTGATTTTATTTATGTTGTCATATCAAATATGTGTGCACTTTTCAAGTAGATATTGAAACAATTACTTAACAGTTGTATGGCCAGGAATCCTGTCTTATTTATTTATTGTAATGTTTATTTAACAGGGACGATTGCCACAGAAAATGGGAAAATGTGATGCATACTTACTCTCCTTTCTTCTCCTCCTTTCCTCATCTACCTCTTCTTAAAATAATAATGACAATCAA
The DNA here is from genome assembly GCA_030770095.1 of Gila robusta. Lineage (NCBI taxonomy): Eukaryota > Metazoa > Chordata > Actinopteri > Cypriniformes > Leuciscidae > Gila > Gila robusta. Next base: position 731,301 of record JAVALU010001573.1, read on the forward strand.
AGATTATTTATTGAAATTTCCACTGAACTAAATATCTGTTTATTGCTTTGGCAGAAGAATATTGAAGCAAACCTATGCAAGTAAGCTCATCAGCTATTAATAACCTGTCTCAATTTCTTTTCTTTCTCTGTCTCTACAGCTGAGGAAACACACACCAAACAACAATGGCGGTCCATTTAAGAGTCATTTTAGAAGAACACAACATTCAAAAGCTGAAACTTCCAACAGGAATTCCAAATACAGTGGAAGAACTTGTTTCCATAGTTACTGAAACTTTTCAATTGCATAGTGAAATTGGACTACTATACCTAGACAAACACTTTGACAGTGAGTTTTTCAGTGTCACCTCAACTGCTGACTTGTATGACAAGGCCACTGTTAAAGTGATCCTAAAAGAGCCAACGATAACCCTTGACCTACACCCAGTACTTGAATCATCTACATTGAGTTCAGTGAGCACCTATCCTGCAAGTACTACTGAAACGGACATCTGCCCTGCAGATCATGATGCATCCTCAGAGGTGTCAAACTACGCATTGTCAAGTTCCAGTGACACCATTACTCTCCCTGATTCATGTCGCTCTGCTGCATGGCCAGTGCCATTCCAAGTACCGGAATTTTCCCGAGACCTAGAACTTATCCTCGCAGAGGCAAACAACTCATATGATGCCACTGGAAGACACTTCATGGATGCCAGTGTTAAATCAGCAATAATGCAAGAGCTTGCAAAAGTAATTTTTTCTTACACTGCTTACCCAACCAATGAGCAAATCCTCTCAGTGGCTGAAGCCTTGGTTTCTAAGTTTCCATGTCTTAGGGAGCCGGGATCATTTGCAGGCTTATATGGCTGGCAGCAGCGCATAAAAAACAAGATGCACAATTACCGTGCCAAGCTAAGATCTCGAAAATATTCTTACCCGGAAATTGAAATCAACACCTTAAAAAGGAAGCATCCAGGTGATGCAGTGCCTTCGAAAAATATAAAAAAGCCCAAAAAAGCAGAGGTTAATTACCTCCCTCTGCACCCTACTGGTGAAAGCCAAGAGACTCTGGAGAAAGAGAGGCTTTGAATTAATTTGTGAAATTACAAAGAAAAACAATGCAAAGATAATTGCAGATAAAATGAATAAAACCTTCTCTAGCCGAAGAGTTGAAGTGGTCAGCCTCAGCCCCTCTGTGGGTGTGTTTAAAGAAAGGTGGCCAGCATTATTCACTGAGGCTCAGGTGAGAATGTCTTGTAATTTTTACTTCCCACTAGGATACATTCATGTGATTACTATGAGAGCTGGTCTTTAATTTAAAATGTAATTTTTGGTCCTTTTACTTCCTAGATCAAGGAGGAGTTTAGACGCATCACAACAGTTTCCTTGGAGGAGACATTCATGCGGAAGCTTGATGAGTACACACCAGGTCTTTTGCGGCTAATGCGTGCCAAAGGAGGAGCAGCTGGTTGCAAGATGCGTCCTCTGCTGGACACTTTAAATGACGTATGTTATTTTATTTTTCACAAATATGTAATTATTGATATGAGTGAATTAAAAGTAAAGTAATTTGTAAACAATTGCTTTGTTGTGCGCAAAGTTGAGCTCCTTACCAACTTAAACCTTTTAACATCAATGTGTGAATTCGGTCTTATCCATCCATTTTCTTTACTGCTTTGTCCGTTCGGGTCACAAGATTTTTGAGCCAACCCAGCATTTATCAGGCGAAGGGGCAGGGTTCACTCTGGACAGGTCGCCAGTCTGTTGCAGGGCCGGAATTCGGTCTTAGTATATGTAAATCACTCCCCACTCCGCTAACAGTCTTATCACTAAATTGTATCTCCCTACAGACACAGAACATTGAGAAAAAAAGAGATGCTGTTGTTTGCTGCCTCATTAACTACCTCGGTGAAAGACAAGAAGATCTTTTCCATGACTGCCAGGTATGTCATATTGATAACAGATTTTTGATTAACTCAAGGGATCCTCCTCTCCTCTCCTCTCCTCTCCTCTCCTCTCGTATCCACCTTCTCCTTTTGCCTTCCACTCCCCCTCTGCTCTCCTTTTAGATAAACTGAAATATATTGAAACAGCATAAATAAAATAAAAATGTGTATGCTTTTTGTTTGTTTCTTTTTAACATGTAGGAATGTGAGGACTATACAGACAAAACAATGAGGGTGATTGTGAAGCACAATGTCATGGCTGAGGAGGATCCATCAGATTTGTCTATTGTGATCGAGGGAAACCAAGTGATGGAAGGATGTGGAAGCCGAACATAGGCATGCATACTGCTGATGGGACTCATTTATGCAATCAACATCGAATATCCAAAGGAGCTGAAGAACACGTTTGTGTCAGGAATCAATCAGATTCATTCCCATCCACCACTCAAAGATCACTCTCCCCGGAATACTAACCAGTCACACCTGTTCACAATCAGTCACCTCATCACCCAGCTCAATAAAACACTCACGCACACTTCAGTCTTTGTCAAGCTTCCAACAGGAATAGACCATTACCCTCTGTCACCCGAAGTTTCCAAGCCAACCTGAAGAACCGTCACGTAACTATACTCACCTCTGAAATTACTCACCTCTGTCTCCTTGTCCTGCTATTCCTAGAAATCATGCCTGGTCCCCTATTCCCCGAGTCCTGGAGATTCATCCAAGTGTTCCACGTTTCCGCCGAGATCTCCTTGCCCACTCCTGAATCTGAAATAGAAAAGAATACGTATCAACGAACGGTGTCCGCCCACGCCAAACTAACTGAAGAAGGATCTGCTCACCTGGGGTCCTCTGCACGAAGTGATCGTCGCCGCACCTGCACCTGAACTCTGTCTATGCACCTTACCACTGTAAATAAACTCACGTTTGCTTTCACTTACCTCCGCCTCTGTGCCTGTATCCTGACAGAAAGCTTGACCAGAACAGGAAAAGAAACAGCGCGATGGAATCTACCCGCCATGGTGATAACCCTGTACAATCTACAGCCGCTGTTCAAAATTCCAGTCAGTCAACGCTCAGTACTTCCGCAGGCTCCACTTCTTCGATGGTTTGCTTCGCGAAATCAAGCATCACGTCCAGCGCCATTCTCCGGGCGGGCGGAGGATTGCAACGGGTTCCTGCTACAGTGTTCGCTCGCTTTAGAACAGCAAAACCAGTTATACCCCACAGAAAGATCGAAGATTGCTTTTATCATCCAACAGTTATCCGGGGCTGCTTTGAGATGGGCTGAAACTTTATGGTTACAGGAATCCGCTGTTACCTCGTCGGTACAGGAGTTTGTAGACCATTTTAAAGAAGTTTTTGGGTGACCTGTTGATGATTCCTCCACCAGCGATAAAATACTGCAGCTGCATCAAGGCCGAAAATCGGTTTCTGAGTATTCATTGGAATTTCGCACACTAGCCGCCGCAAGTGGGTGGAACGAGAAGGCGCTCATGTCTGTCTACCGACGTGGTCTGAATCCTGCTCTCCGTCTGCAAATGGCGATATATGATGACAGCCTGGATGTTGAAAAGTTTATCCAACAAGCTCTCCGCGTGCACCAACGATCTCAGGGCTGTTATCTTGAAACTCAACGATCCACTAATAGTTCTCAGTACCCCACGGAAGGTCCGTCCGAAGCAGGTGGAGAAAAGATGCAAGTGGATACTTACCGACTGTCTCCAGCGGAACGTGCCCGGCGCCGAGAACTAAGGTTATGTCTGTATTGTGGAATGGGAGGACACTTTCGCCAGTCATGTCCAACTCGGCCCCCCAGAATGCTTGTGAGTTCTGTCTCTACGACCGATTCGGTATCAGCCCCATTGACGATATCAGTGATCCTAAAATCCACGACTTTCCATGTTTCTGCCACAGCCATTGTGGACTCCGGGTCGGCAGGAAACTTCATTTCCGGACAGCTCTGTCAAAAACTCCAGCTCGAGAAGTCAACCACGGCCAGACCGTACTCCATCCATGCAGTGACGGGTGAAACCATCAATAAAGGGTATGTCACAGCTCAGATTAAACCAGTCATCCTTGGTATCGAAGACACACACCACGAACTTTTTGAACCTTTCATATTAGAGAACAGTCAGACTGATATAATCCTTGGTCGTCCATGGCTTATACGACATCAACCAAATATCAACTGGACATCTGGTAAGATACTGAATTGGGGTTGTAAATGTGCATCCAGGACCGCCGAACTAGCGATCACACCCATCATTGACGTACCTGACATCGTTCCAGTGAACTCAACCTCCGTCGAAAGCCCCACAGAAAGCCTGTCAGTGTCCATCCCTGCCTGTTATTCTTCGTTTGCAGATGTGTTCAATTCTGTCGAGGCTGCTAAATTACCCCCTCATCGAGCCTGGGATTGTGCCATCGACCTCATTCCAGGAGAGCCCATTCCTAAGGGACGAATCTATTCCCTGTCTATTCCCGAACAGAAAGCCATGCAACAGTACATTGAAGAGGCCTTGAAACAGGGGTATATCCGCTCCTCCACATCACCTGCTGCTGCCAGTTTTTTCATTGTCCCTAAGAAGGATGGCGGACTGCGTCCTTGTATCGACTATAGAACCCTGAACCGAATAACCGTGAAGTTCAGCTATCCACTACCGTTGGTTCCTTCCTCACTGGAACAACTTCGAGAGGCTAAGGTGTTCACCAAACTGGACTTGAGGAGCGCATATAATCTCATCCGAATTCGAGAAGGCGACGAATGGAAAACCGCGTTCATCACACCAGCAGGCCACTACGAATATTTGGTTATGCCATATGGACTGGTAAACGCTCCTTCCATTTTCCAAAGCTTTATGGATGAGGTCTTCCGAGATTACCTGAACCGGTTCGTAATAATATACATTGACGACATTCTGATCTATTCCAAGAATCCAGTGGAACATCAACGACATGTCTCCTTAGTCCTCCAACGGCTACGTGAGTTCTCCCTGTTCCTGAAGGCAGAAAAATGTTCATTCCACCAAACCTCAGTCGAATTCCTCGGTTATCAGCTCAGTGAAAGAGGAGTAGAGATGGACGATCGCAAGACCAAGGCGATAGCTTCCTGGCCAACCCCACAGACAGTTAAAGAATTGCAAAGGTTCCTTGGCTTTGCCAATTTTTACCGGAGGTTCATTCATCAGTACAGCCTGTTAACAGCTCCTCTAACGTCACTCCTCAAGGGAAAACCAAAAGCACTGCTCTGGACCGATGAAGCCGATCACGCATTCCAGTCTTTGAAGACAGCTTTCACCACAGCCCCTCTGCTCCGACATCCTAATCCTGAAGAGATGTTCATCGTAGAAGTTGATGCCTCCACTACTGGGGTGGGAGCTGTATTATCTCAGTACTCCAACTCGTCACCCAAGCCTATGCCATGTGCTTTCTTCTCCCACAAGTTATCGCCCGCTGAGGTAAACTATGATATCGGCAATCGGGAACTCCTGGCGGTAAAGCTTGCTCTTGAAGAATGGCGACACTGGTTAGAGGGCGCCAAACACCCGTTCCTGGTTCTCACTGACCACAAGAACCTCCAGTATCTAAAAGAAGCAAAGCGACTCAATCCACGCCAGGCTAGATGGGCGCTCTTCTTTACTCGATTTCACTTCCAGATCTCCTATCATCCTGGTTCAAAGAACGTCCGAGCGGATGCTCTGTCTCGTCTCCATGCCCCCGAAACTCACCATGAAGAACCCGAAAACATCTTGCCAGAAAAGATATTTGTCAATCCTATTCAGTGGGATTTAAACGAGCAACTGATGGAGTTGTCTCGACGCCAGCCCAGTCCTCCAGAGTGTCCAGCTGGAAGGATTTACGTACCCGATGAGTTCCGTATGTCACTTATCTCCTCAGCGCACTCCTCCGTTGGTGCGGGTCACCCAGGAATCACCAAGACCTGCTCCACCCTCCAAAACCGCTACTGGTGGCCCAACATGCTCCGTGATGTCAAGACTTTCATCCAAGGGTGCATCCTGTGCGCTATGAATAAAAATCCTCGTCACTTACCCGCTGGAAAGCTCATGCCTCTACCTGTTCCCCAAAGACCCTGGTCTCACATTGGGGTGGATTTTGTGACTGACCTTCCACCCTCAGAGGAAAACACCTGTATCCTGGTGGCCGTTGACCGCTTTTTTAAAGCGTGCAAATTGATTCCCCTGAAGAACTTACCCACAGCATTTGCAACCGCAGAACTATTAATGGAGCATGTCTTCCGGAATTTCGGCCTCCCAGAGGACATTGTGTCAGACAGGGGGCCTCAATTCATCTCAAAGGTTTGGCGAGCCTTTTTTGCACTGATGAACGTAACCGTAAGTCTCACTTCAGGATATCACCCACAGGCGAATGGTCAGGCGGAGCGTAAAATCCAGGATGTCAGCCGTTTCCTCCGTACCTTCTGCCATGCCAATAAGCATCTCTGGAGCCGCTACCTCGTATGGGCAGAGAATGCTCAAAATTCCCTTCGACAAACCTCCACCAACTTAACTCCGTTCCAATGCATTCTGGGTTACCAACCTCCACTGTTCCCGTGGTCCGGGGAACCCTCAGAAGTCCCTGCAGTCAACGCCTGGTTCCGGGACAGTGAGAGGGTATGGAACCAAGCTCACCATCACCTCCAACAAGCCATAAACCGCCACAGTCACTTCGCAGACGCTCATCGTCGCAACGCCCCCGAATACCAACCTGGGCAATTGGTTTGGCTTTCAACAAGAGATATCCGGCTGAGACTACCCTGTCGCAAGCTAAGCCCAAGATACATCGGTCCATTTCCCATAACAAAGCAAATAAATCCAGTTACCTACCAGCTCCGTCTGCCAAACCATTACCGCATCCACCCCTCATTCCATGTTTCCCTTCTGAAGCCCCATCACTCACCTGTTCCAGTTCCCTCTACTGACCTAGCGCAAGATGAGAATCCTCCGGTACTCCCCATTGAAACAGAATCCATCTTCGCAGTAAGAAAGATCCTGGACTCCCGACGTCGGGGTGGTCAACTCGAGTATCTGGTTGACTGGGAAAATTATGGACCAGAAGAGAGGTGTTGGGTACCTCGTAAGGACGTCCTTGATCCCATGCTACTCACTGACTTCTATGAACAACATCCTGATAAACCTGCTCCTCGACCTCGAGGTAGACCCCTGCGACGTCGGGGTCCTGGGTCCGCTGGCGCGGACGCTGGAGGAGGGGGTAGTGTCAGGAATCAATCAGATTCATTCCCATCCACCACTCAAAGATCACTCTCCCCGGAATACTAACCAGTCACACCTGTTCACAATCAGTCACCTCATCACCCAGCTCAATAAAACACTCACGCACACTTCAGTCTTTGTCAAGCTTCCAACAGGAATAGACCATTACCCTCTGTCACCCGAAGTTTCCAAGCCAACCTGAAGAACCGTCACGTAACTATACTCACCTCTGAAATTACTCACCTCTGTCTCCTTGTCCTGCTATTCCCAGAAATCCTGCCTGGTCCCCTATTCCCCGAGTCCTGGAGATTCATCCAAGTGTTCCACGTTTCCGCCGAGATCTCCTTGCCCACTCCTGAATCTGAAATAGAAAAGAATACGTATCAACGAACGGTGTCTGCCCACGCCAAACTAACTGAAGAAGGATCTGCTCACCTGGGGTCCTCTGCACGAAGTGATCGTCGCCGCACCTGCACCTGAACTCTGTCTATGCACCTTACCACTGTAAATAAACTCACGTTTGCTTTCACTTACCTCCGCCTCTGTGCCTGTATCCTGACAGTTTGAAGCTTTTCAAAAACTTTTTTTGGAAATTGACGGGGCAAAACTACTGAAAAAGGTCCACAGCCTCAAAAATAAGCTCATGCAGTAGACACACATTTCCCCTCTTGTTCGAAGAGGATCTTTTGTCTGGACATACTTTTAATGGAGTTGTAATGGAGTGTAGTTTTATATTTTTCTTCTTTTCCCTTATTTGCTCCTCACACAGACACAGATCCATCCACTCTCTCTCAGCCCACTCCATTGCTCTGTGATTTCCCCCAGATTGACAGAAAAGGAATACCAATAGAAAGTGGCCTGAATAATTTTGATCTCTCCTTCTACCCTCTTTCCCTCCCCATTTGTTTGTTTCTTTTATTCTCATCCTATCTTTGAGAGTGAGAGCAAGCTCAAAAATTAAAGAATGTTGGTGTTCTGTTTTATCTTTATCCAGATATTTGATACTGTACATGCACAGAAACAACCATGTGGAGTTTTTGTGTGTGCTTTTGATTTTTAAAATAGAATAAGTGGCATGTGTTGTTTGCAGTAGCCAATTATCCAGAAACAACATTTGAAACTGTTATCTTAGTGAGTTATAAAACAAGTCAATTCGTTCATTGTTGTGTGAAGCTGTTGTACTTTATTTAGCACTTTATTCTGTGTTTTTTGATAATTTGGTGCATCATTACTGCATATAAACAAGGCTGTTCGGTTATTTGTTATATGAATGTACCTGGACCACAGATTTGGTCAGTCACTGTTGTGTAAATCTGAAGAGACACAAAGAGTTTAGTCTAAGAGTTTAGATACAAGAAAATCTTAATGTGATTGGACATCCAGCACTGCTCTGATCTCCTCACTTCTCCTTTCATTTTCTCTTCTCTGCTCCCTTCTCTCCTCACTTCTCTTTTCCGCTCTGATCTGGATGTCCTAAAACAGGGATATGTTTTATTATCCAACATTATTGAAACAACATTTGCTAGATCAGTGAGTTATAAAACAGGTTCATTACTTGAAATGTTGTGTAAAGCTGTTGTGCTGCACTACATTTTGAGTGTTTCATAGGATTTTTTGGATTAAAAACATTAATCTGATGAACCATCTGAATGTCTTTATTGTGGAGGGTACATTTTACCTTCTCTGAATAAGTAATTGTTATTAACTGATATTAATTAACTTTGATTTGAAGAGATAATTTTTACCTAATTTTAATGAGTAAGTAGCTGTTGAATATATACATAAATGTGAGGTATTGTTACCCAATTTATGCAAGTATTTAATAGCTTTTTACTTCAGATAGTTTATACTCAATATATGGGATTAAATCTACCCCACCAAAGTCGATGCAAATTGTTACCTCACATTTATTGGGTAAATTCTATAGATTAGTTTTTACAGTGTACATTTACTCAGTTCATATGGTATATGTTATTGATTTGATAGCTTTAAAATGTAATCAATATTTTAAGTGTAAAAATGTTCTACCCAAAAAAATTTGTAAATCATAGTAAAAGTTTTTAGAGTGTAACTGCAGTCATCAAGTCTAACTAAGGCCGTGTACATTGTAGTTTATATAGATTTTAGTGGGTAGTGCTTAGATATGGAGACAAAGCACCTGGGTGACGACTTTAAACAAAGCATGCAAATGAAGCATCCAGGTATAGGAACCCACCCTAGACTCTAGAGTGTTAACCAGTCCTAATCCAATCAGCATAACTATTCAAAGACTGGGACAGGGGCTCCAAGAGCCATTAAAGACAAAGGGTGAGAGTCTCAGTAACCTGACTCATATGACTTACAATAAAGAACAGAACTGGCAGGAATTTCTTGCTGGAAACTTTGTTTAAAATAATTATTCATCTGATGTCATCATCATAACCATAAATGCTACATTCAGTGTACTATACCTTAGTTTTTCATGTTATGTGATTGTAGCCGTTGTTAGTAATTGCCGTTGGCATAATGATGGGGCCTGTCTATTTCGCATGATTTAGTTGGACTATAAAAGCAGCGCGGTAGCGTCTTTGGGATGTGCGTCCCATCGTCACGAGTGACGTTATCCATTTCCGGCGTGTCACGGAAGTGTTTGTCTGGTAAGGAGCTGCAGTCGTGGCTGTATTTCTACGTGTTGATATTGAGTAAAGTTTTATTTACTTATCTGGCTCCTTTCCCTATAGTGTGGACTGAGGACTCCGGTGACACAGTATAGCGACGTGCGTTGCAATAGAATGTTTTAGTGTCCTGAGTTGAATCACCGGTGTATCGCAAGTTCAAACCGGTAGGTTGTTTTTATTATTACTCGTGTTATTGGGTGGGTTAATTAATCTTTTCCTTATCTTTCCGTGATATGACAGTGCGAGACGTTGCAGTGGGCTTTCTGTTTGCTGCTCTCTTTCGCTAGTGCTGCTTTCTTTTTGTTGCTGTTCTCATTGTCGGGATTTGGGCGGATGAATCCTCGCATGACGACGCTTGAAGCGTGCTGAATCTCACTCAGCAGGGTGCTGCAGACCGTCAGATCGACTGCGCCTTGCCTGTGATCAGTGCTCGCGTGCTGTTGCGTGGCGTTTGCCGATATTACGTGTGAGTTCCGAAGCTAGACACTAAACGTCTGCTGGAGTGGCCGCCTGGTGTGTCGCAGATTCGGCAACGTAACTCGCTCTCTCTCTTTCTCCACAAATCCACGAAACGGTTTGACCATTCACTAGCCAATGTCAAGATGGAAAGTTCTTTTGTGTTTTAATTAGTGGTGGGCCGTTATCGGCGTTAACGTGCTGCGTTAACGTGAGACTCTTATCGGGCGATAAAAAAAATATCTTTGAGAATAGATTAACGGCGATATTTTTATTTTAGCACGGATGTATACCTAGCCGAATTGCACTGTAGGGGGTAGGGATGGGAATTGAAAACCGGTTCCACTCGAGAACCGGTTCTAAGTTTTACGAACCATCGATATTGTATGCCCTCGACGTTAATGATTCCTCTTATCGATGCTCCTGCTCCGAGTCCCAGCCATAATATACAGACCGTGAACTCACAACTTTCCCTTTTGTCCTTTATCGGGCACCATAGCGCGACGTCCTATACGCATCTGTGCGTCATTCATGATGTCAAAGCGATTTGAGCAGAGGAGGTAAACATGGAGGAGTGGAAAAGACTATCTAAAGCTTGGCTTTATTTTACTAAACGAGACAAATTATGCTGTTTCCTGTTTGCAATAACAGGGTTTTTCCTGCATTGAATTTTTTTTAGCGCCCGCCAAAGCGAATTTTTGTCCCGCCAAAGTCTTATTTGATCGGTGAGTAATGTAGATGAACTGCTGCACTTGTGACAGGGCACATGTTTAACTGAAAGAACGAGCAGAGAGAGAGAGAGAGAGAGAGACCCGGTCGCGCGCGCGCACTCTCTCACTTCGGAGCCAGGCGACTTCACCATCTCCACACTAAGCGCTGTCTTGCTCTCTCTCCCTCACACATATTAACCAAAATAAATCGACACGATGTTAAAAGGTCGGAAGACCAAAGTTTCATGTGGAGCATTCGGAGATTTTGTTTTCCTGAATTACCGCTGGGTGTGAATTGTGCTAAAATAAGTTACCTTATCTTCTCTGAAAAGCGTTCCACACATTCAGCTGACAGTCTCAAGTACCACCTAAACGCAAAGCATCCCTTAGCTAATGCTGTAGATGCCGGGCCAAGCACTGATGTAGCGCAGGGGAAGAGTCGTCGTCAAACTACTATGTTTGAGTGCAACCGAGGCAAGCCCGTCAGCACAGCTCTATCAGTTAGTAAACCCAAGTACATCTGATTGAACATGATTTATTTTCATCACCAATTATCATAGTAGAACAGCTTTCTCAAGCAGTTTGTGATGCATTTTGGAAACAGGAGATGAGCCCCTGGTCTAATGCGCCACCTGACTTGAGAAACCCGTTCTCAAAGACTTACTTTTAGTCATTATTTGGGTAGCGCACATATTCTGAATGCCTTTGGCAGAGTTCAAATGAGCCATTTTAATCTAGATTAATCTAGATTAATTCCAAGATTCCAGTGAGATTAATCTAGATTAAAAAAATTAATCTATGCCCACCACTAGTTTTAATGTTTCCTTTTAATTGGTTTATTTCTTTATTTTGTTTCATGATATCTGTGAATGAGACCTGGTACAATTTAAATGGTTGATTCATTCTTGTGAATCTATTTTCTTTATTATTTGTGCTAGCCAAGTTTCTGTGAATCTGTTTATTTAACATTCTGAGTTTTGTTGGCTCGGCTTTGAAGGTGCATTTTCCTTTTTTTTGTATTTTCTTTTGTCAACACGTTTGTGTATTTATCTTTATTATTATTTTCTCGTGGGTTAGTTGAGTTTTTTTGGGGGGATCTGGTTAATTGCTTGCCCAGTAATTTAAATCGGTCATTAAGTAATTTCTCTTTGACCCAGTTTGTGAATTTACTCAGTTGTGAATTTATTTATTTATTTATTTATTTTTTGTTAACGTTTTGCGTGTTTATGATTGCATGTTCTTTTCTTTCGAGTACCAAGTTTTAGGAGAATACGTGTGTATGTTTAACTGGTACTTCCGCTCTCTCTCCAGGGGGTCGGGGACCCAGATCCGTGTGTGTGTGTGTGTGTGGACGAGCCTTCCTCTCTGTTTGGTGGCGGTCTCCTCTTCCGCGTGCGGTGGTTCACATTTGGGGTGCAGTGTGAGTGCACGTGTGGTTGCCGTGGTTTCTTGAGGATAGGCGAGTGGTTCCCAGCCCTGGAGCAGGTGTAGCAGTGTGTGTGTGATATCCTTTCTTTTATTTGACTATTGGTATATGCTGTTTAATGGTTGTTAATAAAATTATTTTTTGTACTACGCCTCTGTTTCTGATCCTGAATCAGCCGTAACCGAACTTGTGTGCTTTAAATCATTCTGAAAGGCGATTCCCTGGTAATGTTGCCTCTGGGGTGGCGTAGTCGAGCATTTTAGAGGTGTAAATCTGTGTTTCAGTTTACACGCCCCCTGTCAAACCATAGAGCTGCCACATAAGGACATAAATCAGCAGATCTTAAACAGATTCTTCAATTTGTAATCCCACATCGCCTTCCCACAGCAGTAGTGACACGTGTGATTTTTAAGTAATTAGCAAGATTTTAAAATGCATTCAATGTTCAACCCTTTCATGCATGAATTTTGAAAAATTATGAAAAATGTCAGTCGATTATTCTGAAATGTTTACAATTTATTATGCCAGGTAAATGTATCATGCCAATTGCATAATCAGTTCAAAGATAATAGATACAAACATCAAATGCTCTGGAATAAAGAGAGAAGATGCAATACCTTGACATTATAAAATACATGATGCGGAGTGTTTTGCCTACACTTCGCATCACGGGCTAGTCTGGGTTACAGAATTGCCCCAAGCCTTTCGTTGCATTTCATTATATAGACAGACCGAGGCAGAAACCTCTTTTCAAATGTAAACATGAGTTCACTGTGGGAAATTACATTAATCACCATCCCAGACTTACTGGGGGCAGAAGTTGATTTACATGGAACCATTTGCTAACAATGGAAATTCAGGTTTACACCTTCTGAGACCTGGAGACCATTTGCCTGGAAGACACATCCTCCTTTGTGTGTGAATTATCTCTAAACTCTTAAATAGCTTATTACCTTTTGGTTTACATCTTTGAGAATGATACCTTTGTACCAGTCGCACTGAGACATTTCAAATGATATCAAATATGTGTAATACGGTATGATAATTATTCACATCAACCCATATAGATTTTTGGGTGAATTTCAGGTGATCTCAGCATGATAGAAAGAGCGAACGGGGAATGGGGGTTCAAGGGGAAAAAGAAGTAGATTCGGATTGCTTAGGTGAGTGCATCTCAAATGGTGCACAAGAGAGAAATTCAAATGTTAATTTGCCCTCTCCTCCAGTTTCTCCAGTCTTACCAGTCAGTATTTTTTCCCCTATGCATTTTATTGCTCTTGGGCCATGAAAAACAAGATTTTAAATAAAATAAAAAAAAGGTACACATATTTTCAGATGAGAGATTTTCAGTTGTACCCTTGAGTGCAAGTAATGTCCATTACATAATCAGATTACTTTTTGATGTTATGAGTAAAGTATTGCATTACAAGTAACGTGCATTATGAAATCAGATTACTTTTTGATCTAACAAGTAATGCATTTGTCACACTCACAGATAGAAGCAGACAAGGATTACAACAAATCAACACAGTTTATTTGCAGGATGTAATATATAGACCTTGTGACAGCCTGGAGAGACAGCTGACAGGAGGAAAGAGACCCCAATGGGGCTGGTAAGGGTTAGCTACCCTTGTCGGCAGTATCCAGCTCCGTGTTTACAGGATGCTGGAGACACCCGCCCAAGGCTTCTGAGAAATTAAAGAGAACAATACCCCTAGAGTCTGCGAGAGCGGGGGCGGAAGATGACTCAATGTTGGACAACATGGTTAACGTCTTAGGAATGGAAACGGATATGAGTATGGAGAGTAAGACTAGTTCAAGATCTGCAGTTAGTAAAGTCATTGAACTCCAAGTTTGTGTCTGTGGCTGGAGCAAGGCGACAACGGTCAGGGGTTTGAAGGTTCATCAAGGGAAAATGAAATGCTTGAGGGAGAAGGGACAAGGGCCTCGCATTGATCAGTACTTCTTACGAAGTCAGTCAAGTCAGTCGAATGAAATCCAGCGACAGGAAGCAAACCACAGCTCGCAGGATATCAGCACCCCTGTCATAGAGGAGAGGAGGGCTTGCACAGTTAGTGATGAACATATTCATACTAGTGAACCCGGTCAGACTAACCAGCATAAGAGAGAAAAGAACCTCAACGGGCATAGGCCTGGAGTTAGATGGCCAAGAGCTTGTGAGAAAACTGCATGGGACACGGTAAACACAGATCTATGCTTTGCATTGGAAAGATTAACTGGTACAGTTGAAAAGAAGCTGGATAAATTTGGGGACATAATTTACACATATGGAAGTGAGAGGTTTGGTGTGGAAAAAAGGAAGGAAAAAGTACAAACTACTCCTGGAATGTCTAGACGGCAGCAGAAAATTGAAGGGTTAGTTAGAGAAAGGAGACAGCTGAGGAAGCAATGGAAAAGAGCAGAACAAAGTCAGAAGGAGGGACTCAATCTCTTACAAAGGGCCATAAAAGATAAGCTGGCAACATTACGCAGAGCTGAGCGCCTACGGAAACGCTACAAAAAGAAGGAACGTGCGAGGGCTAATTTCTATAAAGACCCATTCAAATTCGTAAAGAAGTTATTCACCAGGGAGAAGAATGGCACTTTAAAAGCATCTAGGGTTGAGCTAGAGAGATATTTGGAGGAAACGCATACAGATGCAAAAAGGCATGAGCCTATGTCAATTCCATCAGACATACCACCTATCAACCCACCAGAATACCAAATGGAGGTCGGTGCACCTAAGTGGAAAGAGGTAGAGCAGGCTGTGAGAAAGGCAAGGGCTTCATCATCTCCAGGGCCTAATGGAGTTCCGTACAGAGTGTACAAGAGTGCTTCAGGAGTTCTGCGAATTCTGTGGAAATTGATAAAAGTGGCATGGGAAAAACAGGTTGTACCTAGAGCATGGCGCAGAGCAGGTGGAGTCTTTATACCTAAAGAAAAAGATGCTACAAGCATCAGTCAGTTTCGTCCTATTTCACTATTAAACGTTGAAGGTAAGA
Source organism: Gila robusta (assembly GCA_030770095.1). NCBI lineage: Eukaryota > Metazoa > Chordata > Actinopteri > Cypriniformes > Leuciscidae > Gila > Gila robusta. Next base: position 746,713 of record JAVALU010001573.1, read on the forward strand.
TTTTCTTCAGCATTATTGCCCAGAGATTGTCCACCTACCTATTAAAGAATGGCTTCATTGACACTTCAGTTCAAAAAGCAGGCATTCCAGGGTTCTCAGGATGCTTAGAACACATCAATGTTATCTGGCAACGAATTCAGTCAGCTAAAAAGGAGAGGAAGGAGCTCCATGTGACATTCCTGGATTTGGCTAATGCATATGGTTCAGTGCCACATGAGCTTCTTTGGGCAGCATTTGATTTTTTCAGAGTACCAATGTCAATAACAAATTTAGTGAAAGCCTATTTTGGAGATTTGCAATTTAGTTTCTCAACTCCAAAATTCAGCACTGCATGGCAATGCTTAGAGGTTGGAATTATGGCAGGATGCACCATTTCTCCACTGGCTTTTACCATGGCAATGGAAGTAATCATTAGGGCATCAAGATGGGTAGTAGGAGGAGAGCGCTTGGCTTCTGGGATGCGACTACCACCAATCAGAGGATACATGGATGACATGACAACCATGACTACAACAGTAGCCTGCACTAATCGGTTATTGGGGAAGTTAACAGATAATATTGAATGGGCACGAATGCAATTTAAGCCCTCTAAATCAAGGAGCATCTCGATAGTTAAAGGAAAGGTAGTAGATAAAACATTCTTCATTAATGGTGAGGCAATACCAACAGTTTCTGAGAAGCCAGTGAAGAGTCTTGGGAGATGGTACGATGGGGATCTAAAGGACACAGTTCGAGTGGGAGAAGTTAGACAACAAGCAGTGGAAGGGTTGAAGAGCATAAACAGCTGTGCTCTACCAGGCAAACAAACTCTGGTGCTTTCAGTTTGGTCTACTGCCGAGGTTGCTGTGGCCACTGACTGTGTACGAGGTTTCTTTGACAACAGTGGATAAGCTGGAAGCGTTAATAAGTTCATACATTAGGAAATGGTTGAGAGTTCCACGCTGCCTTAGCAGAGTGGGACTTTATAGTAAAGGAATATTGCAGCTGCCAGTCTCTGCTTTAACCGAGGAGTTTAAATGTGCCAAGGTCAGAATGGAAATGACCTTAGTAGAATCACGCGACAAATGTGTAAGGGAGGCAGCCCCTGTGTTAAAAACTGGTAGAAAGTGGTCAGCAAAGAAAGCTGTAGTAGAGGCAAAGGCTGACCTTCAAATTGGGGATATCGTGGGACAGGTACAGCATGGAAGAGGGGGTTTTGGGCTCAGTTTAGCTCCTCCTAAATGGCACAAGGCAGGCCCAGCTCAAAGGAGGAAGCTGGTAGTCAACGAGGTGCGAAAGCAGGAGGAGAGGATGAAGTGTATAAAGGCCATTTCCCAGGCCAAGCAGGGAGAGTGGATGAGATGGGAGAGTGTGGAACAACGCAAGATGGGCTGGCAAGACCTTTGGTCAATGGAAGAGAGTAGGATCAGTTTCCTTATTAGGTCAACATATGATGCCACATTAAGGCACATTTTGACAGGATGTAAGGTGGCTCTTAGCCAAGGTCGGTTTACTTGGCGCCATGACCAAGTACTGCGATGTTTGGCTTTAGCATTGGAAGGCAAGCGTAGTATGACCAATAAGTTGCCGCCTGTTCTAGCAAAACATTACACGCAGAAGACAATATTCCTCCGCCCAGGCGAGCAACCACCAAGAAAAGGTGTTAACACCAATTCTCGGCCAGGACAACTGGAAGCTGCTAGGGACTGGAAGATGCTGGCTGATCTTGATCAACGGCTTATTTTTCCACCTGAGATTGCCACCACTAACCTACGACCAGATATTGTTTTGTGGTCTGGATCAGCACGCATTGTTCAACTGATAGAGTTAACAGTGCCATGGGAGGATGCGGTAGATGAGGCATATGAGAGGAAGAAACTGCGGTATGCTCATCTGGCCACTGAAGCAGAACAGCGAGGATGGAGAGTCCAGGTTTATCCAGTGGAAGTGGGTTGTCGAGGTTTTGTGGCACACTCTACAACCCGGTTCCTCAGAGACGTCGGATTCAGTGGCCAAGAGTTGCGTCGCACAGTAAAGAACTTATCTGAAGCAGCAGAGAGGAGCAGCAACTGGCTGTGGTTGAGACGGAAAGATTCTAGCTGGCTGTGTACAGGCCGCCACGCTACGGTTTCGTAGAATTCTTGAAAAACTTGAAGAGTCTGTTGGTTTATTTGTATAGGTTGTATAGTATTTACAGTCATTACGTTCCTGTGTATATTGCGTGAATGACGGGTGGTTGGGCAGATATTGTGTTTTTGCGGTAGGTGGTATGCCATACGGAACCGTTGCCACTGAAACTGCATATTAACGCACCAGTGGGGCTCGACAGCCTTAGTCAAACGGGTTGGCGCGTATGGTTGGGTTGCGGAGAGATAGTGAGATTGTGGTTAGGTCTCAGCAGCAGGAGGGATGTAGAGGTCAGTAAGCTGGGCTGAGTTGAGTGGGGGACGGAGGGGGGTGACTCTGGGACGCCAGAGTCACTGTCGAGCCCTCTTGAGGTGTCGTGGGCTAGTCGACGAAACACTGAGGACGGAAGGTGCCCACTTGAAGACCCTAGAGATGTCCCCTACTCGGCTCAATCCAGACGGTTGTCGTGCTGGTCCACTAGGGAGACCACACTGTAGTTGCAGCCGTCGTGTGTGCTGATGCGCCAAGTACACTGCAGCCGTTAACGCCGGACAGAAGGGGAGTCACACCACCATATGGAAAGAAGCGTAAATGGATGGAGAAGCATAGTTTGCTGTAAAGCTACGTCTTAGTGTTGCTTATCTTGGCGAAAGCCGAGTACAAATCAGCATGAAGTTTTAACATCTACTCTCGTGTAATGGAAATCATTTATACAGGAGCAGATCGTAGAAAAGGTAGGCAGTTCAATCAGTTTGTGTGAATGGGGACTTATCCGTGCTGGTGATGGTGGAGGGGATCCGGGCTGGTGATGATAGTGGACAACGCTGGTCGGGGATGAAGACGGTAGACTGGACAAAGACAGGAACAGAAGAGGATCCGGATAACAGAACAGACGAAGACAGGATAATCCGATGAGTAGTACATGAAGGGTGGGTAGTCAAACTCTTGGTGAGTAGACGAGACTAGACAATCTTCTTCTTCTTCTTCTTTTATTTTATTGGCGGTTGGCATACCGAGACCAGACAATGAGGGAACAGAAGGTGAGTGTATGTAACCAGTGGGGATAATGAGGTTCAGGTGCGGGTGATTAAAACTCAGGTGAGAATGAACGAGTGGGTGGAGTGTGATGATTCGGTGATTGAGGGAGTGACCTTTGGCTGAGTCCGTGACAGCATTACAGGCCCTGTTTACACATACATGGTTATTTAAAAAAATGGAGACATTTCCCTTCGTTTGTGCCCTTCGTTTACACGCAAACGGAGAATTTGCCTCTGAAAAAGATTCTTTCTAAAAACTCTGGCCAGAGTGGAGATTTTGGAAGAGATTTTGTTTGCATGTAAACTGAGAAAAACAGGGTTTTAGGCAGCGGACGTCACAGTATGCGACAGAACTTGCACCTGCGTCAAAAGTGCAACCTATGTATACATTTTCATGGTAATCATGGATGCATTCAGAGTAGCAGTCGCATTTATGTTGGTGCAAACCCTTTTCGTCTGTTTGGATTTGCAAATACAGCTGCTCTATTATGTCGAGGTGTTGTTGCTATTTTCGGGATTCTGATTGACTAACGTGGGCTTGAGCTTCTCGTTACACTGCCACCTACAGGTTTGACATGCTCTTGACGGCATATATACACGGGTTCGTGTAAATGAACACTTTTCTGAAAACTGACAGGTGTGCACGATGTTATTTTTGAAAACGGAGAGGGTGAAATGTCCGTTTATGAAAATAGCCAACCACATGTAAACGTAGCCACAAGCAACATGCATTACATAATCAGATTACTTTTTGATCTAACAAGTAATGCATTAAGTAATGTGCATTACGTAATTAGATTACTTTTTGATCTAACAAGTAATTAATTGCAAGAAATGTGCATTACATAATCAGATTACTTTTTGATATTACGAGTAAAGTAATGCATTACAAGTCACATACATTATGTAATCATATTACTTTTTTGATGTTAATGCAAATAACATTGTAATAACACAAATAGATTTATTTACAGTCAAAAAACGGTTATTGCAGATTAAGTATTTTCAAAAACAACATTCACAGTATAATTATGAATTGTAGCTGAAATATAGCCATTGATGCATGAGGTCCACTATAGTGGACAGATGATTAATCAGAATTTTCTCCCAATCTAAAATCAAAACTTGAACAATTTACCTGTGATATGACTCCGTAGATATTGCTTGATGCTACAATTATTATTATTTTTTTTCCTGACTGGCTATTGGCCATCTTGGTTTGGAGGGGGAAAAAATCAACACACAACACAAAAATGATTTTATACGTATTCATTTCTTTCCGAAAAAAAATAGAAAAAATACTGTAATGTATTTCTGATCATTTGTTGAAAAAAAAAAAATCAGTATGCAAAGAAACTCTTAACACTTCAATTTACATCAGCAATTAAAAGGGCTCTAAGCGATGTCACGCGTTATTTAGGCCAAAACATTTTTTGTCACATACAGCAAACATCTCCTCAGTATCCGCTAGCTGCCTGTCCCCTGAACACACTGTAAAAAAACGGTCTTTGCAGACACCCCAGGCTCCACACACGGCAACAAAAACAAACTGGGCTAACCTGCACCCCGAAACATAACAAACTGTTCCAGCCAATAACCGACAAGAAGGGTTTAGGGGGTTAGTGCGCGGATGAGGAGGAGGGAGGGTCTAGCTAGCCTCCGTTTTGTTTGACAATACTTTAAACGTCAACAAGAAGTGACATCACCCGACATCGCTTAGAGCACCTTTAAGCTGATTAAATCCTGTGTTATTTGGTGATTGATCGTGCTACTTATAGGGCCAAAATGGGCTTGTTTCTGCACATCAGACTGGCTATCAAAATGGCATATCTATTGCTGCTTGACGACATTGCCGAGCGTGCTCTGAGAAGGGAACGCATCTTTGAGGACCACGTTGATTTATTTGCGGAGACTGACGAGTACTTGATCGGACGAATTAGGCTTCCAAGACACGTTTTAATGGAACTGTGTGATACTTTGGAGCCAGAGCTGCGAAGCCATACCCAACGGTCCAATCCCGTACCACCCCATGTGCAGGTACTTTTTAGCCACTGGGACATTTCAGCGGGAGTTACCAGACCGGGTATATCACAGCCATCTATCAGCCGCGCTCTCCTACGAGTTGTGGATGGAATAAATCAACTGGCCACACAATATATTTTTTTCCCCTACACAGCGCAACAACAGCTGCCGGTCAAGAGAGGGTTCTACTCTATTGCGGATCTGCACAATGTAATCGGGGCAATAAACTGCACTCACATGCGCATTAAGGCACCCTCACCAGACCCATTCCCATACCTCAACTGCAAGCAATATCAATCAATGTACAAGTGATCTGCGACTCTGTCAACCATCTCTTGAACAAGGTCTCCCGCTTCCCAGGAGGTGCACATGATTCTTATATTATGCAGAAAAGTTCTGTGGGAATGCGCCAGGAACAAGGAGCTGCTGGAGACGCATGGCTCATTGGTAAGCATCGTTGAGTAATTTCAAATTCCAATTTTTGGTTTCAAAAAGTGGGTTCCTTCATTAATTACTTGTTTCATTAGGAGATCGGGGGTATGCCCTTGCACCTTGGCTAATGACGCCACTAACAAACCCTCAGACGCACCAAGAGGCCTCTTATAACCAGAGGCACACACGCACCCGCTCCACCATTGAGCGAACCATCGGTATTCTGAAGGGACGCTGGATGTGTTTGGACACAGCAGGTGGTAAGCTGCTTTACAAGCCAGAGAAAGTGAGTAGAACTACTTGTTTTATTCAGGTTTGAAAAATGGAGAAAATGTTGTTGTCACAGTCATCGTCTGCACCAGTCTGTCTTCGTCTGCACTACACTTCCCAGAATCCTCCTTGTCTCCACACCTGAACTCACTCCCTCAATTACCCACCTGTTCCTCGTCTTCATCATCCGTGTCTCCTGTCTTCACCTTGTTATGTTTGATTTGTGCTTGTATTTAGTTTACTTCAGTTCAGTCAGTCTTCAACGGTTCTTGTTATTGTTGAAGTGTGTGTGTTAACCTTCTGCATGTCAACCCGTACCTGTTTGTTGTTTTGGATATTTAGTAAAAGTCTGAATTGTAGCCTTTTGACTCAGTCTCTTCTTCAACCCGGACCACAACCGTGACAGTTGTAGAATAATTTAATTCCAACAATTGGAATAAATTTATTTTATTTATTTTTTCTAGCTTTTGATCATCTCTTCACCGTTTTTAGGTTTGCAGAATAATCATGGCCTGTTGTGTTACACAGCATCGCTATGAAGCGTGGTGTTCCACTTCCACTTCAGCCACCACACCAGGATGTGCGTCCTGACCCATTGCTGGGACCAGACAACAATTTCTCGTTTTTGATTTGTTTTGTCCTTTAAATACCACAAATTAAACACAAGAAATGACACAGGATTCAGTGCGCATTCTTTCGTTTTTTAAATGTATGTTTATGTCTTTGAGTGTTTCTGATATTGTGGCTCGAGTAGAAGCGATTTCACAGAGACTTTGCGCAATCTGCTCCTGGTTATCCAAGACCGCATCGGCGATGACACGTGCAGTTGGACGGGACCTGGGAGCACGTACAGAGGCAGGCCTACTGCAGGAAGGCCGAATGGTGTCAGGTTCCTCTTCACAGAGGGATTGCCTGGATTGGAGATCTGTAAAAAAACAAAAACGATACTAAAACTAAAACAGTCACAGTGCACTGTTTTTTTTTTTTTTTTTTAGATGTTTCAGTTTGTTCAATATAGGCCTACTGCAAAAGCAATAGGATTTCAAACTGAATAAACTAGGAATTCAGGTGAGCACCCATTGGAAAGGAATTTTACACCAGTTTGTCAAACCAAATGTGCGCCTATGTGACTGTGAATGGTTTCACTGTTGCTTTCAGTTAAATTATGGCATAAATTGTAAAAATTCAGAAAGACTTGCTTACCGTCTGATTCACTGGTGGGAGATGGCCTTGGAGGATATGTGTCACGGTGCGTGTGGGAATAATTCCGTGGATTCCAGTGCAGAGCGAAAGAAGTGTTTAATGAAGATAAAACATAAAATAAACAAACCAAACTACATAGACCAAGGCAGGCAAGGCAAGGCAAGGCAAGGCAAGGCAAGGCGCAAACACAAACACAACGTAACAAATACAACGAACGAGCACAGGACAGCAAACACAGGAAGACTAAATAGGAAGGCAAACAAGGAGGGTAACGAGACAGACAGGTGGAGCAAATCAACCAATAATCAGATAACAAGAGGGAGGGGTCAACAATGACGAGAGCACATGGCTCAACATAACAAACACCCATGTGCAACACAAGACCGGACAGACATGTGACATAACCCCCTCCCTACGGAGCGGCTACCAGACGCTCCATCAGGCCAAGGCGGGACAGGAAGGAAACATCAGGGCGGGACGGGAGGGACAGACCAGAAAAAAAAAAAAAAAGGAACAGACTAGGGCAAAACAGAGTTCATCGGGTGGCCAGGGCGAAACAGAGTTCATCGGGCGGCCAGGGCGGTGAAGACTCCTCGGGCGGCCAGGGCGGTGAAGACCCCTCGGGCGGCCAGGGCGGTGAAGACTCCTCGGGCGGCCAGGGCGGTGAAGACCCCTCGGGCGGCCAGGGCGGTGAAGACCCCTCGGGCGGCCAGGGCGGTGAAGACCCCTCGGGCAGCCAGGGCGGTGAAGACCCCTCGGGCGGCCAGGGCGGAGCGGACCCCTCGGGCGGCCAAGGCGGTGATGCTCTCTCAGGACCAGACACCGGCTCAGGACCAGACACCGGCTCAGGACCAGACACCGGCTCAGGAACAGACACCGGCTCTGGCACTGGAACAGGCACTGGCTTTGGAACAGACATTGGCTCCAGCTCTGGAACAGGCACTGGCTCTGCCTCCGGCTCTGGAACAGGCATTGGCTCTGCCTCCGGCTCTGGAACAGGCATTGGCTCTGCCTCCGGCTCTGGAACAGGCATTGGCTCTGCCTCCGGCTCTGGAACAGACACTGGCTCTGGAACAGGCACTGGCTCTGTCTCCGGCTCTGGAACAGGCACTGGCTCTGCCTCTGGAGCAGCAGCCACCGGCTCAGGAACTGCAAACACCGGCTCAGGAACAGTCACTAGAACAGATATGGTCACAAGGACAGACACAAACACAGAAACAAACACTGGGTCTGGAACAGACATTGGCTCCAACTCTGGAACAGGCACTGGCTCTGCCTCCGGCTCTGGAACAGGCACTGGCTCTGCCTCCGGCTCTGGAACAGCAGACACTGGCTCCGGCTCTGGACCAGGAGACACGGGTATGTCCAGGATCCGAGCCAGACGCTCCAGATAGTCCAGGTCCAGAAAGGCAGACGGCACTGGCTCTGCCTCCGGCTCTGGAACGGGTACTGGCTCTGCCTCCGGCTCTGGAACAGGCATTGGCTCTGCCTCCGGCTCTGGAACAGGCATTGGCTCTGCCTCCGGCTCTGGAACGGGCACTGGCTCTGCCTCCGGCTCTGGAACAGCAGACACTGGCTTCGGCTCTGGGACAGGAGACACTGGCTCCGGCTCTGGGACAGCAGACACAGACATGTCCAGGATCCGAGCCAGACGCTCCAGATAGTCCAGGTCCATGAAGGCAGACGGAACGTGAACAGTCTCTGACTGGGCAGACGGGACGTGAACAGTCTCTCGCTGGGCAGACGTGACGTGAACAGTCTCTCGCTGGGCAGACGTGAGGTGAACAGTCTCTCGCTGGGCAGACGTGACGTGAACAGTCTCTCGCTGGGCAGACGGAACGTGAACAGTCTCTGACTGGGCAGACGGATTATGTCTCCTTCTCCGTCCCTTTTGACGGATCTGTGCAGACTCGAAGTTGGTTAAAACCATAGACGGATTCCCAACGCTGGACGGATCCGATGACGATGATCCCATTCCAGGAGAGACCAGTGAGGAAGACTCAGCTGCCCTCCTCTCCTCATTCCTCTGGGCACACAGGGAGAAATATTTAAAGAGAGAAATTCCATTCTCCCTCTCAGCCGGACAAAGTTCGCTCCGCGGAATCCACATGTGGCTCGTTCGTTCTGTCACGGTGCATGTGGGAATAATTCCGTGGATTCCAGTGCAGAGCGAAAGAAGTGTTTAATGAAGATAAAACATAAAATAAACAAACCAAACTACATAGAACAAGGCAGGCAAGGCAAGGCAAGGCAAGGCAAGGCAAGGCAAGGCGCAAACACAACGTAACAAATACAACGAACGAGCACAGGACAGCAAACACAGGAAGACTAAATAGGAAGGCAAACAAGGAGGGTAACGAGACAGACAGGTGGAGCAAATCAACCAATAATCAGATAACAAGAGGGAGGGGTCAACAATGACGAGAGCACATGGCTCAACATAACAAACACCCATGTGCAACACAAGACCGGACAGACATGTGACAATATGAAGCTGTTGATTAGGGCCCTGGTCAGAGTCCAGTTGCTCCACTGTTGGCACACCTGAGAGTGCCGTCTCACCAATAATGGCCCTGATGCGCTGGTCAATCTCAGATAACTCAGGGCCTGCATGCCCCCCTCCAGTGGTCAGCATATGTCTCTTATGTTTGGCAATGGATTTTTTGGTCTCTGATTTTAAGTCAAACCATTTCTTTTTTACATCTTCAGTTGAGCGACGTTGTCCAGAAACAGTTCACGGAATCCGTGATTTCCTTCCATGCCTCCGTTTTGTTGGTGGCTTTAAAACCACTGGAAACACTACTAAATATTATGACTTTTTTGGCATTTACCTGTTGCAGTAGAATTTCTATTTCAGAATTACTGAAGTTCTTTTTTCATTTGGTGATTGGTGATCACCATCTGTGCATCTTTTGGACATTCTCCAACTTTTCTTGCACACGGCCCTTAAGTGTCATGTCCTTATATGGGAACTTGTGGGGCGTTTTCATATGCTAATTAGGAACAACTGGCACGCGGTTTCAATTACGACGTGGGATTCATTGATCCTGAGAACACAGGTGCGAAAAATTCTGTTGTTTAAGAACGTCATGAATCCAACGTAGACTTTTCTTAGGAAGTTTAAGAAGTCCAAATTTGGCTTGTACTCAACCCTCTCATGATTCTTGCACACCTGGTGACCTTCTCATCGATATGTGCCTCGTACATACTTGAGTACATTATGACCTCCCTTTTACATAAAGGAGCTTTACCATTCCTGAGCTATTGGATGGTTCCTTTTTCTACCTGATGTAATTTTCTTTGGTCTTGGGAAATCCTTGACGGTTAGGATGTACAGTTCCACATGCCAAAACTTTAGTTTGTGTTATTTAACTTTATGTAACTATATGCAGAGGTGTCAAAAGTATTCACATTCGTTACTCAAGTAAAAGTATAGATACTAGGGTTTAAAAAGACTTCTGTAGAAGTTGAAGTATCAACTCAGGCTTTTTACTCAAGTAAAAGTGTAAAAGTACTGGTTTCAAAACTACTTAAAGTATAAAAGTAAAAGTAATGCAAGGAAAAAATGCCATTAAGGACAAAAGCTTAGGCCGCGCCACAGGGGCCTATTGCACTACCACCTCCTCAAAAACATTTTTCTAAAGGCCATGACTATAACATTATATTAAAATGTTAATGTTAAAAAATTTGGGATGCACTACCTGTTTCAGCCGCATATATGCCCATAGAAAATGAATTTCAGTCCAATTTCCATTTTAGTAAAATGCAAATACATTAAAGAACCATATGTGTGTACTACTGAGCATTAACGTGTGTTTCATGGAGAGGAAGATATGATGACTCGTTGCCTACAAGTATTGTAATAGTGCAAAAAGTCAAACTTCAGAGGCATGTTATCATCGAAATGGTATATGTTTATACTTCTCTTTAAGGGCGTAGGTTTGATTTTGATATTGGTGGGGACTGGGGACATCCACAGAAGCGGAGGAATCAGGAAATTAATAGGATAATGTATTAAGGTTTTTATATTGACCTTAACAATACGTTAATTCATTAATTCTGTAATGTTACACGTAACTAATAAAGCCAAGGAGGCAGTTTAACAGAGACTTAACTTCACTCCGTTCATAGTGCAATGCAATAGTGCAATGTCTTGTTCCTTGCTTTTTGAATCATGTTACTTCATGATATTGGAGAACTACATGATATCATGACATTACAAATATTAAATAAAGTATGCATATTGTGCAATACTCCAAGTAAGTAACTAAACTAAACACACTAACTAAAGTTAGAAAAATTAAATCATAATCAACCACCCCTTTAATCACACTGGCTTCACGGCAGGCTGTGTTGGCTGTAGTCAGATGAATTGAGCATATTGTTACATATTGTGCCTTTAAAACTCTTAAATGCAAACATATTTTGTTAAAAAGTATCAAATGCACAGTCTACTCTGTACATCTGGAAGAAATTAAATTAATAAAAGTCAACTTTTAAAATAAGTTTTTTTTCTTCCATGTGTTACCTTAAAGGTGCTCTAAGCGATATTGGGTGACGTCACTTCTTGTTGACGTTCGAAGTATTGTCAAACAAAACGGAGGCTAGCTAGACCCTCCCTCCTCCTCATCCATGCTCCTCATCCATGCACTAACCCCCCCCCCATCCCCCAAATCCTTCTTGTCGGTTATTGGCTGCAGTGTTGCCAGATGTACGATAATTATCGTATTTGTACGATAATTTTGACCTCTGTACGATGTACGATCAATAATGAAAAAAATCCCATAATGTATGATAATTTCAGAGTTTTCAGTCGTTCGTCCAAACACACATCCTACCGCTTCTCTCTCTGACCCAGAATCATTTCGCAGGCTCGCCTGCCTGCACGCAAGCACGTATACACACACACACACACACACACACACACACACACACAGGCACCACACGGTGTCGCCCGGCCCGCACGTCAATAAAACCGAACACCAACCCAAAACCAAACAATCCATCCTACATGTTGGGATAAATAGCTGTATTCTGCACGTTTACGTCGTGTACGATAATTTTCTTCCAAATACGATAATTTTGAACTCCTGGTACGATAATTGGACATTTCCAATCTGGCAACACTGATTGGCTGGAACAGTTTGTTATGTTTCGTGGTGCGGGTTAGCCCAGTTTGTTTTTGTTGCCGTTTGTGGAGCCTGGGGTGTTTGCAGAGGCCGCGTTTTTTTACAGTGTGTTCAAGGGGACAGGCAGCTAGCGGATAGTGAGATGTTTGCTGTATGTGACAAAAAATGTTTTGGCCTAAAAAACGTGTGACATCTCTTAGAGCACCTTTAATGTTGGATAACATGAACAAGCACAAAGGCACGCTGTAGGGATGGGCGATACCAATTATTTTATTTTCGATCCAATACCAATTATTTTTAAGACCAGTATCATTGATTTCGATTCCAATACTTCTGTGAAATATTTAACAAATTATTTTTAATTTAATTTTTAATAAAAAAACGGTTACACTTTATATTACGACCCGCAAACAACTGCGTAAGTAAACCGAAATTACGGTGTACGTTTCTGTAATTATAGTGTACTTCCGTGTAGGTATAAGGGAACAATATGTTAAGTTTTGGGTAATAAAGGGGTAACAAGCAGATATACAACCTGCAAAGAACTTCGTAAGTAAACCGAAATTACGGTGTACGTTTCTGTAATTATAGTGTACCTCCGTGTAGGTATAAGGGAACAATATGTTAAGTTTTGGGTAATAAAGGGGTACAAGAAGAAAAAGAAAAAGAAGAGCATGAAAAGAAAGAAGAAGAAAAGCAAGAGAAGCAAATAAAAGGGGGGGGGGGGTATAATGTGTTTGTTGTTTGAGTATACTGTAGAAATGACAATGTTTTATTCAGATGAAAAAGTGTTTTGAATTTTTTTTGTAAAATAAAAGTCAGAAATTAAATGGGATCCTTTATTGTATATTTACTGCACTTACCCTGTAACTACACAGTACAAGGGGGTAACAAGCGCCACTTTAATTTACAGCCCGCAGGAGTTACACTTACCCTATAAATACACAGTTGAAACGGGTAACAAACACTGCTTACTATGTAACAATACGAAACAACACTATTTGCACAGTAATTACAGAGAAAGGTACTCTTATTAAGAAAACAAAACAAAAAAAGTTTTAATTACACAGTATATTTGCCCTGACATTTAAGTGTCATTGCAATACAATGTGATGAGGTAAGTACTAAGTACTACATGGTATGTTCTAAATTAAAATCATAGCAGAAACTAATTTTTTTGGCTTAACATTAAGTAGTTTAGTAAGAAAAGCCAATAAATTCAACTTTTATCATACTGTCACTGTGTATGATAATATATATACACGTTTAATTTACAACCCACAGATGTCAAAATTACCCTGTAACTACATTGCACAAGAACATGTTTTGCCAGAAATGTGATAAAAACTTTTATATACAACAGACGCACAATTTTTGCCTGGAATATATTAACAGAATAGGTACCTGTTAGTTTTAAAATAATTACATTATAAATAATTTGCTTGTATATCTGGTTGTACCCCTTTATTACCCAAAAATGCCTACACGGAGGTACACTATAATTACAGAAACGTACACCGTAATTTCGGTTTACTTACGAAGTTCTTTGCAGGTTGTATATCTGTTTGTTACCCCTTTATTACCCAAAACTTAACATATTGTTCCCTTATACCTACACGGAAGTACACTATAATTACAGAAACGTACACCGTAATTTCGGTTTACTTACGCAGTTGTTTGCGGATCGTAATATAAAGTGTTACCAAAAAAACTTTTGTTACATTTATTGAAACTGACTGAACATTAATCGAATAAACACACACACACACACACACACACATATATACCGTAATTCCTCAAATAAAAACCGGTAGTCAATTAAACGCCGGGCCTCTGATAGTGGCCGGGGGCGGGGTCAACACAGACAAATAAAGGCCGGTCCGGGGGAAATTTATAGTGTTGATAGGTAATCTCCTGTGCCTTTCATATAATGACATAACGTAACATACTCATTTTGCACTAGATATTTTCCTCTACATCTCATCATCGATGTGGGCACTCTCTGCATCAGCTGACCACTGAGGAGCGGATGTACAGTGACGCGACATAACTGCCAAATTCAAACTGTGCTTTCGCGCTATAGCTGGCGCTGAGCTAAAGACGGACTTTCAGCGCTTCATACCGTTACCATATATCACAACTATTCAGTGTTTTTAACCACATCATGTTTATTTTAGGTTTCAGACATTTAAATACATATACTTTATAGAAAAACAATACATTTATAGTTTGTAAAATACACAAGGTGTATATGGAAGCAGCAATAACAATTCATTCAAATATATTTGCCGAGGTGTTTTATTCATATCAGATACACAGTGTAAGTAACTATTAAGTTTACTCTATTCTTCTCCCAGTTCACCGGCCACTTACTTTCATGTATTTCGGGAGAAACTGATGAATTCACGTGCTGTAATAAATCCAACAGACAGGAATCTCTGAACTGCGGCCCAAACAAACATCTCACGTTACAGATCAAGATTATTCATAACGTTAACGGTTTTTAAACGACGAAACAAACTCTCTTACGTGTATTTGAGAATCGGAATAGAAGATAGTTAATGACATGGTAGGCATGTTTGTTAATATTTAGAAATAAAAGTGCTACATCTGTCATACAGCGCTATTTTGGCTGTGGTGAATCACATGCCAAGCATGACGCGTCACCATGGAAACATGGCGGGCGGGGGGATCGCGATGCCGTCTAGTTATGTCTGTCAGCCATCGCGATAGATGATTGCATCGTCTATCGGCCCAAATCCTATTATTTATCAAAAAGATGGAATTAGAAGTAAAGGCCTGCCTCTAATAAAAGCCTGCTTCAAATAAAAGCCGGTTACCTTCTGCAGTTCAGGTAAATAAAGGCCCCGGTTTTTATTTGAGGAATTACGGTATATCCTGCTAATTTGCTGAGAGATGGGAAGGTTTGTTCATGATTTCTCCACCAAACTAATTGTGTTATTGCTTTAATCTTTATTTTTTTTAATTGTCAATGTGAACTGTATTATTAACTTACCATTGTGTTATTAAATGTATTTCACCAATACATTCAGCTCTGAATTTTTTCATCTTTTATATTTTTTTCTCACGTAAATGTATATGCACTTTTGTGTTTTTAGACAGCAGCGTGTGAACAGGACTTTTAATTTGGTCTCCAAATGTGACGTAATAAGGCTGCGCCGCGCTCCTGCATCTGTTGTGATTCGGCTGGAGAAAGGTTTGTGTTTTAAGATGTTTAACGCGATAGAAACCGTTTAATTGTCTTCAAAGGTTTACAAGTTACGCCCGATGAACTAGGCATCATTAAGTTTAACATTGCATTGCTTTATCTAACATTTATTAACGTCGTGTGAGCAAAGTAACAATGAAAACTCATTCAATTCGGTCGCTGGCGAGCAGTGAATCAAATACTTTTTCCAAATGATTCAGTGATTCGAAGCGTTATATTTCTATTTATATCTCTATTTCTATATATCTCTATCTATATTTCTACAAATCATTAAATACTTAAACTGCCTAATATATTAAGTGTCTTTATAATTTGCATTCTTTTATTATTTTGTAGTGCTAATTTCGAGTGATTTTTTTTGTGTGTCTGATTTAAGTACATTAACTCTTGACTGACTCTCTTACTAGTTTGCTGAACTACTGAACTAGAGCTGATTGAGATGCACACAGAGATTTAGTTTGGATTTATTTTTCTTTCTGTTTATTATTCTCATTTTAAACAGGACAAATACACAGAAAAACTCCTGGTGAAGTGACTGAGGTCCACGTGACTCACTATTATAAAGATGGCGTTTATTAAAGAGGAGAGTGAAGACGTGAAGATTGAAGAAACATTTAGTGTGAAACAAGAAGAAACTGAGGAACAAACAAAGATGCCGTTTATTAAAGAAGAGAGTGAAGACATGAGGATTGAAGAAACATTGACAGTGAAACATGAAGAAACTGAGGAACAAACAGGTTAGTTTCATTCTCAAAGCTGAACTCAACTGATCCCTATTAAAATGTCCAGCTCTACAGAAATAAATTATATTTCTTAGGGGTGCGCCGATCCGATACTCGGTATAATTTTTTGCCGGATCGGTTATCGGTCAGACGAGACCGATCCAAATCCGATATTTTATAGGGTTTCCCAGCAAGGTGCTCTCCTTGAAGTTTATTTCACATGTCAGTTTTGATCTGAAATAGAAACCAAACTTATACAACCATTTTGGAAGATAGGACAAGATAGGGCTGGGCGATATGGAGCAAAAAAATATATCTCGATATCTTTACAGGAAAAATAACCCCCCAAAAACTACTGCAAAAACAAATATGCCAAATACCACAGTCTTTTTTTTATTGAAGTGCAAAGAGGTAGGCAGTTCATGTAGGAACAAAGTGCTTCTGCGACATTTAAAAAAAAAAAATAATATAATGGAGCCAGTTGTCCTTTTTTTCTTTTAGACGAGTTCTGTAGCCTCCGGGCTGGTTGCGGGCGCCGCCATGTTGAATGAGACAACACGCGAGCAGTGTTGACAACTATTTTCAAAAGAAAGTAGCTAACGCCTTCCCTAAAAGTCGCTAAATGTTGCTAGATGACATCATCCGCCAATTAGCATATCCATGACGTCATCACGTTCTGCCTGCCTAATGTGTTTTCTCTCTAAATTCATGCTCACATTCTGTATTTTAATATAATATAGCCGAATGTCCAATAAAGCTGTTCTCATTTCCTATATTATTTTTGTCAGACAATAGAACAAGTAGCTATGATATAGTGAATGACTACATTTTTTTATATGTGTAAAATTAACTGAATTGAGAGAGTTTGGGAACTGGGTGAAAGCTCTGTGATAGTGAGTATTACAAGCAATAAGCAAAAGAAAGGAAATTAAAATGGTCAAACAAAACTTTAAATATAAAACAAAAGAGAAGCAGATAAGTGACAAGTCCGTGGAAAAACAAAAAAATGGCGCGCGCTCACCACATGAATGTGCTGCTGCTCGTCTCAGCCATTCACTGAACAAGGTAGACGCAGTTAGAGAGAGTGACGGTTGGGAGAAAGCAAGAGCTCGCGCTCGCAGAACAGTACTGGCAACATCTGGAGGTTACTGAGGTTTGTCTAAAAAGTCGCTAGATTGGTCACTAGTCGCTTTTTTGAAAAAAATGTCGCTAAAGGGGTCTGAAAAGTCGCTAAAATAGCGACAAAGGCGCGAAGTTAGCAACACTGCATGCGAGGGGAGGGGGAACAAAAGCAAGGGGGCGAGCACGAGCACAGCACAGAGAAGGCAAACAAGCAAAGTGGCGAAATCAGAATTAAATATAAACAATATATCGATATATACGATATGTCAAAATCCATATTGTGTTTAAAAAATATCTCGATATATTTTAAATATCGAGATATCGCCCACCCCTAGGACAAGAGAAAATTAACTGACGATTCGGTATCGTGCGCTGTCTGAGAGAGCACTTCTGTTGTGTGTCATTCAGCGCGAGACCACATTCAGTTATTTATTCACAACTTACTGGGCATAATAACGTGATAAACACTTTTTGAAGAGCCTCGTACACGGGCTTCTTTGACTTCTCCGCGTCTGACTCTATCTCCTCCGTGCTCTCTATATCCTGCCTTCACAAACCGCAAGTTATCGATAACGAATTGTGATTGGATGATAATTTTTTTTCGTGTGACAGAAACTACTACTTGCTTTTATATGATGATAACCTGTACCTAGCAAAGACCATTTAGGAAGGAAGAAATATGGGACAAAACATGATTTTTTTCTCTCTAATAAGTCGCGACAATAAAAATAGAGCTGAAAGACTGTCCCGGGAAATACAGGACTGTCCTTAGTTTATAACAACGTGACTTTCAAATGATGCTTAATTCAACCATTTGTAGGGCCCTATAAAATCCTTTTTTTTTTTTTTCAAATTCTGTTTTTTTTTCTTCCCAAATTCCGTTTTTTTCTGTTTTAATTTTTGCAAATTCCGTTTTTTCTGTTTTATTTTTTGCGAATTCCGTTTTTTCACCCTTTACTGTTATTTTAGTCGTAAAAAGAGTGTGCTTTTAATGTTAATGATTAGAATGTACACAAATAAAACAGGAATGACCTTAAATTTGAGGTAACAAACATCACATTTACTCAGTACTTTTCAGGACAAATACTGCATGATGCAAACACTGTACTCGAAGTACTTCAGGTAACAACAAAATATTAATGGTTATGAGCTTTAAATTGTCCAGTAAAATAAATTATATTAGTTTATATAGGTTTAAATAAAAGTCACACTCAGTCTCTCTCTTGCGCACTGTAAAGCGCGCTCTCGGACACACTCGGTCTCACTCGTGCAGTGTTGCTCGCGGAGTTCGCTTCACTTTTTTCCAGTCCGGCGCACCTCATAGACAGACGCGGTGTGCACGGAGGGGAGGGGCTGTGTGTGTGTGTATATGTGAGAGAGACGCGTGAGTGACAGAGACGGAGGGAAAGGAAATGCAACTGAAAGAATACACTGCGTGTTTTAAATAGCATTAAAAAAATGAATAACGAAACGGAATATGTGGTGGCCGGTGTTGATTCTGTGGTGCACCGCAACGAATTAGTCTATGTGTGGGAAACGCTGCATAAAAGTCACGTGGGAACTGCTCGGCTCGGTACTGAGGGCTTAGCGTCAAGTTTCTTAACTTTTTTGCCGACGAAAGCAGAGCCGTGGAGAGCCGCTTCGCCATGCTTTCATTGTTTTGAAGGGGGAGAGGCAGCTGAAATGACGGGAGGGGTTGTGTCGCCCAGATTTGCTTCCCCCGGTCTGCATTTTCCCCAGACATATGTTCTTCTCCGACACAAAAACAGAATTTCATTCCAAATATGTAAAATTCCGCGAAATTCCGCTTTATCACTAGATTCTGAGTTAATTTGCCAATTCCGCGATTCCGTCCACGATACTGTGATCGCGGAAATTATAGGGCCCTACATTTGTATTTTTTTAAGCCATTAAAGGGGCTATGTGTAGTTTTTAACGGCTTCTAGCGGTGATGTTTCAGATTGCAACCAATTTTTACAAGAGCGCTCGTGCGCGTGCTCGAACTCAAGAGCGAGCACTCATGGTACCGGCCACACTGAGACTTTCAACACACCGGAGAAAGCATCACAATAGGGATGAAAGCCAACTCCGGGTCTGTTTTTATACCTAAATATATACCTATACCTAAAACAAAGCGGAGGTCTCTCCATAATTCAAACGCTCTGCCGATGTTGATCCGTGTTTTCGTCCGAAGTTGATCCGATTCACGTTTGGCCTGACGAGCTTCAGCAGATAAAAACAAAAAAAAGTTTTGATATTTATGTGGAGTTTGTGTTGGAGTCTGTGTTGTGCTGGAGTCAGGTCGTTTTTTGGTGTTATCAGACTCTATGTAGTTAGCTGCAGTGCCGTCGCATAGTCTGTATATAAAAAGGAGAGAGGCTCGGGAGCGCGCATGCACGTCACATCCGATGGACTTTGCGGTAAATCCGACCCGGAGCCTTCACATAGAAATATGAATACTGGCCTTCAGAGGTAATGGCAAAACCCGACAAGTGGATCATTGTAATGTGTGATTACAACCCCTTCACACACAGGCAATAAAAAAAGGATTCATTTTAGAAGAAAAGCTACATATAGCACCTTTAAATCGTGGAATAGCCTTAATATAGTTTAATGCCATTTCACGATTTCAGTCTATATTAGGGATGGGACGGTATGAAAATTTCATATCACGATTATAGTGACCAAAATTATCATGATTATCAATATTATCACGGTTTTGTTAAAACGAGATGAAAGTGTTCAAAAAGAACTGATGCTCACACTGAAAACAGTTTTATATTTTAAAATCAACAAACAACAAATAAAACGAGCAGCTCTATGCACTTTTTTAAGGAAGATAATATTCTGTGGCATTTCCTTCCTTATAATGACCGTCGTCAATAGCAGCGCATTATAACACAGAGCACATCCATGTATCACAACGGACGCGCGCTCTCATTTCATCCAAATACAACTTGCCGTCTTGTGTCACCGTTTTTGATTGTATTGAAAATGAAATCAGAGTTGATTTATTGCTTACAGAGTTTGATAATATTGTTGTGATCCTCTTGTCTGGACGATTGTTTTGTATGCTGTTCAAAATGGATTTATAAATGGGTAAGATTTAAAACAATCTATCAATTCAATATGTCCCCTTAATTATGTGGTAAAAAAAAATCGGTGAAATAACTGTACAATGAATATACATTATTATCTCTTAAATGTCACTCTTAATAGTCTTGTTTGAACTTGTCTTTGGCTCAAAGCCACTTGCTGCGAACTTTTCTTCGCGGAAGCTTCACGTTTATTTCAAGTGAGTGAGAGAAAATATTTCAGCTCAAAACAACATTTTGTGCCCAATTATTTCCCAGACGTAGTTTTAGTATTGAGGTCAAAGTTAACTTGCCTTGCGTTCGCTGCAACAGTGTGATGGTCACACAGGACGACTCGGCAGATTTGAAGTGTTTCCCCGACTTTTTTTGTGCATGTTCTGCAGACAGGGTGACCATCCTCGATTAAGTTTCCCTCAGGATTTTTGTAAAAGCCAAAATATGACCACACCTCAGATTTGGTCCTCTTAAAAGGCTGAAATATCTCCCGAGCACGGTCACTGCCTTCCGCCATTCCTTCTCGAATAAAAAAAACAACAACCAACATTGCGCGCTGCTGGACTGTTGCTGGCTGGACAGGATATACAGTAAGTTATTAAAATCGCGATAATCAAATATGGTTTTAAATGATAATTAAATTTTAAACGATAATACTAACTATCAGTACATTTTATCGTGGTTTATAGTAATACCGTTAATCGTCCCATCCCTAGTCTATATATTGTTTAGTTTATGTTGTATATATGGATATCATATTAGGGCTGTCGCGATAACCGCAATATTGTAGTACCGCGTTACTGACAAGCCAACCGCAGAGGAATGCAAGCATTGCAACGCGTGTTTTCTTTTTTCATCCTTCTGGTTTTGAACTTCGTGCATGTGTATTTAATGTTAAAGTTTCAAGCACGGTAAACTTAACAATAATAATTGGGAATGTGCTAATTAGACTGGAGTGAGACCATAGACGTCTTTTGAGCTGTTGTGATCTTTTTTTGGTGCTCTAATGATGCGTGACAGTCACACAGATCGCTGTGAACCGATCACCTGTTCCGCTTTACAGCGCGACTAAAAACCATGAATGAACTCAGGACTCGACATTAACGCTTGTCCTGGACAAGTGGAATTTTTGAAAGGGCAAGTGAAAGATAATTTTACTTGCCCGACTAGGCGGTGGGCCGAGGGGGGATTTCGTGTTTTCAGACGATCTGTGGGGATGGATAACCCAGTTTTTTATATATAACCACTACACTTTTCAACAAAGCAAATAAAAATTGTTGCCACTCACATACTTTGCACATTACTATAATATCGGTAACTTTCTCCAGGTTATTTTCCCGGCGAATAGAGCAGGCGGCTACGTGTGGGGTCCGACATGTATGACGTATTTGTTGCCTTCATCCAATAGCGTGCGTAGGAAAGTGTCGGTGTTGATGACGCGTTTGTCAACACACTGGCGCGCTGATATGAAGTTGCTGTCTGTGCACATCTTTTCGAGAAGTGATTTTAGCCCAGGAAAGATTGAACTTGTTAACTCATTTTGCCCACTTATGCTATAATGCTACATATTCAGTTTGACACAAAATGTGAATGTAGAGGTAACGTTATGCATTCTCACTGTTTTTATTTTATGTAACCATCTTTTGTCATACGATGGACTGTCATTTCGTTGTAATCTTTAATAAATATACCGTTCTGATTTCACACATTTGATCCATGGTATTGCTTGGAAACACAACATCATAAAAACCATAGACATCTACAGTAGGATACAACGTTAAAATAGCCTAAATATAAAGTTATGAAACTTTACTTTGCCCTCAGCCAAAACGATTTGCCAAGGAACAAATTATAGACTAATGAGACCAAAGATCGCCCGTTAGATTTACACAAGCCGAATTATATATCATGTTTAACCACTAGACATATCAGAGCCAGCGGCAAACGTCAGAAGCACTAGCCGAGGTAAGGCTGTTCCAGGCAGGGTACATGAGTGCTAAGCGCCCGGATCTCTCACTCCGAAAACGTCAGATCAAAATTTTAAATAGGCTCTATCTTTATGAATAAACCATAGATTTGAGCTTTAGACAACTACATTGTCAACTGAAAAACTATTAAAACTACATTTCGTGACACAATAACAGTAGTATTTTGAAATTTCTAATTATATAATGGCCAAATACAACCAGAAACTAATTTTCAGTCTTGCTTGAGAAAAGTAATTGCTCGAGACCTGTTTTCAATTGTGTGGCGATTTGTACAGCCCCAAGCAGCACACGAAACACATTTTTCTCAATTCCCGGTATGAAAGTTATGGGAAAGTTGCCCTCCGCAATATGGCGGCACCGTTGACGTACGCTCCAGCGAGCAATTGGGAGTCTATGTATTTATTATGTCTATGATAAAAACGAGCCAGACAATACTCTTTTTCCCGCACATTTTTACTGTGGAAGAAATGGCAAAAACATGAAGTGCTGCATGCATATATGTGAGGGAAATGGACCCACCATTCCCTTCACAGACATAAGTTGGGAGAAATTTATTAAATCGGTGTTTCTGTGGAAAGACCTTGAATGCAGAGGAAGTCTTATAGCAGAAGAGGCAGTACAGGCATACAAGTTACAAAGCCAGGAACCTACAAACCAGTTAGGCAAACCAGCTAACATTGGCTACCACAGGGAGTGCTACAGCCATTTCACAAATATCACGAAGATAGAACGAGCACAAAGGAGAAGAGAAAAGGCAGGATTAGTTGAAGAAACTGCAAATGAAGGTTGGTATTATATTGTATAGACAGGAGGTGCAGTAAAAGACATACAGTGCAGTATTATATTGTATAGACAGGTGGCGCAGTATATTACAGTGCAGTATTATATTGTATAGACAGGTGGCGCAGTATATTACAGTGCAGTATTATATTGTATAGATAGGTGGCGCAGTATAAGACATTCAGTACAGTAGTATACATTTAAGAAAGTAGTATGTTTTACAGTAATAAATTAAATCTAAATGTGCAATGTATTAGCAGTAGCCTTATAAGAGCATAATAGATATAGATTTGCAGTATGAACAAACACATACAGTTATGCGCAGTGTAGTAGCAGTAACAGTATAATAGTACAAATAATATAGATATATACAGTGTATTAACAGTAATATAATAAAAACATCCTGCAAAAGTGTACCCTTCCAATTATGGCATTATTAACATCAACGAGGCCAGACACCTGAACGCTGTGAAACTGGTTTATTAACCATGTTAAGGGAACAGATGAAACCAATATATGGAGCATGAGTTTTCCCCTGCTGAAAGTTTCAAACCATTTTTCTAATCAGTGATGTGGGGAAGGGTGCAGAACCTCAATCTATTGTTTTGCACTTTTTTTAGTGGTTGAGGCAGAGGATGGTGAGGCAACTCCAGTAAAAACACGGGCTCTGAGGTCTAATGCCCGTGATCTCTACACGTCCAAGCAGGCCCCACACCTGCTTCCAGTACAATGCATTATTTGCAAACATGAGAAGTACAAGGTTCAGACACACAGCAGGAAAAGGGTAAAAGAAAAACTAACACAGTGTGAAACACTCCATGCCGGGAAATTGCTTCTCGCCGCTGAAGGGAGAAGGGATGAGTCTCTCCTTCTCCATATCCAAGACAGGGACTTGGTGGCTAGTGTAGCACGGTATCACTTCACCTGCTATCGAGATTATACCCGGTACCTGACCACACAAAAAAATGAGAGAACAGAAACAAACATCTATGAAAATGGATACAAGCACTTCTGCAAAACAGTCATTGAGGAGAGGCTTTTAAAACACCGCGAAGTGCTTCGACTGTCAAAGCTGAATTTGCTATTCAAAAAAACTGTGGAAGAAACAGAGGGAGTGAACATTGCAGCTTATAAGGCACATTCACTTAAGGCAAGACTTCAAAAGTCTCATCCCTTCTTGAAATTCCTGAAGGCATCCACAACCTATCTTGTATATGTGGACAATCTGTCAGCTGACGAGATTGTGCATGAAGTTGCGGTCTCCTCTGCTTCCTCCTCATCTGAAGAAAGTGAAGGAGAAATGACAAGTCAAGAAGCTATTGAAAATGCCACCATCAACACAAATGATTCTCGGGTGTTATATCATGCAGCAATGATACTCAAAGAAATCATTCAAAAGACATCAAAAAGATCACCAAAGCTTCCATGGCCTCCCACAGCAGGTGACCTCACACTGGAAAATGCCCTGAGTGTAGTGCCTCACCAACTTTTTAACTTTATTGCATGGACATCAGGAACGTCATTACAACCATCAGATGAACGTGTTGATGTCCCTTCAGAGGACAGCAGAAAGATAGTGTCCACTTGTCAGGACATTATTACCTTGGCAACCAGAGGACGGTGGCTTATGCCAAAACAGTGCTCACTTGCAATGGCAGTTCGGCATATGACTGGCTCTGCACAGCTTATAGGGTTGTTAAATGGTCTGGGTCACTGCTCATCCAATTCCCAGGTCCTTGAGCATGATACTGCCCTTGCTCACCTACAAATGGAGAAAGGAGACATATAAATCCCTGAAAACATCAGTGCTGAAGTGCCAGTGACTCTTGTCTGGGATAAAAATGACTTTGGAGAGGAAACTCTTTCAGGTAAAGGGACAACGCATAACACCAATGGTATAATAATTCAGAGGGCCATAAACAGTTATACAGCATCCTTACCAGACACATTACCCAGACAGAAAACACGAGAACGGTCTGTTCATCCTCCTCCACTGAATCTTACAACCTACACAAGAGGAAAGCGGTCTGGTCCACAGAATTTTGCATTGAAGATAGATCTCCAGCAGGACCAATACAGATATGCCCAAACTACCGGCAGAAGAATTGATGCTGCATTCTTTTTACTGAAAGTACCTGAGGCCCAGGGCAAAGTCCTTCCTGGATGGACAGGGTTTAATATCATGTTAAATGAAGACACAGTCCTACCATCTACATATGTTGGCTACCTGCCAGTGATTGACGCCAGCCCGACTGATCTCAACACTGTCCACACCATCCTGAGCCGCTCCATTGCCATTGCTGACAGCTTGAAACAAAAAGAAGTTGTTTTAGTTATGGATCAAGCCATATATGCCAAGGCCCAAGAGATCCGTTGGCAAACAAATTCTTACTCTGAGAGAATTGTAGTGAGGATGGGAGAGTTCCACACAGCAATGGCATATCTTTCATGCATAGGAAAGTTGTATGGTGATGCTGGCTTTCAGGACATCTTGATCGAGTCTGACCTGGTGGCAGCAGGCTCAATCGATGGAGTGATCTCCGGCCATCACTACAACAGGAGCATACGGGCTCACAAACTCCTGATGGAAGCACTCCAGAAACTGCGCTGGTGGGCATACTTGGACACACTGACACAAGAACAAAATGCAGCTGCTTTAAAAGTAACAACAGATATGCAGGATTGTTTTCCCTGTGAAGAGTTCAAGGTCATGCTAACATCAGACACATTTCAGCAATTACTGCAAGGTTATGAAGAATTTGTGGTGAAAAACAACTGTAACCACACATTCGCATTTTGGAGCACATACCTTGACATGATGGAAGATTTGCTTCTTTTCATCAGGGCAACAAGAGAGGGGAACTGGGCTCTCCATTTGTCCACTGTGCAAAGTATGCTGCCCTGGTTTTTTGCCTGTGACAAAGTAAATTATGCCAGGTATTTGACGGCATATTGGGCTGAAATGACCAACCTGGAAGACACACACCCTTCAGCACACCAGCAGCTTCTTTCAGGTGACTTTGTGGCACAAAGACATCAAAGTCATGGTTTCGCCGGCACTGCATGTGATCAAGTCATTGAGCAAACAGCCAATCGTGACTCAAAGACAAAGGGAGGCATCAGTGGGTTCTCTCTGAACAAGGGTGCAGTTCACCGCTGGACCCTAACACAACATGAGCGGGCAGCAATCACTTTTGAATGCAAAACAATGGCAGGAAAGTGCCCGGTAGGACGTCTTAACTCTGAGCTAGACAACACCCGAATGCAGAGAGATCAGGCTGATGTGATGAACATTGTGGCCACTATCCAAAATATGGTTAATCCTTTTGACCCATTGCTGGATGGAGAGTCTCTTTGTCACATCTCTTCTGGCCAACAGGCATCAGAAAATGTTGCCACAGATTTACTAGGGGCTTAACAAAGAGGTGTAATGGCAATTACTGAATTCTGTGAAAAAAGGATAGTCAATGGCGAAGCATCATTCCATGACCCTATAAAGAAAATGAAAATGAAAACATTCAAAGACACTGGCCAAAGTACAGTCACAAAAATTAGAGGAAAAGAAATCACCCTAACATCACATCGCAACTTGTTTGCAAGGCTAATTGTTGTGGGCAGTGTTAGGCAAATTAACATCGATGAAATGCTCACTTACAGTTTGGGTCCTTTTCCACAGTCAATTTCCAACTTTGATGGGTCTCTGGTCAAAACCAACAAAGCTAAGCTGATGCACATCTTGCTCGATGAGATCAGCCCGCCTGCAACAGTGAGTGACATTCCTGATGGCTCAGTTTGGATTTGGGATACTATGGCTCTGGTGCAACAACTAAAGCCACAGCCAACATTTGGGTTGTATGCGGATCATGTACTGAGGACATTAGTTCACTCAGCTAAGGCAACGAAGTCAACAGAGCTTCAACAGAGCTTCATTTTGTATGCGACACATACAGCGACCTGAGCATCAAAAATGCTGAGCGTAGTCGGCGCACAGAACAGGGCTACCAAAAAATCAAAATATATGGAGATGACCAAAAAACCCCAAAGCAGTGGAAAAAATTCCTGGCATGTGGCCAAAATAAAGAAAACTTACTGGAGTATTTCTTCCATTGGAGCTCATCTGCAAAGAACATAATTGACAATATAACCATCATTGTTGCACATGGAAGCAAGTGTCACGCAATTAAGATGAATGTGAGCTATACAGACCTTGAGATACTGGAACTCAAAGACCTAGAGACAAGTTAAGAGGAAGCAGACACCAGAATGATACTGCACGCGGTCCATGCAGCCAAACACAGCCGTGACCTGGTAATCAAGAGCCCAGACACCGATGTCTTTGTGCTGGCTCTAGCTTTCCATTTCCATACTGCCAAGGGGAGAGACACACACATTACTGACATTACCAAGCTACATGCACATCTTGGCGAAGACAAATGTGATGCCCTTGTAGGTCTGCATGCCTTTTCTGGATGTGACACTGTGAGCGCTCTGCATAAGGTTGGGAAAGCAAAAGCATACAAAAAACTAAGCTCAAAAACAGAATACATCACTATGTTTAGAGAACTAGGAACAAGTTTCACCCCATCACCAGAATTATGTGAGGCTCTGGAAGCTTACACGTGTGACCTATACGACCAGAAGGACTGCCAAGATGTCAATATTGCGAGGGCTAAACTGTTCAAATCAGGTAAATGTTCTGAGAGAGACTTACCTCCAAACAAAGACTCCTTGCATAAACGCATCCAGCGGGCAAGCTATCAGGCTGCAGTACACAGAAGGAGTCTTGAGTGCATGCCAGACATTCCTCCTCCTGTAAATCATGGCTGGAAGATGGTAGGAGATTTCTACGGAGTGGACTGGATGACACTTCCGCCAGCTCCAGAGGCCATACTGGAACTTGTGCACTGCTCGTGTAAATAAACAAATTGTGTTAAGGGTAGATGCACATGTAAACTGCCATGTACAAACCTCTGTCAATGTGTATTTTTTGAGAAGGACCTGTATATATATATATACACACTGTGTATATATATATGAGATTAGCTTGGTTTAGATTTTAGAATTAAAATGAAGGATGCATTAATCTACTAGTAATGTCGTAGTTTTGGTTTAGAGCTGTGACCTAACGTTAGACATGCTAGCTACTGCTAGTTAGCCAGCTGAAACTACCCTACTTAAAACGACACTAACGAGACGCTTACGTACGTTTGAACAACACAGTGTACAAAACAAAAAATTTTCATAGATATCATATTCTAATTAAATGAATACTTACAATCACAAAAACAATGTCCTTGGCGATTGTCACTGTGCTACCGCCGCAGATGCTGCTCGTGTCTGACAGCTGAATCATCCGTGTAACAGCTGTTCTAAATAAGCTACATCTGATTGGTTAATAATAATCCTATGTCAGTATCTTGCCACGCTATTGGCTCGACTGATATGGTAGGCAACCGCGTTTGCCTGCATATTTACGGTCGTGCATTATGATTTCGGGGGAAAATGTGCAATAAATGGGAGTGGCAACACTTTTCATATCGTTGAGAATAAAACAACCGTCCCATCTTTACAAATTCAGGTTCTCCCTCCATGGGGATCATCCATTTCGAAAAGTAAAGCAGATACGGGGCCTCGGCCCACCGTCTAGACTGGACAAGTAGCTTAACTTTAGTGACAAAAAATAACCAGGGAAGCATCGAAACGCAAGAATGATTGTTATTTTATTACATTCAATGTAAACAGCGATTGATAATGGGTAGTGTATTTCTGGTAACAACGTTGCGTTGTTTTTGTTCTATTTCACCGGCGAAAATAGTTTCAAAGGAAAGCAACAGCAGTGCGTTGTTTTGTTAATGAATGATTCAGCGTTTTGAACGAATCTTTTGTATGAATGACTCAATGATTCACTAATTAAGACGGTCTCTTGCCGCCACCTATTGGCGTTTTAGTTTCATGTTTATTGCCTTTTTTTATTTCAAACATTTAAAACAGGGGTGTCAAACTCAGTTCCTGGAGGGCCACAGCCCTGCAGAGTTTAGCTTCAACCCTAATTAAACACACCTGATCAGTTAATCAAGTCCTTCAGGCTTATTTGAAAACGGCAGGTGTGTGTGTGTTGAAGCAGGGTTGGAACAAAACTGTGTAGGGCTGTGGCCCTCCAGGAACTGAGTTTGACACCTGTGATTTAAAACATCAATCTCAACATTATTTATTGCAGTTGTAATTTTGCAGTGCAAATTATTTAATTTGATGGGTAACAGCCCTATAGTGTATTATTATATAACTTAATTTATTAATCAAATGTAAGAATTTGACATGAAAGATGATGCATACATTTAATAAGGTAATAAAAATCTCTTTATAAAAATAAATAACACTGGGGAAAATATCACAAATATGAAGATTTAAGTATGTAAAATCTGATATTGCTTCAGAATAAATATATTTACACCACCAAAAAAGCTTTCAGAACTTCTGGCTGTGTGTGAACTCCTAATTTAACTCTATCCACAAATTGAACAGAAATAAAAACAGACTAAGAAAAAACTGAATTTTTTTTTTTAATTTTTTATTTATACTTATTAAGTGCAAGTGCAACCATCATCAAAGTACTCTCGATATTTAAAGTGCAAACAGAGACCAGAGCCACAACTACACAGTCCAGAGATAGGTTTGATATTGGGAGGCTGGCTATTGTATGTAGCCTAATTTGCGTGCGTCAGGGAGCTCACGTTTTACTTTCGGATTCGTGATCGCGGGTTCTCCATGTATAGGGAGCGGCGGTGCTGAGCGCACATTCTACAAGATAAAACATTTATAAGACGATTGGGCTTTGTTGGGTAATGAATCCTCCGCCATCTTCACGCATGAGTGAACTGATTCCTGCTGCACTGTGTGCGACTGCAACTCGTGCTGGATGAGCAGAGCAGGCATTTACAATGTTTTTTGTTTTTATAAAAACGACAGTGGAGGCAGGACCGCGGTGGGCACCGTAATGTAATTTGAATGTAGCGGTGGAATATTTTATGGTAATTTCACCCTCACGCTCCGTCATGGCGTTATCATGAGACAGCTTTTCACTTGACGAGAAATCTCGTCACACCGCCCTCTCCTCCTCAGATTTTCTACTGAAGAAGCCCCCTTCGGCAACGAACGCAGCGTCTTGTTCCCTATTCAGAGAACATGGGTTACGCAAGTAACCTGAGATGTTCTTTCATAGTTTCACTCAATGATGCAAAGCAATGGGAATGATATACCACAATGGGAATGATATACCACACACGCCAAGCTAAGCGCTGCCAGATCTGGCCCAAAGAATTCTTCATAATTTTTCAATTCATAAAAACCAGACCAGACTCAACCAGGACCAAGGTGACTGGTTCACATGGGAAAAACCCGGAACCAGGAGACGTATCCAAATTCAGGTTAAAAAACTTTATAAAAGTGTACAAAGAGGACCAACCTGCCACAACACAAATGTCTTCCAAAGGGACTCCTCTAAAAGACGCAACACTCCTAGTAGAGTGAGCCAATGCCCAGAGGTGAAGGAAGCTTCCGCACTTCATAAGGCAAATAAATCGCGTCTCTCACCCAATGAAAAATCCTGCAGAGGCGGCAAGCCCAAAAGCACACAAATAACTGAGACGACTTGCTCCACTGGCCAGAGCGGTCCACATGTGAAGTGCCAAATAAAATGCATGTGCCTGGATTCATGCCTCTCACACTGTTTATTTAAACACGGGAAACACCTGATCCAGGGGATGAATATCCATAAGCCGCTCAGAAAATGCTCAAAGTTTAGAGGATTGAGAGTCACGAGGCTCGTCAGGCCACTCGATGCTGAGCTCGTCTTTGTAGCACATGCTAGCACGTCCACTAGGGTAGGCCACAGAAGGCCGCTAGGTGGTACAGCGTCGGCCGTAGTCCTAAAATCCTTTGAATCGGACAACGTTGTGTATAAAACATCTTCCATTCCAAAGGAAACGGTGTCGTATGCACTCAAAAAAATAAGCTGTTGAACCAACTTAATTAAATTAAGGAAAACATTTCCACGAAATTGAATTACTTTTTTCCAACAAAATCTAATTTGTTTGAAATGATTTGTTATAATCTTGCTGTATGAACTTAAATTAATTTAGTCAAGACTACTAAAATAATTGTCATTCCTACTAGATAAAGTTTTGTCAGGTTAACTAGATTTAATTTTTGTCCTGCCTAAAATCACCAACATATAACAGGTCCTTCTCAAAAAATTAGCATATTGTGATAAAGTTCATTATTTTCCATAATGTAATGATAAAAATTAAACTTTCATATATTTTAGATTCATTGCACACCAACTGAAATATTTCAGGTCTTTTATTGTTTTAATACTGATGATTTTGGCATACAGCTCATGAAAACCCAAAATTCCTATCTCAAAAAATTAGCATATTTCATCCGACCAATAAAAGAAGTGTTTTTAATACAAAAAAAAATGTCAACCTTCAAATAATTATGTTCAGTTATGCACTCAATACTTGGTCAGAATCCTTTTGCAGAAATGACTGCTTCAATGCGGCGTGGCATGGAGGCAATCAGCCTGTGGCACTGCTGAGGTGTTATGGAGGCCCAGGATGCTTCGATAGCGGCCTTAAGCTCATCCAGAGTGTTGGGTCTTGCGTCTCTCAACTTTCTCTTCACAATATCCCACAGATTCTCTATGGGGTTCAGGTCAGGAGAGTTGGCAGGCCAATTGAGCACAGTAATACCATGGTCAGTAAACCATTTACCAGTGGTTTTGGCACTGTGAGCAGGTGCCAGGTCGTGCTGAAAAATGAAATCTTCATCTCCATAAAGCTTTTCAGCAGATGGAAGCAAGAAGTGCTCCAAAATCTCCTGATAGCTAGCTGCATTGACCCTGCCCTTGATAAAACACAGTGGACCAACACCAGCAGCTGACATGGCACCCATTTTGGCATTTCCTTATCCCCAGTCTTCCTCCAGACTCTGGCACCTTGATTTCCGAATGACATGCAAAATTTGCTTTCATCCGAAAAAAGTACTTTGGACCACTGAGCAACAGTCCAGTGCTGCTTCTCTGTAGCCCAGGTCAGGCGCTTCTGCCGCTCTTTCTGGTTCAAAAGTGGCTTGACCTGGGGAATGCAGCACCTGTAGCCCATTTCCTGCACACGCCTGTGCACGGTGGCTCTGGATGTTTCTACTCCAGACTCAGTCCACTGCTTCCACAGGTCCCCCAAGGTCTGGAATCGGTCCTTCTCCACAATCTTCCTCAGGGTCCGGTCACCTCTTCTCGTTGTGCAGCGTTTTTTGCCACACTTGAGGGTTTGCTTGAGGGTGTCAATGATGGCCTTCTGGACAGCAGTCAGGTCGGCAGTCTTACCCATGATTGCGGTTTTGAGTAATGAAACAGGCTGGGAGTTTTTAAAAGCCTCAGGAATCTTTTGCAGGTGTTTAGAGTTGATTAGTTGATTCAGATGATTAGGTTAATAGCTCGTTTAGAGAACCTTTTCATGATATGCTAATTTTTTGAGATAGGAATTTTGGGTTTTCATGAGCTGTATGCCAAAATCATCAGTATTAAAACAATAAAAGACCTGAAATATTTCAGTTGGTGTGCAATGAATCTAAAATATATGAAAGTTTAATTTTTATCATTACATTATGGAAAATAATTAACTTTATCACAATATGCTAATTTTTTGAGAAGGACCAGTATATTTGCAGCTAGGCGGGCATTATAACGTGTGTTACAAAGTGAGCACATTTGTCTCTGAAGTAAAGGCTGGACTACAATAGAGCAGATGGTGAACAGTGTTTTCTCTGGGACATGGTAAGTCCCTTTGGGGTGGACTTTGGGCTTTTTCACTTTGTAAACCTATAACATGCACAAAAAAGATATATAACAATAAAAGAAAATTCCCGCTCCTCCGTGAGAGATACGAGACCGGTGCGTCTCACAGGTGTCGCTCATCAGTAATCACTCGCGTCGTTCTCCCGCGGTCCTCAGTCTCGTCCTGCTCGCCACAGTAAACATAATGAATGGCGACTGTAGAACGCAAAAGCCGAATCCCCGACATTTTTGGCGATCTCGAAATCCCGGGCAGACTTGTCACGGAGACTCACTAGTAGATAGCCTTGTTGTTTAACTGCGCTCTTTTACCGGTAGGGCGTGGCTTGGGAATGGCAAATTCAAAAATAATTTCACATTTCTACTACATACAGTTTTTTTACAATTGCTATGACAATTTTTTCAATACGTTTAACAAATTTCCTAAACTCTTAACGCACCAACACACCTACAACACACAATTGGCAAACCAGTTAATTTCATGCTCAAAATCACACATTGTAAGCTAAACTCCAACACTAATTTTCAAAATACAATAATACACTAGCAACAATACACTGTCTACCATAACACTGCAAACATGTCTCAAAATCAAATAATTTTTCAAAACACTAACATATGTTCTCGTCCAACAGGAAGATTTAGTCAATCATAGCACAATGTCATAAAAACACTAACATCAGATGGAATTACAGAAACTGCATTATTTTATATGTGTCAGGTATGCCCTTATACAACTGACAGTATATTGTATTGATCATAGATTGTGTTTTGCACTGCAGTTTCTTTTGAAGCCTCTCTACAGTTTTGTTTGGTTTAGGTCTTTTGCTGCAGAAATTCAATAAAAACAGACCCATCTTAGAGTGCTTTATAGAATGTACGGTTACTGTAATGAAAAAAAACGAAGACAGAGACAGAATTGCTGCAATGAATAAAATAAATAAAAATAAATTTATATATTTGCATAATTCAATCAGCTGTTTCTCAGTAACAATAGAATAAAATACAGGGGATATATTTGTGTATAAACAGCTGTTTACCTTGACTTTAGCCTGGGTTAGGTTTAGAACATGGTGTTATCTGTTCTGACATACAGTGTTAAAGCATTGGTAAATTTGCCAGTTTTGGTCTTGTTTGAGCTTGTGTGTAAAAGAAGTTAAAGCATTTTAAATTTGTGTTAATTGTATGCATTTTGTGTTAAAGCAACAAGAAATGTTTTACTAGTATAGCTCACACAGACTGATGTAGTGCTAACTATGTTAAGAGTTTAGGAAATTTGTTAAAAGTATTGAAAAAATTGTCATAGCGATTGTAAAAAACTGTAAATGACCCATTTTAAATATACATTTATCTTTACAGAGGTAAAGTAGCCCTAAAAATCTATCTACCTTTGCCGTTTTAACCTATAAAAACAAATGCCAAAGAACATCGCAACTTTCATCGCAACTTTTTAGAAAAGTTGCAACATCAGGCATTTTAGGTCGCAACAATCACAAAAAAGGCCCGCAAAATCCTGGAGGGACTGTTTAATGTTTTACGTGTCTAAATTTTTGTGCTTTGTGGCATTAAACTGGGATTATTTTTTCTGTCTTTTTTTTTTTTTTGCCTCAGACCTGATGCTGTTGAAAGAGGAGAGTCAAAATCTGAATGCAATGGAAGAGAAGGATCAGTACAAGACACATCATGATTTCATAACTGAAGAAAAGTCTTTGAATTGCTCACAGGCTGAAACAACTTCCTCACGAAAAACGGCTCAAAAGACAGGGACTATAGGTAATTTCATCTGCCATCTGTGTGGACTAAATTTCAAAAAGCAGGGAAATCTTGACGTCCACATGAGAGTTCACAATAGAATTCCGAAGCTTTACCCCTGCGAACAGTGTGGAGTAATTTTCAATCAACAAGGAAACCTTAAAGTCCATATGAGAATTCACACTGGAGAGAAGCCTTACACCTGCTCTCAGTGTGGAAAGAGTTTCAGGCAAAAAGGAAACCTTAACAACCACATGAGACTTCACACTGCAGAGAGCCCTTACACCTGCCAACAGTGTGGAAAGAGTTTCAGGCAAAAAGGAACCCTTAAAAACCACATGAAAGTTCACAGTGGAGCGAAGCCTTACAACTGCCAACAGTGTGGAATGAGTTTTACTCGGAAAGGAAACCTTTCAAAACACATGACCATTCACAAAGAAAAGAGTCCTTTGACATGCCACCGGTGTGGAAATACTTTTAAACAACATGGAAACCTTAAAGTCCACATGAAAATTCATTCTGGGGAAAAGTAGAATAAAGTAAACATTTGTACGTTAGTGTTTATACAAATGCAAGTATGCCACACCAACACTTTACGTACTGTTATGCTCATGAGATTTGTAACATTATTTGTAACAGCAAGATCTATAAATGATATGAAACATGTTAATGTGTGATGAATAGTTTAGGCTTGAGATTAGGGGATGCAGAAAGCTTTGTTCAATGATTTATTCATGTGTTTACTGCAGTGCAAGTGCTGATTGTTGAAGGGTACAGACAGTTGTCTTCTCTGACACACATGGACTATTTAACTGCTATGCACCTGATGTGAGCTTCAGTGGAAGATAAAACCGGTTCACATTATAAACCACTGCAATCCTCTGACTGAAAGTCATTAATAAATGTTTATTCGCTTGAAAACAAATAAATTACTCTTCTTTAAAACACAGCTTTAACATACTTGCATGTTTGTGCTTTTGAACACAGACCTGCTTAAAACTTTGATGCATCAATAAATTATATACTGATGATTTACCATTGGTTTGATCATTTTTTGTTCATTATTAACAGTTGATTGAGATGATGCTAAAACAAGTTTGACATACATATCAAGTGATTAATAATATATCAATTAGGCCTAATAACTTAACCATCTACTAATGATCTGATTTGATTTATTTCACGATTTTACTTTTTTTTTTTTTTTTTGCAAAAACCTGGTGACGCTTCTGTGCACGCGCAGTCCTCAAATCAAGCAACAGCAAAAGAAGCGGAGTTCGACCAATCATAGCGCTGGGTTCATTCCCCAAATAGCAAGCGGGGATGATTGACAGATGCGTAAGGCCTATCATTAAAAAGAGACTGAAAATCGGCAGCAATAAAGAATCCCACTCGATCCCGCTTCCACTCCCGCGGCCCACCGTCTGACTGAGTTCATAAGCGAGGACAGTACAGTAGTCACAGCACTTCTGACTGCTGAAGGTAAACGGGCTTGGGTGGATGTGGAAAGTTGAAATATTGTTTTTAGTTAACTTAATCTGGATTCAATGATCACACGGGAGTGATCGCATGGATTATCTTTTAAGTATTAAAAATAAAATAAGAGCAAAACATCATTCAGCTGAGCCATCAAATCGCTATGGTTTAGTGATTATGAAAGTTCTGTCATTTGTGGATTACTGATAAACGCGAGTCTGGAGAAACAGGCGTTTATGTATTCATTCTCAGTGTTGAGAAACGTAGTCTGCATCTGTTTATTGTGTTACTGTTACTTTATTGTGTTAATAATAACTAAAGTACCTAATTATGTTACATAATTATTTTGTATGAAAACTAGCGCATTAGTTACTTATGGATTAAAAAGTACCGTTCTATCAGTTGCTGTGTGAGCTCTCTCACAAACACAGACCGCGCGCAGAGATTTGTAAATTGACGGGCTAAGTTTAAATTTTGTTCTTGGTTGTTTTTTTCTGTCAAAATGTCAGAAAGCATTTTGTATTATCCATCCGTGTTTTTAAAATTCGTTAAAAGACAGTCGTTTTACTGTTAACACAGCCCCATATTTCGGAGTCATCTAAACTTATACTTGATATTCTTTTTAGAATAAGTGATTCGTTTTGCTATTATTGGTCATGTGACAGGACTCCTGTCTATTCATTGTCAACTATTTTCTATAAATATGTTTGTATTGGCTAACGTTTATTCAGCTAATACGTGTCCTGTTTAAAATGTGCAATGTTCAAATGCAAGGATAGCACGTCACAAATAAAAGTCCTTTTTTCTGTGTGATTTAGTATCATATTTGGATATTGGAATAATAAATTAAGTAGCCTATCTTAAATGTACACATCTATTTGTTGTTGTTTTTTACTGTTTTCTAGGGGTTTCTTAATTTTAGACTAGTTGACCAGCACACATTTTATGCAATGCAATATTAATCATGAATAAAAAATGGTTTTGAGCAGTATTGAAATTTTGGACTTTCACTGC
Source organism: Gila robusta (assembly GCA_030770095.1). Classification (NCBI taxonomy): domain Eukaryota; kingdom Metazoa; phylum Chordata; class Actinopteri; order Cypriniformes; family Leuciscidae; genus Gila; species Gila robusta. Next base: position 783,934 of record JAVALU010001573.1, read on the forward strand.
AATAGCTAAATTACTAGCAAAATTTTACAACTTTAGAAGTCAAAACTATAATTATGCAGATAGGCATGTGTTAGTGTGTGTTGTCTCAAAAAAATATGACGGGTTATTTTAAGGTTGCTGCCAACGCTGCCAAGTATACAGATTAGCCTTTTGTGTCACGTTTTGGTTTGTAACATCTTGAAACATAAAACATAATTTTATGACCTTTTATATATTCTTTCTAATGGTCATCGTCTCAAGCATGAATAATAACAAAATAAATCAATAAATTGCATTACTTTTTCTGGGTTCTATTTTAATTATTTTTTTCAAAATTTGAAAGGTTTTCTATCAAATGAGACCATGCACTTAAAAAAATATTGCAGAACAATGAGCCCTAAGTATACTCAAGAGATTTAGTAAGTTTTATTTTTTTATTTAACCTTTATTTAACCAGGTTTGTCTCATTGAGATATAAAATCTCTTTTTCAAGAGAGACCTGGCCAAGATAGCAGAACAAATTAGGTCACAAAATCACATAACAAACACAAAAGAGGCAAAGACAACTCAAGTACATTTCAATTTAAATAAACGTGCCATTAATTAAAACCGTTGCATGTGTGGATCGACTCATGTTCTATAGTTTTAACATAACCTTTAAAATCATTTAAGGAAATAAGACACGGTAGTTTAAGTGTTTTCTGTAAATCATTCCAAGTAGAAGGTGCAACAAACATGAAAGCCTTTTTGAACAACTCTGTCCGGGCTTGAGGTACATTCAATGAAATAGTTTTCTGGGACCGTAAACCATAGGTACTCTGTGTAAAAGTAAGAAATTCAGATATGTAACATGGAAGCCTGCCTATAATGCCCTTATATATAAAGATATAAAGGTGAGTAAGCCGGCGATTTGACAGAGAAGGCAAATTCACTGTGGAGTAAAGTGTACAGTGATGAGTGAGGGGTCTGCAATTTGAAATAAATCTTAAAGCTCCATGAAACACAGCATCTAACATCTGAAGATACTTTGTTGGGGCATTCATATACAACAGATCACCATAATCAATAATAGAGAGAAATGTGGCATCGACTAGCCTTTTTCTAGTAGAAAAATTAAAACAAGATTTGTTCCTAAAGAAAAAACCTAGCTTCAATTTCAACTTTTTTACTAGATTCTGTATATGAAGCTTAAAAGAAAGACGATCATCAATTAAAAATCCTAAATATTTATAAGATGAAACTACCTCAATTGTTTTACCCTGATCAGTAACAATATTCAGGTCTAGCTCATTTTTCCTTGAGTTTGAAAAAAGCATTACTTTGGTCTTCACTGCATTAAGCACAAGCTTTAATTGATAAAGCTGTGCTTGCACTATATCGAAAGCAGTTTGCAAGCATTCATACGCCTTCCTAATGGTAGTTGCACAACAATAAATAACCGTATCATCTGCATAAAAATGGAAAAATGCATGTTGGACATTTTCCCCCAGACAGTTTATATAAATAGTGAATAAAAGTGGCCCCAGAATGGAGCCCTGTGGGACCCCTTTACAGATTGATAAATATTTTGACGTTAGGCCATCAACTTGCGTAGCTTGAGTCCTATCAGCGAGGTAGTTTATAAACCAGCCCACAGAATGCTGAGACATACCAATACTGATCAGTCTCTGAACTAGTATGCTATGGTCAACAGTGTCAAATGCTTTGGACAGATCAATGAACAACGACACACAGTGTTTCTTGTCATCAAGTGCTTTGACTATATCATTAATTACTTTTATAGCAGCAGTGGTAGTGCTGTGTTTTTTCCTGAAACCAGATTGATGCTTAGATAAAATTGACTGAGCATTTAAATACTCTTTTACTTGTTCACTAACCAAAGATTCCATCACTTTGGCCAATGCTGAAAGTTTGGAAATGGGTCTGTAATTATTAAGCAAGGTAGGGTCACCTCCTTTCAAAAGTGGTAAAACATAAGCAGACTTCCATACCTTGGGAATTTTGTTTGTGACCAGTGAAAGATTAAAAAGATGTGTCAGAGGTTCAGCTAGGATATCTGCAGCTAATTTCAAAAAGAAAGGTTCTAAGTGATCGTATAAAGTATAAGTATGAAGAATTCCTATCAGATTACAGAGACTTTATTAGTGACATCCTAAAGACATGCAGAGAAGTACCAGAATTGGAGCTCGACATGAAAAGAAAATCAGAGTGGTATTTGATTGTGCCGCCTCATTTCAATGTACTTTACTGAATTCAGAATTGTTGCGGGATCAAGATCTCATGAATACCCTCTTAGGTGTAATCCTCCAGTTTTACACCTAAATCCTCCAGTTTTTACCCTACAGAGCCCATAGCTGTGATGGCGGATATTGAGGGTATGTTTCGTAAAAAATTGTAATCTGAGATTCTTGTGTTGACCTAATGGTCATATCTAATGAAGATTTATCCACATTTCGTAATAACTTTTACGTGGGTGATTGCCTTAAGTCAATCTCGGATAAAAGATAAGCTGTCATGTTGGTGAAAGAGCTTAGTGCAGTATGTGCTACTGGTGGATTTAGGCTCACCAAATTAGTGAGCAACTGCCGCACTGTATTAACCTGAATCCCTGAGGAGGAGGAATGATCTAAAGAAGTGAGACATCTTGACTTGCACAGGGATGTACTTCCTGTGGACAGCGCACTGGGACTTCAATTGGACACTGAGACTGATACCTTTATCTTCAAAATAGCTTTGAAGCAACGACCATTTACTAGAAGAGGTATGTTGTCAGTTACCACCTCAGTTTACGACACACTTGGATTCCTTGCTCCAGTGAACCTGCCAGCTAAAATAATTGGACAAGAGTTGCAGATGGGATGAAGAAATTCATGCAGCCTTTGCACAAAAATGGGAAGAGTGGCTGGGGGAACTCAAGCTACTTTCAAATCTGAGCTTTAGCAGATGCTAGACAGTGCTTAATTACACCACTTCAGCGATGCTGGCTAAATTGGCTATGGTACAGCAAGCTACCTACATCTTGCAGACACTAGAGGTTCTGTCCATGTTGTTTTTGTGATTGGTAAGGCAAGAGCAGACCCACTAAAGGTCATGACTATCCCTAGACTGGAATTGGCAGCCACAGTTCTTGCCAGAGCTAACCAGAGGTAACTCTGGACGATTCAGGATTTTGGACGGACAGTACATCAGTCCTCAAATACATCCTGAATGATACTAGCAGATTCCAACAGTTTTGAGTATCAGAGATCTGTCACAGAAGTTTCAGTGGCGTTATGTGAATTCATTTATTTTCCAGATTAAATGACTTCGTTGAATAATGGTCATGCTGTGAAAACCAGTAGCTGGAAGTTTGATGCGATCCTTGACAATGACATCTTGAGAGTCGGTGGAAGATTGAGCAGCATAGCAATGTCAGAAGAGTCATCTATGTAGACTATTAATTGACCATATTCACAATATGTCATGTCACTGTGGTAAAACTCCATAAAAGATACTTAATTACCAGAGATAATGCTACTCCCAGAAAAGTAGTCTCTTCTGTAGACGTTATCTTGGATATGCAATTGAACAAAAGATGGGAGACTTACCCCTGAATCTAATCACACCTGCCTTACCACCTTTCAGTCATGTTAGAATCAATTACTGTGGTCTCATTGAGGTGAAGAGGGGTAGAACTCATATCAAAAGATATAGTATGATATTGACCTGATTTAACAGTAGAGCTGTTCCTATTGAAATGGCCTGTTCTCTGGACACAGATTCCACTATTTGTGCCCTCAGAAGTTTTATTTGTAGGTCATTTATTTGTGGTCAAGTTAAAGAGATAATTTCGGATAATGGAACATCGGGGCAGAGTGAGAGTTGAAAGAGGCTCTTGCTAACATCAATCAAGACAAAATACAGAAGGCACTGCTGAGAGAGAATGTGAAGTGGACTTTTAATTCTCCTTTATTTTCTCATAAACACTGAGCAGTCATGGCCTAATGGTAACAGAGTTGGACTGGTGACCCAAAGGTTGCTGGTTCGATTCCAGTACCGGCAGGAATATGACTGAGGTGTCCTTGAGCAAGGCACCTAACCCCCAATCGCTCCCCGGGCGCCACTCAAGGCTGCCCGCTGCTCCGGGTGTGTGTATCCACGTTTGCAGTGTGTGTGTGTGTTCACTACTCACTACTCTGCTCCTAATGTGTGTGCACTTACTTGGGTTAAATGCAGAGGTCAAATTCCAAGTATGGGTTACCATACTTGGCCATCATGTGTCACTTTCACTTTCATCATGGAGATGTACGGGAACAAATCATTCGAATCCTCAAAGAGATCCTATTTTTCGTACTGACACAGCAGACGCTTGATGATGAAGGCCTACAGACTGATCTATGTGAAGTGGAAGCAATACTCTACCATTGTCCAATTACTACACTTGCTGAGGATGATCAAGATCCAGAAGCCTTAACCCCTAATCATTTGCTTCAGATGAAAGGAGTTCCTATTTTTTTTCTCTAGCTTTTTCAAAAGGATGACATCTATTCCAGAAGAAGATGGAAACAAGTACTGTACATCTGTGATCTTTTCTGGAAATAATGGATTAGAGAGTACCTTCCGTTGAAATTGCCTCAGGCAGAAAGAGGAACCATCCGATAGCTCAGAAATGGTAAGCTCCTTTATGTACAATGGATGTAGACAATGGAGGTCAGAATGTGCTCAAGTATGTACGAGGTGAGAAGCGGTGAGAAGGTCACCGGGTGTGCAAGAATCATGAGAGGGTCGAGTACAAGCCAAATTCCAATTCCTGAGGCCGTCAAAGAATACAACAAGCACATGGGAGGAGTGGACCTTTCTGATGCCCTTATCAGGTACTACAATGACTTGTATAAGACAATAAAATGGTACAAGACCTTTTTTTTTTTTTTTTTTTTACTATTTTATGGACATTGCCATGGTGGATAGTTTTGTTCTCCACCAACAGCTGACAAAAGAACAGGGCAAGACCGCTTTCACCCAAAAGGCATTCAGAGAGGCACTAGTATGGGGTGAGAATTGTTCCATTATTCCAAATAAATAGATTATGATCCACAAATAAATTAGGGCTGGTCCGAATACCATTTTTTGAGCTTCGAAGCTTCGTTAGTAATGAACATCGAATATTTGAAGCTTCGGAATCTCTATATGTCTCAGACATCCCAAGTCTCCCGGAAGTTCCGGGAGTCTCCCGCATATTGATAGCGGCTCCCTGATGCCCGCAAATTAGTTAAAATCTCCCGGAATCTAGAGCTCGCGAGCTCCAAACCATGTAGCGCGCGCATGACAGAGAGGGAGAGAGCGAGAGACCTTGCGTGTGTGTGTGCAAATGTGCGTGTGTGCCTCTTGAAGCGCATAAATGCTTCTAGCGTCGACGTGCAGACAAATCCACAAATAAGTGGACTCCACCCACCGTTTACCTAAGCCAATCAGATAACGGCCACATTGAGCTGACCAATCATAGCACGTTCTCGCTACAACCAATCACATTAGGCTTTACACTCGGGGCGAGAACTGGATCTGATTAATTTTGCAGATATTTGCACCCCTGAAATCAGCTGTAATGGGAGCTTCATTCAAATTAGCTGTTTGTGTGGTTAAAACAGCCGTTTCCAAAAGATTGTTGGAGTTTAAGGCTTCTTTATATTTATTATTCTTTATTATTAACTCAGGATTACACACAAATTATGATCATCACAGATCCCGAGCATAACACCCTTTCCACCGGACTCAAGTGGTGCGTCAAAAGCAAATAGCCGATTATCTTCCCTGCTGCTGTAGCAGTTTCAAATCATGTAAAACTAACATGTTTGCAATGTTAACACATTTTGCCCATGACGTCTGTTTTCTTACCTGATGATGTATAATCTTCTTTATTGACTATGCTGGCTACATAAAAATTCATAATTCGTGATAGTGTCTACTGGACGTGGCGCAGCGCGACACGATGATTCATTGATAGTAAACCGATGCCTGTTCTTCTTCTGAAGTAGCGGCTACTACACGCAACTACGGAGGACACATCATTTGCTTTGTCCAATGTAGAAAGCCTCGCACGGGGTAGACAAGATGTAAAAATCTGGGTGGAAAAAAGGTCAAAACGCCTGTGTATTGCACAAATTGTCAGGTGTCTTTGTGCTCTGCGCCATCACAGAACTGCTTCAGGAAGTGGCACATTGAGGGACACGTTCGATAATCGTCCACCTCTAGACTAGTTCAGAAATGAGATTTGAGAGAGAAATGAGACTGCTATTGAGAACTTGTGCCTCCTGTAAACTGTACAAAATAACTGGTGCCAACACAGATCTGATGGACATGTGGAGGCATATTGATGAAACTTTAATTCGTGTTATGTAACTAGTTGTTAGTGTAATAGTTCTTGTTTTGAATGATGAGTGAGTTTGATAAATGTTTTCATAGTTTTTCATAATGTTATTTTGTTAATGTTACTTCATGTTATAGTATTGCACAATTTGCATACTTTCTCTAAAATTTGTATAAAATTCTCATTTCTATTTATTTTTTCAATTTTTATAATTGGTCAGACCACATAACATCTACAAGACTATTTGTAATTTATTGTCTTTATTTCTGTTGCTTTTATTCACAAACAAAAAATGTTTCTTGGTCTCATTCTTTTCTGCTATGTTGTATCTCAGATAAAGATTAAACATGAAGAAAATTGAAGAAAATCAATAATCAAGTGAAGTGCTTTAGAATATATTAAAGGTACACTGTAATTCAGTAAGTTAACAGAACAAAAAAATAAGGCAACTTATTGCCTTAATTTCTTTTAAGTTGATCAACTTACAAATAAAATATTTTCAGAATTTAACTTAACAGCAATCAAAAGATACATGTAGCAGTTAATCCGAAAATTTACAGCTCTCATTAAGTGTACTCAAATATTATAAGTTATTGTGACTTAGTTTTCGATCACTTATCCCATGGCATAAGGTTAACTAAACTTTAATAAAAAAGTTTTCCTTTATAAACAAAAAAAATTATTTGCCCATCCCTTCTTTATCACTAAAAACAATCACATATAATGCCACAAACTCTGAACCCTTTAAAGGCACAATATGTAATTTTCGCCACTAGAGGTCACCTATTCAAAGCAATGGCATAGTTTGATGGCGCTGTGAATGAGCTTGGAATCATGGGAGTTGTTTTCAGCTCTACAGCCGATGGAACGCAATCTGACGGAACGGGACTGTTGCTCACCTGTCTAATAAAACACATAATATATTAACTCTCTGGGGTTGGCTATCGCGATATATAAAATAAAAAGTCTCCATTTTTTTGTAAAATGTTTGAGTAATCCGTATGAAAACAACGACATGTACAGTTTCTCCAGCCCGAGCTCATTAGTTCTAATGTGACCACAACCACGCGCGCAAGAGCTGTTCACATGTAAATGATCCACGTGAACGAACGCAAAACTGTAAACGCCCTCATCACCTCTAAACAAAGAATCAGCGACTTCAGTATTCTTCTGCTTTTCATCGAGTTTGGAAGACTGTTTGTGCTGTGCTGTTTACCTAGGATGTACCTCAGAAGAATTAAAACACGATTTTATTATGAGAAACGATTTTTAAGGTAAGACACATAATAGTAAGTGTGTTATTGTTGCATAAACTTTACATTGTAGCTACTAGTTAAACTGGTGCCAGACTAAAATGTTATGAAATGAGATTGGAGTAAAAACCTAATTCTAAATGAATATACATGTACGACACAAGAATGTTTTTATGTTCGATAATTAAACACAGCACTATATAAAAGTAGGCTAGTATGAGTGTTTATTCTAATATGGTGAATCAGGGGCGTCACTAGGATTTTCATTTTAGGGGGCTAAGCCCCCAATGAGGGTATGATTTTTTTTTTTTTATTATAAAAAAGGTAACACTTTAGTTTAGGATCTAATGCTCACTATTAACCAGTTTCATTACCATGCAAAGGCAGGGTTTTATAATCACTGTGGTCCCAAATGTGAGGTAGGGCAGATAGGGGGGTTCTGGGTTTCCCCGAGAAAACTTTGATTTCTCTGATCTACATATTTTAAGATGTTTTGAGGGCCAAAAAAATTGGATAACAGCTTTAAAACCATGTCAGTGGGCAGCTGATTATTTTTCTCTCCTCATCAGCATCACACTCTTTTTCTCTTTGTTTTTATCTTGCCCTGTCTCTTCCACTCCTAAAGCTGAGCTTTGACTGATATAGGCTTTTCATTTTTGTCTGTCAGTGAAGAAAGTAAACATACTGTAGGGTCAACTAATAGGTTGATTTTGCCTATGAATCATTTTCTCAGACGCGTTTATTTACTGAAAGCTACTAAAGCTAGGTAATTAAGTTTATTAGATGCATTCACAATATGTAGGCTACACATTCATTATTGATCTTATGCCTAATACAGGGCCATAGACAGGGCTTTATAATCAAAGAGGTCCTAAATTTGAGGTTGGTAGGGGGTTCAAATTTTTTATTTCTCTGATATGTGCATTTCAAAACGTTTTTAAGACCAAAAAAAAAGGATAAGAAATAGCTTTAAAACCATGTCAGTGGGCAGTAGATTATTTGTCAATACCTGCTCTCTCCTCATCTCCATCACTCTTTCTTTTTTCTCAGTCTCTTCATCCCTTTCTCTTCCCCCCCTAAAGCTGAGCTTTTTTAATTTACTAAAGGCTACAATTTGTATTATATTCTCAATATGTACACATTCATTATTAATCTTGTGCCTAACATGATGAAAACGGCTTTTTTTAATGTTTCTTGTCCCCTCACAATGACAGTAAACTAATTATTACATAACGTTACATAGGCCTATTTTCAGTTCAAAATGGTGAAATTAGACAAAACTATATTAGTTTGCCTGATTATTTTTTGTCATTCGTGCCCGCCTACTTTGATTTGATTAGTCATCTCAAATATTCTGACATTGACGAGCAGTGACAGACCAATGAGGCTCAGATGAACACACACACACACCCTGTCCTCTGTTTCTGACGTGCTCTCTGCTCGGCGCCGCTGCGGATTGAAGATGAAGAACGCGCTGAATCTGATTATAACAAGACTGAAGTGAACACGAATTTGTGTAGCCTACATTAATCACAAAGTTTTAGGGGGGCTAGGCAGAAGTTTACGGGGGCTGAAGCCCCCCTAAAAAGGGCCTAGCGACGCCCCTGTGGTGAATATTATAATGTTTAGATGAATGTTTACTGTTTAATACTGTGTTTGTGGATATCTGCTCAAACGTAGATATGCATAATGTAACAATAATGTTTCATAGTTTGGAGCGGCTCGATTGCTTCAGTAAATGTTCTCTGCATGTGCTGAGTTTGAGTCTGTCGCGCTGTGCATTTGAAAAGCAAAACACGCCAACACGTTTTTACTCCAATCTCATTTCATTACGAATGGAAACGTTTGAAGTAACATGATAATCCATATATTTTTGTCTAGTGTAGTGTTACTGAAGTGTTCCCTTTTAACGATTTATAGGCTGCCTGCTATCTAGGCTATTGTTATTATTTTATGCAGCCCTACACATATACATTATATGTATGTATTTTGTAAATTTCTTAATTTTAACCAGAAAAATCTAAAATGTATTCCCCAAATCATGCAGCCCTTTAGTTTCTCTTGATATCAGCATTTGCACAGTTTTTTTTTTTGTCTTTTCACAAACCACGCATAAACGTCATAATCTCAAAACTACAAACTTTTACATACATGCTGCTGACATATTATTGTAGCAGAGTTTGTGCTGAATACAGTGTAATCAGACTTTAGCCATGAAAATGTCACATGTCACAAGTAACAGAAATAAGCACAAATGTCAGAGCATGTCAGAACACCTCCAGGACCCAGAAAACACCTCAGACCCCAGAGGGTTAATAAACTGTGAGAGATTAACACTAAAAAGTTTTATCACCAATGGAGGAAAGATCAAGCCAATTGCAATTGAAATTGCAGACTGCAGTGGGCTGAATCTTCCAAGAAGACAGGAATCGCTGAATAAAACAACAACGAACCCAACCGGGCCACAGGTCCACAGCTCATGTACTGATGGCAAGAATAGTCCGGTAGAACAGGAACTGGATGGATGAACTGCACAGACAGCGAGACAAGAGAACCAGTAACAACGATCAGACAATGAACATGACAAACACAAGACTACATATAGGATTCATAAACGAGACACACCTGTGGCTGATCTGATTGCTTGTCAGCACAGCTGACGCTGAGAGGCAATCAGACCAGAACAGTACACACAGAATGAACAGACAAACCTGCGAACCGTGACATTACCCCACCCACTAGGAGAGTCACCTGACGCTCTCAGAGGGACCTACCTGGCGATTGAAATCATTGACAAGGGAATGATCCAATATGTCCCGGGCAGGAACCCAACTCCTCTCCTCCGGACCGTAGCCCTCCCAGTCCACCAAATACTGGAATCCTCGTCCCCTCCGCCTTGAGTCCAGAATACGATTAACTGAATAAATTGGCTCCCCCTCTACAATTTGCGGCGGTGGGGGAACCGGGGTAGGCAGATTAATAACAGAATGAATAAGGGGTTTAATTTTAGAAACATGGAAGATGGGACGGGCCAATGAATTTAGGAGCAAGTTTTCTACACATGGAGCGGAGAGGAATATCAGTAGATGAAAGCCACACCTTTTAACCAATGACGTAGACGGGAGGCTTCGATCGGTGGCGATCGGCCTGGGCCTTGGTGCGCAAACCCACCTGGAGGAGAGCCTCCCTGGATGTTCTCCAGATGTGTCTGCACCTCTGGACGAATTTGTGAGCAGAGGGAACCGCGACTTCGGATTCCAGGCTAGGAAAAGTTGGTGGCTGGTACCCTAAACTACACTCAAATGGAGACAGGCCCGTGGACAACACTGGTAATGAGTTATGAGCGTAGTCAACTCATGAGATATGCTGACTCCAAGAGGACGGATTCTGTGACACCAAACATCGCAACCCTCGTTCTAAATCTTGGTTGGCCCTCTCCGTCTGACCATTACTCTGGAGATGAAACCCCGAGGAAAGACTGACATTCGCCCCAGCAACCGACAAAACTCTCACCAAAATTTGGATATAAACTGGGGACCCCTGTCAGAGACCACATCTGTCAGGAGGCCATGAATACGAAAAACGTGGTCTATGACAGCCACCGCTGTCTCTCTGGCAGAAGGTAATTTGGGCAGAGGGATGAAGTGAGTAGCCTTCGAGAACCTGTCCACCACGGTTAAAACCACCATGTTACCCTGTGAGGCAGGGAGGCCTGTAACAAAATCTAGCGCAATGTGTGAGCAGGGTCTCGAAGGAACTGACAACGGTTGAAGGAGCCCAGCAGGGGGTCGAGTAGAAGTCTTACAACTGGCACAGACCGAGCAGGCCAAAACAAAACGATGAGTGTCCCGGGCCATAGTTTGCCACCAGAACCGTTGCTTAATGAGAAAAATAGTACAATTTACTCCTGGATGACAATTCGCCTTGGAACAATGACCCCACCGAAAAACGTTGGACCGTAATCTCTCTGGCACGAATAACCGACCCGGTGGGCATCCGGGCGGAGGCACTACCCCACGTAAGGCCGTGCGGACCTTCGATACAATCTCCCAAGTTAGCATTGAAACCACACATCTCTGTGGAACGATGGCCTCGGGAGAAACCGGGCGTTCTGATTGGTCAAAAATACGGGACAATGCGTCGGGTTTGATGTTCTTGGAACATGGACGGTAGGAGATGGAAAAATCTAATCGACTGAAAAAAAGTGCCCACCGAGCCTATTCAAGGTTCTTGTGGTCTGTCCAAACAATGAAAGGTACCTCCGAGCCCTCCAACCAATGACGCCACTCCTCCAAGGCTAACTTGACTGCCAACAATTCTCTATTACCAATGTCGTAATTGCGTTCGGTGGGTGACAAACAATGAGAAAAATATGCGCAAGAATGTACCTTGCCGTCCGCGAAGGATCGCTGGGAGAGAACCGCACCTACCCCCACCTCTGACGCGTCGACCTCCACCACAAACTGACGAGAGGAATCAGGGGCGACCAGAATGGGGCAGTCCATGAGTTTAGTAAATGTAGTTTCAGCTGCACTAGACCACCTGAACGTCGTCATGGTGGAGGTCAAGGCAGTCAGAGGCGCGGCTAGTTGGCTGTAGTTGCGAATAAAACGCTGGTAAAAATGGGCAAAACCCAGAAACCTCTGTAGGGCCTTAAGGGAATCTGTAGTTGGCCAATCCACCACTGCCTGAATCTTGTTGGGATCCATGCGCACCCCCTCAGATGACACAATGTATCCTAAAAAGGTGACAGACTGTGCATTTCTTCGCCTTGACATGAAGCCCATTCTCCAACAGCCTCTGAAGTACTCGTCTTACATGCTGAACGTGTTCCTGGAGAGACGAAGAAAAAATCAATATATCATTCAGGTAAAAATATATGAACTGATCGACCATGTCTCTCAGCATGTCGTTGACGAGTGCCTGGAAAACCACGGGGGAGTTGGACAGCCCGAAAGGCATGACTAAGTATTCAAAATGCCCCCTGGGGGTGTTAAAGGCAGTTTTCCACTCATCCCCCTCCCTGATGCAGACCAAATGATAGGCGTTACAAAGGTCCAACTTTGTGAATAAGGAAGCGCACTGCAGTGTCTCGAAGGCCGAAGACATCAGCGGCAAAGGGTAAGTATTCTTTACCGTGATGCTGTTCAGCCCTCGATAATCAATACAAGGACGCAGGGAACCGTCTTTCTTACCCACAAAGAAGAATCCCGCCCCTGCAGGAGAGGAGGAAGGGCGGATGAGTTTGGCTGCTAGAGAATCAGAAATATATTTCTCGGGGGGCGCTTCCGGCACCGAATGGAGTGAACGTGTTTTTTATAGCTCTCCACATGTCTGTCGTATTGTCTGTTAAAATATCTTGTAGCCGCTTAAATATCACAAGTTATTCAATCCGAACATCCTGAGCAATGCCGACAAAGCATAAGAAAACTGAAAAATCGAATCCTGAGGAGCCAGGAGGTACAGATAAAGTTCATGAGTCTTCGCCGGCTAAGGCTAATCAAGCTAGCGTTGAAGCAACAGTGCCGACGAACACAGACATTATGGAAGCAATAGCGAAACTGAGCAGCACCTTTGACAGAAAGTTCGATGTCCTTTCATCTACTTTATCCGAGGTGAACGTATCACTTGCTAATATTTCCACCAGAGTAGCAGCGACTGAAGAGGCAGCAAAAGTTCACGAGGCCCACATCGAATCACTGGAGAAATTATGTGCACACCTGGAGACCGAATGTGAAAAGCTCAGGTGTAGGGTGAGGAGAACTTTGACCGGCCAATTCAGATTGACAGGGCACACCGCTCGCCACAACCCATAAGAGAAGGCCGCTCTCGGGCATTCATTGTACGACTTCATCATTATCAAGTGAAAGAACGCATTCTGCGCCTGGCAAGATCAAAACCTCTGCAATACGATGGAAAAGCAATGCATATATTTCCAGATCTCGCCGCTTTTCGTTTCCCTTCTAAGTTCATTGTGACCGTGAGGGATAAAGAAACGAAAACTTTTGATTCATCCGAGTCTGCCGAAGCATATCTACGGGGCGCGGTGGAAAACTGGTGAAATTACTACGTTGGACAGCGGAGTCAGAAGAGACTTGTGCTTAAATAATTCCATTTGATATATTGAAAAGACTACAAGATATCGTTTTTGTTGTATTTTGTAAGATGAGTGGTGGGCTATATTAACGGAAGAATGCCAGGTGGCATTGAGGGTTAGTTGACAGATGCAAATGTTTTTTTCTCTGGGGTGGGCATCCACAATGTTCGCATGGGATGCAGTAGTGGGTGAATCTGCTCTAATTCACAAGGTTCGTAATGTTCAATTTCATGGGAAGGTTACATTTTTTAAGTTGGAAGGTTTAATGCACAGTTTTTATTTAAGGGGTTCAGGCAAAACACGTTTTATTTCATATACTGAGTAACGGAGTGAGAACTCGCGGTGGCGGGACACTAAATTTATTAAGTTGAAATTTGCATGGAATTAATAGTCCAGTCAAAAGAAAGGAAAGGTTTATGCGCATCTTAAGAAATTGGATTCGGAGATATTTTTTCTTCAAGAAACGCATATCAAAAGTACAGCGAAGTTTAGCATTAAGGCTCCATGGATGTCTCATGTCTACCAGTCAAATTTCTCTACTAAAACTAGAGTAGCAATTATCATTAAGAAATCGGTCCCCTTTATACATAAGCAATCAATTAGGGATAGGAATGGCAGGTACTTAGTTGTGTGTGGGGAGATAAATTCATTACCCATCACTTTAGTGAATGTGTATGGTCCTAACTTCGATGACCCTTTTTTGAAAATGTCTTTAAAATCATACCTGACTGTACGCATTCGAGTCATCATAGCAGGTGATTACAATTGCGTGTTAAATGCTAGGTTAGACACGCATCCCCGCCGAACCACAACAAATAAATCGGCTGGTGTACTAAGCAATTACATGCAAAAGTTAAATCTAATAGATAGCTGGAGAGCTTTGCATCCCACGGATCATAACTTTTCATTCTACTCCTCAGTCCATAAAACATACTCAAGAATTGACTTTTTCCTAATAGATTCAAGATTGTTGCAATGTGTAGTTTCAACTCAGTAGCTGTTTCTCAATGTCAAGGAAGGATCCTCGGAAGCCGGAATTTCGAGGATGCTACGTCATCACATCCGTCGAAGGACTGTTCCAATGTCGAGGATCCTCAGAATTTCAACCAAGGACTGAGTCCTTCGTTCTGAAAATATCCCATATACAGGAAAGGATGCATATGTGTAGCCTTATCAAATCACCCACAATCCTATGCGCGCAGCTTTGCTATCTTGTTCAAAAAATAAAAAATGTCGGACATTAGCGGAGTCGGAGCGATAACTGGGCAATATATGCTTTCAAATGTAAGTATATTTACGTTACCATACATTTGTTATAACCGTAGTACATATAAGTAAAGTTTAACGTTTAAATGCCAGTACAAATTACTACCGTATTGATATTACAAATTATACAAATATATACAAATTACGTTATTGATGGCTAACTGAACCGGACCTGTCATTTAACAATTGTTAGCTTGGTTGCCGTCATTGGCATTTCTTTTATAAATAACTAGTTAAGTTGTACAAAGTAATTTAACGTTAATATTATACCATTCACAGCGTTATTTATAGCTTTCTCGTCTTTTTTAACAGGGACCAAGGAACAAACAGAGGCGTTCATACGGCTCCGTGTAGAAAACAAGCAGCTGTTTACCGGGGGGAGAGACACCGCGGCGAACGGATATCGGTGAGAAGCAAATTATTTAATGTGATAGCTGTGAAATCTTCTTTTTATTTCTCCCCCCGTCATTCACATGGGCTTATTTTGGAAAAGATGGGGCTCGAAGGGAGGGTTTCCCATGCCCAGGCAAAAAAAAAAAAAGTGGGACAATTTAAAATACAAGGTGGGAGACAAGTATGGAAATAATTGTTTATGCACATTTTAATGTAACTTGTGATTTTTGAAGTAAGCCTTAAATGTAAACCTGACAGACTTGGGCCTGCTTCCAGTAAGTATAGATAGTGTAAAATAGTACTAATACACTACCGTTCAAAAGTTTGGGGTCAGTGAGAATTCTATTTGTATTTTTTTGGAGGAAAGAAATCAATACTTTTATCAATAATTTATCAAGGAACAATTAATTTGATCGAAAGTGACAGTAAAGACATTTATAATGTTACAAAAGATTCTATTTCAAACAAATGCTGTTCTTTTGAACTTCCTATTCATCAAAGAATCCTGAAAAAAAAACTGTACAACTGACAGACCAACAACTGTTTTCAACATTGATAATAATAATAAATGTTTCTTGAGCATCAAATCCTCATATGGGCGATTCCATGCAAATGTCAACCTTGCCATGAAAAAATAAAGTTATTATCAAAATATCAAAACCCTTTCTAAGTTGTCCATTTGGGTCTGTATTTTATTGTATTGATGTGCTGTCATGTAAATTTTTAGAAAATTTCTGTTTATTCACCTCAGATAAGGTGTGCACAGATACTAAAATTGCTTTTTCAAACAAACATATTTCATGCTTTAAAAAGAGGGATCAAAGACTCCTTTTTTTATACTTTATGTTGACAGTAAGCATTTTGCAGAAAGATGGGAGCATGACTGAGATATAAATACACCCACTTTGTTATAACTGCATTGCCCTTTAAATTTATAAAGGTTATATTTAGGAAGTCACGACGTTTCAGTGCTGTGTCACGTCCGTAACGATTTAAAGAAAAAGTTTATATTGTATAATAATTATTATTATAATTAATTTGAAACTTTATTTTCAAAGCCAAAATATGTCCATTCTAGTTATGATTGACAATTCATCTCACTTATTTGCTCTAAACAACCTAATTATGCGTTACGGACGTGACTGTTACGGACGCTTCATATTAAATCATGCATGATTTGACCAGCGCATATTTGATGAATGAATGAATTTATTTATTTATTTCGAGCAATATAATGACACATAACAAAGGCAGTCAAGAAGCATTCTGATTAAATCAATAAGAAAAGATAAATTCATCAACTTTACAACATAAATCGATCTTTTGCTTGAAACGGAGTGGGAAGAAGTCAAACTTATTTAAACATGTTGTTACTGTTAAAAAAACCCGCATATATATTAAATCGATCTCTATTACTGTACATCAGAACATTTTAGAAATCAATTAATACTAGTACCATAATGTTAGCATTATTACAGTCTCTGAGAGAGAGAGAGA
Source organism: Gila robusta (assembly GCA_030770095.1). Lineage (NCBI taxonomy): Eukaryota > Metazoa > Chordata > Actinopteri > Cypriniformes > Leuciscidae > Gila > Gila robusta. The sequence continues at coordinate 800,762 of JAVALU010001573.1, forward strand.
GTGAGAGAAATATGAAGACGCGCCTTTCGTGATGACGACTCAGTCTTTCTTTCCCGCGCGCACCCTCTGTGGTCAAGAGCAGTTATTTCTGTGGTGATTGTAGATCTGCGCTTTCTAGACAACATCAGTAATTGGTAAGTAATTTGATATCTATATGTACATTTTAATTTAGAGAAAAGGTGTTTAAATTACAAATATATATATCGAACACACTAGCCTTGGAATGGCTATAATAAAAAAAATCAGCTTAGTCAGCTTTTAACTTTTTTATTACAAAATATCAATGTGAATAACAGTAACTAATACAACAACCAATAATAACAAATAAATGCAATAACAAATAAAGGAACAAGAATAAAATGTATTTATAATATATACATCTCATCCTACAACGAAATGGCAAAAACTAATACTGAAAGACAACGTACATTCAGAGAGAAAAATAGGAATAATGAAAATTTCAAGGAAAAGGAAAGGATAAGGAAAAAAGCAGAAATACTAAGGATGAAAGAAACACAATCAAACCAAGAGGCAGAAACAGTTAGGGAGCTTGCGAGACAAAGACAGAGGAAAAGGCGTTTTCTGAAGAAGTCAGTAAGCAAGGAAGAGTTGCCCAAACATTAAAATCAAACTGATTACATCCACCGAAATCTCAGATTTTATAGAGCATCATAGGCTGGCTGATAGATGGGCCATTACCACAGCTCTTTCAGGCACTCAGTCAGTCCATCATATTGAGCCAGTCACCTGGGGAGAAGTGCGTCACAAAATCTACTCAGAGGCAGAACAGTCAAGTGTCCACAGATTTCTGCTCTCAGAAAGTACATCTGCTGAAAGTCCCACACAACAGTCCTCTGAGCTCCACCCAGCCAAGGCCGGATTTACCACCAGGCCGATTGGGCCGGTGCCCGGGGGCCTCCGACCTCTCGGGGGCCTCCAAGACCCCACTAACGGTGTGGCCTCATCCTTTTTTTTATTTTTTATTATTAAATTAAAATTCAAAAAAAAATTTTTCAAAAGTCGGCTCGACGAAAGTAAAGAGCCTGGCGGCGCCGGCGCCTGCGGTGATGCAAAGAGGAGTTTAGCACAATATCCAGCCTTGCTATTTTAGATGAACCTGAGCATCAGCACCAGCACTGTGTTGACGTGCATTACAAGTTTGACAGCCTCAAAATGTAGGCCTATCTATTACCTTTTCTATTACCTTTTCCCCTTATTAAAAACCCTGATTATTAGATGCCCGGATCCAGGGAATTGGTTGGTGAAACATTGATTAAAATTAAGATATAATTCATACAAAACGAAATTCACTTTAAAGAAATTCACTTTAAAGAAAGGCTTTGTGCTTTCTGTTTGAGGTATTTGTGAAAACGTTTTAAAGCAGTCTTTTACTTTTAGTGCCGCTTTCATAGCGGTTACGTCCGTAACGGAGAACTGTCACGTCCGTAACATTGTTTTTTCCTCATAAATGCGAATATAAAAAAGAAAAGAAAAGAAAATGAATATTTTATTCTGTGGAGAGTCAACCCTTCTTCATCCAGTGGGTAGAATTACTTTTGGTTTGCGCAGTGTAATTCACATAATTGATTGCTCTGCTACCAGCCTCTGTCACGTAAATTACCCACCGCGTGGAGCTTGTGACTATAGAGTGCCGAAGTTATGACGTCACTTTGTAGGACAACTCAGAAGTTAGCGGCGCATGGGTTCCCTCGATCGAAAAGCTATGCATTTTCCCCACAGACTTTTGGAAAATCGCAAAAAATAAGATCTGTGTTCAACAAAGAGTTGTGACCCTTACACGTTTTGTCTATCAAGATAATCTTTACAAGTTTGAAGCCTATATAAAGTTTTAAAAACCACAAGCAGACACAATAAAGTTTAAAAAACCACAAGCAGGTTATAACTGATGTGTTTTATGTCATAGATCAAAACGTGAAAATATTTAGAGGCTTTGTTAACCACAGACCTAATTTCAGGCGATTTAGCAAAAACCCATTCAAAAACCCATAGACTTTAGGGCGAGGGAACCGGAAGTGCTAAAATGCTAAAACGAAATTCACTTTAACGAAAGGCTTTGTGCTTTCTTTTGTTATTGTGTTTTTGTTCAAAGGACTTAAAGTTTCATATCTTAATTTTGTATTTTTATACATTGTATTTATCAGAACTTTAATATATTTTGATATTCCTCTGTTCTGTTGTGACAATAAAACAAACACGTTTATTTTTAAACTGCATTATATTATTTTAGTGAGGCTGAGGACTCATAACTAGGAAATCTGTTTGTTTTGTTACATGTTTCTGGATTAAAATAATAATAATAATATAGGTCTATATATATATATATATATATATATATATATATGTATATATCAGTAGGCATATTGGCCTTAAAAATCCATTAACGGTTGAGCTCTAGGCTACTTCATACACAGCGCGGTCATCGACATGGTGAAAAGGGCGTCATTTAAAGCGTTATCTTGTTTTTCTGAAAACTACAGACATTTTAGAACAACAAGTCCAAATGCGCTTGATTTCAAAGCCGCATCCACCGTTCCGCTGCAAATATAAACGTCACAGCGCAAAATGGTGCACTAAAGAAAAACAGTTTTAGCAGTAGGATATGGCCTGTTGAAGCTTCTGTGTCTTTAGGGGGGCCTCCATGATTTTGTGCCCAGGGGGCCTCTGCTTTCTAAATCCGTGCCTGCACCCAGCAGCTGCAAAGAACATCAAAACTGGAGACTGTGTCTTTGGTCCAATTCAGGGCAAACAAATCTGTCAGACAGTTTGTCGGACTTGTTAACAACCAAGACCAGGTGGCACTGGAAATAAGGTTTTTACGAAGGAATGACAGTGCTGGATTTGTCTACATCTTACCTGTGATGGAAGATAAGGCTTGGGTGACACCTGACCAAGTGATTGAGACCTTCAACCCAAAAATAGACAACAGAGGGAGGTATCACTTTGCAGAGGCAGTCTTTGAAGAATAGGAAAAGAAGAAAAGTCATCTTTTTAATCACATTTGGTCTCGTTTGGACATATTTTTCATTGAGATACAGAAAATGGCTATTTTCTTTTTTTTTTTTTTTCAAAATATTTTTATTGAAAACTGAATCGAGTTACATAAAATAGACAACTTTTACAATTTAGATTTTAAACAGAAAACAAAAAAGGAAAAAGACATGACATAACCAAACCAAACCCACCCCACTCCACCCTGGCTTACTTAAAATCATATACAAATATAAAATATAACAGGACTTAGTCTGGTAAGACCTGCAAGTCTGCAAAATATGATAGAAAAGGCTGCCATATGTAAAAAAACTTGTCAGTGTTTCCTCTCATTGCGTATTTAATTTTCTCAAGTTTTAAGAAATGCATAGCATCAGTAAGCCACTGCGAGACTGACGGAGGATTTGGAGATTTCCACTGTAAGAGAATTCGACGTCTGGCCAATAAAGATGTGAATTTGAGAATTTCTTTCTGTGCCCAATTAAATCGATCTGATTTGTCTGGGGTCCCAAAAATAGCAATTAAGGGGCAAGGTTGAAGGTGTATTCCTATTATAATTGAAATTATGTTGAAGAAACCAGACCAAAAGTTGTGTAACCGTGGACAAAGAAAAAACATGTGGCTCAAATGACAACGTGGGTTAAGACATCTTTCACACTTATCCTCTACTCCTGGGAAAATTGCAGATAATCTTGCTTTGGAGAAATGGACTCTGTGTACAACCTTGAAATGAATCAGTACAAGACGTGCACAAGATGACACAGTACTCAGTCTATCAATGACCTCTTGCCACCACTCCTCACTGAATTGTTGTCCCAGTTCCTCCTCCCAAGCAGTCTTTGTTTTTGAGTTTGTGTAGTTACAAAGATCCAGAATACTGTTATAAATTTCTGAGACAATCCCTCTTTGCTGTGGCTTAAAGTCCAGCAATCTATCCCATGGTTGTTGAGGAGGTAAGAAGGGAAAATTAGAAAAACTTTTTGAAACAAAGTGCCGAACTTGAAGATACCTAAAGAAATGGTTCACAGGTAATCCATACAATGATGACAGATTGGTAAAACTGTTAAAAATACCATTGGAATACAAATCAGCAAAACAACGTATACCTTTGTTATGCCATGTCAAAAAAGTAGAATCAAGAGATGAAGGAGGGAACAAATGATTCCTACACAGTGGACCAACTGGAGATGATGTTACAAATTTGAAATGTTTCCTGAATTGATACCAAACTTTTAAAGTGTTAAGCACCACAGGGTTTTTAACATACAACGAGATTTTGGTTGGAAGAGAAGAGTGTATGAGGGCAGATATAGAGGATTTCGGACCGCAAGAAAGGGCTTCCAGTCTGCACCAAGGTAAATAAGGAAACTCATTCCAGCAGCGTATTTTATGAATATGACTAGCCCAGTAGTAAAATTGGAAGTTCGGTAGAGCAAGACCACCACCAAACTTACATTGCTGAAGTAATGACTTACGGACCCGTGGAGACTTCGCACACCATATAAAGGAACTTATCATTTTGTCTAAGGAGTCAAAGAAATATTTAGGTAGAAATAGAGGAATTGATTGAAACAAAAAAAGAAATTTAGGTAAAACATTCATTTTAATAACATTGATCCTGCCAATAAGGGAAAGAGGTAGATTATTCCATCTCTGGAGGTCAGATTTAATTTTGGCTAAAAGTGGGGAAAAGTTAGCAGACAGAAGACCGGAAAATGTCCGTGTCACACTAATACCGAGATACTTGAAGCCAGAGTGACTGATATTAAAGGGCAAGTCAATTTGTTGAAGTAATAAACCCGCTGTATTGATGGGATAACATTCGCTCTTTTGTAAATTAATTTTATATCCAGAGAAAGAACTAAATGTTTTAAGAGTGGACAAAATGGTTGGAAGACAGGATACTGGGTCGGATACATATAACAATAAATCGTCCGCATATAAAGATAAACGATGTTCGACGTCATTGCGAAAAACACCTTTAAAACAGGATGAGGATCGTAACATAATGGAGAGCGGTTCAATAGCCAAGGCGAACAAAGATGGTGACAGAGGACAACCCTGACGCGTCCCTCGCTCTAATGGAAAATATTCAGAGCGGATGTCATTTGTTTGAACACAAGCTTGTGGTGATGTATATAATAATCTCACCCAATTTATAAATTTATCTCCAAAGCCAAATTTTTTCAATACGGCAAATAAGTATCCCCACTCTACCCTGTCGAATGCCTTTTCAGCATCTAATGATATTACAAGCTCAGGTAAATCTGTTGTTTGCGCCGAGTAAATTATGTTTAATAGAGTACGAATATTATAAAATAAATGCCGTCCTTTAATAAAGAGAAAATGGCTATTTTCTCTTATAACTTCTGAACGGTTTGTCCAAAAATCATAAAAGTTGTCTCGTTAGATTCAGGGCGTCATGTCGAGTCGACTGATATCCAATTTTTCCAGATCGGCCATTTTGGCTGTCGGCCATTTTGAATTATGTTAAAATGCTAAAATAATATTTTCTGAACACATGAACGAATTGTTACGAAACTCGGTATGGGTCATCAGTACGATGCCCTGAAGGAGCCTGAGAAGTTTCGAAACAGCACCACCTAGCTGTAAAATTTATTTTTCAAATGCTTATAACTCTGGGTGTGGTTGACTGATTTTCACGGGAGTCATCTCGTTAGGTTCCTGAATCCTTGCCGAGTCCACAGATACCAAACATGCTAGGTTTTGTCTTATGGTTTGTGTAGCGTTGAGATTTAGCGCTTAAAAAACATTTGCTAATATCTTCGAAACCGCTAGTCCGATCGAGACGAAACCACCGTCAAAAGTTTGAAAACATAGGTCGCTGGCTATGTGCCAATGCCCAAATGCCAAAATATTGATAGTAAGGGGTAGTAAAAATCAATCAAAGTCATGTGTCAGTCATTTTTGACGTGTTTTTTCATATAAATGTCCATAACTTTGAAGCGAATTGAGATATTTTCACCAAATTTGGCACACACATGTATGGGCTAATTCTGATGACACATGAAAAAAATGTGGGATTTTGCCTCTTGGTGGCGCTATAATAGAACAAAACATGAAATTCCCATTGACTTCAATACAGTTTTGTGATGTAAAATGCTATACTTAACAAATGCATTGCTGTAACATTATGAAACTCAGAATTTGCCACCAGCACCATCCCCTGAAGGTACTCAAAAAATTTCGAGACAGCACCACCTGTTGGTCAAAAGTTAAAATTATATTTCCAAAAATGCTAATAACTTTTGAAAAAATATGCCTATTGTAATGACACTGGTCTTAATAGATTCCTTGGGTCATGCCGAGAACATAGATACCAAGTTTGACGTATTTGGACGAACTTCCTGTCTGGCATCTTTATTTACTTTCAAAACCTTCTTTTTCGAACTTCTCCTAGACCATTCGTCCGATTTTCACCAAAATCGAATCATATCATCTCCAGACCATGCCGACTAAAAGTTATGGATTTCGTGACGATAGACGAAACCATTTTCGTATACCGCAGCAGCAAATTTGAGGCATGCTGCCAAAATGACTTAAGTGTTTATCTCTGCAATGCCTTCACGTTTTGACACCAAACTTTGTATGTGTCATTGTCACCTCACTCTGACCACATCACATCGATTTCGTAACTGCGCCACCTATTTGTCGAAAGTGATAAACCATTAAATCATCTTAAAAGTTACTGTATATATGATTTTTCAGCCATTTTGACAAAATTCTCTTAAAATGTCTTTAATTGCTCCTTGCTGCAGTTGGTCTGCCACTCCCACCCATGATGGCATCTGTTGCCGCTTCTTGCGCTTGGCCCCGGTAATGGCTGCTTGCAGCTATATTTATAGTTGATTTTATTGTGCATCTTAACTAGAGATGAAATGGCATGAAAATTTCATTTCATGATTATAGTGACCAAAATGATCACGGTTATCACAGAATCCTGTTCAAAAAGTCCTACTAATACTACACAATAAAATCAATTCACCAAGTTTTATGTCGAAAACCAGCAAATAACAAATATAATTAGCATTAATATGCACTTTTTGTTTACATAAACATTAAAATAACAACATTAAAAATGATGGCCAGATTTTAAAGGAGTGTCTTGCGACATGTTATCTACTAACATGTAGCCTACAAGTTCAAATAAAGTTTGGACAAAAAAGATTTATAAAAAGAAACCTCACATATTTCAGCCTTTAAATAATTTTTATAAAAAGAATGAGTCAAAAAAAGATAAATTACTGACGTTTACAATGCACATTAACTTATCTTTTATTATTAATAAAATTCGGTCCCGATTTTCCTGTGGCGTCTGTCGTTGCTATGCAACCATGCACTGCGCTCTCCACAATGACAAAGAAGTTTTAGTAGCTAATGGATTTTTTCATCTCGCTGCGCCTGGAAAAAATTAACGCGTCTCTTCAATTATGAGCTTCCTACATTTGAAATAACGAACTTGAGTGCGCAAAAGACGCGATATGTGAACGGCCCCTTGGCGAGCTACCTCCAATCAGGCCACGAGCTACTGGTAGCTCGCGAGCGACGTGTTTGAGACCCCTGCTCTAGCCTGTCTTCAAAGCTTGAGAGCCCTGTTTTATAATGGATGCATTTTTTTGGGCTTCAAATTTTCTCCGAAAAATTCAATCCCATTATAAAGCTTGGATTAGACAGGACATTTTTAAATATAACGACTGTATTTGTCTGAAAGAGGAATGTCATATACAGCTAGGATGGCTTGAGGGTGAGTAAATCATGGGGTAGTTTTCATTTTTGGGTGAAATATCCCTTTAAGTGAGGGATACAGGAAACAGCTGATTCTGTATCTCTTGTTATTTGATTTAGGTATTTTCACAGCCCCACTGAAAGGAGCGTACATGTTCAGAATCTCTGTTTTCGGTTATGGCCCAACTCCATCAGGTGCATCCATTTATAAGAATGGAGAGCGTGTGGTTGTATCGTATGGTTATCGGCCTAAGATTGACTTAAACACCTCTAATGGAGTGGATCCTGGAGGTTGGAGATGTTGTCTATATGAGACTTTGGTCTGGCAGGAGGATATTTGATAGCCACAATAACCACAGCACTTTCAGTGGTTTCCTACTGTTTCCCTTAAGATAACAGGAGCTTTGCAGATTCCAGTGTCATGAGTTAGGTTTTACACTCTCTCTCGCCCGTCCCACTCCATTCCTTCCCACCTGTTTGCTATCACAATTTTTCTTTGGTCTTTGATTGAGACCGCACCTGTTCCTCTTTGTGCTCGTCTTTCATCCTATTTAGTGCCTCCCTGTTTTTGGCTTCTTTGCCAGATTATTGTTGTATGCTTCTCGCTAATGTTCAGATCTCTCGTCTGCGCTACACCTTTTCTAGAAGCCGTTTGCCTTGTCTGGTCGGATCTGTATTGTCGTGTTTTGGTCTCACCTGTTTTCTGTTTAGTCTACTGCTACACGTGAGTTAACCATCTGCACACTGTCTGTGGTGCTGAATGTAGCGACTGGAGCTGATTCACTGATTGCTGCCTTCTCGCTGCGAGCACAAGACGTCTGCCAGTAACTGAAGACTTTCTCCTGTGTTTGATTCCTGTTTTGCTCCGGATCTGCATCACCTCTTTCCTGTGATCGGCAGTCTGCCTTAGTTTCTTTGTGACTCAATAAATATTATTTCTCTGCACCTTTGCATTTGGGTCCTCTCTCCGTTTCATGACATCCAGTAATATTGAACCTTCAGCGTATGATTTAAGATGAAATCATGAAGAATCATTAACATGATTAAACAATATTAATGAGGACTAATGTGTGTTTAAAATTTGCAATAGATTACTGTATAAAAGTCTGAGCTGTCTATACATGTAACTTTGTATAAAGAGTTTCAGCACTGAGACAGACAGGAGACATGAATATCACGTGACTCAAAAGTGTTTTGTTAAAGCAGTAAATCCAATCATGTTAAATAATATCTTTTTAAGTATAGTTTGTTACTGATCCTCGATCTGTACCTCGATCTGTATCTCTTCATCCTACATAAATAAATAAGAGAATAAAGAGCCATTGTGGCATTTTCTTTTCCTCATATCTTCATGAATATTTCCCCAACAATGCTTGCTTTGATGCACTCATGATATCATGCTTATCAATCAAAATAACTGATTATGTGGTGGCATAATTTAAGAGTTTTTTTTATAATTAGGACAGGACATTTACCAGATTATGTATTATCTTAGATGCACAGACAGGAGATTCACAGACGCCAGTAGTAACACGTTGCCTTCTTTTTTGTGGTTTAAAATATGGATTTTAAAGTATTTGCTTGAATAAGAGCTTGATCATATATTGTAATGCTAGCCAAAGGATGATGTAAAAACTAAAAATACTAAAACAAAATATATTTACATTTGAAAGAGTGTATTTTAGATTATGGATCTCTTTATTCATGTTGGTGCTTCTCATTTGAACGGTACAATGTTATGCTAGTGCAGGATCATCATAATAATAGAAACATTGGTTAGACTTTATTTTAATTATGCAAAGTTAAGCCTAAACACTAGTAATGAATTATTAAATTGTCCACAATTATACATTAGTCAAGCATGAACACTAATAATTAACGTTTAACTTAAAGGGGTCATATAATGCCATTTTTGTACAAGTTAATATGAATCTTTAGGGTCAAAATAAAAACTTTGTAATATACTTTTATTAAAAATTCTCCTTAGTATTTTAAGAAAACACTAATTTTACCTGCTCAAAAACAGCTCTGTTTTCAGCACGCCGTTTCAGTGCATATGCCTTTAAATGATAATGAGCTTTGCTCACTCCGCCCCCTCTGTTCTGTGCGTACAGTTTTTAATAACACAATAACCATAACGCGTTGTTCATTATAAACGTGGGATTATTAATTATATTGAGAACGTCGTAACATTACATAGAATACATGCCGTAATGCACCCTGAGTGTAAACATTAGCCACATTCATCGTGAAGCGTGCAAGCGGTTTGCAAAGATTAATATTTAAAGGTTAATGAAACGTTACACTCACTTCTTCTGAAGGTGCAGCAGGGACACGAATAGTTGGTACCGATTCCTTTTTCAGGAGCAGCTTCTTAGCAAAACCATACTGACCCTCCACGTTTATAAAGCAGTCTGGTGTGAAATGATTCGCGCAAACATGAACGCATTGACGTTGATCGTGGGGAATATTCCCATCGTAAACAAACTCAGCCACTGCGTCTTCAGCGGTTCCGATTTAGGAACATCAAAATGACTGTTGTGTTCGTTATTACATCCAAGTACAGAACACCACAATCGCAAGACGCCATTCTGCTCCAGTGTAAACAATGACGGACTATGAGGACAGCTCGCTCAGGGCGGGGCTGTGTTGAAACGCTGCTGTCAATCAACAATCGTGGGAGGGGCGTCCGTTTTATCTACGTCACAAAAACGAACGGCTCAATTTGAGGCAGGGGAAAACATATAAGGAGATTAAAACAAAAACACTGGATGGATTTTTATCATTATATGATGGTTGTGTACAGGCACTGTCAACACACATTTCAGTACAATCAACTTGTAAAAGTGCATGTACCATTATATGACCCCTTTAACATATATTAAGGGGATATTAGTCTGGATCCACATTTATTTGATAAATAAAAAATGATTGATTAACTGAATGTACAGTAAATGGCTTTTAGTCATTAACAGCTTAAACCATTAATTATTTTTGTGTAGTGATGTACTTAATGCTATATCTCTGTGATTTACTATCTATTAAGTTAAGTAATTATATTTAGAGCTAGTTTTACAGTTATAAATTGCTAAAATAGAGTAATAAAGACAATTCGATGCCCTATTCTTAAGTGAAAGGTATATCAACATTAATTATGGCAATTATTGAGTCAAATAAATTTAAATATAATTTTTTAATATAATGATTTCTTTTCTTTTTTTTAAATGCTTAGATTCCTTGCAGACAAATGTTAAAGAGATTACCATCAGACAAATGTTAAATGGAAATATTTGGAACGTATAAATGTTTGATTCCTTTATAAAGAGATCTACACTTATATGATGATTAACTGCAATGTGAAAGATAGAAACACTACTCACAAACAGTGAAGAACAATACAGGATACAGGAATAATGGATTAAGAGGTCTGTGATAGTTCAACACACAAAGCAAACAGTCTAATAATGCGGCACATTGCAAAACAATGAGTTTTTCCAAACTGAGCATGATAGTGAAATGAGGTCAGACATAAAGCATCAGTCAAGCCTTGATTATAACGATTCTCCAATGACAGGAGCTCATTTATTTGTTTTATGTCGTCTATTTTTCGCTGTGTAGAAGCAGATATCATTGCATTGCACCTTTTGTCAAAATCAACAATAATTTCGATAATAAAAAACAGGATCTGCTATTGAAAGCTCTGCAACTGAAGCAGTGGATCTGTCTACCTCCTTCCTGAAAGTCTTCACTAGTTCTTTGTAGTGTTAAATAACTTCTTCTGGCTGAACAAAAGAAAACTGTCAATGGACCAAATAAACATTTAATGAGAAATGACAATTAAACATTCAAGACACCAAAATAAAGTTTTTAGTTCCTCGCCACAGCCTCACAATCTCTGGCTGCTCAGTGTGGAATTAAAGCGTATGACCAGAATCTTACAGGATACGAGTCATTTTAAATCTCCATAATGATACACATCATGAGATAATCATTATGTTACTAATTTAAGTTAAAACTCTATATTTCTCAACATCACCACAAAAATGACTGTTGACTACATTTGAAGCCTGTTAACTATTTGTCAAATAGCTACATAAAATTAATCTGACAATAAAACTGCTTAACACTCGCTTAGTGGACTAAAAGTCAGCAGTAAAAAAGGAGAATATAGGTCAAGGGAGCAGAAAAGGACAGGTGGTGGATAACATCTATAATTTTGGATGCGTTTGACGAGAAGATTCTGTCATCTTCGTCAATCAGCGGTGATGGGCGTCAGATCCGGTGTGGGTACAGAGGAAGGTAAGATGTCGGCTATCGTCCTCTTATCTTAACTATATCACTTAATTGCTTTTGTTATTCATCTACAGTATATGGTTAAATGAAACATAGTTACATAGCTATTATTTAATGTTCGTTAACGCATCAGTATCAATTAATTATAGCCTAGTTTACTCAGTGAGGAGTGTCACAGGAAAAAGTTGAACTTAGTTTTAACTCAAGTATATAATGCTATACCAGCATGAACAAACGTTAATAATTAATTTACTTTGCATAACGCAGAGACTGTGACTTTGGAGCTCCTGACGATAGTTTCGTCTTGTAGATTGGAGTCTTCCAAAGGGACAGTAGTTTATCTATAGATATAAGAAATGGGGAGAACAGGGGCGAAAGTAACACGGGACGAAAGTAACAAAGCGATTTTCTCAGAGCCCTGACAACATTTGCATTTCAAACTATGACAGCACGTTCAGCACGCAGCCAGTGACGGAGCTGCCAAATATCACGTGATTTGGTCATGGTTTCCCGCGTTTAGGTCTGGAAAGCTGTTTTCGAGTACGGTAAGTAAATTACTGAAACAGTACTTTTTTTCTAATTACAAGTTGTTTCTCATTTCATGTGTCACAGTAATGATCAATCTACAGGATATTTAGTGCTGTAACACATCATAAAGTTTGCCTTGTCAGAGTTTTTCAGTATACAAGTAATTTGGGTTTAAATGTCAGGAGTTCCAGTCGGGACTTTACTTTCGTCCCGCTGCTAATGTGGTGATTTTCTCTGTTGCAGCATTTATTAAAACATGTTTATGTCCTATTATACCAACAGAATATGCCAAGAGTGAGGGTCAGAAAGACAGACAGAGGTCTGATTCAGCCAGACATTTAGGAGAGGGTGTTTCTGTCAGGAACATCAGTCTTAGAGAATATGCCATGTCACTTTGCTCTGATACTGCAGGAGGAGGGCAGAGAAGACTAGACCCCCAGGGAACAGATCACATACTAAAGTCTTCTCTGTGGACCGAGAGATGAAGCTGGAAGCTTAGTAACCTACAGTAAAAAACACAAGCAAAACAAGCAGCTCACGCACACTGCTCTTACTCAAACCAGTTTAAATGCTCATCAAAATCTGAGATATGTATATTCTTTATATATATTTTTAATTTTTATTCAAATTTTTATTTTTATTGACATTTAATTTGTCCACTGTCTGTAAAGCTGCTGCAACATGTAAAAATCCCCAGTGCATGATCAGTAAAATCTTATTTTATCTTATGCCTGGCTCACACTACAGGAGTTTTAGGCCGATTTATGCCCGATTTCCCCCTCCCGAGAATCGGAGAAAATATCTTGTCGAGGACCTCGATCAGTTCCGATGTTCGGCGCAGATTATCTGGTAATGTGAAGCGTTCACAGATCGAATCTTGCTCCTCCCAAATTGCTCTCACACAAATCGGGCTTGTCCCGATCATATCAAACATGTTTTATATTTATCGGGATGAGCAAGATTGTGATTACGTCTGTACTGTCACAATAGCCAATAAGCAACAAGTAGGACTGTCGTGGTGAAGGCATTTCCATTGAGGTAATTTTGAGTGACTCAACAGCGTGATATGTGGTATTATCTTTATTTATTTATTTATGTATTGGTAAATAAATAAGTGTTATGTTGTTGTCAGCAGGCACGAAGACTAGTACATGTTCAGTAATGAAACCGAAACTAAAAAGCGCATTGAAACGGAGTAAACAGAAGATACAATGTCAAAATAAGGGTCCACATAATATAATAACAGAACATAAACTTGACAATAAGCTTGTTAGGTCATTGTTATATAACAATTAGTTCCGAATCCTCGAATCTCACTTTACGAGAGGCTTTCTGCTGATATTTCACCAGTATCGTCATTGCTCGTATCGCCTCTGCGTGTTATAGACAGGCTGTCATTCAGTCCAGTTACACTGATACGCCACTAGGTGGCGGCAAGGGACTGTCTTTGAGTGAGTCATTAAACTCTTCATTCAACGGAAATGTAAAAAAATGCGGATTCATTCTAAGATATGTGTAATGAAACAAGCTGTTAATTATTTTAATATTTAATTTTAACTTTGAGCTCCACTTTACAAGGCTCAGCTGAGCAGCAATCCGGCGCATGGGCAACACTGAAGCTGATGCGTCACTTCATAGAGATCAATGGCACTGATTCATTGTATTGACCAGAGCTGACGCCATTCATTAGAAATATCCTTAAATGTTAAAAGGATGATTTTTTTAAGATTTAGCTTTCCTTGGTCACAGCAACCTTTTCACGAATATGACTTGATATCGAGTGCCGAAGTTATGACGTCACTTTGTAGGACACCTCGGAAGTTAGCGGCGCATGGGTTCCTTCGATCGAAAAGCTATGCATTTTCCCCACAGACTTTTGGAAAATCGCAAAAAATAAGATCTGTGTTCAACAAAGAGTTGTGACCCTTACACGTTTTGTCTATCAAGATAATCTTTACAAGTTAATCCAAAATGTATACATTTTGAAGCCTATATAAAGTTTAAAAAAACACAAGCAGACACAATAAAGTTTAAAAAACCACAAGCAGGTTATAACTGGTGTGTTTTATGTCATAGATCAAAATGTGAAAATATTTAGAGGCTTTGTTAACCACAGACCTAATTTCAGGCGATTTAGCAAAAACCCATTCAAAAAATAGACTTTAGAGCGAGGGAACTGGAGGGAACTCACTTCCGCGTTTTGGCCTACAAAGTGACGTCATAACTTCGGCACTCTATGAAGGACAGATATTTTGTTTACTTTTCCGCTTCCGATCTGTTGCGTGAGATCACGTGATCATGGTGGAATCATATCAAGGCGCTTCCTCTGGCATGATAATCTTAATAACATTGTGTAGTGTGTGATGCGCTGCAATTTTCAAATCTTGTACTATAAGCATGTTTAAGATTTGAGGGAAGAAAATCTGCAAAGATTCTCCTTAAGTGCTGCAACCAGATTTCAAAATCGGTTAGGATTTTAAAACTCCTATAGTGTGAGCCAGACATTAATCATGTCATAAACAATCTCCCTCTAACTTTTTTTTAAAACTGTTTTAGGTGCGCAGATTTGCATACGAGTTGGCTGCAAATATCCAAGTGGATGGGATGTCACCAAGATGGCTGGAAAAGACTGGCTCGCCTCCTTACTTGAAAGAGACAACACATTATCTATTCCCAGACCTCAAGCCACCAGCATGTCCCGTTCCACCAGCTTCAACAAAACAGATGTGTCCTCTTTTTTTAACAACCTACAGACACTTGCCTGTGAACTTTTTGAAGCAAAGGACATTTGGAATTTGGATGAAACAGGTAAAATTTACAATTCATTAAAACTAAAAAAAGTTACAATGATTCATTGGTTTAAAATACATGGGACAATTCTATTGTTATATAAAATTGAATAAACTATAAATCTTGATAATAAATACATACTGTAGCCTATACAGATAAATATTTATTCACCTCATAGTTTTATAATCTGTAAATATGTAATTATATAAAAACACTACACACACACACACACATAGCTATAATAAAAACATACAAATAAACAAACAAAATTATTAATACAGATATAGAGATAATAAAACAATAAAGTAAATAAATATGTAACTATATATAAACACTAACAATACACACACATCTAGGTATATAAACACTTACAAATGTTCATGAAAGCTCATCAAAGTTTATAATTAAATTTCAGGTACCACGGTCCAAGTCCCAGATAAAATTATCGCCACCAAGGTGAAGCCAGGTCGGTGCAGTGACCTCTGGGGAGAGGGGGACATTGGTCACTATTGCACATGCTGTTAATGCACAAGGCAATTGCATTCCCCCGTACTTCATCTTTCCCAGGAAGAAGTTCCAGGACCACTTTGTGAGGAATGGTCCCATCGGCTCTATTGGTTCTGCTAATAGTTCAGGGTGAATGCAGGATGTAGACTTTCTTGCCTTTCTCAAACACTTTGCCAGACACACCCTCGAATCGAAAGTGCTGCTCCTCCTCAACAATCATTGGTCACACCTTTCTGTGGTAGCAATTGACTTTTGTCGGTCAAATGGCATAGTCCTACTATCCTACTATCGACAGGAGCGTCTTCGGTCCACTGAAGCGATATTTAAACACAGCAGCAGATCACTGGATGAGAAAACATCCTGGAAAAACTTTGACCATCTATGATATTCCAAACCTAGTGGCCACAGCTCTGCCACGAGCAGCAACACCCAGCAACATCACATCGGGCTTTGTGTGCTCTGGCACCTGCCCCTTCAACCCAGATATGGGTGGTGATGGCGCAGTGGATAAGACACATGCCTTTGGTGTGAGAGACCTGGGTTCGAATCCACTGTGAGACACCAATGTGTCCCTGTGCAAGACACTTAACTCCTAGTTGCGAATTTCTGAAATATTGTAAGTCGCTTTGGATAATTTGTCAGCTAAATGAATAAATGTAAATGTAAATGTAGATATTGTTGAGGAACAAAACTTCTCACTTGCCTATGTCTCTGACTGCCCAGTTCCTTCACAAGTACCATGTGCTCCCACACCACATTCCAACACACACCCATACAGCCAGAGCCTGTTTGAGGGAGGACTGCTGCCAGAGTTCAACCAGGGACGCCTGTTTAGAGTCTGCCATCCCTGACCTCCCAGCTGTCTAAGAAGATAGAACTTGGTTAATCCCGAAGGATTTTAGTAAAATAATAACTAAAATAAAATTGTGCACATGATTTTAATATTATTGTTTCTGTGTCTGCTGATTAAGCTGTCCCTCCTGAAGAAGAGGGAAGACACACTACTCTAGGGATTCATTCCAGAAGCTGTATACGTTCCTTTCATGTTTCTCATCGTTGTGTTCCCTCAGCACATGCACATCTCTAGGCTCTAGGCTGAGTGTTATAGAGTCTCATACATCCTCATGGTTGCAGGATATTTTTGAGCATATCAACAACAGGATCATAAGCAAAATTTTAGGGCTGTCCCCGACTAAAGATTTCTCTAGTTGAAACTTCATTTAAGCCGTTAGTCGCCACTAATTACACCTTTATATTAATGTAATTACTTAAAATATATACTGGGGGCCGTGCATAAAGCTGCAAATTTCTATAGTATTTATTTGAAATATTGTAATTAATACAATTTGCCCTCTTTACTTCTTGGGTTTCATATTGTCAGAAGCTAATATTTTGAGGCAGGCAAACATTGTGGTCTCTCTTCATTACCCAGAGTTGTACTGGTGAATCTGAGGGCAGGATATGCCTCGTCATATTTTATATATCGTATATATATATATATATATATATATATATATTTTTTTTTTTTTTATATCGTCAGGGATTTATCGTGTCCCGTCGTGTCCAGTAGATACAGTAGCATCACTCATTATAATGGGTTCGATTTGCTTTTGTCACATAACACCGATAGCGTCTGGTGTAGACGCGTTGTTTTGGTATTTGTGAATTTGTTAGAGCTATGGCTTGTTCACAATCATTGTTAGGAAAGGCCAAGTGGAGCAAAATTCAAAGCTTTATTAAATGTTCTGTCACCTCAAATCTTGTCCCAGAAATCAGCAGCCATGGGTGATGTTATCTGTCATAGACTGAGGCAGAAAAAAACATTAAGGCACATGCAAGTAAGTTTCTTATGGAAAATGACAACAAAACAAGAACTTGAATTTTTATAATTGCCATGAATTCCAGATGACCAATAGAGGTCATTGTGTCCTTTCATGTTTTAATAAACCTTGTCTTCCTCTTTTTATTGTCATGTGATTCATTAGCTTTAGTATAAATAGCCCACTGTTGGTTCTAGTCTAGTGTCTGGTTTTTTACCTTGTGTTTTCTGGTGAGTTATTCTGCTGTTTTATTGTTTTTCTCTTGTATCTCAACATCATTAATTTTTCCTAAAATGATGGTTTACTCTAAACTTTTCAGTAACATGAATGTTGCAGCAATCTGGTAGTCAGTGCTCTAGTAGTTGTTGTTTTTACGTCTGATCTTGTGACAACATTTTAGAGTATTTCATTTTATAGACATCTTAGTGTATTTCATTTTATAGACATCTAAGTATTTGCAAGGCTTAATGCTAAGGATACATTTTTACTGTTTATTGTTAGTCCCGTCTGAATCTGTAAATTAAATCACAGACGTCCAGCGATAAGAATTATAACTTAATTGTTTAGAAAACTTGTCCTGTTCGAATAGGGCTTATGACACCAAATTTTAGATGCCAGTGAAATTTCACAATTCTCAATTCCAATTTTGATACCACAGCAAAAACTTCTAGCCAACTAATATAAATTTTAATTATTACAAAAGACAAGTAATCAATCAGTAATAAAATAAGAACAAATAATAAAATGATAAAATATACAGGTCCTTCTCAAAAAATTAGCATATTGTGATAAAGTTCATTATTTTCCATAATGTAATGATAAAAATTAAACTTTCATATATTTTAGATTCATTGCACACCAACTGAAATATTTCAGGTCTTTCATTGTTTTAATACTGATGATTTTGGCATACAGCTCATGAAAACCCAAAATTCCTATCTCAAAAAATTAGCATATCATGAAAAGGTTCTCTAAACGAGCTATTAACCTAATCATCTGAATCAACTAATTAACTCTAAACACCTGCAAAAGATTCCTGAGGCTTTTAAAAACTTCCAGCCTGTTTCATTACTCAAAACCGCAATCATGGGTAAGACTGCCGACCTGACTGCTGTCCAGAAGGCCATCATTGACACCCTCAAGCAAGAGGGTAAGACACAGAAAGAAATTTCTGAAGAAATAGGCTGTTCCCAGAGTGCTGTATCAAGGCACCTCAGTGGGAAGTCTGTGGCAAAAAACACTGCACAACGAGAAGAGGTGACCGGACCCTGAGGAAGATTGTGGAGAAGGACCGATTCCAGACCTTGGGGGACCTGCAGAAGCAGTGGACTGAGTCTGGAGTAGAGACATCCAGAGCCACCGTGCACAGGCGTGTGCAGGAAATGGGCTACAGGTGCCGCATTCCCCAGGTCAAGCCACTTTTGAACCAGAAACAGCGGCAGAAGCGCCTGACCTGGGCTACAGAGAAGCAGCACTGGACTGTTGCTCAGTGGTCCAAAGTACTTTTTTCGGATGAAAGCAAATTTTGCTATCAGGAGATTTTGGAGCCCTTCATGCTTCCATCTGATTTCATTTTTCAGCACGACCTGGCACCTGCTCACAGTGCCAAAACCACTGGTAAATGGTTTACTGACCATGGTATTACTGTGCTCAATTGGCCTGCCAACTCTCCTGACCTGAACCCCATAGAGAATCTGTGGGATATTGTGAAGAGAAAGTTGAGAGACGCAAGACCCAACACTCTGGATGAGCTTAAGGCCGCTATCGAAGCATCCTGGGCCTCCATAACACCTCAGCAGTGCCACAGGCTGATTGCCTCCATGCCACGCCGCATTGAAGCAGTCATTTCTGCAAAAGGATTCCCGACCAAGTATTGAGTGCATAACTGAACATAATTATTTGAAGGTTGACTTTTTTTGTATTAAAAACACTTCTTTTATTGGTCGGATGAAATATGCTAATTTTTTGAGATAGGAATTTTGGGTTTGCATGAGCTGTATGCCAAAATCATCAGTATTAAAACAATAAAAGACCTGAAATATTTCAGTTGGTGTGCAATGAATCTAAAATATATGAAAGTTTAATTTTTATCATTACATTATGGAAAATAATGAACTTTATCACAATATGCTAATTTTTTGAGAAGGACCTGTAATACAATAAATATGAATAAATAATGAAGAGTGCTTTTTGTGGCAAAACCACAGCCAGTAACCATTCATAAAAACCTTTCTGTGACGTTACCTCTGTCGGTATTAACAATGCTAAAAAGCTTATGTTAGCATGACTTCACATGGCACAAGTGATAATACATTTAAACACTTCTTCACAGTTGGATAGATTAACCTACGTATTACTGCATATAGACATTAAACAAATCAAACACACAATACCGTGTTCCTGTTCCAGCTAGGTGCTTAATTATCCTTTTTAAAAGCTTTATACGATTTCAGAGCGACATGTGATTTTCCTCCTTATGTCCCCCCTCTTTGATGCGAAATTAACGTTGCACTAGGAGGCTCCAAAATAAAGGACTCATAAAATTAAAGGCCGTGTTGCAGGGTTAATTTTTCAACGAATTTGTGCAATTTGCTTGTTGGTAATAAACATTTAAACTGTTATCCACTGTATTTTATGTTGTTGCGTATCACAAAACGGAATATAATACGAAAAAGTAGGTACTATCTTACAGCGGTTTGCAACGATTCTCCTTTCCCCCACAATGTATTGCATTACGCCTTGAGAGCATTGAGAGTGACTAGAGAGACGAGTAGTAGACGAGAGTATTCAGATAGCGCAGATTATAGATAAATACATAGATATAGACAGATAGATAGACTAGATATATAGATAGACAGACAGATATATAGATATAGATAGATAGGCTAGTATTTGCGGCAACTGCACATCCAATGGCGCGGGCGCCTCTGACGTGCGACCAACTCTACGTTGTCAATCTACCTACTATATATTTCTATCTATTTATCTATCTAGCTGCTAGCTATCTATGCTAACGTTATGCTATCTGGCTGCCTATCTCTCTCTATACCACCCACACAAGCACCTGCCAAACACAGCGACAGACACGCGGCGGCTACGTTTGCAACAACATTTTCACCGGAGGAAGAGATAATCACTTAGAAACGCCCATATAGGTAGCATGATGCCTTCTATTTCTAGATGACAAAGTTTACCAGTACTACGACACTATAGGGGTGTAAGAAAAAATCGATACACTTGAGTATCGCGATATTTTATTTTGCAATACTGTATCGATTTTCAAAAACGCAATATCGATTTTTTTTTTAGTTTACGTGCAAAAATAGGATAGGAGAGAGTGCGCGAGGGAGAGAGAGAGCGTGAGAGAGCGCATGAGGGAGAGAGAGAAAGCGTGAGAGAGCGCGCGTGAGGGAGAGAGAGCGCGCGAGGTAGTGCTGCGCGAATGATCTACGACGCTTTGCAATCAAATACGATTTTAAATACGATCTGAGCCTGCATGCGCCCGCTCAGTGTGGTTGAAAACGAAGGTTTCCGTTATATGGTGCAAACAATGGAGCCTTTTTTTAATGACAGATTGCACCTCAGATTGCACCTTATGTGTTATGCATTAGCCTAGATGTCACAGTCGGGGCTAGGTATTTTCTTTAACTGACTATTTACATTTGTTATAGTCATCATGCTCGTGTTTTTGCAACACAAAACGTGTTGGATGTACCCTACTAGGAATAGTGCAAGCATTTTTTTTTATTGACATAGACAGATGTCTTTTCTTTTTTTCCAGATTGCACATAATGTGTAGGCTATGTGTTATGTATTGTGACAGGGGCTATGTATTTTCTTTTATTATGACCTACTTGAGCATATAACAATTTGCTCACTAAGAACCTGTGAACCACAATCCAAAACTGGCAGTTTGATTTTCTGTGTACTGAATTGTTTACCTAAAGTACCTTTGTTTGACTTTTATGCACATCATGTCTTTTTTTTAAATAATATTTTCTAAAATTATAGTCCTACTTTAAAAAAAATCCCAATATATCGCCTTATGCACAGTATCGAAATATATCGCAATATATTGAATCGTGACCCATGTATCGTGATACGTATCGTATCGCCAGATTCTTGCCAATACACAGCCCTACGACACTATGACAAAGGTCATAGTCATGGTCAAACTAACGTCATGATCACTGCCACTAGATATAAAGAAAACGTTGATTTTTCACTCGGTGCTAGTCAATGACAGTAAAAAAAAAAAAGTGTCGTTATTGTGCACTGCTCGTAGAGTAGCTCCAGTGCTCATTGCTGCGTTGCTAAATGATAGCAACTCACCAGGACACTTCACCAACTCTCCACTCATTCTCCTCGGACCATGCATTTAATTGGCTTTGACGGCCATCGGTTCTTGGCAATTCCTCATTTGCCCTCTCACGTCTGGCAGGTTCGAAATTATACGGTTGCGGGCCATCATACATGTTGGCTCTTGCCACCTCTTCCTCATCCCAGTCAGTCGCCATAGTTCTAATACTAGGCTGAGGCTACCTTTCCTCCACTTCTCCCCAACGTGACGTCATCACCGAATTGCGTTAAATAAAACGTTAATACCAAAAATGTAAAATACTGGTTTTTAAGACCATTTTTGAGACATTTTAAAAATGATATACATATCTTGAGTGATTTATGTACCCATTAATCGACAGCGGTGGTTAACCTGCAACATGGGCTTTAACAGAGGAAACTAATAAAATAAAGCTCTGAAGTGTTTACCTTCTTTACACTTTCCTTAGAGTTAGTTACACTTTTCAGGTTGTCAAGTTGGCCTAATTGAATAATCAAATATAAAAATTAGCTAATTCTTATTAAAGTTAAAAATGTTATTAAATCAAAAGCAGAAAGTGGTTGTTTTTATTATTAATATTATTGATTGATATTTTGAACTGTAAAAAAACAGAAAGTGTCCGGACAACTTTCAAAATGACAGTCATTAGCCCCACTCAACAGGAAGTTGATCTTTTTAATGTAGTTTTTTTTTAATTGCAGGCTCTGAATTTGTATCAATGTTATATGTGAATAATGGTCTAAATTAAATATGTCCATATCCATACAAAGCAATCACTTGGATTAAATCACTCGATACAAATGGATTTGTTTTTTCGACACCTTTAAAGATTTATTAAGATTGAACTCCAACAACATATCTGACACGGTCTGTCTTAGTTTTTGGTTAAGGACTCTTATTTTGATGTTATGTCCATCTTGATGTTTCTGTTTTCCTTCTGTAGTTACTGTTTGCCTGGTTTCGATGGTGTCTGGTGTGTTCTTGTTTGTTTCTATGGTTACCAATGTATGTTCACCTGAGTCTTGTTTAGTTTCTCTTTTACCTTTGTGTTTATAGCCCTTAATTTCCTCAGTTCACTGTCTGGTATTGTTTTAGTAAGTCTATGCTGTTTTGTTGTTTTTGCCTTGTATTACTCCTCGGATAAAATGCGGCACAGTTGATCCTTGCCTCAATTCTCATTTGCTCCTCTCTTGCAATATAACAATATCACCAGATCCATTCAGATATTTATGTAAAGAAAAAAACACTGGGCGGAAACACTCAGCAAGGGAAGCAAACATTACACTAACTGTAGATATGATCTAGCTACATAATGTGTTATACAAGTTATGATCATAATGATTTATGTCTGTTTTGCAGTAAATTAAGAACAGATTTTTTAATGCACTGGTTTAATAAAATACATCTTCTGTAGTGCAACTTTAACAGCAAAGAACACT
The DNA here is from genome assembly GCA_030770095.1 of Gila robusta. Lineage (NCBI taxonomy): Eukaryota > Metazoa > Chordata > Actinopteri > Cypriniformes > Leuciscidae > Gila > Gila robusta. The sequence continues at coordinate 824,233 of JAVALU010001573.1, forward strand.
CACTGTGTGACATTATAAGCAGATTGTGAATTAAGTGACACTAGGCCACATATTCAATGCTTCTAATTATACTTTTATGCTTTCATTTTTAAACAGGTCAAGCTGTCATGGCTACTGTAAAGACGATCCTCATTGTCCTTCATCTGCTTCAATACACCTGTTTCGGCTCAGACGTGAATTGTAACCAGGGAGAATGTAAACCTATCCAGGACACCACACAAGTGTTCTGCGAGTGTCATAAGATGTTCCGCGGTCCAGCATGTATTATTGACTATGCAGATCTTGAAGATAAAATCAATGATATGCTCTATAAACCAGTCCCTGATCTGACAACAATTTATTTCAGTGTCAAGGAGCTGAAGGACTTCACTAAAGAAATAGTTGACTCAGTTCGACAAGACATCCAGTGGACACAAATCTTTGTGAAATACAGCAACGTGACTGAGAAGTTTCGAAACATCAGCACACTGCATACACAACTTAAAAACGGTACAATTATCCAACGCTACTATGTTTCTGAAGTTGGAGCTCAGTTCACAGGGGGAAACTCTTTTCAATTTTATCTCACAGACTTTCACCACATGATGATGGGCACTGGATTTGGAGACAAACACAACATTCTGGATATTTTTCGCAAGTCACTGGTCCAGGACTCACAAAGTCAGTCTAGAGAGCCAGTAGAGTGCACAAAATACTACAGTGATCAGGTTGATTATTTTGTGCACTACATGTTTGCTTTTGAAAAGGAAGCTGTTTTAGCTTGGTCGAAATATCTACTGGTCACTGGAAAATCAGACAACATTAATTTACTAAAGAAGTTTTTTAAGGACTATGTCTCACAGCAGTGGAGACTCTTCAATAAAAATGGATGTGGCCCTCTAAAGGCCGGGGATCTTCAGAACAGCCACTGCGAGAAGCTCTACCACAGCACAGCCCAGCAGCAGGTGAAAATGAAATGTGGTGGATCATACAAGCCCTTCCCCGAGATCATGGTGTGCTCTGGAGGACAGTGGAGTGCCTCACCTGTGTGCTACGAGGAGCAGGTAAACGGGCGAGTCGAGTGCGGATCTGAAGGTGGAGCCACTGTCTGCAAGGCCACATGTTCATCTGGCTGGAGCTCCACCACACACCCTGAACCACCTGAGTACAAATGCTCACAGCCGCCCTGTCCATCCTTCATACCACACCAGTGTAACAACTGCACACAAAACAGTGTTTGTAAGGACAATGAGGTCTGCACTGGCACCATCGGCACATGTCGTGACACGTGCCTGGTTAAACCCTGCGGAGTGAACGCTAAATGCTCCTCCTTCAATCATGACAGGAGCTGCACCTGTGAGAACCCGTGGAAAGGAGACCCATACAGTGGCTGCAGGAGTCAGGACCTCCAGTGGGTTCAGACCAGAGATGTGCCCAGCAGTATGAAAACTCTTTTACTCTACATACTCACATTAGATTATTCTTAATTTTAATGTGCTTTTGTCCATGCTTTTTAAATGAGTGTACACTTTCACGTTTCATTACATCTTTAAGCACTTGAAGAGCTTTATGACTGAGCTTCTTCTTACATATTCATTCCGTATTTGATCCCATGTAATGGAATTATAAAATCATATAATGGAATTACAATGCAATGAACTAATAAGCACAGAAAACTGAAGGACAGTTTAAAAAGTTGTTGTGCATTTAATCTTTTTGCTCATCTAAGACAACAGCCTTATATCTTCAGGTTAACCCATAAATCCTTGTGGTTTATAGATGCTGTTCATTCTAAAACCCAACTTGCGGTGTGCAAATCAATTGGACCAGATGGTGGGTGGCACAGTGGATATGTAAATTCTCAAAGCTGCAACTTTGAATATGACGGAAAAAGTCATCAGGCCAGTAGCTATGAGGTAACTCAGTATAGTACATTATATTTATATTTAAAACACTACAGATAACAATTACATGCAGGACAGTTAACAGACTGTAGTCGAGGAGATGACACCTCTCCTATTTCTACAGAAATTACTGTATTAATAATCTGCAGGTTCTGGTTGATCCGTGTGGAGGACGTGGTTGGAAATGGATGGATGGGGAACAGGGGAACATGGTCTCGTATGACGAATCAAAGAGGTTTCCAGGAGTCAAATACTACGTGTGTAGGTTAGTGCCAATACAAATACAATACATAATACTCATCTTGAAAAAAAGTAAATCTTTATGAAAAGTTGATGTTTTCAGACTTAAACTAAAAAATAATTTAATCCATCTCAGAAATGACATGTTTTATTGAGATCACAATGTCATGTTGTGCACGTCTGTGCTGGTGTTCTAATGTGCTCTTTGTCGCCCGGTAGTGTGAAGAGTGATGGCCTTGTAGGGAAGCTTTTCAACACACGAAATGGCTTTATGTGCCATATTCCCAGGAATGGAGGTACTAGAGATGGAAGTTTTTATGCTCTGGTTCCACAACCATGTCTCTGAAGACACTTCACCATGATTCACTGTTCAGTGCTTATGTTTCTCTAGTTCATTTTTAACCTTTGGATTGGTGGAGGTGCTGTATTCATCTTTCGAAAGAGACTGAACCTAAACACACAGATGGAAAGGAGTAGCCAACTCTCGCATAACATTTATGCAAGTGCTACAAACACTTATGGTTGTTGTTCATAATTGTATTCAGTTGTTTTGCAGTGGGATCTTTTAAGGATTAAAAAGATTTCTAAAAAGTATTAGACATTAAAATTTGATGAGTGAGTGAGTGGAGTACATTTCCACCTGCAGGATATGTAATATACATTAGGAATAAAATCCAATGTTCTCTGCACAGTTACTATGAACTCTGCTTTGTTGCCATCATTATGTAAAATTTGACAGTGTACAAATTCCAATGACAAATAAATGCTTCAATGAATGTTACTAGATTCACATTGGATGTCTGTGTAACAGCCCAAAATAATGGTTGTGGCTTAAATATTTTGTTGTTGACATTGTACATATGATATAATGGAGAGAATAAAATGCATATAATGCAACTAATTTACTTGATGATGGGCCATGGGTAATGTAAAATAATATTGTCATAAATAATTTAGTGTTTGAGTTTTTGAATGAGCTGCATAGAGTTCTTTTTCACGCTTGCATTGACAACACAAATACAAAATTGTCAAACAACCCGTTTTGTTGAGTATACTCATAAGCACAGTCTTAAATGAGTTAAAAAGTGTTAAATACACGCAAAGAGTTGTGAAATGTGATGTGTGTCAGATCCGGGTCATGTGGGTCTTAAAGTGACAGCAGCCAAATAAATTTGCTGTTGTCTGTCATTTATGTTAAACAAAGAACAAAAGATAAAGAGAAAATCACTCGCTGCTCTTGACTGAATCACTTTTGTAAATTTAATAATGGTAAATATATATTCAATGTATAATTTATGCAGTGAATACAGTGACCTGTTAGAGCTACCTGAAAATCTAAAAGCATTGTTTTGAAGGTAACATGGGTTATTGTGTGTGCATTTTAGTAGGGCAGGTAAAAACCTGAACCAGTCTGACTGGGCCAATAAAAAAGAAAGAAACTTATCGTTAAGCCCTGATAAATGAAAAGCACAGTTAAATGTGCCATTTATTACAATGAGTTTATGTGAAGATTGTTTTAGGTTCACTTAACATTAAAAGTTGTAAGAAAAAAAATTAAAACCTAATAAAATATCAGTGATACTGACCTTTATTCATAAATGCCATTAAACAAATATGGAAAATATAGTCTTTGTTGTTTCTACATTATTTTGGAGATTCAATGTAAAATTAATTACGGACAAACAATTGAGATATATGGAAAAGTAATTTTGACCAGTTCAAACTGAATTTTCTGTGAGTATGTGTTATGAGGCCATTAAAGATATGTGACTTCATTACAGATAACTTAAACTAGTCTAGGTGTTTTTACAGGTATCTTAAATCATATTTTCCTACCAATCAAATTCTAATTTTGAGTTGTCAAAATCTAATTATGGAGCATTAAAGAGCATTAAATATCGAATCTGCTTGCCATATCTGTGAAACAGTGTCTAATGTGTGGATGATCTCAAGTCAAGAGTTGTAATGAAATTAGTTATCTAAATTAAATCAGACTGAATCTATTTTGGGTAACACTTTAGAATACCGTTCTGTCATTAATGAATAACTACATAGCAGTTTGATACAAGTTTTATTCTATCTAATCCAGGGACGGCGTTTGCGTATGGCAGAATATGGCAGTTGCCATACCCTAGCAGTTAGAGTTCAGATAAAACATCAGCTAATAATAATGCTCGTTTAAGATTTAGGAGGGCTTTAACCCCCCTACATTTCCACCCAGCCCCCCTAAAAATGAGCTTTTAACTGTACACTAATTCATGATCGCCTCAGTCACCTTTAAAAGTCATATGAAACCGGCTCCTGCGCACCGTCAGTGTCAGAACAAAAGCAGAGGACAACGTGTGTGCATTTATTGATAGATCATTATGATATATATGCATCTGTGTAGTTGTTTGTCATAAATGCAGTTTACACAATTTGATGCTGGAGCAATTCAACACGGTTTCTACTGTAAAATCTGGGCTTATTTATTTATTTATGAAATCCTTTTCATCCAAATAGCATGATACTTTGTGATTTTTCTTACTCTTGCTATACTTCATACTTCAGTGCAATAAAATTGCAAAAAATATTGCTATAATATTAATTTGATAATAAATCCAAAGGCAAAACACGCGATAATTGACTATTCACGATGAGCACTGCTCTTATGATCTTAACACCGACTTCTCTGATTGGATCCCACTTCAGAAAAAAAAAGTTTTTTTATTATTATTTTAAAAATGTCGAAAACACAATGGCAGATTTTAAATGAACACATAAATGTATACATGTATACATTATTGCAAAAGTATTATTATAAAAAAACTTGTGTGGAGTGAGTGTGCGCAACTGCAGTTCATTGCATCACTTAAAGGGGTGGTTCGGAATTTTGGACATCGGGCCTCATTTACAAGTTAGGCTGTGTGTTATTTACCAGTGGAGTCAGTTTTCGAAAATGTTCACCCAGTCCTTCCAGTTGCATAGTTCGCCGGTGCTAGGCTAGCGCGAGTCAATGGTATTGGTTAGCCTACCATTAAAACAGTTTTATCCACTCCACAGTTCACCAAAAGCACATCAATTATAACGCCAGACTATCAATGTAAATGTCTGTTGAGAGAGTAATGTTAGAAATCAAACTACCCTTTCATCGCATTGCAATAGTTATACTTTGTTCCCTGTATTTATCAGCATAGTCTACAGCAGCGGCGGAGTGATATTAAGTTACCTAGGCAACCGAGAGAGCCGGTCCACATGACAATCACGCAAGTGTATTTCCCTGCCACTGACACTCGTCATCACTACAGAAACAGAGTTTATTTCAAGAATAAAGCAACAAGACATATGATTATGGCCACATTTGAAAGCCATGACAATGTTTCGGACTTTGAAGACGATGAAGATGAGGAATCTGTGTTATTCAACGAACCATACATGCATGAGTCAGAATACACAGACGAAGGACTAATCGAGATGGATGCTAAAAGGTCAGAAAGAGAAAAAAATCCTGTAGTGACAGCAGCCCCTGGAGATGCCGTAGAGAACCGGGACAGAACATCGGGAGACTAGTGGTGTCAATGCAGAAAATGTATACAAATGCCGACGGAAGATGAGTGTTTTTGCTGCAGGGAGTGGGACTTAGTTATCCCACAGATAACAGAACTTGAGCTGGACACTAGTTTCCAAGATTTAGATGTGTCTGGGCACAGCGCCTCCCGAGACAGACCAATGTGCATAACGGAGCACCCGGACTTTCCACCCCTTCTAACTCGAGGAGTACTCGAAACATTCTTCTCCTTTGATAAAATAAATTGGAAAAAAAGACCCGGACCTGCTGGACCCAACGGACAGTTGTCAATGTTGTAAGTGTAAGCTGTCCAATCCAAACACAACGTAATTAATTGTTGCCTAGTTCTTATTTATGTATTTTTTTGTATGTGTATATAGCGCCTCAAAACTGTATTTTTCTATTTTGATTAGATTTATTTTGGCCATTATTTTTATGTGGGCTATTACCCTTGTGTACATTAGTCTTTGGTAAGAAAGTTGACTGCTCCAAAAAGCTAATTTTTTTCCTTCTTGTTTTAGGCAGTACCGATTGGTGGCTTACCGAATTTTTCTAGAGTGGGGGTTGAAAGGAAGACAGCTGGGAAGAGGCAACCGACATGTTCTTCCATCCTGTGTAGTGACCAGCATCCGAAATAAATACCCTTCAGACACCGGGCGATATGTTGGATTCAGGGAAGCACAAGATGCTTTGCGATTGTTCTGAACACATAACTACAGTAGGCAGCTAGAAAACATTTGCTACTGCACCTCATCTTTTCAATAAATCAAATCCTTTATATCAAAAAGAAATAACACATACATACACATACATTTGGTTACAGATGAAACAATACGATTTTGATGTTACTTTCTTTAATTTTACTTTGTAATATAAACAATTACACCTAAGAGTGGATTTAGACAAATTGTTGTAATGTTGACAGTAATTAAATTACAATAAAATCAATGGTTCAATAAAAAGAAGTGTGATGATGACCTTGTGTTTTTTAGAAATGCTGGCACAGTATTTTGCACCACAATAAGGTACAGTTAGGCTTAAATTTGCTGCTTGTATTTGAAAATCGGGAGACATTCTGTGATATAATTTCATCTTTGTCCGGTCTTGGAGTGTCGGCTATGTTTTTGGATATGGTGTCTGGTTGCTGGATATAAGAATTAGGATCTGCAAACTTCACGGTAGGATCCTGGCGCCTTTGCAGGACCCGCTCCACAAGATCCTTCCTGAATGTCTGCCTGGTTGTCTCGTATCTCTTCCTTGCAAACCATCTTTTTGTTTGTTTCAGAAAGACCAAATCGTATCTTGGCGTTCCTTGAGGGAGTATTGTAAAAATGCACAGCAATATAAACATACCAAGGATTGGCTAGTAAATTTACAATGTACTTGGTACATAATCAAGTACTGATGGCTTAGAGTTTTGCAGTTATGTATTATGTGTAGACTTACCATCAGTGGTTTTTGCTTGCTGACGGCCAACATTCTCGTTGTGGTCCATCACAGAGAGTAGGGTACGTGGCTTCATAGAGTTGTAGCTGAAGTGTAGCCTCTTCTGAGTGTACTTCAGCATTGCACTGTGGTAAACTTCCAGGTCTCCTGCAGTTTTTATCAGATGGTTAGTACCTTGTGAATGTAATTCAAAATGTTGATATTTAGAAAATTTGTAAAAAGACGTTAGACATTTATTTTATGCCTTCATTATTTGTATCACAAACATTTACACAGTAGAAACTTTCAATGGCAGCTGTGCAATTCTCTAAAGCACGGATATCAGCATGTTGTTTTAGGTAAAGCACTAAAAATAATCTTTAATCTAAAAACAAATTTGTGTAAATGATCAACTACATGGTAGCAGCATACATACAGTACCTGTATGTTTGAAGAGAGTCATGTGTTTGAGGTCTTTCAACAGGTTCTTGTTGAGTACGTGGTCTGACAGTGCCTTGAATGCAGCAGAGTCTGTTTGCAGCCATTTCTTTCTTCTCTGCTGCTCTTCAGTGAGTTCTTGGTGGTAGCAAATCCTCTCCTGTCTGTCTTCCTCCCACCGATGGATGCCACAAATGTGATGCAGAATTGACGTCCAGCGACGTTTCAACTCCTGCCAAAGCATATGCGTTTTAGGGCAACACAACAAATAATGCTTTTTGCTTAGTACAGAAAAAAATAAACACATCTCATCAACTTACCTCAGCATCACCACCACATGACTGACAACACCACCAAAAGTTATTATTAATTGCCTTGATCCAAGGAAGCAGATCATTGTCCTAATTAATAAAATCACAATGAGGGAAGGGATGAGAGAGGAGGGGGTGGGGGATGTTTCAACATAGTCTGATTGCAATTAGTAGAAAGCTTACCTTTGGCAACATGCCATGGGTCAAACTGATGCTGGATGTCAGAGTAGGTCTCTCTCATAAGCTTCCTGATAGAAGGAGAGCGGTCTGTGGTGATGGTATCTACTACAACTCCTGCCTGAAGCAAACGCTCCAGACACCTCCGAAATCCCAATATCTCCATGGCTGGTGAACTGGTTGCCTCTGTTACCTTTATAATGACAATCAGTATAAATGCTTACACATGCACTGAGAGTACAAGCAGTATATACATTGCTGGGTTTTTACCCGAACTAACTCAACCATGGTGATTTCCTTTGTTTCATCACTCATGAAACTGTATGTAGTGTACTTGGCACTAAATCCAGGTGAATCAGAACGACCATCACCGCAGATTGAAATCCATTTAAACAGCTCCACTTGATGTGTATACATGTCCCAGCAGTGGTCACTTTCTTGTATTCCTCTTCAATTAAAAAAACACACTGGTGGCATGTTGTGAAGAGCTTCATTAGCCTGGACTCGTTGACAATCCATTTATTTTCTGACCAGTTCTTGGCTCCTTCCGCGGAGGATATGTCAGACTTGGAGGAGCTAGAAGTGCTGCTCAGTGGAACAAAGGAGCTGTCAACTTGGTGACTTGATGGGGCTTCAACTGATCTCATACTCAGGTCCAGTGGGTTGTCATCTTCAGCTATAGCTTTCTTTTCCTTTATAAACAACAAAATTAAAAAAAAAGTTTAAAAAAGCCGGTGAGCCCGAGAGAAGAGAGACTGTATTGAAAGTAACTGTGATCCTGATTTTTTTTTCGAACACTATCCAGAATAGTAATGGTTAAATATTATTGAAAGATACTGCAATGTCCTTTTATAAAAGCGTATAATTCTTGTCATCAGTGTAATCAAAGTATGTAAAGCTATGTAATGGAAGTCATACATGTCATACAACTATTAGTATTTATTTGAGTTCACTCTCTTGTACTAATGCTGAACTATTGTTTCTTCTATACAACATACATGAACGTCATTATAATACAATTGTTGGCAAAGATTAAAATATGAAAGAAACACTCCTATAAATTCAAACAAATACCTCACTTTGGCTCAAATGTCTGAGAGGACGGAAGGCAAAATAGAACCCTGATGAAGAACGCCGTTTCCGAGACCGTGGCGCTGCCTGTTTTGGAGTGCTGATGAAAAACTTCAGTGCACCAGAACACTGAGTTGACTCCTTGTGTGATTCTGGTCCAGAGGAGTCCTTTTTAGGGGTGGACTGTGGTACAGTGAACATCTCCTGTATTTTCTTTGCAGATAACAACAACAATAACATATATAAATATAATGTATTGCTACACATTACATAAAGACAAATAAACAACTTTAGTGGATTGTAAAGACAATAGGCCTACAATGTTTGACAGACTGTTGGACCAATTCATAAAATAACTAACGTTATACCGTTAGTTACACTATTGTGTCACTCTCCACAATGCCTTGAACTGTAACGTTATCTCCACTAACGTTAGTTACACTACAGTGTCACTCTCCACAATGCATTGAACTGTAACGTTATCTCCACTAACGTTGTCGGTGTCGATCTATCAGTTATGAAAGAGTAGCTTCATTAGCTAGAGTAGCCTAACAAAAGTTATTACCTGTTCATCTGTAGCTGTTGGTGAATCTGGAAAGACGGCTGGAACTGCATTCCAACTCAGTGACTTGTTATTGTTTCGATCACTTTGTACAAAGTCGTCTGATCTAAAATGATCGCTACAAATTCGGGCCTTTAGTAGTGTCTCTGTCTGTGTCTCCTTATCCAAGCCAGCAGCAAGAAGCCACAGTTGGTTCCTTTCTGGATCTCTTACTGGAAATCTGTAGAAACTTTTTGTTGACCATCTTTTTGGTTTATTTGTACAATTTCTAAAACTACAGTGAATAACCATTTTGCCAATTCTTTCAATTCCGATCGAAGGTTTCAAAATCGAGGCTACTTGACGTTCCGACTGTAACGTAGTAGGGGTTGAACGACTTCAGATTTTTTGAAGTCGACTTTTATGACATCAAAGTCGAGTCGACGTTGACTAGTCGCTGACGTCATTCATAAAAACACAAGAGATGGGACTGCTTTGCAACATGCCACAATTTGCAATTAATTAACAGAAAATTATAGATGCTGACAGACAGCTAATAATGGGGCCGTTTACACCGGGTCACTTAATGCTTTTTTACTGATCTGATCTATCAAAACGATTCCATTTACACCTGGTCACATAAATATGTTTTCGCAAAACGGATATAAATCCGATCTTCAAACAATGCGCTATATGCAGATTTAACGGAGTTCACGTCACCGAAAGCAACAGTAATGAGCTGCATTTTATTGATCATCAGCTCATTTCAAAATCAAAGACCGCAATAAGAGAGAACGCACTGGTAAGATCATTTTGTTTCTTTACTTTTATCGAAGATGATTGTGTGTTAAGCGTCTGCGACTTACTTTTACTTTGATTTGCGATACTTTTCACGTTGGCTTGATGAATAGATGCTCAGCTGCGGTGATACGTGTTGCCTTCGTCATATAATGAATATAACATGACATATAGGCTAACACGCTCTCACACGTTTATTTTTAACATTGTTGGGAGAAGTCCAATTTACATATGTGGTTTCAACAACTAGATGCATTTACACTTGTCCAGTTTCGTCCGAAATGCGGCCCAGAACTCCTCCTGAAGTGGCGATCGGATTTAAATCCGTCCCGAATGCGTTTCGGAGGGCATTTACACCTGGTCTTTTCACGATCGGATAGCAATCAGATCACAGAAACGCATGAAGTGGCCAGGTGTAAACAGCCCGCTGTTTACATCATCATTTAGGATGAAAAGAATAAAGAAAAGAAAAAAAAGCTATACATTCGTTAGTGATGCGCAGATCCAAGTAATACAAAATAATATTCAAATTAATTGTGGTTGAATTAGAGATACATCATTAATATGTTTAAATAAATATATGAAAAAAATAATGTTTTAATGATTTTAATAAAGAGACTCTCATTTCCCGGTAAAACAGTGAGCGTGCGTCATGCTTTTACTTTCGTTTTCAACAATATCTAGTGTTAGGTTAGTAAAGTATGTACCACACTTGATGTAGGCTACCAATGCTGCTTTCTTGCAGCAATGACCCTCTGGGCTCTTCATCTGTTGTCGTCTGCAACGCGGCCATGTTAGTATCAAAATTAGCTCAATCATAGTGTCACATGATCAACGCGACTAGTCGACGTCAAGCTTAAAGCGTCACGGCATTGCATTAAGGTCGACTAATCGACTAGTCGGTTCAACCCCTATAACGAAGTGCGATTCTGTTGTGTTTACTTTCCGGCGCAGTACTACTCCTGGAGTAAAGTAAAATTCCGCCGCTGCTGAGAAACTAGTTCCTGTAAATGTAATGCGATCATTGAAATATATTTTGATATGTCAAACTAAATTGAGTAGTTTGATTTCTAACATTATTCTCTCAACAGACATTTACATTGATAGTCTGGCGTTATAATTGATGTGCTTTTGGTGAACTGTGGAGTGGATAAAACTGTTTTAATGGTAGGCTAACCAATACCATTGACTCGCGCTAGCCTAGCACCGGCGAACTATGCAACTGGAAGGACTGGGTGAACATTTTCGAAAACTGACTCCACTTGTAAATAACACACAGGCTAACTTGTAAATGAGGCCCGATGTCCAAAATTCCAAACCACCCCTTTAATCGCATGTCTTTTTGATTAGCCGAATTGTCAGACAGTGAGTAAAAATGAAAAGAAACAGGGCTATTCAATCTTCCCTGGATGTTTTTTTTTTAACGAAGAAATTAAATAATAGCAATCAGGAGAATGGAAGCAGCAATAAAAAAAAATGAGGACTGTAGTGCTGTCAGGAAAACGTTATATAACACTAATGCTATAAAAACTGCACTGCAACAAAAAGGTAAGGCATACGTTTTTATATGTAATGCTGTTCACTGTGAGTTTTAATTAATAGTGTAATAGAGTTAATAGTGCATCGTGCATTTTGTTTGGTAAAATGTGAGGTATATCGTTCGGTAATGTCGTTGTTCTACATGCAGAGAGGGGAATGCCATACTCTAGGTTTTTGTGAAACGCCGCCACTGATCTAATCTCTTGGTGATAAGAAAGAGCTGTACTTTTATTTGAAATGTCTTGGCTTGAGGTTGAGGTTGAGGAAGTCAAGCTGATATTACACAAACAACATCTGTAGGACTGCCAACTCTCACACATTCAATGTGAGACTTGCGCAACTGACCCTATTCTCATGCCACACAACCATATTCTCACGCAGTGAAAAATTGCAAAGCAAAGAGGACACTGACCCTGACAGACAAGACAGAGCCGGTTTCTTTGATATGAAACAAAGTGTCAGCTTTCAAATTCTGGCAATTATTTCTAAATCAAACAATAAATACTGTTTTAGCACTCTAAACTGTAGTGTCTCAGTTCAAGCATGCGAACCGATCATTTCTTATTACTAGTTAATAGTAAATAAACATGAATGAACAAGAATAAACTGCTCTGAGACACAAAGGTTGAGGATCCAAGTGCAGTATTTATTTAAAGTGTTATCCACAATCGTAATCAAATCTAGGCAAAGCTCATACACAGCATAACAGTTAAAGGGATAGTTCACCCAAAAATGAAAATTCTGTCAGTATTTACTCACCCTCATGTTGTTCCAACCCCGTAAGACCTTCGTTCATCTTCGGAACACGAATTATGATATTTTTTATTAAATCTGAGAGCTGGATCACTCCTCCATAGGCTTCTTAAGGGATTGAAGCTTGCCAGCCCCTAAAAGTTATTAAAGATATCGTTAAAATAGTCTAAGTACCTACAGTGAATCGATCTTAAGTTTATCAAATGACGAGAATACTTTTTGTGCGAAAAAAATAAAAAAAATAACGACTTTATTTCAACTATTCGTTTCCTTCTCTGTGGGCCTCGAGTCAGTTCACTAGTGATATAGCGCAGTTCTTCTGTTGTTGTACGTCACACGCATCACACACATGACCAGCGTCGGCCAATAGCGAGCCTACGTGTGATGTAGCACTACGCAATCACACTACGTTAACTGACTAGAGGCCCAACAAGAAGGAAATGAATAGTTGAAATAAAGTTATTTTTGGGGGGTTTTTGCACACAAAAAGTATTCTCGTCGCTTGATAAACTTAAGATTGAGCCACTGTAGTAACTTGGACTATTTTAACGATATCTTTAATAACTTTTCGGGGCCTGCAAGTTCAATCCCTTACAAGCCTATGGAGGAGTATGGAGGAGTGATCCAGCTCTCAGATTTCATCAAAAATATCTTAATTCGTGTTCCGAAGATGAACGAAGGTCTTACGGGGTTGGAACAACATGAGGGTGAGTAATTACTGACAGAATTTACATTTTTGGGTGAACTATCCCTTTAAGGGCTGAGGCAAAGAGAGAAATCTGAGAGAACAGGCAGAGAATCAAGACATGGGAAAAACAGGATACAAACAAGCTGAATTTGACTGGGAAAAAAAATATTTTTCCTTTTTGTTTATTGTTTGTCTTTATTTCTTGTTCATGTAAGGCAAAAAGGGAACATTCCTGCTGTCTTTGTAAGGCTTAATTCTGAGTCTTGGACTATTTTCCACTGCGCTTTTTTTTTCATAATTATAGCAAATAGGAATTTGGATGCAATATTAAAGGTAGGGTAGGCAATGTGTTTCTAAACACTTTTTGCCAAATTTGTTTAAACTGTCCAATACATATCTAAAATGTAAGTACTCTGAAAAGGAGTTTATAAAAAACGAGTGTCTGTAGTCCTCTCTAGGCTGCAATAAACACAGCTCATTATTCCATTCGGAATAATGGTCTGATTGACTGGGCGACTGTCCCTCTCCCTCGCTGGTATTTTAAAGGTATTTTATTACCTGTGATTCTGACATGATGTCACTCCATCACACTGCGCTCCTCTCCGTTCCGCACTGGTAAACGCGTCCTCCAGCTGAGCGGTTGGCTTTGCGTGTTCAAGTGTTTTGGGGGCGTGGCTTTGGAATGAGCTCAGAAGGGAGGGGTTGGAGTTTCTCTGTTGGATACTTTCAAAATCCAGCAGTTTTCTGCTAGTTTCTCAGACTTACCTACCCCGCCTTTAATAACATTACTTGCAAATACATCACATCACAAGCGCGTGCAATGAGGAGGCAATACTCTGTGGTTTTAGTAGATTTGACAGAGGCAAGAGCTGTTTTAAGGCTTACCTGAGCATAATAAATAAGAATAGTATTTCAACGTTTTTCTCCAAGGGGTTGTGGACATGTTTACACTCTCAAGCAACTGCAAATCAAGAGTTTTAACTTAGTATTTAACTTGCCTATGCTTTGGTATCATGACAAGCCTGGTAAATTGATTAAGTGTTTTATGCATGTTTTCAGACTGAACTTTGACTCCTGTTAGACACTATCATTTATTTTAGATTGCAGATATTCAATCCAAAACACATGTATGTGTTTTGTTTTTATCAGACTGGGTATTTTCTATAACTACTCGGTTACTCACGTAACCTCAGTTCCCTGAGTTAGGGAACGAGTATTGCGTAGCTATACGCAGTGGGGAAACTCCTTTTCCTCGATTTACTGAAGCCTTTATGTAAAGCGCATTTGCAGCTGCACAGCTAGAATATGAGCGTCTGGCTCGCTCATAGGCTGTGCTGCGGCAACTGCACATCCAATGGCGCGGGCGCCTCTGACGTGCGACCAATGAGATCACTCTGCGTCATACACGTCCAAGCCCGCCAAGGGGGCGTGACCTCAGTCTACAATAGTCCCCGAATTCGCCATTATAGCAGGTTTAACGACTGAAGGGTTAGACAACTTGCCATGTTACTATAGTGCGGGTGGCTACGCAATACTCGTTCCCTAACTCAGGGAACTGAGGTTACGTGAGTAACCGAGTAGTTCCCTTTCGAACGGTCACTTCGTATTGCGTAGCTATACGCAGTGGGGACGCCATGCAAAACGCCGCACTGAGTATCTGGCTGCCACTGCAACTCAGGACCCCTGAGCATACAGAACAAGCCATAACCGCATAATTATGTATAAATAGACCAGACACTGTCAGGTCTAAAATAGTACACATCAGTTAGAATAACCCAACATACTACACCAATGAACCCAGACACTGTCGGGGTTATTAGTATATGAACATATAACCAGTCAAGTGGGTTTATATATGAAATTATAACCGGCCAAAGCGGGTTTTATTTATGTATGGAATATAACCGGCAAAGCGGGTTTTATATATGTCATATAACCGGCCAAAAGCGGGTTTTATATATATATATATATATATATATATATATATATATATGTCAATATAACCGGCAACAGCGGGTTTATGCATGAAATACAACCGGCCAGCAGCGGGTTTTATATATATATGTGAATGAGATTGTGCACAGTAATATATGACAAGACCGGCCACCGACGGGTCTTAATCATACCGAAAGCACCTTCGCCTGCAGGGAAGACACTTCCATATTATAGAAACTCATAAATGTGGAAGGCGAGGACCAGCCGGCCGCATCACAAATATCACTAATGGGAATGCCAGATGACCAAGCCCATGACGAGGCCATACCTCTGGTCGAATGGGCCTTGATGCCTATAGGGCAAACTTGACCCGCTGCGGTATAAGCCATAGAAATAGCATCCACTATCCATCTAGACAGTCTTTGCTTAGTGACTGGATCCCCCTTAGATCTACCACCAAAGCAGACAAAAAGCTGTTCTGATTGTCTAAAAGACGCAGAACGCTCCAGATAGATTCTCAGTGCTCTGACAGGGTAGAGAAGATTAACCTCTCCATCCTCTGCAGAAGGAGGGAGGGCTAATAATGTCACCGCCTGTGCTCTGAACGGTGTTGAGAGCACTTTAGGGACGTAACCATGTCTGGGCTTGAGGATGACTCTGGAGTCATCTGGACCGAACTCCAAACATGCAGGGCTCACAGAGAGCGCCTGCAGATCTCCCACTCACTTGATAGATGCCAACGCCATAAGGAGAGCGGTCTTCAGCGAGAGGGGTTTTAGATCAACCGATTGGAGCGGTTCGAAAGGCGGACCTTTCAGAGCCCCCAGGACCGTGGAGAGGTCCCAAGGCGGCACAGACGGAGGTCTGGAGGGGTTCATTCTCCTCGCACCTTTCAGGAATCTTACGACCAGGTCGTTTCTTCCCAGTGACTGGCCAGCCGTCAGAACATGATGTGCTGCTATGGCTGCCACATACACTTTGAGCGTGGACAGGGAGCGACCCGCGTCCAGCAGCTCCTGTAAGAATGAGAGAACCACAGATATCTCACATGACTCTGGGTCAGCCTGATTTTTCGAGCACCAGCTGGAAAAACCTGACCATTTTAAAGCATACAGGCGCCGAGTCGACGGGGCCCTGGCTTCAGATATAGTGCTGAAAACCTTCTCAGGAAGGTCCTTGGGTACCCGTTGAGGGGCCAAACATGGAGGGCCCATAAATCGGGTCTCGGATGCCACAATGTCCCGTTCGCCTGTGTGAGGAGGTCTTTCCTCAGTGGGACAGGCCATGGGATTGTGTCTGAAAACTGAACCAGTTCCGGGAACCACGGTCTGGTTTTCCAGAGAGGGGCCACCAGAAGGACTGGGCACCCGCTCTCTCTGACCCGTTTGATGACTTGTGGAATCATCGAGACGGGGGGGAAAGGCATAAAGGGGGCGGTTGGGCCAGACATGGGTCAGCGCGTCCCTGTTCTTCGAGAAGAACAATTTGCAGTGGGTGTTGATTCTCGAGGCGAAAAGGTCGATTTCGGCCTCGCCAAACACCTTCCATATCAGACTGACCGTCTGTGGGTTCAGGGACCACTCGCCGAGGGGAGTGTTGCCCCGTGAAAGCATATCCGCGCCCACATTCTGGGCGCCCGGGATATGCGCTGCTCTCAGAGAGCTCAGGTTAGTTTGTGCCCATAAGAGGAGGTCTCTCGCCATCGCATGCAGGTTTCCTGACCTGATGCCCCCCTGGCGATTTATGTAGGCCACCACTGACGTATTGTCTGTGCGGACTAAGACGTGGTGACCTCTGAGGTTCGACAGAAATGCTTTCAGGGCCAACCCAACTGCTTTCATCTCCAGACAGTTGATATGTAAGCTCTGCTCCGTGCTCGACCAGAGGCCGGATGCAGGCATGCCCTCGTGCAGCGCTCCCTAACCCAGGTTGGACGCATCTGTAAGAACCACTTTCCTCCTGGAAATTGTTCCCATTGTCACCCCCTCGTGGTACCAGTTCTGAGCCCGCCAGGGAATCAGGGTTCTTAAACAACCGTGATTCACCATAACGCGCAAGCTGCCTGACTGCCATGCATGAGTTGGGACACGGCGTTTCAGCCAATGCTGCAGCGGGCGCATGCGCAGTAATCCCATGCGGAGTACTGGCGATGCTGCTGCCATGAGACCAAGCAGTTTCTGAAATTTCTTCAGTGGCGCGCGCTCTGGTGTGAGTCGCGCTGTCATAGCTCTCGAGTCTAAAACTGTGCCCAGAAAGATCACGCTCTGGCTGGGGGTTAGTTTGCGTTTTGAAACATTGATTGTGAAACCCAGGCATTTTAGATGGCCGAGAATCAAATCCCTGTGAGCTAATAGCTCGAGTCTCGACTGTGCCAGCACCAGCCAGTCGTCGAGATAATTTAACACGCGCACTCCCTGATGTCTCAGAGGAGAAAGCGCTGCATCCACACACTTCGTGAATGTACAGGGTGCCAACGATAGACCGAACGGCAGAACGGTGTATTGATAAGCCTGGCCCTCGAAGGCGAATCTCAAGAATGGCCTGTGACGAGGATTTATTTGAATGTGAAAGTAAGCATCTTTCAGATCCATTGTGACAAACCAATCCCCCGGGCGCACTTGCGCGAGGATATGTTTGATAGTTAACATTTTGAACGGCCGTTTCATGAGAGCTTTGTTCACATGTCCCAAATCTAGAATGGGTCTGAGACCGCCGTCTTTTTTCGGAATCAGAAAATAGCGGCTGTAAAAACCCATATGTTTTAGCGCGGGGGGACTAATTCTATCGCCCCTTTTGCTAATAGATTCTGTACTTCGGTGCGAAGCACGTGACCCACGTTGCTTCTCACCGAAGTCTCGAGAACCGCCTGAAATTTCGGGGGTCTGCGCGCGAATTGGAGCGCGTAACCTCGCTTTATAGTGTTTATGACCCAACTCGACATATCGGGGATAGCTTGCCAGGCTAGAACCCGTGTGGCTAGGGCTTGACACACTGATTTGGGCTGGTCGCCTAACGTAGGGGGACCTGATACCCTTATATTGTGATATGTGCACACATTGAGTATTGGACTGACTGTACAAGCATTTGCGTGTGGGGAAGTCAGTGTTACAACGGGGGAGGGGCCGCCTGATGAAGGGGGACCGTGAACCAATGTGTTGTGCTTGTGAAACTGATAGCTAACATTTTGAACGGCCGTCTCATGACAGCTTTGTTCAAATGTCTCAGATCTAGAATGGGTCTGAGGCCGCCGTCATTTTTCAGAATTAGAAAATAGCGGCTGTAAAAACCCGTATGTTTTAGCGCAGGGGGGACTAATTCTATCGCCCCTTTTGCTAATGAATTCTGTACTTCGGTGCGAAGCATGTGACCCACGTGGGACCGTGAACCCATATATTGTGATTTGTGCACGCATTGGATGTTGGACTGACTGCACAAGCATATGCGTATGGGGAAGTCAGTGTTACAATAGGGGAGGGGCCACCTAGTGAAGGGGGACCGTGAACCCATATATTGTGATTTGTGCACACATTGAATGTTGGACTGACTGCACAAGCATTTGCGTGTGGGGAAATCAGTGTTACAACAGGGGAGGGGCCGCCAAGTGAAGGGGGACCGTGAACCCATATATTGTGATTTGTGCACACATTGAATGTTGGACTGACTGCACAAGCATTTGCGTGTGGGGAAGTCAGTGTTACAACAGGGGAGGGGCCGCCTAGTGAAGGGGGACCGTGAACCCATGTGTTGTGCTCGTGTGCTTTATTTGGGTCGGCGTGAAAACGGCGTTTGTTTGCAAAGACGCGCTCACTGCTGCGGGCCTGTTTACAATAATAAAATCCCCAGCCGCCTGAACTGAACAGGGGGCTGTGGGAAGTTTTGGAAGCACGGTTGACGCGGCGCCGCCGTCTCGAGAGAGAGCTAGCCGAGTTCGCAGCATGGAGATAAGCATGCACTCGCAGGCCGCACATCCGCCGACAGAGAGTGCATTCTCTGCGTGGTAGAGTCCCAGGCATGAAATGCAGCTCGCGTGTTCGTAGGCCTCGCTTAACACGAGGCATAAGGAACAACGCTAGTACAGATATAAACACATAATAAACAGATATTGAAAAGGATATCGCCGGATAGCCACAGGAGAGACGGCGTCAGGAGAAACACGGTTGAGATGTGTAGTCTGCTGAACTGTAGCTCGCTCAGGCTGAAGGCTTGTTCGACGGCGAAGGCTCAATAAATGGTCAGAGACGTGAAGTTTGTCACTGAAGGAGTAAAATCTGCTATAATGGCGAATTCGGGGACTATTATAGACTGAGGTCACGCCCCCTTGGCGGGCTTGGACGTGTATGACGCAGAGTGATCTCATTGGTCGCACGTCAGAGGCGCCCGCGCCATTGGATGTGCAGTTGCCGCAGCACAGCCTATGAGCGAGCCAGACGCTCATATTCTAGCTGTGCAGCTGCAAATGCGCTTTACATAAAGGCTTCAGTAAATCAAGGAAAAGGAGTTTCCCCACTGCGTATAGCTACGCAATACGAAGTGACCGTTCGAAAGGGAACCACTTTTACACAGTACCAGCAGTGGCCTAACTCAGGCCCTGAAATGAGGAGAATTATGGGGGATTTCATTACTGATGTTTTGCATATAGCAAGCACCACTAATAATAATGATAACAAGTACAGCGGATTACAATAGTGATGCATTGCCTCTGGCAAGCTCCACTATAAAACAGTTTGATAAAAGTTTCGATCTCCTGCCTAACCCCTTCGTGAGAAGAAAGAGCTGTACTTTCATTTGAAAGTTCTTGGCTTGAGGTTGAGCAAGAAATGGTGAAATCACCCAAACAACATGTGCCCAGAAAACCACACAAAAACTGAGACAGGTTGAAGAGAGAGAGAAAAAAATACTTTTTCCTTCCTCTTTTTTTTCTTGTTCATGTAAGGCATAAGGGGCACATTGCGGCAATTTTTGTAAGGCTTAAGCCTGAGTCTTGGACTATTTTTCACTGTGCTGGAAATTGTTTTTCAGAATTATTGCAGATATATATTGTATATTGGGTGTTTAGAAATTTGTAGGCAATATTATTAACATTTCTCACAAATAACCACATCACAAGCATATGCAATGAAAAGATGTAGGCAATGTTTGGGAGTATAGAACCATGTGGATGAAATTCTCAGTTTGAGTAGAAGAGCTGTTGATCTTATGCAACTGACGCTGGTGGATCATGTGATAATGACAGCATGGCAAATGTAGTACGTCCAGATTATAGTCAATACTACAGGATGTATTGTCATATATGTGTAACGAGTTAGCTCAAATGGGAAATATTAATAATAACTCAACTTGTTATGATTAATTATGAATATTTGGGTCAGTTAATTGGATTAACTTGATGTAGCTAAATTAATATTACAATCAATTAATCAGTTCGTCCAACGAACTCTTTTGATTATTAATTTATTCTAAGAAAAGGTTATCTTTCATGGCCACAGAAAAATATTTTTTTTTAGCATGTAGAGCGATTAGAGCATGTAACAGGGTCAAGATCATAAAATAAACTTTGTTGCAAGCAGAGAATCAGAACCATATACATATTGTGCACAAGTTTTATTAACAAAATCACGAACACATAACTAACATACAAACAATTACACATACAGGTGATGGTAAATGACAGAATGAAACCGTAAATGAAATGAAGCTACGGAAAAGATTCATTGAACATGAAAAGAACCATCAGCTTATCAATTTCAGAGCACCTCATTAAACTGAACTGAAAATGTATATGGATTTCTTCAATAAAACTTAAAAGTGCATAAATGCATCCGTTCATTTTGCATTTGTGCAATCATTTATCCACCCAGCCAACCCAGTTGTCTCACCAACAGCAAAGACAGTTACCTGCACAAATTTTCACTTAATGCAACTCTAACTTAACAGAACTAGTACACAATGGATGGACATAAAGTGCTCCAATTTTGTTTCTTAAAGAAAGTAAATAGCTTATAGGAGTGCAAATTGAACTGGAAATGTTCATGGGTTTGTTAAATCCAACTCTAAACATGTATGCATTCCTCTCCCATCCACCCACCCAGCCCAGTCATGTCAACATTTTAGCTCTGAAACCAGTGGTTGTATCGCAAGAGAAGCAGCTTCTCAAACTTGTGGTCAGAGAGTCTGTTCCTTTTTGGTGTGAAAACCAGCTTCCCCAGGCTAAATAGTCTCTCCACCGGAGCACTGGAAGGAGTGGCAGCATTATACTTCAGGGAAATTCTCTTTATAAGGGGAAATCCATGAAGTGAGTCAATCCCTTGGGCTCCTGATTTCAAATAATCTGCCACTTGACTTTCCGCAGTAGCAGAAGTGTCGTCCTCTTCATTAAAGGAGAAGAATGCATCCTCAACAGTTGAGCCGGTACATGTGGGTGTGGTGGTGCTTGTACCTTTATGCTGGTCTTCACTTCTTACACTTGCACGACATACCGCCAGCAGCTCTGCTTTGGCCTTGTCCTTTCTTTCTTGGGTTCGCAGCCAACGTAACTTAAACCTGGGCAGAGTCACAGCAGCCAGGAGAGCGCTGTCACTGTCCAGCACCTCTGCAAATCTTGTTTTTATTGCCTGAAATGACATAAAGCAAAGAACACATTACTGACTGTCTCTATACAAATACAAACTCTCTCTCTCACACTCACTCTCTCTCTCTCTCTCTCACACACACGCACACACACAATTTTAAATGGTTAAAATCGGTTAACCGGTTAACCATGGACACCCCTAAATTATACACATCTATACAATTATACACATTATACACAATTTTAAAAAATGAAAAACTACAGATATGTAGTTCTTACCTCCACAATTGCCTCTGGAAGGTCCACAAGTATTTGAAGCCCACTCTTCAGCTCAAGGGTTTTCATCATCAAGGTCTCCAGGGTAGGTAGCAGTGTGCCGAGGTAGCAGTTGTCCTCTCCCTGGAGGATATCTAGGGCAACTGTCAGTGGCTTCATTGCAATGCAATATTCCTTCAGGAGCTGATGCTCTTTTTCTGTGATTGCTTTCGAGCCAAACTTGGATGAGATGGTAATGAGGTCCACTATGGGAATCTTGCAAATCCTAGCTAGAGCATCATAGAAAGAATTCCATCTGGTACTGCAAGGCACTATCCGCTTCTTTGCAACCACATCCTCTACTGTCTCTGCGGCCACTGTGGAACGACTGGCCTTATTCCACAAGGCTGTGCATTTTGCAGTTGCACTTCTGTAAAGTGCCTTCTCTGGTCTGGAGAGAATCCACTTTTCAATGTCAGAACATGACACAAGGTTCAGTGTGTGTGATGCACACCTGTAGTGTGGTGGTAAATTAATCACATCATCATCCTCATCAACAGGGGCTTGCAAGACATCATTTATGTCAACAAAAGTAACCTCGTCATCTTCCTCAGAGTCATCCTCCTCAACTGACTGATATTTCTTAAACGCCTTAACGAAATTCGAGCCATTGTCAGTGACAGTTGCCGTTATTTTGTGCGAAATGCCATAAGACGAGTGGATGTTGTCAAGTTCTGTGGCAATACTATCGTGGGTATGACGGCCCTTGAACCGTCGGCATGCCAGGGCAGCTTTTTTTCGTTGCATGTTTACTGGATGCATCCAGTGTGCAGTTACGCCTAGGTAGCTTTTGTTATGTGCTGTCCATATATCTGCAGTTGTAGCCAAGTATTCCAGTTGCTCGAATTCTTTTTTTAGCTCAGCATTCATGTTAGCATATTCGGTATCAATGTAATTCGAAAACGTCTTTCTACAGGGCGGACCGACGCCTCATTTTCTTGGGATTTTGCCTATCAACGCCCTGAAAGAGTCTGACTCCACTGTTGATATAGGAAGCATGTTTTCCACAACGTATCTCCCTATCAAGCCATAGAGCTCTGTCTGAGATAGTTTCTGGGGAGCAGAGGCACTAAAGTCAAGTTTTTGTTGCTTGCATGGGGAGGGTCCTTCCTTGTTAGTGGATCCTTTGTCAACACTAGCCCCCCTACTACCTGTGTATTCTTGGGCCACTAATTTGGTTGAAGCGTGAGCCGTCGACAGGTGCTTCATTAAGTTGGAGTTGCTAACACAAGACGTGGACAAATGTTTCGTTCTGGAACATAATGTGCACTCGACGTGCACATTTTTACCTTTAACCTCAGTGAGTTTGAAATAGTGCCGATATTTCCATCTGGAAAAGGCTGTTTTGCTGCTGGAGTCCTCCTCACTCTCCGTCTCCATCTCTCTGTGTGTCCTCCTGTAGCACTAAACAGTAAACACCCGCCACTGTGAATGCGGAAACACCCACCTACCCAATTTCTCTGATTGGCTGAAGACGTAATCTTACTATACATCAGCCAATGAGTTATCTCATCCTCCCTTTTCTCATGACAACACGCGCACGAGTCCTATCATGAAGTTTAAAAAAAAAGTTCATTGTGCGACTAGAGTAACGTGCAGTAACGGGGTGTCGGCAATGATAACGGCGTTATAGTGACAGTCAAAGTAATTAGTTAGATAATTAAATTAACGGATAATTAAACGGTTAGTAACGCCGTTTATTTCAACGCCGTTATTCCCATCAGTGACAACTGGTGCCATCATCGGCAGTGCGTGCCCACCGTGCGAGCATCCATTCCGGCTGTAGCGGTGACAGTTGAGTGTGGCGACGGCAGCTTTCCCACGAGTGGGCGTGGTTTCAGTGCAGACAGCGGACACGCCCCCAGCGTTTGAGAGCAGAGACTACTGCTAATTTTTTCAAGATTTTATCATTTAAATTTGGCTGGGTGGCTAATTACACATTTTTCTGTGACAAACTCAGAATATATACTTAATTTTGACTTTACAGGGAGAAAAAGAGAAAAGCATTCACTGCTCATTAATAGCTTTAATAAGGATTAATTCAATTTAATTCATACAAATAAATATGTGCTTGAAAGATGCAAGTAGTTATAAAGAATGCATATATCATTAATTGAAAAGAAGACTGTGTTATATAGGAAAGGTGGTTTTATTTAATTTTAAGTTTTTTTTAAGTCACAGTAATTAAATCTGTGTCTGTATTGCATGTTCAAACTTTAAAATCATTCATATTAACAGGTTAATAGATGTTTTCTCCAGGAGTATATGGGTTTGGAAATTTTAGAGAAATTCTAAATTAATGCATTACAATTTAACTAAACCCATTATATTTTAAAATCTTATTGTATTTCGTCGACTAAAACTTGACTAAAACTAAAACAATTCAGATGACTAAAATATGACTAAAACTAAATGGCATTTTAGTCAAAAGACTATGACTAAAACTAAATCAAAATTTGCTGTCAAAATTAACACTGATATTTACAGACTGTAATGACGCATTTCCATGGTTATTAGCATTGTAAATCTACCAAATGTAACCTCACCTATACCATGTTTAGTCTCTATAAATTGGTACTATGAAGATCGAAATGACTGTGTACATGATATGTCGATAACAACAACATATTAGTATTACAAGAATCTTTCATAGTTTCTTCATCAGAAACCAATCCAGCTGCACATGCAAATGAGCACGCTTGAAACAAAGATCCATAAATCAAATTCTCCTCCACCTTTCTTATTGGTCAAGCCAACCCTGAGAGGTGGGACCTTTCTCAGGCTTTAACCCTCTGGGGTCTAAGGTGTTTTTGGGGTCCTTGAGATGTTTTGACATGCTCTGACATTTGTGCTTTTTTCAGTTGCTCATTAATATATTAACATAACATATTAATTTTTCATATCAATTCATATTTAAACAAAAAAAAGTACTTTTGCAGGTTACAGACACTATTCAATATCGCGATTAGAACAAAGCACTTAAGAATAAATAACTTACTACATCAGCTGGATCCGTTGCTCCTCGAAATGAAACTACCAGCACTTCTGGTACATTTTCCAGGATTATTAGATAGTATTATTCCTCACAGCGCAGCAAGACGAGGTAAAGTACATGATTCTTATTAAACTTGATGTGTTTTATAATCCAGCTGATGTGGGTGTTGGTATGTTTGCATGTCTTGCCTCAGATCATTTGCGTTTGAATAGCGCGCGCTCTCCGTGGGCGTGGCACATTAACACTTAATCAAGTATAATGAGCTGAAAAGAAAAAGACTGACACCTCTCTCTTTTCATACAGATTACATAAACTGAGAATATTTGTTTTTTATATAAATTACTTCATTTAAAAGAAGAGAGTTCAAGCTTCATAAAGAAAAATCTCTCATGTCTGTATGACAAGTATTCGCGGAGTTACAGTTCATTTTCGGACGCGTTTCAGAATGGACTTCACTGACAGAGAGAAGGCAAAACTCGCATCATGTTTATTTTTCTTTATTTTACAAAAAGCACAAAACTTTGTTTTTATTGTGAGTATACACAAAAAAATAGACACTTAACAGGATCGAATGATGTATAACACTTATATAAGATAAGAAAAAAAGCGAGACTATCGCGCCGGCACGATGGCCGACCCCAGGGGGTTAAATTGCACCTCCACAAGCCCTTCCCTCTCTTAGTCCTCTCTTTCTCTGGCCTTCACTGCTGCTTCCTCGGGTTGATGTCTGTGGGGACCCAACCATGTGCTCATTCAGGAGAGAGAGGACTCTCTCAACCACAACAGAATCAGGGACAACCTCAGGAGTCTGGCAAAACGTCTTCATTCAACGCAGAAGAAGTCCATCGCAACTCCCACCATTTGCTCTGCGTGTCCTCTCAGGCCCAGGGCCGGCAGGCCACAATCTGCACTCCAGCCATGAGAACAGAGTCGAACTAACCATGCAAGTTCATCATATCTTCTTCATCCAATGGAGAAGAAACGATTGCAACTTTTGACACTCACAAAACCATCAATAACTTCAATTTTCAACAACTTCAAGAATTGTGTCCACTGCAAAGGCCATGCAAGTATACATTTAACCCCCTGGGGTCGGCTATCGCGTCTCGCTTTTTTTCTTATCAGTGCAAAACTCAAATAACTCAGTCGATTTTTGTCATACAGGCAATTGTTATACATTTTTAAAAACTGTTAAATGTCTTCTTTTTTTGTGTACACTAATAATAAAAACAAAAAGTTGTGTTTTTTGTAAAATAAAGAAAAAAAAACATGATGCACGTTCTGTCTTCTCTCTCAATGTGAAGTTCATTCTGAAACGTGACAGAAAATGATCTGTAACTCAGCCAATACTTGCCACCCACACATGAAAGTAATGTCTTTACAAAGCTTGAAGTCTCCTTTTTTAAATGAAGTAAATCATATCAAAAACAAATATTCTCGGTTTAAGAAATCCGTATGAAAGCAACGACATGTACAGTTTCTCCAGCCCGAGCTCATTAACTTTAATTTGACCACACCCCCACGCGCGAGCTGTTATCATTCAAATGATCCACATGAAGGAACGCAGAGCTGTTAACGCCCTCATCAGCTCGAAACAAAGAATCAGCGACTCCAGTATTTCTCTACTTTTCATCAGTTTGGAAGACTGTTTGTGCTGTGGATTTACCTTGGATTTACCTCAGAAGAAGACGTTTTCAGAACAATTTTTAAGGTAAGAGACATAATAGTAAGTGTTTTATTGTTGCATAAACTTTACATTGTAGCTACTAAAGGTGCCAGCGTAAAATGTTATGAAATGAGATACAAGAATGCTAGTATGAGTGTTTATTCTAATATGGTGAATATTTTAATGTTTACACCTGTGTTTACTGTTAAATACTGTGTTTGTGGATATCTGCTCAAACGTAGATGTATAATGTAACAATAATGTTTCATAGTTTGGAGCGGCTCGATCGCTGCACGCGCTGAGTTTGGGTCTGAGTCGCGCTGTGTGTTTGAAAAGCAAAACACGCCACACATTAGGCTTCACGTCAAACTCATCTCATTTCATAACGAATATAAATATTTGAAGTAACATGATAAACAATATATGTTTGTCTAGTGTAGTGTTACTGAATTGGTCATTTTTAATGATTTATAGGCTGCCTGCCATCTAGGCTATTGTTATTATTTTATGCAGCCCTACACATGCATATACAAGGCACAACAAACTATATTTACAAAATACATATACATATATACACTGCCGTTCAAAAGTTTGGGGTCGGTAAGATTTTTAATGTTTTTAAAAGAAGTCACTTATGCTCACCAAGGCTGTATTTATTTGATTAAAAATACAAAAAAAAAACAGTAATATTGTGAAATATTATTTCAATGTAAAACAGCGGTTTTCTATGTGAATAGTAAAAAGCGTAATTTATTCCTGTGATCAAAGCTGAATTTTCAGCATCATTACTCCAGTCTTCAGTGTCACATGATCCTTCAGAAATCAGTATAATATGATGATGTGATGCTCAAGAAACATTTATGATTATTATCAATGTTGAAAACAGTTGTGTACCTTTTTTTTTTTAATTCTTTGATGAACAAAGTTAAAAACAACAGCATTTATTTGAAATAGAATCTTTTGTTACATTATAAATGTCTTTACTGTCACTTTTTATCAATTTAATTCCTCCTTGATGAATAAAAGTATTGATCCATTTTATTTATTTCCCCCAAAAAATAAAATAAAAATTCTTACTGACCCCAAAGTTTTGAACGGTAGTTCGGTAGCATTAAAGCCTCTGTTAGATTGTGTATTTCTCTTTTTGAAAAAATATTTTGAGAAGTGTATGTCCATCCGCTGTCGTTTACGTTGAGTTGCAATAAATGCAAACCTCTGTGCAGGTACTTGTCTTTGTTGTCGTACACTCTATTCATCTGGCTTATGAAACACGCTTTGAGAAGGTGGGGGCCGGGGGGGGGGGTTACGGGGGCGAGAAACGAAAAAGTAACGCAATAGTTACTTTTACTGGTAACTAGTTACTTTTATAGTGGAGTAACTCAGTTAGTAACTCAGTTACTTTTTGGGAGAAGTAACTAGTAACTATAACTAATTACTTTTTCAAAGTAACGTTCCCAACACTGCCAGTTGTTGGCGCGACGGGAGGATGAAGGCCGAGGCGGGAGATAGTCGGTTCGGGCCCATTCACCAGTAACAGCGGATTATCAGTGAATCTCAGTTGTCTCTGACGAAAGTTTATAAAACTATCCTGTGTAAAATGATCACTACAAAGGTTTTGGCTGTGATCCTCAGCTCTCCATCAAGCTGGCTCTTCACAAAATTAATCCACCTCTTCTTGATGTGATCGTTTTTCAGAAATTTAAATAAGGACACCGATCTGTTTTGTACGTGATTGCATCCATGTAGTACGCATTTCCGTGACGAAGGCATAGCCAGACATCCCAAGTCTCCCGGAAGTTCCGGGAGTCTCCCGCATATTGATAGCGGCTCCCTGATGCCTGCAAATTAGTTAAAATCTCCCGGAATCTAGAGCTCGCGAGCAAGAGCTTGCACATACTGTGCTCCAAACCGTGTAGCGTGCGCACGGCAGAGAGGGAGAGAGCGAGAGCCCTTGCGTATGTGGGCTAGTGTGTCTCATGAAGCGCAGCATGACAGCATGTAAGCCTCCCCAACCCGTAGACTGTGGTAACTAATAGTACTGACAGTAACTCGCGATTAGGGGAGGGGCCAGCCTCAGTGGCTCCAGTGCTTCATCAAGTAGGGGTGTGTCCAGGAGCTCAGGCACTCCAGTGCATCATCAAGACACTGTTTTAGCCCTGCCCAAAAAATCCGGAACGCAGCAATGGTGAAAAATTGTTTAACGGTCTAACTCCACAATCCAGTACTTCACAGTTCACAGTCTTTGTTATATATTTTAGCAATGCATTTCTAACATTTAAAATGTGTTTAGAATTTTTTTTTAGAATTGCCTTTACAGGGACTTTGAGGACACAGACCGCATTAGGTTTATTACCCACTGTCACTTTAAGACATCGGATCATGTCCAATAACATGTAGATCCAATTGCACTGATGCACATCCGATACACTCCCAACTGTTTAAGACATAACCGACATAATTTACGTGAATACTCCACAAAACGGACAATTAGACATAATGTTGTGTGTATTTGTCCATTCAGACACGAAAGAGAGCTCAATTCAGTACTCGCGCGCTGTATAGGTGTCTATGTGCATGGCTGCACGATCGGGTCGGGTGTGTGCACACAGAAAACCGTACCAAATAGAGCTTTTTTTTGCGTCGTCACTCTTATTCAGATCTATATGTCTGCTCTACTCATTCTCCCAGACGTTTACATTTTTTTAACGTTTTATGAGACAACTCGTGTACCGCTGGGTAGATCAGCATGTTACAGTAGGCTACAAATGTGCGCATCTACCACAAACGCAGGACATCAATTCTGACTGGATCGCTTCCAAAATCGTCACTATCTAACGTTTTCATCTATTTTTTATTCATTGACGAAAATGTCAATAGATTTTCGTGATAGTTTTTGTCATTCAAAACTAGTTTTTATTTAGTTATCGTCTCTTTTTCGTCTGTGAAAAAATGTCGTTGATGAAAATAATGACGAAAATTATTCGTCAACGAAATTAACACTGGTAAATATCTCTTAGGGCCTGTTCACATATCGCGTCTTTTGCGCGCTCAAGTTCGTTATTTCAAATGTAGGCGCGCGGTATGCACGCTCATAATGGAAGCGACGCGCTCGTTTTTTCCAAGCGCATCCGCGCCGCATCGAGATAAAAACATCTAAACTTTTCAGAATGCCGCAAGCGCACCGTAGGTCACGTGACAAGAACCAACGGAGTGCGCAGCTGATGTTGCTTAGCAACGACAGACGCCTCCGGAGCGCTTGGAAAAAAGGAGAACGCGGCGCCTAGCGTTTTCTACGCGTTTTTAGGCGCTATATGTGAGCGCAGCCTTAAAGGGTAACTAAACCCCTGGTTAGAGCCTGACTCCACCCACTGGCAATATTTGAAAAATGCTGGAAAAGTGGGCAGAGCCCAGCAGAGGGGGGGGGGCGTGCACCTGAGACGCATCTCTCTGTATGGAACCTGCCTACGTCACCTGGAACCGCTACGTCACGTACCACCGCAGACATCCAATAGGAAAATTCAACTGCAGTAGCCACCGTTCAACCTGAAGAGGGCAGCACTCAGATGTTTTTACACCATATATTGTAGAATTAAAATACTTTAAACCCAAATGTCAAAAAAATTACTGGAATCAATGAACAGCATTTATGAAGCTCCATTCTTACAGATCATTAACTAAAAAAAGTTGTTTTAGTGTTTAGTTACCCTTTAACAACACAATGCAATCACTAGTAAGACTTTCTGTTAATAAAGTATCTGGTAAGAATATATTCTATATTAACAATGCATTAAATCACATTACACATTATAAACCACAATAAATAAAACAAATTAAGTGATGTCTCATGTCTCAAGTCAAGTGAATTAGGCCTACAAGTCATTGGACAGGCGTTCAATCACAACTGACTTCCGGAAAAGGGGAATTAACCAATGACATTTGAGGTTATTAAAACAGTAAGTCTCGCCCCTCGACTGCCAAAAATAAAAGTGTTCGAGCAAGCAAAAGCAGCAGGCCTATGGCGGCATAATAATGTCAATCTCCACAATGTCAGTTTCTTATTCTAATATGTTGAATAGTCAACCATCAAGAAAAGACACTTTCTGACAAACTTGAGAAGCTTTAGTATTTCCCTTTTATGCAATAATATCAATACACTCCACTGCATCTTGTAATAATCATGTATACACAACATATCTTCAGATGTTGATTTTGAATGTTTGTGACTGAAGGATGAAGTGTTCCCTTTATGGTTTGAGAAAATTCTTACTCCTACTTAAAAAAAATTATGCACTCTCAGATAAACATGTTCCCCAAGCTCATGAAAAGTTGGCTTTGTAGAGATACATGGTTCTCAAAGGACAGTGATATTAAGAACAAGATCTTTTTCAATATGATGCATTGCTGTAGATTAAACTACCCAACAGTATGAGCTCAAACATCTACAGCAGTAAAATGCAACATACACATCAATGCAGCAGTCTTCTTAAACCAGAATCATCAGATATAATGGTTTCACACTAGCTATGTTTCCATCCACACGTTTTTATCCGCATTTAGTGATATCGAATGAAAAATGCCTTATGGAAAGAGTAAAATTTGATTGAATTTCATGAATATCGACTCAAATGAAATACGGTCGGTCTCATCGGATTTTATCTTGATCGATATACGGCTTATGCAATAAACGCTGATGGAAAGTTATTATTATGGCGCGATCCATTTTGCCTAGCAAAACTTAGTTTGCAAATGTTTGCTTGAATGTTGTGCAATTCGGTGAGAAAATGAATGGAAACACCTTAAAATGTCTCAAATCAATTCGATATACCAATTTGATCGCAAAACAGCATGTGACGTCATTACGCACAGGTTTTTATTCGCTTTAAAGTCGTTTGATGGAAACACACTTTCACCAGCTTTATTCGCATGAGGTTTTTTACCGAACTTCAGATAATTCGATTGACAAGTGGATGGAAACTTGACTAGTAACTGACAGGGAACATTTTACTTTACAATGAGTTTTTACACATCTATTTCTACTTCATACTCAATACTTGCATTCATGTTTTTTAATTTTACAGTGTGATATTATTTTTACTTAAGTAAATTATCTGAATAGTTCTGCCAATGATTACAGCTCATGGAAATCAAAACTCTATATCTCAGAATATTAGAATAAAGAATGTATAATACAGAAATATTAACCAGGGAAGAGCCTTTAATCTCTCAGTCTGGTTCAGTACACAAAACCACAATCATGGGGAAGACTTCTGACTTGACAGTTGTCCAGAAGACAGTCATTGACACAGAATCCACATAAGGTCATTGCTGAAAGGGCTGGCTGTTCAGAGTGCTGTATCAAAGCATATTCATAGTAAGTTGACTGGAAGGTTAAAATGTGGAAGGAAAACATGCACAAGCAACAGAGACGACCGCAGCCTTAAGAGGATTGTCAAAAAAAGCAGATTCAAGAACTTAAAAACTTAATGGAGATGCTGTTTTTTTCCCCCCAGCAGGACTGGGAACCTGCCCACAGTGCCAAAATTAGTAGTAACTGTATGGCTGACCATGGTATTACTGACCTGAACCCTATAAAGAATCTCTGGGGTATTGTCTAGAGGAAAATGAGAGACACCAGGACCAACAATACAGATGAGCTGAAGGCTGCTATCAAAGCAACAGGGACTTCTATAACACCTTAGCAGTGCCACAGGCTTACTGTCTCCATGCCTCCTTTTTAAGAGCCACATTTTGCCGCTACATACTCACGGCAAAGAAGGTAAAGTTCTTTGAATGGAGTGTCAGAGTCAGTTTGCTCAAATATTGCCTGAAGTTCAGTTAGGTCCTCTGGAATCAAAGGGCAATCAAATTCAGGGACAACAATCCCTGCATCCTCGTCCTCTCCATCATAGTCTGCAACCATTTCCCAATCAACACCGGGCTCCTGAAAAATATACGTTTTTTTTTTGGAATGTCCACTGTCCCTCAATGTTGGAGGAGACACTGGCTACTACATGAGCTTAAGAAGTGAAATAAATTCATGTTTTATTACTGGAAATTATAAAGTCACAGTTGAACAGTAATATAAAGTTTTTCCATGTTTGAATAATTTTAATATCCAACACTGTATACAGAACATTTTTACTTTCTTCCAATTTGGTAGCCTGTAACTACTGGAAACCGTGTTCCATATATTCTGTGCAAAGCCTCTGTACAGTCAAAGTAACACATGATTTTGATATAATTGCACCTTTATAAAAGTAAAGTTTTTTATTACTAAATTCAGTGACAATCATAAGCAAAGTTGTGTTGCTAAACATACCAGTTATGAAACATACAATCAATACCTCTGGAATGTCAGGCTGATCAACATTTGTGTTCATCAGTCCAATCTGCCACATCTGCTCTGGACTCCGGTTTCCTTCAGTTCTGAGTGGATGATGGTTCCAGCCTTCTGTAAATATCCCCAAGTATGTCTGAAGTCTGGGAAGAATGATGTAGTGCACACAGAACAGGTCCTCCGTTGATGAGATGTCCAGCAGTCCATCCGTCTCCAGGGAGTGTAGCAACTCATAGTACTTGTTGGTAACTATGACTCGGACACAGGCGTTCAATCCTACGGATGTAATTATAGTGTTAAGGGAAATAACAGCTTTGTAGTTTGCTGCTGAGACATGTGGTATTGGGGTTTTATATTCAGACATACAGCATGCGCACTATGTGCACAAAATATCTTTTTGCTTTACCTCTGCTGCTACAACTCCATCCTAGGGGAAACACTAGGGGAAACACTGAGTAGATTAATGAAAATGTTGCACTTACCTCTGATTATGAACGCTTTTACCAGAGATGAAGCTTCCTTGGTCGGTGCCACGAACAGAAAAAATAAATCTCGCAATCTGTACATTTTCCACTCCCTGATCACCTCTGACTCTGAAATTGACAAAATTGATTGTTCTCTTATGAGAGGTTCTCTTGTACTGCGTAATATCTTACGCTATGGGGAAAACCTCTTTTCCACGAGATATTGTGTCACGGACACGTTCAGGAAAAAGGACCCAAATGCAATCTACGAGACAACAGTTCCTTTAATGAAAATAATGCAAGCTGCGTAGAGTGATTAAACAGAAAAGTCTCTTGTAGCTGGTAATAAGATGAACAGAAAGTCTCTGGGAATCAGACCAAACTGAGAAGTAGTCCAGCAACGATACTCAGCATCCAGCAGCAGGAACACAAATCAGGGCTCGTGGTCCGTCTGTCGCCCTCAAACACAGAGATGCTGGGTAGAGAAAGACTTCAGTAATTTCCAGCACAGGTAGTGCAGAAGTAGCAAACATACGTCAACAGGACACGACAAGACAAGATGCGAACAGGTAAGCTCTGTAACACACGTTAAACATAGTCAATAATCTGGCAGAGAGAAGGGGAAAAAGAGAACTAGAAGTAGGAAAGCTAATTAGGAAGAAAGTGATAACAGGTGGAAATGGAGAAGGAGTAATGGAAAGGCTGATGGCAATCAGCTGGTGGAGAATGAATGAGCGATAGTAAGTGGGTGTGTCTAAACGAGGTGTGTGTGTATGAAGGGAGCGCGTGTGAGAATGGATATAGGAAACAAAAAAGAACACAAGAGGGAGACAGAGACAGAAGAGAACACCGGGATCATGACATATTGAAGCCAAAAATTATCCTTAATTTTGAATTAATGTAAAACGCGTTGCAGCAGCATGCAGACATAGGCAAGACGGCTTGTGTGCCTATTGGCTGACCTGCGGCAACAGCAGCAGCCTATCGAGAGAGGCCCTGCGTGATGCCATATCCAATGGGGGCGCTTCGCGCCCACTACGTCACGTCCCGCCGAAATAGGCGTGGCCTTGACCTATAAATATAGCTCGACAGGCTGATACAAACTAATTTTTCATCTTTTCAGCGAAGCTCACGCATCGTTGGATCCGAAGTGAGAAGCCGCGCCGTTGAAAAAGCCTTCTGCGGGACAAGCCTCTGCATCTGAAGTCGCTGGCCTTCATCTCGCCGCCTTCAGTCGCCGTTCCTGCTACGCTATCCAGCGTCTATATCCTTTACACTCTGCAAAGTGTGTGCTTGTCGTCGCGACTCACACTCTCTCTCTTTATCTAAAAGAGCATTGTCTTTTTAAAGATGCTTCGTTCCTGTGGCCCGTGCCGAGCCGCACTCAGCGACGGGGACTGCCATTTCATCTGCGTATCCCGCCTGGTTAAGGATCATGCAGCTCTCCCGCTCGCTAACGGCGGCTGCCATCATTACGAGCTATTGCCATGGTGACTCTGAGGACTCGCCTGGCATTTTTTCTCCGAGTCTGCACTTCCGCCCACTGTAGTGCCGCGCCGTAAAAGCGGCGTACTCAGCGGGTCCCCGAGCCTTATCCAGCCCGTGAAAGCTCGCCAGTTCGCCCGCCAGCTTCACCAGCTTCCCTCGAGTCGCTCACTGACGGACAACGGCCGCCGTGCACCGCCGCTTCCGCCATTTATGACGACGAGATAGCTGCATCTGTAGAGAAGGCCAGCTGCTCTATCCTGGCGTCGGACAGAGAGGATTGGGCGAGCTCTGTGGACCTCCCCCCTTCTGCCCGCGAGTCGTCAGGGAAACGGGCCAGCATCAAAACCGCGGCTAGCTTTCTTTACATTATAAGAAAGCTACCCCGCCCCCGCCCCCCGTGGGCATGCGTCACCGGCGAAATAAGGAAAGAGTGTGTTTTAGTCCCGACGAGGCCGGACCAATCTCCATTTCTCAGCTCCTCTTATTTTGAGCGGCTGAAAATGTCAATATTGCAGCAATGAGCCTGTTGTATAACACGCACGCCTGCAAACAAATGCCGACACACACAAAACTGTGATGACGCTCTCTTATCTGCTCGAGCTAATTTAAGCTTATGTCGTTTCCCCCTGTGGCTCAGTGGCGAAACCCAAAGCCTTGACGCGAGAGACCCGTGTTCGATCCCGGCTCTCGCAGCAGATAAAATTTAGTCTCGCCGCGGGCCAGACTGCCAGACAGTTTGTTTTTTCCAGCTCAAAAGCCTATGGAGAGTTGCTAGACCACCCTTTCTGCAAAATAATTTTTGCTGCGGCTAGGGTGCGTCTAGATTTCTAGGCTAGATTGAGCCTCCAAGCCTTCACAATTGGGTTGTAACGTTAGGTTCAACAAATCGCCAAAAACACTCAGTTCTTGGTACTTCAAATATATAAATAGTGTGGTACTTTCACCATCGACATTGCCACTTAGTTACATTTTGCACAGTTACTTTGCACTTGAATATTGGAAGCTATACACATTGGTACTACACCCGGGATCCCCATGTCTCTTCCCGGGCTCTGTGCAAGTCAAGTTGGCGTTAGCTAGCTAGCATTAGCTAACATTAGCTTATCAGCTAACGGTGGGCTACTAATTAATTCCCGTTTCCCTAATAATTTCAGTAAACCTAAACGTAACCTAACCTAAATAGTTCTTACGTGAGGCGTTTCCATGGCCATTTCTCAGGAAGCATTTGGAAGGGTAACTTTACAGAGCAAGAGCGTAGTCTGCTTCGTCTTTCTTCTTCTTTGGCTGCTTAACGGCGAATGCGGACTAACTTAGCGCACTACCGCCACCCTCCAGATAAATTGTGCTTGATCATCACTATTGCTTACATAAAAAAAAAAAAAAAACTATACTCTGTCAATGAGTCCAGTGTTCTTTAAAAATTCAAACATATATTTTATTACTCTATGATCGGAAGCCTTAGACAAAATATCCCTAAAGATAAACCTTTCCCCACTGCCCTCTATTTTCCTTTTAATTAAAAACTTTCTCTTTTTAAATTTCCTACACATCATAAAGACATGTTCCACTGTTTCTGGCACATTACAAATCTCGCAATTTCCTGACTTATGTTTTCCTATTAGCTGTAATGTTTTGTTTAGTCCAGTGTGCCCTATTCTCATTCTTGTAAAAATTTCCTCTTCTCTTCGACACCTTATTACCAGACGACCCTGACCAACCTCAGGATTTATAATGTAAAAACCCCTCCCTTTATCTCCCCTATCCCATTCATCTTGCCACAACTTTTTAACATATTTTTTAATCATTGACTTAGCCTCTGATTTTGATATTTTACACAGAATAGACACATTTGTCGCTTTCAAAGCCTGTTTAGCAAACTTGTCTGCCAAGTCATTACCAACCATATGAGCCGGAACCCAAACAACCTTTACATGCGTCCCCCCATTTTGAATACTATGAAGCAAAGTCAATATCTCACACACAATATCATGCCTTTCACTCGAGTTACCTACTTTAAAAATTTCTAAGCCTGACAACGAATCTGAACATTCTAGCATTCCACTGTAGAAAATAAACATTTTTTTTCCCCTTTTCCTTCTCTTTTTTTTCTTCCTAGGTTTTAGCTTGTAAAATCGACACAGGCAATGTGAAGACGACTGTGATAGTGATGCTGGCTTCTCAGATTTATCTCTGTTCTGAAGTTCTTTATAAATATTCTTGTTTCGTCTTTTGTTGGAGCAGCAGCATTTAACCAGGTTACCGCACACTGCGTCTTGCATATGCGCATGAGAAAATGCAGGAATTTGTACCGGTGCAGTAAAAGGATAAATTCTGATGTCAGTTTTTACTGACAAACCATACATATTTATATTAATGTATTAAACACTCTTGGTCTGTACTACGGTGCACTAATACACACACACACACACACACACACACTCCAACTAATACATTGTATGCAATTACTTGTCTGCATGAGCGGTTGGAAAAGGTAACTAGTAATGAAGATCAGTCTTTAGGCAAGCATAGAGTGAAGATGAAAAGAACGTACTCGGTTACTAACGTAACCTCGGTTCTCTCTAGAGAGGGAACGAGTACTGCGTAATATCTTACGCTACGGGGAAAACCTCTTTTCCACGAGATATTGAAGCCAAAAATTATCCTTAATTTTGAATTCATGTAAAACGCTGTGCAGCAGCATGCAGACATAGGCAGGACAGCTCGCGCGCCTATTGGCTGCCCTGCGGCAACAGCAGCAGCCTATCGAGAGAGGCGCTGCGTGACACATATCCAATGGGGGCATTTCGCGCCCATTTCGTCACGTCCCGCCAGAAAAGGCGTGGTCTCGCCCTGTAAATATTGCTCGATAAGGCTGGTACACTGGTTTTCATCGCCGAAGCGAACCAGAGCTGTGTATGCACGGCAAGATACGCAGTACTCGTTCCCTCTCTAGAGAGAACCGAGGTTACGTTAGTAACCGAGTACATTCTCTTACGAGAGTATCTCTCGTACTGCGTAATATCTTACGCTATGGGGAACACAATGCAAAACGCAGCGCGTACTGGGATCCGACACCAAAGTCCCAAGGGCAGTAGCCCGGGGCTCATGTAGTGCATAATCACCATAGACTCACAGAGAGTCGGAGAAGAGAGGCTGCAAGCATCATTCCCCATGAAATAGCATCCTATAGGAGCTAGTTATGTTAATAGTGTTTCACACAGACAGGGTGAACGTGTTCAGCCTGAACTGGGTAATAGTACAGGTTATTCAACACCCATGGAGCCGTGTTATCGCTCAGTGAGCGATGCACAAGCAAAACTCAGCATCTGGGCCGGCACAGCGGGGCAGATAGTACTGAATTCTATACCGACAGAAGCTTGGCTTGTAAGGCGGGAACCTCTAGGTTATAAAACCTAAAATGAAACCTAAATAAAATAAAACCTAAATGTAGACGGCAAGGCCCAGCCCGCGGCCGTACAGATATCTTGCAAGGTAACCCCACTATACCACGCCCACGACGAGGCCACGCCTCTCATGGAGTGCACTCTGACACCCAAAGGACACTGCAGGCCCTTAGAAGTGTAAGCCAGTGCTATGGCGTCGACTATCCATCTGGATAGGCTCTGTTTTGATGCGGCCAGTCCCTTGGATCGTCCGCCAAACTAAACGAAGAGCTGCTCGGTCTGTCTGAAGGCAGACGAGCGGGACACATAAGCTCTCAGTGCCCTGACAGGGCAAAGGAGACTCGCATCCTCCTCCTCATTATGAACCGAGAGAGCGCACAGGGAAATAACCTGGGCCCTGAACGGTGTGTTGAGGGATTTGGGCACGTACCCTTGCCTTGGTTTGAGTATGACTTTTGAGTCATTAGGCCCAAAGTCCATGCATGACGCGCTTACCGAAAGCGCTTGCAAGTCCCCTACGCGCTTCACTGAAGCGAGAGCCATAAGGAATACCGTTTTGAGAGACAGATGTTTCATGTCTGACAAATGGATTGGCTCGAATGGGGCACCTTTCATGGCTTCCAAAACCGTAGAAAGGTCCCACACAGGGACTGAGGGGGGGTCTGGGAGGATTCAGCCTCCGAGCTCCCCTGAGGAATCGCACGACCAGGTCGTTTTCCCCAGTGACTGGCCAGACGCCGGTTTTGCAAATGCCGCTATGGCCGGCACGTATACTTTGAGCGTGGTGGGGTTCTGCCCTTATCCAGCAGCTCCTGAAGGAAGGAGAGCACTTCCGTAACCCCGCAGTCTGCGGGTGAAAAGCCCTGAGCTTGACACCAGGCAGAGAACACTGACCACTTTGAGGAATAGAGCCGTCTAGTAGACGGGGCTCTAGCCTGCTTGATTGCATTTAACACTCCCTCTGGGAGGTTAGCGGGTACCCGTTGATGGCCCATGCATGTAGGGACCATAGTTGCGGGCGAGGATGCCAAATCGAGCCCTTGGCCTGAGAGAGGAGGTCTTTCCTCAACGGTATTGGCCACGGGGCAGTGCTGGTCAGCCGCATCAGGACTGGGAACCAAGTCTGGTTCGGCCAGAGCGGAGCCACAAGCAGCACTGGGCATCTGTTTTCCCTGATTCGTTCCAGCACTTGAGGGAGGAGCGAGATGGGGGGAAAAGCATAGAGGGGACAGCGAGGCCAGACGTGGACCAGCGCGTCCTTGCTCTTGGAGAAATATTTCGGACAGTGAGCGTTCTCGTGGGACGCGAACAGGTCCACCTGCACTTTGCCAAATGTCTCCCACAGCAGTTGGATCGTCTGCGGGTCCAGCGACCATTCCCCTGCTGGGACATTGTTTCTGGACAGTCTGTCTGGTCCAAGATTCAGGTGACCAGGCACATGCGCTGCTCTCAGTGAAAGCAGGTTGTGCTGAGCCAGGACCAGGAGGCGTTCCGTTAGCCTGTAGCCTGATTTATGTATGCCACCACTGACATGTTGTCCGAACGGACCAAGACATGGTGACTTTTTATCTGGGGACAGAAGCGCCGTAGCGCGTTGTCAACTGCCATCATTTCCAGACAGTTTATATGTAGGAGCTTTTCCCGTTCTGACCACTGGCCAAAGAACGGTCTGCCCTCTAGCAGCGCTCCCCATCCCGAGGTGGAGGCGTCCGTGGACACCACCTTCACACTCGAGGGAGTCCCCAGACTCACACCTGACTGATACCAGTCGGTTACTTTCCAAGGTTCCAGAGCCGAAACGCATTCTAGATCGACCCGGAGGCGAAACCGGCCAGCGGTCCATGCCCGTGGCGGAACTCGCGCTTTCAGCCACAGCTGCAGTGGGCGCATGCGAAGCAGACCCAGCTGGAGTACTGAAGCTACTGAGGCCATGAGGCCCAGCATTTTCTGAAACCTTTTGAGCTGGACTATTGAGCCGCGGCGGAAGAATTTCACGGCGCGCTTGAATGTCCAGCTCGCGCTCTGGCGACAGACGCGCTGTCATGGATAGCGAGTCCAGCACTGTTCCCAGAAAAGAAATGTTCAGGCTGGGAGACAGCGAACTTTTCGCCCAATTGACTGTGAGACCCAGGTTCTCGAGATGCTCGAGTAATGTGGTCCTGTGTTCTATGAGCTCTGATTGTATCGAGCTAGAATCAGCCAATCGTCAAAGTAGTTCAAAATTCGCATGCCCTGGAGACTCAGGGGTGCGAGAACCGTGTCCATGCACTTCGTAAATGTACGGGGTGCCAGGGACAAGCCAAACAGCAGGACTTTGTATTGGTATGCCTGGCCCTCGAAGGCGAATGTCAAGAATCGCCTGTGACGCGACGCTATTTGTATTTGAAAATAGGCGTCTTTCAGATCTATTGACATAAACCAGTCCTCCTGGCGAACTTGCGCGAGGATTTTCCTGGTTGTAATCATTCTGAACTGGCGCTTCGTGAGCGCTCTGTTCAGCTGTCGCAGATCTAGAATGGGTCTGAGACCCCCGTCTTTTTTCGGTACCAGAAAATACCTGCTGTAAAGACCCCCTTTGCTCTGAGCCTGAGATAAAGGTTCTATAGCCCCTTTGCTCAGTAGTTTCGCTATCTCGGCTCGAAGTAGATGAGATACTCTGTTTTTTACCGTCGTTTCGACTCGCGCCGCGCAACGGCTGGGGCGTCGAGCGAACTGCAGCGAATAGCCTCTTTTTATAGTCTTCAGCACCCATTCTGATACCCCGGGAAGCTTCGCCCACGCATCTGCGTGAATAGTTAGAGGTAGAATGAAAATCTGGGTTCTGGCCGCGGCATAACGGCGGCCGGAGAGCTCCGGTGTGCTGGGAAATAAACACTGTGTTTGCAGTGAGCGAGGCAGGGGGGTGCGCTGATCACAGCGGGCAGCCCGGCCGCGCTCAGCTTCTCTCTGACAGGTTGTGGAGAGAATGCGAGCGGGACGAGCCCCGTAGGGTTCGGCATGTCTGTGAGGGAATGTGGGCGCGGGATAGCGGGCACACTCACTGCACTGGGAACACTGTCGGCTCGCGCCGACTGAGAATGTGTTGGTTTCGTTTTTACAGAAACCGTAGGACATGCTTCGTGTAGTGTTTGTGGGCACTGTGTTGTGGGCACGTACACTACATTTACTGCATAATCGACATGAGTCTATTTTATTTGTGCTAGCCCTGTATTGTGGCGGGCTGTGTCTGTGTGTGGGAATGGGCACTGAGACGTGGGCATTCTTACAACCCTTATAACACCATCGGCCGTGGCCGGAATTCCAGAAAATACACTCTTTTGGGGATTTATCTGGATCGCCGTAAAACTGGCATTTGTGTGCAGGCAAGCGGGCTGTGGTACCAGCTTGTTTACTGCAAAATACACTGGAACAGTCACATTGTTTGGAACTGAACGAGCGAGAAGTTTCGGTAGAGTCTGGCCGCGGCGAGACTTAAACACCGTGGGCCTTAGCTGACTGTATGTGTGTTGGTTTCTTTTACAGAAAACGTGGCACATGCAGTGTGTAGTGTTTGTGGGCACTGTGTTGTGGGCACATTCACTATAATTAATGCACAATTGACATGAGTCGAACTCATTTGTGCGAGCTCTGCGGGCCATGGTACCGGCTTGTTTACTGCAAAATACACTGGAACAGTCGCATTTTTGGGTGTAAAAAATGCTTGGTGCAAAGTTGGGTGTAAGTCTGGCTGCGGCGAGACTAAATTTTTATCCGCTGCGAGAGCTGGGCTCGAACACGGGTCTCCCGTGCGAAGGCTTTGGGTTTCGCCACTGAGCCACAGGGGGAAACGACAAAAGCTTAAAATAGCCCGAGCGGATAAAGAGCGTCATCACAGTTTTGTGTGTGTCGGCGTTTGTTTGCAGGCATGCGTGTTATACAACAGGCTCACCGCTGCAATATTGACATTTTCAGCCGCTCAAACTATGAGGAGCTGAGAAATGTTTGAGAAATGGAGATTGGTCCGGCCTCGGCGGGACTAAAAACACACTCTTTCCTCATTTCGCCGGTGACGCATGCCCACGGGGGGCGGGGTAGCTTTCTTATAACGTAAAGAAAGCTAGCCGCGGTTTTGAAGCTGGCCTTCTCTACAGATGCAGCTATCTCGTCGTCATTAATGGCGGAAGCGGCGGCGCGCGGCGGCCGTTGTCCGTCAGCGAGCGTCTCGAGTGAAGCTGGCGGGCGAACCGGCGAGCTATCACGGGCTGGAGAAGGCTCGGGGCTGTTTCGTCGACCTCAATGGCGGAAGCGGCGGCAGACGGCGGCCGCTGTCCGTCGGTGAGGGACTCGAGCGATGCCGGCGAAGCTGGCGGGCGAACCGGCGAGCTTTGGCGGGCAGGAGAAGGCTCGGGGCCGCGCTGGGCACGGCGCTTTTACGGCGCGGCGCTACAGCGGGCTGAAGTGCAGGCTCTGAGAAAGATGCCAGGCGAGTCCTCAGAGTCACCATTGGCAGTAGCTCACAGTGAGGGCATCCGCCGTCGACGAGAGCGAGAGCCGCATGATCCTCACCCAGGCAGGAAACGCAGATGACATGACGGTCCCCGTCGCTGAGCGTGGCTCGGCACGAGCCGCAGGATCTTTGCATCTTGAAAAAGACGCAGCTCTTTTAGCGCAGAGAGAGACAGTGAAAAAATGTGTGTCGCAGCGGCGAACACACACACATAGTTTAAAAGGATATAACGCCGGAAAGCGTAGCAGGTACGGCGGCTAAAGGCGGCGATGCCAGCGACTTCAGACTCAATGGCTCGTCCCGCTGTGTGCTTTTCCTCAGACGGCGTGGCTTCTCACTCCGGATCCAGCGATGCGTGATGCTTCGCTGAAGAGATGAAAATCAGTGTACCAGCCTTATCGAGCAATATTTACAGGGCGAGACCACGCCTTTTCTGGCGGGACGTGACGAAATGGGCGCGAAATGCCCCCATTGGATATGTGTCACGCAGCGCCTCTCTCGATAGGCTGCTGCTGTTGCCGCAGGGCAGCCAATAGGCGCGCGAGCTGTCCTGCCTATGTCTGCATGCTGCTGCACAGCGTTTTACATTAATTCAAAATTAAGGATAATTTTTGGCTTCAATATCTCGTGGAAAAGAGGTTTTCCCCGTAGCGTAAGATATTACGCAGTACGAGAGA
Source organism: Gila robusta (assembly GCA_030770095.1). Lineage (NCBI taxonomy): Eukaryota > Metazoa > Chordata > Actinopteri > Cypriniformes > Leuciscidae > Gila > Gila robusta. The sequence continues at coordinate 867,979 of JAVALU010001573.1, forward strand.
TACTCTCGTAAGAGAATCATATTTTTATAATATTTCATTACTTTCATGTACCTGCCAATGAGACTTCGTTATGGTGTTTTTTCCTGGATAGTAAGATTGTTCCCATTTTGAAAATTGACATGAATTATGCATGATATATACAGTGCAAGCCAGAGGTGGAAGTATTCAGAACAGTTACGTAAAGTACCAATACCACACTGATTATACTCTACAAGTATATAAAAAGTCCTGCATTTAACACATCACACGTGGTTTTTACATAATTAGTCTTAGATGCAGTGGAGTTTAAAGACTTAGTTTCTTAAAACACGAATACCTCACATTCTCAGCAAACAGGTTCATTTTCTTCATTAAAAAAAATTGACAGGAATAGCAGACATTTAATGTTTTTATTAATTGCTCAACACTTGCAATTGCTCAACACTTGCAATAGTTCAGAAACAGTCTTCACATATTGAACATTAACATTATGTCGATTTAATGTTACTCTAAAGGCAGGACTGCTGTATTGAAAACGGTCCAATTAACTGTAATAAAAGATGAAAAATGAAAAAAATAGAAAGCACATCTATGCACGACCAAACTCCCTACTGCAGTGGCGGAGCCAGGAATTTTTCATAGGGGTGGCCGGGCAGAGGCCAGCATTTACTCTGGGGTGGCACAAAAAACATAATTTTGCAAACAAACATGGCACTCATCCAACCTTAAAACAATTTTTAAAGTATTGTAGGTGCCCAAAATCACAATGATGTATAATGTACAATAGCTAGCCTACAATGACATTTTTATTAAAGTTCACCAAATAACTGTGTGTCATAATTTTACTCACCCTCAAGTTATTTAATATTTAATAAAATTAAAATAAAACTTAGGAAATTCACTTTGAAAACAGAATACATATTTCCCAATGCTGAAAAAAAAATATTTTTTATTTAGCACAATTACAACAGCCAAAAGGCTGACCAAACCTATTTAACAAATAGCAATCAATATCTATAATAAAACAGATTATGTACATGTCAATTATGTAAGTGAAAACTATGAAAACTCAGCAAACTTACAAGCTGTTTCCAAATTACATGACACTAGTACAAACAACCTACATTAGTTGGATTCTACGGTTATTGTGGTTTAAAGCAAAGAAATTCACAAATTCATCAAGGTTCAGAGACTTGGCTCTTGTGGACTCCACACTTAAGACACCTAGATTGCTCAGTCTATCATCATGCATGGTTGAGCGCAGGTAACTCTTTACCAGTTTGAGAGTAGAGAAGCTGCGTTCACATGCAGCTGTACTCACAGGAATGGCAACTGCAATTTTGCACAATCTAAAGAGCTCGTGGAATACCTCTTTAAATGGCTCAATGAGCACAGTCAAATCTACAACACTAGTGGGCTTCTGTATGCCAGCTTGCACTTTCCTCTCCAGAATTCTTTTCATTTGGTGAAGTTCATGTCTTAGGTCATCTATGTTGCATGAGTAGATAGAGGCAAATGGAAAAAGTTCTTTCTCATGGCAAAATGTTGCACTAGTTGGGTTCAGAGCTTGGATTCCCATCATAATTTCACAGTTTGGTTTTGAGAATCGTCTGTTTAACTCACTCAGCATCTTGTCAAGCACGGGGTAGAATATACTGGTCCGAAAAGTGTCTTTTGTACTTTCAGAACGGCCAGCTAGTTGGGACATTGTAACATATCCATGGAGCTTTGAGCTCTGTTTAGTCTTTCTTTTTGGAGCTGGCTCTGTTTCAATGTTGCATTGTTCAGCAGTGTTTAAGACATCTTTCCAGAGTCCTTCAAAGTAGGATTCATCCCTGTAACAATTAAAGCGATGCATAAGAGCTTCAATTAGATCCAGGGCTGAACCCAAATCAAGAGATGGTAATTGAAGAATATCAGAGAGACTTCTTGTGTCACCAAATAGCTCAGTGAAGGTCACTAAAAGACCAATGAATTCCAGGTCCATTTGAGCAAGAAGTCCACGTGCATCAACGGTTCTATCTCCACTCGTTTCTTCAGATATTTCCTCTAGCACACGAATTACAGCAGGAAATCGTTTGAGTACAGTATTGCAAGCCATATGTTGACAAGCCCACCTTGTGTCACTTAATTTTTTCAGCTCTCTGGGTGCACTATCATACATTTCTTTCTGTATGTTAAGCCATTTGATATGAACATAAGAGCCTGACATGAATGAATACAGTCTCTGCAAAATTGTAAAGAAACATTCAGCTTGGGGTACCGCTTTCACTGTGTCAACTAACACCAAATTAAGGCAATGGGCATTGCAATGTACATAAAATGCCTGCTTTGCCACCTCCTTAATACGAGACTGAACGCCAGAGTGCTTGCCACTCATTACGGAGGCACCATCATAGGCTTGCCCAACCAGGTTACTCCTGTAATCTATGCCATATCTTTCAAGGATATGGATTATTTTTTCAGTCAGTCCTGCAGCATCAAGGCGCTCTGCAGCTTCAAAATGTAAGAAGCTTTCCTTAACTGCTCCTTGGTAGTAGTATCTTAGCACCAAAGAGATCTGTTCTTTTTTTTTGGTATCTTTAGTTTCATCAGCCATAATGGCAAACACCTCACTTTCCTTGACTTCATTTATGATGGAGACACGCACCATTTCTGCCAATGTGTCCAAAATTTCATTTTGAATATGATGACTTGTGTATTTTGCGTTTTGAGGCCCCGCTAATTTCTTCTTAACAGTTGGGTCATGGTTGCCAATAACATTTAATATTTCTAAAAAGTTTCCCTTGTTGTTAGCATCAGCTGTCTCCCTGTGACCCCTCTGGGATATATTCTGGGTTGCAGTTAACAGCAAGACTTCTGCACTGTAAAAAGTAATACCTAGATCTAACTTATAAAAAGTGAGGCAAGTGGCTGCATTGGATGTTTTAGGTTGAGTCAACTTGCAGCCTTTTTTAAGTATATTGAACACTTTAACATTACTTAATATGAACGCAATAAAATCAAGTTGAGTTAACTAATAATACTAGTATTACTCAGTTAGATAAACCTACTTATCTTGGTACAGGTAATGTATTTATGGTTTGCTTCAAGTAACCTGCACTCATTTTAATTAGGTTTTATGAACTTTATTTTCTTAGTAAAATTAACCTAATCATATGTGAAAAAACATTTTAATTGAGTCCTGGATATAACCTCAGAAAATAAATCTAAATGTCTATATTCTAAGCACTACAGTGACTAACTTTACATAAACAGAATTTGTCAATAACAATTACAAATTCAATTGAAGAAGAAAAAGATGAGAAGATAGATTGAAGACAATAACATTTATTCAATGTGTTAACCAGTGTCACTTTTAACAGTGACTACAAAACAGCAAATAAATGTGGCCGCACATGTACAGTATAATATAAAACAAACACTGTATAAGTGTATTTTCAACCTGTTCTGAACAGTACAGTGAAATATCCAAACTGCCCAATCTGCAATGTTTGGATAAAGGTAAATGTGAGCCATAACATCACACTGGAACTGCAATGTCAAAAATTATTACAGTATTTCTATATTTTGAACAAAATTGTGCACACAACACTGTTGAGAATACAGGTGAAACTCGAAAAATTAGAATATCGTGCAAAAGTTATAATGTTGATGATTATGGCTTACAGCTTATGAAAACCCCAAATTCAAAATCTCAAAAAATGTGAATATTACATGAAATCAATAAAAAAAAGGATTTTAAATACAGAAATGTCGGCCCTCTGAAAAGTATAATCATGCATATGTATATAGTTATATATACTAAATATATTAGTTTCACCTTTTAATCTGAATTACTGAAATACATGAAGTTTTGCATGATATTCTAATTTTTCGAGTTTCACCTGTATACCTCATGAGGTAATGATCGGCACAGAACACAGTCCAAAGTCCACATTAATTAAGGCACTGAACTATGAACACAAAAGGAAATAACCTGAGCAACTTGTACCTGTCAAATGAGTCTTAAAGGAACACTCCACTTTTTTTGGAAATAGGCTCATTTTACAACTCCCCCAGAGTTAAACAGTTGAGTTTTACCGTTTTAGAATCCATTCAGCCGGTACCACTTTTATCATAGCTTAGCACAGATCATTGAATCGGATTAGACCATTAGCATCTCTCTTAAAAAAAAAAAAATGACTAAAGAGTTGATATTTTTCCTATTTAAAACTTTACTCTTCTGTAGTTACATTGTGTACTAAGCCCGACGGAAAATGAAAAGTTGCAATTTTCTAGGCCGATATGGCTAAGAACTATACTCTCATTGGGGGCAGTCATGGCCTAATGGTAACAGAGTTGGACTGCTGACCCAAAGGTTGCTGGTTCGATTCCAGTACCGGCAGGAATATGACTGAGGTGTCCTTGAGCAAGGCACCTAATCCCCAATTGCTCCCCGGGCGCCACTCAAGGCTGCCCGCTGCTCCGGCTCCACGTTTGCTGTGTGTGTGTGTTCACTACTCACTACTCTGCTCCTAATGTGTGTGCACTTACTTGGATGGGTTAAATGCAGAGGTCCAATTCCAAGTATGGGTTACCATACTTGGCCATCACGTGTCACTTTCACTTTCACTCATTCCAGCGTAATAATCAAGGAACTTTGCTGCCGTACCATGGGTGCAGCAGGCGCAATGATATTACACAGCTGTGGACTATAGACCCCTTTTGCACCGACGTCACAATTACGTCACGGCGTTAGCTGGAGGCAAAACAAAGTGAAAACTGGAGGCGGCCAATACAAAACAGCACAGATTCGGCTACATAATAAGGATCTTAAATTATTATTATTTTTATTAAATGTCATCTTGTTGTGTTTCTGGGTGCAAGAATCACCTACAGGATCCAATTTGAAATTTTATCGCATAATGTTTTCTAAATTATTTTGATTATTTGTGAATCATCTATGATTGTATACATTGTTGTAATTGATTGTGATAGACTTCTTGAAGAACCTGGTAAGAAAGAATAATCAAATACATAGTTAATTAATATAATTTTAATACATAAAAAATATTTTTATTTCTAGAAAATATTCACACCATTTAAATTGCATTGTAATGTCACTTTACATTGTCGTCTTCTGGCCTTGGCGCTGGGCAGGACCGCGCAATGTAACGTTGCCACAAGTCAAGACCATTCATCACATAGTTATAGGCATCTAAAGATTTATATGCCCTCAGTTTGTCTTTACGCTCGGTTTCTCTATCAGGTAGGTGTAGAAGTCAGGCCACTCACTCAACCGAGGTAACGTTAACATTAATCCTGTCAGATCATCCATTCATTGACTGAGTGTGGGTCGGCCAATCTGGTTCCGTCCGTTAAAATTAACTTTTGCAAATAACAATCGCGGTCCTGGACAGTGAGTGACCTTGCACATGAAGATAAAATCTGATTTTCTCCCGCCATTGTTAAAAAACAAGCTAACAAAACTTGCAAACTAGCGTTAGTGAAGCGGCCAGAGGGATTGTTCTGCCTCCACCTAAGCTTCGCCCACATAAAAACGTCATCATGTTTACCAACTGAAAAGGGGTCTATTTCAGGCGCTGCGTAAGATCATTGCGCCTGCTGCACCCATGGTAGGGCAGCAAAGTTCCTTGATTATTACGCAGGAATGAGAGTATAGTTCCTAGCCATATCGGCCTAGAAAATTGCAAATTTTCATTTTCCGTCGGGTTTAGTACACGATATCAAAACTCTTTGGTCATTTTTTTAAGAGAGATGCTAATGGTTTAATCTGATTCAATGATCTATGCTAAGCTATGCTAAAAGTGGTACCCCCAGACCCGGAGATCGGCTGAATGGATTCGAAAACGGTAAAACTTAACTGTTTAACTCTGGGGGAGCTGTAAAATGAGCCTATTTCCAAAAAAAGAGAAGTGTTCCTTTAAGGTCAAAAGTTGAAGTTTGTATTTGGTAAACTCACCTACCAAAGTTATTTTATTTTTTCAAACGATGGCAAACAATGCCTCATGCCATTGAGAAATCATCTAAGACAATTTAGTGAGGAGATTAGCATACTTGGATGATGGCTTAGGACGCATGGGGTCCAATCCCACAAAAAGCCTCTGATATATCTCAAAAGTATACACCAGTTTTGAGGGATACTTGAGGTCGAGAGCATAGGTAAGTCCAAACAGGAGGCAGCATGCTTTAGACAGGTTTGGTACACCTTTGACCACGGGCTGTCCTTCTATCATAACACCAATCGTATCGGGATGATGGCACATGCAAATTTTCAGTGGGCAACTGCAAAGCTCAGCGTGCACCTCTGTTTCAGCACGATTCTATTGGTGGAGACAAAAAAGAATCAAGAGTTTGGTCAGACAAACAGGTAATGAGAGGAATATAGCAGACCGGTAGAAGACATAAGACAGAAAGTCAAAATTGTACTTTTGTTTCTAAAGATGGTGAATACTAGACGGATACTGTGACTAGAGCATGTGACCAGAGTGAAGTCTACCATGACAATAGAGTGTGGACTATCATAATCTACTGTAGCATGAGTGTTGTCTTATTCTGGTTCAAAGGATGCATTACAATGAAACAATGCAATTGTCCTTGCCTGTCCCTGATTGGTCATCACATTACTGTTTATTAAGCTACACAGTTTAAATTTCTTTCAAGAGCAAACGTAATTACCCAATATCATCACAATAGTAATACACCCACTAAGCAAAATATGTTTAAAAGACGTCTTTTCAACGTCTTTGTCACAAAGTTGTATGTTACAAAGACGTCCACTGAGGAGCCAGAATGAACGTTTTTATGATATTTTTTTTTGACGTGTTTTGTAATGAACGTTCATGGAACTTGTGGAAAATGTGGACACATTTTCAACATAATTTAAGGTCTCATTTAGACAATTTATGCTGTTTCTGGACCAAATAAACACTCTCAGGATGTATTAAATTAAAACTCACATTTATTTGAATGTAATTTCCATTTATAATTGCAATTGTATCAATTCTTAAGTTTTTCTTACCTGGATGTGAAGCTTGAAGACCCCAGGTAACAAAAGTGCTTGGGTATCTAAAGACCAGGGAAATGCATGTTAGAATAAGGTTAAAAATCAGTGGTAAATGTATTTTAAGTAATGGGTTAGAAATAATTTTAGGGGTTTTTTTCCCAACCAAAACTCTGTCTTTAATTGACTATGCAGCATTAAAAAACGTGGATAAAATCTCTAAAATCAGACAGACTACTAAATATCTCTGCAGTGTAATCTGTGCATCTGCTTTAGTAATGCAAAAGTAACGTTAGGCCTACATAATCTCTGATTCCAGAGTCCTGTCAAAGACACACGGCTACCTTGTTTTGTCTGCTGTCCATAAAACACCATCTTACTTTCCCTTATTTGCCCATTCTATTGCCTGAAGGCTTGAAAATGTGACCGTTTCAATCGCATATGATCCCGAAATTTAATCTTTGCAATCTAAAAATATAACTGAGGGCATTTGTGCAACTAATTATTGCCTACATATCTACGTTTTTAAACACATCCATTCTAAATGTTGTTACAGTGGCGATGATGTTAGCAGGTGCTGCTAGAAATAAGCATTAAAACACATTGTAGACACGACTACACTTATTTAATTTCAACCGCTGTTGTCTGCCGATCGACCACACTCACTAGCACTGTGCAGCCATCTTAGCTTGACATGTGTGCAGGATAGCTAGCTATTACAGTACAATTTGCAAACCTAACCTCAGCTCCCTGGAGTAAGCGATTTTGCGTGACTTTACATCACCAGTCATTTGGCTAAATATGTTCAACTTACCTTGTATTGTTATTCAGATCCGCTGCAGCGAAGCGAACAAACCGTTGGAGTGTCGAGGAAGATACTGCATCTGCCTGGGAAAGTCCGCGCCAATGAAAAAAGCGGGATGCCAACTTATAAAAAATGTAAAATATTTATGTTTGATGAACGCACCTGCCAATATCGACAGCTCCTCAAATAAATAGTGTATGTCAACTCACTTTTATAACATTTCTTGTACACAATAACCACATACAAGTAACTACCGAAATAAATTGCATTGGTTTTATTTAAAATATATGGTTATATAAAAAAAATCTATATTTTAAGTAAAGAGGAAGTATTTTGATACTTTTTAGTATAAAACTAATTAAATAAACTAGATTACAACTATTTAAAGTATATAAAACCTACTTTGTGGGTGTAGCACTTTTTACAGTGTGCTACAGTTTTTATGTATGTACGATTTTCCTCTATTTGCTTTTTGTGCTTTTTATTTAAAATAGTCATTAAAGATGAATCAGTCTTTTTTCTTCTTTCAAATTCCTTCCAAGCCATCATTGCATTTATGTGTGCCTCAGACTTTGCATGCCCAGCAAATCCACCATCTCTAAATGTTGCCTTTTTCCAATTCTTATATCCCACAACAGATGTAAAGACTGAATCGGTGTTTAGAAGGCCAAAGTTTCTACAAGCGAAACAGTACACGGAGTCCTGGCACTGGGAGTATTCTATCCATGGGTGTATATTGTACCATGAGGCTTGAAAGTTTCTTCGTCTGTCACCCTGGAGAGTCCTGGGAAAGACTTTAAGGTGTGGCTGGACTGGACCATCCGCTCTTGATATGGAAATGTCTAGAACAATAAAGAAATGGTGACAGAACAAAAATTAGCTATATAAATTATTTTACACATCAGAAAGGGGGGGGGGGGCAAGACAAAGGGGGACAAGACAAAGAATTTTATTTATTTATTACTGTTTTTTTTACACCATTTACACCTAACATTTGACTGAGCTTCTTTAATAAACCTGAAAATAAGACTTTCACACTTACAGATGAAACTCGAAAAATTAGAATATTGTGCAAAAGTTTGTGTATTTCAGTAATTCAAATTAAAAAGTGAAACTAATATATTTAGTATATATAACTATACACACATGCATGATTATACTTTTCAGAGGGCCGACATTTCTGTATTTAAAATTATGTTTTTTATTGATTTCATGTAGTATTATTCTAATTTTCTGATATTTTGAATTTGGGGTTTTCATAAGCTGTAAGCCATAATCATCAAAATTATAATTTTTGCACGATATTCTAATTTTTCGAGTTTCACCTGTATAATCAAGGTATGTGTGATAGGTACTGTAGTTTACCTGGAGGTCCTATTGGGTCAGCGTGGTTACTGGTAGTTGGCTCCTCTTCATTCTCAAAGTTTGTCTCCTGAACTGTCTGAGAAAGTGCTAGAATACAAAAATCAGTCTCAGTTTCATACATTTTAAACAGTTTTATATATTATTGATTTCTATATCACTTGTTGTATTCAAACATATATACCAGTAGAATACTCAAGTGTGTGAGTGGAGGTATACCCACGTGTGCACATAACTGGTACGCAGGTACGCATGCGCGACAAAAATTAGGAATGCGTAATGCGACTTGTATTACTCCGCGTTTTTGCGTACTTGACCCATCTTCTCATCTAACTTTACACACGACATGTTGCTTGTCAACTAAGTTATACTATCAGAGATGTCCAAAAAGCAACAGACGTTAAGCAGCTTTTTTGGCGTTTCGCCACCTACAAAGAAACGCCAACTGGAGTCAGAGCCGAAAAAAAGACTTTTTTCGGAAAAGTGGCTCAAAGATGTGCAGTGGCTTGAAGCTAACGATGAGCGCACTGAAATGTGGTGCAAGATTTGCCGCTCAAATCCACATCTAGCAGACAAAACAGGTGCGTTTTATAAAGGCTCAACGAATTTCAACCATCCTTTATTTGACAAACATGAAAAGAGCAAGGAGCACACGAATGTGGCGCAAGATATTGTTAATAAACAAGCTAGCCGAGAAGAAATGTCCAGTCGCCCACTTGGCAGATGGCGAGACAAGCTGAATGAAGAACAGCGGCAAGCTCTGTTTAATATTTTTCTCCTCGCCTTCCATAAAGCTAAACACGCACGTCCCATGTCTTCCTATTCTGAGGATATTCCTTTACTGAAGCGGCTAGGAGTAAATGTCGGAGGTGCATATCATTCACGTGAAGGGGGCACGCGCATCATGCAAAGCATCGCCCGCGCCATCAGCGGGGAGTTACGAGCTAAGTTGCAGTCTGCTGAATTTTGGGGGCTGCTTTTTGATGGATCTGAGGACATCACAAAAACTGAGCAGGAAATCGTTTACATTGTTTCTGTGTCCAGCACCGGAGAGTTTACCTCAGATTTTATTGGACTGATTGAATTGGGTGCTGACCGAACTGCGCAGGCCATAACAGACGGACTTGTGAGACTTTTCCAGGACACAGGCTTGGATGACTGGACAACAAAGTTGGTCGCTGTGTGCACAGACGGGGCTGCTGTCAACGTCGGTATTTACAACGGCGTTGTGCCAAAACTCCGGCGACTTGCTGCGGTTGGAGACTCCCTTGTGCACATTCTGTGCACCGCACACACACTGAAGAATTGCGCAAAATCAGCTGATCGCAACGTTCCTTACTGTGAGACATTTAATCGCTCTGTGGTCAAGCTGCTGCAGTTTTATTTACAAAAAGGTGGAGCAAAAAAAACTGCTGAACTGAAGAAGCTGTGTGAAGAAAATGGGATATCCTTTGTGAAGCTGGGTAAGTTTCATAATATCAGATGGTCTGCATGGAGGCATGAAACGCTGTTAAAAATATCAAGACTATTGCCAGCCATTAAAATGCAACTGGCTAAGAGTGATAACAGTGACTTCCAGCATATCTGCGCAGAGCGTTTTCAGTGCTTTCTGTCAAACATGCTTGACATTGGTAACATTTTGAAGACCACATCCATTAGGTTTCAGAAGGAAAAGCTGACCATTGGAGAATGTAAGGATGAACTCATGGTGGCCATTGGACAGTTCACACTTCTGCTTGATGGTGAAGGCCAGAGGGCACACACTGTTTCTAATGCTGATGCTGACAGAGATAAGACAAACTTACTCAGGGGGTTAATTGAAGAGTTTGAAATCAGATATGACTCCCTCAAGTCATGTGATCATTTTTTAGTATTTGATCCTTCAACATGGCCTCAGGAAATGCAAGACCTCCACAGTTTTGGAAACGCAACAGTTTGCAGCATTCTCAAGAAATATGAGGCCACATTGCAACTTGACAAAGACACCACTGTGACAGAATGGATGCGCTTAAAGCAGGCAGGAAAACGCCTGGGAGCCTCTTCTGTGTATGACTTGGTCCAAATAGTAAATACAAGTAACCCAGATGCTTACTCCAACATCAACAAGGTGGTTAAGCTGTCTCTTACGCTGCCTTTAAGCAGTGCAGCTTGTGAGAGGGGATTCTCACATCTCAACATAATTAAAACCAAGTACAGATCTCGTCTGTCACATGCTCGTCTCACAGCCCTGATGCAGATACACCTGTCAAAGCAGACCACAGAGACATTTGACCCAAAGCAAGCTGTTGACCTGTGGATGGAGACAGCTAATCGGAGGCTCAACCAAGGACAGGGAGGTGCATCTGCAGCATCTTCATCTACCATGCAGGAAGCTGAAGCAGAGGACACTGAAGAGGACAGTGGTGGTGACACTGAGGAGGACAGTGAGGAAGACTGCACTTTATAAGGCCACGCTACATATGGTGTGAGTACCAAACACCATCTTCTGGTACTCATCTGAGTAACTCACTGATAAAGTTATGTGCACCCCTGGGTATACCTAACATTTCTCTTGGGCTTGTGCTCTCTGGAGATTCTTCTCCCTCACTCTCTGGGTCAGTCTGTTCTTTCTCTCTTTCATCCTGCCTATTATTCTCCTGTGTCTTAGAGTCATTTGGCTGCTTCTTGCTACTCTTCCTGAAGAAGGATGCTATATCTGGTGCCTTTCTTTTCATTTTCCACACATTTCACTGACTGTCTGACATAAATACACCTGAGCAAAACATTTCAACATTAACATCATGTTTGAAAAAAAAAAAAAAAATGGAGGACTATTATTGAACAAAGATTAGAATGTTTTTGTTATACTGTATATAAAATCGACCTAAAACCTAGGCTAGTAATTATATTGGAATGTTGAATCACATTAAATGTCTCATGATAAAAACATAACTTAATAAATGTCCTTATATATTCAGAGATAACATGGAAATAGTTCTGAGCATCTAAGTCAAGTCAGCTAATATAAAGCCAACTGCTTCCTAACTGTTCACTTTGATACAACTTCACTGACACAAAGAGTTGAAAGGAACTAAAATAATAATTTATCTGATATTAATAACTCACCTGAATAGATGTGTTTGTGTGCTCAAACACGAGTTGATCCAGGCACCAAAACGAAGCTGCACCCCTCTTCACAGTCGAATGTTGCAGAGCCGTTGAAAAACAGAGTTGCGACACTCCCATAGACCGCCATAGGAACTTTGGAATGCGGAAGTAACGCGTGTCGTGGAGCAGCCAATAGTTCCAAACACTGATAGTTCCAGCATTGAACCCCATTCATTTTCAGTGTTTCCGAGGTACGCTCGCAGGTAAATGAATGAAATTACTGTATTTTTTTACTTTTACTCACATTAGCCGACCTCTCGTGAATCTAGTCAGTAGTTATATTTTATGTAGCCAGTTTTAGTTAATGTTTATTGGAAGCTAATAGGTTAATTGCAGCTATAGTTTACGTGACCAACACTTCACTAACGTTAGCTAACTTACCGTAACCTGATGTCAGTTGGGCTACGTTTACCTCAAATTTTCTTTGAAAATTTGAATAACAATAGTGGTTTGTATATGGATATAGATATATATATTTTGTTATATTTCAAATTGATTAAACTTCTTTCTTGACTTAAACTAAGCAGCTTCTGCCATTCATTGATATTCACTTGATGTGCATGTTTATGTGAATGTTTTTAACATAACATAAGGATGTTGGTTATTATGACCATAGAAGCACAAGAAAAATATATACAGTACATACTGTAAATGTATTATACCTTATGGGAGCAGTCCCCCTTCGCTCAAATTAAACACACACAAATGTATTCAATACAAAGGGCTTTATTGGCATGAAAGTTTCAAGAACAATGTTTTTCCAAAGCATCAAAATAAAATTTGTCTATATACAGTAATATGAACAATAACACGACATTAATACAACTGGGTGAGGAACAGCCAAACTCCGCTATACACACATATATATATATATATATATATATATATATATAAGTATATATACATACACAATATATTATGTGTATGGGTTAAGGTTAGTTATGTGTGATATAAATACATGTGTACTGTACACAGTACATCGTATACATGTGTTTGTGGGTGTTTTCTGATGAATGGTTTAGTCTATGATTTAGGGAAGGATGAAGGGCCATACATTCAGTATTAGCCATACTGAAATGAATCCCGTTAACAGTTATGGATCGTATGTTAAAAACATACATGTTATGGATCTTTCTATTCGTCAAAAAATCCTGAAATAAATTGTACGCAACTGTTTTCAGCATTGATAATAATAATGAATGTTTTTTGAGCATCAAATCCACATATTAGAATGATTTCTGAAGGATCATGTGACACTGAAGACTGGAGTTATGATGCTGACAATTCAGCTTTGATCACAAGAATAAATGAGATTTTAAAATATATTAAAATAGAAAATAGTTATTTTAAATTGTCATATATATATATATATATATATTTTTTTTTTAAATGTGTATTTTTAATCAAATAAATGCAGCTTTGGTAAGCAGAAGAGATGACTTATTTTAAAAACATTAAAAATCTTAGCCTACTGATCCAAAACTTTGGCTGGTAGAGTATGCATACACACACACAATATATATATATATATATATATATATATATATATATATATATATATATATATGTGTGTGTGTGTGTATGTATACATATACATGTGTGTGTAACTGGAGAGATGGTTACTGAGTGAAATAACTATAAATACGATCTAACATTAACATTATAGGATTAATTTTAGTATAGCTAATGTACCCCTACATCCCTTCAAACCATTCATCAGAACACACACAAATACATGCATACTATGTACTGTGTACAGTATGTAAATGTATACTGAAATGAATCCCGTTAACAATAACGTTAATATTATGAATTATTCTAGTCAGTATCAGTAACCATATCTCCAGTTTCATTTCAACTGACCACACCGTTAACGTTAATGCCGTCTCTCCATCATATTTACAGAAATTTGCTGCAAATGGTCGTTGCTGTGCTGTAAATGTATTCTACGTTATGGGAGCACCCCATTTCCCTCCAAAAATAAACACAAAAACGTATTAATGCCGTTTCTGCTACTCCCCAGTAAAAAATATGCTATTATATGCAAGCCATTTAGGTGTCAACTAAAAAATCAATGTACATTATGCGTCAATATTTACCGATAATTGCTGCAAATTCAGCTGCTGCTGTCTGCCCCGCTTTAAAATCATTGGCAACGCGGATTTGTTTGGAACTATTGAGAGCTACATAAACCACGTGACCGCGTGGCGGCGAGATCAAAGTGTGTCGCAACTCTGTTTTTCAACGGCTCTGGAATGTTGGAAACGCGCGCTACGGAAACTCTCGCGATAGCACATTTGCCTCGCGATAGTTTAAAGGTGCTTTATGTCAAAAAATCAATTCATACTCCACATATTCCATACCAGATGGGGGCAGTATACCTCCAGAAAGTTGGCCTACTCTAGTCTGTTTTTTAGTTTCAGGTTGTTAATCTTCTAAAACCGTCAAATAGTCCGCTTTGTCCCGCCAAAGCCTACTTTGATCGGTGAGGGATGTAGAATAGAATGACTGCTGCCGCTGCGCTTGACAGGGCGCATTACGAGAAGAGAGAGAGAGAGAGAGAGAGAGAGAGAGAGAGAGAGAGAGAGAGAGAGCTCGGCCGCGCGCGCGCACTCTCACGTCTACAAACAACACGAGCGCGGTCCTGCTCTCTCTCCCTCGCGCATATTAATCAAATCAATTGACACTATAGTAAAACCGAAGTTTCATGTGGAGCATTTGGAGATTTTTAGAGATTAAAGAGATACAAGCCGTGCGAGTTATTCGTGTGTTGCAGTTTGGCTGGTGGTTATGTATGTTGCCCGCATACCGCCTCCCATGGCCGAAACTGGTATTAGACACCGGCCGGGCCGGGGCTAGTAATTTAGCATGCTAATTCAGGTTTATATCTCGGCAGCACTGTAACTTGTCATTTTTTTAATGACATCATTGCACTTATTTCTTCTCATTCTTTTGATACGTGTAGCTCATTTTTTGGATATTTTTACCTCAATTTTTACATAAGGCACCTTTAATGATTAAACTGTCGCGATAGTTTCGCAGTCTGAACGTAATAGTTTAGCCATGATCGATCGAGGTCCTTTTGATCAATTTCTACAAAATTATTATTATTATTTATAATAGATTGTAATTACGATCGGGGTGGCCAGTGGGGTTGCCGCGATTATTTCCATGGTGGCCGTGGCCACCCCTGGCCACCCCCTAGCTCCGCCCCTGAAATCATCCTGCCTAATCTTTCACATAAAACAATACATTGATTTAAACTTTGAAAAACTGTTTTTTTGTCAGAAGAGGTTTATGCGTGGGAGTGGTAATGGCCTTTCAATATTAATGAGATTCAGACCAGGGGTGTGACATAGACACTCCCCCAATGGTTAATGGCCCATCAAGTGTGGCAGCCTGAATACTGAATGAGAGAAGATTCAAAGGTTTTGTTTTTCAATCTGTTTTATTGAGTTCCTCCACATAGAGGAATTACAATGTTCTAAATTTGCTCTAAGCAAATCAAATGTGAGCAAAATAAAAAAAATAATCAGTCGGCAATAAACAAAGCAATTGTGAGTGATAAATAAACAAAAGTAAAGTCAGGTATCTCACAGTAAATGCTTATGCCCCGTTGATGCGGGCTCTAAGCAAATCAAATGTGAGCAAAATAAACAAAAGTAAAGGCAGATCGCTATCCTCACAGAGCTCACAGGTTAAAAACAGTATTAAGCAGCACAACTGTCATCTCACTGATGCTGACATCTGTCCATTTATATTTGCAGCCCTTTGCAGTTGCCTTGGCAGCCTGAGCATTGGTGTTGTGGCACAGAGTTGACACAGCACTTTCTGAAAAAAGTAGTTTGAAAAGACTCATGGGGGAATGTGAGTCTACAGAGCTCAGTTGCGGTCCAGTTTCCCGTGCAGGAAGGAATCGCAGTGTCTGTGGATCAATGTCAACATCAGTCTCTGTTTTCCATGACAGAGTGGACTGCCTGTTGCTCGCCTGTTTGCCTTAGCTCTCTTCAGAACAGGTGCTTGGACATGTTCATTGTCACATCTGTAAAAAAATAAAATAAATAAAAAGTGTGAGCATGCTGATAAAACAATCAAAGAAATTATTATCATTATCAATCAATAATGGCCATGGATAAAAAAAGACAACAGTAATTTCACACAAGAATAGGTACTTGTATATTATGACGTTGTTAACACAATTACATTTCATCAGTAAAATATTACATCTGTGCACTTACTCAGTATGATTCTCGATCGCACTGAGAACTGAACGACACCTGCATGTCCCTCTGCGAGGTGCTGGAGAAGGAGAGCGTGATGCAGCCGCATTCCTAAAAAACAAACAAAAAAACTGTTAGCATACATTATCCAAAGTAAACTGATGGACATTTAATGGGTATGGATGCACAATGTATGTATATATATATATTATGACGTTGTTAACACAATTACATTTCATCAGTAAAATATTACATCTGTGCACTTACTCGGTATGATTCTCGATCGCACTGAGAACTGAACGGCACCTGCGTGCCCCTCTGCGAGGTGCTGGAGAAGGAGAGCGTGATGCAGCCGCATTCCTAAAAAACAAACAAAAAAACTGTTAGCATACATTATCCAAAGTAAACTGATGGACATTTAATGGGTATGGATGCACAATGTATGTATATATCTGTTGATGGGCCATGGGACGGAGAAATATCTGTTGATGGGCCATATAGACCGCACGTATTTAGTGATACACGCAGATGTACGCGGATCGTTCGCGAACGACACATCACTAAATTTCAAACCATGGGCGTAGGTTTGGTCTCAGCTTTGGTGGGGACATCCCCTCCCCCCTCCCCCCCTCCCGGGAATTATTTTGTTGTAAGATAAGTAACAGTGCTTTAATGGCGATTTCCTTTGTCACTTCAGACTGCTGGCAAATACAGAATATCACAATACAGAAGTGTATCTACTTCATCTCATTATATTGTATCCTATTTTGCATTCTATATCAAATTCTATTGATATATTCTATTCTTAAAAAAAAAAAAAAAAAAAGTGCATTAGATTAAACTGGGAAGGGTCATAAAACTTGCATATTGTTATCCTAGGTTTACTGCTTCTATTGTTCTCAATTGTAAGTCGCTTTGGATAAAAATTGTCTGCTAAATGAATAAATGTAAATCTGTTGTGGTTTGATGCTGTCTTTCCTGCATACAAAATGGTTAATTAATTTTGTAGTCTATCCTATGGCTAGCAAGTTTAACCTACCAGATATTGTTATTTGGATATTATCAATCAAATAATGATTCATTATATTTGAATAACCAACATGTTAACTTTTGCCTTTTTAACATTGCCAACATGTTTTTCCAGCACATGTGTCTAGCAAGTAGGCTACACTCACAAATACATTACATAAACAGAATGTAGAAACGAAAAATGTCTCCGATGATCCACTGTTTATGACTGCAAGATTCTAAGTTAAGGTAGGCTAATTAACATTCAGTGCAATGTTCCCTCTAAGCCTCTAAATAATTTCAGTGCTCTGGTCAACCGCTATAGAGTGAAAACTGGTGAATGCAGTTTACAGGTTTGATAGAAAGAGAATGATGTGAGCACGTGTGATTGGCAGTGAGTCTTAAGTGCGGACCAAATAGCTCAATACGAGAGGCAACGAGAAACGCAAAGACATGTGAAATAAAATCACATTATAATGTTTTAAAGAAGAGTGGTTTGATTAAAGTGGTAGAAATAACTGTTGATGGACACAGAACGGTAACAATTACACACCCACCCGCGTGCAGATTCAAAATAGGCTACATCATTAGTTTAAATCTATTGTAACCGTTACCGTCTTCCCTAGGCCAAGGGTCAATAACCACACTCCGGAGGAGCCGACACCAAAGACACCAATCAGGCGAGACAACAGATCATATAAAATCTCTTCTTTTTATTTATAATCGAACACAGCGGTCAGCAATCTCTCCGTCAGAGCAATGGTTCACAAGATCTCTCAGCTCGCAGAGCAGCAGCAGATCGAACGCAGCAGTCAGCAGACTCACCTTTGGAGCAATGGTTCACAGGATCTCTCAGCTCGTAGAGCGACAGCAGATCAGACACAGCAGTCAGGACACTCTCCTTCGAAGAAATGGTTCACAGGATCTCTCAGCTCATAGAGCGGCAGCAGATCAGACACAGCAGTCAGCAGACTCTCCTTCGACGTAATGGTTCACAGGATCTCTCAGCTCGTAGAGCGGCAGCAGATCAGACACAGCAGTCAGCAGACTCTCCTTCGAAGTAATGGTTCACAGGATCTCTCAGCTCGTAGAGCGGCAGCAGATCAGACACAGCAGTCAGCAGACTCTCCTTCGAAGTAATGGTTCACAGGATCTCTCAGCTCGTAGAGCGGCAGCAGATCGGACACAGCAGTCAGCAGACTCTCCTTCGAAGTAATGGTTCACAGGATCTCTCAGCTCGTAGAGCGGCAGCAGATCAGACACAGCAGTCAGCAGACTCTCCTTCGAAGTAATGGTTCACAGGATCTCTCAGCTCATAGAGCGGCAGCAGATCAGACACAGCAGTCAGCTGACTCTCCTTCGAAGTAATGGTTCACAGGATCTCTCAGCTCGTAGAGCGGCAGCAGATCAGACACAGCATTCAGCAGACTCTCCTTCAGAGTAATGGTTCACAGGATCTCTCCGCTCGTAGAGCGGCAGCAGACCAGACACAGCAGTTAACAACCGAGTCTTCTCTTGCCACCGGACCGCAATAGCAGGATGCAGCGGCGGACAGCAGAATCTCTCTGTTCACAGAACAGCAATGGTGAGTACAGAATCCAGCAGTTAATAACTGAGTCTTCTCTTACCACAGGACAGCAATAGCAGAATGCAACGGCGGACAGCAGAATCTCTCTGTTCACAGAACAGCAATGGTGAGTACAGAATCCAGCAGTTAATAACTGAGTCTTCTCTTACCACAGGACAGCAATAGCAGAATGCAACGGCGGACAGCAGAATCTCTCTGTTCACAGAACAGCAATGGTGAGTACAGAATCCAACAGTTAATAACTGAGTCTTCTCTTCCCACAGGACAGCAATAGCAGAATGCAGCTCTTCCCAACAACACACAGAGCTAAACTTCTCCTTCCTCCAAGATCACATCAGGTGGTTGGAACCTGGACACAACTTTACAATCAACGGATCAGATTAGATTGATTCCCCACTGGTTCGGCTTCCCCAAACAAAGATCATAGAATGATGGTAATGATTTGGTCTCCCACACTCGTGCATGCAACAATAGTATAACTCTTTACACGTGCTCACTTCACACTTTCAGACACTGCAATGCCTCATCACCTCTCGTGAATAACAGGCCTTCACTCCATCTTTGCAGGGTCAGACAATACACCGATGGCTTTCTACACGGGGGTATCAGGTTTCCAGAGCAATCCTATAAAGCCCAGCTCCTTCCTTGTTCTCTAAGACTCACAACGAGAGAGACAACACACGCTGCCAGCCAGTGCAAATCAGTATTCAGAATGTTCTTGGTAAGTCTTCATAACATCCCCTTTTGTATGTTGATGCAAAAGTGTACTTAACTTCTCTCCTTGGTAACAGCATGGATCTTCAGCGCTGCCCTTAATCACTCTGTTCTCTCAGTTCCATATGTCGGGCACTCATCCGTCTTCAATGTGTAAACATCCCCACACTTGTATGCCCTGCTGTTGCTGCTTTCTGCTGTCTGCTGACAAAAGCGCCAAGGGAACCCAACGTGGAAACCCCAAGCACCAAGAAAACTCCCCCACCCCCCCAAGAACCAACAACCTATGTCTTCAAACTTCTCTGATACTCTATGTTCACTGATACCGGCCTGATTAGTGTCCACAGCTGGCGCTCGTCAACACTGACGGCCATGACATGCCACCGGAACTGGCCCGGTGGTACACCGGAAGTCGCTCCCCCGTGCAACAAATCCCGGTTTTAAGGTTCCTCTTTGTCTCACCCGGTGACACCCTCCCTCACCAATCCGTTCTCGTCCCGAGAACGGGGGCCCGACTCCCATTCCCCGTACCTCGCAGGAGGCACTCCCTGGGTCTCTCGTTGCGAACGTCTAAACAGCACAACCGGTTCCTCTCTCCTTAGCTCAGCAGCGGGGACTCTAGGAAGAATCGGATGCTGGACGACTGGCAACTCTTCATCCGCCATCATGGATCCTTGGCCGCTCAACTCCGAGTGGTAATCCTGCCGACTACGCCACTTTTATGTAACCGTCACCGTCTTCCCTAGGCCAAGGGTCAATAACCACACTCCGGAGGAGCCGACACCAAAGACACCTATCAGGACAACAGACCATATAAAATCTCTTCTTTTTATTTATAATCGAACACAGCGGTCAGCAATCTCTCCTTCAGAGCAATGGTTCACAAGATCTCTCAGCTCGCAGAGCAGCAGCAGATCGAACGCAGCAGTCAGCAGACTCTCCTTTGGAGCAATGGTTCACAGGATCTCTCAGCTCGTAGAGCGACAGCAGATCAGACACAGCAGTCAGCAGACTCTCCTTCGAAGAAATGATTCACAGGATCTCTCAGCTCATAGAGCGGCAGCAGATCAGACACAGCAGTCAGCAGACTCTCCTTCGAAGTAATGGTTCACAGGATCTCTCCGCTCGTAGAGCGGCAGCAGACCAGACACAGCAGTTAACAACTGAGTCTTCTCTTGCCACAGGACCGCAATAGCAGGTTGCAGCGGCGGACAGCAGAATCTCTCTGTTCACAGAACAGCAATGGTGAGTACAGAATCCAGCAGTTAATAACTGAGTCTTCTCTTACCACAGGACAGCAATAGCAGAATGCAACGGCGGACAGCAGAATCTCTCTGTCCACAGAACAGCAATGGTGAGTACAGAATCCAGCAGTTAATAACTGAGTCTTCTCTTCCCACAAGGCAGCAATAGCAGAATGCAGCGGCGGACGGCAGAGTTTCTCTGTTCACAGAACAGCAATGGTGAGTACAGAATCCAGCAGTTAATAACTGAGTCTTCTCTTCCCACAGGACAGCAATAGCAGAATGCAGCTCTTCCCAACAACACACAGAGCTAAACTTCTCCTTCCTCCAATATCACATCAGGTGGTTGGAACCTGGACACAACTTTACAATCAACGGATCAGGTTAGATTGATTCCCCACTGGTTCGGCTTCCGCAAACAAAGATCATAGAATGATGGTAATGATTTGGTCTCCCACACTCGTGCATGCATCAATACTATAACTCTTTACACGTGCTCACTTCACACTTTCAGACACTGCAATGCCACATCACCTCTCGTGAATAACAGGCCTTCACTCCATCTTTGCAGGGTCAGACAATACACCGATGGCTTTCTACACGGGGGTATCAGGTTTCAAGAGCAATCCTATAAAGCCCAGCTCCTTCCTTGGTCTCTAAGACTCACAACGAGAGAGACAACACACGCTGCCAGCCAGTGCAAATCAGTATTCAGAATGTTCTTGGTAAGTCTTCATAACATCCCCTTTTGTATGTTGATGCAAAAGTGTACTTAACTTCTCTCCTTGGTAACAGCATGGATCTTCAGGCATGGTTAGATTACTATAAAAGAGTTCACATATTCACTTTTCTTGAAAATATTTAGCTATTCGATCTATTTAAATGCTTCAGTTTGTTTTCATATTATAATAATATAATATGCAAACAAATTGAAGCATTTAAACTGATATATTATATCACTTCAAATACTTCAATTCGTTTTTTTAATATTATATTATATTAGGCCTATATTTTATTATATTATAAGCCTAAATAAATAATCTCGGGCTCATTGCCATTAAAAACTTTGAAACCCCCTGCTAAAGAAAATATTGGAAATTCATAAGAAATAAACAATCATTTAACTTTGAAGGTTTAATGCTTCCTGTACACAATTAATTGACTGTACAAAAACACTTTATGTTTTTCCCAAACCATCTCAGTGTAACAGCTTACTTTTCTTTCATACTATATTCTATTATTGTAAAGAATTGAACTGTCCTGCAGAAGATTTTGTAAATTATTTTTCATAGGATTTCTTGGTAAAGACTGTACAGTTAACAGCACTGTGAAAAAAATATCAGGTAACCTAAAATGTGCTTCATTTAGTGACTTCTTAATTAACTGCTTGTTTTTCAAAAATATGATTTAATACCAATAAGTTACATAAAGGGTCAAATAAAATAGAAATGGCACATTCAAGTTAAAAGTTACAACTGAATGTTGAAACCATTGTGTTTCTACGTATGCTGTACAGGTCAGGTATAAAGAATATTTTTGCTCAGGTGGCGAAATATGTCCGCCCAATAGAAAAAAGTTTTGCTCAGCAAGAAAAAAAATTAGAGGGAACATTGATTCAGTGACTTGCTAACATAGCATTCTATCATGATAGCGCGACTTCTATGAGTCTATCCGTGCTGCACACCCCTAATTAATGCTCCTAACCTTGAAAGATTGCAGAAGCTAGGTTTAACTGTAACAGAATCCTGGGTAACCAGGATCACCAGTTAATACTATTTTCCACAGTAGAATCTGCATTTGAAAGCCTGGTCAGTCACTACTACTGCTAGTTATTTGTGTGGCTAGTTATTTTTGCCTACTTACACTCTGCTTTATGAAAAAGCTTCGTATGTCCCCTTTCTTCTTCTTGGGTGACATAGCTGATCTACAAAGTACAAAAAGGGGCAAAAAAACTGAATATTAAAATGTTTTACTCTGGCCTTTGTATATGGCAGGCAGAGAGACAGCCCTGGTAACTTACCGTCGGCGTCGTCACGCGCACACCACCCGCTCGCTGCCAGTGAGTGCAAGCACAAAAAGTAGTCCCGGCCCGCGCGTGTAGACTGCCTGTCAGATACCCCGCCGCCAATCAAATTACGGCGTATCTTGTACTGTCGTCGTCCTGGCCGTTGGAATCGATCCAAATAGCAGCGCAAAGATCCAAATGCAGCGCAAATATCAAAATAGCAGTTCAAAGGAGCTTGCTAAATATTGGTGGGGACAAATTTGTCATCTCAAAATATTGATTGGGACTAGTACCTAGCGTCCCCCCCTAAACCTACGCCCTTGTTTCAAACATTTACACCTGTATTCACAAACATCTGTTCATAAGGCAGTATTTACGCATGATAAGTAATGTCATAAGCTAACCAAAACTGAACATTTATATATAAAAATATATTGTATTTAGACAGTATAGCATATTTTACCGGAGGCTGAAATATATTTGCACTAAATCACATTATAAAACCCAAGCAGATATTCGCAAACAAGATATATTACGGATAAGACAGTATTTACGCATGATATGTAGTATCATAGGCTAACCAAAACAGAACATTTATATATAAAAATATATGGTGTATATATTATATATATATATATATAAATAACACTAAACAACTTACTCCGAACTTGTATCCTCGGCGGGATCAATCCGTTCTTGAAAATGCAGCCGTTCGTCGTCCGAGTTGCAATCTTGCCCCATGACGGGGCAGTCATGGCCTAATGGTAACAGAGTTGGACTGGTGACCCAAAGGTTGCTGGTTCGATTCCAGTACCGGCAGGAATATGACTGAGGTGTCCTTGAGTAAGGCACCTAACCCCCAATCGCTCCCCGGGCGCCACTCAAGGCTGCCCGCTGCTCCGGGTGTGTGTATCCACGTTTGCAGTGTGTGTGTGTTCACTACTCACTACTCTGCTCCTAATGTGTGTGCACTTACTTGGATGGGTTAAATGCAGAGGTCAAATTCCAAGTATGGGTTACCATACTTGGCCATCACGTGTCACTTTCACTTTCACTTTCCTCTGAGGAAAAGGTGAATTCTTCCTCGCTGTCCAGAATCATCTGAAGAGCCTCTTTACCGGAGTAGCGTGCCATCCTCAAAACGTGATGAACTATCAGTGAATCTGATGAAGAAACTTCGTGTTTTTGTGGCATTGATCGGGGGGCGTGTCCGTGTGTGCGATGCATATATCACCTATTTACCATGTGAAAAGCGCCGGGGGCGTGGCAGCCTCAGCTCATTAAAGATAATGAAGGGAGAACGAAAAAAATGTACCTCTCCTTGGTTTCAAACGGATTACATAAACTGAAAATATTTGTTTTTTTCATAAATTACTTCATTTAAAAGAAGAGAATGCAAGCTTCATAAAGACACAAGTCTCGTGCCTGTGTGACAAGTAATCCCTAAGTTACAGTTAATTTTCGGACGCGTTTCAGAATGGACTTCACTCACAGACTGAAGGCAAAACGCGCATCATGTTTATTTTTCTTTATTTGGCGAAAAGCACAACACTTTGTTTTTATTGTGAGTATCCACAAAAAAAATAGACACTTATCAGGATCCAATGATGTACAACACTTAATATGTAAGATCAAAATCAACAGAGTATTTTGAGTTTCTTTTGCACTGATAAGAAAAAAAGCAAGACTATCGCGCCGACCTCAGAGGGTTAATATTTAGTCCAATGCAGAATAAATATTTTGCAGTAGAGATTGTGAGAGTATATGTACCGGGTGGACGAGTGGGCTAAACAAACCGTCCTGACCTGTGGTAAAACTCTCTTCTCTGTGTGTGCTGGACACTGCTAGTGTGAATGAAATCCTCCTAGTGTGACTACATTTGCAGTCCAATGCAGAATGACTATTTTGTGCAATAGAGATTGCTTTGTGCAATATTTGCTTCTCTGTTTTATCTTGGGATGCCCATAGCAGAATGACAGTAAAGCTCACTTGACTTGAACAGCACTGCCAAACTGTGCAATGCTTTGTAAATAGTAAAAAAAAATGTGTGGGGGGGGGACTTTTTGAGAAATGTTTATCACTGTGTTGATTGCTAATAACTAAGAAACAGTTGTTTGTAGCTATATAAAAATATATCAATAAAAAAAAAACGTTTTATTTGTTAAATAATGTATGTCATATTCTAAACCATTACATTAATGGTTGTGAACAAACACTTTTCTTATAAGCAAGTTACCAAGTTTTACTTTGGGGTCCTTTTGGAGCCCTTTCTAAAAATGCACATACATGCATTTTTATAAACATTTAGGAGGGAAACAATATACCAGAGAAAGTATATAAATTGTGCTTTGTCATATTATAATAAGAAAATATATTGAAATGATTAAACAAACTTGTTATACGTCATGGTAAAAGTACCAAGTGTCCCTTTGGAGTCTCCAAGTGTCCTTTTTGGCGCCTAGACATATGCTGAAATAAATGCTTGTAAAAAAATCATTTTTGCTTGTATGAACTTCGAATTTGAAACATACATTGTCAAGACCCATGGCCTTAGTTTTCTTGTGTTTCCAGGCCCGTATATTTTTGCCTTGAGCATTTTTCTTTTTCATGAACAGTTATTATACAAAAAAACATTCTTGTCCATTGTGTTTGAGCTTATTTATCTCTCTGCTAGTAATTGCTAGAGCAATTGTGAGTCTCATAGTAAACTGTCAAGTGTCAGCTTTTAAATGATACCTTGGTTTTGTGTGGTCAGAAGGACTCATTAGCAACAATCATTTTATTAAGGGTATGACATTTTGCACTCCGTTGCCCAAAAAAAAAAAGGGGGGGGGGGTGACTGGTAAGGGGTTAATTTGCAGCAGATACAAAGATACAGGTGGAGTATCTTTATTTAAAGGCTCCAGCCAGTATACGCTAACCAACGAAAATCCCCAGCTAAGAACTTTATGGCCATGCAAGCTTCAAAGAGATGAGCCCAATTAAAGCTGCCGTCGGCAACATTTTTTTGATCATATTCAGTGAAATCGACACTATAATCCGACAGAACAACATAAATAAAGTGGTTTTAGAAAAAAGCCCGAGCTTCTAACTCGACCTGGAGCGTGTTATTTGTTTTGCAAAAATCCACCCGTCCCGGATCATCGGGTCCAATCAGCGCAGGGGGGTGTGAGATCTGACTGTCAATCACAGGTCGTGCACACGCCACCCTTCGCGCACGTTACAATCACATGCACACGCCTGAAGTTCGTGCAGTAATGAAGAGTGATGGCGGAAAAGATTCCAATTCCTCTGTTAACCTCAAGAGCTAGGAGGTCAAAAACAACACAGGAAAAGAGAACACCTGCTGAAAAGAAAGAAGTAAAGAAAGAAAGCGACCGTGCCCATAATAAAACCAGGATCAACATCGGATCTGCATTTGAAAGGTGGAGATTACGTGATTTAATTGGGTTCAAGCTGGATGCAGAGCTTGCAACATTTCTTCTCGACAGGTAATTGTGCTTTATCAACCAGTTACTTTATTTCTTACATTTACATTTTACATTTATTCATTTAGCTGACGCTTTTATCCAAAGCGACTTACAATTGCTATATTTCAGAGGTCGCACGCCTCTGGAGCAATTAGGGGTTAAGTGTCTTGCTCAGGGACACATTGGTGTCTCACAGTGGATTCGAACCCGGGTCTCTCACACCAAAGTAGTGTTGTGTTAGTAATCGAAGTATGTTTGCCCAAATGTGTTGGTATGGATAGCTAACGGTAGCACTTGTTGGGCAGGTTCGTTAGCTTTGTTTGCACTGAAATCCGTGTGAACGTAAAGTTAGGTGGATAAACATGTCCAGATGAAGGGATAAAGTTTGGCTTTTTGGAAGAATCAATGCTACTCTATCTTTCTTACGAGAGTAAGAACAGTAGTAAAGCTACTGTTATTGTTTGTGCTATCTGACTAACGTTAGCTCTGTTATATAAGCAATAGAATAATGTACAATGACCATGTCTGCCGCATATACCATACAGCAATAATAGCGTTTCAGACAGACGATGGTGTTTATTTACGTTTAAATGGTGGGTAATCCATTTCGTAACAATCTACTCCAAAATAACAAAACAACAATAACAAAATACTTCATGGTGTTGATGGATGCTGATGAGATGGGCACGTTCACAGAAAATCTGGTGCACAGGCACTGACGAGCACGAACTCGGTGGGAGGGTATTCGTTGATAGTGGGGGAGGGGCATGAGAGTTGTAAACATTCAAAATTTTGCCTAAATCCACTCAATCTGCCAGACTTGCCGACTGGAGCTTTAAAGGAAGAACGTTGTCAACGTTAGAAAGTTTGGAAGAGACTGATTGGTTCAGAGATGGCACAGTCCGGGACCCACCAAGATAACGGCAGAGCTTGTTTGATCCCAAGACAAAGGATTTAAAACAGACCTCCTCCTTCTTAAGAACCTCTGAACGACCCCAGGGTTGAAAGCTCTTAAAAAAACAGAGACTGAGACTTTACATATAAAAATACATAAAATCATCCCAAAACAATTCTTGACAGACTTATAATCAAAGATCATTCAACTACATAATTCTATATATTTGTCAACAACCTATATATGTGTCTATTATTCTTAGATCACATATAAGTCATGTAATTGTTACAACTGTTAGATGTTTGAATGAAAGTGTGTCTTGTTTACTATCAGTGCGATCGTATGTTCACAATTATGAAGATGGCTTGATTAACTCTGAGGTCAGTCTCGCTTTTTTTCTTATCAGTGCAAAAGAAACTCAAAATAGTCTGTTGATTTTGATCTTACATATTAAGTGTTGTACATCATTAGATCCTAATAAGTGTCTATTTTTTTTGTGGATACTCACAATAAAAACAAAGTGTTGTGCTTTTCGCCAAATAAAGAAAAACAAACATGATGCGCGTTCTGCCTTCTCTCTGTCAGTTAAGTCCATTCTGAAACGCGTCCGAAAATTAACTGTAATTCCGCGAATACTTGTCATACAGGCACAAGTGTTTTTCC
The DNA here is from genome assembly GCA_030770095.1 of Gila robusta. Lineage (NCBI taxonomy): Eukaryota > Metazoa > Chordata > Actinopteri > Cypriniformes > Leuciscidae > Gila > Gila robusta. The sequence goes on from JAVALU010001573.1 coordinate 896,085, forward strand.
ATAATGAAGCTTGAACTCTCTTCTTTTAAATGAATTAATTTATATAAAAAACAGTTTATGTAATCTGTATGAAAAGAGAGAGATGTCAGTATTTTTCTTTCCAGCTCATTATACCTCATTACGCGTTAATGTGCCACGCCCACGGAGAGCGCGCCGGTATTCAAACGCAAATGATCTAAGGCAAGCCATTCAAACATGCCAACGCCCACCAGCTGGATTATAAAACACATCGTGTTTAGTAAGTATCTTGTACAGCTGTGTACACAGCGTATCCTTTCGCTGTGAGGAATAATACTATCTAATAACCCTGGAAAATGTACAAGAAGTTCTGGTAGTTTCATTTCGAGGAGCAACGGATCCAGCTGATGTAGTAAGTCATTTATTCTTAAGTGCTTTGTTCTAATCGCGATATTGAATAGTGTCTGACTGTAAACCGCAAAAAGACTGTTTAAATATGAATTGCGTGTCTGTGTGTAGGCTAAATGATGAATGAACGGCATGCAGGCGCGCGCGCTTTGTTTACTACAGTTATACAGCGTGTGTCTGTGCCGTTCATTCACTCTCGCATCTACATTAGTAAACGTTATGTTTACATGAACACATCCAAACTATATTGCTATAGCCTACTAAGATGAGTAAAAATAGACTGAAATATGTTGAAATAAAATGTCTGTATAAGCAACAAGCTGCAAATTCACATGTATATACTAATATATCATACACAATATGTTACAGACTAAATATGAATGTTTAGACAAGATTTTGTGATTAGTTTTGGATAGATTATAAAGTTTTGACTGTAAAAAAAAAGACTACTGTCACATTAAATAGTTAAGCTTTTGTTCACCAATTTCTGCTCATAGTTAAATATACTATAGTATGATGTTTTGTCAAAAATAAAGTAGGTATATTGAATTATCAACTAAGATGTTATTATAGTGTTTGTTCCAATATTCAAACTAATGAATCCTTACCTTTTTTAATACATATGATAAAATGTATACTTTTTACAAAGAAATACACTTGAAATATTGTTAAAATTGTAATTGTTGTTGTAATTGTAACCTATTTGTAATTGGTTACAATTTCTAATTGTAAAATATGTATATATAGATAATTTCTTTTGTCCTTGCATTCTTTGGGATCCTGTGACACACCTGTGTGAAAGGGCTAATTAATATGCAGCTCATTATAGGGCTCATTATCCGGCCTTTGTCTTCTCAGGTGTGAACACGCCTCCACGCATATTGCCTTTCCAAACAAAAGGTGTCTTATAAAATTTAAATCAATGTACTGTTTTGTGTAAATGATTAGGCAGGATGATTTTCAGATCATTTTGAAGCAAAAATTCTAGGCAACAACACTCATTAGTCAAAAGTCTTGTGGACACATATTTAGTATGTGTTTTGTGGCCTTATTTCAGACACTTTAAGTTTTAGTTTTTTCAATAACCATGCATAAGCAATATTCTCTCAAAAATACAAACATGTACATACATGTTGCTCACATATTACGGTAGCCCCGTTTGTGCTATATAGAGTGAATTTACACCTTTGCCATTAACATGTTTATAAATAACTGAAAAAAGAACAAATGTCAGAGCATGTCAGAACACCTCAAGGACCCCAAAAAGCCCTTAGACCTCAGAGGGTTAAAATCTGTGTAAAATATTTTGTATTCTTATATTAGGAATCATGTCTAAACTGTACCCTCTGTACTCTCTGCTAGAGCTGGAGATCACAGATAACGCATGACGCATGAACTTTTGCCACTGGGTGCAACTATGCCATCAAAACCCATACATGTGCAAGAAAATAGCTTTTTGAATAGCTGTCCACTTTTGCGACCTCTGTGAGTGAAAGGGTTAAGGCATGTCCATTGGACAAGAAATGCTCATTGGGGCAGCAGGGTCACAAAAAACAAGTTGAGAAGAAAATATATTAACTGCAAAAGACTTAAGAATTAAGGTAAGGAATTAGGTGTGAAACCATCCGAAAACCTTTAGCAATGTCTCCAGCAATGGTGTAACTTTGGTTTGAGAAGTGGGAGGGACACAAAATGCGGGAATTTTTTTCCGATTTGAATCCCATTTCCTGCATTTACATACATTTAGGGACTATGGTGATACAAAATCCAGGAAATAATAAAGTTGATTATAATGAGAAATTCAGCCAAAAATAAAAGTAGGCTACTAAACTATGTATAACAAAAAGATTTCTTACTTTTTTATTGTTTAATAGGGCCGATTGCCAAGACTTGAGAATCATTTTATAAAGTCAAAAATGTTCACCATTAATGTTTTGTGTGTAAATACAATTGAAATTATGTGAGACCCAATTTCCACTGTAATGTAAAAACAACATAAAGACAGTATATTTTAAATAATTGTTTAATATCTTTTTATGAATGAAGGCCAGTATCACTGATATTAATATAGATACTTATGTCTCAATGAAAAGGACCCCCCCCCCCCCAAAAAAATAAAAATAAAAAATTAAACATTTATTAGGCTTAAAAAATATAACAACTTTTAGTTTCAGTGAACTTTAAACAATCCTCACATAAACCCATAATAAATGTAATTTTTACCTGTGCCCTTCCTGTCTAACAGGTACGAAATATACAGAAATTGAATAAGGTGATCAAATAGTCTGCACTGCAAATTATAAATTAAATATAGATTAATCCTTATTAAAGCTACAAATGTTCTTTAGACAAGATCAGTGAGTAATTTGCTCTGTTCCCCTTTGTTCTTTGGTTAACTTAACTGACAGACATAATAGGCTGCTGTCCCTTTAAGAACTGTCGCTGATGACAGGATCTTACGCATTTAATTTTCTCATTTACTCTTGACTTTCATTTAAGATTTTATTTAACTCATTTAAGACTGTTCTTGTGAGGATTTTGAAATGCCCCCCTGTCCCCATAGGAAATTACGCCCGTGGTCTCCAGTGCCTCTATTTTCCATAACTGCAACCTACTGTATGTCTACAGAAGTGTAAATGAATACTGGTTTTTAGGTTGAGAGTGACTCTTAAAGGACCAGAACCACTTCCTCTTGTATCACATTTGAAGAATTTCTCTTTTTAATGTTAAATCTCACTTTTGTGGCCCATTTTACCAATAATAGAAAACCTGCTTAATATCGACTTGCATCATAATTATGCACGCACTGTAGATTAAAAATGTTTGACATGATTTTATCATAATTTCTGGAAGTTTTGAGAAAACATTAATATTTAAACTGAATAGCATACTTTTAAATCATGTAATAACAAAATGTAAAGGTTTGTTGTTTGTGCATCAATATAACAGACTCTCACAAATGCTGTTAGTATGACTCCTGTACGTCACCAAAACAACACTCTTCAGAAACAATCACAGAATATGATAGAGCTTGTGTTTAAAGTAAAGCAATGAATGAACAATGAAAACATTGGAATGAATAATTCACTAAAAACGCAATGTGAGTCTGACTTCTAAGATCATCAAACTGCGTGACGAAAATTTTGTTAATGATGTAGCTTCACGTACTTTAATAATTTATTTGCATTATTTGACAGCACTAGTAAAAACAAAACATGCAAGAGTGCATTATATATGCAGCACGCATCACCACAGATATGGCCCAGCGCAGAAGAGAAGTAGCTGAGTATCTCTTCAGAGAAATGATCTCTTCTGTTCTTCTTTTTCGACGTGCAAAACTACCGCAAATGAAACTGGAAGTTCAGCGTCACAGCCTGAAGCACTTTAGTGCACTAAATGATTTTACCAGTTTTGATCTTGAAATTGGCTGATGATAAATAAAATGAAGCTCATATCTGTCTTTCTTTTGAACTCATCACATCATTGAAATTTGCAGGTAACGCAGGATTTGAAGATTATTTGTTTTGTGGAGACACATTGGTTTTGCCAAGTGTAATTGGAACAGTTTTAATAAAACGGATAGTTATCCGATCAGTTAAAACCCATGAATGACCAGGTATAAATAGACCCATTGGAAATCTGATCTTCAAATCCAACTTAAACCTGAAAACAAACTAAATGGATTTTGATATGTAAAACCAATTTTATGAAAAATTGCTTCAGAAATATTTAAGGTTCTGCACTATTTCTTCTAACCCAGAAACTTAAAAATGGCCCTTCATGACAAATGTATGGGGTCAGAAATGTTGGTTTGGGCTAGCTTGTTTAAGGATTGTACTCACTTCTTTTGTATACGTGTATATACAAACAATTATTTCATTTTCCTTTAACCAGCAGAGGTGGAAAAGGGTCAGAAAAAGAAAATTAGACTGTGCCAGTCTGCTGTTAACAACGATTCCTAATGGAATTTTTAGCCTGATTAATATCGTATGCCCAATTGCTTATTAAAGTCACTGCACACTTTTAAAAGGAAGTGTTAGAGTTTATCACGAAATGTTAATATACTTCAGATCTTTATGGTTAGTAACATAATTAATCTTTATCTATTAAAAAATCCACCACACTATTCACATTCCAGGTTGAATAACATAATGTTCTCCCACTGCTAGTCATAAGCACTCTTAATTCAATTCAATTCAATTCAAATTTATTTGTATAGCGCTTTTCACAATACATATTGTTTCAAAGCAGCTTTACAGAAAGTGCATTTCAGAAATGTACGTAGAAAATACAGTTAGTTAATCATCATGTATTAATTTAGGGCATAACATATCGCCGGCGTTGAGTCGTCTCTTCACAGGCGTCGAGTCGTCTCATCGCAGGCGTTTAGTCATCTCATCGCAGGTGTTGGGGCATCTGAAGTCTCCGTGAGAGGCTGGATACAGACTGTAGCTGAAGAACGCTATTTACCTCGGGACTAGCGTCCCGAGATAACAGCAGAAAAGCAGATGGGAAATAATTAGCGTAGCTGCTGTTCATAATATTAATGCATTCGATCTGATTCAACAGTGGTATAAAAGGTAAGCATTATGTGAATGCTTGGCTGAAGAGATGTGTCTTTAATCTAGTTTTGAACTGGGAGAGCGAGTCTGAGCAACGAACAATATCAGGAAGGCTATTCCAGAGTTTAGGAGCTAAATGTGAGAACGCCCTCCCTCCTTTAGTGGACTTAGATATCCTAGGAATGACCAGAAGCCTCGAATTTAGGGATCTTAAAGAACGCGATGGATTGTAGGGCGATAGAAGGTCCATTAAATACACAGGAGCTAAACCATTTAGGGCTTTATAGGTCAGTAATAGTACTTTGTAATTGATACGGAACTTAATAGGTAACCAGTGCAGAGATGATAAAATCGGTGTTATATGATCATATTTTCTTGACCTAGTAAGAACTCTAGCAGCTGCATTTTGCACTAACTGTAGCTTGTTTATTGAGGATGCAGGACAACCAGCTAATAAAGCATTACAGTAATCTAGTCTCGAGGTCATGAATGCATGAACTAACTTTTCTGCATCAGTAACAGAAAGTATGTTACGTAATTTAGCAATGTTTCTAAGGTGGAAAAAAGCAGTTCTTGTAACATATGAAATATGATTTTCGAAAGACAAGTTGTGGTCTAGTATAACACCCAGGTCTTTTACTGTAATGGATAAGGTAACAGGACATCCTTCTAAATTAAAGTTGTATTGTACGAGGTTTTGTGGGTAGTTTTTTGGACCAATAAGTAGTACCTCTGTTTTATCTGGATTAAACAGCAGGAAATTACACGTCATCCAGCATTTTATATCTTTAAGACACTCTGTCAATTTAGATAAGTTAGTGTTTTCATCTGGTCGTGATGAAATATATAATTGAGTGTCATCAGCATAGCAGTGGAAATTAATTCCATGTTTTCTTATAATATTACCAAGTGGCAGCATATATATTGAGAATAGCAGAGGGCCTAACACCGATCCCTGCGGCACTCCATAGTCTACTGATCGATTTTTCCCCATTTAGACAGACAAAATGGTAACAGTCCGATAAGTACGATCTAAACCAGCTTAATGCCTGTCCCTGAACACCAGTGTAGTTTTGTAGTCGATCCAAGAGTATTTTATGATCTATAGTGTCGAACGCAGCGCTAAGATCGAGTAGAACTAGTATTGAGATACAGCCTTGGTCAGAAGCTAGAAGTAAATAATTTGTAATTTTAACTAGCGCGGTTTCTGTGCTATGATGCGGTCTAAATCCTGACTGAAATTTTTCATATATCTCATTTTCTTGCAGGAAAGAGCACAATTGAGCGGACACAACTTTTTCTAGTATTTTAGACATAAATGGAAGATTTGAAATGGGTCTGTAATTTGCTAAGTTATTTTGATCTAATTGCGGTTTCTTAATAATAGGTTTTATTACTGCCAGCTTCAATATTTTTGGAACATGACCTAAAGATAAAGACGAGTTAATAATATTGAGAAGAGGCTCTTCCACTACAGGTAACACTTCTTTCAGTAGTTTAGTGGGTATTGGATCTAATAAACATGTTGTTGGTTTAGATGCAAAGATAAGTTTATTTAGCTCTTCCTGTCCTATAGTTGTAAAGCGGTGTAGTTGTTCTTGAGGGGCGATAATTGAGGCTGAATCATAAGACACCATAGAGGATTGTACATTTACAATTGTATTTCGGATGCTTTCTATTTTCTCATTGAAGTAATTCATAAAATCATTACAACTATACTGTAACGGAATATTTTGCTCTGGTGATGTCTGTTTATTTGTTAGTCTAGCCACGGTGTTAAATAAAAACCTTGGATTATTTTGGTTATTTTCTATCAGTTTGCGGAGATGCTCAGCCCTGGCTGCTTTTAGAGCCTTTTTATAACGTGACATACTGTCTTTCCACGCGATTCTAAAGACCTCTAAATTAGTTTGTTTCCATTTACGCTCTAAGTTACGAGTTTCTCTCTTGATAACATGTGTAGTACTATTGTACCATGGTGCTTTAGTTTTCTCTCTAACCTTTTTTAATCTAATTGGTGCAACAATATATAATGTACTAGAGAAATGGTGCTCAAACTGCTAGTCATTTCCTCTAGTTCATCTGTTTGTTGGGGTTCACTGAGCAGCTGAGATAGATCAGGTAAGCTATTTGAGAATCTATCTATAGTGGTTGGAACGATTGTTCTGCCTGGTCGATAACGTGGCGCAACATGGCAAATTTCAGCAGTACGTAATATGCACGTTACCATACAATGATCAGTGAGATCGTCACTTTGCGGTATAATATCTATATCGGTTGGATTGGTTCCATATGATATAATTAAATCTAGTGTATGATTTAGACGATGAGTGGGACCACTGACGTTTTGCTTGACCCCAAAGGAGTTTAATAAATCTGTAAACGCAGTCCCTAACGCATCATTTGTGTTATCTACGTGTATGTTAAAATCTCCAACAATTATTGCTTTATCGGCATTGACCAATAGATCTGAGAGAAAGTCTGCAAACTCTTTTAGGAAATCAGCATAGGGCCCTGGAGGTCTATATACGGTCACCAAGGCTAGAGATAATAGGGATTTCTTTCTTACATCTAAGAGCGTAACATTTAGCACAAGTACTTCAAACGAATTAAACCTGTGACCTGTTTTCTGAGTAACATTAAGGATATCTCTATAGATTGTTGCAACACCGCCGCCACGACCGATCAGACGGGGCTCATGCTTATAACAGTATCCTGGCGGAGTAGACTCATTTAGACCGAAATAATCATTTGGTTTAAGCCAGGTTTCAGTAAGGCACAGAACATCGAAATTATTATCTGTGACCATTTCATTTACAATAACCGCCTTAGGTGTGAGCGATCTAATGTTTAGAAGACCTAGTTTTAGAAATTCTTTTTGTTCACTGATATTTAGATTTTCTGGTTTAATTACAATAAGATTTTTCCTAGATCCTACACTAGATTTATTGTTTGGCCTCACTAGACGAGGAATAGACACAGTTTCTATATAATGTTCTACATTACTTGTATCAATTAAGTTGGGACAGCAGAGATTGTGATTTGGACTTTGACTTACTAGTCAGATGGTGTGTAACGTCTTGGAGATGTTGTCCGACAGCACAGCCGCTCCGATTCTGCTGGGGTGCAGGCCATCAGCACGATAGAGCCTAGGTCGCTCCCAGAACAGATTCCAATTATTTACAAAGAGCAGTTTCTGTTCATTACACCATGACATTAACCATTCATTTAGAGCAAATAGTCTACTGAACCTTTCTTGTCCTAGTCGGTACGTGGGAAGCGGTCCAGACACGATGATCGTTGCCTCAGGCGCTGTGCTGCGTACCGTCTCGATCAGGCTCCTGTAGTCCTTCTTCAGAACCTCCGTCTGCCGCAGCCGGATGTCGTTCGTTCCCGCGTGCAGCACCACAGCTCCGACGCGCTCGTCACCGTTCAGGATCTCGGGAACATGTGCAGCGACATCTAGAACACGAGCACCAGGAAAGCAGTGAGTGCGCACCTTACCCTTACCTGAGGTAGCGCGGACATGACGGACCATGGAAGTGCCGATGATCACGGCGTCGTCACGTTCCGACTCGCGAAGAGCGGAGAAGCGGTTCCGGGTGGAGATCTCGAAGACCGGGAGGGTTGGAGAGGTTCTTGCTCTGGTCCTGGCTCGTGTCTTCCGCTGAGGGATCACCCAGGGTCCATGGCTTTGTGTCGGTGCCGGAGTGAATGAAGCCAGAGATGATCGCGTCCTCCTGGGCAGAGAAACGCACGGAGTAGACGAAGTCGGGAGTCAAAAAGTTACTAACCACTGACTTGTGAGCATCGACGCGTGACGATTCAAGCGCTGATCGCCGATCCCGCAACTCGGCTTGCTTCTCCAGCAGACCACGGATCTGTTTCTCCACCAATTTCAGCTCCAATCGTACCGAAATCAGCTCGAATGTGTCCTCACCTGCACTCAGAGGTAACGTTAGACACACATCCGATATGTTCGCCATTATAACAGATGAACAGTAAATTAGTAGTGATACTACCAATATCACTACTAATTTAGGACTGGAATGCTGGATATAACCTGTATCCTTTCAGTGAAACGGGTGTAAAATCAGACGGTCGATAGGCGCGAGGCCACGCGTGAAATGCTAGCGGGCTAAAAGGCTAGTAGCCGGGATTCGCAAAGTTGGATCTAAGTAGCGATATCAAAGCAATCCGATTGTTTTTTATAGGGAATAGTATCGAGGATAAGTTCACACGATATAAAAATAGAAAGTACTTGTTTATAAATGAGTGGTAAAGAAGAAAATCAAGGATTAATGAATCAATTCGACGGAGCTCCAAACACAAACAAACACCGCACGCGCATGCGCATCCAGATGTATTTTACTGTATAATAAGTGGCCATTCTATTATGATATAAGATCCATGGTGCAACATAAATTATACACATTAACAAAAAACACAATACCAATAGGAACATTATTGAAATAAAACAAAAAAGTAAGTCTCTTAGGTCCATGACTTACGGAACAAGGGCAGCCTAAAAGCCCACTGCCCTGAGTATCCTATACAAAATTGTGTTCAGATATTAGGTTAAGAAAAACATAGGGATTTCTATATAAAAAATAATATTTGTTGGCAACACAGGCCCCGGCTGTGAAAAATATAAACTCAAATGTCAGCTTCAAAATGATTTGTGACGTGCAAAGCCGGTCATTTGAGATGATCTGTACATGTCCAAAAACAAAACAGAGGTCTGCAAATTTGCATATACACATACCCCCTATCTCACATACCGTTACTTTCCCGAACAGACGGACAGCATGGACTTGGGTTTCAAAGCATATCCAGGGCGCACCCGGATTGCATGACGCGCCCGGATCGCATGACGCGCTGACACAGTGCCTGACATGTACCTCAGTGCCCCTCGATGTACTCCATTGGTTTTTCCAGGTCATCAAACATCCGTGGACTCTGTCTACTGATGAAGATCTTCAGAAGTGCAGGGTAGAGCATGCCAAATTTAATCTTGCACTCATGGAGTGATTTTTTGCAGCGTGAAAATGCTTCCCGCTTCCTTTCCGTCTCCCTCAAATAACCCGGGAAAATCATAACTTGTTTGCCGTTCCACGTCAGGCGTTTCTTTTCCCGTGCTGCTTCCTATCACGGTGCGGTGTGGAATAAATCCGTGGATTCAAGTGCAGAGTAGAAGTATTTAATAAAGACCAAAACATAAAATAAACAAAAGAAAACTACAACGTACAAACTTAATCCAGAACAAACAAGGCAGGGCAGGAACAGAACTCAACACGACGAATACACGTAACAAATACAACGAACGAGCACAGGACAGCAAACACAGGAAAACTAAATAGGAAGGCAAATAAGGCGGGTAACGAGGATAACAGGTGGGACAAATAAACCAATAATCAGATAACAAGGGGGAGGGACCAGACAATAACAAGAGCACATGGCCCAACATAACAAAACACACATGTGCATAACCAAGACAGGACAGACATGTGACACTACCCCCTCCCTACGGAGCGGCTACCAGACGCTCCATAAAACCGGGGCGGGAAAGAAAGGAAACACCAGGGCAGACCAGGGCAAAACAGAGAGTCCATCGGGCGGCCAGGGCGAAACACAGAGTCCATCGGGCGGCCAGGGCGAAACACAGAGTCCATCGGGCGGCCAGGGCGAAACACAGAGTCCATCGGGCGGCCAGGGCGGTGAAGACCCCTCGGGCGGCCAGGGCGGTGAAGACCCCTCGGGCGGCCAGGGCGGTGAAGACCCCTCGGGCGGCCAGGGCGGTGAAGACCCCTCGGGCGGCCAGGGCGGTGAAGACCCCTCGGGCGGCCAGGGCGGTGAAGACCCCTCGGGCGGCCAGGGCGAAGCAGACCCCTCGGGCGGCCAGGGCGGTGAAGACCCCTCGGGCGGCCAGGGCGGAGCAGACCCCTCGGGCGGCCAGGGCGGAGCAGACCCCTCGGGCGGCCAGGGCGGTGGCTCAGGCGCAGGACCAGCAGACACCGGCTCAGGACCAGCAGACACCGGCTCAGGACCAGCAGACACCGGCTCAGGACCAGCAGACACCGGCTCAGGACCAGCAGACACTGGCTCAGGACCAGCAGACACCGGCTCAGGAACAGCAGACACCGGCTCAGGAACAGCAGACACCGGCTCAGGAACAGCATACACCGGCTCAGGAACAGCAGACACCGGCTCAGGAACAGCCACAAGAACTGTAACAGTCACAAGAACAGACACAAACACAGAAACAAACACTGGCTCTGGCGCTGGAACAGGCACCGGCTCTGGAACAGACATTGGCTCCAGCTCTGGAACAGGCACTGGCTTTGCCTCCGGCTCTGGAACAGGCATCGGCTCCGGCCCTGGAACAGACACTGGCTCCGGCCCTGGAACAGACACTGGCTCGGGCCCTGGAACAGACACTGGCTCGGGCCCTGGAACAGGAGACACTGGCTCCGGCTCTGGAACAGCAAACACGGGCATGTCCAGGATCCGAGCCAGACGCTCCAGATAGTCCAGGTCCATGAAGGCAGACGGCACTGGCTCTGCCTCCGTCTCTGGAACGGGTACTGGCTCTGCCTCCGGCTCTGGAACGGGCACTGGCTCTGCCTCCGGCTCTGGAACGGGCATTGGCTCTGCCTCCGGCTCCGGCTCTGGAACGGGCATTGGCTCTGCCTCCGGCTCTGGAACGGGCACTGGCTCTGCCTCCGGCTCTGGAATGGGCACTGGCTCTGCCTCCGGCTCTGGAACGGGCACTGGCTCTGCCTCCGGCTCTGGAACAGCAGACACTGGCTCCGGCTCTGGAACAGGAGACACTGGCTCCGGCTCTGGAACAGCAGACACGGGCATGTCCAGGATCCGAGCCAGACGCTCCAGATAGTCCAGGTCCATGAAGGCAGACGGAACGTGAACAGTCTCTGACTGGGCAGACGGAACGTGAACAGTCTCTGACTGGGCAGACGGAACGTGAACAGTCTCTGACCGGGCAGACGGAACGTGAACAGTCTCTGACCGGGCAGACGGAACGTGAACAGTCTCTGACCGGGCAGACGGAACGTGAACAGTCTCTGACTGGGCAGATGGGACGTGAACAGTCTCTGACTGGGCAGACGGGACAAGAACAGTCTCTGACTGGGCAGACGGGATGTGAACAGTCTCTCGCTGTGCAGACGTGACGTGAACAGTCTCTCGCTGTGCAGACGTGACGTGAACAGTCTCTGACTGGGCAGACGGGACGTGAACAGTCTCTGACTGGGCAGACGTGACGTGAACAGTCTCTGACTGGGCAGACGTGACGTGAACAGTCTCTGACTGGGCAGACGTGACGTGAACAGTCTCTCGCTGTGCAGACGTGACGTGAACAGTCTCTCGCCGGGCAGACGTGACGTTAACAGTCTCTCGCCGGGCAGACGTGACGTGAACAGTCTCTCGCTGGGCAGATGTGACGTGAACAGTCTCTCGCTGGGCAGACGTGACGTGAACAGTCTCTCGCTGGGCAGACGTGACGTGAACAGTCTCTCGCTGGGCAGACGTGACGTGAACAGTCTCCGAATGGACAGGCGCAGGTCTCCTCCTCCTCCTCCGTCCCTTCTGACAGATATGCGCAGACTCGGGGCTGGCTAAAACCATCGACGGAGTACCAACACTGGACGGATCCAGTGATGATGATTTTCTTCCCGAAGAGACCAGTGGAGAAGACTCTGCTGCCCTCCTCTCCTCATTCCTTTGAGCGCACAGGGAGAAATATTTTAAAAGAGAAATCCCATTCTCCCTTTCTGCAGGACAAAGTTCGCTCCGCTGAATCCACATAATGGCTCGTTCGTTCTGTCACGGTGCGTGGTGTGGAATAAATCCGTGGATTCAAGTGCAGAGTAGAAGTATTTAATAAAGACCAAACCATAAAATAAACAAAAGAAAACTACAACGTACAAACTTAATCCAGAACAAACAAGGCAGGGCAGGAACAGAACTCAACACGACGAATACACGTAACAAATACAACGAACGAGCACAGGACAGCAAACACAGGAAAACTAAATAGGAAGGCAAATAAGGCGGGTAACGAGGATAACAGGTGGGACAAATAAACCAATAATCAGATAACAAGGGGGAGGGACCAGACAATAACAAGAGCACATGGCCCAACATAACAAAACACACATGTGCATAACCAAGACAGGACAGACATGTGACACTTCCAGGATGGCTTGGCAATCTTTGTATCGTAGCAGGCGCGCCACAATCGTTCGTCCATGATTCTTGACCCCCGCTTCCAACCGTGTCCTGATCCTGTGAGCGCCGTCCATCTCTATTCCCCCCCGGGGTTGGATCAATGCCAAGGGTCGCTGAGATAAACTCGTTCAGGAACGCAGTAACATTGCTCTTTTCAGCCCCCTCTGGTATCCCAACGAATCTGAGGCTGTTGCGTCGGGATCTATCTTCAGCTGTAGCCAGTCTGTCTGTCAGTAGTTGTATGTCCTCTTTAGTGGCTTGCCGCCGGTCTTGCGTTTATGTTAGCTTGCTCGTCCTCTAGCTGACTCATTCAATCTTCCACTTCCGTAATGCGTGAAATGAGGGAGGAGAGCTTCATATCCACGGATCTCAGAGACCAACGAATTTCTTTCAGCTCGCCATTTCTTCTAATATCTTGCTCAGCATCCCGTGAATCTGAGCCATATCAGGCTGATCGTGTTCCGTAGCAGTGCTAGCTGTGGGATCTTTGCTAGCTGCTACTCCCTTCTTGCACATGTTGAGCTGAGTCTGTGCAGCTGAGCGAAGTTTTCTTTGTTCCATATTACAGCCAGAAAATGAACTTTTGCCTTCTTCTGACATTTTGAGTTCCACGTAAAATATAGAAGAAAAATGTCTGTATCCTCGTGTTTTAGGATACATTAAGGATATTAACCCAAAAGACAGCAGGAGCACACGTTTCAAGCTGCCTTTGCTTATCCCTGCGTCACATGACTCCGATTATTTAATTTCTAAGTAAGTTGATATAAATCTTTGAAGTTTCCAAGGTTTTAAGGGTGCAAAGTAAATGTTTATAATGTGTTAATTAAAACAGTAGAAACATATTAAACATACTGGAGACATGTTTCGACTTTTTAGTTTTGTCGACTGTATATTCAGGTTTCAGTAGTTCTCAGCTCAGCACACTAACGACCGTTTCACACCGCAAACTTATGTATATATGGTCTTAAATTAGCAATTAATTTTTTTTATCTGTAATATTTCTGTAATATGTTTTTTTATGTGATAAAATTATTATCTTTGCTTTGTTCTGAGCATTTCAGAAAGTCTCAGCCTGAATCATGCCATGCAAGTTAAAATTTGGATTGTAAATCTTTACAAAATGCCATGTTTTTATGTCATAAAATCCTAATACCTTAATGGTCTTAAATTGTTTATTATTTTTGTTACAAAAGCCAGTGAATATCCTTCGATCGGCCACCGGAGGTCTCACTCTCCCGAGTAAAATGATAAGTAAACTCTTTAAAAAATCTGGAAATTGCCACCACATAATCAGTTATTTTGATTGATAAGCATGATATCATTAATGCTTCAAAGCAAGCATTTTGGGGAAATATTCATGAAAATATGAGGAAAAGAAAATGCCACAATGTCTCTTTATTATCTTATTTATGTATGTATGTGTGATGAAGAGGTACAGATCGAGGATCAGCAACAAACTATACTTAAAAATATATTTAACATTATTGAATTTACTGCTTTAACAAAACACTTTTGAGTCACATGTGATATTCATGGCTCCTGTCTGTCTCAGTGCTAAAACTCTTTATACAAAGTTACATGTATAGACAGCTCAGACTTTTATACAGTAATCTATTGCAAATTTCAAACACACATTAGTCCTCATTAATATAGTTTCATATGTTAATGATTCTTCATGATCTCCATCTTAAATCATACGCTGAAGCTTCAGAATTATTGGAATCACATTCTGCAAAGCTCCTGTTCTCTTAAGGGAAACAGTAGGAAACCACTGAAAGTATTGTGGGTATTGGGGCTATCATGTATCCTCGTGCCAGACCAAAGTCTCACATACACAACATCTCCAACCTCCAGGATCAACACAACTCCATTCGAGGAGTTTAAAGTACCCTGAGGCTGATATTCATATGCTACAACCACACGCTGTCCATTCTTAACAATGAATGCACCTGCTGCAGTTGGGCCATTTCCATAAACAGAGACTCTGAACATGTACGCTCCTTTCAGTGGGGCTGTGAAAATACCTAAATCAAATAACAAGAGATACAGAATCAGATGTTTTTGGTATGATCACTTAATCAGCAAACACACTGTGCAATAGTTTTAAAAGATGGCAGATCATTTCATTATCTTATACACATTACACAACTGCAGAGAGGTCTGAATGGAGCAGAAGGGTTTTCATTACTATAAACTGAGTTTTATGACTCATTTCATTGATGATTACCTGTGATTGGGTTGTAGGCGTTCCCTATGTTTGTGAAGATGTTCCTGTAGGTTAGTGTGATTTCATTGGTAAAAGGTCCAATATCTCCTTTGCCAGATTGCATCAGTGAAGCTGAAAAAGCTATTTCTTTGTCTGTTATTGAAAAATATAAGCAATATTGTGATATATTACTCTATTACACTGAGAATGTATACACTGAATTTAACATCATTCAAGCACACTTTCACCTCTATTTTCCTTTCTCAACTCCACTTGACCCAAAGTAAGATTTGATATTTCTGTGAAGGAATAATGACATTTGATGAATGAATGACAATTCGGTTAAATGACATTTACTCTGCTTATTGTAATAGATAACACAATTTACACAGTATATACTCAATTTTACACTAACATTTACACTATGCAATGTATTTCATTGGTGTTTTACTTGGAGGATTATTGATAAAAGAGTGAATGTTTTGGTGACGTACCATCTTTTTTCTTGTTCAGCTCTTCCAGGATAAACGTCTGTTGCATCTCTAAAGCTCTGATGTGTGTTTTCTGCTCTGTAACTGTGGCGGTCAGTTCTCTGATGTTTGTTTTCTGCTCTGTAACTGTGACGGTCAGTTCTCTGATGTTTGTTTTCTGCTCTGTAACTGTGGCGGTCAGTTCTCTGTTGAGGATTTTCTGCTCTGTAACTGTGGCGGTCAGTTCTCTGATGTTTGTTTTCTGCTCTGTAACTGTGGCGGTCAGTTCTCTGTTGAGGATTTTCTGCTCTGTAACTGTGGCGGTCAGTTCTCTGATGTTTGTTTTCTGCTCTGTAACTGTGGCGGTCAGTTCTCTCAGCGCTGCATGGATGTCAGTGAAGAACAGATGATAGTTTTGTTGGCTGTCAGTTGAAGCTTCATATCTCAAAGTGTCTGTTTGAGGTGTATTCTGTCCTCCGTCCTCAGATCTGAGCTGTTGACTGATCTCATTCTCATTGAGTCCTCCATCTACCTGATGCTGTACGACAAACACAAAGGTTTCCAACAGCAGCAGTAAACATACTAAACCCTTCATTCTTCACTGATGTTTGTTTCCAGCTCTTGCTCTTCATCCTCACAGCCTCTCATGATCATTTTATAGTGTCCTGATTTACTGTCTTTTGTACTTTATCTATATTGCTTCAGATAAATAAGTAGTTCAAGTTAATTACAATCAAAGGGATGTTCTGGGTTCAGTAGATGTTTATCTCAGAGTCAAAGTTATTTTCTATTTCACAAATGTTGTGACTAAAGTTCAAGATCAGCGGTCGGCATCCTTATGGGACACGGAGGGATAATCACAGAAGCACACACCTCCGGTCATTTGAGTCAATTGTCAACAGGGAGGTATCTCTTTTTGTTTACATGCGCTTCAAGAGGCACACACGCACATTTGCATACACACGCAAATGTGTCTCGCGCTCTCTCTGCGCGCGCTACACGGTTTGGAGCTCCGGGAGATTTGAACTAATTTGCGGGCATCAGGGAGGCGCTATCAATATGCGGGAGACTCCCGGAACTTTGCATAAAGTGGATTATGCACTAATGATAACATTGACTTGTTTTACAGTACCATATTGTGAGCTGTGTTTTTATCTTTGTTAATTATTACTTACTCATAGGGTGCTTTCACACTAGCAGTTTAGTTCGGAATGGGGCACGGTTTGCATTAAAATTGCTAATGTGAACGTTCATTCGGACCCGGGTGTGCACTAGAGTACCGAACCCGAGACTACCTGGAGGAGGCGGTCTGAGTTCGGTTGCTCTCGAACCGTGCTGCGGTTTGCTTGAATGTGAAAGCAATACGGACTCGGGTACACACTTGTTCAGGAAGTAAAGTGACCGGCGCATGCGTTTTAGCTGATTATGACATATTTGGTTAAATAAAACACACGTAAGGGATGACAGTGTTGATGATTTAGCTTGAATACGAGCGAGAGTGAGCCTGCAGTGTATTCGCGTACAGCGCGTGGAATCAGGCCAACAAATGAATGGAAATCCACGGTCTCCAAAAGAGTCCGTTTGCAAGCAGCAGAAAGCCAACTTATGTGAGACACACACACACACACACACACACACACAGTAAACCGGTGTTTACTCAGATGCGCATAATAGCACCATATTAATAAAATACTCAATATACTGACCCGAGTTCTGTTTTCTATCATGCGTCGTGCACGTTAGCGATGACGTAAGATGCACGCAAACACACCAGGGTTCGATAAAATCAAGTTGAGTGTGAAAGCAGACCAACGCCGCGGGGGACAATCACAACCGCAGCAAACGAGCCCAGTGTGAAAGCACCTTTAGATTCTGTCAGAGTGCAACCAATTTTACATTTACACATTTTACAGATGCTTTAAAGGTGCAATGTGTAATATTTCTGAGGATCTATTGAGAGAAATGCAATATAAGATCCATAACTATGTGTTCAGTGGTGTAGAAAGACCTTCCTCAATGAACCGTTATGTTTTTATTACCTTAGAATGAGACATTTATATCTACATAACCGCGGGCACCCCCTTCCATGAAGGTCGACATATTGCGACGTCATGTTTCTACCGTAGCCGACAGCGAACAAACAGCGCTACAGAGCGCGTTTCGTCACTACCTTGAAAGAGAAGCCGCAGAAAGCTAGAAGCTAGCCATAGACACAGTGAGTAGTGACTTTTCCCTTGTCAGTGGTGTAAAATATGTAGTTGGATTGTTCATGTAACTTAGTTCTTGTTCCTCGCTGTGTTATGGCTTTGACAATCAGCTGATTAGTACTATTGACCGTAAAACAGTAACGTTATAGGAGTCACCAACCCGTCGATCGCGGTCGACAAGTCGATCTTGGAAGCATTTTAAGTTGATCGTGAAGAGTTTTCAAAACCAGAGAAAAAAAACAATATTTTTATTCATTATTATTTATTAATTTGTGTGTAGTAAATGGTGTCTAGGAGATGCAGAGGCGCGCGCGCTGTTACAATCACATCATTTTTGCAGACGCGTCGAGTATAAACAATGCTTTACGCTTTAACCAGCTCAGCCACAGCCCTACAGCATAACAGCTCATATTAGCCAGCTAAACTTTTACTACCCTGTTAGAAAAAATATGTAGTTGGTTAGTTTCATGTGGTTCTTCTCCCTCGCTGTTTTATGGGTTTGCTATGTGGGGAGAAATGTGCTGGTTACGTTCGTGAGACAATCAGATGATTACTATTATTATTATTATATTTTATATTAAGACCCTTGATCCTCACCTGACTATGGCTTTGTAAACTTTATCCATGTGGTTTATAATGGACTGTGGTACAGAAACAGTGACAATGTTACCAAGCCCGTCGCCAAGGGGGGCATTAGGGGGCCATGCCCCCCCAGATGACACAACGTGCACCCCTAATCATATGGTCATTGAGCAAACTATTGAGAGCAAAAAAACGTATCCACGTATTCCATAACGAAATGTCGTCAGCAGCATTTAGCACACAGGTGCACTAATCTCTGTAACTTTAAATAACACATTGTCTTCAGAAATATTAAATTAGTCGGAGCGTGTAAGGCTCTGCGCAAGACTTACCTTCCCCTGGCCAAGCGGGCTTGTCGAATTTTCTGATTAATTTGCCTGCTAAAAACAGCCTACTGTTTCCACGTAAAAAAAAAGGTAATTTTTCTCAGAATTGCGTGATATAAAATCAAAATGGCAAGTTATAAAGTCAGAGTTGAGTGATATACAGTCACATTTGCGTGTTATAAAGTCAGAATTGTGAGAAAAACTCTGAAATCCATGTGAGAATCGTGAGATAAAAAGTCGCAATTATCTTTTAATTTTTTTTATTCCGGGGCGAAAACAAGCTTCCATATACTTCTGATTGCTTTTAGAGGGAAAAGCTGTCCATAAATGCTGGTCTAGGATCAGTTTTCTCCTTAATAAAAGAATATTGGCTAAACTCCGGTGTTTTGAGCGGTGAGTGGATTAGTTCTACGCGCGTGCAAATCCTCTCGTTATAATAAGCAGTTAGGCTATGTAAATAAGGCATTATTGTGTATCAGCTTTACTGATAGCCTAGGAACTTTGTGAGATCGCGATGAAGTTGTATAACCGCTTTTTAAAATAGGCGCTCTTTGCGAGCTTTCTGCCATGTCAAATCCTGCATATAGCCTAGTAGGCTAAATGTTTTTAAAGGGGAAGCGCATATCCTCATGGTGTTGGTTCACCCTCCGCCAATGATCAGAAACTTAATATTTTGTGTTTTGGTGTTGTTTAAATATAGAATTTGGTCTATTTCAGTTATATTAGACTAAATAGGGGATGTTATTGTTTTTGTGACTGTCTTTTTTGTAGATCATAAAAAGTGTGCCCCCCCATGAAAATGAAATGCCCCCCCATTCTATATGTTCTGGCGACGGCCCTGAATGTTACACACTGTTGGCTTACTCTGGCTATTCTCTGCTGTCTCCGACGACGATATGTTTGTCCCGTTTCAGCAACCGCAGCTTCTTCGAAAGGGAGGGGTGAGCAGTGGGCTGAACCATTAGTGCAACTCATAATCGAACTGCTAGATGCCGCTAAAATCTACACACTGCACCTTTAATCCAAAGCAATTTATATACACATTGTTGCACAGCTTTACAGAACACAGAGATGAAAATATAAAGAAGGGAAAACAGTCTTTTAAAACACGATCAGCCAAAGGGAAAAGTGCCAAGGGAATTACTTAAGATAGTTACGAAATTAATGATTTTGCAATTTTCCATCTGGAGGGGTTTTGTCAGCATTAGCTATGTAAATAAATGTGTGCACGTATAATTTGGTGAAAGTGCATTGGTGCAGTAAGAGTTTTAAAAGTTCTAAAAACTTTTTTAAAGTTTTCTGTTTTGGTTCATATTCAGAGTAGTCTGTCTAAAAGTACACTGTATGTAATACTACTGTTTGTATGTCCACATCTATTTCCTATTCATATTTTACGCTTTGTTTGCCATTGGTGTGTATTTAGATTATAGTCATATGGTGCAAAATCACTAAGTGGTTTTCTTACAAATAGATTTACCAGTATTGACAATTTCACAGAAAAAAAAATATAGAAAATAAATAGACACTTTCTTCCTGGATATTATTGACCTCTGATACCATATTTAGTTCTCTATCAAAACAAAGGTGAACAGAGAGACAAATTACAAAGAAAATACCAATGGAATCTACAGTCTTGTTTCCCTTCAATGACATCTTAGTGCATTCTCCTCTCCTTTACAAGACGAGAATCTGTTGGAGTGTGTTTGTGTAACGCAATTCCTCTGAGGTGAGTGTCCATGTGCAGCGTTATTCAAACGTGAGCAAAATAAATAAGGACTTGACAACTTGACTTAAACATGAACCTGATCATAAATCTCACCAACAGTGGGTGGTTACATGGACCAACATCAATACACAACAAAGGAACAATAGAAACATAATGGCTATATTGAAGGCTGTATATGCACGAAGACTAATGACTTAAACGCATGTGAACAATCAAGGAGATCAACCAATAAGAACATGACCCATAAGACTAGTGATGGGAGACACAAAGCTTTTGAAAGCAAAATGATTCAGTTTCGAAGCATTTGAAACGCCACACGCTGGTGACCCCTGCTGGTCAGAACAGTGTAAATGCAACAAAAACACCTTTCAATAAAACATTTGCAATGGGTTTGTTCAAGTAAAATCTATCAAATGCAATTAACTAATCATCTAATAAGATTAAATATCAAGTTGTATAATATGTGTTCTTTTCTTATCAATTTTCAGGGGCTTGTTTTATTTGTTTCTATGACTGGTTCTGCTAAACAGGCCAATAAGAGACTCCACTACGATTATTCCTTTTATTTAAGCGGTAAACCAATGAAATTCGGAAAGTTTCAAAACAGTTACGACGTAATGAAGCCTCGTTTACTAAAATCACGTGGCTTTGGCAGTTTGATACATGCGCCGAACCACTGATTCTAAACAAATGATTTGTAAAGGTTTCGAAGCTTCATGAAGCAGTACTTCGAAAGCTACCATTACAACACAAGACATAATCACATGATGGCAAGGGAAACGCATAACAAATAGGAAACATGACTAACGAAGCTTCAAAATAAAACAAAGCATGAACAAAACCAACAACAGACATGACCGTTTGACTCTTGAGAGAGCTGGATGCACTCATTGTGAAGCATTCACACTAACAGCTTTTGTTCTTGCTTTGATTCTCAAGGGATAGAATCTATCGTTTGCATGGAGTTCGGCTTTCGGGCGAGTTGGAGACACTCATGGCCAGTGTTGGGAAAGTTCACTTTCTACATGAACTAGTTCAAAGTTCAGAAATTTTTAAATGAACTAGTTCAGTTCATAGTTCATACTTTAAAATTTTTAACTAGTTCATAGTTCTTTTTTTCCATATGTTGCTGCGAGCTTTTCTTTTTCAAAATGATTGCCACAGCCCATATAGAACCACAGACAGCAATTATTTTATCGGCGGGCAAAGTTTGCATAGAAATTTAATATTTTTCCCATCCTCACCGACCTTGTCATAACTCGTTTAAATGATCATACGACGCCTTCTTGCTGCTTTTTGTTTTGATGACGCATGCGGCGTTGCGACACTGGTGGCTGGTGTTGTCAGATTTGGTGTTTTTCCGCTACATATTAAGTTTACGGTCCCTATTGAACGAAGTTAAACTGAGAGTGCTGCCGTTCACAAACACCAGAATGAACGAGTTCACAGTAACGTTCATCAGGCAGTAATACAGTACGTTCAGTTCACGTTCGCCCAAAATATGAACGAGTTAATGAACTATCGTTCAATGAACGCGTTCAGGCACAACACTGCTCATGGCAATGCATTTGCAGTAAGAAGCTCTGTTCTAGCTTGATGGTCTTAGTGATGAGAATCAAGTGTTTCACAGAGTGCGTTCTGCTCTTGAGGAAACTTAATTCATTCACTGTGGTGAAGTTCCACCAATGCTTGGCTCTTTCTATGCGTATGCGTATTTGGCGTGCTGTCCGAGGGGAGGAACCCAGAGTACTCCCCCTAGTATTCCTGCTTAGAAAAGTAACCAGACGAGTGTGAGGAGACGGGGTGGTGGAGGGATGCTGAAAACTGTAAAGGAACATAGGTGGGTCAACTGTGTATATATAAGCCTCCACTCATGCTGATTGGGTAGACATGTTGATTACTGATTGCTGACTGCTGGTTGGAATGACGTGATGATTGGATAGATCTTTTGAACGTGTTCCTCCTGAACTTTGTTAATAAAACATCATTAAGAGTCGAGCTTCTGCACCTCTCTTTTCAAGTCCCGCAGCAGGGCAGGATCGATTGTGAGGAATGTAGACATGCGTGTGAGAAGTGTCTGATGGGAGTCTTTCCCCCCCTTTGGGCTTCTCCTTATAGCTCTACAACTAAAATTTCATTATTTAACCCTTAGGGGTAGAACATGTTTTTGGGGCCCTTGATGTTTTGACATGCCCTGATATTTGTCAGAGAAGCAGAGAAACCGCCTCTCCAGTAACCTTCCTCTTCTACGTCTGTTTTTCTCCTATGGCTGACACATGAAAAATAAAAGAGATCTCTTTGCAAAATAACTGGTTCGCTTCCGTGATTCAACCATAACGGGGAAAGCTTAATTTTCAAGTCTACAGCTCCATTGCTCTCTAGTCACATTTTTTCAATTTGGAAGTGTAGAAAACTCAGAAACGTAGACCAAGATAGTTGGTGTATCTTCAGCAGGATTCTTTATTGAGAATGTGCTGTTGGTTCGCTGCAGTCATCAAGTCCAACTAAGAGAGCTATACAGTGTATTTTATAGGCATTCAGTGGGTAGTCCTTAAATCAGTCCCTCCAGAAAAACGCGATTATGCGATCGCTGAATTCAATGCATAATCAGCCAAAGTCCGCATATTTATGCGGGGGCCGCATTTTTTCATATACACCGCACTTTCGCCGCATAAATTGACGATTTCCATGCAAAATTTGCGGGGCTTGCATGATTTCATAATTCCCGCATTTTCGTCGCAAAAAAATGTCACATATATCTTAGCAGAAAGTTTGAAAATGTTGCGTTTGCTTCACACAAGAGCAGACATTTCTCCCTGTTTCCATGGGAACGTTATGAAGTGACGTAATTACGCGACGTGAACATCATCGAAATGCTGTAAAACAGGAGCACACTTTATTTTTTTAGATTTTATTTATTAATTTTTACAGAAGTTGTAGCATATTCCTTTTGTAAAGCTACAGAACTTGTTTGACTCATCAATGTTTTGTAAGTTTGATGTGTTTATTAAGGTCTGAAATAAAACAAGATGAACTGAAATATTCCAGCACTTTCTGTGATGTAGTATGCTTGCTTATCATAGGAAGTAATAAGAAATGACTCTTTACATTAAGGTAGTATCCTAGTGAGAACAGGGTGTTGGGGGAATCACTTTTTTTTTTCTCTTTTTCATCAAACCGCAGTTTTTGCAAGTTCCCACAATTTTTTGCAAGTTCCCGCAATTTTTGCAAATTCCCGCAATTTGATCGCATAAAATTGCATAAATATCCCGCATATTCCATCGCATTTTTTAAGAAAACGGGCCGCATAATCAAGGATTTTTGCCCGCAACAATCACAAAAAAACTCCGCGTTTTTCTGGAAGGACTGTTAAATGTGTTGATTGGGGGCAGGCCCGGCGCCACAAGGGGTCAAAAGGGGGATCAGATCTGATTTGTGCCCCCTCAGTTTAATTTTTGTATTCATGGTTACAAATGAAATGTTTAACCTTTTGAGCGGTACGGTCCCACATATGGGATTTAGAATGTTCAGTGACGTGACATCACTGCCAGATTCAAGCTGTGCTTTCGCGCGTTGGCTGACGCCGAGCCAGAGACGGACGAGCTCAGCGCTGTCATATATCACAACTATGCAGTGGTTTCAACCTCATAATGTTTATTTTAGGTTTCAGACATTTAAATACACATAAGCACTAATAAAACAATACATTTGGAGTTTGTAAAATACAAGCTGATGTCTGTGGAAGCGGCAATAACAATCATTTGTGTTATTCATATCAAATCAAATCAAATCAAGCTTTATTGTCATTCCTCCGTATACACGTATACAGCTGAACGAAATTTAGTTCCATATAGTCTGAGGTGCATAGCCAATACAAAAATAAATAACAACAGATCACAACATCCTACAATAGACAGTGCAACACAGCCCTCAACCATTCACATATAGTACACACAATACAATACAAAACAACAGTAAACAATACACAGTAACTATAAATAGTGCTAAAGAAAGTGCAATAGATATTAAGTAGTCCCATAAATTGTCAGTGCACAATTGAGCATTGTAATGCCCATTGTTTATTTAAGTGACAATACACAGTCTTTAAGTCCTTTGTCATTGGGGGACTGACGAATTATGGGGATGAAAGGTTGAGTGGCACCAGGGTATTCAGGGCTCTGACAGAACCTTGCAGTGCGTGTCCTGATGCTACATAACCTCCTGCCTGATGGTAGAGGGACAAACACACTGTATGAGGGGTGGAGGGGGTCCTTTACAATAGCAGAGGCACTGTGCACACAACGTGTCTGAAAGATGTCTTGGATGGGTGGAAGGGAGACCCCTGTGATCTTTTCAGCTGTCCTAACTATGCGCTGCAGGGACTTGCGTTCAAGTGCTTTACCATTCCCAAACCACACAGTGATACAGCTGGTCAGGATGCTCTCCACAATTCCTCTGTAGAAGGTGGTGAGAAGGGATGGCGGGAGCCTGGCTCTCTTCAGTCTCCGCAGGAAGTACAGGCGTTCTGGCCTTCTTTATTACAGAGCTGGTGTTGATGGACCAGGTGAGGTCGTCAGAGATGTACACACCAAGGAACTTAGTGCTTCTGACTCTGTGCTTCCCCCTGCAATGGCCATTACTCCCCAACACTGCCACTCAGTCATTTCATCCTGCAGCCGGGCCTGATTGGGGGACTCTAAACATTCTCTCTGCGTGCTCCATACCCCAGATTATTTCGAGGTTATCAAACTGGTTATAAAAGGGATTTCAGCACTTAAAAAAAACACCCTGTTGATTTATCAACTGTCTCTTTTTCCTGACACCAACCTTCTTATTCACAAAACAAATTTGATTTCAGTTTTTCTTCTCTTCAGTTTCTGGTATTGCTGATGTGTGAACAGGATATTACTGTGGAGGACATTTAGTGCTACTTCACACAGAGTTCAAATGAACTCATCTGTGGCCGCCTGTAAAATAATGTCTTTGTTTGGGTGTTGCTTTTAATTACACCTTTAAAGGCACACTATGCAAGAATTGTACCTTAATATAACAGCTTCAAAGTAATTTCGGTGGTAAACAAACTCATAGTAGGGCGAATCATCCTGGTAGTAAAGCTCAGGGGGGACGACGCTGGAAAAACCAGCAATGCAAGTTTGAGAGGAGCGCCCCCGACAAATCTCGCGAGAATCATGACATGCTTTACGGCAACGACGTCACACACATCAACAACAACATATGAAGCACGAAGACACTTGCGCGCATTTCATACGTGATACTTTGACGATGGAAAAATCAAAGAAAACACGGTCGGAAGAGTCTAGAAAAAGGAATCGCACCGCGTTAGAAACCGGACTAGAGTCCCTCTCGGTCGGGCTTTCACTCGTTGGCGCGAGCTAAAAAGCAGCACTGGATGCAACAGCGATGCTGACCTGGCGATCTTGTTGATGGACTAGTAAGTGAATCTCTTATTTGTAAACTTGTTTGCGTTCTATGTTGTATGTTGTTGCGCTTGCTTGTAGTATGTCATTTTTTACGATGCTGTTCATTCATCCATTGTTGATAATTAGACCAGTTCAATAATTTCCACATATGTCTAGCTAGCTTTCGATTACCTTGCTAACAAACACTCATTTCTCTTACGTTTTTTTTCGTTATGTTTTATTGCCTAGCTTGCCACACAAGCTAGTTTGCCAGCTGAACTCAGGTGTTGTGAGGTGTATTTATCACGTAACGTTAGTCCTGTGTCTGGTTCCGATTTCTTATGGCGTGTGTAACTTACTGTGCTTATACAAGATTTCCATTACATGAGAGTAGATGTTAAAACTTCATGCTGATTTGTACTCGGCTTTCGCCAAGATAAGCACCAACTAAGACATAGCTTTACAGTAACCTATGCTTCTCCATCCATTTACGCTTCTTTCCATATGGTGATGTAAATCTCCTTCTGTCTAGTGTTAACACGCGTCAGCACACACAACGGCTGCAAGCACAGTGCGGTCCCCCCATGACAACCGTCTGGATTGAGCTGAGTAGGGGACATCTCTAGGGTCTTCAAGTGGGCACCTTCCGTCCTCAGTGTTTCGTCGACTAGCCCACGACACCTCAAGAGGGCTCGACAGTGACTCTGGCGTCCCAGAGTCACCCCCTCCTTCCCCCACTCAACTCAGCCCAGCTTACTAACCTTTACATCCTTCCTGCTGCTGAGGTTGCTCCTTCCTCGTAGTTCACATGTGACCAAACCACAATCTCTCACAATCCGACCATACACGCCAACCCGTTTGACTAAGGCTGTCGAGCCCCACTGCGGACGTTAAAGCGGTCAGTGGCAACGGTTCCGTATGGCATACTACCGCAAAACACAATATCTATCCAAACACCAATCCTCATTCACGCAAAATACACAGGAACGTAAGAATAACTATGCAAACTACACCAACAGACTCTTCAAATTTTTCAAGAATTCTTCGAAGCCGTAACGTGGCGGCCTGTACACAGCCAGCATCTTTCCGTCTCAACCACAGCCAGTTGCTGCTCCTCTCTGCTGCTTCTTTACTGTGCAACGCAACTCTTGGCCACTGAATCCGACGTCTCTGAGGAACCGGGTTGTGGAGTGTGCCACAAATCCTTGACAACCTACTTCCACTGGATATACCCGGACTCTATATCCTCTCTGTTCTGCTTCAGTGGCCAGCTAAGCATACCGCAGTTTCTTCCTCTCATATGCCTCATCTACAGCATCCTCCCATGAGACTGTTAACTCTATCAGTTGAACAATGCGTGCTGATCCAGACCACAAAACAATATCTGGTCGGAGGTTAGTGGTGGCAATCTGAGGTGGAAAAATAAGCCGTTGATCAAGATCAGCCAGCATTTTCCAGTCCCTAGCAGCTTCCAGTTGTCCTGGGCGAGAATTGGTTTTAACACCTTTTCTTGGTGGTTGCTCGCCTGGGCGGAGGAATATTGTCTTCTATGTGTAATGTTTTGCTAGAACAGGTGGCAACTTATTGGTCATGTTACGCTTGTCTTCCAATGCTAAAGCCAAACATCGGAGTACTTGGTTATGGCGCCAAGTAAACCGACCTTGGCTAAGAGCCACCTTGCATCCTGTCAAAATGTGCCTTAATGT
Organism: Gila robusta; assembly: GCA_030770095.1. Classification (NCBI taxonomy): domain Eukaryota; kingdom Metazoa; phylum Chordata; class Actinopteri; order Cypriniformes; family Leuciscidae; genus Gila; species Gila robusta. Next base: position 923,903 of record JAVALU010001573.1, read on the forward strand.
GGCGGGTGATGAACACAAAGGACAAGAGGGATCCTCTCCTACCCAGAGGTTTAGGTTCTGTGGTGATGGGAGAACATCATATGTTGACCTGATAAGGAAACTGATTCTACCCTCTTCCATTGACCAAAGGTCTTGCCAGCCCATCTTGTGTTGTTCCACACTCTCGCATCTCATCCACTCTCCCTGCTTGGCCTGGGAAATGGCCTTTATACACCTCATCCTCTCCTCCTGCTTCCGCACCTCGTTGACTACCAGTTTCCTCCTTTGAGCTGGGGCTGCCTTGTGCCATTTAGGAGGAGCTAAACTGAGCCCAAAACCCCCTCTTCCATGCTGAACTTGTCCCACGATATCACCAATTTGAAGGGCAGCCTTTGCCTCTTCCACAGATTTCATTGCTGACCACTTTCTACCAGTTTTTAACACAGGTGCTGCCTCCCTTACACATTTGTCGTGTGACTCTACTAAGGTCATTTCCAGTCTGACCTTGGCGCACTTAAACTCCTCGGTTAAAGCAGAGACTGGCAGCTGCAATATTCCTTTACTATAAAGTCCCACTCTGCTGAGGCAGCATGGAACTCCCAACCATTTCCTGATATATGAGCTTATTAACGCTTCCAGCTTATCCACTGTTGTCAAAGAAACCTCGTACACAGTCAGTGGCCACAGCAATCTCGGCAGTAGACCAAACTGAAAGCACCAGAGTTTTAGTTTGCCTGGTAGAGCGCAGCTGTTTATGCTCTTCAACCCTTCCACTGCTTGTCGTCTAACTTCTCCCACTCAAACTGTGTCCTTTAGATCCCCATCGTACCATCTCCCAAGACTCTTCACTGGCTTCTCAGAAACTGTTGGTATTGCCTCACCATTAATGAAGAATGTTTTATCTACTACCTTGCCTTTAATTATCGAGATGCTCCTTGATTTAGAGGGCTTAAATTGCATTCGTGCCCATTCAATGTTATCGGTTAACTTACCCAATAACCGATTAGTGCAGGCTACTGTTGTAGTCATGGTTGTCATGTCATCCATGTATTCTCTGATTGGTGGTAGTCGCATCCCAGAAACCAAGCGCTCTCCTCCTACTACCCATTTTGATGCCCTAATGATTACTTCCATTGCCATGGTAAAAGCCAGTGGAGAAATGGTGCATCCTGCCATTATTCCAACCTCTAAACATTGCCATGTAGTGCTGAATTCTGGAGTTGAGAAACTAAATTGCAAATCTCCAAAATAGGCTTTCACTAAATTTGTTATCAACATCGGTACCCTGAAAAAATCAAATGCTGCCCAAAGAAGCTCATGTGGCACTGAACCATATGCATAAGCTAAATCCAGGAATGTCACATGGAGCACCTTCCTCTCCTTTTTAGCTGATTGAATTCTTTGCCAGATAACATTGATATGATCTAAGCATCCCGAGAACCCTGGAATGCCCGCTTTTTGAACTGAAGTGTCAATGAAGCCATTCTTTAATAGGTAGGTTGACAATCTCTGAGCAATAATGCTGAAGAAAATCTTACCTTCGACGTTTAATAGTGAAATAGGACGAAACTGACTGATGCTTGTAGCATCTTTTTCTTTAGGTATAAAGACTCCCCCTGCTCTGCGCCATGCTCTAGGTACAATCTGCTTTTCCCATGCCACTTTTATCAATTTCCACAGAATTCGTAGAACTGATGGAGGGTCTCATAAGGACAGGTGGAGTGATGGAGGGTCTCGTAAGGACAGGTGGAGAGATGGAGGTCTGCCACCAGTTGCCTCATCCATATCGTCCAGCACAGCACTTCCAGGATTCAGCTCTGGCCTCTCCATCCTCAGTGCTCACACCTGTCTGCAGACATTTCAGATCCTACAAAAATGCACAAGCATGATACAAAAGCAGTAATTTTAACAGCACAAAGTTTAATCATTTAATTTCTGTATTAGAAGTATCAAAATTATCTTACTTTTGTATTTTTGTTTCAGGTTTTCCCCTTTTTTTGTTTTACAAATGCCACCGTCACCCTGGCTTGCAGGCTCTGCTCCACCACAAAAGATCTGCAGCAAATGCACAGAAATCAAGAATAAAAAAAGTGCTATGCTGTAATATCTCTGTTTGAAATTACAATTATTGAAATAAACTTGAAATAAACATTTAAATAGATTTTTAATTATTTCTGTAGTATACTCACTCAAAGCCTTTGATGGCAGCATTCAGATTTCCGGTAAAGAGGGCTTCATGTGTGTTCATCTGTCCCTGTAACATCCAGACAAGATTCACGTTACCTCTGTATGAATTTAATACTACATTTACATGTTGAGGTTATTGCTGATGTGTTAAGTAGCTTTTTATCCATCATAAATTTTCCACTATTTTTCAACAGTACTAATGGACAAATGAAAAAGTAACTAAACATAAGTAATCTATATGTAAATTGTTTGCATTAGATGAATGTAAGTAATGTAAATAAGTGTTGACAACAGTGAATTCTACAACCCAATAGTACACATACATCACTCAGATGTCTATTTCATATCAATTAGATGTAATCATCTGCAATTATTATCGAAAATTTTCCTGACAGATATTAAATAGACATTTTTCCTGCCAGATATCAAATAGACATTTAGTAATTGCATTTAAGATGTATATGGTTTAAAATGTATGTAAATCCACTTTGGAGCTGTACGTGTGCTTACTGGATCTTCCCTCTTAGGTATGCATAATAAAACGTGTTTTTACGGACAAATTTACTATCAGGGTTCCCACGGGACCTTGAAATCCTTGAAAGTTTGTGAATCTAAAGAAAAAAAATTCAAGCCCCTGGAATGTTTTTGAAAATAAACATACATAGGTACAGGTCCTTGAAAGTGCTTGAATTTATTTTGTGCAAGAAGAAATCCATATTCCCTCCAGTCCGCTACTGTGTTATTTTGCACTTTGTGACCTATGCAATGCATACTAGCTTGCTTGATTTACGTTAGTTACACGCTTTTATGCATTACTTTAAGTGTTTCCTGCGTCAGGTACTTTGTGTTGTACGTTGCCATGACGTTCACGCGCACACAAAACTACTACGATGGTACCTCAACGTTTCACAGACACACCTTGAAACATTGCAAATATAGGCTGGTCACATGAGCCTGTAACGAGTCAGCTCAAAGGGGAAATATTAATAATAACTCATAACTTGCGATGATTAATTATGAATATTTGGGTCAGTTAATTGGATTAACTTGAGGTAGCTAAACTAACATTACAATCAATTAATCAGTTCGTCCAACGAACTTTTTTGATTATTCATTTAGGGTATCTTTCATGGCCACAGAAAAATAATTATTTCTTAGCATGTACAGCGCTTAGAGCATGTAACCAGATCAAGATCATAAAATAAACTTTGTATGCAAGCAGAGAATCAGAACCAAATACATATTGTTTTATTAACAAAAATACGAAAACATAACTAACATACAAACAATTACACATACAGGGGTAGATGGTAAATGACAAAATGAAACCGGAAATGAAATGAAGCTACGGAAAAGATTAATTGAACATGAAAAGAACCATCAGCTTATCAATTTCAGAGCACCTCATTAAATGTATACTTGCATGGCCTTTGCAGTGGACACAATTCTTGAAGTTGTTGAAAATTGAAGTTGTTGATGGTTTTCTGAGTGTCAAAGGTTGAAGTTGCAATCGTTTTCTTCTCCGTTGGATGAAGAAGATATGATGAACTTGCATGGTTAGTTCGACTCTGTTCTCATGGCTGGAGTGCAGATTGTGGCCTGCTGGCCCTGGGCCTGAGAGGACACGCAGAGCAAATGGTGGAAGTTGCGATGGACTTCTTCTGCGTTGAATGAAGACGTTTTCCAAACTCCTGAGGTTGTCCTTGATTCTGTTGTGGTTGAGAGAGAATGTGCTCATTCTCTCCTGAATGAGCACATGGCTGGTTGTGAGTCAAGGCCTGCTGCCCTGGGGTCTGGGGCCTGGTGCGGCCCCGCAGGACAGCAACCTAAACGTACGAGAGAAGGCCAAAAAGAAGTCGGAAGAGTTGGTTGCCCATTCAGTGATGGTAAAGTTGCAGTTTTCTTCTGAGTTGGATTGAAGAAAATACAGTCTGACTCTGTTGGGAGAGTGAAGGCATAGCAGGCTGTGGTCACAGCCTGCCGGGGCCCATGGGCCCTGGTGGGGGGTCCCCCACAGACATCAACCCGAGGCCAGGGGAAGAGAGGACTAAGAGAGAGAGGGGCTTGTGGAGGTGCAATTTAAAGCCTGAGAAAGGTCCCACCTCTCAGGGTTGGCTCGGCCAATAAGAAAGGTGGAGTTTCCAAGCGGGAGAATTTGATTTATGGATCTTTGTTTCAAGCGTGCTCATTTGCATGTGCAGCTGGATTTGTTGCTGATGAAGAAACTATGAAAGATTCTTGTAATACTAATATGTTGTTGTTATCGAGATATCATGTACAGAGTCATTTCGATCTTCAAAGTACCAAGTTATAGAGACCAAACAAGTGAGGTTACATGGACCGTTGGTTCTATCAAAATAATCCACAGAATCAAAAATAAAAATTAATAGAATTAAAAGACACTACACAAAACAGTAAATTATTCACACAATTTTCTGGGGTGCATGTTCATTTATAGATCAGTTTGTCTATGATTAATGCAGCAAAGTTTGTTTTAAAGTCTGTTTCTGTCTTCTTTGTCTGGACAAACATGATCACATTCTTAACAGCAATAAAACCAACTTATCTGATCGTAGTCATGGTAACCAAAGACCCTTCTTGCCCTTGTTGGGGGGATAGGACCACAGATCCCAGAGTGAGTTTTAAATATTATTTGTTAACTATAACAAATAATTGTGTCTGATTTGTGTCAGTCATTACAAGCCTAAGCTCTTTTCAATAAAATCCATGCAAAAGTTAATATCAGATCATTTTAGAATACAGTATAGGATGTACCAAATATTCTTCAGTTTTATGCAAAACAGAAATACGACTAATAGAATATCAGATCTCTGTCATATGTCCAAAAAATAAATGCAAAAATAGCTTTTTTACATAGTTGTGTTTGACACATGAAAACTGTAACAATGTATCTTACAAGGTAACACAATGTAACCTTGCTCTCACTTGAAATGTGTCCCCACATCATTGGCCGATAGTGGCCATGTTTTTTGTGATACGCCAATGTCCTCATAGACATACATTGCACCTTGGACCAAGACACTGCTTACCAATTTTCAAGTCAATCGGACTAACGGTCAGGTGGTCATAGCCATTTTCATGTTTTTTTCATGTTGTAGCGCCACCTAGTGTTCAATCATCGCGATTATTTTACTGTGACCAAAGAGCCTATACATATGTGTACCGAGTTTGGTGAAAGTACTGAGTTTGACAGCTGGTCTGCCCAATCAGAAATTCACAAAAAAATACTTCTCTATATAGTTAAACATCCTATTAGTATCCTAGTACTGTATGTGGTGTTTTTTATCTATAACATGTTTAAATCAGTAAAATTATAAGTAAGCCTGATGATAACTATTTAAAAAGTTAAGTATGTTGCGTCAAGTGTTGGTGTGTTTTCATTGGTCAATGCAACATCAATGTAGCACTATTGCAATCTGGTGCGAACAGCGGTAACAAATATTATTGATGCTTATCAAATATTTTATTGCCTTGTAAACACCCATTTTAAACACCCAGAGAACTGGTCATTCATGCTATATTTAGGGTTGCCACCTTCAATACAAAAAAATAAGGGACGCCTGCCGGCGGCCGCAGCGGGGGCCAAAGCCCTCGGGGCCACAATGACCACAGGCCCGACGGTATGCCAATGGTGGTATATCATAACTCAAAACATATTTTCAGGAAAGTAATAAGATCAGTACCAATGGACATTATAATCAGCTATCTGCTATTGAAATCAGTGTGAATATATGCAATCACTCTCTATCACAAACAACGTTAACAAAGTGTGACAATGAGACCAAAAAAAATTTGCCTTTCGTCTGAGTTGTATGTGAGATGTTAACCAAACTTTATTAACTTATTAAATTAACAGATCCATAACTTATTCACTATAAATTAAACAAATGCGTTGATACTCAAACAAATACTAAATTTGATTGGAAAAAACTTTGACTTTAGCAAAGGATGTTGAACATCAAAAACATCATTAGACCAGTAGTACTGTGCAGTATTGGACTATGTTAGGCGTTAAGTGTACTTCTTGTCACTCCGTGCAGCACTGAGTAGCTGTTTCTTTCAAACATGTAACACCATCCAAACAGTGATACCACACATAAATAACCTATAATCTACAAACATTTCTAAATTTAATTATAACACTATTTTTATTATTGGTAAGAAAATATATTTATATATTTATTTATTTATGTATTCAGACCTATTGTTAATTATATAGTATTAAAGGATGAAATTCTCTAGATTTGTTAAGCATAAGTCATTTTCTTCACACATGCACATTTTTATTATTAAATATGTATTAAATATATCTCTCTCTTATTTAAAAAATGCATGTGTCTGACTGTGTACCTTAACCATAATAAACAAATCATACCATAATGTATGGATATAATTCATTTACATTGTAACATTATTTCTTAACAAATGGGCATAGGCAGCATATGAAAACGTAATCAATCAGAACATTATTGAGCTGATTAAAAAACTGTCATTAGGCTACACTATCTGATTCGGGAGATGCTTGAGGTATGAAGAACTGTGAGACGGTGCTTTGATTTCTCTGAGCTCTAGCATTACTATTAACTCTCTGCCAAAAGACCCGCCCTCCTCTGACTCTGATTGGCCCTGAACCTGATGGTATTAAACAAACCAATCAAACCAACAATGGCAGCGAGTATTACCCAATCAAGGGTAGAATAGGACGAGTCTTCACAGAATGCGGGTGGAATGATTTTGGATGATGCGTTTAAGACAACTCGGAAATACGGGACAAACCGCGTCCCGTATTGATTCAAAACGGGACGCGCTGTTTATCTCACAAATACGGGACGATTCCGTATTTTAAGGGACGGGTGGCAACCCTAGCTATATTGATGTCAATCGACAAACCTTTCACACCTCTACCTGTATGAGACCTAATCTTCATTATTCTTTTATCCTTATTTTTGTGTTTGAATTCAGCCATTATAGTCTTTATTCTGGCATTATGGCGTGGCCATCTACACCTCTTTCATCCCACTATACATAAATAATCCGCCTATTATCAACAAAAAAACTATTCTTGGGACCTTATGTGAATTCTTTTAACCCTTTTAAATCGGATGTGTCGTCGCTGACACATACCAGCAAGCTGTATTCATTTTACATTTACATTTACATTTATTCATTTAGCTGACGCTTTTATCCAAAGCGACTTACAATTGCTACAATTGCTATTTTACCGTAACTCTTCAACTGTTTGCACTATCAAAACCATTCAAATGCTGCCCCTGACAGCAGACAATGTGCTTTTCGACAATATACGGCTTATTATGGTAATTTCATGCTTTCCGTCAGCAAATGACGGTAGGTTTCTGGCAGAGCGGGAAGGAAGGATTTGAACAGAGAGATACGAAGCGCGGCAGGTTAGAGTGTTTTGGATTGCATAAAATAATAAAAGAAACAAATACATGGCGAAAGAAGTGGTAGACAGCAGAAGAGGGGATTGGGATGATTTTTAATGAAACTTGGGAGGCGGATGGCTGTTACTCTTTCACGTATCTTAGCATGTGGTGTGTGCAAGTGTGTGTGAGCATGCCTATGTATGCATGCATTTGTATGTGGGCGTGTATGAAAAAAAGTGTCCTAAATGAAAACTGTGCAACCCAATGTCACAAAAAAGACTTGTATATATGTATTATAGTTCATTTTTCAACTTTAAAGTGTTAGTCTCTTTCGTTCTGGATTTTTCTGTTTAAAAAAAAAAGTAAAAATCAGTAAATGTGTTCTTGTTTTTTTAATTTTTGACTATTTAAATTCTGTTTACAAACTCACCACACACAGTAATGGTCAATAACTGTAATTTGTCTAAAGCTATTTTATTTTCTGAAAAAGATTACACCTAGCACACTGTTTTAGAATTTTACAGTCAAAAAATCTAAATATGTGAAAAACACCTATTTTAGCTTTAGGTTCTAAAGGGTTAACAATTTAGATTGTTTAGATTGTACCGTAGTAAGTCGTAATAAGAGGTGGAGGTTTAGCTGCTCTTTTTAAAGATGTCTATCAATGTAAGCAAATATCATTTGGGAATTACCCGTCTTTCGAATATCTGGGTATTGTGGTTAAAGGTGCTCCACGCATTTTACTTATCATTGTTTACAGGCCTCCAAAATACTCTCCAGCCTTTGCTGAGGACTTTACAGAAGTGTTTCAACAACTGCCTCTGAATTTGACTGTTTTGCCATTGCTGGAGATTTTAACATTCACATAGATAATGCAGAAACCAATATGGCAAAAGAAATCAAAACTGTTTTAAAAACTTTTGATCTGACTCAGCATGTACATGGACCCACGCATAATCGTGGACACACTCTAGATTTACTTATCAGCAAGGGTCTAAACAATTCATCGATTGTTATTAAGGATGTAGCACTGTCTGATCATTTTTGTATTTTCTTTGATATATTGATCTCTCCTGCCATTGAAGCTAGATCTGTGTCTGTCAAGAAGAGATGCTTAAATGAGAACAGTAGTGCACTATTTATGAAGGCTATATCTTTAACACCAAGCATATCTGCTGACTCTGTTGATTTTCTCCTTGATTCTTTTAACTCAAAAGTTAAGAGTGTAATTGATGATATTGCTCCTGTGAAAGACAGGAAGAAGAGTGGCAGACAAAAAGCACCTTGGAGAAACTCAACAGCAGTGCAAAATATGAAAAGACAATGCAGAAAAGCAGAGCGCATGTGGCGGAAGACAAAACTTGTAGTCCATTATAACATCTACAAAGACAGCATCCATGCTTTCAATAAGGAACTAGGCAAAGCTAGACAGACTTTCTTCTCAAATATTATAAACAGCAACATAAACAACACACGCACTCTTTTGCTACTGTAGAGAGACTGACAAACCCCCCAAGCTAGATTCCCAGTGAAATGCTCTCAGAGAGCAAGTGCAGTGAGTTTGCTTCTTTCCTCTCTGAGAAAATCAATAATATCAGAAAGGTGATCAGCTCATCCTTGAGTTGCGCTGGGGTCAGACAGATCAGACAACAGCCTGAGAAAGTAGTCACTATGTCTGATTTCGAAGAAATTGATGGCAACATTTTGGAAGAAACCGTACAGCACCTTAAAACATCAACCTGCGCCCTTGATGCACTTCCCACATCTTTTTTCAAAAATGTGTTACACAGCTTAGAAGCAGATCTCCTAGAAGTGGTAAATGCCTCACTTCTCTCTGGGAGTTTTCCGAACAAAATTGCAGTTGTCAAGCCCCTCCTGAAAAAGAGCAATCTGGATGAGACCATATTAAACTAACAACTATAGACCGATCTCAAATCTTCCTTTCATAGGCAAGATCATTGAAAAAGTTGTCTTCAATCAGCTGAACAAATTCTTAAGCTCAAATGGATACTTTGACAATTTTCAATGTGGTTTCCGACCGCACCACAGCACAGAGACAGCGCTCATAAAGATAATAAACGATATTCGCTTAAATACTGATACAAGCAAATTATCAGTGCTGGTACTACTCGACCTCAGTGCTGCATTTGACACTGTCGATCACAACATACTTCTTGACAGGCTGGAAAACTGGGTCGGGCTTTCTGGGATAGTCCTAAAATGGTTCAGGTCATACTTGGTAGGGAGAGGTTATTATGTGAGTATAGGAGATCATAAGTCTGAGTGGACACCCATGACATGCGGAGTCCGCCAAGGCTCGATTCTTGCGCCACTCCTATTCAACCTGTACATGCTCCCAATGAGCCAAATAATGAGAAAGAACCAAATCGCCTACCACATGCAGACGATACACAGCTCTACTTAGCCCTGTCGCCTAACGATTACAGCCCCATTGACTCCCTTTGCCAATGCATTGATGAAGTAAACAATTGGATGTGCCAAAACTTTCTTCAGTTAAACAAAGACAAAACTGAAGTCATTGCGTTTGGAAACAAAGATGAAGTTCTCAAGGTGAATGCATACCTTCACTCTAAGGGTCAAACAACTAAAAATCAAGTCAGGAATCTCTGTGTGATTCTAAAGTCAGACCTTAGTTTCAGTAGTCATGTCAAAGCAATAACTAAATCAGCATACTATCACCTGAAAAATATTGCAAGAATTAGATGCTTTGTTTCCAGTCAAGACTTAGAGAAACTTGTGCATGCTTTCATCACCAGTAGGGTGGATTATTGTAATGGACTCCTCACTGGCCTTCCCAAAAAGACCATAAGACAGTTGCAGCTCATACAGAACGCTGCTGCCAGGATTCTGAGCAGAATCAGAAAATATGAACACATCACACCAGTCCTCAGGTCTTTACACTGGCTGCCAGTTACATATAGGATTGATTTTAAAGTATTATTACTGGTATATAAATCATTCAATGGCCTAGGACCTCAATACATTGCAGATATGCTCTCTGAATATAAACCCAACAGATCACTCAGATCATTAGGATCACATCAGCTAGAAATACCAAGGGTTCACTCTAAGCATGGCGAGTCTGCTTTTAGCTACTATGCCAGCCGTAGCTGGAACCAGCTTCCAGAAGAGATCAGATGTGCTCCTACAGTAGTCACATTCAAATCCAAACTCAAAACACATCTGTTTAGCTGTGCATTTACTGAATGAGCACTGTGCCACTGTTCGTCCGACTGTTTGTACTGTATTTTATTTTATGTTTTAATTATTCTGATTTCTTTTGATTATTTTAATTTATTCTATGTACAGCACTTTGAATTACCATTGTGACTGTTTGTACAGTATTTTATCTTTTATTCTAAACTGTTTTAATTATTCTGATTTCTTTTGATTATTTTAATTTCTTCTACTGTATGTAAAGCACTTTGAATTACCATTGTGTATGAAATGTGCTATATAAATAAACTTGCCTTGCCTTGCCTAGATTATAGAATAGAACAGCTCCTGCAGCAGGTGGATTATAGCAGCAAGTAGCATCAAGCTACTTCACACAATTTAAAAGATTAATATTACACTTTTACTTAAAGCTCACTTTAAAACACTATCGAGTGTATATATCATATTCCGGTCACAGTTTCAAATGGTTTTAGGGAAAAAAAAGATGTTGAAATATGTTATATTTAGGATTTTATATGCAGCTAAGGGCTACACCTTACCTAGCATGTTTACTGTAAACATTCTTTATTCATATGAAAATACCCCAAATCGCACGAAAATCACACACAAACCACACATACTCGAAATCGTGCATTTATTAGCTTCTTGTTTCAGGTGAAGAGATGTGTCTTTAGCTTTGTTATCACAGAGATCAGAATGAGGAAGTATACACAGAACCGCGTCATGCAGAATGGTCAAGTTAAACTATGTGAGATGATTGACAGCTGTACAGCGAATGAGAGAGTGCTGAGATCATAACTGACGCAAATCAGTAAGAGGAGAGACAGAGCTTCCTGTGTTCGCTGTTTGAGCTCTTCAGATCACATAATTCAGTGGAAAATTAATAGAAATGTTATTCTGTATGACGAAATATTTTACAAACGTGATAATAAATCATTATTTCTCCAAATATGCGCACCATTGGACTAAGAGCCCTGGCGGATTATGGAATTATTATTATTTTTTTTTTTTCATTTATATTTTATTGTCTTTTCACAATATGAATTTTACAGAACAACAAGGCAATCATTGACAATTTTTAAATACAGTCAAAACTTGTTTTTCCTTGAATTCCCTTAATGATAAGACATTCGTTTTTTGAAACATAAACCAAACATAAACATAAAACTAAAACAAAAAATAAAAATAAAATTGTAGCTTAGAACTGGGGTGTGGTATGTGTTACTCTCCGTGACAATCCTTGCATAGTAAATTTGCTTTCTTCATCCTTCTACATAGTACATTAAAGAGGTATTCATAAAACATTCAGACCCTACCTCAAGTCTCTAAACAAAATCCGTTCTATGTTGTCTAATATATTTAATCCATCCTTTCCAGATATTGTTAAATTTATCGACTTCCAATCTTAATGACGCAGTTAGCTTTTCCATCTTATAAATGCTTAGCATTACATCTACCCATTCTTCCACTTTAGGCACCAAATCACTTCGCCATCTTCTGGTTATTGCTTTCCTACTTGCCAACAGCATAATTCGAAGCAATTTATAATCGTCCTTTCTTTTTAATTTTAGAGTCTCAGCTATCCCAAGATACATAATTTCAAAGCTGATTGGTATTTTCGTTTCTATCACCTCATCAATTACCACTTTTAATTGTGTCCAGTATTGTGTTATATGGGAGCAACCCCAAAAGATATGGAAGTGATTTGCTTTAGTTTCACCACAGGATCTCCAACATTTAGTATCTCCATGTTTTCTCTGTGCTGGGGTCGCGAAAAACCTTAGTGTATTTTTCCATCCATATTCCCTCCAGAATGAGGAATTTGTGGTTTTCCAATGATATTTATTTATTTCCCCCCAATTCTCTCCTGACAACACTATGTTCGCCTCCCTCTCCCATCTTTCTTTTACATATACTGTGTTGTCTGCTTTCAAGTCCTCCAGAATCTTGTACAATTTAGAAATATCTTTCCGTTCTATCTGTGACCTATATGCTTCCATCATTATTTTTATGATCCCTGGCCATGTTGAACCAAGATTAACTTTTTTTAATTCTTCTCCCAAGTAATGACGTAGCTGTAGATATCTATGAAAGTCTTGCTTCTGGAGACCATAGACCTCCTTCATTTTCTGAAAACTCATTACAGTTTGATTTTTGATAACCTCCCAATACATTTTTGGGCCATTATTCCACAATTTAAACCTGCCATCCAATTTATTGGGTGTAAAATCTATATCATATGCGATCCACCTCAAAAACCTACAATGACCCGTTAAATTGTATTTCTTCACAATTTTAGACCAAATTTTAAACGATACCCCCAACCATGGATTTATTTTTAGTTTCAGATGAGACCTCAGTGTTTCATCACATAGAAAAGCTTGTATCGGGAGCCCCTCAATTAGTTTTCCCTCAATGTCTTTCCATTTTGCAGAATATTCTGAATCACACAAATGAATCAAAACCCTCAACTGTGCCGCCTGAAAATAACTTTTTAGACAAGGTAAAGCTAGACCCCCGCTCCCCTTAGGTAATTGTAATGTTCTATACTTTATTCTTGGCTTAGCACCCTGCCATATATATCTAGATATAATTTTGTCCAACTCATTAAATTCTTTTCCTGAAATCTCAATTGGAAGATTTTGAAATAGGTATAGCAGCCGGGGTAAAACGTTCATCTTAATCACTTCCACTCTTGATACCAAACTCAAGTACGGTATTAAATTCCATCTTCCCAAGTCCATTTTAATCTTTGATATTATTTGATCGTAGTTTGAGGATTTCAATTTTCCCAACTCTTTTGGTAGATTAACACCCAAGTACTTCATAGACGTCATATTCCAATTAACATTGATACTCTGTCTTATAACTTGATTTGGTTCATAGTTAAAGGTTATGACTTGAGTTTTTTGAACATTAACTGTATACCCTGACAGCATACCATAATCCTTAAATGAATCCATCAATATAGGCAAGGATGAATCGGGATTCTCCAGATAAATCAGGACATCATCCGCAAACAAAGCTATTTTCTGTTCTAACCCTGTCATTACAATACCTTTGATGCTATTATTTTGTTTTATCCACTGGCTTAGCGGCTCCAGAAAAACGGCAAATAGCAAGGGGCTTACTGAACATCCCTGACGGCAGCCCCTTTCTAACTTAATGATGTTAGATAAGCTACCGTTGACCTTGATCCTTGCTATAGGACCTGTGTACATAGCCCGAATGGTCTCAATGCACCTTTCATGAAAGTTAAACCTCCTCATTACCCGGAATAAGAAATCCCACCTTACGGAATCGAATGCTTTTTCTGCATCCATTCCCATTATTAAGGCTTCTAGCTTCTTATCATTAATATGTTGCATAATATGCAACGTTCTGCGGATATTGTCATGGGTTTGTCTATGTTTTATGAATCCAGTTTGATCTAAACTTATAATATCAGGTAAAATCTTTTCAAAGCGCCGTGCTAGAATTGCTGTGAATAATCTATAATCTATATTGAGCACACTTATAGGCCTATAATTTGAACAGTTGGTTTTATCTTTGCCCTCCTTAGCAATTACTGATATGATTGCTTCCCTCCATGAATCAGGAATAGCTCCCCCTTTTAATATCCAATTAAAAGTCTTGTGTAATAGTGGAATTAAAGTTTTTCTAAACATTTTATACCATTCAGAAATATATCCGTCTGCACCAGGGCTTTTATTATTTTTGAGTTTAGAAATTGCTAAGTCTATTTCTTCCGCCGTTATTTCTGACACCAAAGAATTATTTTGCTCTTCTGTTATTTGTGGTAAATTTAATCTGTTTAAAAATTCATCAACCTGGGATTCATTGTCATTATGTATCTGGGAGTATAACCTGCTGTAGTAAAATTCAAAACTCTTATGAATTTCTTCTGTTTTATAAACCACAGAATCCGTCTGTGGATCTTTAATTTTGTAAACATGTCTTCCCGTCTCCTGTTTTTTAAGCCTATATGCCAGTAATTTTGCAGATCTACTCCCAGCTTCATAATATCTTTGTTTAGTATAAATCATTTTCTTCTGAATTTCTTGTGAGAAAATCTCATTAATCTCTGCCTTTTTCATTTTAATTTCAGCCATAATTTTGCTATCTACTTTGTTTTTATGTTCTTTTTCCAATCTTTTCAAATCACTTTGTAGAGTTTTAAGCCTTTCTTGTTTCTTTCTCTTCCTAAATGCCGATCTTGCTATCAATTTCCCTCTCATAACTGCTTTGCATGCGTCCCACAGTACTGATGGAGAAACCTCCCCATTGTCATTTTGCTCCACATATTCACAGATCTCTTTTTCAATTTCCTCCTTCATTTGACCATTAAGCAGGCTTGAGTTCAGCCTCCATACTGTTTTTTTCTTTTCTGTCCCCAACATTATATTTAAAAATATTGGACAGTGATCAGACAGGTCCATCACTCCAATATCACAGCTTTCTATTTTGTATCTATCTCTTCCATAAATAAAAAAATAGTCAATCCTTGAATACACCGAATGTGGTACAGAAAAATAGGTATAATCTCTCTTAGATGGGTTTAGTTCCCTCCAAATATCCACAATTCCCAGATATGATATTATCTTCTTAATTTTTTTGCCTATAGGGTTTTTCTGCTGTGCTTTTCCTGATGAGTCTAGCTGTGCATTAAGTCTCTGATTAAGATCTCCTCCTACAATTAGCATCCCCACTGCCTCCGTTGTCAACAGATCAAAAAATTGTTTATAAAACTCCCAATCTGATCCTGGAGGGGCATAAATGTTTAATAAGGTTACTAATTCCCCTTCCAATCTGCCTATCACCAAAACATACCTGCCCTCTTTATCTTTAATTATCTTCAGCATTTCGAAACTAATTCTACCTGATATCAGTATTGATACCCCTCTTCTCCGGCCTGATTTATAAGATGATGAAAACTCCTGATTATAACCCATTCTCTTCAACTTTTCATGCTCTTTATCCGTTAAGTGGGTTTCCTGTAAAAAAAGTATCCCAACTTCTTCTTTCTTCATTTTACTAATTACCTTGTTCCTTTTAACAGGGCTACCCAAACCGTTAATATTATACGAAGCTACTTTTAATGTACTATTTTGTATTGTCATTTACCAAACCACTATTGTTTAAGATCAATGTCTCTACCCCCTGTGCTACAAAAAACGAACTTTGTGAACAAAAAAGTACACTAGAACAAAACAAAACTCTCACTGTTTCCAAACCTGAGGTTTTACAGTCTTCAACCTTTCCTGAGCTCACACCAAGCTCTGAGGGGAATCCCCTGAAAGTTAGGGGGCCCTCATGACCATTTATGGTCCTTCCCATCAGTCACTTCTATACACAGATTCCCCAATTACAACTTCAAGAAGAAAAAATAAAAATAAAATAAATCCTCACTTATCGTCCGCTGAAAACGAAAAACGAAAAAATTGCTCACCTAGTTCCTTTTTATTCAACGCTGAAAACATAATGCGGAGAAAATGTCCTAACCCCCTAGTATAGCGTTACTGCCGGTTACTGTAGTTTGATGGGCCTACTCTTGTGCAGTCTCCCTAGATCTTCTAAAGGCTTGTAGTTTCTCCTTGTATCCCAAATTAGAAGTCCCTGCCTGGTCCTGTCTGCCTGTTCCCCGGGTGGAGCTCCACATCCGACGCTGGGACCTCTCCAGTGGATCTATCGCTGGTTTGACCATACGCACTTGAAATCCTCTGTCCACCATGTCTCTAGTCGCCTCTGCTGCGGAGTTATAGAGGCATGTGTCTCCCTCATAGAAAACACGAAACTTCGCGGGAAACGGTGTTTGAAATCTGATTTTGTTTTCTCTCAGCACTCTCTTTGCTTCGGCGTATTCCTTTCTCTTTTTCATCACTTCAGGTGCGTAATCGTGATCTACATACACCCGTCTCCCTTCAAAGAGGAACCCTTTTTTCTCCCATGCCTTCTTAATAATGTCCTCTTTACATTTGTAGCTTGAAAACTTAACCACTATAGATCTTGGTGGTGCATCTTCGGATGGGGGAGGCCCTAGCGAGCGGTGGGCTCGCTCCAGACTGAGCTGGTACGTTGGTGGCAACTCTAGCTTTTCTCTGAGTAGAGCTTCCACAAAAGCCCCCACTGATTCTGCATCCTTTTCGGCCCCCTCTTTGATCCCATGTAAACGAATGTTTTCTCTTCTGGCCCTTCCTTCTTGATCAATTTGTTTATCCTCAATCTTTCTGTGGAGTTTGATGAGCTCACATGTGATTTCCTCAATGCTCAGAACTCGCTCCTCCGTTTCACCGATTCGTCTTTCAGCTTCATCGATCCTTACATTCGTCGTTCTAAGATCTTCTCTGATGCCGTTTAGACCATCTGCGGAATTATTTTTGTTTAAAAAAAAATGAACGTAACTTTATAAAACTGAACGTAACTTTATAAAACTGAACGTAACTTTTTCAGAAACTATCAAAAATATGCCATTACAAAAGAAGAAAAAAACAATGAAAATGAAAAAAATTAACTCAGTCCCACAAATTTAACAGGCTCTTCAAATATGCTTCATTCTTTGTTAATGTTTTTCAAAGATTCGTTTACGCAAATCGTGGATTCTGAATGCATTGCCACAGATTTTGCTTACGCTTCGCAGTTTTTCGTTTGCTGTTTTGAGACAAACCTCTCGTGGGGGTGGGCTTAACAGTGATCTACTCTGATTGGATAGTGAGCTTTTGATGGACTGAAAAACTGCAGCTGTTGCAGAGAATGAGAAGAAAAAGGGATCACCAGCCTATGATCGACTCTGCAGAATAAAGCCCATGTATGATGTCATCAGGGAAGCAAGCAAGGCATATTTCCATCCCAATCAGCACATTTCTGTTGATGAACGGATGGTGGCATCCAAAGCCAGATCTGGACTCAAACAGTACATGAAAAGTAAACCCACCAGGTGGGAATATAAACCATTTGTACTGGCTGATTAACTTGTCGGCTATACTTGGGACTTCTTTGTGTATGAGGGCAAGTCTGCAAATAATAAAGTCACAGAGAATGGACTGAGTTATGATGCAGTCATGGCACTGGTAAATGAGAAGGTGTTGAACTGGTTACAAGTTATTTGTTGACAACTTTTATACCAGTCCAACCCTCTTCAAAGATCTCCTGAGCAAAAAGATTTATGCTTGTGGTACCATCAGACCTAACAGAAAAGGCTTTCCCAAAACAACTATGAACAAGATGCCCAAGAAAGCACCTTGTGGCACCATACCCTGGATAAGGGATGACAGTGTGTTGTTTGTGGAGTGGAAGGACACAAGTGTTGGTAGCCTCCACTTTCCACAAAGCCTTCACTGGTGACACTGTGAAAAGAAAGGTCAATGGAATTGTCGGTTCTTGGTCACTCATGGATGCCCCTATTCCAGCCACTGTGAAGGAGTACAATAGGTTAATATTTTATTTTATTATATTTTAATATGTTATAATTGTTTGGTTTACTAAATGTAAACATTTTTATACTTCTTTTTCCAGGTAAATGGGGGGAGTGGATCACTCTGATGCGCTTATTGGATACTACAATGTCCTTCACAAGACCAAAAAGTGGTATCGGACATTCTTTTATCACTTTGTGGACATCGCAGTGCTAAATGCTTTCATTCTGCACCAGGATTTGACAAAGACTAAAAACCAGAAGCCAATGTCTCAGAAAACACTCCAGGAGACACTGATTTTGGAGCTGGCAGGACTTCCCACCAAAAGCAAGGTGCCTGACACTCCTCCTCGTCTTTCTTGTGGGTGCCACAGTCCTGTGCACATCACCAACAATGTGCCGCCGGAATTCTCCTGTGATGTGCCACAACTGTGATGTAGCTTTCTGCTACCTGCCTAAAAGGAACTGCTTTATGGAGTATCATACACAGAACAACCTCCTAGTGTGACTTCATATTTAGTCCAATGCAGAATAACTATTTTGCAGTAGAGATTGTGAGAGTCCTGACCTGTGGTAAAACTCTCTTCTCTGTGTGTGGTGGACACTTCATCTTTCACACTGTTAGTGTGAATGACAACCTCCTAGTGTGACTACATTTGTAGTCCAATGCAGAATGACTATTTTGTGCAATAGAGATTGCTTTGTGCAATATTTGCTTCTCTGTTTTGTCTCGGGATGCCCATAGCAGAATGACAGTAAAGCTCACTTGACTTGAACAGCAATGCCAAACTCTGCAATACTTTGTAAATAGTATTTTTTTTTTTAGTAAAGCTTTTTGAGAAATGTTTATCACTGTGTTGATTGCTAATAACTAAGAAACAGTTGTTTGTAGCTATGTAAATATATATCAATAAAAAAAGTTTAATTTGCTAAATAATGTGTTTCATATTCTAAACCATTACATTAATGGTTATGAACAAACACTTTTCTTATAGGCAAGTGTCACTTTGGGGTCCTTTTAGAGCCCTCTCTAAAAAATGCAAGAAAATATATTGAAATGATCAAACAAACTTGTTATACGTCATTGTAAAAGGTGGTCAACATGTGTCCCTTTGGAGTCTCCAAGTGTCCTTTTTGGGTAAATAAATGCTTGTAAAAAATTCATTTTTGCTTGTATGAACTTCAAATTTGAAACATACATTGTCAAGACCCATGGCTTTAGTTTTCTTGTGTTTCCAGGCCCGTATATTTTTGCCTTGAGCATTTTTCTCAAGGCAAAACCCTAATTCACTCTAATTAACAGCATGATCAACTACATTCTGGGAGAGCAATGGGAAGATGACTAGAGTGCTAGTAGCCTGGGGTTCCCCATGCTGCCTTGCGCGCAGCACAATTTTATTCACGCTGCTAGGCAGTCTGAATTCCATGGACCAGATTTGGACCATGGATCACAGAACGGGGAGGGAGCAGCAAGACGATGACGACGTCTATGCGACACACCGAAGCAGTTTGTTTATACCTATGGATCCAACATGGCAGTGTAGTGTTATAAATTTATTAAATGTTTTAATTGAGTCCAATACAATAGTATATAAACTAAAGCCTGGTTCACACGGCAGGATAATTAGGCCGATTTTAGCCCCGATTTACCCCTTCCGACAATCTTAAGGATGCTCCGATTATCGTAAAATAATCTGATCAGATATTCCTGCCGTGTGTGGTGTGTTAAGACTGCTCTCGTCTGCTCGGAAGGACGTCGGGACCGCTCCGATCTCAAATCGGGGATATCCAACATTTTGGATTATTTTGGCCCGATTTCTCCTCGTGTGTGGTGTCCCCCGGGGACAAACGAGCACGCAGCCTGTGGACTGTGGCGTGTAGCCAATCAGAAAGCGAGGGGACGAGGCGCAGAGGAAGCACCGGGAAACAAAATCAAAACAGCCGGCGGCATGGCGCACCAGAAAGTCCGGTGGACGTCGGAGATTCAGTTAAAAACAAACTACAAACTATCGCCACTGCATCCTCTTCGTCCGCCATGATTGTTTATTCTGAAGTCACGTTTGATCTCGAGGGATTTTGCGAGATTTTCCGTCTGACCTGGGAATGCTCGGGAGTCAAATCGGTTCGTGTGTGATGTGTTGATTTTGCCGTGTGGCTGCGCACCACACACTGTACGATCAAAACTGTTAGACCCGTGATTTTTTATCGCCGTGTGTGGGGTCTCTCAGGTTTGGAAAATCGGCCGACAATTTTAAAATCGTCCCGTGTGAACCAGGCTTAAGACAGTTTTGTATACTGAATTTAGCATTTAAGGTTATGATGATGATGATATTTGCTGTGAAACAGTTTTCCAGCAAGAGAGTCCGGCAAATCCTGTTTTCTGTTTCTGTCAGATTACTGCTCGCTATCGAACCTGCTATTCCTGTTTCTCTCTATTGTAAGCAGATTACTGAAACTTTGGTAGTCTCACTGTTTGAATAGTTATGCTGATTGGATTGGAATTGGTAACACTCCATGTATAGGGCAGGTTCCTAAACCGGTATACATCATTTACATGCTTTGTTCATCACAATGTTAAGCCCTGCCCCTAAATGTGTATAAATTGCAAGGGAACGTTTCCCTTAGTTAGACTTGGGTAAGATTTTGGACGAAGCAGACTACAGCAAATAAAGAATCCTGCTTAAAAGATACCCCTAAGTCTGGTCTTCGCTTCTGAGTTCCTAAACTTTAGAAGAAAATAGTTCACAACAGCAGCAGATGCGAAGTTACCTTTCGATGCAGCACAAACGGCAATAGTCGCTGAACGCCATCGTGTACACATAAATCTCTGACCCATCGTCTTCTTCCTCGTCTAATTGCTGTCGCTCTACATACGTCATCTGGTATAATTGAAACGATTGGCTATGAGCTACGTACAGGTACATTTGATAGACATTCGTAGCACCCAATAAACGGCTCTGGGCATTCGTAAACCACGCCTCAAATACGAGAAAATTAACATGTGGTTCCCAGACCCACGTCTCAATGAGACTAGGTCTGACGTTAGCCAGGCTAGAGTGCTAGTAGATGAAGGGAAGTAGAAATCTCAGGCTGAAAGTCAGACTTCAGAGATCACGGCATATCAAATCAAGGAGAGCAAGTTTATTTATATAGCACATTTCATACACAATGGTACTTCAAAGTGCTTTACATAAAAGAAATGAAAATAATCAAAAGAAATAAGAATAATTAAAACAGTTTAGAAGAAATGAAAATAATCAAAAGAAATAAGAATAATTAAAACAGTTTAGAAGAAATGAAAATAATCAAAAGAAATAAGAATAATTAAAACAGTTTAGAATATTTTTTTTTAAATAAAATACAGTATAAACAGTCGGATGAACAGTGGCACAGTGCTTCATTCATTAAATGCACAGCTAAATCAATTACATGAATGATTTCCAGGTTCCATATTCTCTGACTATTGTGGACACACCAGGCTTCGGTGATACCAGAGGGATTTCACATGACCAGAAAATCAGAACGCAGATTCAGGAGTTCTTTTCTGCCCATGGAGGAATCGACCGCATTGAAGCCGTGTGTTTCGTAGTACAGGCTTCACTTGCCTGTTTAACACACACACAGAAATACATCTTTGACTCCATTTTTTTCAATATTTGGGAAGGATATTGCTGAAAACATGCTTATGATGGTTAGCTTTGCAGATGGGAAAAAAACTCCTGTTCTCGAGGCCATCAAAGTGTCTCTGTTCTGATGGCCACTTCATCAAAGTCTGGAGAGCCACTTCACTTCAAGTTCAACAACTCTGCTCTGTTTGCTTCCAATAATGAATCTGCAGAAGATGAGGGGTCTGAAGGTGAAAATTTTGATCAAATGTTCTGGAAGCTGGGATTTTCTAATAATAATAATAATACCTTTTATTTATGGCGCCTTTCAGGACACTCAAGGACACCGTACAATATAAAACAAGGCAATAAATACAAAGCATACAAAGCACAAACTACACATCAAACAATCATGTCATTAAAAGCTATTCTAAACAGATACGTTTTTATCTGAGGCTGGATAAAATTTCCTGACTTAAAATATTCAGATATAGAACAAAAACAACAAAACGTGCCAGCGTTCACTCAACCGGAACCGGAAACCCAGAAACTTTTTCTAGCATGAGAAAATTCTTCACATCCCTCAACAAGATGAAAACCAAGAGCTTGCCTCTGACACGGAAAGTCCTAAAACAGCGTCAACAGCTAGAAGTGCTTGTGGAAGGTCTTCAGCCCCAAATCAATGCTGGTCTGACAAAACTGGATGAAATCAAGAAGACAAGAACTGCTCTGGAGCAGCACGAGGCTGAAATGGATACAAACAAGGACTTTAATTATGAAAATGTAGTAACTGTCCCAAAACAGAAAGAAAACAACACTGACAACTTCTTGACCAACTTCCAGAGATGTACTATGACATGTCATGAGGCATGCAGTCATGCAGACGACAAAGATAAGTATTGGTGCTGTCATGATAGATGGAAAGTGTACGGCCTGTCCTGGAAGGTGTGCCTGGAATTTGCACTTAAACCTGCAGTCGGCAAGTCTGGCAGATTAAGTGGACTTCAAAATTTTGAATGTTTACAACTCTCATGTCCCTCCCCCACTATCAACAAATACCCTCCCACCGAGTTCGTGCTCGTCAGTGCGTGTGCAACAGATTTTCTGTGAACGCGCCCGTCTCATCAGCATCCATCAACACCATGGAGTATTTGGAGCTAGTCAGATAGCACATACAATAACAGTAGCTTTACTACTGTTCTTACTCTCGTAAGAAAGATAGAGTAGGATTGATTCTTCCAAAAGCCGAACTTTATCCCTTCATCTGGACATGTTTATCCACCTAACGTTACGTTCACACGGATTTCAGTGCAAACAAAGCTAACGAACCTGCCCAACAAGTGCTAACGTTAGCTATCCATACCAACACATTTGGGCAAACATACTTAGATTACTAACATAACACTAAGAAATAAAGTAACTGGTTGATCAAGCACAATTACCTGTCGAGAAGAAATGTTGCAAGCTCTGCATCCAGCTTGAACCCAATTAAATCACGTAAATCTCTCCACCTTCCAAATGCCGATCCGATGTTGATCCTGGTTTATTTACGGGCACGGTCGCTTTCTTTCTTTACTTCTTTCTTTTCAGCAGGTGTTCTCTTTTCCTGTGTTGTTTTTGATCTCCTAGCTCTTGAGGTTAACCGAGGAATTGGAATCTTTTCCGCCATCACTCTTCCTTACTGCGCGAACTTCAGGCATGTGCATGTGATTGTAACGTGCGCGAAGGGTGGCGTGTGCACGACCTGTGATTGACAGTCAGATCTCACACCCCCCCTGCGCTGATTGGACCCGATGATCTGGGAGCGGTGGATTTTTGCAAAACAAATAACACGCTCCAGGTGGAGTTAGAAGCTGGGTTTTTTTTCTAAAACCACTTTATTTATGTTGTTCTGTCGGATTATAGTGTCTATTTCACTGAATATGATCAAAAAAATGTTGCCGACGGCAGCTTTAAATCAGAAATACAAATGGGTTTATGTCACAGAAAAGAGAAAGGGGATCTATCAGGAGTTAAAAAAGCGATTTGAGGATGCACACGGACATGTTAAAAGAAAAGATCTTTGAAGAGCTTGAAAAGGAGTTTCAGGTTGTTAAGGATACTGTGGCTGGACTAATTGCAAGATCTCAAGAGTCCTTGGAGCGTCTGCAGGACCAATTATCTGTCCACTCCTGACTACATTGATCTGATGATTGAGTCTGAGAAACAAGAAGCCAAGCCTGGATTTAAAGATCGCTTTCATTCTTTAATGGACGTCAGGGAGAAGGCAGAGATCATCAGTACGGTTTCCACAGGAGAAGTGCTTCAAGTTGACTTGGACTTGAAAGAAGAATCCTCTGACCCAAGATTGTTCAATTATGTAAATGATTGAAAAGGTTTGCACATTGTAGAAAGAAAAATCTTTTGATCCAAGCCTCCTATGTCAGATGACGAAAGAAACAGTAAATGAAAGAAGCAAGTCTTTTAAAGGCACAGCTAAATGTGACATTTATTGAGATTATTTATTGGCTTGGGGGTGACATGCCCCCAGGGAAGAAAATTTTGAAAAATAACCCCTGAAATGATGACTTCTGGTGAATATTGTATGCTATCATACATTATAGCATATTATAATACAATTTATTAGGCCTATATATTTATAGAATAGCAAAGTAGGCCTAATCAATATACAAGACTGAACCACATAGATATATAAAGGCTATCATGATAATTTTGCCAACAATGAACCATGGATTTGTTTAGTTAATAATACGTTTTATTTTTTACTTAAACAAATACAACATATAACATTCAAAACTCATCGGCTTAGACTGCATTTGAAGAAAAATAAACACAACAGTTTTCTGTAGCCTTGTGCGAACTTATTCAATAGAATTAGACTTCTAGAATGTTCTTTCCAGTGCAAAAAACAATATTTTTAATTTAATTAGACAACATTTTAAGGAAGTGTAGTGCAAATATCTTAAAATAATTATACTTCCATTATAGTTAACTTTCTTTTCGCCGGCTGCTCGGAGGTAGTCATTTTTACATTTCCCGCTGTTGTCACTTGTCGTCATCGTTGCTACGATACGTGACTCACAATGACTAACGACCAATTAAAAGGGCATTCTCTGATGATGTTCCAAGATGTTAAAAACGCTACGTGGCTGATCATAGACAAACAGGGGGAGAAATTAGTATCTACCGCACCGTCTGTTTTTTTTTTTTTTATCATAGCCTACAAATGTCTTCGTTCATAGTCTGTCTGACATATATTAGAAGCTATGTGTCTGTCATGGATTTGCACTGAATTGATTCTCAAAAATACGGAACAAAGTGTGCTCCGTATCAGTTCAATACGGAACAAGACTTTTATGCGTCAAATACGGGACGATTCCGTATTATACGGAACGGTTGGCAACCCTAGATCAACCTGTCTCTATTACACATCATTCGCAGCAGATTCCATTATGAACAAACAATTTAGATACATAGAAAATGAATTTTGAATTCATGAAAATGAATTTCATAACTTACAGTTATCTCTATCTTTGAGTATGTGTGATGAGGCAATTAAAGATATGTGACGTCATTACAGATAACTTCATTTCAGTTTTTGAATCATCTTTCTTACCAATCAAATTCTAAATGCAGATATCCCAAATTAGCAATGGTTATTCAAATTTTAATTGTGAATCGTCGAAATCCAATTAAAGAGCAATTTAATATCAAATCTGCTTGCCATATACATGAACCTGTGTCTAATGTGTGGATGATCTCAAGTCAAGAGTTATGATGAAATTAGTTACATAAATTAAGGTACAGACTAAAACTATTTTGGGTAACACTTTAAGAATACCGTTCTGTCATTAATGAATACACAAGAACAAATGAGTGACACAATATTAACATTCTATTAACTAACAAGAAACTGATTAACAAATTAGCAATAGCGCTCAGTTGAATGTGATAGTTCACTATTAGCGAATCAGTAACTACTATTTATTTCATACCTCTTAGAACTACTATATACAGGTTCATTATTAATGTGAATAATGCATTATGAATAATTAATTCTAAAGTGAAAATAGTGGTAGTAAAGTACAAAGACCTCACCCCATATCCCTACATCATTCTGCTGCTGAGATATGACAGACGCCTCATGGCACCTGATGTTGCCCTCAATTAGTGTTGTCATATACCAAAATTATGACTTCGATAAGATACCAGACTAAAATACCTCAATGCCGATACTGAATCGATATCATGGGGGAAAAAACCGAAAACAGTAAAAAGTAATTGAAAAATATGACAGAATTTATAATTCAATGTTTTATAAATTCATTAAAAAAAAAAAAAAACACCTCACTTGACCTGCATGTTCCTGTTTCTTTTTTGAATGCTACTATTGTTAAATAGACCTGTAGCTGAAAAAAAAAAGTAAAAATTAACTGATTCTTAATAAATAGATACAATTTATTCAGTCAAGAATTGGGTGATTGTCTAATTTTCTTTTGTTGTTGGATTAACATTAATCACACAGAATATTAGGCTGCTGATCCGGCCCGACCTGCACGTACCCAATACATTGAAACGCATACGATTTTTTTTTACAAACGTTTTACATTTCCTAAAGACATACCCGACTGTGTTTACGTGAATACTCTCCAGGACGTTTATTTTTACATAGAATTTGACTATTCAAACCTAATAATCCGCGAAAGAGGACTGAACTCATGATCGCATGCTGTGTGAAAGGCGTGTGTGTGTGCTTCAGGTCTGAGCTCGGCAGCGCGAGCACGTCCCACGCTTTATTTTCTCATGCATGCAAGTTTCTTTGTCAAGCGCTAGGCTGAGGGCGCCAGACACTAGAGGGCGCCGGCGCTGCACCATGACGAGTACGAGCGTCTCAAACTTTGCGTTCAACAATACATTTATGCAACCAAATAATCCATAAAGCCATCATGGAATTAACCAGACTGTCAGGTTTGTGTGCAGGTAGCTGAAGACGAGGACACGGTAGCTATAGTTTAGGAGATTTATTTTACAAACTTAAACTTCCATAAACATACAAGAACAAAAGAACAATCTCCAGGACTTCAGGGATAACACAACCATAAATTGACGACGACCAACAAACACTAAGGGAAAACACAAGGCTTAAAAGAACTGGGACTAATGGGATAATTAACAGAACACACGTGAAGAAACTGAACACAAACGAGGAGCGGGAAAAACTAACAGGACTAAACCAAAATCACAAAGACAGGGGGAAACCAGATCACAAAATTGAACTTAAACACATTGAAACATGACAGTACCTCCCCCCTCCCCGAAGGCGCGTCCTCGCGCCGTATAACATCTAAAGGGGTGGGAGGGTGGGCGCCCTGGAGGCTGACGAGGGCGCGGTTGCACAGGAGCGGGAACCCTCCAGGGCGGAGCTGGTAGCTCGGGGAACTGGGGTGGAACAGGCTGTGGACGTGGCCATGGCGGAGCAGGCTGTGGGCGTGGCCAGGGCGGAGCAGGCTGTGGGCGTGGCCAGGGCGGAGCAGGCTGTGGGCGTGGCCAGGGCGGAGCTGTCGGACCCTCGGGCGTCCAGGGCGGAGCTGTCGGACCCTCGGGCGTCCAGGGCGGAGCTGTCAGACCCTCGGGCGTCCAGGGCGGAGCTGTCGGACCCTCGGGCGTCCAGGGCGGTGAGGACCCTTCGGGTGGCCATGGCGGTGAGGACCCTTCGGGTGGGCGCCCCCCCAAAATTTTAATGGGGAAATTGACAGGAAAGGGGGGATCCGGCAGCAAAGAGGGTCTTGGGCTGGGCAGGACCAGCGGCAAAGGAAACTCTGGGCTGGACAGGACTGGCGCAGGATCAGTGGGCTATGGCGCAGGATCAACGGGCTCTGGCGCAGGATCAACGGGCTCTGGCGCAGGATCAACGGCTACTAGAACAGTAGCAGCCACAAAGCTTGACACAAACACAGAAACAAACATTGGCTCGGGAACAGACACCGGCTCAGGAACGGGAACAGACACCGGCTCAGGCTCAGTAGCCACTAGAACAGTAGCGGCCACAAGGACAGACACAAAAACAGAAATAAACATTGGCTCAGGAACATCAGACACTGGCTCCGGCTCAGGAACAGCAGACACTGGCTCCGGCTCAGGAACAGCAGACACTGGCTCCGGCTCAGGAACAGCAGACACTGGCTCTTGCTCAAAGACTGGCTCTGGCTCTTGCTCGAAGACTGGCTCTGGCTCTTGCTCGAAGACTGGCTCTGGCTCTTGCTCGAAGACTGGCTCTGGCTCTTGCTCGAAGACTGGCTCTGGCTCTTGCTCGAAGACTGGCTCTGGCTCTTGCTCGAAGACTGGCTCTGGCTCTTGCTCGAAGACTGGCTCTGGCTCTTGCTCGAAGACTGGCTCTGGCTCTTGCTCGAAGACTGGCTCTGGCTCTTGCTCGAAGACTGGCTCTGGCTCTTGCTCGAAGACTGGCTCCGGCTCTGGCGGGCAGGCGATGGGCTCAGGCGCTGGCGGGCTTGGAACTGATTGGAGTGGGAGATCTTCTACGAGGTAGTTGGATCCACACACCCATAGCGTGTGATCAACGAACTCCAGAAATGACAGATTGAGATCTTTTACCAGAATCAGCTGGGCAAGCGGGTCCTTTAATCCACCCCAGAAACTTTGCGTCAACTCTTCTTCCATCGTCATGTCACTGTAGAGATCCATATACAGCCCCGCATAATCTTCGATTGAGCGTTCACCTTGAAAGAGGATAGGTGTGTGGATTGGTTTCACCTTTTTCCTCTGGAGATATCTCCTCTGGCTCATTTTCGGTTTTCTTTCTTATTTTTTGTACGGTTGGTCGTTCTGTCAGGTTTGTGTGCAGGTAGCTGAAGACGAGGACACGGTAGCTATAGTTTAGGAGATTTATTTTACAAACTTAAACTTCCATAAACATACAAGAACAAAAGAACAAACTCCAGGACTTCAGGGATAACACAACCATAAATTGACGATGACCAACAAACACTAAGGGAAAACACAAGGCTTAAAAGAACTGGGACTAATGGGATAATTAACAGAACACAGGTGAAGAAACTGAACACAAACGAGGAGCGGGAAAAACTAACAGGACTAAACCAAAATCACAAAGACAGGGGGAAACCAGATCACAAAATGGAACTTAAACACATTGAAACATGACACAGACGTGGTATTGATATAAGAAACAATATCAACTCAAAATTGATCAAAAATCGTCAAAATTCGCGAATCACAACAAACGTATCAGTGAGAACACTCATTTAAACAGCACACACGTTATACAGTGTAATGTGTTACACACACCCAAACTTACAAACACAACACTGACAGGTAGAGCGGCTGCGGACAAATTTTTTTTTTTTTTTTGGCTGCTGACGAATTCTTTCTACGTGCACACACAATATAAAGTCACACTCAATTTAAATGAACAAACATTTGCGTTACATTTAAAAAATGTTTTACAATTGCACTTCCCGTGCCCCTGCGTCCCACCAGTCCCACCTACCATGTACATAAGCACCCATTGGGAATACAGAGCGGCGTTGTCGGTCTATATAAAGCATATCAACCCATAAAGTGCAGCTCAACCAGGAGAGCTAAGTCACGTGAGAGTAGTCTGCGCACAATCAGATCTGGGCAGAACATACACCCTACTCATACTGACAGAAGTCTAGTCTGCAAGGCGGGATCTTCCAGGTTATAAAACCTAACAAATGTGGACGGGGAGGCCCAGCCCGCCGCCTCACAAATGTCATGAATGGATAATTTTTGGCTTCATATCTCGAGAAAAGATGACTTTACCCTTAGCGTAAGCAACTTACGCAATACTCGTTCCCTCTTCTAGAGAGAACCGAGGTTACATTATGTAACCGAGTACGTTTGCCGTTAAAAATAAATAAAGAACCAATGTAGGAGAAAAGTTATCATGCGCAAAAGGTGGGAAACACTGTATATTTTGTGCAGTGTACACATGGCAAAAAATCATTTCTGATTTGAAGCTTGTGACAAATTAACCCGATTACTTTATTTAGTGTTCATGTAAACACTAGTTCAGATTCATCAATCGAAATGAATTTAGTCCGAATGAAACAAAAGGTGTGCATTTAAACATTGCCATGTCATAAGATTTTCAAGATTTTAATGCTGAAATTTCAATTGAACACCAAATCGGTCGCAAATTGGATTCCTCCAAGATAATTGAAGAGTTTGCAGCAGCCAAAGCAAGAAAGGTCCTCTTTTAAATGGTGAGGCAAACGTATTAATTAATTACATATGTCTTAAGTCAACAGTAGGAGTCAATATGTGATAAATTGCCTTTTCTTCTTGACAATTTGAAAGCATCTTTTGCAGCGATTTTTGCGTGAGCATATCAGTGAACACCCCAGACCACTCGGTGAGTTTCACGTCTTTGTAAACTAAAGTTTAATGCATTTATATGAATGATTGTTCCAGTGCCCCTATGAAACCATTGTATAGGTGGGGGGGTGCTAACACAAAAACCTAAAATTCTCGGGACAGCAGCATGTGTCCAAATTTTAATCTTAACCATTCGATTTCATCAGAAACAATCTTAAAACAGGGCTTTACTTGTAAAATGCAGAACTTACCCTTTAAATGCCAGATCAGTGGTAAATAAGAATGCTATTATTAATGACTTCTTCTCTTCGCGGGAACTTGATTTTCTATTCATTACTGAAAGTTGGCTTACTAATGGGGACTTAAGTCCGTTTTCTGATCTTTTACCTCAAAATTGTTTGTTTTTTAATTCTCCTCGTAAAACGGGCCGCGGTGGAGGACTGGTCTCTATTTTTAAAGAAAAAATTTCTTGCAGCCAAATTATGTTTTATGACTTTCGGAGTTTTGAGCTGCAGCTGTTTACATTTGATCTGAATGGTCCACTCCTGGTTGCTCTGATATACCGTCCTCCTAAGCACAATACAAATTTTTTAAATGAGTTTGCAGACTTCTTGGGGGAATTTCTACCCAAATATGAGAAAATGTTAATTCTTGGTGATTTTAACATTCATGTGTGTTGCAAAACGGACCCGTTATCTAAAGAATTTTCTATTTTGATAAATGGATTTGATCTCGAACAATATGTGAATTTCCCGACTCATCAGCTGGGACATACTCTTAACCTTGTGCTTTCATATGGCATTTCTCTTTTTGAGCTTGAGGTAACTGAAAATGGGTTTTCTGACCCATAAATCTGTTATGTTCTCTGTTCCCTGGGTACCAAATTATGCTAAAGCCACTAAATGTGTCCGTAAATCTAGAAAAATTACTTCATCTACTAGTAAATCCTTTTCATTAGCTTTCTGTGATGCTATTCAATCAGTGGATCTAAGTCAGTTTGTTTTGAGTCCAGAGGAGCTCCTATTTAGACTCAACTCCACTGTTTTGAATGTCTTGGATTCAGTTGCTCCTGTAAAGACTTTAAAACTCAAACCTAGATCTGAGCCCTGGATTGATGATAACGTACGCTCTTCGAGGCAGATCTGTAGACGAGCGGAGCAGAAGTGGAAAAAGGACCGGCTTCAGATTTCATATGAATTATTAAGAGAATTACTATCCAATTTCCAGAAGGCAGTGAAAGTGGCCCAAAACTCTTTTTACAGTTTTTAACAATGTTGTTAACCCAACGGTCTCTGAGTATCCTGCTGTGTCAAAAACAATATGTGAGGATTTTCTGAGATTTTTTGTTAATAAGATTAATGCTATCAGATTGGGGATATCTCGCCCTGCTTATGATCCGTCCATTCCCTCTGTTTGCTTTGCAGAGTTCAGTCAATTTGAACCTATTTCTTTTTTACATCTCCAAGAATTAGTATGCCAGCTTAAGCCGTCAGGCTCTTCCATTGATGTCATGCCTCCATATTTCTTGAAACAAGTTTTTTATGTAGTGGGTCCATACCTTGTGACTATGATTAACCGATGTTTTGAAACTAGTTCTGTACCTGATGTGTTAAAACATGCCACAGTACATCCTTTGCTTAAGAGACCGAATCTAGACCCTACTGTTTTAGATAATTATAGGCCAATTTCTAACTTGTCTTTCATTTCAAAGATCCTTGAGAAAATAGTTCTTCAACAATTGCAGAGTTTTCTAGATTAAAATAAGATATTTGAGGTCTTTCAATCAGGTTTTAGAAAATACCATTCTACAGAGACTGCACTCTTGAAGGTCTTAAATGATATTCTACTTACTGGTGACTCTGGGGACTATGCTGTGCTTGTTCTCCTAGATTTGAGTGCTGCAAAGCACTTGTTCCTATAACTTTCGATTATGATATATTTTAGGCCCACTGCTCGTTGGTCTCAATATCACTCACTAGTATGGTTCCCCGGGTGCGCACCCTTGGGGCCATGTGTGGGCACTTCAGCACACACGGCGTTTTACATTGGGTTCCCGTAGCGTAAGCTAGCTTACGCAACATGAGAGTACTCTCATAAGAGAACGACACTCGGTTACTAACGTAACCTCGGTTCTCTCTAGATGAGGGAACGAGTGTTGCGTAACACTGCCGTGCTTGTGCTACGTTCTGGTTTCGCTTCAGTGTGAAAAACCAAAGAACATCCTATCTGGACTCGGCTTACATAGAAATAAGCCACGCCCATTCTGGCGGGACGTGACTCGCGAGTCCATCGATAGGCTGCAGCAGTTGCCGCAGAGCAACCAAAAGGCGCGCAAGCTGCATTGCCTAGGTTTGCTCTGTGCAGCAATGCCTTTTAAATTAATGCAAAATTAAGGATAATTTTTGGCTTCAGTATTCTCGAGAAAAGAGGTTTTCCCGTAAGCTATCTTACGCAACACTTGTTCCCTCATCTAGAGAGAACCGAGGTTACGTTAGTAACCGAGTGTCGTTCTTCCATCTCAAAACAAACTAACAAATCTCAAATGTTCTCAATGGAGGCAGGCAGCAGAGCGAAAGGCAGAACGGGAGCAAGTGCGGTCTTCTTGATCGCTTGATTCACTCGATGAGTCAGCTTCATCAAACCTGGTGGCAGAGCCATCTACCGCTCTGGCAGTGATTATGTGGGTTTGGAATGATTTGTAACATTTTTATAGTTGTAACAAGTAACAATGCAGCACATAAAAAATGTATCGGAGTAAAAGTATTAAACTCATAGAAAATATCTACTGAAGTAAAAGTGGAAGTAGGAGAAAAAAATAATACTCTAGTAGAGTACAGATACAGCCTTTTAGTACTTAAGTACAGTAGTGAAGTAGTTCTACTTCGTTACTATACATCTCTGCCCAACCCCCAGAGGTCTCAGAACAGGTTTACTAACTCAACACCCTGTTGTGAACCTCCAGAAAAGAAACAGTGACACTATTTGAAAATCATCTGCAAGACTTTTAAGAAATCTTTCTCTATTAAAGGTGTTATTAAAAGCAACACCCAAACAAAGGCATTATTTTACAGGCGGCCACAGACGAGTTCATTTGAACTCTGTGTGAAGTAGCGCTAAATGTCCTCCACAGTAATATCCAGTTCACACATCAGCAATACCAGAAACAGAAGAGAAGAAAAAATGAAATCAAATTTGTTTTGCGAATAAGAAGGTTGGTGTCAGGAAAAAGAGACAGTTGATAAATCAACAGGGTGTTTTTTTTAAGTGTTGCAATCCCTTTTATAACCAGTTTGATAACCTCTAAATAATCTGGGGTAAGGAGCACGCAGAGAGAATGTTTAGAGTCCCCCAATCAGGCCCGGCTGCAGGATGAAATGACTGAGTGGCAGTGTTGGGGAGTAATGGCCATTGCACACTGAGTCCGAAATTTTCGTATGCGTTTTTTCGTATTCGTGATTCGGTGGCTCTGAATTGTCAAAACACCATTCAAACACCATTCAAACTGCTTGCTACGGATGCGAAAAACGCATAAAATCGAACCCGATCCGATTTTTTTTTTAACGTGCGAAAATTTCGGATGCGAATTTCGGACTCAGTGTGCAATGGCCTTTACTGTGTTGGGGAGTAGTTCCTGGTTCTGTTGCCAGTAATGACTCACGTGTGCCACTGGTGCATGCGCAAATAATGTTTGCAAATAATAGTGTTTTTATTTTTTCCTTGTACATGTTAGTTAAAAATAAAACAAAATATTCTGTAATACCATACTGTAGCCACTAGATGTCTGTATAGCCCTTTACATAAATATATATTCAGGGCTGTGTGTTCCCAAGTTGTGGAAATGAGACATGATTGCTTAGTTTTAATAGATTTTAAAACTAACCAATATGCTAAACATTAAAATGAAAGTTTAAACAGCGTAATAAAAAGATAAGCCAGCGTCATTTATTATGTATATATTAACCCTTTCACACTTAAGTTTAAAATATTCTAACTGAATCCCCAGAGTGAGTTTCAAGGCGACCGTTATTTTAGAACGTTCTCTTTTAATGTTTCCATGGCGACGCGTCATATTTGTCACGTGACACACCGCAGCCACAATAACACTATGACAGATGTATCGTTTTTATTTTGTTTTTCCTTTTTTATTCAAAATATTCACAAACTTGCTTACCATGTCAACAACTATCTGATATTCCGATTCTCAAAAATGTGTAACTGTGTTTGGTCGTTTAGAAATCTGAGATGGGCGCTACCATGTTTCTTTGCGCTGCAATTTAGTCCTGTCAGTCATCAGTTTCTCCCGAAATACATGTAAGAAAGTGTCCGGTGAACTGTGAGAAGAATAGAGTAAACTTTACATAGTTACTTACATAGTTACATACATCTATACTTATATAGGTTTGTCTGAGGACTAAGGACCTATACGTCAGAATGCTGGTCATCGATTTTAGCTCTGCATTTAATACTATCATCCCCCAGCAGCTAGTAAGGAATCTCTCACTGTTGGGCCTCTGCACCCCAATCTGCAATTGGATTCTGGACTTCCTGACAGAGAGAGTTACAGTCAGTGCGTATCGGCAGCACAACTTCGGGTGCCATCATGCTGAGCTCAGGTGCCCCCCAAGGCTGTGTGCTCAGCCCACTTCTGTTCATGTTGCTCACCCACGACTGCACTGCCAAGTCTGAATCCAACCTTATTATCAAGTTTGCGGATGATACAACTTTAGTGGGCCTCATCAGCAGTAACAACGAAACAGGATACAGAGAGGAGGTGGAACAACTGTTAAGCTGGTGCCACAACAACAACTTATCTCTTAATGTAGATAAAACAAAGGAGATGGTTATTGACTTCCGCAGAAGGCAAGCTGACCACCCCCACCTGCTCATCAGTGGCTCTGAGGTGGAGAGAGTCAGAAGCACTAAGTTCCTTGGTGTGTACATCTCTGACGACCTCACCTGGTCCATCAACACCAGCTGTAATAAAGAAGGCACAACAACGCCTGTACTTCCTGCGGAGACTGAAGAGAGCCAGGCTCCCGCCATCCCTTCTCACCACCTTCTACAGAGGAACTGTAGAGAGCATCCTGACCAGCTGTATCACTGTGTGGTTTGGGAATTGTAAAGCACTTGAACGCAAGTCCTTGCAGCGCATGGTGAGGACAGCTGAAAAGATCATAGGGGTCTCCCTTCCACCCATCCAAGACATCTTTCAGACACGTTGTGTGTGCAGTGCCTCTGCTATTGTAAAGGACCCCTTCCACCCCTCATACAGTGTGTTTGTCCCTCTACCATCAGGCAGGAGGTTATGTAGCATCAGGACACGCACTGCAAGGTTCTGTAACAGCTTTTTCCCCCAAGCTGTCAGAGCCCTGAATACCTTGGTGCCACTCAACCTTTCATCCCCATAATTCGTCAGTCCCCCAATGACAAAGGACTTAAAGACTGTGTATTGTCACTTAAATAAACAATGGGCATTACAATGCTCAATTGTGCACTGACAATTTATGGGACTACTTAATATCTATTGCACTTTCTTTTGCATTATTTACAGTTACTGTGTATTGTTTACTGTTGTTTTGTATTGTATTGTTTGTACTATATGTGAATGGTTGAGGGCTGTGTTGCACTGTCTATTGTAGGATGTTGTGATCTGTTGTTATTTATTTTTGTATTGGCTATGCACCTCAGACTGTATGGAACTAAATTTCGTTCAGCTGTATACGTGTATACGGAGAAATGACAATAAAGCTTGACTTGATTTGATATGAATAACACAAATGATTGTTATTGCCGCTTCCACAGACATCAGCTTGTATTTTACAAACTCCAAATGTATTGTTTTACTAGTGCTTATGTGTATTTAAATGTCTGAAACCTAAAATAACATTATGAGGTTGAAACCACTGCATAGTTGTGATATATGACAGCGCTGAGCTCATCCGTCTCTGGCTCAGCGCCAGCCAACGCACGAAAACACAGTTTGAATCTGGCAGTGATGTCACGTCACTGAACATTCTAAATCCTATATGTGGGACCGTACCACTCAAAAGGTTAAACATTTCATTTGTAACCATGAATACAAAAATGAAACTGAGAGGGCACAAATCAGAGCTGATCCCCCTTTTGCCCCCTCGTGGCGCCGGGCCTGCCCCCAATCAACACATTTAAGGACTGCCCACTGAATGCCTATAAAATACACTGTATAGCTCTCTGAATTGGACTTGATGACTGCAGCGAACCAACAGCACATTCTCAATAAAGAATCCTGCTGAAGATACACCAACTATCTTGGTCTACGTTTCTGAGTTTTACTCCCATCAGACTCTTCTCACAAGTATGTCTACATTCCTCACAATCGATCCTGCCCTGCTGCGGGACTTGAAACGAGAGGTGCAGAAGCTCGACTTTTAACCCTCTGGGGTCGGCGGTATCGCCGGCGATGCCAGCTCACTTTTTTCCTTATCAGTGCAAAAGAGACTCAAATTACTCTGTTGATTTTGATCTTACATATAAGTGCTGTACATCATTAGATCCTGTTAAGTGTTTTTTTTTTTTTTTTATGGGTACTCACAATAAAAACAAAGTGTTGTGCTTTTCATCAAATAAAGAAAAATAAGCATGATGCGCGTTTTGCCTTCTCTCTGTCAGTGAGGTTTATTCTGAAACGCGTCCGAAAAATGAACTGTAACTCTGTCAATACTTGTCACAGAGATACGAGAGATTTCTCTTTATGAAGCTGAAATTCTCTTCTTTTAAATGAAGTAATTTATATAAAAAAACTAATATTCTCAGTTTATGTAATCTGTTTGAAAAGAGAGAGATTTCAGTATTTTTCTTTCCAGCTCGTTATACCTCATTACGCGTTAATGTGCCACGCCCACGGAGAGCGCGCGGTATTCAAATGCAAATGATCTAAGGCAAGCCATGCAAACATGCCAACGCCCACCAGCTGGATTATAAAATCATGTTTAGTAAGTTTCTTACTACCGCTGTGAACACAGCATATCCCTACCCTGTGAGGAATAATACTATCTAATAACCCTGGAAAATGTACCAGAAGTGCTGGTAGTTTCATTTCGAGGAGCAACGGATCCAGCTGATGTAGTAAGTCATTTATTCTTAAGTGCTTTGTTCTAATCGCGATATTGAATAGTGTCTATAAACCGCAAAAAGACTGTTTAAATATGAATTTGTTTAAATATGTCTGTGTGTAGGCTAAATGATGAATGAAGAACGGCACAGGCGCGCGCGCTTTGTTTACTACAGTTATACAGCGCGTGTCTGTGCCGTTCATTCACTCTCGCATCTACATTAGTAAACATGTTATTAAATTTACATGAACACATCCAAACTATATTGCTATAGCCTACTAAGATGAGTAAAAATAGACTGAAATATGTTGAAATAAAATGTCTGTATAAGCAACAAACTGCAAATTAACATGTATATGCTAATATATCATACACAATATGTTACAGACTAAATATGAATGTTTAGACAAGATTTTGTGATTAGTTTTGGATAGATTATAAAGTTTTGACTGTAAAAAAAGACTACTGTCACATTAAATAGGTAAGCTTTTGTTCACCAATTTCTGCTCATGTTAAATATACTATAGAATGATGTTTTGTCAAAAATAAAGTAGGTATATTGAATTATCAACTAAGATGTTATTATAGTGTTTGTTCCAATATTCAAACTAATGAATCCTTACCTTTTTTAATACGTATGATAAAATGTATACTTTTTACAAAGAAAGAATACACTTGAAATATTGTTAAAATTGTAATTGTTGTTACAATTGTAACCTATTTGTAATTGGTTACAATTTCTAATTGTAAAATATGTATAGATAATTTATTTTGTCCTTGCATTCTTTGGGACCCTGTGACACATCTGTGTGAGGCTAATTAATATGCAGCTCATTATGTATGTGGCACATTATCCGGCCTTTGTCTTCTCAGGTGTGAACACGCCTCCACGCATATTGCCTTTCCAAACAAAAGGTGTCTTATAAAATTTAAATCAATGTATTGTTTTGTGTAAATGATTAGGCAGGATGATTTTCAGATCATTTTGAAGCAAAAACTCTAGGCAACAATGCCCATTAGTCAAAAGTCTTGTGGACACATATTTAGTATGTGTTTTGTGGCCTTATTTCAGACACTTTAAGTTTTAGTTTTTTCAATAACCATGCATAAACAATATTCTCTCAAAAATACAAACATGTACATACATGTTGCTCACATATTACAGTAGCCCCGTTTGTGCTATATAGAGTGAATTTACACCTTTGCCATTAACATGTTTATAAATAACTGAAAAAGCACAAATGTCAGAGCATGTCAGAACACCTCCAGGACCCAGAAAACCCCTCAGACCCCAGAGGGTTAAAGATTGTTTCTGTCTTCCCATTGTCTCTCTCTTGCGCATGTGGCCACATTCCTTTGACAGCAATAAAAGCAACTTATCTGATCGTATCCATGGTAACCCAAAGGCCCCTCTTGCGCCCACTAGGGGGATGGGGCCACAGGTCCCAGAGTAAGCTTTAACGATTATCTGTTAACCATAACAAATAATTGTGTCTGATTGGTCTCAGTTGCTACACCTAATAAGCTGTGGAGAAAAAGACACAAGCAGGGAAGAGAAGGGTGAGATGCTTTACTACATAATACAATACTTGTACTTTTACTTTGTCCCGGACCTACTGGGCTCCTCCTCCTTTTTGCTTTTTTCCTGTTTATTGCGTCTCCCCTACAGCTGGGTGAAGCACAGGTGTGGCATGGTGCGTGTGTGATTTGTTTCCTGGATCTTGGGCTTTAAAAAGATCTTTCCAGACCTGGACGAGACGGTCGCCGCTTCTCCTTCTCTCCCGCACCTTTTCGGTGTTTTTGTTTATTTATACACGACACCTCATCTCTCTTGTTGCATACACTTTTATTTTACAAACTAAAATTTATACTGACTTTATTTAACCTACGTTGCTAATTCTTTATCTTTAATAAACATATTTCTTTATATGGAAATTCTGCGTGGTCTTCCCTCTCTGGTTACATAGCCTAAAATGGGCAGGATGTAACAGATTGGGGGCTCGTCCGAGATCTGAAACAACATCGGTAAATATGCATTTTTTTTCTTTTATGCTTATCACTAGGTTTTTGAATAGCGTAGGTGTTAAAAGCTTTAAATGTATTAGGTCCGTTTTGTTTAGTTGCGTTGTGGAAAGCGCTGTATACGGATCCTGCGAATATCCGATCCAGTTCATTGAACTTAACGCATGGGTTTGAATCATTGGGAAGACGCATGTGGATTAGTTTACAAATTAATTGGGTTCGGAAATTTTGTTAGTTTAGTTATGATTAGTTTAAAAATTAATTGGGTTCAGAAATTTTGTTAGTTTCGTTGTTGGTGCGTGAGAGGAGGAAAAAATTGTTAATTTGTGCCTTGGCTGTGTTTGAGGTGAGCCAGGTGGAAGAATCTGCGGTGGGCCATTGTTTGGTAAGTGTGGGCCTGCACTGCGTTTACAAGATTGAGTTTATTGATAAAGTTTTGCATAATATAATTATCAGAGCTTTGCGAGTGCCCGTCAAGCGTTTATGGCTTGTTTGTTATTTTGTTTTGTTATTTTAGTTTATTTTTTTTGTGCTATTCTGGGCAGAGGGCACCGTTGTGGAGGCCTGCTTTAACGGCATTTTGTCAGGGGAGTTAAGGCTGATATTGTGTAATAAAAATCTCTGTCCTTGGGGTATGCATGAAGGGGATCGTTGTTTTTTACAGGCCAGCTCCGTTTGTCTTGTCTTGATGCGCAGTGTTGTGTCCACACTTGCATTGAAAAAAGGTGAGCTCGTTTTTCTTTTGTTATATGTTGTGGAAATAGTTCTCTTTCATCATCTCGTGTTCGAGATCCACCTATGGGAAGGGCATCCATACCTGACCTCTGCAGAAGCATCCAATTGCACCAAGTCTGGCTAGACAGACAGAAGCGCGCAGCCAATGCCCGGTAAGGTCCCGCCCCCTTACCTCGGGCATATGACGCCTGCAAGCGCTGCTATTCCCCAGTTGACATTCGCTTCTCGCGATCTCTGTATGTTCACAGTTTGGCTGGAATTACACTGCTCACTTGCGTGTCTTCAGGAGGACATATCGCCTGATCAGCCTCCGCCAGACGTGACTTTTGTTTTTCAGCCTATCAGCTGTGTTCTGCATCTGGAGCCGCCTGCGCTCTCGCCGTTCTCACCAACTCCTCCTTCCACGGCTGCCCGCCACGGATTTTTCCAAGTTCTTCGGCGTTATGTCGCTACCTCACTTATTTGGGCTGACCAGCCCAATCCTGCATTCCCCAAAGAGGACATCTTCGCGGGCAACCTCACGCTCGTCGACGAACCGGCTGGTTCTGGCGACGAGGATGACGCGGCCCTTCTTGGGGTCTCAGAGGACGAGGAGGCCATCCCGCCCTCTGGCGTTCCACAGGCCGTCGCCCACACGGCCTTGCCTCAATCCATCCTCCTGGAGGTGTGTGAGCAAGCAGCCGCTCACCTCAACTTTGAGTGGCCGGCTCCACAGAGCGCCACTGACCAGAAGAGGGACATATATGACGGAAAAGTTCTGGGACCCCCTCCCGGTCCGAGGAAGCAACTCTTCCCCGTCCTTCCAGCGTGCGCTAAGCACATGAGGCACAACTGGAGCGACCCGCTCAACTTCAAACACGGTCTCACGGGCCTTGAGGTGAAGGATATGGCGGCTCTTGGCATGGGCGACCCCCCCGCTATCGAGCCTTCCATCGCCAGGCACCTTAACCCCGCACAGAGCGGGCTGCTCGCTCCCCCTAAACCGGTCTTGCCCAACAAGATGGACCGTTTTTCTGCCTCAGTTCACCAGGCCGCATACAAGTCATCGGCCTTGGCTGTCAGGGACTTGAACGTCTCCTCCCTCCTTTCCGCTTACCAGGCGGAGATTTTGGACGAGTTAGGGCAATGGAGGGAGATCCTGACGGTGAACGACCTCGTCCTCCGTAACGCTCGGCAGGCCGTCCAAGCCTGCGGGCGCTCTATGGCGCTCTCTGTGGTGGGAGAGCGCGCGCTCTGGCTTAACCTGTCGGGCCTTCCTAACCGCGAGAAGAGGCGCATCGTGGGTGCGTCGGTGGAGCCCGGCTGGGCTCTCTTCGGCCCCGCCGTCGCGTTGATGCAACAGCGGTGTGACGACAAGGAGGAGGAGGACGAGGCCTTCAAGTTATGCCTTCCTAGGAAGGGGGCACCACGCCAGGTGCCCCCTGCGCGTTTGCCTAACCCACCGGATGACATTTCCATCAGGGCAAGGAAAGGCCCCGCAACAAACTCCCCGCCCCACGGCAGAATAACCCACCGCCTGCTAAGCACTGGGGAAAATCGACTCCCGCTGCGGCTGCGGCTGGAAGACCATCTAACACTACCCCCACCGACTCGAAACGCAAGCGGCCTGCCTGATGTTCGGCCGATGGGGCATCGAGTCCGCGTTCATGGGCCATGAGCCCTACGGACTCTCTCCTTGCCCAAGAACCCCTGTCCAAAATACGCAGGGTTTCCCGCGGATGGGTCGGTTCCCCCTCTCTCGAGGCTGCCCAGCCCAAGTGTTTAGTGGACGTTGTGTGTTCCCCCCCCACGTTCAGGGGGGCTACTGTGAGAAAAAGTGCAGAAGCAGTGTCACCACACCGCACACACTCTTTTCCCCTCACTCAAGTATTAAAGGCTTCGGCCCCAGTGTTTCCCCAACACAAAACACACAAAAAACAAAAAAACACATCAAAACTAACGAATCATATGAATTTGTTACGGAGAGAGGATCTCTCTCCGCAGAGAGAATTCATCTTCCTGCAGAGAGAGAAAATCTCTCTGAACCCAGGCATGCCGCCCCTAGTGTGTCCACAAGGGGGCGGCTTTGCATCACAAATGAGCCAGCTGGGGTTACACAGCTCCGCTGTGACTCGGGTGGGAACACTCGCCAGTCACGAATGGGCGTGGCAAAATGTTTCGGCTCCCGAGT
This sequence comes from Gila robusta, assembly GCA_030770095.1. Classification (NCBI taxonomy): domain Eukaryota; kingdom Metazoa; phylum Chordata; class Actinopteri; order Cypriniformes; family Leuciscidae; genus Gila; species Gila robusta. The sequence goes on from JAVALU010001573.1 coordinate 966,082, forward strand.
GGGTGATGCGTACAATAATGCAGGGTTACAGACTTCAGTTTGCTATGAAACCCCCGCATTTCAACGGCGTTCTCTCTTCACACACGGAAGAGAGCGCCTCACACATTCTGAAAGAGGAAATATCGTCCCTCCTAGACAAGGGAGCGATTCAGTTGGTGCCCCCCAATCTGATAAATCAGGGATTTTATTCTCGTTATTTCCTGGTCCCAAAGAAGGGCAGCTCTCTCCGTCCAATCTTGGACCTCCGGGTGTTGAACAAACATTTGAGGAAATACAATTTCAGAATGCTAACCCATGGCTCGCTCGCCCGCGCCATAGAACAGAACGACTGGTTCACATCGGTCGATCTGAAAGATGCTTTCTTCCACATAAGCATTTACCCTCCACACAGGAAGTTTCTTCGTTTCGCCTACCAAGGCACATGTTACGAATTCACAGTTCTGCCGTTTGGACTCGCCCTAAGTCCTCGTTGCTTCTGTCTGTGTGCAGAGGCAGGTTTAGCACCCATGAGAATGTCAGGTCTGAGGATTCTGACATACATAGACGATTGGCTCATTATAGCCGATTCGAAAGAGAAAGTGTTGCAGGACACCTGCCGTGTGCTCGCGCACATCACATCTCTCGGGTTCAGAGTGAATGTGAGCAAGAGCAATTTTATACCCAGTCAGAATGTCATTTTCCTGGGCTTGGAGTTGAACTCAGTCTCCATGCGAGCGCGTCTCTCTCAAGAGCGCGTTCTCTCTCTAATGGACTGTCTGTCACAGTTCAGAGAGGGGGCGAAAGTACAATATCGCACATGCCTCAGGCTGCAGGGTCTTATGGCTTCATCCATCCAGGTTGTACCGCTGGGACTCCTGAGAATGAGAGCGTTCATGAAATGGGTTTTGTCACTACATTTCAGCCCGATACGTGATATTTACCGCTCTGTAACAGTGACGCGCGCCTGCTCTGCAGCCCTGCGCCACTGGAAGAGCGCAGACTTTTACGCACAGGGAACCCCTCTGGGAACGGTTATGATGTGGAAAGTTGTGACGACAGATGCGTCCTTGACAGGCTGGGGTGCCACCCAGGAGGGAGAACGGTGAACGGTCTGTGGCCGAGCAGACTACGTTCAGCGCACATAAATTATTTAGAGCTTATGACCATTTGGAAAGCTCTGAATCATTTTCTGCCTCGTCTGCAGGGACATCATGTGCTCGTACACTGCGACAATACCACGGCAGTGGCTTATATCAACCGTCAGGGCGGCGTGCGCTCGTCTAAACTTCACGCTCTAGCTTACAAGCTTTTGGTGTGGAGCAGACGGGTTTTTCTGTCGTTACGCGCGACGCATGTTCCGGGCATTCTGAACAGAGGCGCGGATCTTCTATTGAGGGGAAACCCAATCTACGGAGATTGGCGCCTTCACCCGCAGATAGTAGACATGTTATGGATGAGATTCGGACATGCAACCGTAGATCTATTCGCCTCGCGCGAAAACCACCATTGTCCTATGTTCTTCTCACTAAAGGACGTGGACGCGCCCCTCGGGGTAGATGCACTGGCCCATCCATGGCCCAGAGTGCTGCTGTATGCTTTTCCTCCCCTGTGCCTGATAATTCCCACACTGGCCAGGGTGAGAGAGCAGGGCCTGTCTCTCATTCTGATAGCACCCAGGTGGCCCAAAGCACCGTGGCTGGCGGAGATAATCCCTCTGTTATATGCCGAGCCATGGCGCCTCCCCCTCCGTACAGACCTATTGTCTCAAGCGAACGGGGAGATTTATCATCCACACCCGGACAGGGTAGCTCTCTGGGCCTGGCCCGTGAGAGGACGAACCTAAGCGCACTGGGGCTTTCGCCGCGTGTTATTGCTACTATACAGAATGCCAGGGCCGTTTCTACACGGTCCTTATATGGCTGTAAGTGGCAAGTGTTCGAAGGGTGGTGTGATGGGCGTGGTCTCTCATCTTATCAGTGCTCAGTTCCTGATATTTTGTGTTTCCTTCAAGACCTCATGGAAAAAGGGAGGTCTTTTTCCACAATTAAGGTCTACCTGGCTGCGATTTCGGCCTGTCATGTGGGTTTTGAGGGCTCAACAGTCGGGCAGCATCCTCTAATCCGCAGATTTATGAAGGGTGCCCGTCGCTCTTTGCCAGTCATCAGGAGAACTGTTCCTGAGTGGGACCTCTCCATGGTGCTGGAGGCTCTGTCTCAGTTTCCTTTTGAGCCTCTGGAAGTATTTCCCTGAAGTTGCTGTCTTTTAAGACAGTTTTGCTCTTGGCCTTGGCATCAGCTAAACGTGTCAGTGAGCTACATGCACTCTCGGTTCATTCCTCGTGCACTAAATTCTCTCTTAGTGGAGATAAGGTTTCCCTTAAGCCTAATCCGGCCTTCATGCCGAAATGCTTTCCTGCGTTCACTTCGGAGGTGTTGAGCTGTCCGCTTTTCACCCTCCTCCTTTTCCTCCCGGAGGATCAGAGGCTAAATGCTCTGTGTCCCGTCCGTGCTTTACAGACATATATGACCAGGACCAGTGCTTTCCGGAAGAGCGACCAGCTCTTTATTTCATGGCGCCCCCTCATAGAGGGGATCCCATATCTAAGCAACGCCTCTCACATTGGCTTGTGAATGCTATAGCCTTGGCATATGAATCAAAGGGAGTGCAGCCCCCAGGGGACATCAGAGCTCGTAATCCCCGTTCTCTGAAACATCGAGTGGAGAGATCCACCAGCTTTGCCCCGCTTGTCGCACGAGAAGCGAATATACTTACTGGGGAATAGCAGCGCTTGCAGGCGTTATATGCCCTAGGTAAGGGGGCGGAACCTTACCGGGCATTGGCTGCGCGCTTCTGTCTGTCTAGCCAGACTTGGTGCAATTGGATGCTTCTGCAGAGGTCAGCTACGGATGCCCTTCCCATAGGTGGATCTCTCCACTCAATGTTTCAGAGAACCGGGGTTACGATAGTAACCTATTGTTTCATTTGTATGGCTAGTTTGGAGGATTTTTTCGTAGCTCCATCTGTGGAGGCTTTGCATAGTTTAACAAAGGATCAGTTGCGTCAAGTTTGTGAACATTATAACTTTGACTTGGGTTTACCCAGAACAGCGAAATTGGCCCAGATAAAAGTGTCAGTTCAGGCGGAATTGGTTGTTAGGAATATTCTTCATTTACATTATGACTTCCACTTAAGTATGGTGCTTAAAGAGCACTTCAACTTCTACTCAAGTCACTTTTTTGGTAGAGCACTTGTACGTTTACTCAAGTCTGTGTCTCTAGTACTTTATACATCTCTGGGGTTGGGGGATGGGCCCAAAGCCAAAGCCAAATCCAAAATTTCACTTGCACTGCACTGCACTGCAATATACAGTGAAAGTTCAAAGTTTCAATACTGCTCAAAACCATTTTTTATTCATGATTAATATTGCATTTCATATAATGTGTACTGGTCAATAGTCTAAAATTAAGAAACCCCTAGAAAACAGTAAATAAAAAAAAATAAAAAAACACTAACATCGGAACATTGTACATTTAAGATAGGCTACTTAAAGGGATAGTTCACCCAAAAATGAAAATTCTGTCAGTATTTACTCACCCTCATGTTGTTCCAACCCCGTAAGACCTTCGTTCCTCTTCGGAACACGAATTAAGATATTTTTGATTAAATCTGAGAGCTGATCACTCCTCCATAGGCTTCTTAAGGGATTGAATCTTGCCAGCCCCGAAAAGTTACTAAAGACATCGTTAAAATAGTCCAAGTTACTACAGTGGCTCAATCCTAAGTTTATCAAACGACAAGAATACTTTTTGTGCGCAAAAAAACAAAAATAACGACTTATTTCAACTATTCATTTCCTTCTCTGTGGGCCTCTAGTCAGTTAACGTAGTGTGATTGCCTAGAGCTACGTCACACGTAGGCTCACTATTGGCCGACGCTGGTCATGTGTGTGATGCGTGTGACGTACAACACAGAAGCACTTACACTATTACACTAGTGAACTAACTCGAGGCCCACAGAGATGCCTTTATCTTACCTTTATTTTAGATGCCTTTATCTGAGAGGATGCTGCAGTACACTATCATATAGATCAGTGGTTCTCAGTCCCTCCTCTCTGCAGATTCTGTATGTCTCCTTCACCTGACACACTCAGATGAGTTCATAGAGCCGTGTTCTGATGATTAACTCATCATCTGTATCAAGTAGATTAAAACACGAGACATACAGCATATGCAGAGCAGTGGGTTCCCAGGACTGGGGTTCAGAACCACTTGTAAAAATAACTGTACATGTCTAGCATATATACTAAGATTATAAGTATTGAGTGGTAATTTTGTCTTTATAGCATGTATGCATCTAAAGAAGACGGGTCCTTGGGAAGACTTGTAAATGAGACCAGAAATCCTACTTGCAAAATGAGAACCGTTTAAGTGAGCAGAAAACCTCACCTGTGTCTCTTTGCTGTACGAGACATTCTACCAGGGGAGGAAATCACTTACAATTATGGAGCCATGGCGAGTCAAGGTACTATCAAATGCTCAGAAGATTGATCAGTAATTCATGATAATCTTTTACTCTCATTCTGATTGTGGTCTCATATTTCTCAAACCTATAAAGGGGCTATGTGTAGTTTTTAGCAGCTTCTAGCGGTGATGTTTCAGATTGCAACCAATTTTTACAAGAGCGCTCATGCGCGTGCTCGAACTCAAGAGCGAGCACTCATAGTACCGGCCACACTGAGACTTTCAACACACCGGAGAAAGCATCACAATAGGGATGAAAGCCAACTCCGGGTCTGTTTTTATACCTAAATATATACCTATACCTAAAACAAAGCGGAGGTCTCTCCATAATTCAAACGCTCTGCCGATGTTGATCCGTGTTTTCGTCCGAAGTTGATCCGATTCACGTTTGGCCTGACGAGCTTCAGCAGATAAAACTTTTTTTTGTTTTTTATATTTATATGGAGTTTGTGTTGGAGTCTGTGTTGTGCTGGAGGCAGGTCGTTTTTTGGTGTTATCAGACTCCATGTAGTTAGCTGCAGTGCCGTCGCATAGACTGTATATAAAAAGGAGAGAGGCTCGGGAGCGCGCATGTACGTCACATCCGATGGATTTCGCGGTAAATCCGATCCGGAGCCTTCACATAGGAATAGGAATACTGGCCTTCAGAGGTAATAGCAAAACCCGACAAGTGGATCGTTGTAATGTGTGATTACAACCCCTTCACACACAGGCAATAAAAAAGAAAAGCTACATATAGCACCTTTAAATCAAGCATCAGCAGAATCCACTGATAAAAAGCCAGCCAGCAGTTTGGGCCAGCAGAAATCGGTAAGTCTACTTTAAAACATCTGTATCATAATTCTATATTATTGACTCTCTCAGCATAGAGATGTGTGTGAATAGCGTGCCTGGGTGTTAACAAAAAGGAAAGGACTGATAGAAAAAGTGTAGATAGTTTTTTCTGTCCTTTACAAATATTTCTGATTTTGTTATTCACTGGTTTCTTTTCTGACATCCAGCCCCATTGTGCAGCTTCTGTTTCCTCACCTGAACTGGACAAGGTGAACAGCAATGGTCCACATAAGCAGTCAGGCAAAGCAAGAACATCAATGAATAAAATGGTAACTATCTCATACATGCAGCAACTATCTACTGATGTTTACTGCCAGCTAGTTAAAGATGCAGTAAGTGATTTCTGAGAAACACTGTTGATATTTGAAATCGACACCCAAACAAGATCTTTATCGCTGGCAAACCATAGGATGCATTTGAAGGTTTAGTTTTAGTTGATTGTAGATGCATATGAAGAGCTCTTTTCCAAAACGCGATAAACGCCATTTAAAAAAAAAATTAATTTGTCGTGTCATTCTGCTGTGTACTGAACCTATTCACTGCTCCATCAACGTTTCATGCCAAATCGCTATATTGCCTTGTTTAAAATGTACTGCAAGATGCAGTTTCTTTTCAAACCGCGATAAGCGCCGAACCTATTTTTAGCCTAAACGCGATAAATCCTCTCGACTAATCAGAATTCGGTGAGCGTTCTACGCAATCCAACACGGCGGCTTTCTGAACAGAGGTTTGTTTATGTTCATTCATTCCTCAAAATGAGTGCTAGTTTTCTAGTCGACTAGTAGTACTTCATTTAAGCCATTAGTCTAATCACATATTTATATTGATTTAATTACTTATATGGGAGATTACTTACCATAATTAGCGTTTTTAATTGCCTATTCCGCATCTCAACGCACGCATAAAGCTTGCCACAAAGAACCGGCAAAAGTAATGATTATGCATGAAACATTTGAATTGTTTATTAATAAACTAGTGTTTTCTGTCAGTGTCAGCTGCAAAGATAAAGTTGATGATGCTGACTCGCCATCTTCGCTGAACTCGCATAGGCCTAAAGAGAGAAATGCACACTTCGAATTAGCCTACATACGCAGAGAGTAGCCAATTTCTTTTCATTTTTAATTGTTTTGTTTAAAAGTAGACATTTAAAGCTTTCTATAGTTCTCAGATCTGTGAGGCAAGTATCGCTGTGTTTCGGTTCATTTATGAGACGCGCTCCAGTTCACGCGCCTGCGCCTCTGTGTCCTGATTATATTGTCTGCTATATTTGCTTCTTATTTATTAATCCAGTCAATTTGTTGATGAAACATTGATTAAAATGAAGATACAATTTATACAAAACAAAATTCACTTTAAAGAAAGGCTTTCTACAAAACAAAACTTAATAAGTGGTCAAAATCATGTCTGACCCATTCCAAATGTTTTCCGATATATTGGGCATCTTATGATCCTATCTTACTCATCTCATGCGGTTCCCTTTTCATATAGCCTACTCAACATAGATGAAATAAAAAAAAGTAACAATATTATTAAACATAAATATGAAAGGTATGTTTAAATATTTTTTTTTTACTTATATTTAAGCGTCACGCCGTTCCGCTTTGCTCACATGCTATGTAGCCTATACATGTATGTGTGTGTGCATGCGGTGGTGGGGTGCCCATCCCTACTTTTGAATATCGTTATCATTATTGAATATTTTTAATAATTCGTGTTTTTTTCATGCATATGTATTGGACAAATTGGTCCTACTTGTTACAGGTTTGACACTTTACTAAAAATGACTCTGAATGTATGAAAAAAATGAAAAAAAATAAAATTAACTTTTAATTTATCATAATCAATATTGTTGTTTGATTTAATAATCATTGTTCAACATGTTCAGACAATAAAACATTTTAACAGGATAAATTGAATATTCACAAAATGTGTGGGTCTAGGTAAAAAATGTAATTTTCCTGAAAACTATTGAAATGGATTTATAGCGTTTTGGAAAAGAACTCCTCATATCCACTTCATCCAGCACACGTGTGTAAACGCTTCAAATGATACAAAATTAAAAAAAAATGTGTCATTAGAAATGTACTTAAGTAAAGGTAAAATGTACCCACAATTAAACCTACTCTAAAACAAACAAACAAGAAAAGACTTAAATGGTATGGAGTAAATGTAGTGTGTTACTACCCACCTCTGCTAGTTAAAGGATTAGTTCACTTCAGAAATAGTGTTTCCTGATAATTTACTCTCCCCCATGTCATCCAAGATGTTCATGCATTTCTTTCTTCAGTCGAAAATAAATTAAGGTTTTGAGGAAAACATTCCAGGATTTTTCTCCATATAGTGACTTCAATGTGGTCCAACGGGTTGAAGGGTTTTTAGTATTCTAAAAAAAATAAACATTTATATACTTTTTAACCACAAATGCTCGTCTTGCACTAGCTGTGATGATCCACACATTACGTAATCAGGTTGAAAGGTCACGTGTGTTCTGGTTCAGAAATGTAGGGCGAAAAACACCATCTCATTTTCTCCTCCAACTTCAAAATCGTCCAACATCGTTGTTTTACCTTTTATTTACGTTGTCCTTGCATGTTCGACTTGTAAACTTGTTTTAATTCTGAAGTGAACTGATCCTTTAACTAGTTATAGTTTATACGAGTTTTAATGTCTGAACCAATTTAACTATTATTGTGACTATTGTCACAATTTGTACGTAAAGTTTGTATAAATGTTTGGTTGGAGTGTCAAATGTTGGTATAAAATAATTTGTATTAATGATCTTTACTTTGAAATGTGCAAAACTTGTTTTATTTTTTGTTCACCCCTAGAGTGTTTGTGTTTGTTCTTGTCTTATTTTCTTTGGGTGCAACAGTTTTCAAAATTGTCAATGTACATTTTATTCTTGTTTAAGCTAAATACCTCTTTATATATCTGAAGTAGCGGTTTCAATCAAGATTGGCAAAATTAAGACAACATCATGAAGATTGCTATGAACGTTTTAACAGAGCAGAAATTGAAAAGGAACATGTGATTGCTAAACAGCAATCATAAAAAGTTTGTTTGTTGAGTAATATGTGAATATCATCACACTATTCTGTGATCAATGCCCATTAACAGTTAATTATTTCATTATTAATTAATTTTATCAATTAACAGTTTGCTTAGTCCTTTTGCTTTTAGACCTTATATTTTTATTCAAATTATATTTCAAGCTGTCACAGTCATTCTCAGTCGACATCTGATGCACCCTCTTCATCGGCACCCTGTGCTGTGTTCACCTGTATAATGGCCTCATCAATATCATGCCCTCCTGCCCTGTCCTCCACACCATCACCACCTCCTGCCCTGTCCTCATCACCGTCACCACCTCCTGCACCACCCACGTCACCTTCAGCCTCGCCCGCACAGCCTTCATCATCCTCATCCTCGCCAGTGCAGCCTTCATCATCCTCATCCTCCCCTGCGTAGCCCTCATCATCCTCATCCTCACAGCCTTCATCATCCTCCCCTGTGCAGCCTTCATCATCCTCATCCTCACAGCCCTCATCATCCTCATCCTCGCCTGTGCAGCCTTCATCATCGTCATCCTCGCCTGTGCAGCCTTCATCATCCTCATCCTCCCCTGCGCAGCCCTCATCATCCTCATCCTCGCCTGTGCAGCCTTCATCATCCTCATCCTCGCCTGTGCAGCCCTCATCATCCTCATCCTCGCCAGTGCAGCCTTCATCATCCTCATCCTCCCCTGCGCAGCCCTTATCATCCTCATCCTCGCCTGTGCAGCCTTGATCATCCTCATCCTCGCCTGTGCAGCCCTCATCATCCTCATCCTTGCCAGTGCAGCCTTCATCATCCTCATCCTCCCCTGCGCAGCCTTCATCATCCTCATCCTCGCCTTTGCAGCCCTTATTATCCTCATCCTCGCTTGTGCAGCCTTCATCATCCTCTCCTGCGCAGCCTTCATCATCCTCATCCTCGCCTACGCAGCCCTTATTATCCTCATCCTCGCCTGTGCAGCCTTCATCATCCTCGCCTGTGCAGCCCTCATCATCCTCATCCTCGCCTGTGCAGCCCTCATCGCCTTCACCTTCTCCTGCTCCACCCTTATCTTCACCCTGTGCTGCATCCACACCTGTGGTTCACTCATCACAGGTGTCTCAGACACTCTTATTAAGGGAGCTGGGTAGATTCATTGGCTGAATTATTGGGATGGTCGGGGTGTATTGCACTGGTAGAACTAGCAATAGATTACATGAAATTATATATTATTAGGCAAGGCAAGGCAAGTTTATTTATATAGCACATTTCATACACAATGATAATTCAAAGTGCTTTACATAGAAGAAATTAAAATAATCAAAAGAAATCAGAATAATTAAAACAGTTTATAATAAAAGATAAAATACAGAAATAATCAAAAGAAATCAGAATAATTAAAACAGTTTAGAATAAAAGATAAAATACAGAAATAATCAAAACAAATCAGAATAATTAAAACATAAAATAAAATACAGTACAAACAGTCGGACGAACAGTGGTACAGTGCTCATTCATTAAATGCACAGCTAAACAGATGTGTTTTGAGTCTGGATTTGAATGTGACTACTGTAGGAGCACATCTGATCTCTTCTGGAAGCTGGTTCCAGCTACGGCTGGCATAGTAGCTAAAGGCGGACTCGCCATGCTTAGAGTGAACCCTTGGTATTTATATATATAACCCTTGGCAGCGCAGCGTTCTGTATGAGCTGCAACTGTCTTATGGTCTTTTTGGGAAGGCCAGTGAGGAGTCCATTACAATAATCCACCCTGCTGGTGATGAAAGCATGCACAAGTTTCTCTAAGTCTTGACTGGAAACAAAGCATCTAATTCTTGCAATATTTTTCAGGTGATAGTATGCTGATTTAGTTATTGCTTTGACATGACTACTGAAACTAAGGTCTGACTCTAGAGTCACACCAAGATTCCTGACTTGATTTTTAGTTGTTTGACCCCTAGACATATTAATATTTGTTTGTATTTCTCCTCTTCCAGAAACCCTCTTTAAGGCCATCAAGAAAAAGACAGGTATGTGACTTGCCATGTGATACTTTATATGCTCTGTTTTTTTTTTTTTGCTTTCCAGTATCCACAATACGATGAAATGTAATGTTACAGGAACCACAGCCATGTACACTATGCCCACATACTACCTGTTCTGTTAGATTCTGGCTAGGGATGCACCGATACCATTTTTTTCAGAATCGATTTGATCCGATACCAAAAATTCTGAGTATCGACCGATACTGATGCCGATCCGATACCAGCACAGTTTTTTTTTAAATCAAGTACAATTTATATAACTCTCTGTGTGTTGAATTGATAATCACTCTTTTGTGTTTTAAACACAATCTACTTAATAAAGACAACTTCATTATAGAGAAAAACAGATAAAAAAAATATATGATCATAATCTATGACAAAAATGCTATTATAAACTAGATTAGTGGATAATTCAGCAGTAAAATTTAGTCTAGAAAAATCGTGAGTCCACTATAATTGTATAAAATCTGAACATTTAGTGAAAAAAACAAATAAGAGACAATAAGTGTAACACTAGATCTGGTAAAACGTTACACATTGCGCTTTGTATTGTTGTAAAATACATTCATGAAAAACAAGATAACAAAAATCAAAAAGATAAATTATTTTATATATTGCTATAGGCTACTATACAATTCAGACATGTTTTAAATGTATAGCACAGCTGTTTAATGAAGCTGCAACATATGATGGATAGAACAGAACAAGAAAGACCATTAATAATCTTTCATTGCGTCACTGTATTATGATATGAAAGGCTGCAATACAGTGCGGCACAAAGCGCTTATGCGCATCCCGAGCGCAGAATGATGCGCTTGAAGAAACATGTCACAGTGCGCAGAATCCGCATTGAAAAGTTCAAAAGCACAAACGAAAGACATATTGATGCGTACCGTATTATACAGTATCTATCTATGCAATAGTTTATTGAGCCTTTTCTTTTAACAGTTTTAAATTTCAGTTACTGTGCGCGTGAAGAACAATTATAGTGCTCTGACTCTACTCTAGTGTCCTATACATCGGATTGGTGCATCCCTAATTCTGGCAGTGGTGTACTCGTGTGATCACTAAAAAATATTATAGAAAAAAAAACAAAAACATTTTGTACTATTTGAGTAAGTGTTAAATTCTCTCATTCAGTATTCAGGAAGTGCCGTATGTGAAACAGAGTACAGCGATGTCACAGACTACAGCGATTACATATACCAAAAATCAGCTCAGATGAATCAGATGGTAGTTCATCTGGATATGACATGATGCCTTGATACATCCAACATCTCCCAAAGAGGCAGGTGGTTCATCGGATCAATTTATAACATCACCAAAAAAGATGAAATGTCAAACTAAAGAGATAAACACCTTGTCTGGTGACAAGACTTTTATTCAGTCAATGCCATCACCAAAGCAGGAACGCAAGGCGTACAACAAGAAGCAGTATTGCCTTTATTGCTCTAAGCCATATTCAAAAATGGCAAGACACCTTGAATTTGTCCATCGCAATGAAGTGGGGGTTGTAAAGGCAGTAGCATTTCCAAAGCATTCTAAAGAAAGACGAGTCCAGTTAAACCTCCTTAGAAAAAGGGGCAACTTTGCCCACAACACAGATGTGGTGAAACAAGGACATGGGAAGATGATTGCCTGCTACCGTCCAAAAAATAGACAAAGAGCCAAAGAATTTATTCACTGCAATTACTGCCAAGGGCTTTATAACAAGCATAGCCTTTGGAAACATATAAAAAACTGTCCCCTGAAACCTAAAAATTATGATGCCCGGGGCAGGAAAAGAGTTCGATCTCTGTGTGCTCTAAACACACCAGTCGGCTTAGAAGTGATCAAAGGTTTAAAGAAAATACTGTCCTTTATGAACTATGATGAAGTGTTGCGTGTAGTTCATACTGACAGATGCATCATGCAGCTGGGGGAGCACATGTTCAACAGGATGGGGTCTGATGTGACCAAACATGACTACATCAGACAGAAGATGAGAGAAGTAGGCAGACTTCTTCTTGAAGCAAGGAAGATTACTCCACTGAGAACAATGGTAGACTTCATCATACCAGCAAACTTCAAACATGTCATAGCAGCTGTTAAAGTTGTATCTGGCTGCAATGAAGAGGAAAACTCCTACCGCATTCCTTCTTTAGCTCTCAAACTTGGGCATTTTTTAAACAAGATCTGTAGCATTGTTGAGAGCAATGCCATGATGTATGGAGATCATGATCGTGCTGAGTGTGCCTGAGAATTCAGGAAAATACACCAGGCAAGGTGGAATGAGTACATTTCTGCTGGTGCTTTAACTACATTGAAAGAAGCCAAGTGGAACACACCACAGATCATTCCTTTCACTCAGGATGTCAAAGTCCTGCATGCACATCTTGAAAAGAAACACAATGGGCTCCTAAATAAGCTCAGAACTTGCCCTTCTGCTGACAGCTACGCTGCTCTAGCCAAGGTCACGCTGTCCCAGGTCATCCTGTTCAACCGAAGGAGAGAAGGTGAGGTATCACGGATGCTTTTGTCAGCTTTTAAAAGCAGGGATTCTTCTGAGCTACATGAAGACATTGCCATCTGTCTGTCTGAGTTTGAGTGGAAGCTGTGTCTGCACTTCACAAGAGTTGAGATCCGTGGTAAACAAGGCAGAAAGGTTCCTGTGCTCCTCAAGCCTTCAATGGTTTCTGCCATGGAGCTGCTCATTGAAACGCGTGAGCTTTGTGGTGTTCCAGCAGAGAATCCCTTTATGTTTACCAGATGTGGAGCAATGTCTGCCTACAGCGGAGGAGAGTGCATAAAAAAAGCTGCTTGCGAATGTGGTATAAAGAACCCTGAAGCACTGTCATCAACTAGGCTCAGGAAACACATAGCAACCATGTCTAAAATTCTTAACCTTGATGAGAATGAAGCAGACCAACTGGTTGATTTCCTTGGTCAAGATATCAGAATCCACAGACAGTATTACCGGTTACCAGAGGGAACACTGCAGCTGGCAAAAATTAGTAAAGTCCTAATGGCCATGGAGAAAGGAACACTGTCTGACTAAAAAGGATAGAAACTTGATGACATTGAAATCGACCCAAATGGTATGAGTATACTTGGACTGTCTGTGTGTATCTGTGCTGTACATATTTGCAAAACAATGTATATAATCATGTCACAGATGGTAAGTATAGGCAATAAAGTGTTCATTTTTTGTCAATGAATTATTTAGAGCAACTTGAGGCCCAAGGTGATTCCATGTCAAGTGATGAGGAGGATTACAGTGACCAATCTCAGACAACAGCACCAGCAGAGACTGATCAACCTGTTCAATCTGATCATTCTGTTTCACAGGAGGATCAAGGTAAGACAAATCTCTAAACTGCACAAACAACAATAATCAAATAATCATGAATTAGCTCCATGCAGCAATATCCAGCCAAATTTAAAAAATCTACACATTACACAATGAGTCTACTCCGTCAGGATACTGTTATAAGCATGAGCCCCGTCTGATCGGTCGTGGTGGCGGTGTTGCAACAATCTACAGAGATATCCTTAATGTTACTCAGAAAACTCGTCATAGGTTTAATTCGTTTGAAGTGCTAAATGTTACGCTCTTAGATGTAAGAAAAAAATCCCTATTATCTCTAGCATTGGCTACCGTATATAGACCTCCAGGGCCTTACGCCAACTTCCTAAAAGAGTTTGCTGACTTTCTATCAGATCTTTTGGTCAACGTCGATAAAGCATTAATTGTTGGAGATTTTAACATACACGTAGATAATTTAAATGATGCGTTAGGGGCTGCGTTTACAGATTTATTAAACTCCTTCGGGGTCAAGCAAAACGTCACCGGACCAACTCATCGTCTTAATCATACACTCGATTTAATTATATCATATGGAACCGATCCAACCGATATAGATATCATTCCACAAAGTGATGATGTCACTGACCACTACTTGGTAACTTGCATATTACGCACTGCTGCAATATGTCATGCTGCGCCACGTTATCGACCAGGTAGAACAATTCGTCCATCCACCATAGATCATTTCTCAAATAGCTTATCTGATCTGTCTCAGCTGCTGCCTGAACCCAAACAAACAGATGAATTAGACGAACTAACTAGCACTATGAGCACCATTCTCTCTAGAACATTGGATATTGTTGCACCCATTAGATTAAAAAAGGTCAGAGAAAAAAGTATAGCACCATGGTACAATAATACTACGTATGTTTTAAAGAGAGAAACCTGTAATTTAGAGCGTAAATGGAAAAAAACTAATTTAGAGGTCTTTAGAATCGCGTGGAAAGACAGTATGTCACTTTATAAAAAGGCACTTAAAACGGCCAGGGCTGAGCACCTCAGCAAATTAATAGAAAACAACCGAAATAATCCAAGGTTTTTATTTAATACCGTGGCTAGACTAACAAATAAACAGACGTCGTCTGAACAAAATACCTCGTTACAGTTTAGTAGTAATGATTTCATGAACTTCTTCACCGAGAAAATTGAAAGCATCAGAATCAAAATCGTAAACGTTCGATCTTTGCTCGCGCCTTATAATTCGGCCGCAATTATCACCCCGCAAGAACAATTACAATGCTTTACAACCATAGAACAAAAAGAGTTAAATAAACTTATCACTTCATCTAAAACAACAACATGTTTATTAGATCCTATACCAACTGAACTACTGAAAGAAGTGTTACCTGTAGTGGAAGAGCCTCTTCTCAATATTATTAACTCATCTTTATCTTTAGGTCATGTTCCAAGAACGTTCAAGCTGGCAGTTATAAAACCTCTTATTAAGAAACCACAATTAGATCCAAATAACCTAGCAAATTACAGACCCATTTCGAATCTTCCATTTATGTCAAAAATATTAGTAAAAGTTGTGTCCGCTCAAGTCGGCTCTTTCTTGCAAGAAAACGACATCTATGAAAAGTTTCAGTCTGGATTCAGGCCACATCATAGCACTGAAACTGCGCTTATTAGAATCACAAATGATTTACTTTTAGCTTCGGACAAAGGCTGTATCTCAGTAATAGTTTTACTTGATCTTAGTGCTGCGTTCGATACTATAGATCACACAATACTCTTAGATCGACTACAAAATTACACTGGTGTTCAAGGACAAGCATTAAGCTGGTTCAGGTCATACTTATCTGACCGCTACCATTTCGTCTACTTAAATGGAGAAAAATCGATTATAACTTCGGCAAACTATGGAGTGCCGCAGGGATCTGTGTTAGGCCCTTTATTATTCTCAATATATATGCTGCCACTTGGTAATATTCTAAGGAAACATGGAATTAGTTTCCATTGTTATGCTGATGACACTCAAATATATATTTCATCACGGCCAGATGAATACGCTAAATTATCCAAATTGACAGATTGTGTTAAAGATATAAAAGATTGGATGACGCGTAATTTTCTTTTATTAAATCCAGACAAGACAGAGGTAATACTTATCGGTTCTAAAAACCGTCAACAAAACCTTTCACAGCACGACTTTAACATAGTAGGATGCCCTGTTACTTTATCCGCTACAGTAAAAGACCTGGGTGTTACATTAGACTGCAACCTGTCTTTTGAAAAGCATATTTCATATGTTACAAAAACTGCGTTTTTCCACCTTAGAAACATTGCTAAGCTACGTAATATGCTATCAGTCTCTGATGCAGAAAAGTTAGTTCATGCATTCATGACCTCGAGACTAGATTACTGTAATGCTTTATTAGCTGGTTGTCCTGCATCTTCAATAAACAAGCTACAGTTAGTCCAAAATGCAGCCGCTAGAGTTCTTACTAGATCAAGAAAATATGATCATATAACACCGATTTTATCATCACTTCATTGGTTACCTATAAAGTTCCGTATTAAATACAAGGTATTGCTTTTGACTTATAAAGCTCTAAATGGTTTAGCTCCAGTCTATTTAACGGATCTTCTATCGCCTTACAATCCATCGCGCTCTTTAAGATCACTAGATTCGAGGCTTCTGGTCATTCCTAGGATATCCAGATCCACCAAAGGAGGCAGAGCATTTTCACATTTAGCTCCGAAGCTCTGGAATAGCCTTCCTGATATTGTTCGTAGCTCAGACTCGCTCTCCCAGTTTAAAACTAGACTGAAGACGCATCTATTTAGCCAGGCATTCATATAAATTTTTTATCTTACAGTTACTGTAAATTCGGCCTCTAGTTCATAAACGCCAGAGGAGAACTGGCCCCCGACTGAGCCTGGGTTCTCCCAAGGTTTTTTTTTCTCCATTGGGTCATCTGATGGGGTGTTAGGACACCATTAGGTCACTGGATGGAGTTTTTCGGTTCCTTGCCACTGTTGCCTTTGGCTTGCTCAGTTGGGGATATTCAAATTAATTAACCGATCATACCATTGATCAGCTCTACCAAACTTGGATGTCTTTTTTCCAGTAATAAACAAACATTGTTAAGTTGTTTTGATTGATACTGTGAAGCAGCTTTGATACAATCTGTATTGTGAAAAGCGCTATATAAATATATTTGACTTGACTTGACTTGACATTAGGGCACAGTCTGGATTTGGTCTTTACTCACCGATTTAGTTGTAATGGGAATTTGTAATGAGAATTTACTTTTTAACTATTTCATAGGTTCTTCAAACGCTCCAAAAAAGAAATGGGAGGACAGTGAGGTAAAAGCAGTAGAGAGACACATGATGAAGTTCATCAAGACATGAGGTAAAAGCAGTAGAGAGACACATGATGAAGTTCATCAAGACATGCAAAGTTCCTGGTAGGCAAGACTGTGAAAGATGCATTCACGCAGAGCCAGAAGCTTTGAAGCAGCGAACATGGACTGGTGTGAAAAATTATGTGCGGAACAGGATCACGAATCTTAAAAGAAAGGGATATAAAATGGAATATAAAGTGAAAAGTTAGAGTATAAGAAGGCTAATGAATAAGTAGAGGATAGTAAGGTAGTAAATTTTCATTATTCAGTTACAATGAAGTTGGATAGAATGTCATGTTAAACTTTTTGATATTTCTGTCATAAGGTAAAGGTAATGAGAAATGAGGATAAAGGTGCAGAAATTAAAATTGAGAGACGCTCACGCTGTGTTTGTATACTTTACCACAACTGAAGTGGAATAAATGCATTATTTGCCAAATACACAGATGTTTCAGGGACATATTTATTCAATACATGAACTGCTCAATACAGCGTCTGTTTGTACAAGAATAAAGTTCAACATAAGCCTAAATAGCAATGAAGTGGGGTCTACATTGTATCAGTTTTATTTTGATAAACATGACACAATATAACATCGCGACTACATGAAAAAAGCTTTTACTGTTATAAAAAAACAGATTTGTGAGCATTAGTGGAACTGCAGGTGTGAGAATAAACACGTGATCGTTGTCATGCGGTGAATCCGGCCAATTGACCTATGGCTAAGCCACGCCCCCAAACACGATGAGCCAATCACTGTGCGCATAGCTATCCCATACACTCGGACATTCTCTGCTTCCTCGTCCATTGAAATGCATTGCAGTTAGTCGGTTTTCATTCGTTTTTATATGTTTTTCTAGTCATTTTAAGTTTAAAATGGTCAAACGGTGTGCATGGAGTACATGCAACTCTGACACTAGGTATCCCGAGAGGCTGGGCGACAGCATGTATTTTTTACCCTTTCCAAAACCACATCTCAACCGAGATAAGTGTCTGGATTAAGTTATGGTAGACCACAACACCAACTAAACATGGATAAATTAAACAAGGATGTCTACATCTGTTCTAAGATGAGTCAACAACGTATTTGAACGTTATCTTTTACATCTCTAACGTAACGTTAGCCTAACATTAGAAAACATTAACGTTAGCTTCTTGCTGCGTTGTACATCATGTCACTTAGCTTCATTAACGTATCTGTAAATAACCGAGATAACAAATGTTAGCAATGTTGTGCTGAATGATTCATGTAAATACTGTAGCACCAAACTAACGGAGAGGTACTCTTGGTAAAGATGGTAAAAAGGCTTGTCCTGGAAACGGATGCAACTTAGACCTGTACATATTTAATTTGATCATGAACCATTAATTACATATTAAAGCACAATACTTTAGACAACTTTCTACCAAAATATATATCTATATAATCTTTCTGTCTCCAAAAATCATCAATTGCCTCCTGTGAAATGTCTCCTGCTGTGACAGCTGCCATAGCGTTTGTCCGAGTGAGTGGAGGGGGCGTGGCTTAGCCACAGGTCAATTGTGGATCAGTTGTGTCGTCATCAGAGCTTGTGAGTTGCTCTGGAGAAGCTACGCTGGCTGAGTCTTCCTGCTCTCCAATCGCCGTATGCCATCAGAGTCCCGTGACTGTGCCGTATGCCATCAGAATTCCGTGACTGTGCCGTATGCCATCAGAGTCCCGTGAATGTGCTGTATGCCATCAGAGTGCCGTGAGAGCGATTGGAGAGCAGGAAGACTCAGCCAGCGCAGCTTCTCCAGAGCGACTCACAAGCTCTGATGACGACACAACTGATCCACGATTGGCCGGATTCACCGCATGACAATGATCACGTGTTTATTCTCACACCTGCAGTTCCACTAATGCTCACAAATCTGTTTTTTATAACAGTAAAAGCTTTATTCATGTAGTCGCGATGTTATATTGTATCATGTTCATCAAAATAAAACTAATACAATGTAGACCCCACTTCATTGCTATTTAGGCTTATGTTGAACTTTATTCTTGTACAAACAGAAGCTGTATTGAGCAGTTCATGTATTGAATGAATATGTCCCTGAAAGATCTGTGTATTTGGCAAATAATGCATTTATTCCACTTCAGCTGTGGTAAAGTATACAAACACAGCGTGAGAGTCACTACGGAAAGCAGAAAGACTCATGTTTCAGTTTTCAGCTCCTCCCGCCTGCACACGGCAACTCTCGCAACACAGCTAATGTAAAGGATGAAAAGAGGGAGTGAATGGAAAGAGGATGAAAAGGATGAGTAAATGTAAAGGAGATAGTTGAGAGATTTTGAAGAAGGGTGGATGCAGGAAGTACAGAGGATAGTTGGGCACTGAGAGTCATTCCCACCTCCAAGTTAATAGATTTTTCATTGTTATTTTTTTATTTTTTTTTATTAACTGCAATGTGCACTTTCAACACAATGTGTTCAATACTGTTAATATTAAAGAGTCATTTAATCTGAGTGTGTCACTCGAGTCCCCAAAGAGTCATTTAATCTGAGTGTGTGTGTCACTAGAGTCCCCAAAGAGTCATTTAATCGGAGTGTGTATCATTAGAGTCCCCAAAGAGTCATTTAATCGGAGTGTGTGTATCACTAGAGTGATACACACCTAATGACTTAAATGCCTAATGACTTAAATGCCTAATGACTTAAATGCCTAATGACTTAAAGCCCCAGTGAGTAGCCAAAGATGACTGGTGAGAAACTCCTTAAGATGTTTTTGTGATAATGATTAGTTTGCAGTCAATGCTAAATTAACTATAGGGATGCAGGCAGTGGTCAGTGAAGTTTTCTCTGCCATGAAGTGAAGTCTGTTTTATTTCTATAGCGCATTATACAATAATGTTGGGTCCGAGTCCACCTTTGTCGAGTCCGAGTCAAGTCCAAGTCCTTAACAATCGAGTCCGAGTCCAAGTCCGAGTCCAAAGAGGGCAGAGTCGGACTTGAGTCCGAGTCCTTAACATCCGAGTCCGAGTCGAGTCCAGCCGAGTCCACAAAGATTTAAATGATTTGAAATTGACCTTTCACAAAGACCCGCCCCTCTTAGTTACTGTTGCTACGTCCGACAAGCCGTTCCGCTCTCACTCCAAATGTTCTCACACAGTGAAAAATATATTGCGGAGCAAAGAGGACACTGAATATGCGCCAACATACAAGACAGAGCAGCCTACTTTTGGTATGAAATAAAGTCTCATCTTTTACATTTTTATAATTATTATGAAATTCAAACAATAAATCCTGTTTTGTGGTGCTTTAATGTGTAGGCCTCAGTTCAAGTAGCACATGAACTGATAATCTCTTAGTTATAGCACAAATTAAACATGAATGAAAATCAGAACTGCAAAAAGATATCAATACACATCATTTTTCAAGTTCAAGTCCACTGACTTTAATCTACTAACTGATTTGGTTTGTTTGTCGGACAAAAATGGCGGTATCTGCATTATGATTGGTCAGATCGCCTGTCAATCAAATTCCGGCGAAAGGTCTCAACACTGAGCTCTTAAATTAATATTTTAAACCTTACAAAATGATTGCAATGTATAGTCAAAGTCATACGTTTACCTATTGTACATCTTTCAGAATCTGCAAGGTAATGCTCAAGAATGCAACACGATGCATTAAGAGCCAGGGGTAAACCTTTGAGCAAATGGTGATGTTTAAAGTTTTCTTATTTTGTTTTACATGCTAATATCTTTTTTAGCCTCTGAAGGGCAGGACTAAATTAATATAAATTTTCAACAAAATAAGAACAATTTACATCCTTTGCAGGGTTTGTAATAGTTGTGTATGAGTCCCTCAGTTGTCACCAGTGCGAAAAGATGGATCTCACAATCATAGTCACTGCTAGTAAGGAGTCAAATATGCAGAAGATGCTGGAAAAGCAAATAATGTGCAGGAGCTGGAGGATTTTTCCTCATGAACAACCATTACAAAAAAAAAAAAAAAAAAAAAACTGTTGTGGATACAAACACAAAATACAAGATAAATTACTTGATTGTAATATTGTGTGTCAGGTAATGATATTTACAATCAAGTAATTTGTCTTGTATTTTGTGTTTGTATTTTGTCTTGTGGACTAGGCTATTAAACATCTGTTATGTGAAAAAGCTTTTTCAGTGCAGTACTAAATAGAAACAATGTTTTTATGATCCTACTTATTAATAAATAAATAAAAAAATCCATTTTGAAGATTTTGAAAGGTGTATGTAAACTTATGACTAAAGTGTAAATGTAACAAAAATCATTAAATTATTAGACACCAAAATGTTGCTATGGTTATCACGTTCTCATGTTGCTATGGTTACTATGTCAATCATCGCAATTTCAAAACTCACAGGACTAAAATTTAGCGGATTCACTCCCACATTTAAATGCATTTATCACTCTTTATAATTTACAGTGTGAACGTAACCACTGGTCCTCTAGAAGCACGAAAAACAAAACTATTATTTAGATTGTCGATAGCGCTCCCTTTAAGCCATCACTTACCGCGTTCTGCACTCTCCCTAAAACTCTCGTCATAAACACTGAAGTGTCCACACTGCACAGTGAATCTCTCATTTATATCGCGTCAAGACTTTGTTTATGAGGGGATTTGCGAAAGGATAAAGCTTGTGCTGATTCTGAACATACATTTTAAGCGAATTCTCCGCATGTTGACTCTAAAATGCCTCTGATTTGCCACTGTGTTCATGCGCTTAATATACATGTCTGTGATTGGCTAATGCTCAATGCGGAAACAACACAAGTAGTTTGGTTTCGTTTTTGAATAATATTGTGTCCTCTAGTGCCCGGACTCGACTGGACTCGGACATTTTTCCGAGTCTAAAATGTCCGAGTCTGTGTCAAGTCCGAGTACAAATTCATCCGAGTGCGTGACAAGTCCGAGTTCATTCAAAATTGGACTCGAGTCCGGACTCGAGTCCGAGTCCGAGTTCGAGTACCCCAACTCTATTATACAATACAGATAGTTTCAAAGCAGCTTCACACACATAAAATAACTTGCAAATTTCAACAATTATGTTCATCTTTTGTTCTCTGATAGTCAATATAGTCAAATCAATAATATTTCTGAATGTTAATTGTCATTCCCCGACTGAGCAGACAAAGGCACTTGATTTCAAGCTACAAATCAGACAAAAATGTTGGCTACCCATTTACAGTGATCTTGAAGAAATGAAAAAAACAGTTTACTCTCTCACACCTGTATCTCTGCACTAGCTTGATTTCAGTGTCTAGTATTGAAACTTTGAATTGTAATATTCTACTTCTGTGTCTTCTTAGGATAAATAATATATAATATCTCAACAAAGTCCTGAAAGTATACCTTAACCAGAGTCTGTGTATCACCATGGTCCTCAAAGTATGACTTGATCAGAGTTTGTGTTCAATGTCCCCAAAATGGACATAAAAAATACTGTCCCTAAAGTGAAGGCAAAATGTTAGGTCTTTAAAGAAGGCTTTTATTGATAAAATCAAGTGATAAGTGTGATGACAGCTTCTCCAGAAGTGCAGTCATATCTTTCTTTTGTCTCTAGACCCTTCAGAAAGGGGTGTCCCTAAAGGTAGGGTTCCCAGTCATACGTCCTCACACTGTGGTTAAGTAGGTATATGTGTGTGTGTGTGTGTGTGTGTGTGTGTGTGTGTGTGTGTGTGTGTGTGTGTGTGTGTGTGTGTGCCTGGCTTAAATAGCTGGGTGATGTGAGACATGTTTGTGGCTAGGTATGTGGGCTCTTGGGAATTGTAGTCCATGGTTAATAATTGGGAGAGGGAGACCTCCGGTGGCCGATCGAGGGAGAGACGTTTACAATACTTGGACACTTACTGCTGAGAACGCAAAGGTTTTAAGCACATGCGTAATGCTGAAAAAGAACCACATCTACGCACGGATCAAATTCCACGAGAACATACAAGCGGTAGGTGAGAGTTGACAATTTCGCCACAGAGCTACAATTATTACTCAAGGACTGCGGATATGCCAATACAGACGAGATGGTAAGAGACAGGATAGTCTCGCCATAAACTCCACATTGCACGATCTCACGAAATAGCACAGGGACAGCCAAAATCTATGGCCGGACAGCTCACCGGAACTCGCATGCAACAGGTTGTGCATGCAGTGTTCAAACAGGGCAATAAACAGAACCGTGTAAGTTCCTACTAGAGGAGATGAAATCTGCAACATGCGGACGATGCGCGCAGGTGCACAGAGACAAGGAAAAATGCCCAGCCATGGGAAGACCATGCAAGAAGTGCGGGAAACCAAACCATTTCACCAAGGCTTGCAAATTGCAACAGCCATGGAAACAAAAAAGCGTACATGCTGTGAACAACGAAACCAACCAAGTTTACAAACCACCCCAGGAATTCTTCATCGACACAGTAACAAAAGAGCACAGCAACGTGACAAAAGAACAGGCTTTTGCCGAAATCCGTCCCACCTCCCATTCTCCTTTTATATTTATAGGGGTAGCCAGTCTTCTATAATTAGAGATTTTATTATCAGGGTATACAGACAGTGAAGCGTTGCAGGATATTGTGACATAAAATCCACCCTCAGCCATGTCTGGTTTTTATACAACTGTATGCATCCTGTGCGTGTCCTTTGTTTTTATGGCGTCTGTACATCAACTAATTCTTTCTGATCGACGCATGACGCACATTTCACTGGCCATCCGAGCCACTGTAGCAGCACTAATGTTTTGAGACCCTTCGACCCTTCGGAAAAAAAAATCGAAGCGGACATCTGTCCTGGGAATATCACGTAGGACAAACACAAGAACAAGCAACAAGAGCCCGATTCAACTGTGGCCTTCGAGCAAATCAACAACTCTGATCGCGAAGAAATTTAGGACTTACATGCTGAATCGGACTGGAATTGAGACGCCTGGCTGCTGTGATCAAGCTTGCGCTAGCTTTGAGCTAGCGTACCACGCCTGGATCATGCCACCGCTCTGCTCCGCTGTCGACTCCCGCCCATTCAACAATCATCTCCGTCCGGACTGCATTAACGTCCTCCAAGAAACTGGACTACCTCGCCGTCCTCCACACAGAGGCTCTGGTCGTATGTTCAATTACAACTTTTCAACTTTAAACTCCATTCCATCCATTTGGTCTTACTCGCGCACTCCAACTTCCTCACTACGTCATCACAACAAACGACACGTGGTCCTATCAAATCTTCGCCCCCTTTCTCTGTCCTTTCAATCCATCACAAAGCAACGTCACCTGAAACTGGCTTTGCTTAACACCCGCTCACTCAATAATAAAAGTGTCATTTTAAATGAATTCATAACTGACAATAACCTGGATGTCCTCTGCATTACTGAAACCTGGCACAAACCTCTGGACTATTTCTCACTCAACGAAGCCACACCCACAGGATATACATACATGGACAAACCCCGATCTGAGGGGCAGGGAGGCGGTGTCGCTGCAGTGTACAGAAAGGACATTAAAACATCCATCATCTCCATCCCTGCTGTTCAGTCCTTTGAACACATCACTTTCAAACTCTCTGGTCCCACTCCTCTGGTCACTGCCATTATCTACCGCCCCCCCAAACCAAATCCCTCCTTTCTTGCTGACTTTTCTGATTTTTTGACTCAGTTATCTGCCATCTCACCTTCTGTTCTGCTTTTGGGCGATTTCAATTTTCACATCGATACCAACTGCAAATCTGCCACTGAATTCCTGGAAATGCTATACTGCTTTAACTTTACCCAACATGTTAACTTTCCAACTCATAGCCGTGGTCACATCCTGGATCTGGTATGCTCTACTGGTCTCACCATACCTCACCTTTCCAGCTCCAACCTCAACATCTCCGATCATCTGTTAATCACCATGAACATTGATCTCCCCATTATGACCACCAAGAACAAACGGACAATTTCTTTCAGAAATCTTAAATCCATCTCTACTCCTGCCCTTTTAGCTTCTCTAGTCAGCAAAATATCTTCCATCCCCCCACTGCTGACTGATAACCCCTCCGACCTCACCGACTATTACAATGAAACACTATCTTCCTGTCTCGATCAGCTGGCCCCCATTAAAACTAAAACTGTTTCATTCACTCACTCTGCTCCCTGGTACACCCCAGATCTGCGCAAAATGAAGTCTCGAAAGCGTCAGCTTGAAAGACTTCATAGGAAAACCAGTTTATCTGTTCATCTACAAGCGTATACAGATTATCTTGAGCAGTATAAAGAAGCACTCAAGACTGCCCGGTCCACCTACTACTCACACCTCATACACTCTGGTTCTACCAACCCCAAGGCTCTTTTTTCAACAGTGAACAAACTTCTCAAACTCAGTGATAATACCACCAACTCTTTCACAACTGAAAAATGTAATTCTTTTCTTTCATTTTTTCTGACAAAAATTGACACCATTTACAGCAACCTGTCCTCTTCCTCTGTCACTACTGCTTGCACTCCTACTCCATCACTTGCTCCTGCCCCCTTAACCTCTCTGTCCTTGTCTCAGTTCTCCCCTGTGTCGGCAGGGGAGCTGTCTACAATCATAACTAGAATAAAAACATCTACATGCGTCCTGGACCCCATCCCATCGTACCTCATCAAAAACTGTCTACCAGCTATTTCCACACTCATCGCTGAAATCATTAACTCCTCTCTCAGCACTGGCTCAATTCCTCCTTCACTCAAACTGGCTGCTGTCACCCCTATCCTTAAAAAACCCTGACTCAACCCTGACATCATGTCAAATTTTCATGGACTGTCGCCAAACAACTCATAACCCACCTCTGCTCAAATGATCTGTTCGAACCATTTCAATCTGGCTTCCGTTTGAAACACAGCACTGAAACAGCCCTCCTCAAAGTCACCAACGACATCCTTCTCTCCGCGGACGCTGGTCATCTCACCATCCTCATCCTCCTGGATCTCACTGCAGCTTTCGACACTATCAACCACTCCATTCTTCTTTCCCACCTCGAATCTTCCCTCAACATTACCGGCACAGCCCTATCCTGGCTTCAATCGTATCTCACCGACAGAAAACAGTTCATCCACATTAACAATTGTACTTCCTCCACTGCTCCGCTGTCCCAAGGTGTCCCCCAGGGTTCGGTGCTTGGTCCTCTCCTCTTCATAATATACCTGCTCCCCCTTGGCAACGTCATTCGCCACCATGGTCTCAACTTTCACTGTTATGCCGATGATGTTCAGCTTTACATCTCCACCAAATCCATCACCTCCGTCACCTACTCTACTATCTCCAATTGCCTCACTGATGTTAAATCCTGGATGCACACCAATTTCCTTCAACTTAACTGTGAAAAAACAGATATGATCATCATCGGTCTTAAATCCATCACTAAAACCACTCACAGTTTCTCCCTCACTGTTAATAACTCCACCATCTCTCCTTCCCTTCTCAGTCGCAACCTCGGAGTCATCTTTGACAATAACTTCTCCTTTGAACCGCATATAAAACAAATCACCAGAACTGCCTTTTTTCACTTAAAAAACATTGCCCGTCTCCGTCCTTCGCTCTCATTCTCCGCTGCTGAAACCCTCATCCACGCCTTCATCACTTCCAGAATCGACTACTGTAATAGCATCTTGTACGGCACAACATTGAAAAGCTTAAACAAACTCCAATACATTCAGAACTTTGCTGCTCATCTACTCACCCACACCCGCACCCGTGATCACATCACCCCAGTCCTTAAGAACCTCCATTGGCTCCCGGTCCCACAACGAATTCAGTTCAAAATCCTTCTCCTTACACATAAAGCCCTTTATAACCAGGCCCCTTTCTACCTCACTGACCTGCTCCACCGTCACAACCCATCTTGTTGCCTCCGTTCTTCTGATGCAAACCTTTTGACTCTACCTCCCAGGACCAAACACCGAACCTGGGGTGATAGAGCCTTCTCTGTCGCTGCCCCATCCCTCTGGAACTCTTTACCCCAAAACATCCGTGACTGCACTGACCTTCTGAAATTCAAAACCTTGACAAAGACACATCTTTTTAAAATTGCTTTTAATGTTTAAATGTCTGTTTGTTTTTAATGTTACTTACTTTCTATGGTATTTCTTCTGTCTTGTGATTTTCTGTAAAGTGTCTTTGAGTACTTAGAAAAGCGCTTCATATTAAATGTATTATTATTATTATTATTATTATTATTCGTCTTCTTATCTAAATTTTTTTCAACTTTAAATGTCTTGTTTTTACTGACAAATATGTTTTGCAACTCTTCCGTCCCCGTCGTAATCACTCAATCTTTAAACAGGGAAATCTCGTGGGATACACGCTGATATAGTAAAATACTCTTGTGTGTAGTTCAGTCAGGACCACTTTGCCAAGTATATAAATTTATTACAATTATAGCATACAGTTAATGTTAGCAGTATGGTTCTGTTCTGGGCAAAAACTCCTACGCCTGTCCATGCTGCTATGCCTGGTCGCAAGTTAGTGACGTAGGTATGAAAAGGCAGACCAGGGGCCTCATTTATAACCATTGCGTACGCACAAAACAGGCCCTGAAAGAGGCGTACGCCACTTCCGACGCACAAGTTGTGATTTATAAAAACAAACTTGACGGGAAAATTTGCGCAACAGCTCGCAAACTCTGACCCATGCGTACGAACATTTTGGAGATGGAGCAGTTTGGCGACACCAATGGTGAGCTGGAGTTAAATGTCTTTTTGGTCATTTTTGGACAGAAAATCTAAAGAAATTTATATACAGAAAGATAATACAAAAATAATTTCACTCACCAAGCCTATCACATGAAGCAAACATCCATCCCTTCTTAAATGTCCGCGCCAGCGAGCGCGTTGGGCCGTTTAGTGAAAGTGACGCATATATGCCTATCTAAAACCGTATCTTCATTATAAGTCCTAATTGTCACGTTTCAGTATGTTTGAGTTATGTTCTGTGATCTTGTTTCCCCCTGTCTTTGTGATTTTGGTTTAGTCCTGTTAGTTTTCCCGCTCTGTCTAATTAGTTATTCCCGTCACCTGTGTTCAGTTAATTATCCTATTAGTCCCTGTTCATTTAAGCCTTGTGTTTTCCCTCAGTGTTTGTTGGTCGTCGTCCCCGTATGGTTGTGTTTTCTGAAGTCCTGGAGTTTTGTTCTTTTGTTCTTTTGTTTCTGTATGTTGCAGAAAGTTAAGTTTATAAATAAATCAACTATACTGCTATTCTCGTGTCCTCGTCTTCGGCAACCTGCACACAACCTGACAGAACGACCAACCTTTAAAAAAGCGAAAAATGAGCAGAAGGAAAAAGAACAAGAAGGTGGGCCCTGTGGAGACGCCTATCCTCTTCCAAGAGGAGCGCTCATTAGAAGAGTATGCGGGGCGTTACCTAGAGCTCTATGATGACGGGACGTTGGATGAAGAGGAACTGACAAGGAGTTTCTGGGGTGGTCTGAAGGACCCGCTTGCCCAGATTATTCTGGTAAAGGACCTAAATATGACCTTTCTGGAGTTCGTGGATCACACGCTGTGGGCGTGTGGATCAAACTACGTCATAGAAGATCTCCCACTCCAGCCAGTTCCAAGTCCGGTATGCCCTGAGCCCGTCGCCTGCCCGCCAGCGCCTGAGCCCGTCGCCTGCCCGCCAGCGCCTGAGCCCGTCGCCTGCCCGCCAGCGCCTGAGCCCGTCGCCTGCCCGCCAGCGCCTGAGCCCGTCGCCTGCCTGCCAGCGCCTGAGCCCGTCGCCTGCCCCCCAGCGCCTGAGCCCGTCGCCAGCCCGCCAGAGTCTGAGCCCATCGCCTGCCCGCAAGAGCCAGAGCCTGCTGTTCAGACTGAGACTCTCGTGTGGCCCCGAGTCCGCAAGCTGGTTTCTAGCAGTAGGGACCTGGGGGCAAAAATGGCGGATCCGGCGCTCCAATCAGTGCGATCAGCATTGAAATCAGTTTTCCCTCTCCGGTCCTCAGTCCCGGGTCTTGCTTCCACCTCCAGCCCAGAGTTTCCTTCGCCACTGGCCCCGTCCAGTTCCGAGTCCCATGATGTGCTGGCCCCGTCCAGTTCCGAGTCCCATGATGTGCTGGCCCCGTCCAGTTCCGAGTCCCATGATGTGCTGGCCCCGTCCAGTTCCGAGTCCCATGATGTGCTGGTCCCGTCCAGTCCTGCGCCAAAGCCCGTTGATCCTGCGCCAGAGCCCGTTGATCCTGCGCCAGAGCCCGTTGATCCTGCACCAGAGCCCACTGATCCTCCGCTGGTCCTGCCCAGCCCAAGTCCCTCTTTGCTGCCGGATCCCCCCTTTCCTGTCAATTTCCCCATTAAAATTTTGGGGGGGCGCACACCCGAAGGGTCCTCACCGCCATGGCCGCCCGAAGGGTCCTCACCGCCATGGCCGCCCGAAGGGTCCTCACCACCATGGCCGCCCGAAGGGTCCTCACCACCATGGCCGCCCGAAGGGTCCTCACCACCATGGCCACCCGAGGGTCCCACAGCTCCGCCCTGGACGCCCGAGGGTCCCACAGCTCCGCCCTGGACGCCCGAGGGTCCCACAGCTCCGCCCTGGACGCCCGAGGGTCCCACAGCTCCGCCCTGGACGCCCGAGGGTCCCACAGCTCCGCCCTGGACGCCCGAGGGTCCCACAGCTCCGCCCTGGACGCCCGAGGGTCCCACAGCTCCGCCCTGGACGCCCGAGTGTCCCACAGCTCCGCCCTGGACGCCCGAGTGTCCCACAGCTCCGCCCTGGACGCCCGAGGGTCCCACAGCTCCGCCCTGGACGCCCGAGGGTCCCACAGCTCCGCCCTGGACGCCCGAAGGTCCCACAGCTCCGCCCTGGACGCCCGAGGGTCCGACAGCTCCGCCCTGGACGCCCGAGGGTCCCACAGCTCCGCCCTGGACGCCCGAAGGTCCCACAGCTCCGCCCTGGACGCCCGAGGGTCCCACAGCTCCGCCCTGGACGCCCGAAGGTCCCACAGCTCCGCCCTGGACGCCCGAGGGTCCGACAGCTCCGCCCTGGACGCCCGAGGGTCCGACAGCTCCGCCCTGGACGCCCGAGGGTCCGACAGCTCCGCCCTGGACGCCCGAGGGTCCGACAGCTCCGCCTTGGCCACGCCCACAGCCTGCTCCGCCGTGGTCACGCCCACAGCCTGCTCCGCCGTGGCCACGCCCACAGCCAGCTCCGCCCTGGCCACGCCCACAGCCTGCTCCACCCTGGCCGCGCCCACAGCCTGCTCCACCGTGGTCACGCCCACAGCCTGCTCCGCCTGGACCGTCCTGGAGTCCAGGATGCCCACCCTCCCACCCCTTTGGATGTTGTACGGCGCGAGGACGCGCCTTCGGGGAGGGGGGAGGTACTGTCACGTTTCAGTATGTTTGAGTTATGTTCTGTGATCTTGTTTCCCCCTGTCTTTGTGATTTTGGTTTAGTCCTGTTAGTTTTCCCGCTCTGTCTAATTAGTTATTCCCGTCACCTGTGTTAATTATCCTATTAGTCCCTGTTCATTTAAGCCTTGTGTTTTCCCTCAGTGTTTGTTGGTCGTCGTCCCCGTATGGTTGTGTTTTCTGAAGTCCTGGAGTTTTGTTCTTTTGTTCTTTTGTTCCTGCATGTTGCAGAAAGTTAAGTTTATAAATAAATCAACTATACTGCTATTCTCGTGTCCTCGTCTTCGGCAACCTGCACACAACCTGACACTAATCATAAATACAGTGCATGTTCACAATAACAGTTTAAATAAATAAAATAATGATTTAAACTATGTTTTACTTCTGATGTAAACATTTAGATTAAATATGCCATTCTGATTAATGGAGTTAAACACTTAAATTACATGAAATCATTACTGAGAAGTTACAACATTTTTTATCTTCAATAAATAGAAATATTTGTTGTGGATGCAATGCTTTCGAACACGTTTCCTCTGGCATGCTGTGTTTTAATGTTTTATCTACATAGATAATTGCTTATGATAATAGCAGATTGTCTGAGAAAAGAGTTTCTAAAATAGTAACAAGGTCTATCTGTTTCCATTAAAAACATAAATCAATTAAAAATACTCTTTGGCCAGTGGGAAAGATTGAGAAAAACTTTCTCTGAAATGTATTTTACACTATTTTATTTATTTATTCAAAAACAAGGCAAGGATAGGCTACTAAATGATTTTTATTAATGTAACTAATGTGACAGCAAATCCGTATTTCATATTTTCCTAATGTCTTGTACCGTTAAACATGTTATCACGTGGATGAATAATCATATGCAAATGATACGCAGATGAGGATATGCATAGTAAAACTAGGCGTTGTAAGCTCCATATATGGTTGTTTCGGGGAGGAGACGCATGTGCGCACAATCTTCCGCTAACTGGGATTTATAAAGTGAATTCTGCGCAGGTTCTGGCGTACGCACGGTTTTATAAGTCTGAATATTTTTTTGTGTGCGCCATTTTTGGCTTTCTGGAGCACGTACACTTTTAGTAAGGATCCTACGCACAGTTTTATAAATGAGGCCCCAGGAAGGCACATACCATAAAAATTTCAATGGCAAGTTGTGAGGTGCGAGCTCATTATACCAGTCGTAAAAGCTAATCAAAAGTCAAATTTAACATCTGTTTGATCTGTTTTTGTTTTTTTAAACATGCCTGGACATCAGCACAGGAGGATGTCACAACATGACTACATGTCGCTATACTTACCAGGTATATACATGCCAGTCACTTTGGTACTGTAAATAAGAAACACTGTTTTCTTGACACACGGATTCCTTGTCAATCAGGACCCTGTCACTCATTTTGACAGAAGGTGTATATTAATACTACTCATGTCATACCTGGCACTTGTTATTTACATGGGAATGGTGAAACTGGTTTCATTGCCGGATTACTGGAGGAGGTCTGCACTCTACAGTCTGACCCTGCCATCTGTAATAATGTCAGGTAGGAAGTTTAGTCACGTTTCAACCTGTATTCATCTGAGTGATCCTAAAGCTGATGCAGAGAACGAGAAGAAAAAGGGATCACCAGCCTATGATCGACTCTGCAAAGTAAAGCCCATGTATGATGTCATCAGGGAAGCAAGCAAGGCATATTTCCATCCCAATCAGCACATTTCTGGATGGTGGCATCCAAAGCCAGATCTGGACTCAAACAGTACATGAAAAGTAAACCCACCAGGTGGGGATATAAACTATTTGTACTGGCTGATTCACTTGTCGGCTATACTTGGGACTTCTTTGTGTATGAGTCTGCAAATAATAAAGTCACAGAGAATGGACTGAGTTATGATGCAGTCATGGCACTGGTAAATGAGAAGGTGTTGGGAACTGGTTACAAGTTATTTGTTGATAACTTTTATACCAGTCCAACCCTATTCAAAAATCTCCTGAGCAAAAAGATTTATGCTTGTGGCACCATCAGACCTAACAGAAAAGGCTTTCCAAAAACAACTTTGAACAAGATGCCTAAGAAAGTACCTCGTGGCACCATACGCTGGATAAGGGATGACAGTGTGTTGTTTATGGAGTGGAAGGACACAAGGGAAGTGTTGGTAGCCTCCACCTTCCACAAAGCATTCACTGGTGACACTGTGAAAAGAAAGGTCAAATGGATTGACGGTTCTTGGTCACTCATGGATGTCCCCATTCCAGCCACTGTGAAGGACTACAATAGTGTCACGGTGTGGGTTTTGTGTCTTGTTCCTTGTTTTTGTCTGTCATGTGATTCCCTGATTATCATGTGATCCTGCCATGTGTCTTGTCATTTGTTAATTGTCTGATCATTGTTCACAGGTGTTCCTTGTCTTGTAATTAGTCTTTGTATTTAAGCCCTCATGTTTGCCCTGTGTCTTTGTCCAGTATTGAATGTTTCCGGTCATTGTTCTTGTTCCATGCCTTTGTTTTATGTTTGATTGTTTTTTTAGTAAAGTTGCATTTGGGTTCTCAACCAGCTTGCCTCCAGTGGATTAACCCTCGGGGGTCTAAGGTGTTTTTGGGGTCCTTAAGATGTTTTGACATGCCCTAACATTTGTGCTTTTTTCAGTTGCTTATAAACATATTAATGGCAAAGGTGTAATTACACTCTATTTAGCACAAACAGGGCTACCGTAATATGTGAGCAACATGTATGCACATGTTTGTATTTTTGAGAAATAATGTTATGCATGGTTATTGAAAAAACAAAAAAAAACATTTTTTTTATTTTTGAAAAAAATACTAAATATGTGTCCACAAGACTTTTGACTAATGGATGTTGTCGCCTAGAGTTTTTGCTTCAAAATGATCTGAAAATCATCCTGCCTTATCATTCACATAAAACAATACATTGATTTAAATTTTGTATGACACTTTTTGTTTGGAAAGGCAATATGCGTGTGGGCGTGAATACTCTGATTCACACCTGAGAAGACAATGACCTGCATAATGAGCTGCATAACAAGCCTTTCACACAGGTGTGTCACTGAGCCACAATAAAGAATGCAAGGACAAAAAAAATGTGTGTGTATATATATATATATATATATATATATATATATATATATATATATATATATATACATACTACAAAATTGGTTCACAGTTAGAAACATGTCAAATTTTTTTTTTCACTTGTATTTTTGCTTGCAAATTGTATTATATCCAAGGTAAACATTTCTAGTAATATTTCCTTTGCTATTTTATTAAAAAGGTTACAATTACAGCAACAATTAAAATAACAATATTTCAAGTGTAATCTTTCTTTGTAAAAACTAAAGTATACATTTTATCATACATATTTCAAAGTTAAGGATTCATTAGTTTGAATAAAGCCTACATTGGAACAAACACTGTAATGGCTCGTTTCCACTGAGCGGTACGGTACAGTACGGTTCGGGTCGGGTCGGGTCGGTAAACCATGATCCAGCTAGCGTTTCCACCGCCAACAGTACCCTACTTGATAGGCGTGGTGTTTGCCGGAAAGAAGCGATCAACGTCATTTTCGCGCGAAGAAGAAAGCGACAAAGTAAACACCAATGGATGGCATACAGCAGATCTTGTCCTTGCTTCTCGGCATGTTTGTCACAAGAAGACAAGCGCCGACATTAGGCATTTCTCAATACCAAGTATGTAAAGTTCTCAGCAGAAGGACTCCTGAGGACGCGAGTCCGGTAATTCTCCAAATGGAACAGCGCGTTCTTGAAAGCGTCACTCAGCTCGCTCTGCATGTACATTTTAGGCAACAATAAAACGAAATATGTTATAAAACACCACTCTGCCTCTTTTCGTTTTCATTTAAATAAATTTTAAACATTATAGGCACACAAATGTGGTTCAGGCAATGTATAGACCTGATTATATACAGGGTCGGCGCTATGGTGGGGCATTCGAAGGCCGTGCCCCCCCTAGCGCTCATTGATGCCCCTCCTACCAGAGTTTCTAATACAATGCTAAATCATAAATCAGATGTAGGCTATACAACACCAAATGTCCAGCAATCTATTTAAATAGTACATTGTGTTTAATTTGTTGTCTAATGAGATCTAATATGTGTTAGTGCCAAGAATTTTCACGTGAAGAAATAACGTTAGATATATTCAATCCGACTATTATTTGTAAGAGCTTGAATGGTCCAGAGGTGGAATTTTAGACTAGCGTGCAAGAGATTCTGGGTTCTAACCCACACTCGCATAATTATTATTATTTTTTCCCCTCATTAAAACCGATTATGTTTATCAGTGGTTGTCAGGGACATGTTTGAGTGCATTTTACTTTGTGATTTCACCGGTACGAATAGAGATTTCTCCGCAACCGATCAAGCGCGCGTCCTGTGAAGATGTTTCTTGTGGCAGCGCGAGCCACAAGAGAACACTATCAGCACCACAGATCGCAGTCAACGAGC
Organism: Gila robusta; assembly: GCA_030770095.1. NCBI lineage: Eukaryota > Metazoa > Chordata > Actinopteri > Cypriniformes > Leuciscidae > Gila > Gila robusta. The sequence goes on from JAVALU010001573.1 coordinate 1,001,024, forward strand.
ACTTTGAATGGCGTGTCCCAAAAAAATATCCCTTTTAGTTATTTTTTTCAATATTAAATGTACAAATTTTAACTTAAATGAAATAATGGCTTGGTTGAATTCTAATGTATAATTTCTTGATAACAGACCGCTGCTAAGTATAGCACACCGTTGCCATTAAAAACAGAGCATTGCCATGGACACAGTTATGTTCACGCGGAAGCAATACAATCGTTTTTAAATCAAACTTCTATAAATTAATATTTTTTTGTGTGTAAAATTATTTATTTGTAAAGTAGCCACAAATTCGCCATTAACAAATAATAATAATAAATAAAAAACGTGTTTCGTTTTTTAAAGCATTTCTGCTGTGTTAGCAGAAAAAAAAAAATCTCAAACGGCAGTGCCCCCCCGCGGATGACCCAATGCCCCTCCAGTAGATCTGCTCTGGCGCCGACTCTGATTATATACATGTTTAACGTTAGCCTATTTATAACAAAACGAAATATAAAACACAACCCTGCATCTTTTCGTTTAAATTTAAACATAATATTACATAATTTAAACATAATATTTAAAAATATTAAACATATTCCAGGCAATGTGCATTTGTACAAATGTTGCAATAAACAACATTACAGTGATAATCTTGTAATAAAAAATGACAAAACTCAACCCTATCTCTTTTTGTTAAATTTCAGTTTTATCAATAATAGCCATTATAAAAGTATAAGTAAAAGGTAACGTTACAAGAAGCTATACAATAAGAAATAAAGCAAATGGTATAAATATAGCAAACAATTCAGTCAAATATACAAATTCAGCGCTAGTCTAACGTTAACGTTACAACGGAAAAGTTATAGCCTAAATATATGAAACTTCACTTAGCCCTCAGCCAAAACGATTGGCCAGGGAACGAATTATCGATTCACGAGACCAAAGATCACCCGTTAGATATACACAAGACGAATTACCACTACAGAGTCAGCGGCAAACGTCAGAACGACTAGCCGAGGAAAGGCTGTTCCAGGCGGGGAACATGAGCGCCGAGCGCCCGGTGATCGCCTGGAATGGATCAAATTATCATAAATCATTATAAATAAACCGCAGATTTGAGCTTTAAACAACTACATTCTCGCCTCAAAAACTCTTAAAACTACATTTCGTGAAAGAATAACCGTAGTATTATATTCCAACTGTATATTAAAAAATGGCGCTTCTTATGTTGTCATTCCCCTTGTAGCTCGCGCAAGTGACGATACTCTGTCAACCAATCAGCGTTCTGCAGTGAGTCTAGCTCCACCCTTTAGTACCGTACCACTGTGCTAGGTACCCCAACGGAAGGGTACCCAAAAAGTGGTACGGTACGGTTCGGCTTTTTGGTACCATTCACAACTTTTGACAGTGGAAACGCAAATAATTGCGTACCGTACCGAACTGTACCGTACCGTACCGCTCAGTGGAAACGAGCCATAACATCATCTTAGTTGATGACTTTATTTTTGACAAAACGTCTCGGTTACGTATGTAACCCTCGTTCCCTGAGTAGGGAACGGAGACGTTACGTCGAGTGACGGAGAATGGGGGTTCAGCCTAGAAAGCCAATCATCTTCGAGTATTACAAAACGAGCCTATGGCAATGAAATGCCATGGGTCTGCGGAATTTGCATAGCGTATCTCCGCCCCACCGCGTGGGTATAAAAGGAGAGACGCCGGCAAAGGCAGATCATGTCTTCGCTGAGGAGCCGAGACTGAACTCAGGCGTCTACCCAGCGGTACAGCGGAAGTGGCAGGGAGACGTAACGTCTCCGTTCCCTACTCAGGGAACGAGGGTTACATACGTAACCGAGACGTTCCCTTTCGTAGTCACTCCGAGTTACGTCGAGTGACGGAGAATGGGGGTCCCTGTGAAATCACGCCACCTTCACAGCTGTCTTCCAGTGCCCTGCGAAAGTCTGATCCCCCTGTCGTGATACTGGCACGGACGAAGGAGTCCTACTTAACACAGGAATACCAAGGTACACTGGGAAGCATATCTCAGAGGAGATATGCCGCAGCATGCCTACCCGTAGGGAGGACTTAGAAACACACATATGGCCGGAAGGCTTCATATGGAAGAACACTGGAGTAACCAGCCCGTGGGGTGGCAACTTTCAACTCCAGGGGAGGCAAGGTGGCTTGCCGAGGGAAAGACACATGCTCAAAGAGGCTTACAGTGGACATACACATGTGGGGGTTACTCAGGGAGGAACCATGCACACGGAGGCACCTAGCCGACGCACAGGCAATAGACACTGGCGCCAGCGTCAACAGTGCTGGAGGAACTCAGGGCTTCAGAGAGGAAGGCTCACCTGAGGAAAAATCGCACGTATCCAGTCCGTGGAGTGGAATGGCGAGCAAGCGAAGACACCTGAGCGGGTCCAATACTAGCTGGTTGAAGCGAGTACATGAGAGGACACTGGCTCCACTCGGAGATTATAGAATCTGGCGAATGTGTTCGGTGTCGCCCAGCCTGCAGCTCTACAGATGTCTGCCAGCGAGGCGCCATGCGCTAGAGCCCAAGAGGAAGCCACACTCCAAGTGGAGTGGGCTGTCACACCAAGGGGGCACGGTCGGCCTTGCTGTTGGTAAGCCAAAGCAATGGCGTCCACTAACCAGTGGGACAACCTTTGCTTCGAGAGAGCCTTTCCCTTCAGTCTCCCACCATAACAGACAAAGAGCTGGTCCGAGGTCCTGAAACACCGCGTCCTGTCTACGTAAGCGCGGAGAGCGCGTACCGGACAGAGCAGTGCCAAGGCTGGGTCTGCCTCCTCCAGGGGCAGCGCTTGCAGGTTCACCACCTGGTCCCGAAAGGGAGTGGTAGGAACCTTGGGCACATATCCAGGCCGGGGTCTCAGGATCACGTGAGAGTAGGCCGGCCCGAATTCCAGGCACGCTTCGTCAACGGAGAATGCGTGCAGGTCCCCTACCCTCTTAATGGAGGCCAGTGCAACCAGGAGCGCTGTCTTCAAAGACAGGAACTTAAGCTCCACTGATTGCAGAGGCTCAAAGGGAGCCCTCTGCAGGGCATTTAACACCACTGAGAGGTCCCAAGAGGGAACGAGAGGAGGGCGAGGAGGATTCAGTCTCCTCGCTCCTCTCAGGAACCTGATGATCAGGTCGTGCTTTCCCAGAGACTTACCATCAACTGCTTCGTGATATGCGGCGATAGCGGCCACATACACCTTCAGGGTGGAGGGAGACAGCCTTCGCTCCAACCCGTCTTGCAGGAAGGAAAGCACGACACTGATCGAGCATCTCCTGGGGTCTTCTCGGCGAGAAGAGCACCAGTTGACGAAGAGGTTCCACTTCAACGCATAGAGATGTCTCGTGGACGAAGCTCTAGCGGAAGTGATGGTAGCCGCCACCGCAGGTGGCAGGGTACTCAAACCTGCCTCGTCCCGTCCAGGAGCCACACGTGGAGCCTCCAGAGATCGGGACGAGGGTGCCAAAGGGTGCCCCGTCTCTGAGAGAGGAGGTCCTCCCTCAGAGGAATTGGCCAAGGAGGTGCTGTCGCGAGGAGTACTAGTTCGGAGAACCAGGTCCTGGCGGGCCAGTACGGCGCAACCAAAGTGACCTGCTCCTCGTCCTCCTTGATCTTGCACAGAGTCCGTGCGAGAAGGCTCACTGGGGGAAACGCATATTTGCGTAGGCCCCGCGGCCAGCTGTGCGCCAGTGCATCCGTGCCGAGCGTGCCCTCGGACAGGGAGTAATACAGGGCGCAATGGGATGAGTCGTGGGAGGCAAACAGATCTATCTGTGCGTCCCCGAACTGGTCCCAAATCAGCTGGACCGACTGGGGATGGAGTCGCCATTCGCCGGGGATAGGACGGAACCGAGACAGCTCGTCGGCTGCAAGGTTCCGATCGCCCGGAATGTAGATAGCACGAAGGGACCTCAGGTGCTTCTGACTCCATAAGAGGAGGTGGCGAGCGAGTTGCGACATACGGCGGGAGCGTAGACCACCTTGGCGGTTGATGTACGCTACTGTTGCGGTATTGTCTGAACGGACTAGTACGTGTTGACCCTTGAGCAACGTGTGGAAACGGTGCAGAGCAAGGCGTACTGCCAGCAACTCGAGGCAATTGACATGCAGAAGACGCTGGGGTCCTGTCCAGGAGCCCGCGGCAGCATGTCCGTTGCACATGGCACCCCAGCCCGTGGAAGAGGCATCTGTGGAGACGACAACATGCCTGGAAACTCGTTCTAGGGGAACTCCGGCCCGTAGAAAACTGAGGTTCCTCCACGGGGTGAAGAACTGACGGCAGGTCGGAGTCACTGGGACTCGGAGCGTGCCGTGATGCCATGCCCACCTCGGGACTCGATCGCAAAGCCACAGCTGAAGCGGTCTCATATGAAGCAATCCGAGCGGCGTTGCCGCGGCTGCAGATGCCATATGCCCCAGGAGCCTCTGAAATAATTTCAGTGGGACCGCACTCTTGCCCTCGAATTGACGAAGACAAGTCAGCAGTGAGTGTGCGCGCTCGCTCGTAAGCTGCGCGGACATGGCGACCGAGTCGATCTCCATACTGAGAAAAGAGATCCTCTGCACGGGGCTGAGTTTGCTCTTCTCCCAGTTGACCCGAAGGCCCAGACGGGCTAGGTGCCGGAGCACAAGGTCTCTGTGTTCGCAAACCTGAGCTCGAGAGTGGGCTAGGATCAGCCAGTCGTCGAGATAGTTCAGGATGCGAACCCCGTGTTCGCGTAGGGGAACAAGGGCTGCCTCGACGACCTTCGTGAAGACGCGAGGAGACAGAGCCAACCCGAATGGGAGAACCGCGTACTGATATGCCTGCCCCTCGAAAGCAAACCTGAGAAACGGTCTGTGTCGAGGTAAAATGGAGACATGAAAGTAGGCGTCCTTCAGGTCTATCGCTGCAAACCAATCCTGTGGCCGCACACACTCGAAAATGCGTTTGGCCGTGAGCATCCTGAACGGCAGCCTGTGAAGGGAGCTGTTCAGGACGCGCAGGTCCAGGATCGGCCGTAACCCACCGGTTTTCTTGGGGACGATGAAGTACGGGCTGTAAAACCCCGACCTCATCTCGGCTGGAGGGACAGTCTCGATTGCACCCTTCGCCAGCAGGGTGGCAACCTCCGCTCGCATGATGGGGGCATTGCCACCGACCACAGAGAAGCGGACTCCCCTGAAACGGGGAGGAGACCGAGCGAACTGAATCGCATAGCCGCGCCTGATCGTTCGGGCGACCCAGCGGGACAGGTTGGGGAGCTCTAACCAAGCTGCCAAAAACTGAACCAGCGGGGTCATGCGAACGACAGACGTCCCCCCGGAGGGGCAGCGATGCGGAGTGACCAGGCCCGGTGAGGGTGGCATAGCGGCCCTGAGCGGGGGCGTGGTCAGGCTCCGCGCCCTGACAGAGGAGACCAGGGAAGGACCAGCGTTCCACGGGGGTCTGCTCTGCCAGGGGGCTGGCGACAGAGGGGGACGAGAGCGGTGTGGTCCGGAGACGGCACGCACTGACGTCTGCGCCCTCTGGAACAGAGGGGGACAGGAGTGGCGAGGCCCGGAGGCGGCGCACACTGCGGTCCGAGAACTCTGTGACAGAGGGGGATGAGAGCAGCGAGGCCCGGGGGCGTCGCATACTGTCACCCGGCTCTGTGTGCTCAGTGATGGAAGTGTCGGTTCTTTCTTTAACAGATTTAGGTACTGCCCACCCGTGGGTGAGCAGCGGGAAAACAAAAGATTCTCCCCCGGCCCTCCGCCGGGGGAAGGAGGGGGCCTGCAACCACCTCCTGGGGAAGAACCGGATCCATCACTGAGCAGCCCGTCTCAGGAGCGCCGCTTAGCCTGGCGTTTAGCGGGGCGCGGGGCTGGAGAGGGCTGGGGCGCCTTCCTGCGGCCTCCTCCACGACGCGGCCCGGGTGAAGGCTGCTGCTGGGGCCGTGCGGGAGGGGAGGGAGCGACAGGAGGGCGCCCTCGGCGGCGAGCAGGCTGAGGCTTCTGAACCGACGGCTGGGTGGAGGCAGCAGCGGGCCGTTGGGGCAGAATATGCTTGATAGCCTCAGACTGCTTCTGTGCGGTCGAGAACTGCTGGGCAAAGTCCTCGACCGCTCCGCCGAAGAGGCCGGCCTGGGATATGGGGGCGTCGAGCAGACGAGAGCGCTCGGCGTCCCGCATATCAGCCAGGTTCAGCCACAGGTGACGCTCCTGGACCACCGAAGTGGCCATCACCTGACCCAGGGAGCGTGAGGCCTCTTTCGTCGCTCGGAGAGCGAGGTCAGTGGCGGCACGCAGCTCATCAAAGAGCCCTGGGTCAGTCTCTGAGCAGCTGGGCCTGGTAGACCTGTAAGGTGCTCATCGCATGCAGAGCGGCGGCCGCCTGTCCTGCAGCCTTGTATGACTTCGCCACGAGGGAGGACGAAAGCCTACAGGCCTTGGACGGGTGCTTAGGATTACCACGATATGAAGCACTCTGAGAACACAGTTGCATCGCAACAGAGCGTTCAACCGGGGGAACCCCAGTGTACCCATGGGCGACCGCCCCATCGAGGGGGGGAAAGGCGGAGAAAGCCGACGAACGTGCACGGGAGGTCAAGGGAGCCTTCCATGACTTCGTCAGCTCCTCATGCACTTCCGGGAAGAAAGGTATTGGGGTTGGCTGAGGCCGAGAGGCGGCAGCCGCGCCCAAAAACCAATCATCCAGCCGCGAGCGCTCAGGGCGGGGTGGAGGGTTCCACTCAAGCCCGATGCTCGCGGCGGCTCGGGAGAGCATGGCAGTCAACTCGGGATCTGATACGGGCAACGCTGGGACTCCAGAAGGAGGCAACGCAGCCGCATCGTCACTTCCCGAGGACTCTTGCCCGCCTTGTGATGCCGCGATCGACATCGAGTCATCCTCTGGAGCGCCGATTGAAACACGCGGGGCATCAGTAGATGGACCCGGTAGAATCACCGCGGCGCTCGCGGGTTGCAACACTGCAGAGGGGGGTGTGGTCCGAGGACGCATCGTCGGGTTGTTCCACACCGTAACCCTCAAGTCACCCTGTCCACCAGCCGAAGTACCACCTCTCGAGGAGGGTGTAGATCGGGGTGTGGATGAGGGGACTCTCTCTCGAATGAGATCATTGAGTCTCGACCTCAGTGTTGCGATGGTCATGTTCCCACAGAAGGAACATGAGTCATCCACAAGCGCTGCTTTAGCGTGCTCTAAGCCCAGACACGCAAAGCAGCGATTGTGCCCATCAAAGGAAGACAGGAATCGACCGCACCCAGAAGAACACGGGCGAGACATCTTTAAAAAGACGTGCCACGTGCAGCTCTTTTAGAGAGGAAAAAAGCTCAGCGATGCTGAGGCGACCAGGGAGAAACACACCGACTGGCAGATCACTGCACAGACCGCAGGCAATGTGAACTCGCTGGGTACCGCCGTCACACCAACACCGGAGAGCTCGCTCGTCTCGAAGAGGAGTCACTGAAACTCAGGATTTGGCTTGTGGAGTGAAGAGAAGTTTCTTGGCTCCGAAGCGAAAACATGATCTGCCTTTGCCGGCGTCTCTCCTTTTATACCCACGCGGTGGGGCGGAGATACGCTATGCAAATTCCGCAGACCCATGGCATTTCATTGCCATAGGCTCGTTTTGTAATACTCGAAGATGATTGGCTTTCTAGGCGAAACCCCCATTCTCCGTCACTCGACGTAACTCGGAGTGACTACGAAAGGGAACAATATTTTTAAGGTAAAAGCAGAAATTGGCGAACAAAAGCTTATTTGATGTGGCAGTAGTCTATTTCACAGTAAAAACTTTATAATCTATCCAAAACTAGTCAACGAAATGTTGTCTTTCATATTTCGTCTGTATGGCATATCGTTTGTTGTTTTTATATGTTGGGGCATATAAATGTTAATTTGCAGTTTAATACGTTGCTTATACAAAGACTTACAATTTCAACATAATTCAGTCGATTTTTACTCATCTCAGTATAGTAATATAGTTTTGTAAAAGCTGTTCATTCATTCACACACAGACGCAATTCATATTTAAACAGTCTTTTTGCGAGCTGTAGAAAACAACAGCGCACATCTGTCCCAGATAGCAAACTGACTCCGGAACAGATCTGCCGTGGAGGTATCACAAGCTCCGAAACGGATCCGCAAAACGGATCAGAAACAGAGTCCACTTGCACAGTGCAACGAATCCGGAACAGATAAGCATTGCGGAGCCAGACTAGATCCGCGGCAGACCCTATCCATATCCGCTGATAAAGCAGCTCACCCGCCGCGGATTCGATCTGGACCCGTTCATTTCGGTCTGAAAACCTTTCAGATATCCCTCATTCAAAACTAGTAATCTGACCAAAACTACAGAAATATTTCAAATCTATTGGTGGACCAACATTAGATAGACTGGATTGCTCTATAAAAGCTTGAATAGTTATTAATGTGTCTGCCTTTATTAATATTAATAAAACATGAAATCATTCAAAATTTGAAAATCATAATTTTTAGCCAGCAACAATAAAACTATAAAAAATAGGTCATTAAAGACTATAAATGTATTTACTATTGTTTTAAATAGTTTTATTTATGTATAGGCTACATTGAATAGACATTACAGAAAAATGAAATTCAACCATAAATTGTACCAAGAACATTGTTTTATTTAATGAAAAACATTTTACAAAATGAAAAATGACATGCTTTGTAATCTCGTCATCGGAGGCGGCACGGGAGACATGGCTCTTTCTCACAGCACCTGTAATACACCAGCAGATTTTCATTAAATGTCATGAAATCACATTGAAGCTACCAGGTTGTTTTTTTAAAGGATAGACATAACCACTGCCTTTAAAACAAAAGTGTACAATCTGACATTTATAGGTACACCGTAACTTTTGGCGCTCTAGTGGTTAATAAACAGAAACGTATGCGTCTTGTGGTAGAACATTGTAACCAGAGCTACTTCTCTTTGTTTATTTCTACGGCAGGTAATGGGATACTCCGCAGCGGTTGGCATCCCGCGGTGTCTAAAATAGTCAGAATATAAACACTTATTATAGGTGTATTGTAGTGATTCAGGATAAGACAAAAACACACTTTGGAAGATGGATTCATGATGTACTTGCTCCTTACATTAATGTTGTAAATTTTAAACAAAAAAGTTACATAGTTTACCTTTAAGGGACAAGTTTGACTTTTTTAGCTTATATTTTTTAGCCAGACAATATTTAATACATTTACTTACACAGGAGTAACTTCTTAGACTCCATCTGGTTGAATGATTTTTTCCCATTCATGCCCTTCCAGTTGATCCTCCTCCCAACATCGTCATGGAACATGCGGGAAAGGATGTTCCATGTGACACGCTTGGTGTCATGGCCTCCAATAGTTGCCAGGGAGGAAATCTAAAATGTAACAAAAATGTGTTATTTATTATAGGCATAACAATATGACTTTCTGATTGTCTGGAAGACCATTCAAAACATTTATAAAATGGCTGATAAAAGATATTTTGCTTAAAAAGTTAAAGGTACACTGTGTAGGAATTTCTCCCATCTAGCGGTGAAATTGTATTTTGCATTCAAACAAACAGTGCGCTCTAGCGCCTCGCTTTTTCAAATGCGTGTTGCAACTACGGTAACCGTTATGTGCCAAGAAGCCTGATGTCTTTCAATAGCACTTCATCGAGTTTAACTATATTTGTTCTACTATTATGCTGCCTATATAATGAATTACACAACCAAACAATGAAAAAAAGCTTGTAATTTAGACCGTAACATTGACTTACCTGTCGAGAAGAAAGCAGGACTTCAGCGTCCCTTTAAAAAGTCTTTCTCCTTCTTTAGCTCTATCCACCTGGGAAGATATTTATAGAGTGTTTTCAAAAATAATTATACAGCAGGGCTCGTAAATAAGGACTGCCCGATGGCCCGGGGTCAGCGTGAAAGACACTTGGGCCAGTTGCCGGAACTGTCATTTGCCCGATCGGGCCAGTGCTGCATCTTCAAGGAAGTCGATAATTTACACATTTTTAAGCCTTGACAATTTAAATATTCAAGCGCACGGAGTACCCGCATGGGTACTATATTCGGGTAGGGTAGAGTGGGGGAAAACGCCCCCCTGGGGTAAAACGCCCCCCACCTGTTTTTCCCAAAATAACAACTAGAGGTAGTTAAGATACATTTTTACTGTTGCTATGCACTACGTTGATAACGGGGATATACAAATCTCTATGGAGAAGATGACACCAGCGACATATTTGAAGAGAAGAGGATTACATGGTAAATGCTATAATTTTCAGATATTAGTAAACAAGTGTTTAAGAGAATATTGTTCTGCAGGATATCTCAGTGATGTATGATAGATGAATAGTGAAGTCTGTATTTTGAGATCATATGTTATTTATAAGGAATATAATTATATTTGAATTTTTATTTTTATTTTTTTTAAAGTCATAGCTTGTGGGGTAAAACGCCCCCTACGCTGAGGGGTAAAACGCCCCCCAGGGGGCATAGTTTATCTCTATCATAATTACTATAATAACATATTTTTGTCTATCAAATCCTTTGTTTTACACTAAATGCAGTATAACTAGGTGGTCAAATCAAAATATTTGCCCCACCGCTGGGGCAAAACGCCCCCTTTGTACAAAAATATTTTCAGTCAAAATACAAATTAATTATGAAGGCTGAGCAATTTTAATATTTGGTGAATAACTCCTGCCATAGTCACTCAAAACCGGGATGGCAATTCTAGTCACATCTATGTTTTGTTTCACAGTAATGTCACATTTTCCTTAAGGGGGGCGTTTTCCCCCACTCTACCCTACTATTCAAGCGCACAGAAGTACCCGCGTCTCTCAGTTTGGTACTCCACTTTGGTGGAGAATTTATTTGTAATGATGTAAACAAAAATAGACTCAAACTAGTATACCAGAACAGTGTTAAATGCTGTAGTGTGGACCAGTGGCGGATCTAGACCATTTCAACTGGGGGGGCCAAGCTGGGGCCAGTTGTAGTGTTAGAGGGGCCAGTTACATATAGACCTTATTGTTGTCATATCATTTTCTGCACTGCACTGCAGGCATTAACAAGCAAAATACCATGTTTATAATAATTCAACAATGTATTTGCATTTCCATTATATTTTTACATTTGCATTACATATTCAGTATTAGTCACAGTAACTGTAATTTACATGATGTCCTTCTTTCTCTTCATTTTGGTGAGAACTGTAGAGCAAAAGCAATGGGGACCAAGAAGCTTATTAATTAATTTACTGAAAATAACTGACTTGCTAGGTAACTATGTCTAACCATTTACAGGGTTCCTGCACACTTTTTAAAGTCAAATTTAAGGCTTTTTAAGACCTGAAGAAATCAAAATTCATACCGTACATTAGGGGTGTGCAATTTTGACAAAAATATATCTCAATATTTTCAATGTTTTGTTGATAATTAGATGATATTTTACTGATTGTGTTTTTGTGCTGGTGCCATGGCTGGTTTAGGCCTGTTGTTGACAGCAGACTCACGAAGATATTCATATTTTTAATATTCTATGCAGTGGTCAGTTAACAGCAGGGAACGAAATTAATTTTTTAATTAATTTTTAATGAATTTAATTTGCCACCTTAAATTGATTTCCAGGGGCATTTTCACCTATATATGGACATTCTTTCTAAACTTATTTAGAGTTATGAATCACCTTTTATGTCAAATACTAACAAATTATTCAGTAATTATACTTATTTATACAATAATACTTAATTATACAATAATTATACAGTACCACTGTTACAGTCAAATTAATTCATTCAATCAAAATCCATCTTTGCAGTGCAGAGGTGACACAGAAGCGGCATTAATATATTTACACTCCATTTACAATTGCATAAATAAAGCTATGAGATTTTTTTTAAATCAATATTTAAATATGAAATGATTTCTAATTTTAACGTTTTAATTTAAGGGTACTTTAAATATGAAACTAAAACCGCCAGTAGGTGGCGGCAAGTCACTGTCTTAATAAGTGAGTTGAGGGAGTCATTCATTCAACCGATTTGTTCAAACGGCTGATTCATTCGGGAAAGGAGCAAGTGATTCCTTCAAAACGCGGATTTCAGTCAAGAAATCATCGCTGTCTGTTGCATTGAGACTCTGCTACGGTTTCATTTTGAAATTCTAGTCGGCGAAATAAAGGGAAAACAAACAATATTGACAATATTGTGTCTAAAAAGTAACTCCCAATGTTAACGTATTGTTAATTTAACTGTTGTATAACATCAATATCACAGTTGCAATTGTGCACGGGAAAACGGCACTCTTGCTGATTGATATTCTAATATAAGAACATGATATAAATATAAGACATAAACTAATTTGGGGACATAGCCTACCTATAAACCGCACACAGCAGTGAAAGGACGATAGACAAATGTGATGTCAGCTCACAGTGCCTCGTATACAGTTAAAACATTGATTACAATATCATAATAGACAATACACATCGCACACCCGATACGCACATAAAGAATGAACTTACAACTGAACTGACATTTACCAGCTTTCTCCTTCTCTCCTCTCTCGCGTGCAGGAGACAGACGTTATTCTGCCGCGATTCCTGCGAATGTGATGCGAATTGTCACGTGAACAAGCAAATCCACAAAGATAGAATAATAATAAAAATAATACGCATACAACGATAACAACGATAGCAAAAAACAGTTTTGTAAAAATTATTTCACACTCCACATTTAGGGGGGCCACAAGGGGGGCCAAGCTTGTTGTCACAGGGGCACGGGCCCCCCTGGCCCCCCCTCTAGAACCGCCACTGGTGTGGACCAGTGTCAGTATTTGACAAAATAGCTGGCTAAATCAAGTTTAAAACAGTATTTAATCTTACTTCACTCAGATGAACGGAAAAGATGAAACTCCAAAAACAGACTGGTAGTACTTGAACAAACTGTAAGCTACAACAGAACATACACAGTATCTTAATATGATATGAAATAATTATCTGAAACAACATTACATGGAGAGGTGGTGGAGAATATATTTGTCATGATGTAGGCCTAAACAATAATAGACTCAAACTAGTATAGCAGATCAGTGTTAGGCTAAATGCTGTAGTGTGGACCAGTGTCAGTATTTGACAAAATAACTGGCTAAATCAAGTTTGAAACAGTATTTAAATCTTACTTTACTTAGATGAACGGAAAAGATGAAACTCCAAAAACAGACTGGTGACACTTGAACGAACTGTAAGCTGCAACAGAACACACACGCGCACGTACAGTATCACGATTTAATATAATATGAATAATTTTTTGAAACTACATTACATGGGGCGGTGGAACTGGCAAAATGTAAACAAAAAATGGACTCAAACTAACGTTATACAAGAAATTCAGTGGAAAAAAGTAACGTTAGGCCTAACATGATCATTTCTACATATGTGTGTCAGTGTCTCAACTTTAAAACATTGGACCCTACATTACCTACACCTTCTTATGAAACTTTTCTTTATGAAAATTTAAACATAACATGAAACAATTTGTATAGTGTAACTCAGAGCCATAGAGAGAATGGCTCTGGTGTAACTGATGTAAAGATTAATATCTTTCCTTCATGTTCTTCTTCTCTATCTTTTTTATTTATTTTAGTTTTCAGCTCATTGTTCTTTTCTCATTTCTGATGACGTTGAACATATTGTTAATACATTGTATATTGTATACAAGTTGTCATAAAAAAATAATCTCTGTATGTTTTGCGGAAAAAAAGTTAAAATAAATAAAATAAAATAAAGTAGAATTTTTAGCTGTAAGCAAAGAGTAGAAGAACTATAAAAAAAGTATAATATTACAATATAATATTATAATATTATTTCTATATACAATATATTACAATATTATTTTAATATTATAGTTTATTTATAAAAAAATATATAGGCTTTCACTTCTTGAAAAGTGAAAAGCGGCACTTCTTCCGCCATCCAAGATGGCGCCGCAGATGGCTGCCTCTGTGTGGGGCTCTCCAGCTATTGTGTTGTTTTTGTTTGTTTGTTCTGCGTTTAGTCATTTTTTTCCTATCAGTTTCACCAAAGACGAACTACTGGACATTAGGAAACACACACCAGATAACTTTTCTACAGTTTTTGATTATTCGGACGTCTTGCTGGACATTCTCGTCGGAGGGGCAGCGTTGTTGTTCAAACGCGCGGTCAGACGCAAACGCGGGAAGCGAGCCGGCGCGCTGGTTAAACTCCGCGAGCGCGGCCTGTGCACTGCACTCCCCAGTATTCATCTCGCGAATCTCCGATCCCTTCCTAACAAAACGGACGAACTTCTTCTCCTCACCCGCACTAACAAGGATTTTTTAAACTCTGCTGCTCTGTGCTTCACTGAAACCTGGCTGAGTGAAGCCATACCGGACAACGCAATACATCTGCCGGGCTTCCAGCTGTTCCGAGCGGATCGCATCGCGGAGCTAACGGGGAAATCAAGAGGTGGTGGATTGTGTTTCTACATTAACAAAAGTTGGTGTTCAGATGTAACAACACTGAAGAAGATGTGCTCTCCTAATTTAGAGGCACATTTCATAAACTGTAAACCTTTCTACTCGCCTCGGGAGTTTTCCTCTTTCATTCTCGTGAATGTTTACATCCCTCCAGACGCGTGCGTGAGCGCGGCGCTACAACAGCTGGCTGAACAAATAGCTGAAACAGAACAAAGGTATCCTGACTCTCTTTTAATCATTCTTGGGGATTTTAACAAAGCAAATCTTTCCCGTGAACTACCAAAATACAGACAGCACGTTACATGTCCCACCAGTGACAGTAATATACTGGACCACTGTTACACCACAATAAAAGATGCGTATCACTCCGTTTCACGAGCAGCTTTGGGGCTCTCTGATCACTGTTTGGTTCATCTCATACCGACCTACAGGCAGAAACTGAAATCAGCTAAACCTGTAATAAGGACTGTAAAAAGATGGACTAATGAAGCAGAGCAGAATCTACAGGCCTGCTTCGAGTGCACTGATTGGACTGTTTTTGAAGCTGCTACCAACGATCTGGATGAGCTCACAGATACTGTAACATCATATATAAGTTTCTGTGAGGATACATGCATTCCTACCAGGACATTCTTATCATTTACTAATGATAAACCATGGTTTACTGGGAAACTCAAACACCTTCGTCATGCCAAAGAGGATGCCTACAGAAGTGGGGATAAAATCTTGTATAACCAGGCCAGAAACAGACTGACAAAGGAGATCAGAGTTGCTAAAAGAAGCTACTCTGATAAACTGAAAAAACAGTTTTCATCCAACGACCCATCATCAGTCTGGAATGGCCTGAGGAACATCACCAACTACAAGTCACCATCCCCCCGATCTGTGGACAATCAACACCTGGCTGATGATTTAAACTCATTTTTATTGCAGGTTTGAAAAGCCCTCATTCACACCACACACCGGCTCTGACCTGCACTTCACACATTCACCATCACCTCCTGCACTCCCATTACTCCCCCCTCCTGCCATCCAACCTGAGCTTAAGGTCTGTGTGGAGGACGTGAGCCGAGTCTTCAAAAAACAGAAGACTAGGAAAGCCTCAGGCCCAGACGGCATCTCATCTGCTTGTTTAAAAGCCTGCGCTGACCAACTGGCCCCGGTCTTCACGCAGATCTTCAATAGATCATTGGAGCAGTGTGAAGTTCCCTGCTGCTTCAAACGCTCCACTATCATTCCTGTCCCCAAAAAACCCCAAATCACTGGACTTAATGACTACAGACCTGTCGCTCTCACGTCTGTGGTCATGAAGTCGTTTGAAAGACTGGTGCTGGCCCACCTGAAGGACATCACTGGACCCCTGCTGGACCCCTTTCAGTTTGCTTACAGAGCAAACAGGTCTGTGGATGATGCAGTCAACATGGGACTGCATTATATCCTGCAACATCTCGACAGACCAGGGACTTATGCAAGGATCCTCTTTGTGGACTTCAGTTCGGCCTTCAATACCATCATGCCTGGTCTTCTCACAGCCAAACTGACCCAGCTCTCCATACCATCCTCGATCTGTCAGTGGATCACCAGCTTCCTGACGGACCGGCAGCAGCGAGTGAGACTGGGGAAACTCACATCCAGGACTCTCACCACCAGCACTGGCGCCCCCCAAGGGTGCGTTCTCTCCCCACTGCTCTTCTCCCTGTACACTAATGACTGCACTTCTAAAGACCCCTCTGTCAAGCTCCTGAAATTTGCCGACGACACCACTGTCATCGGTCTCATCCGAAACGGTGACGAGTCTGCTTACAGACTGGAGGTTGAACAGCTGGCTGTCTGGTGCAGTTATAACAACCTTGAGCTGAACACGCTCAAAACAGTGGAGATGATCGTGGACTTCAGGAGGAACAGCCCAGCACTCCCCCCACTCACCATCATGAACAGCACTGTGGAAGCAGTGGAGTCATTCAGGTTCCTGGGCACTTCCATCTCTCAGGACCTGAAGTGGGACAATCACATTGACTCCATTGTAAAAAAAGCCCAGCAGAGACTGTACTTCCTTCGCCAGCTGAGGAAGTTCAACCTGCCACAGGAGCTGCTGATTCAGTTCTACTCAGCCGTCATTGAGTCTGTCTTATGCACTTCCATCACTGTCTGGGCGGAGAGGATCATTGGTGCCCCCCTGCCAAACCTCCAGGACCTGTACTCTTCCAGAGTGAGGAAGAGAGCAGGTAAAAACATCACAGACTCCACTCACCCTGGACACCTCCTGTTTGAACTGTTACCGTCAAGACGGAGACTCAGATCACTGGCCACAAGAACATCTCGGCACAGGAACAGTTTCTTCCCACAGGCCATTTCCCTCCTGAACAGTTAACACACCTCCCAAGGCATATGCCTTTAAGTGCAATACTCCCACTGTTTAGTGCAATATCCTACAACTCAGGTGATACTTATACTTATATTTAGATTTATTTATTATAATATTCAAAACACTGTAAATATGTTCATAATCTGTAAATCTGGAAATGTCTATTCTGACTAAACCCAACTGTGATACTTTTATTCTCATATATTTATATTTTTATTCTTTATTCTTATAATTTGTAGTATTATGTTTCATGTTTCTTGTTGTATTTGTATATGTCCACTGGAAGCCTCAGCACCAAAACAAATTCCTTGTGTGTGCAAGCACACTTGGCAATAAAGCTCTTTCTGATTCTGATTCTGATTCTGATTCTTGTCAGTTCTTCGCTGTAAGCACGTCCCAGCCGGGTTCGTCACGTATTTGGTTCCCCCGGAAACATTTCCGTTGTGGTCTGAGTTACTTGCAGCGCGTTTCTGTATTTGGTTGTGTTGTGAGTATTTGGAGTACACGTGAGCTGTGAAACTGATGAAGATGGTTTCTTAATTTGCTGGTGTTTTTTTCTATTTGCATGGGTTTTTTTCTATTTGCATGCGTTTTTTTCTATTTGCATGCGTCTTCTTTAGGTTGCAGCACGTTGAGCTCTCTCGGCCACCGTAAGATTCAGTGATGGCGACAGTTGAAATAGGCGCGTTCGGTCAGCGAATCCGCCCAGCGTCTGTAGCGAGTCCGCGAGTTGACGGTACGCTGGCTGTCTGGAGGCGGGGCGAATATTCTGTGCGCATGGCCGAATTGAGTCTGAGAGAACAGCGGACCTGGCGGCTTGAGGGCGGATCCGCCCCGGAGTCTATTGCTATCAGGGGTGCCATTCATTCACACACATACACGTGATTCATATTTAAACAGTCTTTTTGCGGTTTACATACACTAGGATGTCGCGATTAGAACAATAATAAAAAACGTACTATTCTTCTCAGATGGATCCGTTGCTCCTCGAAATGAATTTAAACCAGGATTGTTCCTCACAGCCTCGCAAGACGACGTAAAAGTAGGCTACTGTAATCTGATTAAATTTGGTGTGTTTTACGGAGTTGATGTGGGCGTTGACACGTTTGCATGTGTTGCCTCAGATCATTTGCGTTTGAATAGCGTGCGCTCTCCATGGGCGTGTCACATTAAAAGATAATAAGATATAATGAGCTGAAATGAGAATGACTGACATTGCTCTCTTTTCATATAGATTACATAAACAGAGAATATTTGTTTTTGTTATGAATTAGATCATTTAAAGATATATAGCTCATGCCTGGGTGAATAGTATTCGCTGAGTTTTGTTTAAGTTTAGAGACGTGCTCCAAAAAAAAAAGTTCACGGTGACGGAGAGCCAGAAAAAACACCCTGTTTTTTTTTTTTTTTACAAAAGCACAATGTTTTATTTAGATTGTAATTGGACATATACAAAAGAACACATTGAACAGTTTATTTTTTCATATTTCTTAAGATTCATTTAAAAAATGAAGTATTTTAAGTCTATTTTGCTGCTATGTGAAAAAAATCGAGCAAAACGCACCGGCGCGTTTGCCGACCCCAGAGGGTTAAATCGTTACAAATAGGTTAGTATTTTATTATATTTTATTATGCTATAATTGTTTGGTTTACTAAATGTAAACATTTTTATACCTCTTTTTCAAGGTACATGGGGGGAATGGATAACTCTGATGCGCTTATTGGATACTACCTGGATATGTCCTTCACAAGACCAAAAAGTGGTATCGGACATTCTTTTATCACTTTGTGGACATTGCAGTGGTAAATGCTTTCATTCTGCACCAGGATTTGGCAAAGACTAAAAACCAGAAGCCAATGTCTCAGAAAGCACTCCGGGAGACACTGATTTTGGAGCTGGCAGGACTTCCCACCAAAAGCAAGGTGCCTGACACTCCTTCTCGTCCTTCTTGTGGGTGCAACAGTCCTGTGCACATCACCAACGACAGCACTACAGGTAGACGCAAATGCAAGATGTGCCGCCGGAATTCTCCTGTGATGTGCCACAACTGTGATGTAGTTTTCTGCTACCTGCCTAAAAGGAACTGCTTTATGGAGTATTATACACAGAACAACCTCCTAGTGTGACTTGGACTACTTGAATAACTATTCAATGCAGATAGTCCAATGCAGAATAACTATTTTGCAATAGAGATTGTGAGAGTATATGTACCGGGTGGATGAGTGGCTAAACAAACCGTCCTTGCCTGTGGTAAAACTATCTTCTTTATGTGTGCTGGGCACTTCATCATTCACACTGCTAGTGTGAATGACAACCTCCTAGTGTGACTACATTTGTAGTCCAATGCAGAATGACTATTTTGTGTTAGGGGTAAGGTAAGGGGTTAATTTGCAGCAGATACAAAGATACAGGGGAGTATCTTTATTTATTGCATCTTTACTCACAGCTGATTGGTCCAGCTTTGGTTTGCGATCTCTAACCAAGAATAAATCCTGCTCCGGAGCAGGGGTGCGTTTACCAAAAGCCTTGTTAGCCAACTATGTGTAGGATTTGAGGGCGAACCAAACACAAATTAATCTTCCAGATGATTCGTTCAAGCATAATTTCACACAAAACTAAACATCTCAGACCCCAAATCACCAATCCAGAACCATAAAATCCAGGCTCCAGCCAGTATACGCTAACCAACGAAAACCCCCAGCTAAGAACTTTATGGCCATGCAAGTTTCAAAGAGATGAGCCCAACTAAAGAAAGAACATTGCCAACGTTAGAAAGTTTGGAAGAGACTGATTGGTTCAGAGATAACGGCAGAGGTTGTTTGATCCCAAGACAAAGGATTTAAAACAGACCTCCTTCTTAAGGACCTCTGAACGACCCCAGGGTTGAAAGCTCTTAAAACAACAAAGACTGAGACTTTACATATAAAAATACATAAAAATCATTCCAAAACAATTCTTGACGGACTTATCAAACATCGTTCAACTACATAATTCTATATATGTGTCTACAACCTATATATTATGTCTTAGGGGTGACCCCAAATAGTCGAAGATTCGATGCAGCGATAGGAGGAGCCTGATTCTACCAATCTCACAGTCGGTTCTTTACAATGGGAGGAAAATTAGCATTTAATTAAACGCGTTGCGTTCATATTATGGGCTCATCTGCTTTTCTGTAGGCTATACAGTATGCTTTATTAATAAGGTGTGTGCAGAATTTGATCTATTAATATAACTGTCTTAGGACATTAAGCCGTTAAACGTTTTTCATGTTAAGTGTTTTAGAATGCATTTTATCCGCGCACACAATTTGAAAAGACTCAAACGGACACAGAGACACAGACAGAGTGAAAGACTAGATTTATTTTTCTCTCGATCAGGTAACGTTAGGGTACAAGTGATTTCAAAACATTTCAGCCGGTTCTAATTTGATTTTTGGATGCTGTGAACATGTTTAGCTAAACTGTCACTCGAGTTTAACGTTTATTGTTGTTTCTGCAGTTAAAAAGACAAAGTTGACAATTCTGGCTATACTTTCGTTATTTTAATAATTTATTTTCATTTAATTTATTGATCACTCAGGGTTATCTAATTTAACTATTTGTGGCTTGTGTTTTGAATATATGTTATCCTGCACTTTAGGGAAGACTTGACGATTCTGATTCGACTATGAAAATCCTTAGTCGGGGACACCCCTAATGTGTCTATTATGCTTAGATCACATACAAGTCATGTAATTGTTATAACTATTAGATGTTTGAATGAAAGTGTGTCTTGTTTCCTATCAGTGCGATCGTATGTTCACAATTATGAAGATGGCTTGATTAAAATCTGTGTAAAATGTTTCGTATTCTTATATTAGGAATCATGTCTAAACTGTACCCTCTGTACTCTCTGCTAGAGCGGGAGAGTAGAGATCACAGATAACGCATGATGCATGAACTTTTGCCACTGGGTGCAACTATGCCATCAAAACCCATACATGTGCAAGAAAATAGCTTTTTGAATAGCTGTCCACTTTTGCGATCTCTGTGAGTGAAAGGGTTAAGGCATGTCCACTGGACAAGAAATGCTCATTGGGGGAGTAGGGGGAGGCTGCAGACCTGGAGCTGGCAGTTTTACGCCCCTGTTGTTCCTGATGTGTCCAGTAGGGGGAGACTACATTAGTATATGAGCCTAGTCCTATATCATAACAGACCTTATATAGCATCAGACCTTCTAGAAGCGACACGAATTGAGGTATTTTAAATAATCTGCTAAATTTATTGTTGTTGATTGTATTGTAATGATGCAATATTTATTATTTATAAACGATTAGCTAAGATTCGATATCAATTCAAAAGATGGGTCTATAATGTATTTCGAGAGACAATAAAAGTAGGCTACTTGATGGTCAGGCTGATGTTCTGTCTGGCTCAAACTTGGCTAACCACATATAAGTTTAAAAGCTGACCCAGTCTTCTCTTTACCCGCTCTCACTCACTTTTAAAATTCATTTAATTTTTATTTTTATCTTGTTGTCTGTCTTTAGATTGCGTGACATGGCATCTTCTGGTAAGACCCTGTTTACTCCTTGCATTTAAACATAACCTACTCCACATGGTTTCTGGAGCAACATTAGAGTGGATATTGGAAATGTGTTAATTACAGTTTATGATGTGTACACAAACACATTTATAATAGGCATGTATGTATGTATTTGTATGTATGCAAATCTCTCTAAGTAAAGAGTTGAACTTTACACTCACTCAAATATTTTGTCATATAATACATACATACGTCATGCATGATAAAACCCACATTAAAAACTTTGGTCCCATATGGTTTAAATGTAGATTTTGGTTTGAGTTGTTTCTTATAAATGAGATGATCTAATTATCTAATGTATATCATAATATACAGTTTTCTTAAAATAGCTTACTGATCTGGACTAAAATGTATGTGCACTTAATGTGTGTTTTTATCATAGTCTGTCTTTAGTTCTTTTTAACTTGTATCTCATAAAGGTGTGTGTGTGTTTGCTTTAGCTACTTAAGAAAATTAAAATCTCTCTCTCTCTCTCTCTCTCTCTCTCTCTCTAAACTTGTATAAACTATAAACACCCATCTCTTTTTTTCTCTCTCCAAATGAAAATTGTATTCTCTCTTCAGGTGAAGAAATAACTATACAGAGAGGTTGCAGCTTACCTGCGCTTAACAGATGCACCTCTTGCTGTTCCCTATATCACTGTCCTTTCTGTACTTCTGCTTTTTTACTAAGTACAAACGCATCTTCAGCTTCACTTTTCGAGGGCAGTCGTCCATAAAGGTCATTTGTGATTTATATTTTTTTCTAAAAATGTTGTAATGAATGTTGATGTTAAATATATGCATGATTGATGTTTTAGTATTACTCAAATAAAGCTACTGTATGTCAAATATAGATCCATGGCAGTTTGCGTACAGACAGGGCAGGAGCACGGATGATGCAGTAGGAAGTATCATTCATCTAGTATCTAAACATGTGGATGATTCAAAGGCATACACGCACCTACTTTTTATTGATTTTAGTTCAGCTTTTAATACTTTGCAACCATATTTATTATTTGAGAAATTAAAAATGATGTTTTTCTTTTTTAACGAATAGAACCCAACAGGTTAAGGTTAATGGGAAGATCTCCGACTCTCATGACATTAGTACAGGAGCCCCGCAAGGGTGTGTGAGCTCCCCAGTTCTCTTCACACTGTATACAAACAGTTGTGTGAGGAATAATAGTAATAACTATATTGTGAAATTTAGTGATGACACTGCGATTCTTAGCTTGTTATATAAAGATCAAGAAATTTTGTCTTACTGCTCTGAGATTAATCAGTTTATAGAGTGGTGTGATTCTTATTCATACGGCCATGAAGGTCATGGGCAGAACTGAACCTCTTTATCTCCAGACCCTATATGAAAAATCTACATTGAGGGAGGCAAATAAGATTATGCACAATACAACACATACCCTGTACTCTGAGTTCGTAATGCTGCCATCGGGGAGAAGATTAAGAATGCCTAGCTGTAGACTAAACCGGTTTAAGAATTAATTCATTCCTTCAGCTGTTAAGTTATTAAATAATGCCAAGCAGAAATAATTATTAAGTGTGGTATTTGTGTAATGTTTTTTTTTTCTTTTCTTTTTTTCTTCTCTGCGACTCAAGTGTACAGAATGGCGTGATGTCAATTACTTTCAAGTGTACAGAGTGGCGTGATTCCAATTACTTTCCAGTGTATAGAGTGGTGTGACGCCAGTTATCCTGCAGTGTATAGAACAGTGTGATTCTAATCACTTTCCAGTGTATAGAGTGGCAGGATGCCATTGCCTTCCAGTGTATACAGTAGAGGGAGGCGTGAGGCCAACTACTTGTTTGTAAATGTGTATCTTATGTTTTGTGTTTGTTTTATGTGTCTGGTCCTGCAGTGGTTGTATTTGTGAGCCCAAAACAAATTCCCCATTGGGACAATAAAGTATACCTACCTACCTACCTACTAATCAGAGTGTCTGGTAAGAGTTAAAAAAAAAGAAGAGCCTAATTTGCTTAGGTTTGCATGTGTCTTCAAGTTCGAATTGTCTTTTGAAAGTAAGAGCTACTAAAATAAGCCAAATAAGACAATTTTCAGTTGTCAATTATTATCTATATACATTTATCTATAATTGTCTACCATTTGTTTAAAGTTTTGCTTTATCAAACAGTTTTTTTTTAAATCCATGAGTTGTTTTTAAACACAATTTTGTTTAACTGACAGTTAGCATCATGCCCAGTGCATGTGTCCTTTCAAGTTAAAGTTGTCTTTTCAAAGTAAGAGCTACCAAAATAAGCCAAATGATACAATATCAGATACAATTTGTTGTCTATCTACCATGTGGTTTTTATATCTATTTTTTGTTGACTATTTTGCTTTATCAAACAGTTTTTATGAAATTAAAATTGTTTTTAAAGTACTGTTTTATGCTACTGTTTTAAAGTACTGTTTTATGCAGTTATGTTGGTCAGAGACCTTATTTCTTGTTTTGATAAAGATAAAAAGGCCTCCTGTGACACATATGTTTTGTGAAATATGTAAAAATGTGTTACAACTCAAAAAAAAAAAAAAACTTATGATGATGAGGTTTAATGAATTTAGTTTTTTTTATACAGTTAGCCTACTAATACACTTATATTTCAATAAATGAAAAATCCTCTAAATATATATCCGGCCCCTGATTTTAGTCACAACCCTCAGCATGGCCCTTACTGAGTTTGAATTTGACACCCCTGCTCTATACAGACAGACAGCAACGGGACTTTTATTTTGGGGTTGTTGTGTGACGTCATCAGGCTGCGTCGCGCTCCTGCATCTGTTGTGATTCTGATAAAGAAAGGTTTGTGTTTTTTACGCATTAAAGTGTTTAAATCAATGCAACGTTTTTAAATCTAATCATTTTTACAAGATATTTACAATAAATTAACCACTCTTGAAAGTAACGTTGCAATGTTTTATTTAACATTAATGAACGTTGTTTTTTGGGAGTAAATCCCATTCACCCTTGATTAACAAAATGAGCTTCTCATTTCGCTCTCAATAACGCGAATAAAGTTTATCGTAAAGAAGTGATTAGAGAAACGGAGCTTTTCGAAACTCGGAGTTAGTTGAATCAATTGTTTCTTGACATGATTCAGTGATTAAAAGCGCTCGAGCTAACGTCACCAGCTGCTGAAAACAAATGAAAAATGAACGAGAACATCAAACACAATGTGTAATGACAACTTGTTCAAACCAGCTGCTGTTTTCTTGAATGTGTAATCTATTCATTGTAACAAATATTAAAATACGAAATATAAATCATAAATATGAACTTTCGGTATTGTTTGTATATTTTAATCAGGTAATTTAAGTCCATTAACTCTCACTCTGACTGACTCTATTACCAGTGAACTGAACTACTGAACTAGAGCTGATTGAGACACACACAGAGATTTAGTGTGGATTTATTTTTCTTTCTGTTAATTATTCTCATCTTAAACAGGACAAACACACAGAAAAACCCCTGGTGAAGTGACTGAGATCCATGTAACACTATTATAAAGATGGCGTTTATTAAAGAGGAGAGTGAAGACATAAAGATTGAAGAAACATTCAGTGTGAAACAAGAAGATACTGAGGAACAAACAAAAATGGCGTTTATTAAAGAGGAGAGTGAAGACGTGAAGATTGAAGAAACATTCAGAGTGAAACAAGAAGAAACTGAGGAACAAACAGGTTGGTTTCATTCTCAAAGCTGAACTCAGTCATTTGGTCCTTATTAAATTGTTCAGTTCTACAGAAATTAATGATATTTTTAAAGAATGTCATGTGACCAGACAAACTACTGCTGCCTTCAACCTGAGAAGATCCGATTTCCATGTACAGACAACATTATTTTCCATAACATTTAAACCCCTAAATCAACTCCTGAATGAAAAAATAGGAAACAAGGAAAACCATTCATTTTTATCACTTAATTATGCATTAGTTTTTAACAAAAACATGGAGGCTACAGTTACTAAAATTCAGATGATCAAAAAAAGACTTGACTTATAACCTAAATGTTATCATTAAACATTTTAACATACCTGAACATAAATATTCATTGAATAAATCTATTAATAAGTCAGTAGTTACATCAGTTGTCACATTAAGACCCACTGTTTGAATGATCACAAACAAAGACAAATTGAGCTCTTGACTTTCACATCTTCTGTCAAGATCAGTTGTATGACATTAAATTAAAATGTTCACGATTATCAGTTATACATTTTTGTTAAGATGTGCTGTAAATGTTCAAAATACACTGTTATGGCCCAAAAACATCTTTAGCTTTTTTAAACCATTTAAAAAGGCAAGGACTGAACATATATGAATTCACAGACGATTGATTAGTTTTGACATCTGATTACGCCATAAGGTTTTAATACAAAGAACATCCAACAAGCAACAATTACAAATTCACACACATAAGATAAACAAAACAAAAGATTAAGCTCCCAAGGAGAATAAACAGGTGGGTATTGCGTGCCTTGCTAATCTAAATAACAAAACGTGAACTAAGAAAAATAAATCCACTGTTACAGAAAAAGACAAAAACAAAACAAAAATCAGAATCAGAAACTGTATCGCTCCAGCAGGCAGAGGAGAGGCGGTGAGCGATCTCGCTATCATGCGAGAGAGACCCGCCATCGCAGTTTAAATAGTAGAAATCCCTGTATGACGTCCACTTTCGAGGATCTGGGAAAACCCTTCTCGTGATTCCATCTACAGGCTAAAACATAAATCACATGGAACAATTCCTCTACGTGAACACCCATATAACATAAACATTGAAATTATTCTTAATATAAAGTTTTATATTAGAACAACAAATAAAATGAGCAGCTCTCAGCAGCAGTTTTTGTGTGCATGAACATTTGAATAATAACATTAACATTGAAGATGGCACTGTGTGGCTGTAAGAGCTAAACGTTTCCCTAGGTCTCATCTCAGGACCGCTGACTGAACGTCTGATGCATGTGACACACTTCAGGAGGTTCAAAGTCATCATCCGATTGGTTGAATTCTACAGGATGATGCATTCTTTAACGGTCCACCTGGAAACAAAGCCGTTGTGACGCCAAACCCCCTCATGGAAGAAAAAAGCTGTCATGTTTATGGGTGTTTTCACATATAGTTTTTAAAAGAACCAAACCCAGTTCTTAAAGTGAAACCTTAAAGTGAACCAGAAAGCGAACCAGCCGAAAGTGACAGTCCTTTTGGTGTTCACATAATAGTGGACCCTTTTTTGATCCTCTTCTGCATTGAAGTGATCTCAGACCCTATCTTGTTCACATCACAACCTCAAAAGAACTCAGATCCTCGTGTATTTTGCATGTGCTCATGTAGCCTACTTTTTTACTTTTACGTGGCATTGTAACGCTGTTCTTCTGTTATACCCTCTTTTAGGGGAAATGGCAAAAAATGTCATATCACGATTCATGATTTTATCACGATTCTTTTCATGTTGTTTTTACTATTTTTTACGTAACTGAGCAGTACAGATACACTTATGTCCCAATTTAAAAACTTAGCCTTGCAAGGTAACAAAATATAACAGAAAAATGAAAGACAGATCATGTAGGCTATAGTAGGCGAAGATAAAAATCTTTATTTCATTATTTTATCTTTATTATTAATAAGAACAAAGCTGCACATTACAAATACAAAACATACTATACAAATGAAATAGTGCTTCATATTTTTAGCCACAGTAGGTGTATATAACAGCACCATTCAAATACGAAATTGAATAAACATGTAAAAAATAAAATGCTACAGACTTGACTAATAATAAAAATTATACATTGATTCTTATTTAAGCTACAGAAGTTTTTCAGTGAAGATCAGAGAGTGATTTTCTCTTTTGTTAATTAAGGACTAGCAGGCAACATGTGTATTTTTTTGGTTGCTGCCACTTTAAGAGCTCACGCAGAACAGATAAAGACACGCATCCAATTATATACCAAGTGTCTACTTTCCCTTTAGAGAGAACTGATTGTGTTTATGTATTTTGTGTGTGTATTTGACAGTTTAAGTCCAACAAGACACGAAAGATAACTTGGCTCAGTACTCACGGGCTGCAAGCTTCTAGAGCCACACACTTCATAGTGTGTATGCGCACAGAACAGCACGCGAATGAAATGTTCTGGCAACATTGTTATGCGTTCATGACCGCGAATAACTGCAGTGTCACGTGAGCGTAACTCTACTGCTGCGTTAACATGTGAAGTGAATGTATTTCGTGTTGCACAGTATGTTGGGATGGAGGTGCCAGAACTGCATAGGGTAGGCTACACTGTAGTACGATATTTCTTCAAAAGCAGTACTTATGTTGAAACCAAACGGAAAGTGGACCGGGACCTCATCGCTTTCACATATCACAAAGAAATCAAACCACAAACGAACCGTACTGAGAACACCCCCTGTCGCTTTTTGGTCCCTCTAGGGTGGTCTGAGATCACTTGGAGGGTTAAAAAAAACTAGGTGTGAAAACACCCTGCAACTGTGACAATGAGCACATGTATCAGGATAAATTAAACGCTGGGTTTTCAAAAGTATATGAAGTTCATGACAAATGCTTTAAAATACGTCTAAAGCCGTGTTACGAACCTTTAAAGGTCTAGGGCAGATACCGCAACATTTATTTATTAACAATAACAATCACAGCAACCTGCGAGCAGAGAGAGTGAGCTAGAGACAGAGAGAAGATGAGCACAACAACCAACACGTGAAAAGTACACTACCGTGCACAGAACAATGAAAACAAACACAAAACACGTGTGGAACGTAACAAGCCGCCTTTCCACTGCACACGACAAACGACAGCCGTCCGGAAGTCATTCATTTCTAATGGAGAGTCATACGGGAGCTGTGGGGAGTTCCGATCATATGCGTATGCGGAAAATTCGGATCCGATTTGAGCTTTGGATCCGTCAAAGTTCATATCACAGTAGCATATGAGCATAACTTTACATTTTAAATTAAACAATTTTAAAAACTGATAGCATTGTTCATTGTTATGTTAACCACATGGAATAATACAACTGCACTGAAATACTAGGCTAGATGGTAATTTAGGCGGGACAAAGATTTGCATTCATTCTGTACATTTGGCAATCAAAACCCACCTGGCAGACCGACAATCTCGCTAACTCTCTTCCAAGCTTAATTTTTCCTGCTGACGTTTCTGTATGATTCAAAAGTAATATACAGAATGGGGTATTCGGAGACTGCGAGAATCAACTTCTCTCCCATGTTGCCGCGTACGATCGTAATGAAAGTTCCATGCGACTGACACTAGGGGGCGAAATGCGTGTCGTGTGCAGTGGAAAGGTGGCTTAAAGGGGACCTATTATGCAAAATTCACTTTTGCATGGTGTTTGGACATAAATGTGTGATGGCAGTGTGTGTACACAACCACCCTGCAGTGATAAATATCCACCCACTCCTTTTTTTTAAATCCCCATAAATCATAAGCAGTGTCTCCCAACGACCTGTTTTCAGAATGCAGCTTCAGTGACGTCACTAAAGCCACAGGCCCCGCCCACGAGTGTTGACAGACACTGCCATTCTAACATAGAACCGCCCTGATCGAGTTCACAGCGAGTTGAGAGTTGTACACATCCGCCATTGCTGCACTGACGAGAATGTCTCCCAAGCGTTGTCGGTGTTGTGTAGCTGGATGTATTAATCCACATAGCTCTATTTATTTACTGGAGCGATAGGCCTAACATTATTGATCATAACAGTAATGAAAGTGAGAGCGCGCACTTTATTACAGATCATAGGAGTTGTTTTACGGATATACAGTTTACCAGTTTATTAAACACCCCCTGAAAAGGTGTGTATATATTTGTTTACTGTTAGTTGTAACGAGTGTTTTTTGTACTTCGCTGTGTATGTTGATGATAATGAAAGGGAGAGGGAGAGAGTTTATGGATAAGACTTTAATGCGGACTTCTTATACAGTGTTTATTCAGCTCTTACAGTGATTTTGTGGAGTGAAATTGACGCTTCTTCTTTTGTGTGATGTACAATAAACTTAATTGAACTCATCAGTATATTTTTGGCCATCATTCGGACGAGGTCCGTGTAAGAAATTGTAGTCTGCCTCGACCCAGATTCCACTCCAAAATATATTTTAGAATGAGCTCATGCCCAAAATGGCTTAATTATCATAGAGATGAAGGAAGTGAAGTTATATTGTTTCTTCACCATTTGGGTTGATCCTGATCCTGAGCAAATGGTAGTCAATTGTAGGATGGGAATGGGTGTCGGACACCGAGAACCTTCTCAGACAATGGGGTGTCTCAACTTCATTAACATACAGAACACAGCTGTTACAACAAGAGCAACTTCATTTACATTAAGAGTGGTAAACTGTAACAGGATAAAAGGTTTAAGATTTGGATGTTCTGGGTTCAGTCTGACGCCGATGAACCCAAGGTGCTTTGTGTACCTTGTCACTGCTATGCTGTAATAAACTTCATTTTTGAGATCTTCGACGTCCACATCATTTTTTTTTTTACATCCGCTACAACAGGCTTGTACTAATAGTTGATAAAAGCAAGATGGAAAAATAAGTTATAACCGTAATTAAACTAGACTATACCTGTTCTATCTCCATACAGCATATATTATCTGGCTCTGTGGGCATTATTGTCCGACTCCGGGTCAAAATGAACACGACTACTGAGAGTTTATGTTTTGATATTATCATTCCGTGAGATGAGAGATTGTCCTGACACACGTCCTGCGAGCTCGTGAGGCTCCGCCCTCTGGGCCGGCAGCAGCTGCTCATTTGCATTTAAAGGGATACACACTAAAACGGTGCGTTTTTCTGAGCCTCAAAAAGTGACAATTTAAACATGCTGTAAAAAATTATCTGTTGGGTAATTTGAGCTAAAACTTCACATACACACTCTGGGGACATCAGAGACTTATTTTACATCTTGTGAAAAGGGGCATAATAGGTCCCCTTTAAGAGTTTTACACACCAATCTGTTACAAGGGGAATCGACGCTGAACGAAACATACCGTGATTGGTTGCTTTACATGTCAGTCAAACAGCCTCTTGGTCGGTCCTTGGTCAATGAAAGCTGTGATGGAGTCAGGACCTTCTGCTCTCAGTCTGATGAGATTTTAATGAACACAGCCTTAAATAAGCAGATCCAACATGGATAGAAAAGCATGCAAGAACATTACACACATATTCGGAATGGACCATTCTGTCATTGTATGGCATCATGATGATAATGAAATGATTTTAATATTTCATACTGTTAGTAATAATACATCAACAAAGATATTGAAAAAGAAACATTTAACTCTCTCCGTCATTGACGAGATTTTCCGGAGTTCTGTGTTTTCACTGTCATACGGTAGGGTGCGCTAACACACATTGCATGCATGTAATCTAATGCGTTCATCAGAAATTAAACGGAACATAAATCAAAGATTTTTGTTGCTGAATGAAATGTCGAGCTCATGAAGAGGTATAAGAATCTGAATACTTTGGGTGTGTTGATGAATGCAATCTTCTTCATCTGAGTTTTGAACATCGTTCTGAATCCGATCCAGACGCAGTGTTTGACAAATTGTTCAAAATTACACTTTTTCAATGAAACGTCACATTCCTGTGTTGATTAAAAAAATATCCATGAAACTAGTATATATACTGTAATAAATAAATTTTGCAAAAATTAGCATATTGTGATAAAGTTCATTATTTTCCATAATGTAATGATAAAAATTAAACTTTCATATATTTTAGATTCATTGCACACCAACTGAAATATTTCAGGTCTTTTATTGTTTTAATACTGATGATTTTGGCATACAGCTCATGAAAACCCAAAATTCCTATCTCAAAAAATTAGCATATCATGAAAAGGTTCTCTAAACGAGCTATTAACCTAATCATCTGAATAAACTAATTAACTCTAAACACCTGCAAAAGATTCCTGAGGCTTTTAAAAACTCCCAGCCTGTTTTATTACTCAAAACCGCAATCATGGGTAAGACTGCCGACCTGACTGCTGTCCAGAAGGCCATCATTGACACCCTCAAGCAAGAGGGTAAGACACAGAAAGAAATTTCTGAACAAATAGGCTGTTCCCAGAGTGCTGTATCAAGGCACCTCAGTGGGAAGTCTGTGGGAAGGAAAAAGTGTGGCAATAAACGCTGCACAACGAGAAGAGGTGACCGGACCCTGAGGAAGATTGTGGAGAAGGACCGATTCCAGACCTTGGGGGACCTGCGGAAGCAGTGGACTGAGTCTGGAGTAGAAACATCCAGAGCCACCGTGCACAGGCGTGTGCAGGAAATGGGCTACAGGTGCCGCATTCCCCAGGTCAAGCCACTTTTGAACCAGAAACAGCGGCAGAAGCGCCTGACCTGGGCTACAGAGAAGCAGCACTGGACTGTTGCTCAGTGGTCCAAAGTACTTTTTTTGGATGAAAGCAAATTTTGCATGTCATTCGGAAATCAAGGTGCCAGAGTCTGGAGGAAGACTGGGGAGAAGGAAATGCCAAAATGCCTGAAGTCCAGTGTCAAGTACCCACAGTCAGTGATGGTCTGGGGTGCCATGTCAGCTGCTGGTGTTGGTCCACTGTGTTTTATCAAGGGCAGGGTCAATGCAGCTAGCTATCAGGAGATTTTGGAGCACTTCATGCTTCCATCTGCTGAAAAGCTTTATGGAGATGAAGATTTCATTTTTCAGCACGACCTGGCACCTGTTCACAGTGCCAAAACCACTGGTAAATGGTTTACTGACCATGGTATTACTGTGCTAAATTGGCCTGCCAACTCTCCTGACCTGAACCCCATAGAGAATCTGTGGGATATTGTGAAGAGAAAGTTGAGAGACGCAAGACCCAACAGTCTGGATGAGCTTAAGGCCGCTATCGAAGCATCCTGGGCCTCCATAACACCTCAGCAGTGCCACAGGCTGATTGCCTCCATGCCACGCCGCATTGAAGCAGTCATTTCTGCAAAAGGATTCCCGACCAAGTATTGAGTGCATAACTGAACATAATTATTTGAAGGCTGACTTTTTTTTTTGTATTAAAAACACTTCTTTTATTGGTCGGATGAAATATGCTAATTTTTTGAGATAGGAATTTTGGGTTTTCATGAGCTGTATGCCAAAATCATCAGTATTAAAACAATAAAAGACCTGAAATATTTCAGTTGGTGTGCAATGAATCTAAAATATATGAAAGTTTAATTTTTATCATTACATTATGGAAAATAATGAACTTTATCACAATATGCTAATTTTTTGAGAAGGACCTGTAATAAATAAATTGTATATATATATCATTGATTTGTTTTAAATTAGAGGCTTTATTCTTTATTTTGATATATTGTATGATCAAATGTTCATGCAACAAAATATTTCGGGGACCATTAGAAAATGTAAAAAAAATGCTGGTGCTGGCTGGCAACTGGCGGGGAAAGTGTTCAAATTGAAGATGATTGTTTAAATAATCCAATCACAGTCAATAATGTCAGGCATTGCTTTTTGAGCTGAAGCTTAAATGTGGGTGAAAACAGGTAAACTAAAGCACTATTAATTAAAAATTAAAAAAATGCAGCTGTGCTGCAGTTCTAGGATCGACCTCATACAGGTCTTTTAAAGTGAAAGTGAAAGTGACACGTGATGGCCAAGTATGGTAACCCATACTTGGAATTTGACCTCTGCATTTAACCCATCCAAGTAAGTGCACACACATTAGGAGCAGAGTAGTGAGTAGTGAACACACACACACACACTGCAAACGTGGATACACACACCCGGAGCAGCGGGCAGCCTTGAGTGGCGCCCGGGGAGCGATTGGGGGTTAGGTGCCTTGCTCAAGGACACCTCAGTCATATTCCTGCCGGTACTGGAATCGAACCAGCAACCTTTGGGTCACCAGTCCAACTCTGTTACCATTAGGCCATGACTGCCCCTTTTTTGTGTTTTCTTTATGAGAATACGCTCAACGTGAATCTTTGCACATGCGTTCATATTCTGGGCTCATCTGCAGCCAAGGTTATTATAGTTTTGCCTTTTTAAATTAGTTTTTATTTTAATATCGGTTTCAATTTTGCTTTAAATTTAAGTTTAGTTAGTTTGATTAATGGTATTGTTAGTTTTAGTTTAGTTTTTATTTTGCAAACACAGTTCTGTTTAGTTTTTATTTAGTTTCAGTTTTAGTAATTATAGTTTAGCAGAGCAAACAGAACACTTCCAGTGTAGACCAAAGCAAGACGCTTAATTTCAGAAAAGTTTAATGTTTGCCCAGATTACAGTTAAAGTCCCTGTAAAGTCAAAATTAAGTATGTGTTCTGAGTTTGTCACACCACAGAAAAATGTGTTATTTGCCACCCAGCCAAATTTGAATGATAAAAAAGCCGGCAAGTACATAAAATAAGCTATCAAAATCTTGAAAAAATGTGCAGTATGCTCTGCTCTCAAACGCGGGGGGCGTGTCCGCTGGCTCCGTTAAAACCACGCCCACACTCACCAGTTGTCGGCGCGACGGGAGGATGAAGACCGAGACGGGAGATAGTCGGTTCGGCCCCATTCACCAGTAACAGCGGATTATCAGTGAATCCCAGTTTTCTCCGAGGAAAGTTTATAAAACTATCCTGTGTAAAATGATCACTACAGAGGCGGGTTTTGGCTGTGATCCTCAGCTCTCCATCAAGCTGGCTCTTCACAAAATTAATCCACCTCTTCTTGATGTGATCGTTTTTCGGAAATGTAAATAAGGACACCGATCTGTTTTGTACGTGACCGCATCCAGGTAGTACGCATTTCCGTGACGAACGCATAGCTAATACTGACAGTAACTCGCGATTGAGCGGTGTTGTGAACTTTTTCTCCCAAAGTGTTGAAAACTCAGAAGCGAAGACCAGGATACTCGGGTTTGTATCTTAAGATGGTTTCTTTATTGAGAACACGAGCTGTGCGTTGCTGTAGTCTTCCAAGCTCGTCTCGAGTCTCACTAAGGGAAACGTTCCCTTGCAATTTACACATTTAGGGGCAGGGCTTAACATTGTGATAAATAAAGCATGTAAATGATACAGGTTTAGGAACCTGCCCTATACTGAGAGTGTTACCAATTCCAACCCAATCAGAATAACTATTCAAACAGTGAGACTACCAAAGTTTCAGTAATCTGCTTACAATAGAGAGAAACAGGAATAGCAGGTTCGATAGAGAGCAGTAATCTGACAGATACAGAAAACAGGATTTGCCGGACTCTCTTGCTGGAAAACTGTTTCACAGCAAATATCATCACCATCATAACCTTAAATGCTGAATTCAGTATACGAAACTGTCTCAGTTTATACTATTGTATTGGAACCTCAATTAAACATTTAATAAATTTGTAACACTACAGCGGCAAACTTATGTTATTAATGTCACTTCATGAAATTGCCTTTACAGGGACTTTAACTCTTGTGCAGACATGTTAATAATAAAAATAAAATAATGGTTTAAGATAAATGAATGGAACTTAAAAGTAGACAAGAAAAAAATATGAAAAATTCAGACAAACTAATTCATATTAAAGATGAAATCTTGTCAAACATGCCTAGTTTACTTTTTTCAGCTGTAAATGTTGAAGAGTGACCAATGGTACATTAAAAAAAAAAAACAGCTCAATTCATTTTACTACAGCCAACACAACCTGCTGTGAAGCTAGTGTGATTAAATAATGAAGAATCTATGCAGTGTGTGAGAGTGTACATGTTTTTCTGTACTTAAACCTGAATGCACACAGACTCATGGGGACTCGTGTCACTGTGAGGACCTAAATTGAGGTATACAAGCTTATAAATCATACAAAATGAGTTTTGTTGAAAATGTATAAATGCAGAAAGTTGTGTGTGAGATGGGTAGGTTTAGGGGTCGGGTTAGTGTAAGGCAGGGGTCTCCAACCTTTTTTCATTTGAGAGCTACTTTTTAAAAAAGATAGTGGCCGAGAGCTACTCATGTAGGCTAATACAATACTTAAATCTCTAAAATAATGTCTCATAACTCTCATATTAACAACTATCTAAACTGTTTTAGACCTAAAAGAGTTTTTGTAGGCCTATATATGTCACCCTTAAATGTCAGAGAAAAGAACAGAATCAGAGATTAATTTTTTTAAAGAAAATTGTACTTTGCATATTATACTGTAAAAACACATAATTATAGTTGATTTTATAGTGCATCTTAACTAGAGATGAAATGGCATGAAAATTTCATTTCATGATTATAGTCACCAAAATGATCACGGTTATCACAGAATCCTGTTCAAAAAGTACTAATACTACACAATAAAATCAATTCACCAAGGTTTATGTCGAAAACCAGCAAATAACAAATATAATTAGAATTCATTTGCACTTTTTGTTTACATAAACAAAATAACAACATTAAAAATGATGGCCAGATTTTAAAGGAGTGTCTTGCGACATGTTATCTACTAACATGTAGCCTACAAGTTCAAATAAAGTTTTGACAAAAAAAGATTTATAAAAAGCTCGCATATTTCAGCCTTTAAATCATTTTTATAAAAAGAATGAGTCAAAAAAGATAAATTACTGACGTTTACAATGCACGTTAGCTTATCTTTTATTATTAATAATAAAATTCGGTCCGATTTTCCCGTGGCGTCTGTCGTTGCTATGCAACCATGCACTGCGCTCTCCACAATGACAAAGAAGTTTTAGTAGCTAATGGATTTTTAATCTCGCTGCGCCTGGAAAAAATGAGCGCGTCGCTTCAATTATGAGCTTCCTACATTTGAAATAACGAACTTGAGCGCGCAAAAGACGCGATATGTGAACGCCCCCTTGGTGAGCTACCTCCAATCAGGCCACGAGCTACTGGTAGCTCGCGAGCGACGTGTTGGAGACCCCTGTCATAGACCATTGGCAACCGCAATGCTAGCTCCACAGATGAGGCATACAGCTTTATCTTTAACGTTAGTGAAGAGGAATTCTGTCTCCCACTCCTCGTTAAAATAAAGTCTTCTTTTTTTTTGCATGTCCTGCATCATCAGCCATAATTAATCTTTTTTTCTTTTTTATAGTTCAATTTATCTTATGTATGTACCGTCTGCCCGCGACCGCCTCAACTCACAGAAGTTACGTTACGTTTTTGTTTTTTTTAAACGTGCTCGACGTGCAGATTCAACATATTTTAAATTATTTTATTATGTTTTAATGGTATATGAAATGTTACCATTAGTTATTTTCTCATTTTATGCCATCATCATAAATAATTAAAAAAAACTAAATGAAAGATTACAATTCAGGCTATTTATAGAACGTGCTCGGCGGGCGACTCAGAGACTCCATGCGGGCTACCAGGTGCCCGCGGGCACCATGTTGGAGACCACTGGTGTAAGGAGACAGAATATACAGTTTGTACAGTATAAAAACCATTACGTCTATGGAGAGTCCCCACAAATATAGTGGACCAGACTGTCTATCTCTGTGTGTGTGTGTGTGTGTGTGTGTGTGTGTGTGTGTGTGTGTGTGTGTGTGCTTGTTGGTGTGTCGTTGTCCTGGTATTCCCTAGAATCCCTACATTGTCAACCTTTATGAAAACATGATATCTCAAACATACAGTAGTACATTAAAGTTTTTTTTTGTGCTTGACGGACTTGTTTTGCTGTTGCACCCACGCATTGTAAACGACATTCTAAAAACGCTGTGCTCAAGTTACCTTCTGGGGTTCCTCATTTTTATGCCACCTGGGGGGTCTTCGGGTCTAAATAGACCCGGAGGGTGGGATTCAGATATTTATTTTTTCAGTAAAATCAATGAAATGTATTTTTGTTCAATAATATTTTTTATTTTTTTATTTGGTGTTTTGAGATAATTTTATGATAATAATTAATATTTATGCAATAATTATGATCCATTTTTTCCCATTGAATATAATATAATTTTTTTTTTAATTAATGCTGTATTTCAGGTTAAAGCAGAGACTAGGCCT
This sequence comes from Gila robusta, assembly GCA_030770095.1. Classification (NCBI taxonomy): domain Eukaryota; kingdom Metazoa; phylum Chordata; class Actinopteri; order Cypriniformes; family Leuciscidae; genus Gila; species Gila robusta. Next base: position 1,038,443 of record JAVALU010001573.1, read on the forward strand.
AAAGAAAACATTTTTTTAAGTCAGATTGGTGCCATCTGGTGGATGTAGTAAGCATAATTATCGTGCAATATCATATTTTAACCACTAGATGGATTTACAGCTCTCTGTAGGCTTGTGAATTCTAGTGCTTTTTTTTGTCAAGTTTTTTGTTTGTTTGGTTGGTTTGACCTGAACATTGCATTAGAAAGAGAACAAATGGAAAGCATTTTGTTACCCATTGTTTTAATTCTAACTTAATAAAAATGCAATTATTTCAGTCATAACATTTTTTTATTAATCTTTCATAATAAACATTTTTATTAAAATTATTTTTTGCAATTCAATGAACAAATTCAATGAACAGTAACTCAAAATTGGCAACATCAAATAATGAACAAAAAACTAAAATAACAGTAAAAGTATAATAATTATCAAACAATGGAAAATAAAAAAATTAAAAAAGTGTTTTAAATGTAATTATATATTTACATAGACTATTCTATGAACAGTAACTCAAAATTGGCAACGGCAATTATAAACAAAAAACTAAAATAACAGCAAAAGTATAATAATTATCAAACAGTAAATTAGAGAAATAAAAAAGTATCCTAACTATATTTACATATTATTAACATACTAACTAATTACAGATTACAGTTTTCACATATAACAACAGAGTGTCTCTTGCAAATAGGAATGTGACACCTTGAGCAAATGGTGCCCGTTTTCAACTCCTGTGGCAAGCACCTTTTGCATCTCTTCCTTTTGGATTGAGAGGGACGAGCTGGGGAGATTCAGTCACTGTTGAGTCCTTTTTTTCTGCATCGTGACTGATTTGTAGATTGTATGCACAAAAAAACTCTGTATTTTCATATTTTTGCCAATTTCCCATTCATTTCCTATGGCGGGTCATTTTAGACCCGAAGACCCTGAGTGTGACTTTTTTTTTTTACGACCACTTAGACTTTTCAAATCCTGTCCCCAATTTTTTTGGGGTGTTCATATACCAAGTACCAATAAAGTTACCAGGTTTCAGACCATTCCGATGAAGCTACGATTTTTAACAATTTTTTATTTGAATGCTTTGGCTCATTTTAGACCCGAGGAACCCCAGAGGAAGAAGTTCAACTTGCGTCTCATTACCTTATGTTATTTCCCATTCCACTGCAACAGACGCATCCTTTATGAACAGCCGCTTAGCACTAGCGATGTGTTTTACGTTACTGTCCTTCATTGAGCGTGTCACAGACATCGCCTCAGCAACTTTACACATGTGAAGCGCCATATACAGGCATTTCCCTAAACAGCCACAGGTCAGATTTTCCACCAAAGTAAAGAGCTTATTAATTATTTAATAATAATCGAAAACGATTATTTATTTTTGCTAATTATTATTTTATTTCAGTTCGTTTTTCAGTAACTAGTTTAGTTTTTTATTTTAATTAAATTTTTAATTTATTATGAATTTGAATTTTTTTCAGTTTACGAAAATGTTTTTTGACCAATAGTTTTAGTCTTAGTTTCAGTTTTCGTTTACGAAAATAACCTTGTCTGCAGCCTGTATATAGTATGTTCATCAACTGTATAATATGTACTGACTGAGTTTGGTCTTTTTATTATTCCATGAAGCCACTTTACACACTTTTCACATTAAGCATTGTAGAATGTCCCGCCACTGGGGGAATCCTGGAGTATGACGTATGAGGCCAACCCCAGCACTGCAGCACAAGCCATTATACAGCACAACTATATAATGTAAGGAAACCAAGCAACAGGGAGCAATATAGGTCTTCCTCAGGTCTAATGTTTGTTCTTATGCAGCGGTACTCTACTGCTATTCTTGCAGTTCCCAGATGTGCAATGTTGAATATTCTGCCGATTCTGAACCACTGAATTTGTGGACCTGAATTTGTAAAGCGAAATAAAATGGACTGAAAATTGCCTTTTAAATATTATAGGTGGTATTTTTAAACCTAGTTAATATTTTGCAAATGAAGTCTGTAAGGTGAATTTGAATTTACTTTTTTAGTATTGTAATTGCGTTTTTAGTTGAAATATTCATGGCTTATATACAGAATCATGTAGAATTTCAACACCTCAAAATGCAAGCACTTATAATGCAATGCATTTCTTTTGTGCAATTCAACATGTTTTTGTGTTTCAAAGACATTCGTCATTATTTTACTTTGATACACAATCAGGTGGTAAAAGGAGGTCATTTGTAACTTCAACAAGCAGTTTCTATGCAATGATGGGGCTTAAATCCTGATTAAAAATCTTCACAAATATGCTTTTCTGCCAAATTAAACATTATTAGACATTAAACATTAATAATAATTAAACATTCAATTTTTTTTTTGATATTTAAACACTAAATGTTGTTACATATGTTGGTAATTTTCATTGTTTTCATATCATTTTTTAGTTTTTTCTCTTGTTTTGTTCTGCTGTGCTCTCACTTGAAGTTTTTTTTTTTTTTGCTTTACATGTATTAATGTTTGGATGTCTGTTGCTTTGTGCCATTAAACTGGAGTTAACTTTTTTCCCCCTCTTTCTTCGCCTTAGACCTGATGGCACTGAAAGAGGAGACTGAAGTACTGAATGAAATGGAAGGGAAAGATCAGTATAACAATCATCCTAATTTAATTACTGGAGATTTTTTTTTTAGTTCACAGACTGAAAAGATTTCCTCACGAAAAACGGATCAAAAGACAGGGACTGGTAGTCATTTCATCTGCCAACAGTGTGGAAAGAGTTTCAATAAGAAAGGACGCTTTAAAGACCACATGAGAGTTCACACTGGAGAGAAACCTTTTACCTGCCAACAATGTGGAAGAAGTTTCAATCAAAAAGGAATCCTTAACAGGCACATGAAAATTCACACTGGAGAGAAGCCTTACATGTGCGTTCAGTGTGGAAAGAGTTTTAGTGAACATGGAAACCTTAATGTCCACATGAGAATTCACACTGGAGAGAAGCCTTTCACCTGCCAACAGTGTGGAATAAGTTTCAATCTAAAAGGAAGCCTTAACAGGCACATTAGAACTCACACTGGAGAGAAGCTTTACAAATGTCCTCAGTGTGGAAAGAGTTTTGATCATCATGAAAACCTTAAAGCCCACATGAGAGTTCACACTGGAGAAAAGCCTTACACCTGCCCTCAGTGTGGAAAAAGTTTCAACCGAAAAGGAAACATTAATGCCCACATGAGAATTCACACTGGACAGCAACCTTACACCTGCCAACAGTGTGGAATGTGTTTCAACCGAAAAGGTAACCTTAAGGCCCACATGAAAATTCACACTGGAGAGAAGCCTTTTCACCTGCCAACAGTGTGGAATAAGTTTCACTCCAAAAGAAAGTCTTAACAGGCACATGAGAATTCACACGGATGGAATCCCCACAGCAGAAATATCAAATCCAGTCCCGGACGCCAGATCTTGTCAAAAGATATCATGTAAAAGTGTCATGTCTTTTACCTCAAGACTCTATCAGCCTTATATCAGCCTGAGAGTTTGAATGAGAAAGAGCAGAATCAGGAGACAAAGTGATGATAGTAAAAAGAGCAGAGGTTTTTTTTTATATTCTTAGTAGGGGTGTCACGATTCTCCAAATCCTCGATTCGATTACATTTTCGATTCTAAGGTCACGGTTCGATTCGATTCTCGATTTTTACTTTTTTTTTTTTAAGCATAGGTTGCTGTTGCTCCTAAAAAGCTGACATCAGTTCATCGCAATCTCACACATCTCTGTTATTATCAATGAAGCTGACTGCACAATGAATCTTTCATAATATATACACTTTGTTTGTTATAATTAGAGGATTTGCCAGCTTACAGAATTCAGCACTGAACAAAAAGTCCGTTTTGAGCGGTGAGGGGAGACTATCTTAAATGCTTCTGATTGGCCATTGCGTTCAAGAAATCAACACATATGACTGTGATTGGCTAAATCGCTCAACGCTGCAAACATGTTATAAATAGAAACTCTGGCCTGTAAATCGTTTCTATTTTGTTTTAGTTGTTCTTGTTGCTTTTCTGCAACAGATAAATAAAAATGTATTAGTTTTTATATGTTTTATTCATAGATATTTCTAGTTTGCGGGAGTCCCGCAAATCGTTTTATTCTCCCGCACACACAGAGTGAGTGCATTACCGCCCGCGCTCGCACTCGGCCATCAAATCTAGTCCCGCGCCGCACTCTATTGCGTTGGGAGTGCACGTCTATAGATCAAGAGCCCGGCCCGAGGATAGTGACGGGAAATATCGGCCCGGGTCGGGCCAAGTTCGGGCTCGGGCATAGAAACTAAGTTAGAGGACTCACAGCCTTTCAACACGTGTGTTTTCTTTTTTTCCGCGCCGTGATGAGTCGTTCATGAACAATCCGTTCATTGCCCCTGTCACGCGACAAATGAACAAAAGACTCGGAAGGTCAAGTAATTATTAATGCTCCCTGTAAATTATTTTTGACTGCATTATAATGATTTCTTAATTCAGAATATGATCAAGATTGCGTAGGTGGATGTGTTCGGGGAATTTACCTGTTAAAAGTATAACATTTTAAAGCCCCTGAAATGACTAGAAAAAAGATTAGTTAATTTTGATGAACGAGATTGAACAATAGAGTCAGTAAAACGATCCGAACTTTCCATCACGGGCGCGACATGGGGGCGTGGCAGCATCGACGATTCCATTTTTTATTTCGATTTTTGAGATTGTGAATTAATTTCGATCGATTTCGATTTAAAATCGAAATCGTGACACCCTTAATTCTTAGTTGTGTATGTTTCAATGCTCAGATTTCATCTAGATGTTACACTGTTCAATGCTCAGACTTCGTCTGACCAGTACGATTCCAACAAGTGTTATTATACCCTGGGAAAAACAATGGAAAATCACTGCTTGACAACATCGTCCTGTGACATTAAAAACCTTGAAATGGAGAAATTCTCTTATCTCCTACCCGTGAAGACAAACATACCTTTAAACCACACAGTCGTAAGATTTAACAACAATAGCAAGCATTGTAAGAGCAAGGACATAAGTAAAATGACAAATGATTAATAATAATAATAAAATAAATGGTAAAATGAATGATGTAAATCAAATAATAATAATAATTTAAATTTAAATATGTGGAAATAGGGTGGGGCAGAGACCCGTGAGAGAACGGTACACCGGTCTCGTATCTCTCACGGAGTAGCTTCTGAAGCATAAAAGGAGAAGCTACGACAGTGAAGAACAAGACAGGACCAGGCCTGGACTATTTATGTTATGTTTTGGTTAAGTGTGTGCAGCAGTCGTCCGTGAGGGGCTTTTGTTTTGTGTGGGTTTTTTTGGTGGGGGGGATTAAAGAACGTTTGCTTCCTTCCCATTACAACATACCTCGTTACAGAATAAAGGATAAATCAACTAAATAAATGACAAATGATTATGAAGTATAAAAACAAAGAAAATATTCTTAAAAATAATAAAGAAAATAAAACTATTTTTATTTACTTTAAGAATGCTTAAAGTAAAACAGGTTATTGAAAACCCTTAGATCCTTCAATCCCCCCTCTTAATCATATATTACCTAGATTAAATGCAAGCAAACCTTAATGATCATTATCAAAACATGCTTTGAAAAGTTTGGATGGCCAGTCCATACCCTTCCCTTCTACATGCTTTTTATAAGAACAGGTCTTCTCTGTCATACCAGCATCAGTTGAGGGGGAATGTGTCTAACATTGGTATTCAATGATAGCCTTAGGGCAGTAAAGTGTCTCACAAAAATCAAGATGAGAAACACTCCTGAAACTGTAAATGATAAAGGTGCTTTCAAATGATTCCAAAGTGGCCCCAATATTGATCCAAACCATGTGTCCCACTCAGATGAAAAAATACCATGTTCCTTATCCAAACCATTTTTCAGTTTTAGAGATTGAACACTTGGTGTGTTTTGATTACATTGTGAGTTTAGGGCAAACTACTAGCTGCACCCCTCCCAGACAGGCCAGTATGCACCAGGTGAAGTTGATCTGCTGATTAGCAAGGTAGAATCCGAAATCACCCCCTAAACCCTCATTCACTATTCCCTAGTGGTAGTGAGATGAAGCTTCATGAAGCATTGAAGCCAAGTGGTTCACAAAAGGGTTCATTTCTCGAGGCTTCATTTGCTCACAATACCACCTGGTGGTCAAATAGTGTAAAACAAGCAAATACATTACAGATTACCTAATATGATCTGTGATGCACTGTATTTTGCGTCAGTTAAGGCTTAGAAATAACGGTGAAGAAGAAAAAAATTCCACATAGACTAATCTATTTAAATGAATATAATGTGTATTTCTTGGTGGTATATATTGGTTGTATAACATAACTGTGTGATAGACGTATTTGGCTTAAAATGAATGGGGCTGTCAAATGTGTGTAAATCAATTATTTGGTCATAATTGGCAGGAGGGGCAATATTATTATAAAAAAAAATGGAAAGTGGCTGGGTTTAAACCATGGGTTTATATATCAGTCAAAATGGCATGCCAAGATATAACTGCTTCCTGAACCAGTCCACTAATATTGTTCACTTGAAGGAGTGAATGAAAAGGAATGAGCGAATTCAGACAGCCGTTGAGCGTACATCGGTTGTATACTCATTTTTGCAGTGCAATGTGGGATTGAATAAGTGCACTCAATAACTTCCACTATTGTTTCGGACACAATTACAAATGGCTGTCCCCTCATATAACGCCCTATTTGAGGGTATAGGGGGTGATTTCGGATTCAGCCACAGACTTAGGGCAGATCAGCAACAAAAAGCAGGACTGAAAAGTGAGCACTGCAAACTTTACATTATTTGGACTGAAGAAAAAAACTCTTCTGTGCAGAATTAAGCCTACTGCAATCAATGAATAAGTATCCGGTGAGCATTCATATTTTTATTCTTGTGATTTTGTTTATGATTTTTTATTTACTGTAATATTGGAATATCTGCTGCTTACTTACACGGTCTTCTTTGTGTCAATTTAAAATCGAGCATTTCAATCCTGTGTGCGCTAAATCCTGTTTTGTATTTGACTGCATGCATTTGTGCCCTTAAGTGGTGTTTGTATTTGTATTTAAAGGTTTTTTCTCCTGACTGATTGACTGAATGAACACTGCATCAAACTTTCAAAATAAAAAAGAAGGAAAAAGAGCAAAAGTTTAGGTCATGAATTCTTCTTGTAGTGGGCTGTCTTTTTCAAGTGGGAGAGTTCTCCACACTGAGAATCTTGAATGATGGTTCACATTGAATAAAAAAGTGTAAACTATCACTTTACCTGTATCCCGCTGGAATAGAGGATGGCTGATTCAATGTCACTGGAGGAGCTTAAAGCCAACAGAGCAAAACACCAATTCTCCCAGCTGGACAGCAGCGTCGTTAGGATGCACACAATGTTGTTTAAAGAGGAGCTCAGAGACAGTTTAAAAAAAAAAAAAACTCACAATTGAGGCCAACAAAGTCATGGAACCCAATGATGATGTGGAGGCCCAGTACATTGCAGAAGCGAAGCTGGACGCAGATGTTTCTGTGTTGAACGAGCAGCGAAATGCTGATATAGAAAAAACTGCAAATGAGTGTGAGATGAAACTAAAAGGCCGAGAGACCTCATCCAAAAGGCACTATGGACCAACTTTGGAGAAGAGGAGCTAGTTATGGCGATAAAGGCTGAAAAGGATGAAGAGAGAGTGTCATCTATCGAACCCAGTGGCAAAAAAGGCCTCTGACTTCATGCTCGACCATCTAGAAAGACTTGTTAAAATGGCAAAAGAGCTGCATACAAAGAGTAAATGCTGGGCCCCTCCTGCTGAGCAGAAAGACTTCCAGTGTTGCATATGAAGACTTGAGCAAGGCCCTCCCAAGTTCATTTAAAAAAAAAAAATATCAGACTTCATCCAAGTAAAAGCCAAAGAAGACGTAGAAAGAGAGGTGACGGCAGCTTCGCTGCTGAGGTTGCTCCTTCCTCGTAGTTCAGTGGCATAAACCCTTCATGTGACCTAACCACAATCTCTAACGCTACAATCTCACCACAACCCGACCATACACGCCAACCCGTTTGACTAATGGTGCGTTCACACCAGACGCGAATAGAGCGTCTGGCGCGAGTGATTTCAATGTTAAGTCAATCCAAAGATGCGTTACGCGTGTAAAAAATTCCTGCAGCGCGAATGAGGCGTAGAGCGCGGCGCGGTAGACGCAAGTTTGCGTGAATTGATTACGCGCGAATGATTTTATTTGGTGCATTCATGCGTTTGACGGAAATTTGTGAATTCGCATCTGACGCCCAAGTTGAAAAATCTGAACTTTGGCGTCAGTTCGCGCCGCGTTAACCAATCAGGAGCTTGCTTGCGTGGTGAAGTGACGTGATAAACTCCCGCTTGGAGTAATTAATTCAAAATGGAGGAGAAACTAATTCTGGCAGTCAGCAGTCACCCGGAGTTATATGACACAAGCTCATATTTCTACAGAGACAGAAATAAAAAGGACCTCGCTTGGAAGAGGGTCAGTGAGGAGATTGGGCAACCTGGTAAGTTGTTTGAAATATCACATTTCACTTTTGAGTCACGTTATTGACCTGCTAACCAGCTAGCAAGCTGCCTTGCCGCTATTTTACAACTATTTTCCCGCTTATATACAGCTACTTTTCGCAAACAAGACAATGTGTTTATTCAGAGGACGTCTGCAGAAAAAAGTGGAAAAGCCTCAGGGACACGTACCTGAAAGAGTAGAGGAAAGAGACGGACAAGAGGAGTGGGTCAGCAGCAGGGTCTGGGAAGGGTCTGTGGAAATACTCTCAGATCTTGGGATTCCTCGACCCCTTCGTCACCCCACGGGAGACTAGTGGTAACATGGAGGGGGTCGAGGCCCAGCTCAGAGAGGACAACCACCTCGAGGACCAGGGACAGCTTGGAGAAACGGCATGGGAGACGGAGACAGGTGTGTTTCCAATGAATCCACATTACAAGGCATATATGCTGTCATTGTTTAAAGATGAAGAAATATAATCTCTCTATGACTATTGTTACCAACGTGTTGTATTAACATTTAATACTGTATTGACAGAGGCAAATGATCAGAGGGACCCTGAAAAGGGTGGTCCAAGATCCCTTGCCTCTTCTCCTGTTTCCCCAGTCCCTGGTCCCTCAGCCCCTGCTGCTGAACTCACAGGTGTGTGAAGGCAATAGTACAAACAATATTTGAACATGTTACGTGCACAAAACATTAGTCCCCTTACTAATAATCATTGTATTAGTCATAATAATCACTGCATTCATACTTTTTAGCTACTGTTCATTTGCATGTTTATCTATGTATATGTCTGAAGTATAACTTTTGATTACTTAATATATGTTAAAGCAAGTTCAAAACAATTTCACACTTGCATTTAAGCACTGTCTATGTCACTAACACAGACACGGATATTATTCTCACAATATCTAGACAATTTTGTTGTTTCAATCAAATTGTTAACCTTCACTGTGAACATGAAAATCAGGTATCATCTTTCTGCCTTCTCATTGCACTATGTGTTGCTTTCACAGGCCAACAGAGGAGGAGAGCCCGCCGGAGGTGGAGCAGACGCTATTGGAGCTTCTGGCACAACCTCCGGCGCGAACGCCACAGTCCGCCGATGAGCACTTCCTCCTCAGCCTTCTGCCTTTTCTGCAGAGCATGCCACCTCATTTAAAAGAAACCATTAAATTTCAAATGTATGAATTGGCAATGGAAAACAGCACCATTGTGCTAAATTTGGAGCAATTGGACCCCCCCCCCCCCACACACAGTAGGCTTTAAGAAAAATGAGGCAGCAGGAAATGCAGAATGCCCTCCTTCCTCTTCTCCTATGTCGTTCCCTGTGGCTCTTCCACCTTCCAAGCGAGGTCCTTTTTATTGCTGTCTCTTAATGTAAATAGTTTGTACATATTGTTAATTTTTTCTGTTCATATTGTTATTTTATATGTTTTGCCTCAATTTATTTTATATGTTTTGCCTCAATAATTTATTTTATGTTTTGCCTCAATAATTTATTTTATATGTTTTGCCTCAATAATTTATTTTATGTTTTGCTTCAATCATTTATTTTATATGTTTTGCCTCAATTTATTTTTATATGTTTGCCCTCAATAAATTATTTTGTAATATGACTAAATGCCTGGTGTGGTTCTAATGCACAACAAAGCAAATCTTTTATCACATAACTTGATTTCAATATATGAGACATATTGATTTTGTATTGATTCCTATTTATTCCATATCTAAATCTAGATTATCTGAAACATTACTATTGTAATGTAAAGACAACCAACATATTTTAGTGTATAAGAACATAGTTAGTGTCTGGACAGTGGTGAGTGAGGGAAAAAAATCACAGGACAGGTTAATTACTTTTGGAGGCTGGCTCCATTCATCATCCAGTCATCAGTAGTCGGCACAGCCATGTAGTCCTCCACAAGACAGTCCCAGATGGCAGTCACTACCTGGGGGACGATCTGGCACACTGTGGAGACACCAACCCTGTAGCTGGACGCTATTGTCCTGAATGAGTCCCCAGTGGCAAGAAACCTAGAACATTTTTAATAAATATTTTTATAAGTACATTTGTAGTTACATATTCAACTATATACAATAACCAGTCTGTTTTACTTAAATACACCATATGTGTTTGTTTGCTAGCAATTTTGCAAGCAATTTTACAAAGTTTTGAATCTCCAAAACAAAAGGGTATATGGTGTATTTAAATCACTAGTGTGCCAATAACCAATAACTGAGTATCACTAGAAAGAGCACTACATATTGTTTACAGATAGAGACATGACAGTATCACGTCTGCCAAGAGAATATTTAAATTTTTAGGTTATAGCAGTTAATTGAGTATCACTAGAAAGAGCGCCAACAGTGGTATCCGTACCACAGTTTGAAAAACATTGATAGCATAGCGTATATTAGCATATATTTAATATACTGTATTTAAAATTTCATATACATTTACTAACCGAAGATGGACAGGCGCTCCGCAACTGGGATAGAGCGCCTGTAGTTGGTGTCCTGGAGGGTGATCCTCGCTCCGATGCGGGACAACAGGTCATCAAACTGGGCGCGGGATAGGCGGAAGTACCGCTGTAAGCGGCCGTCATCCAGGTGCAGCTCCTGGAGCAAGTAGTGAAATTCGCCAAACTGGGAACGCCTCCGCTGTTCTGCTCTCCAGAGCAAATGCAGAGCAGTGACTCCCTCGATGAATGCTCGATCAACATCAGCCATCTTGTAAATAGATGGCCGCCAACGGGTTTCGCCTCCGACGCGCGTAACGCACGTAAATTTCGCTTCAAACTTTTGTTTTTAACGTGCGTCAAGAATGGATTCAAAGTGTACAAGCGTATAACTTGTGCTTTTAGGATGCCATCCACATAGATGTCTTCTTGTAGCACTCAACGCTCTTTTAAGGTGGCTTAAATGGGGAAGACTGGCTGTCATTCTTTTAGCGATCTGAGCAATACAACCTGCTGGCTATTCTCCAATGTTGACTCTCATGATTGCATATTTCCCAGCTCTTCCTCTTCAGAGTTGCGCACAAAAACCTGTTCAAATGTACTTCTTGGTCTTCGAGCCAAACTGTGTTATACAAATTCCAGACCTTTTAGCAGGAGGTCATTGAGAATCAGGCCACTGAACTTCTGACTGCTGTTCCACAGAAGTCTTACTGGAGTTCTGACAGAATGTGGATTTGGAGTGATGAGATGGCTGATGTACCAAACTGGTCCGGACCAAGTCAATAGAGCTTCTTTGGACGATTTCACTGCAGCCCGACGATTGACCATGTCGTGAAGTTCTGCGGCGTAGGCACCTTTCCTTTCCATTTCTTTGCCCAGCTGTCTCTCAGTCCTCAGGAAGGTGATCTAGACTGCTTTTCTGTTGTTCGGCAATGTGGTTGGATCTTCTATCCAGAGATTCTGGCATGCCATTACTGTGCTCATCAGCAAATAAATATAGTTAAGGCCACTTACACCTCCAGCTCTCTTTCTTCAGCAAGGGTCATCTCTTTGCCGCCTGGCTGGCAGTTTCCACAATGGCAGCCTCCTCATCTTGGATCACAGGCGGCACCAATACTATCCCATCTCCACCACTCAGGGAAGTCTTGGGTAGATCTCAAGCACAATAGAAAGAAAAAAACGCTGATGTACAAGTAAGTAAGCTGGGCTGAGTTGAGTGGGATACAGAGGGAGGTGACTCTGGGACGCCAGAATCACTGTCGAGCCCTCTTGAGGTGTCGTGGGCTAGTCGACGGAACTACATGTACACAGCCGTTGTGTGTGCTGACGCACCAGGAAATATACTTCAGCCATTAACCCCAGACAGAAGGATATTCACATCACCATATGGAAGGAAGCATAACTGGATGGAGATGCATAGGTTACTGTAAACCTACGTCTTATAGGTAAATAAAACAATTAAATAACGATTAAATTCAAATGTACTGTACCCAAAAGTGGTTTCATACATTCATTGCTAAGAACTTTGCCACATACCACACATTGCGGCCTGGGCTCTTCCTCTCTCCCACTCCAAATAAATCCAAATTTGATGTAGTTCGAGTCATAATTAGTAATAACTTTTAATGAATCTGTTTGAGATCGAATTAATGCTAGATGTTTTGTTATAAATTACGGACATGGCATCTGAGGACTATTTCTCTTTTTTCAGTTATTTTGCTTTATTTTCAGATTCAATCATAGGCATATTTAAAATTTTAAACAAATGATCATTTAGTATAATTCTGCATTTAAGTTTGAAATAAAAAGAGAACATACGTCAATCCAGCAAAAATATCCTCGAAGTGAGCACACTTTTAAAGTAGAATTGACGAAGACTTTCTGTCATCACATAATTTGTTCAATAAACAATTATCTTTACTTCATTCACTGGTCTCTCCAGATTGTTCTTTTTATTAATTTACAAGGAGTATCATCTGCTACACTTCACTGCCACCACTAGGGGCAAGTGACACTTCTGTTCAAGATTGCTCTTGTAGAACAGTGTAGAGTTAGTAGAGAAAAGGTCGATATAAATCAAACTTCAAAAGTCGTTACTAATCCAAATTTCTGGCCAATGTAAGTATATATTGTTTTAAAACTGTCAGTTACAGTATTAGTAGTTCATAAATATTTGTACAACATTCAAGAGAGCTAAGATTGTCAATGGTTAATGAACAGAAAACTCATTGCTAATACTAATATTACTAATTTAGCTATGAAATGCTGATTACAGTTGCATAAGTTGCCCATTAGTATTAAAAAAACCCGAACATGGGTCACATGTGCAACTGTAGTCAACATTTAATAGCTAAATTAGTGATATTAGTACTAGCAATGAGTTTTCTGTTTAATAAACATTGACAATCTAGGGGTCAACATTACCATATTGGACCTAATATAAGATATATTATCCATCTACATTATCCTTAATATATTATATTATCCTTATATTCAGACCAATACAGTAATAGATGAAAACAAATTTATGCTGTACATGACATTTTTTGGAGTCAGGATTATTGAAAAGGGTAATTATGTTTTGCTTATGCCAGATGCCCAAGAAACCAGCAGTCGACAGGGATTCCATTTTCACAGTCCTGTGTTCATCAAAAGAGGCTATAGTCCAAAATGGCAACATAGCTACTCCTAATCAGAGCATCTGGGCAGAGCTTAGTAAACAGCTAGACAACAAGATCACTGCAAAGGCACTATACACTTTTGTTAAATTAAACAGACACAACATCTGGACTGCTTTAGGGTTTACTCATGAAAGTGATCATGAAACAATTGGCATTAGTGATGACACTGATTTTGAGCCAGGGTCCCTTTCCTCCAGTCCAAAAGATTGCTGGACTTTTGATTTTGAAGTTCCATTTCAGAAATGGATTGAATTTATGCCTGAAATTGTTACATACAAAAACAAGTTCTCTAAAACAAAAAAAAAATGGAATACACAATTTTGAAGCCTGGTATCTGGACGCATGTGATAAATCATCACATCTGGCAAGAAGTGAAATAGCCCTGCACATTTGGCTTTAAAAGAGCCAAGGTATATCCATCAGCCACAGACAAATACACTGTAATCAGAGGCAACTGTAAGGAATGTCGTGGCCACATTCACATAAAATGTGACAAAGAGCCTGAAATAAACAGCACAATGATGTTCAAGTGTTTACTTAAAAACACTGTTGACTCCCTGCACACTGGCTGTTCCAAGTGTGCGATGTCTGGTAACTTGCGTGTGCAGATATCCAAAGAACTGTGTGAGGGTAGAATGGAATCCCATGTATGGAGGGCATCAGAGGCAACAAAGCTGATGGATTTTGGAGATCCTAAGCCAAGTCATCTGCCTAATTTGGCCACCCTTGCGCAAAGCAAGAGCGAAATGATTTAGAATTAGGCGACAAGGATCCTATTTTGTCACAGCAGATGTTGAAATACAGTGCACCTCACAGTGGTAGCATTAAAGACATTGGACTGGACAAGTTTTTCTGTCACTATTGGAGTCAAACACAAATGTATATGTACAAGGCATTATCAAAGACATCTACTAACCCAACTGTGAGTTTTTCCTGTAGCTCAAACAGTAGAGCATTGGCGCTTGCAACGCCATGGTCATGGGTTCGATTCCCAGGGAAAGCAAGAACTGATAAGAATGTAAATGTGTCCCTTGAAATGCAATGTAAGTCGCTTTGGATAAAAGCATCTGCCAAATGTGTCCCAGTGGTGCAAATGCTGTCAGAGAGACATGATGTTAATGCCATAACACACTGGCTGACAGAATGGATACGTGCAGGTGCACCTACCCTAAAAGAGATTGTGAGTGACTTTTCTCTGGCTTTGGTCAAGGCTTTTACTCCTCATCCTGATCTTAAGACCTATATCAATGAGTGTTGTGGAGTCTTACTTGGTAAACAGTCAGCAAAATCCCACCTTGTTTTGTTCGGGTTGATGTTGCACACTGCATCAAGATGATCTGCCGGTCAGACTGCTTGGAAAAAAAAACCCACATCGCATTAAATATTTCTTTGTGAGGTCAATTGCTCAGCTTCTCATGTCACAATTAGGGATGGGCATGATTAATCGACGATCGATTATTGATCATTAAGAATTTCGTCGATCACGTTAATTTGTTATCGATTATCATAAAACTAATGCTGCTGCGTTGCGTAGTGTGAGTGGAAAGTGAACGTGTTCCCCGGGCTGGTCAAGTTAGCGCGGAGGTACCTGTGCATCCCGGCAACGTCAGTCCCCTCAGAGCGGGTGTTTTCAGCGGCTGGACTGAAGCCTTGTTTACACTCGACGCGTCCGCACGACCGCGAAGGTGAGCGCGGCAAAAATGACGTCATTGCGGTATTCGGTGTTTCACAGGCGAGCGCGTCGAGTATAAACGCCTCGTCCGTTTGGGGAGGTGCGCGCGCAGTCTGCGGAGACTCGCGCTGCAGAGCCAGGCGAAAGTGTAAACGAGGCTTGACGGTCAGGTTGCGGTCGCGTCTGACCCCAGATCATGTCATCAACATGCTTATCTTTCTCAACAAAAATCAGTAGACTGGTGTAGAAGTTGTATGTGAGTTACTAGTTATTTTTTATGAGGCTTTGTTAAGTAGCCTAGCCTAATTGATTGTTACAGTAGGTAGGCTAATCTCTCTCACCCTCTTTTTCTCGACTCCGTTCTTGGATAGTTTTGAGTTACATTTTGACAAAACCTGTCAGATCTAAGTATTATTATGTTTTTGGTTAAGTTATTGTTTAACATGATTTTTTTTATTATTTATTATTTTGGAACAAACGAGGGTCTCTGTTTAAGAACGCCAACTCGCAGCTGCAGGTTCCGTTGCTTTCGAGCACCGCAGCGCATATATCTTCAAGTTTAGCCTAACCGAACGTCCAGTTTTACTGCCACAAGTTGATCATCTTGTAATAAAGATCTAATCGAGGAAAAACACGCTGTATTTTTGTATTTTCATTGCATTTTTAATTTATAAAAAGTTAAATAAATAATGAATTTGAATATAAAAATATTAATGATTAATCGATAGTCGATCGTTAATTCTCCCGACGATCGACTAAGAACATTTAATCGAATGCCCATCCCTAGTCACAATCCATGGACGATGCAAGAGAGCTACTAAGCAGTATAACTATTGTGACTCAGCGAAGCAGAGGGCAATGACAGCTCTGGAGCCCCCCTCATTTCAGAAAGGTGCAAGAAATAACTGAAAGTCCGAATTGCAGAAGAGTGTGTCATCATTCCAGATGTAGAGGGTGAGGACCTGGAAGAAGTGGATCCATGTGACCAAACGCAGACAAACCTGCGGCAGTGGGTAACAGACATATGTGAGGAGAGCAGGTCACTTGCTGTATCTAATGGTGATCATGGCAATATGCACTTCCTACCTGAGATTATGTCCAATATAATCTGGCTCGCAAATTACTTACCACTCTGGACGGGTAATGATCCCTTACTTCCCTCAGCTCCAACATGGAACAAGTTCAGCCAATGTTGAAGCAGAGTTCAAAAACATCAAACGCTGCCTTTTCAAGCATGAAAACTTGCCTATTCGAGTGGATCGATTCATTGCTCGACATCTGTCCTTCATTGAAGGCAACATGCATATTTTTTCTGCAAAACGGAAGAGTGTGGAAAAAGGTGAAGAGGATGCAGCTGTTGCGACAGTGATCGACACTACCCACACTACCCAGGAGTCAATCCACTACCCACCACAACCTCCAGTGTAGATGGAAGGCCAGAAAGATGAAGAAGCTGTAGAAAACTGGAGAGGCTTAGCGGTTCCACCCAAAAAGAGGAAGAGGAGTTCATACCTCTCTCCTTGTCCTAAATGGCTCCATGCAGATCCATCTGTGAGGGGGGAAAAGACTCAAAGTGGACCTGTTGAAAAATGGAAACAATCAACAGCCTGGAAATCAAGAATCTCCGTGCTTAAAGTAACACCAGGTAACTTTTCAACCTTCATAATATATTTCCAAGTCTCTTGTGATGGTACATCGACTTACAATAGGTTGAATGACACGTCTGCCATAGCCTGACGGGGTCTGTAGCGTTTTTAATCGTACTTTTAAACTTCGGGTTTCGGGTAGTAACCGGCGAACAAAGAGAACTACAAAACTCGACTGCTTTACGGCATATACGTCACTTCCACCACCACCCCCACTTCCTTAAAATCGCAGGGCTGTCAAGTGTCACGCATTGAGCGTGACAGTCACTCATTTCGGTCTTTTGTCACGCTCTCCCGCCACACATTGTATTTCTCACGCTGAAAAACTATTTGTAATATATTTAATATGCCGCAGCGCCCAAAACTCTGGCCGCGCCGCTCTCACTGTGGAACAGGCATGAATTCAAGCGCGTCTCCTCTGGTGTTGTTCGTCTGGTGTTGTTAGCCAATCAGAAAATAGCACTATTGTATCTGGGTAACATTTAACGCAACAACCAATGACACCCCGTAGTCTGGGCTCTGGGGTGTTTTTTTGTCTGCCTGACTATGTTACGGAAGCTATCTTATCCTCCGTTTATCTTCATGAATCAGGTAATGATTATTTGTCTTGCCTCAAGCTATAATGCAAATCGATTTGTAAAATTTGCAGATTTATTTATGGTAGCTTGACATTATAATATTGACGATATATGGTTATTATCTACCACTCAAACATTGCATTGAAGTATCATATAGATTCAGTAAAACGGTAACCAATAGACTAGGCTACTAATGACACTGGCTTGTAAACGTGATCATCGCGATCTTTTGTCGTTAGAAAAAAAATTAAACCCATGAAATTATATTCATATGACATGCTGAAATATATGCCACTGTACCTGGGATGAAGACATTTCACACGCGACGCAAGCATGGTTGTCAACAAATGCACGATGACAGAGTTTACGACAGTAGTAGAGGACAGTACTGTTTCCCAACTGTAGGGGGACCCCGAGAGCAAAAGCTACCTGGTGTTACTTTAACACATGTGTATTTTATGCTTTTTGTCAGTGCTTATGTTGTGCTTTTGAAGTGTCACTTTTGAAAATATTGTTTGCAATGAGGATTCCAACAACCTCCTCCAGCTTGTGAAATCCATCACCACAAAGGGTCTGAATGCACAGGCCTACGTACAGAGGGCAGAGCTGCTGAGTGAAATATTCAAAGCTGTCCAACTAAAGTCTGGTGCTCTCCAAAAAAATGCACAATGCCACATCTCCACTATCATTGAAAAGTCAATGACAAAACGTGCTTGTGTTTCATTAACAAAACAGTGCTCCTCACAGTATTGTGGTCTCAGCAAACAAGTCACAAGGGAAATTTCATTTGTTTGTACTTCTGTTGCTGTAGTACAAGCTTCTGGCATGGCTCATCTTCAGACCGCGGTGGAAGAAGGCCTTATAACCTTCCGGAGTCCCCCTGCCTTAGGCTGATCCAAAGTCCGTCACAGTGTCCCTCTGCAATCAAGACAGATACCTCAGGAAAAGTGCTCTGTGCAGGGAAAGTTTCTTACACTCTGGGAGAACTTCTGTGGATTGACACTGACCTGGGAAGCAACTCCGCTGAATTTCCTTTGTGTGAATTTCCCTCTAATCTGATGCTCCAAGGAGAGAGATTTACTTTAAGGGCAGTCATTGCTTTTAGAGCAGGCTTAACCCAGAATGTTCTTGGACATTATGTGGCCTACTGCAGGAGGTCTCCATGTGTCTGGGAGATGTATGATGATCTGAGAAGTGGAGTGACAGGAGCGTCAGATAAAAACAAAATATGCCCACATGCTGTATTATACAAAAAAGACTGATTATTTTATGCACTATTTTAATTTAATTTCACAAGTTAAATTATTTTTGTTGAACTTTTTGTATGCCACACACCCTTGTTTTCCTACTCTTGTTAGCAGTAGTGTGCTATTTTAAGGAAGTTTGCACTCAAGTCTATTATTTTGTGTGGTATTTTTGGTTTGAAGACATTGTCAGTATTAGGTGTTTTTAAGTTTAAGTTTTTAAAGGTACATTTTTTTTGTTAATGGATGTTCGATAGTACATAATTAAATTTCAAAAGTTAAATCATTTTGACTTAATTCACTGGCATGACTTTACACATACATAATAATAATAATAGTTATTAAATAAAAAAAAATCTATCTATCTATCTATCTATATATATATATATATATATATATATATATATATATATACACACACACACACAGTACCAGTCAAAAGTTTGAAAATGTTTATTTTTTAATATTTCTCAAAGAAGTCCCTTCTGCTCACCAAGGCTGTATTTATTTGATCAAAAATACAGTAATATTGTGAAATATTATTTCACTGCTGTTTTCTATGTGAATATATAGTAAAGTGTAATTTATTCCTGTGCCACTGCCAGTTTATGGTGGGGATAAGGAGCTTGGCCTGATGCTTGTGGAAGCACGGCTCAGAGATCCCCAGGATTTTGAAGGCATCCAAGAACTAAAGAAAAAAACACATCTTCATATAATGACCTGAGGGGTGTGCAAACATGACAGTGCCATATATTAATATCTCTCACGTTTGATATCTGGCAAAACGATGAGTCAGTGAACAGAACAGCTGCACAGAGCTGTAGGTTTCCCGCTGGTATATTGTTTACCATTGGCTGGCTCGACCAATCACTGGAGTATTCACAGTGAGCACAGTGCTGTTTGACGCGGAGAAGGGTGCCAATGGTTGTTTGTGAAACAACCCAACTCCGGGTGCAGACAGGGCATCTTATAAAAAGCTCCAGCAGTTTATCTTCAAAAACAATTTACTTAGTCACTTTGTGGGATAATACTTCATTAGAGACGCTATGTAAAAGTAAAAACTAATTTAAATAAAAGCAGAAATAATCATAATTTGTTTGTTTGTTTGACTTTATTGTCTGTTCAGACTTACTGGACAGAAATCCATCTTTAAAGGATTAGTTCACTTTTTAAAAAACTTTTGCTGATAATTTACTCACCCCCATGTCATCCAAGATGTCTATGTCTTTCTTTCTTCAGTCGAAAAGAAATTAAGGTTTTTGATGAAAACATTCCAGGATTTTTCTCCATATAATGGACTTCAATGGTAACCAGACGGTTCAAAGTCCAAATGAGCGTTTCAGTGCAGCTTTAAAGGGCTTTAAACGACACCAGACGATGAATAAGGGTCTTATCTAGCGAAACGATCACAAGAAATAAAAAACTTTAAGTTTTATAAGCACAAACGCTCGCCTTGCTCTGTTCTGTGATGCGTGCTAGTGACGTCACGTAATACGCAATTACGTTGAAAAGGTCACGCTTCTTGACGTTTGTGGAAGTACCGAGTCAGTGTTTACAAGTTGAACGCGCAAACAAAGTCAAACGCCGTTTACAAAAAAAAGAAATTAAAAGGTAAAACAACGATGTCGGGCGATTTTGAACTTAGAGAAGATGAGATGCAGTTATTCACCTTTCTGAACCGGAATACACAGAGGAAAAGCGTGACCTTTTCAACGTAATTGCGTATTACGTGACGTTACAAACGTGCATCACAGAACAGAGCAAGGCGAGCATTTGTGCTTATAAAACTTAAAATGTTTTATTTATTTTTGAAATGACCGATCGTTAAGCTAGATAAGACCCTTATTCATCGTCTGGTGTCGTTTAAAGCCCTTTGAAGCTGCACTGAAACGCTCATTTGGACTTTGAACCGTCTGGTTACCATTGAAGTCCATTATATGGAGAAAAATCCTGGAATGTTTTCATCAAAAACCTTAATTTCTTTTCGACTGAAGAAAGAAAGACATAGACATCTTGGATGACATGGGGGTGAGTAAATTATCAGCAAAAGTTTTTTAAAAAGTGAACTAATCCTTTAACACTGGCATACAAAACAAATACATCAGACTAACAGTCTGACTATCAGTACCACCACATTGTATACCAAATAAAACACATGGGGCATAAATGATTAAAACAAATGAATACAATTTGTATCTGCATAGATACATGCACACATGCTTATGCATACACACGTTCATACACCTATAGTAACTACCTCAATTGAGAATTTGATTTAAAACAGTCATCGCTAACGGAACAAATGATCTTTTATAAATGTTCTTTTTAGCAAATGGTATACGCAGCCTGCGCCCCGAAGGAAGGGCCTCAAAGCAGGAATGGAGGGTATTAGTCTGGTCTGAATATACTGCTATCGCCTTTTTCTCCATAAAATGTGAAAACAGCTCTTGCAATGTGCTCTGTTTTTGGCCGGTGATCTTATTTGCTTCGTTAACTACTCTTATTAATTTATTCTTCTGTCTCATTGTTAAATTGCCATACCATGAAACGATATTGTAAGTTAAAATACTTTCGATCATTGATCTGTAAACAATAGTTAGGATCCTCGTATCAATGCCAACATTTATTAACTTCCTGAGTAGACCTAAACGCTGTCTTGTTTTCTTATGTGTATAGTCCACATTTTCCTGGAATGAGAGTTTGTCATCAATAATTGTATCTAGATATTTAAAATTTGAAACTTGCTTTATCGTTACGACTTTTATTATAACTTGTTCATATGGGAGGCCAGTTGTACCTTTCCTATTTTGATTCCCACAGCATAATTCCTTTGTCTTTTCAATGTTCAATGGTAGATGACTGTTGTCAAACCATTGTACCAGACTTTTAATACACTCAAAATAGGTTAAACAATTTTTGTCTGTTTGGCAAGAAATTAAAACCAAGTCATCTGTGTATTTGATTAAAGTGAGATCATCCCTGTTACACTGAAGTTCGTTAGTATAAACAGAGAAAAGCAAAGGGGATAATACACATCCCTGTGGTAACCCTGAATTTAAGACTATACAATCAGATGAGATTCCATTAACAGACTCGTTGGGGCCTATTACTTAAAAATTTCTCAATCCATAAGATTAGCCTAAATCTCGCAATCTTTCTTTTAAGATTTGCGGCTGTACAGTATTGAATGCTGATGTAAAATCCATAAAAAGCATTCTGACATGAGCATTTGTTTTATCTAAATGGTGCTGGGCCTTTTGAAGTAAGGTCAGGGAGGCATCCACTGTGCTCTGATTGGACATGTAAGCAAATTGTAATGGATCTTCAGTGCCATTAATTTGTGCTAAAAGTTCCTTGCATAATATACGCTCCATGCACTTGCACAGAACAGATGTAAGGGCAATTGGGCGAAGGTCTTTAGGAGCTCTGGCATAAGATGTTTTAGGTACTGGGATAACAGTAGTATTTTTCCATGCTACAGGAACAAAACCATAATCTAAAAAGACCGGAAACAGCCTAGTACATACATGCCCAAGTTGTCCTGCACACTCTTTTAGAACAATACCCTTAAGGCCATCTGGAACGCTAGCCTTATTTGGTTTAATTCTGTGGAGCACTTTAATAACCTCCCCTACTTCTATTCTCATAGGTTCAGATTCTGTCATAGTAACATTATGCTCAACACCTGCATTATTGTCAAATTGTGAGTAAAAAGCATTTAAATTATTTACAAAGCTATGGGGGTCATCATCAAACAGTTGTACCCGTTTCTGCTGTCTGCCCATCATTGTATTTAATCATCTCCATGCGTCTCTGACATTACCGGTTTTAAATTCAACTTTACCTTTATACTGTATTTGTGCCTCCTTTATCTTACATTTAATTTCTTTATTTAATTATTTTACCTTGTCTGTCTCATTCCTTAAAAAAGCCACTCTTTTCTTATTTAAAGATTAAGATCTTTGTTAATCCAGGGTTTGTTATAATTTATAATTTAATTTATAATCATAATTTGCTTATGTAATGTGTATGTATCAGAAATAACTTCATGACAAACAATCAAAAGTATTTAAAAACAAGTAATAGATAAATTAGAACAGTCAAATATAACTGAAAAACCTAACGGAACTAAACATATTACCTTGTACAGTTCATGGTGCTCTCACTTCCATCTTTATGGTAGCTGGAGTCATCAGTGGACACCTCACATCTTTTCCTCTTTATTGGTGTTTGATTAGGGTTGGAGATTAACTGTGATAGACAGTCGATCGGCAGGAGCAGGATTGGGCACCGCTGGTGTAGAGGTTGCCCCGGGACACTCTGTGAAAGGCTCCATCAGTGTGTCTGTGTCACACGACACACTCCTGTTAGGCATGCTGGCCTGGGTGGCTGCGCAAATTAATAATAGATTTGTTAACAATAAGCAGCGAAAGTACAAAACAAAATGATATCATCTTGACTATATGATGAGACATACAAAAGCTCCATAGTAATAAAAACCACCTTTGCTTCTCCTCATGGGCTTCACGTTAGCCTGTACACCTGCAGATCTGGAGCTGACTGGTTCAGTCTGGCACACAATTTCTCTGGTCATTTTAGGCTAAAAAAATAAATAAATTGTGTTATCGTTTACAATTACAGTCTTATATTCAGTCATTTTAGAGATTTTAAAATGTTTGTAAATAATATTAGTGACACGAATATTCTCACAAAGCAAATAATCTCAAATAAGACATATCCAAACAGAAACACTCACTTTTGCCATAGCCTACATGTTAGCGTCGTAGTGAGTCACCTGTATCTCCTTTCATTGTAATCTGACTCTGAACAATTATCTGAAGCCAACGTTTAGCATACTTTGCCTTTCTTAGCAACATGACAAACTGAAGAATTAACTTTAGCTTAATAGGAAAGAACATAAAGTGTGACTAAAAATATATGCTCACAATATATACTCACTCACCTCAAGACAAGGTGGTATAAAACACTTTATACCCAAATGTCAAAACATTTACTCGAATCAATGAACAGCACTAAATAAACTTTTGAACCTCTTGATCTAGAAAAATGAAACTTAGTACACCTAATTCTGCTCTTCATCCTGATCACATTCAGTATTACATTAAGACTCTGCCCATTACAGTAGTGGTCATTTTGAAAAATACAGTATTCTGTTCTTTCGCTACTCCTTCAAATTTTGTCAAATTCTTACGAAAATTGGCTCATATGATCTTTGGACCGAGCAGCACAGAATGGTGTCAGGAAAGGCAAAAGATACTGTTCCTTTCCTCAGTACTGGACATTCTTTCCTTCTTTCAGGAGATACTGGAGGAAGGGGAGGCCTTTTCTACCATCAGGGTATATCTGGCAGCCATTTCATTATGTCACATGGGATTTAATGGTGAAACAGTAGGTAGGCATCCTATCATAAGTAGATTTATGAGGGGTGTGCGCCATTTGAGACCAGTGATCAGACCTATGTTACTAGCATGAGATCTGTCCCTGGTTCTGGAAACACTCAGGGGAGCCCCATTTGAACCCCTGGAGCAAGCTGACATGAAAATTGTCTCATACAAGACAGCTTAAATGCTCGCCCTGACCTCTATGAAACGTGTTGGAGAACTACATGCATTTTCAGTTAACCCTGCGTGTATTAAATTTATAAAAAAAAAATTCCAGGGTTATTTTGCGCCCGAATCCAGCATTTATGCCCAAGGTAATCAAGCCGGGCTATTCATGTATGGAAATAGAGGTTCAGGCTTTCCACCCTCCACTCTCAGAAACCCCAGCGGTGGGGAAAATACAGCACTTATGTCCAGGAAGGGCATTACAGATTTATTTGGAGAGGACACAAGGTTTTAGATGATGTGAGAATCTCTTTGTGTGTTTTGCAAACCCTAGGATCTCACTGGATAGTGGAGACTATCAAATTGGCTTACTCTGTAAAGGGTCAACTATTACCGGCAAATCTGAGAGCCCATTCCACAAGGGGAATGGCTGCTTTTTGGGCATTGTTTAAAGGAACTTCAGTGATAGAGGTGTGTGTGGCAGCCGACTGGGCTTCTCCGCACACGTTCGTGAAATTTTATAAACTGGATGTTACAAAGTCCACCTTAACACAGGCATTGCTGGAAGCACGGCTATAAAAAAAGGGGTAGAGCTTGCTTTGCCCTCTCACTCATCTCTCTCAGAGAACCGAGGTTATAACCATAACCAGGCGTTTTTACTATATACAGTAGGTGGACAACCAGAATGCCTATTACCGCCGCGACAACTGCCGCGGCAAATCCACCGCGGCAAAAATAAACCAGTCGCATTTCAAAGTCGTTCGCGAAATGACCACCAGGTGGCGCAAAGGGACATTTAGCGAAAGCAAAACGTAATTATGTAAAAGTAGCCTACATTTTAAATAGAATATAGCAAACTTTTAGAACAGAACATTTTATGAATCAAAAGTTAAAATAGGCCTATCTCGCAGTCAGTGAAAATAAATTGGGTGCAATCAATGACGCTAAACTATTGAGGAATGAGAAGATTGAAGAGCGCTTCGCTCGCGTGCGCGCACACTGACTGCTGAACAACCGAACTTCTGGGCATTTCTCAGTGAGAAAAGTTGTGGTCGAGTGGTAGAACTTAGGTTTCAATCATTTGGATCATACTGTTTCAAATCCCGAATAAACATGGTATTTATAAAATTACCATGCATTTCCATTTTACACTAAGGAACAAATCTCATCCAACAGATTGATTGATCTTCTGCTCCTGTATTGAGAGATAACATGCAGCGCGTTTCAGTTACGATCCTGGTTCCAGTGGCCTTAATACAATGATTCACGGCTTTTTAAAATGTCACAAAGTGTTTTGAGGTGGTTTTGAACGAAATATTGAAGTTTATAATTAAGTATTTTGACACACCACGCCGAGTGCGTATTCTAAAATCGGGTTTTATTCTGGCATTGAATTAGAGTTCGACAAATGCGGCGGCGCGTTCACTTGAATTGATTTTTCTCATAACAGCTCAAATAAAATCATCTTTTAAAACTGTAAAAGGTCTACTTTTATTTCATGTAAAGTAGGCCTACACTCACAATAGGCTAACGACAAAACGTTTTCTCGCTCATGTGAGCGAACACACGCCCCCCCCCCCCCCCCCTTCCTCATTGAGTCATTGATGCGCATGCGCGTGCGGTGTTTGTTTGTGTTTGGAGCTCCGTCGAATTGATTCATTAATCCTTGATTTTCTTCTTTACCACTCATTTATAAACAAGTACTTTCTATTTTTATATCGTGTGAACTTATCCTCGATACTATTCCCTATAAAAAACAATCGGATTGCTTCGATATCGCTATTAAGATCCAACTTTGCGAATCCCAGCTACTAGCCTTTTAGCCCGCTAGCATTTCACGCGTGGCCTCGCGCCTATCGACCGTCTGATTTTACACCCGTTTCACTGAAAGGATACGGGTTATATCCAGCATTCCAGTCCTAAATTAGTAGTGATATTGGTAGTATCACTACTAATTTACTGTTCATCTGTTATAATGGCGAATATATCGGATGTGTGTCTAACGTTACCTCTGAGTGCAGGTGAGGACACATTCGAGCTGCATTCGGTGCTGTTGGAGCTGGAGTCCGTGGAGAAGCAGATCCGTGGTCTGCTAGAGAGGCAAGCCGAGCTGCGAGATCGGCGTTCAGCGCTTGAAACATCACGCGCCGATGCTCACAAGTCAGTGGTTAGTAACTTTTTGACTCCGACTTCGTCTACTCCGTGCGTTTCTCTGCCCAGGAGGACGCGATCATCTC
This sequence comes from Gila robusta, assembly GCA_030770095.1. Classification (NCBI taxonomy): domain Eukaryota; kingdom Metazoa; phylum Chordata; class Actinopteri; order Cypriniformes; family Leuciscidae; genus Gila; species Gila robusta. The sequence continues at coordinate 1,065,053 of JAVALU010001573.1, forward strand.
TGGCTTCATTCACTCCGGCACCGACACAAAGCCATGGACCCTGGGTGATCCCTCAGCGGAAGACACGAGCCAGGACCAGACCAAGAACCTCTCCACCCCTCCCGGTCTTCGAGATCTCCACCCGGAACCGCTTCTCCCCTCTTCGCGAGTCGGAACGTGACGACGCCGTGATCATCGGCAGTTCCATCGTCCGTCATGTCCGCGCTACCTCAGGTAAGGGTAATGTGCGCACTCACTGCTTTCCTGGTGCTCGTGTTCTAGATGTCGCTGCACATGTTCCCGAGATCCTGAACGGTGACGAGCGCGTCGGAGCTGTGGTGCTGCATGCGGGAACAAACGACATCCGGCTGCGGCAGACGGAGGTTCTGAAGAAGGACTACAGGAGCCTGATCGAGACGGTACGCAGCACAGCGCCTGAGGCAACGATCATCGTGTCTGGACCGCTTCCCGCGTACCGACTAGGACAAGAAAGGTTCAGTAGACTATTTGCTCTAAATGAATGGTTAATGTCATGGTGTAATGAACAGAAACTGCTCTTTGTAAATAATTGGAATCTGTTCTGGGAGCGACCTAGGCTCTACCGTGCTGATGGCCTGCACCCCAGCAGAATCGGAGCGGCTGTGCTGTCGGACAACATCTCCAAGACGTTACACACCATCTGACTAGTAAGTCAAAGTCCAAATCACAATCTCTGCTGTCCCAACTTAATTGATACAAGTAGTGTAGAACATGATATAGAAACTGTGTCTATTCCTCGTCTAGTGAGGCCAAACAATAAATCTAGTGTAGGATCTAGGAAAAATCTTATTGTAATTAAACCAGAAAATCTAAATATCAGTGAACAAAAAGAATTTCTTAAACTAGGTCTTCTAAACATTAGATCGCTCACACCTAAGGCGGTTATTGTAAATGAAATGGTCACAGATAATAATTTCGATGTTCTGTGCCTTACTGAAACCTGGCTTAAACCAAATGATTATTTCGGTCTAAATGAGTCTACTCCGCCAGGATACTGTTATAAGCATGAGCCCCGTCCGATCGGTCGTGGCGGCGGTGTTGCAACAATCTACAGAGATATCCTTAATGTTAATCAGAAAACAGGTCACAGGTTTAATTCGTTCGAAGTACTTGTGCTAAATGTTACGCTCTTAGATGTAAGAAAGAAATCCCTATTATCTCTAGCCTTGGCGACCGTATATAGACCTCCAGGGCCCTATGCTGATTTCCTAAAAGAGTTTGCAGACTTTCTCTCAGATCTATTGGTCAATGCTGATAAAGCAATAATTGTTGGAGATTTTAACATACACGTAGATAACACAAATGATGCGTTAGGGACTGCGTTTACAGATTTATTAAACTCCTTTGGGGTCAAGCAAAACGTCAGTGGTCCCACTCATCGTCTAAATCATACACTAGATTTAATTATATCATATGGAACCAATCCAACCGATATAGATATTATACCGCAAAGTGACGATCTCACTGATCATTGTATGGTAACGTGCATATTACGTACTGCTGAAATTTGTCATGTTGCGTCACGTTATCGACCAGGCAGAACAATCGTTCCAACCACTATAGATAGATTCACAAATAGCTTACCTGATCTATCTCAGCTGCTCAGTGAACCCAAACAAACAGATGAACTAGAGGAAATGACTAGCAGTTTGAGCACCATTTTCTCTAGTACATTAGATATTGTTGCACCAATTAGATTAAAAAAGGTTAGAGAGAAAACTAAAGCACCATGGTACAATAGTACTACACATGTTATCAAGAGAGAAACTCGTAACTTAGAGCGTAAATGGAAACAAACTAATTTAGAGGTCTTTAGAATCGCGTGGAAAGACAGTATGTCACGTTATAAAAAGGCTCTAAAAGCAGCCAGGGCTGAGCATCTCCGCAAACTGATAGAAAATAACCAAAATAATCCAAGGTTTTTATTTAACTCCGTGGCTAGACTAACAAATAAACAGACATCACCAGAGCAAAATATTCCGTTACAGTATAGTTGTAATGATTTTATGAATTACTTCAATGAGAAAATAGAAAGCATCCGAAATACAATTATAAATGTACAATCCTCTATGGTGTCTTATGATTCAGCCTCAATTATCGCCCCTCAAGAACAACTACACCGCTTTACAATTATAGGACAGGAAGAGCTAAATAAACTTATCTTTGCAGCGAAACCAACAACATGTTTATTAGATCCAATACCCACTAAACTACTGAAAGATGTGTTACCTGTAGTGGAAGAGCCTCTTCTCAATATTATTAACTCGTCTTTATCTTTAGGTCATGTTCCAAAAATACTTAAGCTGGCAGTAATAAAACCTATTATTAAGAAACCGCAATTAGATCAAAATAACTTAGCAAATTACAGACCCATTTCAAATCTTCCATTTATATCTAAAATACTAGAAAAAATTGTGTCCGCTCAATTGTGCTCTTTCTTGCAAGAAAATGATATCTATGAAAAATTTCAGTCAGGATTCAGACCGCATCATAGCACAGAAACTGCGCTTGTTAGAATCACAAATGATTTACTTTTAGCTTCGGACCAAGGCTGTATCTCAATACTAGTTCTACTCGATCTCAGCGCTGCGTTCGACACTATAGATCATAAAATACTCTTGGATCGACTACAAAACTACACTGGTGTTCAGGGACAGGCATTAAGCTGGTTTAAATCGTACTTATCAGACCGTTACCATTTTGTCTGTTTAAATGGTGAAAAATCGAAGATAACGTCAGTAGAGTATGGAGTGCCGCAAGGATCGGTGTTAGGCCCTCTGCTATTCTCAATATATATGCTGCCACTTGGTAATATTATAAGAAAACATGGAATTAATTTCCATTGTTATGCTGATGACACTCAATTATATATTTCATCAAGACCAGATGAAAACACTAACTTATCTAAATTGACAGAGTGTCTTAAAGATATAAAATGCTGGATGACGTGTAATTTCCTGCTATTAAATTCAGATAAAACGGAGGTATTACTTATTGGTCCAAAAAATTACCCACAAAACCTCGTACAATACAACTTTAATTTAGAAGGATGTCCAGTTACTTTATCCACTACAGTAAAAGACCTGGGTGTTATACTAGACCGCAACTTGTCTTTCGAAAATCATATATCATATGTTACAAGAACAGCCTTTTTCCACCTTAGAAATATTGCTAAGCTACGTAACATGCTATCTGTTTCTGATGCAGAAAAGTTAGTTCATGCATTCATGACCTCAAGACTAGATTACTGTAACGCTTTATTAGCTGGTTGTCCTGCATCCTCAATAAACAAGCTACAGTTAGTCCAAAATGCAGCTGCTAGAGTTCTTACTAGGTCAAGAAAATATGATCATATAACACCGATTTTATCATCTCTGCACTGGTTACCTATTAAGTTCCGTATCAATTACAAAGTACTATTACTGACCTATAAAGCCCTAAATGGTCTAGCTCCTGTATATTTACTGGACCTTCTATCGCCCTACAATCCATCGCGTTCTTTAAGATCACTAAATTCGAGGCTTCTGGTCATTCCTAGGATATCTAAGTCCACTAAAGGAGGGAGGGCGTTCTCACATTTAGCTCCTAAACTCTGGAATAGCCTTCCTGATACTGTTCGTTGCTCAGACTCGCTCTCCCAGTTCAAAACTAGATTAAAGACGCATCTCTTCAGCCAAGCATTCACATAATGCTTAACTTTTATACCACTGTTGAATCAGATCGAATGCATTAATATTATGAACAGCAGCTACGCTAATTATTTCCCATCTGCTTTTCTGCTGTTATCTCGGGACGCTAGTCCTGAGGTAAATAGCGTTCTTCAGCTACAGTCTGTATCCAGCCTCTCAAGGAGACTTCAGATGCCCCAACTCTTGCGATGAGATGACTAAACGCCTGTGAAGAGACGACTCGACGCCTGTGAAGAGACGACTCAACGCCGGCGATATGTTATGCCCTAAATTAATACATGATGATTAACTAACTGTATTTTTTACGTACATTTCTGAAATGCACTTTCTGTAAAGCTGCTTTGAAACAATATGTATTGTGAAAAGCGCTATACAAATAAATTTGAATTGAATTGAATTGAACTAGAGAAACAAACGTTTGGGCATTTCTCAGCGAGTTAAGACATGGCCGAGTGGTCGAACTTACAGTTCGAACATTAAGATGACACGGGTTCAACCCGATCAAACATGGACTACTGTAGTTAAGTTTTATATTTAGGCTGCAGAGAGATTTGTCTAGTTCTAAAACTCTGTTAACACCATTTAGTTTTTTGCTTATATTTATAAAATAAAATTACTGTGCATTTCCATTTTACACTAAGGAACAAATAGTATCCAACAGAACAACTTTACATCTGTATAATAATACCAATCGTAATTTCAAAAGCAGTTCTGTAAAAAAAAAAAAAAAAAAAATATATATATATATATATATAGCCTATATATATATAGCCTTTGATTCCCTATAGCCTATAGAGTTTTTAAGGTTTTAAGTAAAGTGCGATTTGCCAGGGGGGACGGGGATTTCCTTCTGGTCTAAACATCCCTGCTTCTGCTGAATTATTTTAATCCCCACACCCCTCCCTCCACAGTAATCAATGCTATAGGCTACTTCACCAATAGATCATAAATATCTAAAATATAGCCTATGCAACAGGCACGTTTAAACGACAAACAATAAAACCAAAGCCAGCGTTTCAGTTGTTCATTAGTTCCAGTGGCCTTAATGCATGCACGGCTTTTCAAAATGAATGAAATATTGAAGTTTATAATTAAGTGTTTCGGCACACCACGCCGAGTGGCCTGGCATGTTGAGTTAGTGTTCGACAAACGCAGCGTTCATTTGGATTTATTTTTCTCACAGCTAAAATAACGTAATAGGCTACTCCGTGATTTTTTTTGGTCATACAGATAAGAGTAGAGTAGCCTACATCATTCAAAACTGTAAACTTTTATTCATATTAGGCTAACGACAAAAGTTTATCTGTCGTCTCTGTCTCCGGGATCTGAACATTGAACCGAAAGCCAGTTGCCTCAGCTCAGTCACGATAAGAAATCGGCTATGTCTAAAGCCTTTAAATGTCTAAATATTTAGGCTAATAAATGTTATCTGATTATGTAATCCATATGAAAACTAGAGGTACCAGTTTAGCCATCACGTAAGCGCTTCCCAATGAGAAAATGACAAGGGTGAAAATCTCGCTCTAATCTAATTCTCTAAATGTAGGCTAAATAGCCCTGAATTAAAATGTAAAAACAGATCAAATAATTTATTTGTCAAAATGTTGCGATATTTTTTCATTTAAGTTCATAATTATTCTATAAATGTTATTTAGTTTAGCAGTTTATTTAGTTTATTTAGTTATTTAGTTTATTATTTTTTATTAATAAAAAAACTTAATTCACAAATTGCATGCACCTAGAGTGAAGGATCCAACGATCCCTGTTGAATTTAATATTGAGTTGAACATTTTGTTCATGACAACAAATGAGAATTCATGAGAACATGTTTGAAGATTATATTTAGTTTTACTTGGAAAAATGTGGCCCAAACCAGTTTTATTTCTTAAATTATTGAAATAATTAAATATTTAGTAATAAACTTTTATGACAGAAATATCACTACATGTAGCTTAAATCATTTAATGCCTTCATTATCAACACTTTAATAGCCTAATGCTAATGTCTAGAATAGCGATTTAAGCGTGAATTGCACTTAAAACTTTGTTTTAAGTCAATCTCAAACTCAGATAGCCTGTGGGGGTTGGAGGGACAGTTCAGTGTGTGCAGGACAATAGGTGTTAATGTTCCTCTTTCATATGGAGAGTGTCTGATAGCCAGCCTGATGAGCAAAGGCAAAATTATTTTAAGGATAAATCTCTCGATGTGTCCAAATGTAGGCCCCATATCTTATTATTATAAATATTGTAGTTTATTTATTGTAGCATATTTAAAGTTTTTTCACACAAAATTTAAATTGAAGTGTTCAATCCAGTTGTTTCAACTGGTTTTGTAGAGTTTTATAATGTTTGAGGAGTGTGTATGATTGTCAACAATCTGGCATTATCTAAACATGAACTGTTGACGAAACGCGTTCATGCCAAGAAACGAATGTGAGTGACCAGCAGATACAGAGCTCTTTAATTCGCGATCAACCTCGTTTTATTGTAAGGTGAATTCAACAAGGATTCTTTGTTGAATTCAACAACAGTGTTGTTGGCTAACAGTGTTGGCTAACAGCTAACAGTGTCTTTGAAGCAACAAAGGCTAAATAATTGGTTACTGTATTTTTTTCACGATTTGTATGGATGACACGCAGCGACATATACAGTATTATCAGCTGTATTCTCGCAGTGAGAACAGCCCGCGGCAGAGAGTGGAACTTCAGCGGTAGGGCTGTGCAATTAACTGAATTTCGATTTTGATTTTGCCTCCCAACGATCACCAAATCGAGTAGTACAATCGAGTAAAAAAGAATATTTTGCCATGTTCTGTTTTGCAAGAACACTCTTATTTTGAATGACACGCGCACGTGCATATCCGCCTCTCCCAAAGCCATAAACTCTCTCAGCTTGAATGTTCGAACTGATAAGACTTAAAAAGAAGTGAAAATTATCAACTTTAGTTACAATGCAATGCTGGCTCGATTGTGCAAGTGACAATTCTGTCATGTCCCGACTCCTAAACGCTGCAGGGCTGCCAACTCTCACGTATTGACCGTGAGACTCACGCAACTGACACTTTTCACACGCTCTCACGCCACACATACATTTTCTCATGCACAGAAAAATCGCGAAGCAAAGAGGACACGGAAACCGACAGACAAGACAGAGCAGGTTACTTATGATATAAAAAAATCTTAGCTCTCAGATTCTGTCAATTTTATTACGAAATTCAAACAATAAATACCATTTTGGCGCTTGTAAATGTGACGTGACAGATCCCTAGCAGCACGTGAACCGATCATCTCTACTAGCTAATAGTAAATAAGCACGAATGAACAATGTTGAAAGATACAGTACAACTTACCGAAATGTATATTCCTCATACATAATATCGATCAATCAGTGTTTTTCAACCGTGGAAAAAGGTCAATAAAGCAGCTGGAGAACAATTATGTCACATAACATTTACCTCAGGAAAGCCATTTAATGACCATATAGGCTATAGCACGTTAGTTGGCTAGAAAAAAGAGCTATAGAGAGTATTTTGCTAAATATGTGTACTATATTACATACTTCTAATATTTTTACTTATATCATTAAATAAAGTTATTTATATAAAAAAAACGCATTATATTTAATTTGAGTTATTTTTAACCTTAAATAATACCACCAGCTGATAGGGCTCTCTGTATGTTTACAGCATTAGATGAGATTTGAGCCAATGAGCGAGCTAGATGCTCTGCTGTGTTTTACTGTGCAGCTTCACTGCGTTTTAAATGATTGCTCCAATATTTCAAGGAAAAGGAGTTTCCCCACTGCATATTAGCTACGCAATACGAAGTGACCGTGCTCGAAAGGGAACTAAACACTTAGCAGCAATGAGGCTCTTTTGGGCCAGGAATGAAGAAGCTGCTTTACAGACACATCTGTTTTACACACGTCACTTAAACACAGAACCAGGAAACAGGAAACACATGAGTTCAGAGAAACTGAAACTGAAGTGCAGTTGAGCTGTTGTGTGTTTGTGTCTCTGTATTCATGGAGTAAAATGGCTGAAGCCAGAATTACTCTGGATGAGTTCATGTGTCCAGTGAGTCTGGATCTCCTGAAGGATCCAGTGGCCATTCCCTGTGGACACAGTTACTGTAAGATCTGTATTACAGGCCGCTGGGATCAGGAGGATGAGGAGAGAGTCTACAGCTGCCCTCAGTGCAGACAGACCTTCAGTCCAAGACCTGCTTTAGCTAAAAACACCATTCTGACTGAAGTGGTGGAGAAACTGAAGAAGACTAAACTTGCTGCTGATTGTTAAGCTGGAGCTGGAGATGTGCAGTGTGACGTCTGTACTGGAAGAAAACACAAAGCCGTCAAGTCCTGTCTGGTGTGTCTGAACTCTTACTGCCAGAATCACCTCGAACAACATGAGAGTTTCTTTAAAAGAAAGAGACACAATCTGACTGATGCCACTGGACGATTTCAGGAGATGATCTGCCAGAAACACGTCAAGCTCCTTGAGGTTTTCTGCCGCACTGATCAGAAGTGTATATGTTTGCTGTGTATGATGGATGAACATAAAAACCATGAAACTGTATCAGCTGCAGCACAGAGGACAGAGAAACAGGTATGAACTTAAAGAGTATGAACATACCTACTAAGATGGCGCCGCGCATGGCTGCCTCGGTGTGTCGCTCTCCAGCTATTGTGTTGTTTTTGTTCGTTTGTTCTGCGTTTAGTCATTCTTTTCCTATCAGTTTCACCAGAGACGAACTATTGGACATTAGGAAACACACACCAGATAACTTTTCTACAGTTTTTGATTATTCGGACGTCTTGCTGGACATTCTCGTCGGTGGGGCAGCGTTGTTGTTCAAACGCGCGGTCAGACGCAAACGCGGGAAGCGAGCCGGCGCGCTGGTTAAACTCCGCGAGCGCGGCCTGCGCACTGCACTCCCCAGTATTCATCTTGCGAACCTCCGATCCCTTCCTAACAAAATGGACGAACTTCTTCTCCTCACACGCACTAACAAGGATTTTTTAAACTCTGCTGCTCTGTGCTTCACTGAAACCTGGCTGAGTGAAGCCATACCGGACAACGCAATGCATCTGCCGGGCTTCCAGCTGTTCAGAGCGGATCGCATCGCGGAGCTAACGGGGAAAACAAGAGGTGGTGGATTGTGTTTCTACATTAACGAAAGTTGGTGTTCAGATGTAACAACACTGAAGAAGATGTGCTCTCCTAATTTAGAGGCACATTTCATAAACTGTAAACCCTTCTACTCGCCTCGGGAGTTTTCCTCTTTCATTCTCGTGAATATTTACATCCCTCCAGACGCGTGCGTGAGCGCGGCGCTACAACAGCTGGCTGAACAAATAGCTGAAACAGAACAAAGGTATCCTGACTCTCTTTTAATCATTCTTGGGGATTTTAACAAAGCAAATCTTTCCCGCGAACTACCAAAATACAGACAGCACGTTACATGTCCCACCAGAGACAGTAATATACTGGACCACTGTTACACCACAATAAAAAATGCGTATCACTCCGTTTCACGGGCAGCTTTGGGGCTCTCTGATCACTGTTTGGTTCATCTCATACCGACCTACAGGCAGAAACTGAAATCAGCTAAACCTGTAATAAGAACTGTAAAAAGATGGACTAATGAAGCAGAGCAGGATCTACAGGCCTGCTTTGATTGCACTGATTGGACTGTTTTTGAAGCTGCCACCAACGATCTGGATGAGCTCACAGATACTGTAACATCATATATAAGTTTCTGTGAGGATACATGCATTCCTACCAGGACATTCTTATCATTTAATAATGATAAACCATGGTTTACTGGGAAACTCAAACACCTTCGTCATGCCAAAGAGGATGCCTACAGAAGTGGGGATAAAATCTTGTATAACCAGGCCAGAAACAGACTGACAAAGGAGATCAGATTTGCTAAAAGAAGCTACTCTGAAAAACTGAAAAACCAGTTTTCATCCAACGACCCATCATCCGTCTGGAATGGCCTGAGAAACATCACCAACTACAAGTCACCATCCCCCCGATCTGTGGACAATCAACACCTGGCTGACGATTTAAATTCATTTTATTGCAGGTTTGAAAAACCCTCATTCACACCACACACCGGCTCTAACCTGCACTTCACACATTCACCATCACCTCCTGCACTCCCATTACTCCCCCCTCCTGCCATCCAACCTGAGCTTAAGGTCTGTGTGGAGGATGTGAGCCGAGTCTTCAAAAAACAGAAGACTAGGAAAGCCTCAGGCCCAGACGGCATCTCATCTGCTTGTTTAAAAGCCTGCGCTGACCAACTGGCCCCGGTCTTTACGCAGATCTTCAATAGATCATTGGAGCAGTGTGAAGTTCCCTGCTGCTTCAAACGCTCCACTATCATTCCTGTCCCCAAAAAACCCAAAATCACTGGACTTAATGACTACAGACCTGTCGCTCTCACGTCTGTGGTCATGAAGTCGTTTGAAAGACTGGTGTTGGCCCACCTGAAGGACATCACTGGACCCCTGCTGGATCCCTTTCAGTTTGCTTACAGAGCAAACAGGTCTGTGGATGATGCAGTCAACATGGGACTGCATTATATCCTGCAACATCTCGACAGACCAGGGACTTATGCAAGGATCTTATTTGTGGACTTCAGTTCGGCCTTCAATACCATCATGCCTGGTCTTCTCACAGCCAAACTGACCCAGCTCTCCATACCATCCTCGATCTGTCAGTGGATCACCAGCTTCCTGACGGACCGGCAGCAGCGAGTGAGACTGGGGAAACACACATCCAGGACTCTCACCACCAGCACTGGCGCCCCCCAAGGGTGCGTTCTCTCCCCACTGCTCTTCTCCCTGTACACTAATGACTGCACTTCTAAAGACCCCTCTGTCAAGCTCCTGAAATTTGCCGACGACACCACTGTCATCGGTCTCATCCAAAACGGTGACGAGTCTGCTTACAGACTGGAGGTTGAACAGCTGGCTGTCTGGTGCAGTTACAACAACCTTGAGCTGAACACGCTCAAAACAGTGGAGATGATCGTGGACTTCAGGAGGAACAGCCCAGCACTCCCCCCACTCACCATCATGAACAGCACTGTGGAAGCAGTGGAGTCATTCAGGTTCCTGGGCACTATCATCTCTCAGGACCTGAAGTGGGATAATCACATTGACTCCATTGTGAAAAAAGCCCAGCAGAGACTGTACTTCCTTCGCCAGCTGAGGAAGTTCAACTTGCCAAAGGAGCTGCTGATTCAGTTCTACTCAGCCGTCATTGAGTCTGTTTTATGCACTTCCATCACTGTCTGGTTTGGTTCAGCTACCAAATCAGACATCAGGAGACTACAACGGACAGTCCGGACTGCGGAGAGGATTATTGGTGCCCCACTGCCATCCCTCCAGGACCTGTACTCTTCCAGAGTGAGGAAGAGAGCAGGTAAAATCATCACAGACTCCACTCACCCTGGACACCTCCTGTTTGAACTGTTACCGTCAAGACGGCGACTCAGATCACTGGCCACAAGAACATCTCGGCACAGGAACAGTTTCTTCCCACAGGCCATTTCCCTTCTGAACAGTTAACACACCTCACAAGACATATGCCTTTAAGTGCAATACTCCCACTGTTTAGTGCAATATCGTACAACTCAGGTTAACTTATATGTAGATTTTTTATTTATAATATTCAAAACACTGTAAATATGTTCATAGTTCATAATCTGTAAATCTGAAAATGTCTATTCTGACTAAACCCAACTGTGATACTTTTATTCTCATATATTTATATTTTTATTTTTTATTCTTATAATTTGTAGTATTATGTTTCTTGTTGTATTTGTATTTGTATATGTCCACTGGAAGCCTCAGTACCAAAACAAATTCCTTGTGTGTGCAAGCACACTTGGCAATAAAGCTCTTTCTGATTCTGATTCTGATTTCTGATTCTACCATAAACAACGAGTATCAGCTGCGGAGACGCTGCAAACACTACTGTAACTACACTAACTATGGTGTCAGTTTTGCTGTATCAGTTCAAACCTGAGTCTGATAATGACAGCCAAGATGAACAAACTAATCAACCTGAACCACCTTCGCTAGCATTAATTATGCAGGACATTTCATAGTGGTGATCAGGGCTGGACTGGGACTAAAAATCGGCCCGGGCATTTTGGCCCAGACTGGCCCACTACATATAATCATAAACACAACCGATCTTTTCATGCCCCTGAATATGTATACTAACTCCTATTAAAACCACTAATGCCATGTAATGAGTGAGTAGAAATGAGTAAGAGTTAATAGATGAAATAACTACTAATTGTAAAATACAATCGAACTACTCCACAATGATGAATCCTAAAACAAGCTATAAGCTGCATTGGCATAGCAATACCAGTGTTTGACAAAGGATTTTTGTTAAATCTGTGGTGGGTGGACTTCTGTCCCTGTAGGGGGGTTAGGGGGAGCCCCCCGTAAGAAAAATTTGTGCTTTTTAATGTTAAATTCATCAATCTGGTGCACTTTGAGAGTTAAAAATTAATAGCTCCAACCCATAATCAGTGTGCAAATTGAACAAAGAAAAACTCAACACTCTTTTAGCTGTGATATAGTGTCTGTCTGCATTACACTACTACATAATAATAGTTATAATATTAATTCCATGACAGTAATAGCCATATATTGTAAAACAAATGCACTGAAAAATAAAAGGAACTTTCATAATTAGTTTTGTACTAATTTCCATGCTTGAAAGAGATAAACACATGATCTTTTATTTTGGCGGAAAAGCCTAAGTGTTCTGAAAGTAGCCTAGTTCTGCTTACCACAGTTCTCTACACTCACTCATTCTCTCCTGATCCTACTCAATAATCCTCATCAGACACTTGAAGGGCCCGTTTCTTTTTTTCACGCTATTTCTCTGCACATTCCTTGCGTTTCTTCTCCATCTCTGACTATTTTGACAGATACACACTGACACTGCACGCGCGCTCAGAGCGCAAAGGGGGAGGAGTTTAAAGATGTGATTGGACCAGCCCAGTGCCAATCAAGAAAAGAACCAATGGGCCGCTGATCTACGTGTTTCATGGGCCGGTCTGTTAAAAAAAAAAAATGCCCGGTATGCCCGATGGCCAGTCCAGCCCTGGTGGTGATTCTTTATTTTATACCTCTCTTAAATTTCATATGTGATGTTACAACTGTCATTTCACAAGTTTGTCTGCCTATCCATTTTATTTCTGAATTCACAGTACTCATAAAAGAGTAGGACAAAAGTACTACTGGCAAGTTTCTGAAGTTCATTTTCAATCGCTGTTTACATTGAATGTAATAAAATCACAATCAGTGTCTGGTTGGGCAAGTAAAATGATCTTTCACTTGCTCTTTCAAAAATTCCTCTTGTCCCGGACAAGTGTTATGTCGAGCCCTGAGTTCATTCATGGTTTTTAGTCGCGATGTAATGCGGAACATGTGATCGGTTCACAGCGATCTGTGTGACTGTCATGCTCACGCATCATTAGAGCGCCCAAAACAGATCACAACAGCTCGAAAGACGTCTATGGTCTCACTCCAGTCTAATTAGCACATTCCCAATTATTATTGTGAAGTTTACCGTGTTTGCAACTTTAAACATAATTCAATGTTTAATTAAAACAATGATTCATAATTCCTGATTCTGATGTGTTTGATCTCCATCAGATTCCCATCAGCTCACTCTGGATCTGAACACAGTGAATAAAAACCTCCTTCTGTCTGAGGGGAACAGAGTGATTACTGTCACTGACAGAGTCCAGCCGTATCCTGATCATCCAGAAAGATTTGATTGGTATCCTCAGGTGTTGTGTAGAGAGAGAGTGTGTGGACGCTGTTACTGGGAGATTGAGTGGAGTGGTGAGTAGTATATAACCCTGCAGCTTGTGTCAAAATGATTTATGACCCTATGATTGACAGGTGGGCGGGGCTAACCTTTGACCTTCCGGAGGATGTGTTCCGGAGGTCCCTTTGATCTAGGGATTAACCTTTGACCTATCGATCAATCAAGTTGACAGGTGGGCAGGGTAACCTTTGACCTTCCGTGGTCCTCCGGAGGTCCTTTAATGTAGGGATTAACCTTTGACCTATCGATCAATCAAGTTGACAGGTGGGCAGGGTAACCTTTGACCTTTGTATTATACGTCAAGTTGCCAGTTGTTAGGGTTGATCTGGGTTTGACAGTTGTCTTTGATCCGGATTATGATGGATGATTTTGCCATTTAGTTTTACCCCATTGATTTTGGCCTATTGACCCCCGGGGAAAATAACTTTTTGCTGTGGGAAATTCCCTCCATGCCAGCTGTGTCGGGGGTTAGTGAGAAAATAATTTTTCTAATGTCGCATATAGATTAGAATAAAACATAGGGGTGTCCAAAAATAAAATCATCTTACCGTTTCAGAGTTGAGGATCTTTTGAAAAAGTTCCCCTTTTGGAAAGAGTGCCTTTTGCATCTGACAGTCTCCGCACTGTGTGTGTGTGTGTGTGTGTGTGTGTGTGTGTGTTACATGATACCCCTACATTCCTGAGCATGCTATATAAATGGGGATAGTGAGAAAAATCATACTGATCTTTAAAAGTGTATAAAATGCACATTTAGTCATTCACAAATATTTTTCATACTAACTAAAGTTGAAACACATTCTGTTCTTTAAAAAGTATATAACACAAAAATAAAATCATCTTACTGTTTCACCATGGCTGAAAAAAACCCACAAGTGTTTCTCCCTGAAGTCTTTTCTCTCTGTCACACCAGCGTGTGGCTGGCCTGGTATCTGTTTTTGTGACACGTTCCTGAGCCCATTGAGAAATATCTTACACAACCTGATGAAAAGCATTGTGTTTTCCTTTAAAAGTGTATAAATTAAAATATATCATATATAAAATAAATAGTTTACTAATTTAACTAAAGTTGAAAATCATGCTGTTCATTAAAAAATCTTACTAAATTACTGAAGTTGAAAAGCATTCTGTTCATTTAAAATAAATATTTAACAAAATTACTGTACCAATTATGTTAGATTTAGATAAAAATAAAATCATCTTACATTTTCACCAGGGTTGAAGTAGCTCCTATCACATAGATGTCCATTTAAAGTTGAAAAGAACCCCAGAGTATTTCTCTCCTTCTCTCTCTCTCACACCAGCGTTTGACAGTCAGAGGGGTGTGTTCAGTGATCAGAATGAGACTGTGAATGTTTTGCTAAATTTATTTCATAGTGTATAAGCATTAAAAGTTTGAAATAGTTTCAAACTTATTCAATGAATTCATAAAAAACAAATATGCTATATCGATGGTCTCTGGGGAAAACTTGACTATATTTTTTTATTTATCAGGGTGTATGTAAAGAACTTTGAAATTTGCTGCTCTCACAAGTTATCTCACACATTGTGTGAAATGTTTAATAATTCCTCAAGTAGTATCTGTGAGAAAATCCCCACATAGGCCTATCTGTAGTGAGAAAGCAACAATGAAGACTTTTCGAATCTGTGACGCCTCAGGCCGAGCCCCATTGATAGCCTGCTTATAAGCTCCTTCCGATCACCAGCACATCTTCAGAGAAATACGTTACTTTACAATAATGTTTGCTTCAGGATATAGGGTGACAGAGCAGATGAGTCTCTGTGCATCATGTAATGTTAGTCTGCTAACACCTTTCCAGAGCCAAAGTTTTGTTCGTACTAAATTTATTTCAAAGCATAATCGTAAAAGTTTAAATATGATCTTTTAAAAATGAAAAGATTGTTTAAATGAAATCTTTACAGTTTTAATACATTCATATCTTTTAGAAGATTACTGTAATGATTTTTGTTTAACGGTGACCTAAAGTATAATTGTTATTAATATAGCCATAATGATTTTTGTACTGTAACAGCATATTCTACCCCGTACACCTAAACACGACCATCACAGAAAACTGTATTTTTACATTGTTTTTTACATACTGTTTTGCACTCTCACACACTAAGTTGGTTCCATAAAATCAAATAAAGTATATAACTCAATGTATAATGACAAAATGTATTCAAACAATTTAACCTTAGTTTTAGCTAAATTAATATATATATAAAAATTATATATATATATATATATAAAATATAAAAACTCCTTACATTTTCATAGAACTGAAGAAGTAGTAGAAACTAACAATAAAAAAAAAAAAAAATAGTTTAAGATGTCATAAACAAAAACCCTCCCAGATCCTTCAGGGATAAACTACAGGGTGAGATGAAGCTTCACACCCTCACAGAGACGAGAGGAGTGACAGGCCAGATGAGCCTCTGGGGTCACAATACCCCAGCATATGCAAAGTTAGTCTGCTTTCCACTGTTTTATTCATATTAAACTCATTTAAAAGCATAATCTTAAAATTTTAAATGAGATCTTTTCAAATTAAAAGACCGTTTAAATCAAATCTGTAAAGTTTTATTAAAATCGTATCTTCTATTTATCTTCTACTTCTGTATGATATAAATGAATTTCATAAATTTAACCTAAGGTATTATTTTTTACTAAACATCGTTTGTTCAAAAAATAAAATAAAAAATTGTATAAATCAAGAACTGTGCTTTGGCGTCTTAGATCTTATTTCAAACAGTATTTTTGTCCATGCGACATGAAACATGTTGTCACAATGTTTTTTTTGTTTTAAAAGAAATCCCAGGACTATACATTGCTCTTATTTAGATTAAGTTGTATCATTTAGAAAAATCACCACACATGTTCAGAGACCCGATGTGCCTCTGTGGTCCATGAGTAAGAAGTAAAGTTTGTCTTGAGCGAATATTTAATTTTACTCGTCTTAATTCAAAGCATGATCTTACTTTTTCTACGTTAGCTATGATCTATTGTACGTTTAAGATCATTTTTACTTTTCTTGTATCTCCCGAACTATCCTTATTCAGTGTGGAAACACACAGGGTGAGCCCCTTTACTTACAGTATACTATCGGTTATCTACTCAAAATATATGTAGAATTTTAAAATGTTAGCCTTTGTTGATGCGACAGGCCACATGAACAGACTTTGGAGAGAGCTGATGATACTATAGCGGGAAGCATGCCCCTTTGACCTCCTCAATTTTCTAGGCTTTTTGTCAAATACCCTACAACTTAGTCCTTAATGGTACGCTGTGTAGGAATTTCTCCCATCTAGCGGTGATATTGTATTTTGCATTCAAACGCATAGTGCTCTCTAGCGTCTCGCTTTTTCAAATGCGTGTTGCAACTACGGTGCCAAGAAGCTATGACAACACGTCTTCCAATAGTACTTCATCGAGTTTAACTATACATGTTCTACTGTTATGCTGCCTATATAATGAATTACACAACCACGGAATGAAAAAGCTTGTAATTTAGACCGTAACATCGACTTACCTGTCGAGAAGAAAGCAGACAACTTCTCCTTCATTAACTCTAACCACCTGGGAAAAGCTATCCCCATATTTGCCCTCGTTTTGAATTTGCCGGACACGTCCCCACTTTAAATGAATTTGTATGCTTTATCACGGCTACGAGGATTGCATTATGAAGTACTGTGCAGTGCAACCTTTCAAGCGCCTCTCACTGACCGCTTCAGATGGTTTCAGTCAGCCGGCTCTGAACAAAAAGGTTGGCTAGTTGAGCTAGGCTAGTGCTTTTTGTCCCTCTCTGCTATTATAGTTTTTCAAGATGGCGGAACGACATGGAGGCCTCCATGGACTTACCCGTACCATGTAAATAAAGATAAGAAATTCTTTGCTTACGAGGATAAGTCAGTTCGTTGGCAAAGGTAATTTTACACCAATGAGAAAATATTTATGAATAAAGACATTGATTTTAGCTAGTAAAATACTTTATAAAAAACTACCATAAGTTTAATTTCAGATGTGTAAATTACAAAACTCAATTTTTCAACCGAGTGAATCTACGCATGAGAGATCTTCAGAAGTCATAACTTCAAACCAAAAGATTAAAAACCAAAGATTAAGCTAAATGACACTAGGTTCCAGCCTACCCCCCAAAATCAAATACTGTTTTACACTTTTCAAAGTATAATCTAGCTTTAAAGTTAGAATAAAAAAGTTAAAATCATGCATATCTACATACGTGTTGTGTTCTGACACAAGGCCAATTAGCTGATTCTTTTTGTTTTATAAATTTACTTTACTTATTTCTACAAATATCAGCCTGATACATATGTACTTAATACACGATGAAACAAGATAATCATGCTACCAATTACGTCTGACACAATGTTTTTTAAGAAAAGTAGTGTTTTAAAATGCAACTAAACCAGATGATTTTTCTTTTGACAAACCTACAGAAATGCATGTCCATTACTAAGTTTCAGGCATAGTGCAAACATGCAATGTTCGAGAAAGTGTAATCTTTGCGAGGTCTCACCCACAAACGCAAAACTTTGTGTTGGGTGATACGGGCATAGCTTTACTAAAGGAAAATATTATGGAAGTAATTTTCAAACCGTAATTATATTACATTTATATTTTATTAATATTATGGTTTCATGTTGATTTAAAGTATTTGTTATTAATTAATACCTTTATTTTTATCTATCACTTCAATATCCAAATTCAGAACACAAAATTTTGTTCAAAAATTGCTCTCTGATCCCAAATAATTAGATAATGTAATGTTCACAAGCTACAGTTAGATATTGTCCTGCATAGTATGTGTGTAAATAGTAGTGCTTAAATCTTTGGCTGTATTTTGTCACACTGTAGCGATGCAAAGTACCATACTCTAGCCTATGGACTAACTTTATACATGAATTCAAAAGACCAAATCACTAAGAAAACAGGGGTGAAAAGCACCGTTTATAATAAATACACAAAGTATTAACGCAAAAAGTAAGCGCATGCTGTTTTACACTTAAACTATTACAACAGAATCACACCTGACTATTGCACTGAGAGACGCATATTCATTAAAGCTCGAGGCTGTTAAACAAAGTTCGGTAAAACCTGCAGATAACATTGCACAAAGTAAATTCTAGTGATCAACTTGCTAAAAAGTAAATACAACATGAGCCATACAGAAAAGCCACTTGTGATCAGTTTTGTAATTGACATTTTATATACTAGTCAATTAGGCCGTTTACATCTTGCTTCTTTTTGTTTTTGTACAGTTTGCAAGTCTCTGAGCGTGGTCAAACATATAGGAATTTATGAAAAACATGAACAGATATTTCTACATGAGATATTTCTTTTAGAACATCTTTCAGCTATGTCTACGAAACATCGACATGAAAGATGAGTATTGCTGTTTTTCTGCTACCTATAAAACTATTATACTTCAAACTCGTCTAGCTATTGCCCATTTCACAGCACAGTCATAGATACACAGTTATTTTATGTATGTGGCTAAACAACGGTTAAGCTAATGAATTACCGGCTATATTTTTACGTGAATGGCGGGATGATTCATTTTTTAATCCGTCTACACCGATACTTTGACACAAGAGTTTTAGGTCTGATCCAGAAAACAAGACGGTAAGCAGTAAGTTATGAAAACATGTGATAAGCAGTTTTGGTCTCATCATCAAAATGTTTTAACATGGCGCAAGTTTCAATTGTTTGATAAATTATCTAACGATTATACCTAACTATCAACAGTTATATGTGAAACAAGCTCAGTCACATTAGAGTTGGATTCTTGTTTATATTGTACATTGTTATTGAACCGCATGTTTAACAGTGCTAGTGTTCTTAAATTGTTTACCACGGTTTCATTTTTAACAACACTTATCGTATTGCCGGGTGTGATTGTAATGTTTTGTATGGTGTCTTCTTTACACTTTCACCCCATGGATATCTGTTTCCTACAGTTAGCTGTAGTGAACTCTAGGTCTTCTCTTTGTTCATATACGACAGTATTCACATGAATTGGCTTGATTTAATAAAATGATGGTTTAAACCACATTATTTTATTATACCATTTTTAAATAGCGCTTAAATGTATATTTTATATTTTAACCATTTATGCGAATATAGAATAGGCCTACCGCACAAGGATCTCTGAAATATTTTTTTCATGTAAAACATCCATGTAGATCTATCTATGTTTTTAAAAATACAAAGACATCTTTCTACCAGCGACCCTCAAAATCTGGGCATACAACAAAACACAGTGCATTCGTGTACGATGATTGATCAGAAAATTACTTTTGTCGCCTTGTTTGAAGAAACACTTTTAACAGCTGGTGCTTGATAACTATTAAACAAGCCTCAATTCGGTAATGATGCGATATTGATATCTTGTTTTAATTTCAACACAATGCGCTAAAGGTCTATAACTGAACTTTAACGTCTTCATATTTGGTAAAAGTTAACTTAAAGCCTTACTTTCTAAACGCTTTTTACGGAACTTGTTGCGAACATTCACTCATCCATATGTTTAAAAAATATATATATTGGTGTAATTAATAGAATTCGTGAAGACAACCGATCTGAAACCTCTTATCACTTAGTCGAACTCCATTATCCTTTAAGACTGCGTCTTTTAAACGTTTTTAACCGCCTAAAGGCCCAGGGTTAGACGGTCTATAATAAGCTTTTTCATAAGCTCCGACATGTTATCGTTTCGACCTCTGTAAAAGAAATAACACACACACACACATGCATAGTGGTTCAACCTTTTTATTAAAATGACACATCTAATATTACAATCAGTAAAAACAGGATAGATAATGACTACATGTTATAAGTAATATAATAAAATAATTAATAAAAGAAATAATGGTCGTACAAAACTCTAAATGATATAACGACGTTAGAGGCTAGTGAAAAAGGGGTAACAATAACATCATTGATAGTCTAACCAGTAGATGAAATTTCTGCATGCCATCATGTCACGATCTATGATGTAATTGACAAACATTTCGATAACTCTGGACGTGTCATCCTCGTCATTGTCTTTTAGTTTTGGTATCATTAGCTTACATACATCGGCCACATACGTACACATACAGAGTACATCGGGGATTTCAGATTCACAGCTGCATTCAAGCATCATAACCAGAGCATCTTTTACCAGTACAGACGGCGGCTCAATACCGTTGACACATATGTTTGATAATTCACCCCAAGAATCAGGCGTACCTCTTATCAATCTCATATGTTTCTTGAGATTTCTTACACGCTTGGTTTCAACATTAACGTTGTCATCATTATCATCATCATCATCCGATTCACTTGAATACTCTATGACTCTTTCCATTAATGAAATCAGTTGGGTTCTGTAATGTCCTTTAAACATGAATTCCATGTAACTCTTTCGGCTAAAGGCAGCAGCCATGCTGGTGGGGGTTTGGTCACTCTCCATTCACGATTGAGAAACCTCGCCAGAGGTCGACGACGTCGGAGACGATCTCCTTGTTGGATTTGTCCAAAAGCTTGTCTCTGATTTCTTGTAGTTTAGTACCGATGAATGGCTCGTCTTTTAATTCGCGCAGAATAGCCCCGACTGTTCCTTGAATAGTCTCAGGCTGTGATTTTAACCCGCACCTGTTTAGGACAAATGCTATGATGAGTCGTAGAAGACTAGTTTGCGGTAGGTTCAAACAAACAGGAATGTCAAAGCAAGCTTTAGCAGGCCATGTAACAACCAAATGTTCCTTCAACTTCAGATCAATGAGATGTAGCAGTAGACCCAACAGTCAGCGTTTTTACGATTTTGAATCCATTTGAAGCAACCTTCTGTAGCGTCGAAACCAGGTTTAGCAGCGTTACCACCAGACACACACACACACACACACACACACAAACAGTTAGGAGAAACCGGCTTGCGTGCGATAACTGAGGCTGGGCTCTGTGCAGAGTTTATCAGGACAACTGATAGTACTCACCCGCCCGTAGGAGGAGTTGTATAGGGGTGTCATCGTCATGACGTCGTAAACCGCTACGTAGGATTAAAGCCTGATTGAATCATAAGTAAAGTCATGGAGAAGTTATGCATATACCGCCAGAGAGAATTCTATTAATTACACCAATATATATATTTTTTAAACATATGGATGAGTGAATGTTCGCAACAAGTTCCGTAAAAAGCGTTTAGAAAGTAAGGCTTTAAGTTAACTTTTACCAAATATGAAGACGTTAAAGTTCAGTTATAGACCTTTAGCGCATTGTGTTGAAATTAAAACAAGATATCAATATCGCATCATTACCGAATTGAGGCTTGTTTAATAGTTATCAAGCACCAGCTGTTAAAAGTGTTTCTTCAAACAAGGCGACAAAAGTAATTTTCTGATCAATCATCGTACACGAATGCACTGTGTTTTGTTGTATGCCCAGATTTTGAGGGTCGCTGGTAGAAAGATGTCTTTGTATTTTTAAAAACATAGATAGATCTACATGGATGTTTTACATGAAAAAAATATTTCAGAGATCCTTGTGCGGTAGGCCTATTCTATATTCGCATAAATGGTTAAAATATAAAATATACATTTAAGCGCTATTTAAAAATGGTATAATAAAATAATGTGGTTTAAACCATCATTTTATTAAATCAAGCCAATTCATGTGAATACTGTCGTATATGAACAAAGAGAAGACCTAGAGTTCACTACAGCTAACTGTAGGAAACAGATATCCATGGGGTGAAAGTGTAAAGAAGACACCATACAAAACATTACAATCACACCCGGCAATACGATAAGTGTTGTTAAAAATGAAACCGTGGTAAACAATTTAAGAACACTAGCACTGTTAAACATGCGGTTCAATAACAATGTACAATATAAACAAGAATCCAACTCTAATGTGACTGAGCTTGTTTCACATATAACTGTTGATAGTTAGGTATAATCGTTAGATAATTTATCAAACAATTGAAACTTGCGCCATGTTAAAACATTTTGATGATGAGACCAAAACTGCTTATCACATGTTTTCATAACTTACTGCTTACCGTCTTGTTTTCTGGATCAGACCTAAAACTCTTGTGTCAAAGTATCGGTGTAGACGGATTAAAAAATGAATCATCCCGCCATTCACGTAAAAATATAGCCGGTAATTCATTAGCTTAACCGTTGTTTAGCCACATACATAAAATAACTGTGTATCTATGACTGTGCTGTGAAATGGGCAATAGCTAGACGAGTTTGAAGTATAATAGTTTTATAGGTAGCAGAAAAACAGCAATACTCATCTTTCATGTCGATGTTTCGTAGACATAGCTGAAAGATGTTCTAAAAGAAATATCTCATGTAGAAATATCTGTTCATGTTTTTCATAAATTCCTATATGTTTGACCACGCTCAGAGACTTGCAAACTGTACAAAAACAAAAAGAAGCAAGATGTAAACGGCCTAATTGACTAGTATATAAAATGTCAATTACAAAACTGATCACAAGTGGCTTTTCTGTATGGCTCATGTTGTATTTACTTTTTAGCAAGTTGATCACTAGAATTTACTTTGTGCAATGTTATCTGCAGGTTTTACCGAACTTTGTTTAACAGCCTCGAGCTTTAATGAATATGCGTCTCTCAGTGCAATAGTCAGGTGTGATTCTGTTGTAATAGTTTAAGTGTAAAACAGCATGCGCTTACTTTTTGCGTTAATACTTTGTGTATTTATTATAAACGGTGCTTTTCACCCCTGTTTTCTTAGTGATTTGGTCTTTTGAATTCATGTATAAAGTTAGTCCATAGGCTAGAGTATGGTACTTTGCATCGCTACAGTGTGACAAAATACAGCCAAAGATTTAAGCACTACTATTTACACACATACTATGCAGGACAATATCTAACTGTAGCTTGTGAACATTACATTATCTAATTATTTGGGATCAGAGAGCAATTTTTGAACAAAATTTTGTGTTCTGAATTTGGATATTGAAGTGATAGATAAAAATAAAGGTATTAATTAATAACAAATACTTTAAATCAACATGAAACCATAATATTAATAAAATATAAATGTAATATAATTACGGTTTGAAAATTACTTCCATAATATTTTCCTTTAGTAAAGCTATGCCCGTATCACCCAACACAAAGTTTTGCGTTTGTGGGTGAGACCTCGCAAAGATTACACTTTCTCGAACATTGCATGTTTGCACTATGCCTGAAACTTAGTAATGGACATGCATTTCTGTAGGTTTGTCAAAAGAAAAATCATCTGGTTTAGTTGCATTTTAAAACACTACTTTTCTTAAAAAACATTGTGTCAGACGTAATTGGTAGCATGATTATCTTGTTTCATCGTGTATTAAGTACATATGTATCAGGCTGATATTTGTAGAAATAAGTAAAGTAAATTTATAAAACAAAAAGAATCAGCTAATTGGCCTTGTGTCAGAACACAACACGTATGTAGATATGCATGATTTTAACTTTTTTATTCTAACTTTAAAGCTAGATTATACTTTGAAAAGTGTAAAACAGTATTTGATTTTGGGGGGTAGGCTGGAACCTAGTGTCATTTAGCTTAATCTTTGGTTTTTAATCTTTTGGTTTGAAGTTATGACTTCTGAAGATCTCTCATGCGTAGATTCACTCGGTTGAAAAATTGAGTTTTGTAATTTACACATCTGAAATTAAACTTATGGTAGTTTTTTATAAAGTATTTTACTAGCTAAAATCAATGTCTTTATTCATAAATATTTTCTCATTGGTGTAAAATTACCTTTGCCAACGAACTGACTTATCCTCGTAAGCAAAGAATTTCTTATCTTTATTTACATGGTACGGGTAAGTCCATGGAGGCCTCCATGTCGTTCCGCCATCTTGAAAAACTATAATAGCAGAGAGGGACAAAAAGCACTAGCCTAGCTCAACTAGCCAACCTTTTTGTTCAGAGCCGGCTGACTGAAACCATCTGAAGCGGTCAGTGAGAGGCGCTTGAAAGGTTGCACTGCACAGTACTTCATAATGCAATCCTCGTAGCCGTAATAAAGCATACAAATTCATTTAAAGTGGGGACGTGTCCGGCAAATTCAAAACGAGGGCAAATATGGGGATAGCTTTTCCCAGGTGGTTAGAGTTAATGAAGGAGAAGTTGTCTGCTTTCTTCTCGACAGGTAAGTCGATGTTAGGGTCTAAATTACAAGCTTTTTCATTCCGTGGTTGTGTAATTCATTATATAGGCAGCATAACAGTAGAACATGTATAGTTAAACTCGATGAAGTGCTATTGGAAGACGTGTTGTCATAGCTTCTTGGCACCGTAGTTGCAACACGCATTTGAAAAAGCGAGACGCTAGAGAGCACTATGCGTTTGAATGCAAAATACAATATCACTGCTAGATGGGAGAAATTCCTACACAGCGTACCATTAAGGACTAAGTTGTAGGGTATTTGACAAAAAGCCTAGAAAATTGAGGAGGTCAAAGGGGCATGCTTCCCGCTATAGTATCATCAGCTCTCTCCAAAGTCTGTTCATGTGGCCTGTCGCATCAACAAAGGCTAACATTTTAAAATTCTACATATATTTTGAGTAGATAACCGATAGTATACTGTAAGTAAAGGGGCTCACCCTGTGTGTTTCCACACTGAATAAGGATAGTTCGGGAGATACAAGAAAAGTAAAAATGATCTTAAACGTACAATAGATCATAGCTAACGTAGAAAAAGTAAGATCATGCTTTGAATTAAGACGAGTAAAATTAAATATTCGCTCAAGACAAACTTTACTTCTTACTCATGGACCACAGAGGCACATCGGGTCTCTGAACATGTGTGGTGATTTTTCTAAATGATACAACTTAATCTAAATAAGAGCAATGTATAGTCCTGGGATTTCTTTTAAAACAACAAAAACATTGTGACAACATGTTTCATGTCGCATGGACAAAAATACTGTTTGAAATAAGATCTAAGACGCCAAAGCACAGTTCTTGATTTATACAATTTTTTATTTTATTTTTTGAACAAACGATGTTTAGTAAAAAATAATACCTTAGGTTAAATTTATGAAATTCATTTATATCATACAGAAGTAGAAGATAAATAGAAGATACGATTTTAATAAAACTTTACAGATTTGATTTAAACGGTCTTTTAATTTGAAAAGATCTCATTTAAAATTTTAAGATTATGCTTTTAAATGAGTTTAATATGAATAAAACAGTGGAAAGCAGACTAACTTTGCATATGCTGGGGTATTGTGACCCCAGAGGCTCATCTGGCCTGTCACTCCTCTCGTCTCTGTGAGGGTGTGAAGCTTCATCTCACCCTGTAGTTTATCCCTGAAGGATCTGGGAGGGTTTTTGTTTATGACATCTTAAACTATTTTTTTTTTTTTTTATTGTTAGTTTCTACTACTTCTTCAGTTCTATGAAAATGTAAGGAGTTTTTATATTTTATATATATATATATATATAATTTTTATATATATATTAATTTAGCTAAAACTAAGGTTAAATTGTTTGAATACATTTTGTCATTATACATTGAGTTATATACTTTATTTGATTTTATGGAACCAACTTAGTGTGTGAGAGTGCAAAACAGTATGTAAAAAACAATGTAAAAATACAGTTTTCTGTGATGGTCGTGTTTAGGTGTACGGGGTAGAATATGCTGTTACAGTACAAAAATCATTATGGCTATATTAATAACAATTATACTTTAGGTCACCGTTAAACAAAAATCATTACAGTAATCTTCTAAAAGATATGAATGTATTAAAACTGTAAAGATTTCATTTAAACAATCTTTTCATTTTTAAAAGAT
Source organism: Gila robusta (assembly GCA_030770095.1). Lineage (NCBI taxonomy): Eukaryota > Metazoa > Chordata > Actinopteri > Cypriniformes > Leuciscidae > Gila > Gila robusta. Next base: position 1,091,462 of record JAVALU010001573.1, read on the forward strand.
CATATTTAAACTTTTACGATTATGCTTTGAAATAAATTTAGTACGAACAAAACTTTGGCTCTGGAAAGGCGTTAGCAGACTAACATTACATGATGCACAGAGACTCATCTGCTCTGTCACCCTATATCCTGAAGCAAACATTATTGTAAAGTAACGTATTTCTCTGAAGATGTGCTGGTGATCGGAAGGAGCTTATAAGCAGGCTATCAATGGGGCTCGGCCTGAGGCGTCACAGATTCGAAAAGTCTTCATTGTTGCTTTCTCACTACAGATAGGCCTATGTGGGGATTTTCTCACAGATACTACTTGAGGAATTATTAAACATTTCACACAATGTGTGAGATAACTTGTGAGAGCAGCAAATTTCAAAGTTCTTTACATACACCCTGATAAATAAAAAAATATAGTCAAGTTTTCCCCAGAGACCATCGATATAGCATATTTGTTTTTTATGAATTCATTGAATAAGTTTGAAACTATTTCAAACTTTTAATGCTTATACACTATGAAATAAATTTAGCAAAACATTCACAGTCTCATTCTGATCACTGAACACACCCCTCTGACTGTCAAACGCTGGTGTGAGAGAGAGAGAAGGAGAGAAATACTCTGGGGTTCTTTTCAACTTTAAATGGACATCTATGTGATAGGAGCTACTTCAACCCTGGTGAAAATGTAAGATGATTTTATTTTTATCTAAATCTAACATAATTGGTACAGTAATTTTGTTAAATATTTATTTTAAATGAACAGAATGCTTTTCAACTTCAGTAATTTAGTAAGATTTTTTAATGAACAGCATGATTTTCAACTTTAGTTAAATTAGTAAACTATTTATTTTATATATGATATATTTTAATTTATACACTTTTAAAGGAAAACACAATGCTTTTCATCAGGTTGTGTAAGATATTTCTCAATGGGCTCAGGAACGTGTCACAAAAACAGATACCAGGCCAGCCACACGCTGGTGTGACAGAGAGAAAAGACTTCAGGGAGAAACACTTGTGGGTTTTTTTCAGCCATGGTGAAACAGTAAGATGATTTTATTTTTGTGTTATATACTTTTTAAAGAACAGAATGTGTTTCAACTTTAGTTAGTATGAAAAATATTTGTGAATGACTAAATGTGCATTTTATACACTTTTAAAGATCAGTATGATTTTTCTCACTATCCCCATTTATATAGCATGCTCAGGAATGTAGGGGTATCATGTAACACACACACACACACACACACACACACACACACAGTGCGGAGACTGTCAGATGCAAAAGGCACTCTTTCCAAAAGGGGAACTTTTTCAAAAGATCCTCAACTCTGAAACGGTAAGATGATTTTATTTTTGGACACCCCTATGTTTTATTCTAATCTATATGCGACATTAGAAAAATTATTTTCTCACTAACCCCCGACACAGCTGGCATGGAGGGAATTTCCCACAGCAAAAAGTTATTTTCCCCGGGGGTCAATAGGCCAAAATCAATGGGGTAAAACTAAATGGCAAAATCATCCATCATAATCCGGATCAAAGACAACTGTCAAACCCAGATCAACCCTAACAACTGGCAACTTGACGTATAATACAAAGGTCAAAGGTTACCCTGCCCACCTGTCAACTTGATTGATCGATAGGTCAAAGGTTAATCCCTACATTAAAGGACCTCCGGAGGACCACGGAAGGTCAAAGGTTACCCTGCCCACCTGTCAACTTGATTGATCGATAGGTCAAAGGTTAATCCCTAGATCAAAGGGACCTCCGGAACACATCCTCCGGAAGGTCAAAGGTTAGCCCCGCCCACCTGTCAATCATAGGGTCATAAATCATTTTGACACAAGCTGCAGGGTTATATACTACTGTGGTGGTTTGTTTGGTGGTGTGTTTGTATCAGTGTCATATAAGAGCATCAGCAGGAAGGGAGACAATGATGAGTGTTTGTTTGGATTTAATGATCAGTCCTGGAGTTTGTTCTGTTTTCCCTTCAGTTACTCATTCAAACACAATAACATACAGACTGAACTCCCTGTAAAGTCCATCAGCAGGAGAATAGGAGTGTATGTGGATCACAGTGCAGGAACTCTGTCCTTCTACAGCGTCTCTGACACAATGAGCCTCATCCACACAATCCAGACCACATTCACTCACCCATTCTATCCTGGGTTTTATGTTGGTTGTAAATCATCAGTAAAACTGTGTTGATGAATCAGAACAGACTGTAGAGAGATTCTACCCATTGTAGGATTTGAGGGCAAACCAAACTCAAATTAATCTTCCAGATGATTTGTTCAAACATAATTCCACACAGAACTCCAGACCCCAAATCAACAGTCGAATCTAGGGCCATAAATGGAGTGGGATCCACCCAGTCTGAGCTAACCAACGAAAACCCCCAGCTAAGAACTTTATGGCCATGCAAGCTTCAAAAAGATGAGCCCAGCTAAAGGAAGAACGTTGTCAACGTTAGATAGTTTGAAAAGACTGATTGGTTCAGAGATAGGACAGCTCGGGACCCACCAAGATAACTGCACAGGTTGTTTGATCACAAGACAACAATCTAAAACAGACCTTCTTCATCTTAATGACTCCTGAATGACCCCAGGGTTGAAATCTCTTAAAACCACAGAGACTGAGACTTTACATATCATGGAAGAAATTTTATCTTTAAGATGTGTGTGACCATATGACAGTGAACACACACGGATCCGGGCCGTGTCCAGATCAGATGGTGGACCTGCGCCTAGACACGACCACAACGCATGATGTAGTCACCCGGATCCGTGCCTTATCCAGATCAGGTGGTGGACCTGCACCTAGACATGACCACAACGCATCCCTGAAGTGTCAGCAGAGATTGTGTCAACTAGACTCTTCCCTGTGAAGGCCTCATCGACACGACAGCCATCGGCACTGATCCTCAACAAACTCGTCTCCATACCCGTGTGACTCCGATCTTCAACCAGATGGAACTGGATAATATTCTGATTGTTCCAAACCAATCTGACTTCTGACCTGTAATGCTGCCTGAATCATAATCATACACTGTTCGTTCATTGGCCAGAGGAGAACTGGCCCCCGACTGAGCCTGGTTTCTCCCAAGGTTTTTTTCTCCATCCTGTCACCTGTCAAACTTTTTTAAAACAAAAATGAAACATCACTGAACTTACTTAAGCTGGACTGTGAAGCTATTTTCTTCTGGAAACAAACTTTTTTGCTTTTAACGCTGCTTTGAAACAATCTGTACTGTAAAAGGCGCTATATAAATAAATGTGACTTGACTTGACATACCACCAGTGCCACTTAACTGCCCCCCTTTTTGAGCATTGACATGAAAATGCACTACCCAAACTTAAACGGTTGTGATTCATGAACGCTTTGGACTAAAGACATACGGTTGGTCTCTTTTAAAAGACGACACTTGGCAGATTATTGCTGAAGTGGAATCACTTAATAAACTTCAATAACTTTTATATAATTAAATTCTAAGTTTATTGTTATGAAAATATACTGAAATATATATTTCCTCTTTTATTAAAAAATATATAAATGAATATACGTTTCAGCCTAAAAATGACAGAAAGTCAAAGCCATAATTCTAACCAAGTTGTGTTAAAAATTTTAGGTCAATATCTCAAAAAAATTGCTTTCTGGGAGACTTTTACCTGCATCACCTCAAAAATCCACTAGGGGTCAGGCACACCTTATTGGTGATTCCTAAAGGTCACTTAGTTACTTGATCTGGCATATGACACCACAACACACATTGATATGTTGTTGTTGTTTTTTGTAGTATTTGTTTGATTACTTTTATACAAATCAATTTTACAGTTCTATAAACATTTAAATTGGAACAAACAAATAAGACGCAATGAATCAAATATTAGAATACAAAACCACAAACATTTTACAAAACTTTTTACAATCTAAACTATTTACAATTTTTACCTATTTACAACTTTCTCAGAGCTAAATTAAAAGTTATGGACATCATGTCAGTAACTGAAGCAGTCTCGTGCTGGCTGGAAACAAAAATGCAAATCACATGCACGTGAGATCACAGCTGTTTTTTGATGGCACACTCTGCATTTTCTTCAGCAATCTGTGTTGAATTCAGTAGTTATGTAGTTTGGCCTGTGGCATGCATGGCCTGGGTGTCTTCCTGTAATGTGAGGAGCTGGAGCAGGAGGAGCAGAAGGACCAGGCTCATTTCGGGGCATCCAATCGGCAAGTTCCAGAACCAAAGCTTCCCGAAATTCTCTGAGTTTTCGCTTTTTGGTTCTGATGCAGCCATCCGCTGGTGGAGAATGAATGCGTTCACTACCGCAATGTCTACGAAATGGTAGAATAAGGAGTAGTACCACTTCCTGGTCTTTTGGAGAACTTTATAAGAGCCCATGAGGGCATCGGAGAGATCCACTCCTCCCATGTTCCTTTGTGGAAAATAATAGGACATATTTCAAAAATAAAGGCAAACTTACTCAAGTAAATAGAATAAGGATACATTTGAGGAAATAATTTTTCACACAGAATGACTAAATAAATTCAGCAGGTAAACAGAAACTAGCAGGTACTGGAAATGTCAGTTCTCCCCATTGTCCGTCTCTTGTCCTCACCCTTCTCTGGACAGTGAGATCTCCATTTGCTGAATGGAAAGAGGAGCACATGAGGACTTCCCTGGTGTCCATCCATTCAACGTAGAGCAGCTCGTTGTCCCGAATCCAACGGATACTCCCACGGGGAGCATTTCTGGCCAGCTTGTTTGTGGTGGTTTTTGGGACGCCCACACGGTTACTCCGGACAGTCTAACAGGCCCAGATGCTTCATAAATTCATAAATTTCCCTAGACGGTCATAAGCAGGTGTCCCTTTTTTTCTCATATTTTCAGCATCCATCTTTGGATCACTCAGATGAAGTGCTGAGGATATGGCTTGAAACTTCCGGCCCGAGATGACAGTGGTAGGAATGTACAGTCTGGATACATTCCAATAATCCATCAGTGCTGGTAACTTTACCAGACCCATGTAAATTAGAACTGACAGGTAGGAGTACAGGTCCTTCAGGGACATGTCCTGCCATGGTTTACGTCTGGTGTCCTGATGCTCAGCTGCATATGCATTTGAGTTTTGAATAATGGTCTGACAAACTGTGGGTGAAAAGAACAACTGAAACAGTTTGAGTGCGCGGCCTCCGTGGAATAATCAGGTACCTACTGCCACCACCCAAAATTTTCTTAGGTGGAGGCTCTGGCGTGGCGGCGGCCATCTTGGAACGAGACTCTGGCATGGCGGCGGCCATCTTGACCGAGGCCTCACGGGTTGTAGCTGATGTGTGCTGCCCACACACAAAAAATAGCTGTGGCCACTATGATCAGCGCTGCATCTTCCAGAGCTGACTCAGGCGCGGCGGCCATCTTGTCCGAAGACACAGGCACGCAGGCATGACGTGAACAGTCTCTGGCTGGGCAGGCTTGACGTGAAGAAGCTCAGGCTCGGCAGGCCTGACGTGAAGAAGCTCAGGCTCGGCAGGCCTGACGTGAAGAATCTCAGGCTCGGCAGGCCTGACGTGAAGAATCTCAGGCTCGGCAGGCCTGACGTGAAGAAGCTCAGGCTTGGCAGGACTGACGTGAAGAATCTCAGGCTCGTCAGGCCTGACGTGAAGAAGCTCAAGCTCGGCAGGCATGACGTGAAGAGACTCAGACTTGGCAGACATGACATGAAATGGCTCAGGCTTGGCAGGCATAATGTGAAAAGGTTCAGGCTTGGCAGGCATGACGTGAAGTGGCTCAGACTTGGCAGGCATGACGTGAAGAGACTCCGGCTGAGAGGATACTGTGGGCTTGCGGGGCACCTCATCCGCAAAACCCACAGTAAAAGTTGAGCCACTTAACAAAAGTGCATAGTCAATATATTCCCCCAGGCAGTCCATAGCACAAGGGTTCGTCAAGTCCAATGCTAAAAATGTCTTTTAAAGCCACATCATTAAAATCCACCTGGCAGTATATTTAGGAGAGGAGGGCAACTGCTGGGTTCATTGTTGCCAGTCAAGTAATCTGTAACTGATCCACTGGAGGCAAGCTTATTGAGAACTTATTGAGAAGTGCATTTTATTACAAACAAGATCAAACATGAAACAAAGACATGGCGAGGCATAAAAACTCAAAATGAAGACATGAACATGACCATGAACATGACCATGAACATGACCATGACCATGAACATGAACATGAACATGAACATGAACATGACCATGAACATAGACTTACAACCAGTGGTCAACAGGAAACAATACTTGACAAAGACACATGGGAAACATGAGGGCTTAAATACACAGACTAATTACAAGACGAAGACAAGGGACACCTGTGAACAATGAACAAACAATTAACCAATGACAAGACACATGGCAGGATCACATGACAAACAGGGAATCACATGACAAGATACAGAAACATGACAATGAGAAAACCAAAACGTTACAATACCCCACTAAAGATTGTAAAGATAATAAGCCCACTTAGTACTTAGTACCTAATTTTGTAAAATCACCGTTCTAGAGTTGAATCTGACATCTCTTCTGGTAAAAGCACATCAGGCTTGTCATCGCTGGAGTGATGATTTTGCTCTTCATCGCTCAAATTACATAGTTCGTCAATAACTTCTAAAAGTGTATAACACTTTTTAGGCCTAGGTCGAGCCATCTTGTGATTGTGAAGTAGAGAATGAAAGTGCAGCCAGTATGTGTAACTGGCTTTCTGTTGTGCACGTTTACAAAACATTTAGCAGCATTTCCAAACAGAAGCTAGATTGCTATTGGCAGGTGTTTCCAATTAGACGTAAACATGGTTTCTACTGGTTAACGTTTTTGTCAATATCAGATTTCAAAGAGATCATTGGAATTCCATTCCTAAGAGAAGGAAATGAATAGTTGAAATAAAGTCGTTATTTATGTTTGTTTTTGCGCACAAAAATTATTCTCGTCGCTTGATAAACTTAAGATTGAGCCACTGTAGTCACTTGGACTATTTTAACGATGTCTTTAATAACTTTTCGAGGCCGGCAAGTTTCAATCCCTGAAGAAGCCTATGGACTAGTATGGAGGAGTGATCCAGCTCTCAGATTTCATCAAAAATATCTTAATTCGTGTTCCGAAGATGAACGAATGTCTTACGGAGTTGGAACAACATGAGGGTGAGTAAATACTGACAGAATTTTCATTTTTGGGTGAACTATCCCTCTAACCTGCAATTTACACTTTAAGGGAAACAGTAGGAAACCAAAAAAAAGTGTTGTGGTTACTTTGGTTATCATGTATCCAGCTGCGAGACCAAAGTCTCACATAGACAACATCTCCAACCTCCAGGATCAACACAACTCCATTCGAGGAGTTTAACACACCCTGAGGCTGATGAGCATATGCTGCAACCACACGCTGTCCATTCTTAACAATGGATGCAGTTGATCGAGTTCGGCCATGACCATAAACAGAGACTCTGAACATGTACGCTCCTTTCAGTGGTGCTGTGAAAATACCTAAATCAAATAACAAGAGATACAGAATCAGCTGTTTCCTGTATGATCGCTTAATCAGCAAACACATTGTGCAATAGTTCTAAAAGATGGCAGATCGTTTAATTCTCTTATACACATTACACAACTGCAGAGAGGTCTGAATGGAGCAGAAGGGTTTTCATTACTATAAACTGAGTTTTATGACTCATTTCATTGATAATCACCTGTGATTGGGTTGTAGGCGTTCCCTATGTTTGTGAAGACGTTCCTGTAGGTTAGTGTGAAGTCAGTGGTAAAAGGACCAATATATCCACTGCCAGATTGCATCAGTGAAGCTGAAAAAGCTATTTCTCTGTCTGTTATTGAAAAACATACGCAATGTTGTGATATATTACACTCTATTTCACTTAGAATGTATACACTGAATTTAACATCATTCAAGCACACTTTCACCTCTATTTTCCTTTCTCAACTCCACTTAACCCAGAGTAAGATTTGATATTTCTGTGAAGGAATAATGGTTCTGTTAAATTACATTTACACTGCTTATTGTAATAGATAACACAATTTACACAGTATATACTCAACTTTACACTAACATTTACAATATGCAATGTATTTCATTGGTGTTTTACTTGGATGATCATTGATAAAAGTGTGAATGTTTGGTGAGGTACTATAATTTTTCTTGTTCATCTCTTCTCTCAGTTGTGTCTCTAAAGCTCTGATGTTTGTTTTCTGCTCTGTAACTGTGGCGGTCAGTTCTCTCAGTGCTGCATGGATGTCAGTGTAGAACAGATGGTAGTTTTGTTGGCTGTCAGTTGAAGCTTCATCTCTCAAAGTGTCTGTTTGAGGTGGATTCTGTCCTCCGTCCTCAGATCTGAGCTGTTGACTGATCTCATTCTCATTGAGTCCTCCATCTACCTGATGCTGTACGACACACACAAAGGTTTCCAACAGCAGCAGTAAACATACTAAACCCTTCATTCTTCACTGATGTTTGTTTCCAGCTCTTGCTCTTCATCCTCACAGCCGCTCATGTTCCTTTTATAGTGTCCTGATTTACTGTCTTTTGTACTTTATCTATATTGCTTCAGATAAATAAGTAGTTCAAGTTAATTGTTAATTACAATCAAAGGGATGTTCCGGGTTCAGTGGATGTTTATCTCTGAGTTAAAGTTATTTTCTATTTCACAAATTTTGAGACTAAAGTTCAAGATCAGCGGTCGCCGTCCTTATGGGACGTGGATGGATAATCACAGAAGCACGCACCTCTGGTCATTTGAATCAATTGTCATGAATGGTTAAAATCTCACACTTAATAATATTTATTAGCACCTAACATAATAAAACAGGCTCTGTGAGGAATTATTTCCTCAAAATGTACATCCATATGCAAGTTTGAGTGACTTTATTTAAATTAAATACATTAGCTATTGTCACATGCCAATGATTATCCAGACCTCTGATATATTTCTGACTTCTGATATAGATGTCCACATGACTCTCTGGTGTCCATGTCCATATCTTACAACAGTTACCAGGTTTATGTGGTAGAATTTTCCTACATACCTGGAACGTAATTACCTGGGGCGTCTCCAATCGACACCCAAGCGTCTGCAGTCGACACATCATAAATAAATTTACCTGGGGCGTCTCCAGTCGACACCGTGTAATCAGACTTTAGCCATGAAAATGTCACAAGTAACAGAAATAAGCACAAATGTCAGAGGATGTCAGAATACCTCCAGGGCCCAGAAAACACCTCAGACCCCAGAGGGTTAAAGGGTTAGTTCACCTAAACATAAATTCAGCCATTATTTACTTGCTTTCATGTTGTTAGATCCCTGTTCTTTTTTTTAAAATGCAAAATGGGATTTATTTGTCAATTTTGTTCTGCTGGTCTGTTCATATAATATCAGTCAATGGATCCCAACTTTCAGAAGCTTCCGGTATTATTTGATGATGCTTTTGAAGATTCTGAAAGTCTATTGACTGATACTGTATTCAACCAACAGAACAAACATGATCAAAATCACCTTTTGTGTTCAGGAAAAGAAAAAAAAACAGAGGGATCAAACAAAATGAAGTAAATAATGACTGAATTATATGCTTGGGTTCACTAACCCTTTAGTCACTATTTTACTGTGTGTAGTTAATGCAAAACTTAAGGTAGTTTTTGTCTCAAGTTCAACTTTGGTCATGGAGGGCCATTGTCCTGCAGAGTTCCCTTTCGAAAGGGAACTCGCACTGCATCGAACGACGCTGGGGGAACGCCTCAGGCGTGACAGGTGACCGGCGACAGCCCGTGAATCATTAGCGTGAATAATTAACGTGCGACCTTGAAGTATAAAAGGGCGCCTTGCAAACATGATAATCACTTTTTCGTCTTCAGGGACTGTTTGTCTGTAAAATCGCAGGAGGATTTACGGTGAGAAATTTTTTTTTCAATATGAAACGCACAGAGAAGACTGACCGTTTTCTGAAGTGTCCAAGGTTTTTGACTCCGGGTGACACACATGAACTGTGTGTTTTCTGCTTGGGTGAAGAGCACGCACGGGAGGTTCTCGAGGGAGCTTCTTGTGCAAACTGTGAGCGTTTTTCTTTAAAAACGCTCCGCTCTCGTCTGACCCTCTTCTCGAGTGACAAGGGCTCAGCATCTGTACCTCATGGCTCAGGTCCCGCTCATGCTGAGGCAGGGCGGCGACTTGCATCATGGGGTTCCCAGATATAAAGGTATAAACCCTTTGGACGATTCGACGGCTGACGAGGCTGATCTGCAGGTGGATGACGAGGATTATTCTCCTACTGTTCCTGCAGATGGTGCTCTTCAGGATGGGCAGGATATGGTTGATGAGGGTGATAATCAGGTAGATCCTGAGCCCTCTCAACCATCCTCCCCGTGTATGCAGAGCTGGTGGATGTTATGGAGCACGCCGCCAGCAGACTGCAGTTGCCTTGGCAGCGCGCTAGGGGAGAAACCGCTCGCGGCCGGCTTTACGATCGGTTTCTCCCCAGCCATAGGCCACCAGCTCAGGTGAGCCTTCCATTCCTTCCTGATCTTCACACGAAGATCGAGAGGGCATGGAAGAGCCCATACTCTGCTCGTATTCACCGACATCAGCGGGGTAGTTTCACTGATGTTGAGGGGATCGCAGAGCATGGGTATGTGTTGATGCCGCCCATTGACGAGTCATTTGCGAACTATCTCGTGTCTGGGCAGGTGTCGACACTGAGAGCTCCAACCCTGCCATCCAAACCGCTAAAGACAACAGCGCGTTTGAATGGCAGAGCATATACAGCAGCGGGTCAGGCCGGTGCTGCTCTATACACCATGGCGGTACTACAGGCGTACGAGGCCGACCTGCTGCGGGATCTCGACCAGGGGGCAGGGATGTCCCTTGAGGCGGTCACTGAGCTGCGCCGAACCACGGATCTTGCGCTCCGGGCCACCAAACAAACTGCCACCGCGATCGGTCGATCGATGGCGGTGATGGTGGCCACGGAGAGACATCTGTGGTTAACCCTCTGGGGACCAAGGTGTTTTTGGGGCCCTTGAGATGTTTTGACATGCCCTGACATTTGTGCTTTTCTCAGTTGATTATAAACATATTAATGGCAAAGGTGTAATTACACTCTATTTAGCACAAACAGGGCTACCATAATATGTGAGCAACATACATGTTTGTATTTTTGAGAGAATATTGTTTATACATGGTTATTGATAAAACTAAAAATTAAAGTTTCTGAAATAAGGCCACAAAACACATACTAAATATGTGTCCACAAGAATTTTGGCTAATGGATGTTGTGGCCTAGAGTTTTTGCTTCAAAATGATCTGAAAATCATCCTGCCTAATCATTCACATAAAACAATACATTGATTTAAATTTTGTAAAACACTTTTTGTTTGGAAAGGCAATAACCTTGCAGTGCGTGTCCTGATGCTACATAACCTCCTGCCTGATGGTAGAGGGACAAACACACTGTATGAGGGGTGGAAGGGGTCCTTTACAATAGCAGAGGCTCTGCGCACACAACGTGTCTGAAAGATGTCTTGGATGGGTGGAAGGGAGACCCCTATGATCTTTTCAGCTGTCCTCACTATGCGCTGAAGGGACTTTTCCCAAAAAGACAATTCCCAAACCACACAGTGATACAGCTGGTCAGGATGCTCTCCACAGTTCCTCTGTAGAAGGTGGTGAGAAGGGATGGCAGGAGCCTGGCTCTCTTCAGTCTCCGCAGGAAGTACAGGCGTTGTTGTGCCTTTGATGGACCATGGTTAGCACAAGATCAAGATATTTCCACGTTTAATTCTACAACATAAAATACATCAGTAATACCCTCTTGTGTATTTTTTTTTAAAAGCCTTTACTTGTCTTGTAAAAGACGGTTGCTAACAAGTGTCTAAATGGGAGACAGAGGTTGTCTGGGACATTAAACGCCATCAGCCGAACGCCATCAGGACACTAAACTCATCTAGTCACTCGTTGTTTATAATTGCACTCTTGCAAACTATTCTAGGTAGATTTAGGGATGTACATGGCACACAATCAGTCAAACATACATTATTAGAATACAAAAACATTGTATATATTATACAGGGAGATGGATCTTAAAGCTTTAGAGTTCCTGTAGGCACATTTATCAACAACAAAAACAAACAAATAAACAATATACTTTTATCTAAACTATAAAAGCCAAATAAAACATCCATATACCACAAAGAAAAACTATCCGAAAGAGATGCAAATAATAAACAAAATAATGCAACACGGACACATTCTAGATGAGTTGTTGAAGCTTCATCGTAAGGAAGTTGCAACTGTGGTGTAGTTTATAGACTAACTTTAGCTTATTTTCTGCAAATTCTATAGGGTTTTTGTGGAGGGAACCAGGGGATGGGAACTACTGGGTTGGCCTGCAAAAATACGTCATCACTGCAGCACTCTGTTCTAAACATTATATAGCCATGATGATATTGTTTGTGTAAGAAAATGTATGGAATTTTAATTGTATAATTTTAAGACTTAAAAGCATAATGTAAAGTATAAAAAGCAAAGCATACTTCGAGATTAGCCTAGCTATTGACTGTTTTTTTTTCAGTAATTTCCATTTTACATCATATAATGTACATCATATGGTTGAGAACTTTTAGTAATAATCAAAATAATAGTTGACATTAAAGAAACTGCAGCTAATGTATTTCTCTTCAGGGCGTGGAGTTTTCACCACTGGAGCTTTCTTCAGAGGTGATTTTGTTCTTGAATACAGAGGTGAACTTCTGAGTTCAGAGGAGAGTCTTGACCGAACTGAATTGGTGGTGAGTACAAAACTGTTGGATTGATGTAGTGGGGATGCTAAAATATCTGGAACTGTAAAATACTGAGGGTGTGTTCATGCCTGTAGTTCTGTTCGCTTGGTTCGTTTGGTCCGGGTCTACGTAGTGTTCAGATTGGCATTTCTATCGTTGAACCTGTTATGCTTGACCAGTCTGTCCTTTTTAGGGTCACATCTTCCTGTTTTTGGTTCGTTTACTTGTCTCTGGTCCATGTTACGTTCATTCGAACCGCACCAGAGTTCGTTTGGAAGCCAACTGAGACCCATCTCTTCAGCATCTCGGTCCGCTTGATTGGTGGCACCTTGTACAGGTGAAACTCGAAAAATTTGAATATAGTGCAAAAGTTATAATTTTTATGATTATGGCTTACAGCTTATGAAAACCCCAAATTCAAAATCTCAGAAAATTAGAATATTACATGAAATCAATAAAAAAAAGTTTTTTAAATACAGAAATGTCGGCCCTCTGAAAAGTATAATCATGCATATGTATATAGTTATATATACTAAATATATTAGTTTCAACTGTAGCTCAAACGGTAGAACATTTAGCTCTTGTAATGCCAAGGTCATGGGTTCGATTCCCAGGGAAAGCAAGATCTAATAAGAATGTAAATGTGTTCCTTGAAATGCCATGTAAGTCGCTTTGGATAAAAGCATCTGCCAAATGCATAAATGTAAATATAAATGGCACCAGGTTTCAGATGGTCTAAACAAACATGCCAGGTGTGAACACACCCTAATACTTAGAATTCACCTTGAACTGACATAAAGAGTACTGAGTGCAGTTTCCTTGAGTCATCAATATTTGTTTTCCCTGTATTCCCTAAAGGGAACAAAATGGTTAATTTTAGATGCCTTTAACTGAGAGGATGTTGCAGTACACTATCATATAGATCAGTGGTTCTCAGACCTTCCTCTCTGCAGATTATGTATGTCTCCTTCACCTGACACACTCAGATGAGTTCCTAGAGCCGTGTTCTGATGATGAACTCATCATCTGTATCAGGTGGATTAAAACACGAGACATACAGCATATGCAGAGCAGTGGGTTCCCAGGACTGGGGTTCAGAACCACTTGTAAAAATAACTGTACATGTCTAGCATATATACTAAGATTATAAGTATTGAGTGGTAATTTTATGTCTTTATAGCATGGATATATTCCTTGGGAAGACTTGTAAATGATGAGACTACATCTTCTACAAATCCTACATGCAAAATGAGAACTGTTAATGTGAGAAGAAAACCTCACCTGTGTCTCTTTGCTGTACGAGACATTCTACCAGGGGAGTAGACTTACAATTATGGAGACTCAGATTGGCCATGGCGAGTCAAGGTACTATCAAATGCTCAGAAGATTGATCAGTAATTCATGATAATCTTTTACTCTCATTCTGATTGTGGTCTCATATTTCTCAAGCCTTTAAATCAAGCATCAGCTAGTTAAAGGTGCAGTAAGTGATTTCTGAGAAACACTGTTGACATTTGAAATCGACACCCAAACAAGATCTTTATCGCTGGCAAACCATAGGATGCATTTGAAGGTTTAGTTTTAGTTGATTGTTGGTGCATATCCACTTCATCCAGCACACGTGTGTAAACGCTTCAAATGATACAAAATTTTAAAAAATATGTCATTAGAAATTTACCTAAGTAAAGGTAAAATGTACCCACAATTAAACCTACTCTAAAACAAACAAACAAGAAAAGACTTAAATGGTATGGAGTAAATGTAGTGTGTTACTACCCACCCCTGCTAGTTAAAGCATTAGTTCACTTCAGAAATAGTATTTCCTGATAATTTACTCTCCCCATGTCATCCAAGATGTTCATGCATTTCTTTCTTCAGTCGAAAATAAATTAAGGTTTTGAGGAAAACATTCCAGGATTTTTCTCCATATAGTGACTTCAATGGGGTTCAACGGGTTGAAGGGTTTTTAGCATTCTAAAAAAAATAAACATTTATATACTTTTTAACCACAAATGCTCGTCTTGCACCTTGTCTGAAGTATAAAATCATTGGTTACCCGTAAGCCAATCACATAACGTTTGGTTATGACGTGTGTTATTCGCCAGCTCAGCCACATTGAACTTCCACTGTAAACACATGTATGATGCGAAAACGAAACCATCGAGCGAAATACCGGAGTGAACATGGCTGACCGAGTTTTGCTGCCTCCTCAACCTGATCCTCCATGAGTGCAACCAAGGGGGACACAATCACAACTATCGCCTTGCCGGCCTTTGACCTCCCCAGTTTCTCGTTGACAATCGGTAATATTTGATGAATTAAACTTTTACCAAAACCTGTCGGGAGTAGGGCCACGACATCACCTCCATTCAAAATGTTTACCAAACACTCTTGTTGTTCGGCCTTCAGTTTGGAAATGCCAGGAATATTCTCCACAACAGAGCGAATTGCGTCCTGTGTCTCCATATCCGCGGTCGTTTTCGATTTCCCCAATCTTAAACTCGGCGCTTAGCGTCTACGTCACGGCTCTCAGCCCGCCCTCTGTTCTTTGATTGGCCGGCTGTTTTCAGGCCGGAGGAAAACTGAGAGACATGTCGATGTCTCAGACTAAGTACAGAAGCGAAATGAAATTGAGCGGAAGTACGAAGTCTGACGTAGTCAGGCTAATACAATAGTATATAAACTGAGAGAGTTTAGTAGACTGAATTTAGCATTTGAAGTATAAATGATGATATCAGAGTTATCAGCAAGATATTCATTGCCAGTCCTGATCTCTCTATTGTAAGTTAAATGAGTCAGATTACTGAGACTCTCACCCTTTGTTCTAATGGCCCTCGGAGCCCCTGTCCCAGTCATTGAATAGTCCGGCTGATTGGATTAGAATATTTGGTAACACTTTATATTACGACCCGCAAACAACTGTGTAAGTAAACCGAAATTACGGTGTACGTTTCTGTAATTATAGTGTACTTCCGTGTAGGTATAAGGGAACAATAAGTTAAGTTTTGGGTAATAAAGGGGTACAACCAGATATTCAAGCAAATTATTTATAATGTAATTATTTTAAAACTAACAGGTATTCTGTTAATATATTCCAGGCAAAAATTGTACGTCTGTTGTAGCCTATATAAAAGTTTTTATCACATTTCTGGCAAAATATGTTCTTGTGCAATGTAGTTACAGGGTAATTTTGACATCTGTGGGTTGTAAATTAAACACACACACACACACACACACACACACACACACACACATATATATATATATATATATATATATATATATATATAAACTTTCACATTGTATTGCAATGACACTTAAATGTCAGGGCAAATATACTGTTAAAACGTTTTTTTGTTTTGTTTTCTTAATAAGAGTACCTTTCTCTGTAATTACTGTGCAAATAGTGTTGTTTCGTATTGTTACATAGTAAGTAGTGTTTGTTACCCGTTTCAACTGTGTATTTACAGGGTAAGTGTAACTCCTGTGGGCTGTAAATTAAAGTGGCGCTTGTTACCCCCTTGTTCTGTGTAGTTACAGGGTAAATACTTTGAAATTTTGTTTTGAATTTTTTTTTGTAAATGGGATCCTTTATTGTATATTTACTGCACTTACCCTGTAACTACACAGAACAAGGGGGTAACAAGCGCCACTTTAATTTACAGCCCACAGGAGTTACACTTACCCTGTAAATACACAGTTGAAACGGGTAACAAACACTACTTACTATGTAACAATACGAAACAACACTATTTGCACAGTAATTACAGAGAAAGGTACTCTTATTAAGAAAACAAAACAAAAAAAAACGTTTTAATTACACAGTATATTTGCCCTGACATTTAAGTGTCATTGTAATACAATGTGATAAGGTAAGTACTAAGTACTACATGGTACGTTCTAAACTAAAATCATAGCAGAAACGAATTTTTTTGGCTTAACGTTAAGTAGTTTAGCAAGAAAAGCCAATATATTCAATTTTTATGATACTGTGCTTACATACAGCCATATATATATATATATATATATATATATATATATATATATATATATACACGTTTAATTTACAACCCACAGATATCAAAATTACCCAGTAACTACATTGCACAAGAATATTTTGCCAGAAATGTTATCAAAACTTTTATATACAACAGACGTACAATTTTTGCCTGGAATATATTAACAGAATAAGTAGCCTACCTGTTAGTTTTAAAATAATTACATTATAAATAATTTGCTTGTATATCTGGTTGTACCCCTTTATTACCCAAAACTTAACATATTGTTCCCTTATACCTACACGGAAGTACACTATAATTACAGAAACATAAACCGTAATTTCGGTTTACTTACGTAGTTGTTTGCGGGTCGTAATATAAAGTGTTACCCTGTACTTACATTTACATGCTTTGTTCACCTCTATGTAACTCCTCCACCTTTAAAGGTATATGAACTCTACTGTATACTGCCTTAGTCAGACTTGGGAATACTACAGCGATGCGACAGCAATAAAGAACTCTGCTTAACCCTCTGGGGTCTAAGGTGTTTTTGGGGTCCTTGAGATGTTTTGACATGCCCTGACATTTGTGCTTTTTTCAGTTTCTTATAAACATATTAATGGCACAGGTGAAATTACACTCTATTTAGCACAAACAGGGCTACCATAATATGTGAGCAACATGTATGTACATGTTTGTATTTTTGAGAGAATATTGTTTATGCATGATTATTGAAAAAACTAACAATTAAAGTTTCTGAAATAAGGCAACAAAACACATACTAAATATGTGTCCACAAGACTTTTGACTAATGGATGTTGTCGCCTAGAGTTTTTGCTTCAAAATGATCTGAAAATCATCCTGCCTAATCATTCACATAAAACAATAGATTGTTTTAAATTGTGAAAAAAAATTTTTTGTTTGGAAAGGCAATATGCGGATGGGCGTGAATGGCCCAATCCCTTATCATGAATAATTAGCTGGTTCACACCTGAGAAGACAAAGACCCGCATAATAATGAGCCTTTCATTCAGGTGTGTCACACAAGAAAGAATGCAAGGACAAAATATATAAATGTATATGTATATATGTACCGTAATTCCTCAAAAAAAAATGGTAGTCAATTAAACACCGGGCCTCTGATAGTGGCCGGGGGCGGGGTCAACACAGACAAATAAAGGCCGGTCTTAAAGGAGAACTCCGGGCAATTTTTAAGTTAATCTTGATCGTTATACCTTTGTGAGTACTGTCTATAGAAAAAAAAACGAACCGGATTGGTGCTTGCAACACGGAGCTGTTCCCGCAAATGCCCAGAGCTCCAACTCAGCTAAAACGGCAGTTATGGGGGCATAACTGTCTTGAGTGTCTTTGTGCCTTTTAACAGACACAAAATGCAATTAAAATGTCTGTCTAACATGAACAGGGCCCTTACATGTGAACAAGGTGCGTTTAGCAACTTAGCCATTGTTTAAATTCACCTAAATAGTGTTTTAGACGGCTAGCTGTAGTCTCGCGCTGAAGTCCCGTGGGAACTCAGTTGTAGCCAAAGGTAAATAGTTGTGATGGGAAGTCCGGTTCTTTCGGACAGTTCGTTTCAATGAACCGGTTCAAAAAACTCGTTCACCGGTTATTTTACGTCATCACGCAATGACGTAATTTAGAGTGACGCAATGACGTAAATTCTTTCATCCCACGGGGATCATCAGTTCTCAGATGACGGGTCCGAAAGAAACAGTTTTCGGTTCAGTGTACTGGTGATTCGAAACTGCAACAATTCTTGACAATCGCTGTAGCAAAACGGCGCTGATCGCGCGTGCGCGAGAGAGAGAGAAACAGCAGTGTGCAGGTGGGAGGAGCGTAGTGTGTGAAGAGTGATGATCGGAGTTGCTCACAAGTGAAGAAGAAATGGTTCGCGTTTGTGCCGTTCTGAATTATGGCAACAGAATGCGAAAATACAAGAACTTATTTTCATTGTCTTCCTTTCCATGACCTCGAGATTCTGCAGTTGTGGCTAGTTGTACTTCAACTTGATGCGCAAACTCCCATACAAGTACAACGCGCTAAAGATTACCGCATTTGCAGCGAACACTTTGACAAGGATGACTACACAGACACAACACAGCGGGGCCGGTTGAAGAAAAAAGCGATTCCGTGGACGAAGACGGGTGCAACTACTGTGGAGGTAATGTAAACTTTATTTATCCTTCCATTTGGGCGCTGTATTGTGTCTGTGTAGTCATCCTTGTACGGCACAAACGCGAACCATTTCTTCTTCACCTACACACTGCTATTTACCTTTGGCTACAACTGAGTTCCCACGGGACTTCAGCGCGAGACTACAGCTAGTCGTCTAAAACACTATTTAGGTGAATTTAAACAATGGCTAAGTTGCTAAACGCACCTTGTTCACATGTAAGGGCCCTATTCATGTTGGACAGACATTTTAATTGCATTTTGTGTCTGTTAAGTGGCACAAAGACACTCTTTATGTATATGCCCCCATAACTGCCGTTTTAGCTGAGGGGGAGCTCTGGGCATTTGGGGGAACAGCTCCGTGTTGCAAGCACCAATCCGGTTCGTTTTTTTTTCTATAGACAGTACTCACAAAGATATAACGATCAAGATTAACTTAAAAATTGCCCGGAGTTCTCCTTTAAATTAAGGCCGGGGAAAATTTAGTGTTGATAGGTAATCTCCTAAGTGTCTTTCATATAATGACATAACGTAACATACTCAATTTCCACTAGATATTTTCCTCTACATCTCATCAGCAATTTTGATTTTGGCCCGCTCTGTAGCGGCTGACCACTGAGGAGCAGATGTACAGTGACGTGACATCACTGCCAGATTCAAACTGTGCTTTCGCACTATGGCTGGCGCTGAGCTAAAGACGGACTTTCAGCGCAGGTCATACCGTATATCACAACTATTCAGTGTTTTTAACCACATAATGTTCATTTTAGGTTTCAGACATTTAAATACATAATTTATAGCAAAACAATACAGTTATAGTTTGTAAAATACACAATGGTGTCTATGGAAGCAGTAATAACAATTAATTCAAATATATTTGCCGAGGTGTTTTATTCATATCAGATACACAGTGTAAGTAACTATAAAGTTTATTCTTCTCCCAGTTCACCGGGCACTTACTTTCATGTATTTCGGGAGAAACTGATGATGAATTCACGTGCTGTAATAAATCCAACAGACAGGAATCTCTGAACTGAATCTCTAATCTCACGTTACAGAACAAGATCATTTAAAAAGGTTTTTTAAACGACAAAACAAACTCACTTGCATGTATTTGAGAATCGGAATAGAAGATAGTTGATGACATGGTAAGCAAGTTTGTTAATATTTAGAAATAAAAGTGCTACATCTGTCATGACTCATGATACAGGCTATTTTGGCTGTGGTGAATCACGTGCCAGTGACGCGTCACCATGGAAACATGGCGGGCGGGGGGATCACGATGCCGTCTCAACATAGTGATGTCTGTCAGCTATCGCGATAGATGATTGCATCGTCCATCGGCCAAATCCCATTATTTATCAAAAAGATGGAATTAGAAATAAAGGCCTGCCTCTAACAAAAGCCTGCTTCAAATAAAAGCCTGTTACCTTCTGCAGTTCAGGTAAATAAAGGCCCCGGTCTTTATTTGAGGAATTACGGTATGTGTATATATATGTATATATACACACATACATACATACACACTCTCACACACGCACACACACACACACACACACACACACACACACACACACACACACATGTGTATTTGTATATATATATATATATATATATATATATCCTGGTCAAATAGGTTATATGGGCCATTCTATAGAATTGGTTCAAAGTTAGAGTTGGAAACATCTTGAAAAGAAAATTGTCTTTTTCCATAAATGTCTTAAGTATTATTTTTTAAAGTAGGCCAATACATTTTATCATACATATTTCAAAGTTAAGGATTCATTATTTTGATATAGCTTGCATTGGAACAAACACTATAACATCTTAGTTGATTAGTTTATTGACAAAACATACTATATATTTAACATATGAGCAGAAACTTCTAACAAATGCTTATTTGATGTCTATTTTAGAGCAAAAACTGTATAATCTATCCAAAACTAGTCAATGAAATGTTGTCTTTTATTTCGTCTCCAACAGTGCGCATCTGTGCGTTCATTAATTCATTCACACACAGAAACATGATTCAAATTTAAACAGTTGGCTATGTTTGCGTTTACAGACACTAAAGTTATTCTATATCGCGATTAGAACAAAGCACAAGAATAAAAAACTTACACAATTCTCAGCTGGATCCTCCTCGCTCCTCGAAGTGAAAATAAACCAGCACTTGTTCTGAGGTAAATGTCCCAGGATTATTCCTCACAGCCTCGCAAGACGACATTGACATTAATCTGACTAAATTAAGTGTGTTTTACAGAGTTTATGAGGGCGTTTACACGTCTCCATGTGTTGCTTCAGATCATTTGCGTTTGAATACCGCGCGCTCTCCGTGGGCGTGTCACATTAGCAGAATAATGTGCTGCGAGAACGATAATTAGAACGGCTGACATCTCTCTCTTTTTATATAGATCACATAAACAGAGAATATTTATTTTAGTTTTGAATTAGATCATTTAAAAGTACACACTTAAATGATTATAAAGATATATTGCTCATGCCTGGGTGAATAGTATTCGCTGAGTTTTGTTTAAATTTAAAGACGTGCTCCAGAAAAAAAGTTCACGGAGACGGAGAGGCAGAAAGCACACCCTGTGTATTTTCTTTATTTTACAAAAGCACAATATTTTATTTCAATTGTATGTGGGCACCTAAAAAAGTAGACATTTAACAGTTTATTTTTTCATATTTCTTAAGTCTGTATGACCAGAAATGATTGAGTATTTTAAGTCTATATTATTTTTCTGCTATGTGAAAAAAATCTGCCAAAACGTGCCGGCGCGTTTGCCGACCCCAGAGGGTTAAAGCGCTTCTGTGAACGGAGAAAACAAAATAAAACTAAATATAGACTATAAAACTAATATATAGGCCTATATGCGAAATATAGGCTATTTCCCTTAAATAATTACAGATTAACAAAATGAAAGTAAAATTTTTGCTGAGCTTCAGTTCATGCGATGGGGTCTGAAGTTCACAAAAAGGAAACCGAGATGGCAGAAAACGGCATCGTGCTTGATTTCTGTATTTTACAAAAGCTTTACAGTTTTGAATAGTTTCTTGCTTCTATCCGTATGACCATAAATTACAGAGTAACTGGTTCCTCAGAAGGACAAAAACTCCCGTGATTGCGCCAATGCCTCACGCGCACACGTATTAGCATTGCTAACTTGACATCGCAGCATGTTCATTACCAAAATAAAATAGTCAACCAAACATATAGAAGTTTAACCAAACTATGTTCATGCTACAGAGGTAGCCCCTCGTTTAGGAACGAGATCCTCTTCTGTTACCCCTTCACTCGCCATATGTTATTCACGTTTCTGCCTGCATCCCCATGGCGGCGTGTAAGATTGCAGTCCTCCAAATGATGAAAAAGTTTTGCCGTAAACAATGTTTTTTTGCGACACCATGATATAAACGATAGAGCATACTATGAAACGATAGACTTTTTAAATCGTCCATCCGATATATATCGTCATATCGCACAGCCCTACTCCTCGTGAACTATTGTTTGACCCGGCTGCCATTCTGAGCGTTCTATTCCAGTGACTGTCTCCGTGTGTATGGACCCTATTTGTATTAATGACTACTGTTTCTTGTTCCCTGCGTGTGACCCTATCGTTCGCCTTCCCTGATCCTTTTTCTGGTTATGTCCTCGATTATCCTGCTGTATGACTATTGTGCATCTAACATAATACATAATCTGGTAAATGATAAATAAAACCCTTAAAAATTTCGGGAAATTGCCACCACATGATATCATGAGTGCATCAAAGCAAGCATTGTTGGGGAAATATTCATGAAAATATGAGGAAAAGAAAATGCCACAATGTCTCTTTATTCTCTTATTTAGGGTGAAGAGATACAGATCAAGGATAAGCAAACTATACTTAAAAAGATATTATTTAACATTATTGGATTACTGCTTTAACAAAACACTTTTGAGTCACGTGATATTCATGGCTCCGGTCTGTCTCAGTACTGAAACTCTTTATGCAAAGTTACATTTATAGACAGCTCAGACTTTTATACATTAATCTATTGCAAATTAAAACACACATTAGTCCTTATTAATATTGCTTAATCATGTTAATGATTCTTCATGATTTCCATCTTAAATCATACGCTGAAGGTTCAGTATTATTGGAATCACATTCTGCAAAGCTCCTGTTATCTTAAGGGAAACAGTAGGAAACCACTGAAAGTGTTGTGGTTATTCTGGTCATCAAATATCCTTGTGTTAGACCAAAGTCTCACATAGACAACATTTCCAACCTCCAGGATCAACACAACTCCATTCGAGGAGTTTAAATCACCCTGAGCCTCATTATCATTTGCTATAACCACATGCTCTCCATTCTTAACAATGGATGCAGTTGATAGAGTTGTGCCATAAGCAGAGATTCTGAACATGTACGCTCCTTTCAGTGGGGCTGTGAAAATACCTAAATCAAATAACAAGAGATACAGAATCAGATGTTTCCTGTATGATTGCTTAATCACCAAACACACTGTGTAATAGTTTTAAAAGATGGCAGATCATTTAATTATCTTATACACATTACACAAATGCAGAGAGGTCCAAATGGAGCAGAAGGGTTTTCATTACTATAAACTGAGTTTTATGACTCATTTCATTGATCATTACCTGTGATTGGGTTGTAGGCGTTCCCTATGTTTGTTAAGACGTTCCTGTAGGTTACTGTGATCTCAGTGGTAAAAGGACCAATATATCCACTGCCAGATTGTAATAGTCCAGCAGAAAAAGCTATTTCTCTGTCTGTTGTTGAAAAACATAACCAATATTGTGATATAATACTCTATTACACTGAGAATGTATAGACTGAATTTAACATTCAAGCACACTTTCACCTCTATTTTCCTTTCTCAACTCCACTTGACCCAGAGTAAGATTTGATATTTCTGTGAAGGAATAATTATTCTGTTAAATGATATTTACACTGCTTATTGTAATAGATAACACAATTAACACAGTATACACTCAACTTTACACTAACATTTACACTATGCAATGTATTTCATTGGTGTTTTACTTTGAGGATCATTGATAAAAGAGTGAATGTTTTGGTGAGGTACCATCATTTTTCTTGTTCAGCTCTTCCAGAATAACATAATTTTTCTTGTTCATCTCTTCTCTTAGTTGCGTCTCTAAAGCTCTGATGTTTGTTTTCTGCTCTGTAACTGTGGCGGTCTGTTCTCTGATGTTTGTTCTCTTACGAGAGTATCTCTCGTACTGCGTAATAGCTTACGCTAGGGGAAAAACTCTTTTCCGCGAGATATTGAAGCCAAAAATTATCCTTAATTTTTTATTAATGTAAAACGCTTTGCAGCAGCAAGCAAACATAGGCGAAACAGCTCGCGCGCCTATTGGTTGCTCTGCAGCAAATGCAGCAGCCTATCGAGAGACTCTGCGTGACATAATGACCAATGGGGGCAATTCGCGCCCATATCGTCACGTCCCGCCAGAAGGGGCGTGGTCTCGCCCTATAAATATGCTCGTTAGGCTGATACAAGCTGATTTTTACCTCTTCAGCGAAGCACACGCATCGCTGGATCCGGAGTGAGAAGCCGCGCCGTCGAAGCAAGCTTTTCAGCGGGACGAGCTCTGGAGTCGCTGGCCTCGCCGCCTTCAACTGCCGTACCTGCTGCGCTTTCCGGCGTTATATATCCTTTTCTAAAACACTCTGTGTATTTCTCTGTTGAGAAGTGTTTGTTCGCTTACTTGACGCGACTTACACTTCTCTCTCAAAAAGAGCAGCGTCTTTTTAAAGATGCCTTCCTGTGGCTCGTGCCGCGCCCCGCTCAGCGATGGAGACCGACACGTCATCTGTGTTTCCTGCCTGGGTGAGGATCACGCGGCTATCGCGCTCGCTGACGGCGGATGCCCTCATTGCGAGCTTTTGCCCATGGTGACTCTGAGGACGCGCCTGGCATCATTCTCCGAGCCTTCACCGCAGCCCGCCGTGGCGCCGCGCCGCAAGAAGCGCCGCGCCCAGCGCGCTCCCGAGCTTTCTCCAGCCCGCCAAAGCTCGCCGGTTCGCCCGCCAGCTTCGCCGGCTTCGCTCGAGTCGCTCACTGACGGACAACGGCCGCCGCCTGCCGCCGCGTCCATCCACGAGCTTGACGAACCCTCCGAGGCGTGTTCTCTTCTGGCGTCCGATAGTGAGGATTGGGCGAGCTCTGTGGATCTCCCCTCCGCTAGCGTTTCCCGCCAGACCACTGGTAAGAGAGCCGGCATTGAGACTGAGCTGATGCGTCTGCTCTCTCAGGCCGTTGAAAGCATCGGCCTCGATTGGGAGGCGCCCGCGCAGCCGCCGCGCAACAGAATGGACGGACGCTTTCTCGGACATGACGAGGCTCCGACGAAATCGCGGCCCGCGCCCTTCCTCCCGGAACTCCACGAGGAAGTGACGAAATCGTGGAACGCCCCCTTCTCCGCCAGGCTGCGTACCTCTGCTTCTGCTGCCTTCTCCTCTGTGGATGGCGCGAAGGAAAGAGGATACCTTTCTGTTCCTCCTGTGGAACCAGCTGTAGCGTCTCATCTCTGCCCGCCCTCCGCTGGACGGCGCGCGCACACGACGCTTCCTTCTAAAGCCTGCCGAGTGACGTCATCCATGCACGGTCGCGCTTACACCGCCGCCGGACAAGCAGTTTCAGCGCTGCACACTATGGCTATCCTGCAGATTTTCCAGGCCGACCTTCTCCTTAAACTGGACGAGGAAGGACCCGGAGCGATCTGCGTGGCGGACCTGAGAAGCGCTACAGACCTCGCTCTTCGCGCTACTAAAGCCGCTGCACAGGCCATAGGACGAAACATGGCCTCTCTCACCGTGGCTGAGAGACACTTATGGTTGACGCTGTCCGAGATGACGGAAGCCGAGCGCTCTGTGTTCCTCGACGCGCCCATTTCCCAAGCGGGCCTTTTCGGATCTGCCGTCACAGACTTTGCGGACAGATTCATGGAGGTGCAAAAAACTTCGCAGGCCATGAAGCACTTCCTTCCGAAGCGCTCGAGCTCCGCTGCAGGTCGCTCTAAACCGCCGCCTGCTCGCAGCTCTCAGCCGCAGCCTGCACCGCCCGCCGCCGCCGCTTCACAGCGCCGCCACGCCCGAGACCAAAGACCGCGCTCTCGCTCTGCTGGACGCCGCCCCCCTCAGCGCGGGCCCCGGCCGAGGATTGAGATCAAGCCCGAGGCCTCAAAATCTTCCTAGCCATTCTAGGAAAACGACGGTGTTCAGATCCCGCTGTGGCCGGATTTTCACCGAAACTTCTCGCTCGGTCAGTTCCAAACATCGCGACTGTCCCAGTGTATTTCGCAGAGAGTCAGCCGGTGTCACAGCCCGTTTGCCTGCGCACAAAAGCCGTTTTTACGGCTACCCAGATAAATCCAATAAAGAGTGCATTTTCTGGTGTTCCGGCCACGGCCGAAGGTGTTATGAGTGTTGTAAGAATGCCCACCCCGTGCCCATTCCCACACACAAACACAGCCCGCCACGGTGCAGGGCTAGCACAAATAAAATCGACTCCGGTCGATTGTGCAAACAATGTAGTGCAAGCGCCCATGTCACCATGCCCGCTCACACTACATGCTGCGTGTCCCATGGTTTCTGTAAAAACGAAACCAACACACATTCAGTCGGCCATGAACGACAGTGTTTTCAGTGTATTAAATGTGCCCGCAGCCCCGCGCCCACATTTTCTCACAGACACGCCGATTCCCACGGGATCTTCCCCGCTCGCTTTTTCTGCACAATCTGCCATAAAAAAGCTGAGCGCGGCCAGGTCGCCCGCTGTGATCAGCGCGCCCCCCGCCTCGAACGCTGTAAACACGGTGTTGTGTTCCCAGTATGCCCGGGCTCTCGAGCTGCCGTTTTGTCGCGGCCAGAGCCCGGATTTCATTCTGCCTCTAGCTATTCACGCAGATGCGTGGTCAAAGCTTCCCGGGGTATCAGAATGGGTGCTGAACACTATAAAGAGAGGCTACTCGCTACAATTCGCACGACGCCCGCGCCGTTATACGGCGCGCGTCGAAACTACGGTGAAAAACGAAGTATCTCATCTACTTCGTGCCGAAATAGCGAAACTACTGAGCAAAGGGGCTATAGAACCTTTATCTCAGGCTCAGAGCGAAGGGGGCCTATACAGCAGATATTTTCTGGTACCGAAAAAGGATGGGGGTCTCAGACCCATTTTAGATCTGCGACAGCTGAACAGAGTGCTTGTGAAACGCCAGTTCAGAATGCTTACGACCAGGAAAATCCTCGCGCAGGTGCGCCACGGGGACTGGTTTATGTCGATAGATCTGAAAGACGCCTATTTCCAAATACAAATAGCGTCCCATCACAGGCGATTCTTGAGATTCGCCTTCGAGGGCCAGGCATATCAATACACAGTCCTGCCGTTCGGCCTGTCCCTAGCACCTCGTACATTTACGAAGTGCATGGACGCGGCGCTCGCACCCCTGAGACTTCAGGGCATGCGAGTCCTGAACTACTTGGACGATTGGCTGATTCTAGCTCGATCGCGATCGGAGCTCATAGAACACAGGGCCGCATTACTCGAGCACCTCGAGAAGCTGGGCCTCACAGTCAATTGGGCGAAGAGCTCACTGTCTCCCAGTCAGAAAATTTCCTTTCTGGGAACCGTGTTGGACTCGCTGTCCATGACAGCACGCCTGTCACCAGAGCGCGTACTAAATATTCAGCGCGGCGTGAAATCCTTCCGCCACGGCGCGATAGTCCCGCTCAAAAGGTTTCAGAAAATGCTGGGGCTGATGGCCTCAGCAGCCTCTGTACTCCAGTTGGGCCTGCTCCGCATGCGCCCACTGCAGATGTGGCTGAAAGCGCGGGTTCCACCCAGGGCATGGACAGCGGGTCTGTTTCGCCTCAGGGTCGACCTTCAGTGTGTGTCAGCTCTGGAACCTTGGAGAAAAACCGACTGGTATCAGTCAGGTGTGAGTCTGGGGACCGCTTCGAGTGTGAAGGTGGTGTCTACGGACGCCTCCACCTCGGGGTGGGGAGCGCTGCTCGAGGGCAGACCGCTAGCTGGCCTGTGGTCAGAACGGGAAAAGCTCCTTCACATAAACTGCTTGGAGATGATAGCAGTCGACAAAGCGCTACGGCGTTTTTGTCCCCAGATAACAGGCCACCACGTCTTGGTCCGGTCGGACAACATGTCAGTGGTGGCATACATAAATCGCCAGGGTGGCGTCAGGTCACGAAACCTTTACAGGTTGACGGAACGCCTCCTGGTTTGGGCTCAGCACAACCTGCTCTCACTGAGAGCAGCGCACGTGCCTGGTCACCTGAATGTGGGACCAGACAGACTGTCCAGGAACAATGTTCCAGCAGGGGAATGGTCGCTGCACCCGCAGACGGTCCAGCTGCTGTGGAAAACGTTCGGCAGAGCTCAGGTGGACCTATTCGCGTCCCACGAAAACGCTCATTGCCCGGAGTTTTTCTCGAAAAGCAAGGACGCGCTGGCTCATGTTTGGCCCCGCTGCCCCCTATATGCTTTTCCTCCTGTCTCGCTCCTGCCTCAGGTGTTGGAACGAATCAGGGAGAACGGATGCCCAGTGCTGCTTGTAGCCCCGCTCTGGACGAACCAGACATGGTTCCCTGCCCTGATGCAGCTGGCCAGCACTGCCCCATGGCCTGTACCATTGAGGAGAGACCTCCTCTCTCAGGCGGAGGGCTCGATTTGGCACCCTCGCCCGGAGTTATGGTCCCTGCACGCATGGGCCATCAACGGGTACCCGCTAGCCTCCCAGAGGGAGTGTTAAACACGATCGCGCAGGCTAGAGCTCCGTCTACCAGGCGGCTCTACTCCTCGAAATGGTCTGTTTTCTCTGCATGGTGTCAGGCTCAGAGCCTTTCACCTGTGGAGTGCGGGGTTTCGGAAGTGCTTTCCTTCCTTCAAGAGCTACTGGATAAGGGCAGGACCCCATCCACGCTCAAAGTATATGTGGCGGCCATAGCAACGTTTGCAAAACCGGTGTCTGGCCAGTCGCTGGGGAAAAACGACTTAGTCGTGCGTTTCCTTAGGGGAGCTCGGAGGCTGAACCCTCCAAGGCCCCCTTCAGTCCCGACGTGGGACCTTTCCACGGTCCTGGAGGCCATGAAAGGCGCCCCGTTCGAGCCAATCCAGCTGGTGGACATGAAACACCTGTCGTTCAAGACAGTGTTTCTCATGGCTCTCGCTTCAGTGAAGCGCATAGGGGACTTACAGGCGCTTTCAGTGAGCGCGTCGTGTATGGAGTTTGGGCCTAATGACTCGAAGGTCATTCTCAAACCAAAGCACGGGTATGTCCCGAAATCCCTCAATACGCCGTTCAGGGCCCAGGTAATTTCCCTGTCTGCCCTTCCGGTTCTCAGTGAGGAGGAGGATGCAAGTCTCCTTTGCCCCGTCAGGGCATTAAGAGCTTATGTGTCACGCTCGTCTGTTTTCAGACAGACGGAGCAGCTTTTTGTTTTGTTCGGCGGGCGTTCCAAGGGACTCGCCGCCTCAAAACAGAGCCTATCCAGATGGATAGTGGATGCCATTGCGCTCGCTTACTCTGCGAAGGGCTTACAGTGCCCCTTGGGTGTCAGGGCGCACTCCACGAGAGGCGTGGCCTCTTCGTGGGCATGGTCTAGCGGGGTCTCCCTGCAAGATATCTGTACGGCCGCGGGCTGGGCCTCGCCGTCTACATTTATAAAATACTATAACCTGGAGGTACCCGCCTTACAAGCTAAGCTTTTGGCGGTCTAAATTCAGTGCTATCTGCCCCGCTGTGCGGCCCAGATGCTGAGTTTACTGCAGCCCCATGAGTATTGACTCACGTATGGCCAACCAGATCAGGCTGAATGCTTTCACCCTGGCTGCGCGTTTGATTGTCATATATAGCCCCGCTGGGTGCTTTTTTATAGGGAATGACGCTTCCAGCCTCTCTTCCTCTACTCTATGTGAGTTTATGGTGATTATGCACTACATGAGCCCTGGGCTTCGGCCCCTGGGACTTTGGTGTTGGATCCCTGTACGCACGGCGTGTTGCATTGTGTTCCCCTAGCGTAAGCTATTACGCAGTACGAGAGATACTCTCGTAAGAGAACGTACTCGGTTACTAACGTAACCTCGGTTCTCTCTAGAGAGGGAACGAGTACTGCGTATCTTGCCGTGCGTGGAATACGCTCTGGTTCGCTTCAGCGATAAAAACCAGCTTGTATCAGCCTAACGAGCATATTTATAGGGCGAGACCACGCCCCTTCTGGCGGGACGTGACGATATGGGCGCGAATTGCCCCCATTGGTCATTATGTCACGCAGAGTCTCTCGATAGGCTGCTGCATTTGCTGCAGAGCAACCAATAGGCGCGCGAGCTGTTTCGCCTATGTTTGCTTGCTGCTGCAAAGCGTTTTACATTAATAAAAAATTAAGGATAATTTTTGGCTTCAATATCTCGCGGAAAAGAGTTTTTCCCCTAGCGTAAGCTATTACGCAGTACTCGTTCCCTCTCTAGAGAGAACCGAGGTTACGTTAGTAACCGAGTACGTTTTCTGCTCTGTAACTGTGGCGGTCAGTTCTCTGTTGATGATTTTCTGCTCTGTAACTGTGGCGGTCAGTTCTCTGTTGATGATTTTCTGCTCTGTAACTGTGGCGGTCAGTTCTCTGATGTTTGTTTTCTGCTCTGTAACTGTGGCGGTCAGTTCTCTCAGTGCTGCATGGATGTCAGTGAAGAACAGATGGTAGTTTTGTTGGCTGTCAGTTGAAGCTTCATATCTCAAAGTGTCTGTTTGAGGTGTATTCTATCCTCCGTCCTCAGATCTGAGCTGTTGACTGATCTCATTGTCATTGAGTGAGTCCTCCATCCACCTGATGCTGTACGACAAACACAAAGGTTTCCAACAGCAGCAGTAAACATACTAAACCCTTCATTCTTCACTGATGTTTGTTTCCAGCTCTTGCTCTTCATCCTCACAGCCTCTCATGATCATTTTATAGTGTCCTGATTTACTGTCTTTTGTACTTTATCTATATTGCTTCAGATAAATAAGTAGTTCAAGTTAATTGTTAATTACAATCAAAGGAATGTTCCGGGTTCAATACGCTTATTTCACGCAGCCGTTATTTTAAATTCGAAAGCAAGGCTGCGGTGGGAAGAACCCCGGAAGTACAGATAAACAACAATGCCTTGGACTACCAACCTGAAGCTGCTGCCGCGATTTACACTATTGGACGTTAATATCCAATATAGGATATGTAGATATAGTTCGTTCCTGCTTCTTTTTTTACTTTCTGAAAAAAAAATATATATATAAATGAATTTCACTGTATATAGTCTAAAGTATGAAAGAAATGTATGTACATTTTTAGAATAACTAATTTCTACATTAAACACAACAATACGCCATCACATTCGTGACTCTCCTATGATTAAAGGCGACACTTCCGGTTTTCTTCCCACCGGAGCCTCGCTTTCGATTTCAAAATAACGGCTGCGTGAAATAAGCGTATAGATGTTTAGTCGTATAGTCAAAGTTATTTTCTATTTCACAAATGTTGTGACTAAAGTTCAAGATCAGCTGTCGGTGTCCTTATGGGACGTGGAGGGAAAATCACAGAAGCACACACCTCTGGTCATTTGAGTCAATTGTCATGAATGGTTAAAATCTCAACACTTAATAGTATTTATTAGTGTCACCGGGTGAACAAACCGGGAACCAAAAAAATGTTGACTCGTTTCCAGGGGGAAGAAATGCCGGTGTAACACCGGGCCGGCTCTGTTTTTACCTGTCATGGCCGCCGATCATAACAAGCGCCAGCTGAAGCCAGTAAGTAGCGCTTCATTGAAGCATGTGCCCGGGAAGGAAGGAGTATAAAGAGAGGGGCTTGAAGCACAGTAAGAGGTGAAAAAATGCTCCGGCAGTAGGAAAGCTCCACAGGAGTGCTCGAGTGGAATGTAACAGCGGCAGTGAGCGGTGACAAGTGCAGAAAGCAGAGGTTTAAGACCTAATCGGTGTTCTATGTTGAGTCCCTCGAGACATGCTCATTAAGTGAGTATTTGGAAAGAAATCACGAACAGCAACGCAACGAAGTAAGTGAGAAAACTTCACAGAGGAAGAAGGAGAGTGACTGGCAGAAAAGAGAGTGGAAACCCGCTGCAGGATTCCCGCGATTCACCAAGGAAAAGTTAAGTGCACCCTTTTTATGATTCACCTTTTGGAGAAAGACACATGTAAAGATTGCCATCACCAGTGTACGACTAACCTGTGTTTGTGGGCAGTGTGTGTTATTCTGATGACAGTAACAGTAGCGGCTGGGAAGATCGCTGAGTCCATGTTCATCTTCTGAGTCCACTATTCTTTGGTTCATCCATCCTATGGAGAAAAGAGAAACGAGTTGATTAATCGCTGTGAAGATAGAGTGAGTTTGCAGTGTCTGAAAGGGTGGAACGAACACGTGTGGAGATTTACAAGAGTGATTTATGCACAAGTGTGGTGAGATCAAACAACTGTGTTTTCTGAGTCTCTGATGGATGAAATTGACCCATAACTTTGAAGATTCGTTCAAATTGATCTGTCCATTCCGCTATTGCTGTTCTGTGAACGGAGAGTCTGCCGCTGCATTCTGCTATCGTTGTCCTGTGGTAAGCGAAGACTCAGTTATTAACTGTTGGATTCTGGACTCACCATTGCTGTTCTGTGAACGGAGAGTCTGCCGCTGCATTCTGCTATCGTTGTCCTGTGGTAAGCGAAGACTCAGTTATTAACTGTTGGATGCTGTGCTCACCATTGCTGTTCTGTGAAAGGAGAGTCTGCCGCTGCATTCTGCTATTGCTGTTCTGTGAACGGAGAGTCTGCCGCTGCATTCTGCTATCGTTGTCCTGTGAGAGTCTGTCGCTGCATTCTGCTGTTGCTGTCCTGTGAGAGTCTGCTGACGCTGAGGAGCCACTGCCGCTCTACGAGCTTAAGCAACGAGTCTGCTGACGAGAGGAGCCACTGCCGCTCTACGAGCTTAAGCAACGAGTCTGACGACGAGGGAAGCCACTGTCTGTCCCACGAGCTTATGCAACGAGTCTGACGACGAGAGGAGCCACTACCTGTCCCACGAGCTTATGCAACGAGTCTGCTGACGAGAGGAGCCACTGCCGCTCTACGAGCTTAAGCAACGAGTCTGACGACGAGGGAAGCCACTGCCTGTCCCACGAGCTTAAGCAACGAGTCTGACGACGAGGGAAGCCACTGCCTGTCCCACGAGCTTATGCAACGAGTCTGACGACGAGAGGAGCCACCGCTGTCCCACGAGCTTATGCAACGAGTCTGACGACGAGAGGAGCCACTGCCTGTTCCACGAGCTTATGCAACGAGTCTGCTGACGAGAGGAGCCACCGCCGCTCTACGAGCTTAAGCAACGAGTCTGCTGACGAGAGGAGCCACTGCCGCTCTACGAGCTTAAGCAACGAGTCTGCTGATGTGAGGAGCCACTGCCGCTCTACGAGCTTAAGCAACGAGTCTGACGACGAGGGAAGCCACTGTCTGTCCCATGAGCTTATGCAACGAGTCTGACGACGAGAGGAGCCACTACCTGTCCCACGAGCTTATGCAACGAGTCTGACGACGAGAGGAGCCACTGCCTGTTCCACGAGCTTATGCAACGAGTCTGCTGACGAGAGGAGCCACCGCCGCTCTACGAGCTTAGGCAACGAGTCTGACGACGAGAGGAGCCACTACCTGTCCCACGAGCTTATGCAACGAGTCTGACGACGAGAGGAGCCACTGCCTGTTCCACGAGCTTATGCAACGAGTCTGCTGACGAGAGGAGCCACTGCCGCTCTACGAGCTTAAGCAACGAGTCTGCTGACGAGAGGAGCCACTACCGCTCTACGAGCTCAAGCAACGAGTCTGACGACGAGAGAAGTCACCGTCTGTCCCACGAGCTTCTTCAACGAGTCTGACGACGAGGGAAGCCACTGCCTGTCCCACGAGCTTATGCAACGAGTCTGACGACGAGAGAAGTCACCGCCTGTCCCACGAGCTTATGCAACGAGTCTGACGACGAGAGAAGTCACCGTCTGTCCCACGAGCTTCTTCAACGAGCCTGACGACGAGAAGAGCCATTGCCTGTCCCATGAGCCACCAGGAGAGGGATATACTTACTTGAAGGGCCGGAAGAGTACCTACCAGCACTCCCCTCCCCGTATCGCACCAAAGCCACAGCCACGAACGTCCCTGCCCCTGCTTTTATCCCTTTTTAATTTTAATAAAAACTTACCTTTTAAACTTACCTTGGTTGTCTGCCTCTGGTGTCTGCTCCTCCGGAGTGTGGTAACTAACCCTTGGCCTTAACATCGGTGACATTAGCACCTAACATAATAAAACAGGCTCTGTGAGGAATGATTACCTCAAAATGTACATCCATATGCAAGTTTGAGTGACTTTATTTAAATTAAATACATTAGCTATTTTGATTGTCACGTGCCAGTGATTGTGTCATATGGAGAGACTATGGTCTATTTTATTTTATGTGTGTTTTTGTGTGTGTATTTGGCACCGTTTGTTTTCCTTTTTTCCCCTTTGATTTGGTGTTCTTTTGGGACTTTGTTTTATTATGCAGGCTTTATTTTTGTGACAATTGATCATGATTTAGAGTGTAGGGTAACGCCCCCGTATTTTTCGGGAAGCCCGGATCACAGCTGATTAGCAGATGGACAGCTGTTGGTAATTGCCATGTCAAATCACAGACGGTTCAAAAAAGCGAAGGAACTGAAAACACTGACTACGTTTACATGCAGCCAATAACCCATTCAAAACCGGGATATTAGCAATAACCCGGTCACGCACGGCCATGTAAACACCGGCAAAAACCCGAATATGCTCATATCCCGGATTTTAAAAACTGGGATATGATACCTGGGGTACCCCTTTTCTAACTCGAATTTTTGGTCATGTAAACGCGTATCGGCATATCCCCATAATGATTTGTGTTCTGCGCATGTTCTATTCGCAAGGAATCTTGGTCTTTTGAGAAGAGGAACTTCTCGGCGCATACAAAAACTCGCATGCAGTATACCGGAAGTAAACATGGCGAGACGCACCACAGCATACATTTGGAGCGAGGTCAGTACCAGCACCAAAGCGCAAACAAAGGCGATCGCTAGGGTTGCCACCCGTCCCTTAAAATACGGAATCGTCCCGTATTTGTGAAATAAACAGCGCGTCCCGTTTTGAATCAATACGGGACGCGGTTTGTCCCGTATTTCCGAGTTGTCTTAAACGCATCATCCAAAATCATTCCACCCGCATTCTTCTTCTTCTTCTTCTTTGTTACGTTTAATGGCGGGTGGCACCAGCATTATGGTGCATTACCGCCACCTACTATGTTGGAGTGTGGGCCAGAGCTTTCCTTCCCTTGAAGAAACAAAATAAATAAAAATAATAATAGCAATAATACTAATAATAATATTTCCTGCCCCTAAATTCTATTTATCAATCCAGTTTCTCTCAAATAACAGAATAACTTCCCTACTTCAATATCAAAAACATTTTTTAAACTTAACTCTTCCTGTTCCAACTTTCTACTTTCCTCCCTTAATACTTCTCGCTCTCGAGAGAATTTTTGACAATGAAGAATTACGTGCTCGACTGACTCCTCTATTTGGCAATGTTCACACACTCCTGAAGGGTGTTTATTTATTAAGTACAAAGTTTTATTAAGCCTAGTATGTCCTACCCTTAGCCTTGTCAAGATGTTCTCCTCTTTATTGTTTCTTCTGGCTATCCTTCCAGTACCCACATCTTGCTGTAATATATAGAGATGTCGCCCTGTGTTTCCTGTATCCCAACTGTTCTGCCACTCCTTAATGATGTTTCGTTTGATTATTCCTTTAGCTTCAGACTTACTGAGTGGAACGCACAATACCTCCTCCTGCATCAGAGCCTGTTTTGCTAATGCATCCACATCTTCATTTCCCTTAATCCCTCTGTGTGCTGGAATCCACATAAATGTTACCTGCATATTCATATTTTTAATTCTGTACAATGTTTCATAGATCTCATTTACTATATCTTGCCTGCTGTTAGATGTAAATGACTGCAGTGACATTAATGCAGAGCATGAATCTGTACATAAAATAACTTTTTTAATTTGTAATTCTTCCACCTTCTGTAATGCTATTACAATTGCCAACATCTCTACTGTATACACTGATAGATGATCTGAAGTCCTTCTTTTACCAGAAACATGCAATGTAGGAATACTAAAACCAAAACCTGCTTTCCCTGTATTAGGATCCTTGGATCCATCTGTATATATTTGAACATATGTTTGATATAGTGTTTGTATTCTATCTTCCACCAGTACTGCAATATTTCCAAATCCTTTTTTCCACCCGCATTCTGTGAAGACTCGTCCTATTCTACCCTTGATTGGGTAATACTCGCTGCCATTGTTGGTTTGATTGGTTTGTTTAATACCATCAGGTTCAGGGCCAATCAGAGTCAGAGGAGGGCGGGTCTTTTGGCAGAGAGTTGATAGCAATGCTAGAGCTCAGAGAAATCAAAGCACCGTCTCACAGTTCTTCATAGATAGTGTAGCCTAATGACAGTTTTTTAATCAGCTCAATAATGTTCTGATTGATTACGTTTTCATATGCTGTCTATGCCCATTTGTTAAGAAATAATGTTAATGTAAATGAATTATATCCATACATTATGGTATGATTTGTTTATTATGGTTAAGGTACACAGTCAGACACATGCATTTTTTGTAGATTATAGGTTATTTATGTGTCGTATCACTGTTTGGATGGTGTTACATGTTTGAAAGAAACAGCTACTCAGTGCTGCACGGAGTGACAAGAAGTACACTTAACGCCTAACATAGTCCAATACTGCACAGTACTACTGGTCTAATGATGTTTTTGATGTTCAACATCCTTTGCTAAAGTCAAAGTTTTTTCCAATCAAATTTAGTATTTGTTTGAGTATCAACGCATTTGTTTAATTTACAGTGAATAAGTTATGGATCTGTTAATTTAATAAGTTAATAAAGTATGGTTAACATCTCACATACAACTCAGACGAAAGGCAAATTTTTTTTGGTCTTATTGTCACACTTTTTTAACGTTGTTTGTGATAGAGAGTGATTGCATATATTCACACTGATTTCAATAGCAGATAGCTGATTATAATGTCCATTGGTACTGATCTTATTACTTTCCTGAAAATATGTTTTGAGTTATGATATACCACCATTGGCATACCGTCGGGCCTGTGGTCATTGTGGCCCCGAGGGTTTTGGCCCCCGCTGCGGCCGCCGGCAGGCGTCCCTTATTTTTTTGTATTGAAGGTGGCAACCCTAGCGATCGCTATCTGCCCCAAACTATTCATTATCCGCGTGCTGCTGCTGTTGTTGTTGTCTTTGGATACAGGAAGAAGAAACGGGTTATTCCTAATGTTTCAGAAACCCGAATAGTGACCTTAACCCGACCATAACCCGAAAATTGGCTGCATGTAAACGTAGTCAGTGTGTCTGTGACCCGTGAACCCTTTTGTGCAGCTCTGTTCTCCACATTTCATTGCTGGACGGTAGTCGCAATTGTTTTTTTTATTTCATTGCCCCGACCGTTGCATGGATCATTGTCTACTCGCGTTGAAGCTGAAGTTGTTGAAGTGACGGTCCTGCTGTTAATCCGGTGGCTGCTGGTATCTTCGTCTTTTCTCTGCTGTGCTGGGATTGCTGCCGTTCTCTGCTGTGCTGGGATTGCTGCCGTTCTCTGCTGTGCTGGGATTGCTGCCGTTCTCTGCTGTGCTGGGATTGTTGCCGCCCTTTACTGCGCTACAGATCGCTGCTGTTCTCCGCTGTGCTGCCCGGAGCCCTGCTTCGTCTGTCCTGGGCTTGTGGTGTTGTGGAGCATTGTCCAACAAGACTGGGAACTAGATTTGTCTACTCCCAGTTTATTGGTGAGTGACGCCCTGTTAATTGTGTGCCTTGCCTCGTCCGAAATTAAGATCCACGTCTCACCTAAATTGGAGCGTTCCAGTCTGTCTACTGTAGTCTTACCGCTATCTATATCGTCTATGCATATTCATGAATTGCAGTGATCTAATTGAGTGTTGCACGATTAATAGTTATCCTAGCGTGGTGTTGTTTATGCTGTGTTTATCTACTGTGGAGATACTGGCGGCTCTTTTTCTCTGTTTGTGTGAGTGTTGTGTTGATGTGCACGAGTGATTGACAGGTGGCCTGCTGTGTAGACGCCGCTGTTCGGTGCGAGACGGCGCGCCCTTTCCTTTTATCATTGTAATCAGAGATTGTAATAAATTTTTATATTGAAACTGTTGTTTGGGTAATTCTGTTGTGTTGCTCCCACCAAACTAAAAGAACTTGCAAGCAAAAGATAGTTATTTTATTTAATAGAGTCCCAGCTCTTCAATTGGGTGGTGTAGTCGGGCTACATTATTTGTATCACAATTATGCCGACCTGATATATTTCTGACCTCTGATATAGATGGTCACATGACTCTCTGGTGTGTACGTGTGCGTATCATCCAACAGTTACCAGGTTTACCAGCTTTATGTTATGAGAAAAAGAGGAAACATTGCACATAAATTTACATAGACAAAATTAGTAAGTGATGTTTACATTGATAATGTTTAAGCCTTGTGACAATACTATTGAAACAGTGTGTGTATTTTTAATCTTTACTGTTTGGCCCATTTACATCGATTATAAGTGCCTGACAATTTTTTAAACTAAAGAATGAGATGACAGTTATTTCTGTGGTGATTGATATGCCACAAATCGAGTTTAACTTGTGTTGAACTTTGATTTAAAGTTGATTTAAAATGTATCTTATAAATTGACAAACATCAAATGTGTAATTCAGAGCACAATTCAAACGGGATCCAAATATTTGTTGTCTCTCGCCATTGACTACCATACAATATTTTTCCGAAATAAGGTCCCATGGTGGTCGATCGGAAGGGGAGGGATTTAGGCTCTCTATAGGCTCTATGCACGTCACAATTCCGGGTTCGTGCGTGCTAGGCTATCAACTTCCAAATTGAGGAGGCACAAATCAGATCTGAGGGGGCTACAGTGGCTCAACCAAAAGTTTATCAAGTGACGAGAATACTTTTTGTGCGCAAAAATAAATAAATAACGACTTCAACTATTATTTTTTTTCTGTATGGGCCTCTTGAGTGAGTTCACGTAGTGTAACAGCGCAGTGATTCTGTGTAGTACGTCAGAACGTAGGCTCACTATTGGCCGATGTTGGTCGTGTGTGACACGTGAGCCTACGTTCTGACGTACTACACAGAATCACTGCGCTGTTACACTACGTGAACTCACTCAAGAGGCCCATACAGAAAAAAATTAATAGTTGAAGTCGTTATTTATTTTTGCGCACAAAAAGTATTCTCGTCACTTGATAAACTTATGGTTGAGCCACTGTAGTCACTTACTTTACTTTCTGGGCCGGTATGTTTCAATATCATAGAAGCCTATGGAGGAGAGAGACAGCTCTCAGATTTAAGATGAGCGAAAGTCTTACGGGGTTGGAACAACATAAGGGAGAGTAATTAATGACAGAAGTTTCCTTTTTGGGTGAATTAACCCTTTAAGTAAACTTTGATCAAAATTTACATGTACCATATTATTCTCAGTTCACAATTCTTACAATGTCACATTCTGTGTTTTGAATTGTTTCCTTTTTAAATAAGTTATCCCCAGGTTGTACTCTTTGGTTTCAACTGTCATTTGTGTCATAATGAACTAACCCTTTAAAAACATCCAAAACCTGGAGAATTCTGTATTCCAAAATCCATGCGAGTCTGAAAATGACTGTATGCGTCTAAGAGTGGTAACTTGAGTGTGTTTGAGCATGTATTTGCCATTGGGAACGGTGAATTGGCAAGAAACACAATGCATGGTTGTGGTGTAATTCCAGCTGGTGGAAGTGCTGTCAGGCCAGTAGCAAACATCAGCACATTTTCCAGTGGCACTTCAGTCTGATGTTCTACAAGACAAAAGACAAAAAATAAATGGAACTTTGAAAAAAGCTAGAAATGTCAAGTTACCCTTTCCATAATTAAATAACCTGAAAATTACTTTGACTTGCTTTCTTCAGCAGAACACAAATTGCTTGCTCTTGTCCATACAACGACAGTAGATCTACTAGCTTCAACTTCAAAAACGGGACAGAAGTATTACAAACGTATTACATTACAACCCTTATTATATTTTTGGAAGACACTATTTATTCATAATTTAATTTCTCCCCCACCCCCAACTTGCATGGAATACTTCATGTCCTATTTGAAGCATAAAAGCTAGTTACAAGTCACTACCATTGTATAGATGAGTGAGCAGGAGAACTCTTTTTGACATTTTTATTTTTTTACTTTTGTTAAACTACAAATAACAAACCTTCACAGTCGAGGAGATAGTCTGACGTCTTGGATTCCTCTTGCCTCTGGTTACTACCCACTGGGCTGAGTTCTGTTTGGAAGAGGTTTTCCAAATCGGTCGCTGTCAGCTTCTTGTCAGTGTGGCAGAGGGAATAAGCCAAAACACTTGGATGCTGCTTAAGTGCTGTCAGAAACAGCAGAGTGGCAATTCCATCTTTAAATCTATAAAAGCAGTCAAGAGTTTAGGCTGTTTTATTCACAGGCTTGTAGTAAATGTAATATTCATGCAATAAACAGTAAATAATTTAGTGAAATAAAGTAACATTGTGAAAGACTAATGCAACTATAGATATGTTGTATATCTTAAAATAAACATTTGCCAATAATGTAATTTTTTTAAACAATTTTACCTTTTAATAACACTGTGCTAGAGAATGGGCTTTTTGTCAAGGTGGAGAAATGCGATTTTCATGCACAGTCTGTTCCTTTTCTAGGATACATTGTGTCGACTGAGGGAATACGTATGGATCCTGAGAAGGTTAAGGCTGTGGTGGACTGGCCAAGTCCAGATTCCCGTAAGGCCCTACTGAGGTTTCTGGGGTTGGCCAATTTCTACCGGCGGTTTATTCGCAACTTCAGCCAACTAGCCTCACCTCTGACCGCTTTGACCTCCCCCAGAACTACGTTCAGGTGGTCAGACACAGCTGAGGCTGCGTTTGCCAAACTGAAAGGCCGGTTTATTTCAGCCCCTATTCTCATTGGCCCTGATACATCACGTCAGTTCGTGGTGGA
Source organism: Gila robusta (assembly GCA_030770095.1). Classification (NCBI taxonomy): domain Eukaryota; kingdom Metazoa; phylum Chordata; class Actinopteri; order Cypriniformes; family Leuciscidae; genus Gila; species Gila robusta. Next base: position 1,132,679 of record JAVALU010001573.1, read on the forward strand.
GGTCGACACGTCAGAGGTGGGGGTAGGTGCAGTGATATCCCAGCGTTCTCCCACAGACGACAGAATGCATCCGTGCGCGTTTTTTTCTCATCGTTTGTCCCCTGCCGAACACAACTATGACATTGGTAACAGAGAATTGTTGGCAGTCAAGCTGGCGTTGGAGGAATGGCGTCACTGGTTAGAAGGGTTGGGGGTACCTTTTATCGTCTGGACCGATCACAAGAATCTGGAATACATTAAGACTGCCAAAAGATTGAACTCCAGGCAGGTTCGGTGGGCACTTTTTTTCGGACATTTTGATTTTACTCTCTCGTATCGCCCGGGTTCCAAAAACATTAAACGCATTTTTGATCATTCCGAACGCCCGTCTACTCCCGAGTGTATTTTACCCAAGACTCTGGTTGTCTCCACTCTCGTATGGGAGGTCGAATCGAAGGTCAAGAAGGCCTTAGAAGGGGTAACGCCTCCGCCCGGTTGCCCACCGAACCGTTTGTTTGTACCGGAGGGATTACGGTCTGACGTCATTCAGTGGGGGCATTGTTCCAACGTGGCTTGTCATCCAGGAGTTAGTCGAACCAAATTTCAACTATGGCTTCATAGCTTTTCCTAACAAGTGCATAAACGCTTGGTACGCACATGCACGCTTAAGCAGAAGCATATAAAAGGAAGAAGGAGAGAGACTCTTCGCTCTTCCTTGCCATCACCAACCTGACACACCAGCAGTTGTCAGGTGCAAGAAGCATTAAGCCTAGCTAGTACCTATCTGTTAGTTATTACTCATTTATGATCTGTAACAAGTATTCCTTTTTCATTTGATTATTTTAATAAATTTTGTTAAAACATTTATTATAATCATCTGACTGGACCTTGGATCATTGAGTGTGAGTCACATTCTTCTAACTGGGACAGGAAGCTCCTTTCAGAAGAGAACGACATCAAAGGGTGAGAATTCTTTTGAACTAAGAACTGTTAGTTATGAAACTCCAGCTTTATTTACAGCACTGTAGGCTGCATATAATTTTCATTGTTTTTTGTTTGTGTGTTTATATTACAGTATATTATGCTGTATATATATATTTTTTTTTTTACTCTGATGTATGGAAGTTACTTTATGTGTGTGAATGATAATAAAATTCTGTATTATAAATTTTTGTAAAATCTTTTTTTTTTCAGTTTTATACACAATTGTATTCTGTTAGCTAGACAAAAAACAGTACAGTAACCATTGTCAATGAAGGACTGGGCTAAGACTGAAAGGTGGACATGAGGGATAATTCAATGGTCCTCTGCCATAGTGACAAAACATCTAAACATTTTGACTTGCAGTGCTTACACAATGCCAAAGGGACAAAGCATTTTGGGGGCACTGACTGGTTAAATGAGAAGGAAATTTAGTTTTGACACATGAGTGAACTGTTTTGGGAGAGGTATGAGCTTTTGCAGGTGAACCATGGTGTTGTGCCGAACCATCCACGTTATTTTGGCAAAAGCACCAAGAGTGTTGAGAACGTCCAGTCTGTTTCAAGAAATGAGCCAAAGCAATTGAGAAGGATCTTTGCCATTTTTGTGGCACTGACTCTTTATATGGGAAATTAATTTAGTTTTGAAGCATGAGTGAACAGTTTTGGGAGAGATATGAGCTTTTGCAAGTGACCTATAGTGTTGTGCTGAACTGTAAGACTGTTTTGCCAAATGATTTTAGAGGTTTGAGAATGTAATTTCTGTTTCAAGAAATGAGCCAAACCAATGGAGAAAAACTGTAAAATACTTGTGTAACCGATGGCAGACAAGAGGAATAGGGATGAACAATGAATCAAGTAGTACCTAGTATATACACCATGTAACAGAGGGCAGCTGTTTCTGACTCAAAGTCAGTGGAGTAGACGCTATCTTCATTACTGTCACAACATCTGATTAATTATTTTCAAACAAAATCGAGCACTGACAGTTGCAATTTAAGAAATCCTCATGAATGAATATTTCTGTGTATTAATTTTACAATATGTCTTTAATCATCACATGGTTAACACCTGTTGATAGCGTTAGCCACATAATATATTGGAAATGAGTTAATTACTTTGTTTCATTTCAGGTCCAAAAACTTTCTGCCTTGGGCTATATGCCCATATTGTTCATCAGCCAGAGGCACAAGGGCACAGGCAAGTTGGTGGCAGATGTAGTCACGCATCTGCCACCGACGCAAAACAACACACTTTTTTTAACCAGCATGAAGCAGGCATATGACTTCATTATCAAACTGGATGGTAAGTGTTACGAACTGCTCCAAGACATGAAGGTTGAGATCCAAATGCAGCTTTAATTAAGGGGCAATCCAGACACGTAATCCAATATACAGGCAATAGGTCAAAACATAGGTAGGCCATCCAAACAAACAAACAAACAAAACAGGCAGGGGTCAGAGGCAAAAGAGTGTCCACGGAACAGGCAAAAAATCCCCAAAAAACCAAGAGACATGAAACCAGGAAAAACGCTCGGAAATGCAGTGCAACAACATACAAAACTTTGCAGTGAGTGAACATGGTATAAGTAGGTTGAGACTAACAGGGTAATGAGACACAGGTGAATGCAAAGTTTGTGAGGGAGTGATAAGTCTGTTGTGGGAGTGATAAGTCTGGTGTGGAGTGGCCTTTGGTGGCTCTCAAGGGCACTCCAGCTGGTGACCGTTACATAGCCCCCCCTCAAAGGAGCGGCTTCCAGACGCTCTAAAAATGTCCAGGAGGGAGGAGGAGCGGAGGCGGACCTGGGGGCGGGATGGAGGGCCAGGCCCATGGAACGGAAGAGGGCCTGGAGACTGAGGATGGACAGACGGCCAGGGTGGAGCAGGCTGTGTAGGTGACCAGTGCGGATCAGGCTGTGCAGGCGACCAGGGCGGAGCAGACAGTTCAGGGGACCAGGGCGGAGCAGACAGCGGCTCAGGAACAGACACCGGCTCAGGAACAGACAGCGGCTCAGGAACAGACAGCGGCTCAGGAACAGACAGCGGCTCAGGAACAGACAGCAGCTCAGGAACAGACACCGGCTCAGGATCAGACACCGGCTCAGGAACAGACAGTGGCTTAGGAACAGACAGCGGCTCAGGAACAGACACTGGCTCAGGAACAGACACTGGCTCAGGAACAGACACTGGCTCAGGATCAGACACCGGCTCAGGAACAGACACCGGCTCAGGAACAAAGGAAACATACCATTGGTTTAGGAACAGACACCGGTTCAGGAACAGACACCGGAATGGCCATCTTGTCCGGGGACACAGGCTCGGCGGCGGCCAACTTGTCCGGGGACACAGGCTCGGCAGAAGGGACGTGAACAGTCTCTGGCTCGGCAGATGGGACGTGAACAGTCTCTGGCTCGGCAGACGGGACGTGAACAGTCTCTGGCTCGGCAGACAGGACGTGAACATTCTCTTGTGCGGCAGGCACGACGTGAACAGTTTCTTGTGCGGCAGGCACGACGTGAACATTTTCTTGTGCGGCAAGCACGACGTGAACAGTCTCTTGTGCAGCATGCACGACGTGAACAGTCACTTGTGCGGCAGGCACGACGTGACCAGTCTCAGGTTCGGTGGCCCTGACATGATGCGTAGGCTCAGTTGGACTGACGTGAAGTGCAGGCTCGGCAGGACTGACGTGAAGTGCAGGCTGGTCAGGCGTGATGTGAAGATCAGGATGGTCAGGCGTGACGTGAAGATCAGGCTCAGCCGGGCTGACGTGGATATACTCAGGAATGGTGGCCACCTCGGGACATGGCTCTGGAACGGCTTGTCTCGGCAGGACGAGACCCTGGAACGGCGATCTTCTTGGCCCTCCGTGCTGACATCAGCGGTGGCTGTGCCATGGTGGACATCAGTCCTGGACGCCCATAGACCGATCTGATGGCTGGCGTGACGTGAAGATCAGGCTGAGGGGATACTATACTGCGGGTTCACAGAGCTCCTTCTCCTCCACGCCCACAGTAAACGATGAACCGCTCAACAACAGGGCCAGGTCAATATATTGTTCTAATGTCCCGTGAGGATCATGGTCGGGCATCAATGACCGGAGCGGTTCAGATAATCCTCCGAGGAAAAAGATCATTAAGCACTCAGTAGGGCTGTATGATATTGGTAAAAAATCACATTGCGATATTTTATTTAAATTATTCATTAGTTAATAGAGTCATTAGTTCGCGAATCAGACGCGTCATTAACGGACCACATCGCACAAGATTTGTGTCAACACAGAAAACATTTAATCTCTGGATAGATTTTTTCGTTTATTGAAAGTGTGGTTTATGTCATCTGAATGTGTGGAACGCTTTTCAGAGAAGATAAGGCAACGTTATTTTAGCACAATTCACAACCAGTGGTAGCTAGTTCAGAAGAAAAACATCGGTCTTCCGACCTTTTACCATCGTGTAATCTCAAAGATATTCAGTCAACTCAATTCATTAATATGCGCGAGGGAGGGAAAGAGAGCAAGACAGTTTGAAGACGGTGAGAGTGCACGCGCGACCGGGGCTTTCACTCTCTCTGCTCGTTCTCTCAGTTAAACAAGCGCAGCAGTCAGTCGTCTACATCACTCACCGGTCAAACTTTGGTGGTGAAAACAGCGCGCAAGTTCCAGTCTTCTTGCGCTTGATGTTTAAACTGACAGGACTTGCAAATTGATAAACTCTCACACTAATGGTTAAACTTTGCAATTAATCCGCGAATCACAAGCGTTACGGGCCGGGGAGCTGCTGGCACGTAGCCTACCGATCATGAATCGCGCATCAACTACGATCCCTATACTTGACATCGCACATATCTGCGATGTGACTATCGTGGATGCGCACATCGCGATATCGATGCTAAAATTATACATTGTGCAGCCATAGCACTCGGTGCTCATTAGCGTGAGATGTGCCAGTTCAATAAAATCTGCGACATAGTCTTCGGTGGACCAATTCTCCTGACGGAGACTCATGATTTGGATGTCTGGACACATGGTTGGCATGGCTGCTGGATCTCGGTGTGGCAAAGTTTTCTGTTACGAACTGCTCCAAGACACGAAGGTTGAGATCCAAATGCAGCTTTAATTAAAAGAAGTATACTAATAGCACACTATATAGCTAATAATGTCCCTCCATGACAAAGGTCAGAGGTCAGTCTCTCTGACTGGCTCTAGACTGTAAAAAAAAATAGGTGTAGGAAATACATAGATTAGTGGAAACCAAAAATGATGAAAATATAAAAATATAATATAATAATAACAACAACAATAATAATAATAATCACTCCCTAGGGTATGAAAGGGAAAACTAGGCCCATCTGGGGTGGATCATATGAGGCTAGTTTGGGAAGGTTTAGAGCTGTTGCTGTCCAATGGGCTGTTTTTATGAGGGTTATAGTGGGTAGGTTTAGGGCTGTAGTAGGTGTAACAATGGAAATAAAGTATGTGACCACACCAATAGACAAAAAGAGGAGAAGAAAATGGCTGAGCGCTGACAGACCATGGGCCAAAAAATTTGGACTATGCGTTTACGCTTCTCAATTTTATGTACAATATTGTGTGCATGCTGTTAGATACGTACACATAGCTCATTATTGGTTTGGCCAACATTCTGTCTATGGCACTTGAGGCAAAAGCCAATTCCTCACAATCAGCCATGTAGATTTTTGCATAGGAAGGGGCAAATTTCTTACCCATGGCTGTTCCATTAATTTGAAGGTAGAATTTGGAGTTAAACTCAAAATAATTTTTTGTTAAATTAATTCCTAATAATTTTCGAATGTATTAATCTGGCCTGTTTGGGTCTAGGAATTTACACTTCTTGACAGCTTCTTTAGGCCCACTTTTGTTTCTATATTCGTGTAAAGACTGTCAGTGTCAATAGTGAAAAGAAAAGCATTATGGGGAATTTTTAAACGGCCAATTTTTTATATTAAAGTGTGTTTTAAATAACTAGGGTGTCTAACTGAAAGAGGATTTAAGAATTTTTTAATGTACTCTGCGATAAATTAGGATTAGCTATTTTATCGCATAGATTTTAATTGAAACACTCAAGTTCTTTGTGTATTTTAGGGAGTAGATTAAAATCTCCTGGGTCTTCTGAGAGGGAGAAGACTCCCTCTCTTTTTGACCTCCACTAATGATGTTCTTGGAGTACATTTCTTCTAAAATCTCTTTAACTAAACTAATGGTTTGTGGGTAAATAGGTTCCTCTAAAGGATGATAATGTTCAATAACTGCAAGTTGCTTCTCTCCCTCCCAAACAAATTGGTCCCTATCCAAAATAACGGTAGCATTCCCCTTTTCTGCAGGCTTAATGACAATTTTTTTATTTTTTCTGGAGCTCAACCAATGCTTTTCTTTCACCCATGGTTAAATACGATACAACTTTATGGCCCCAATTTAAGTGGCGAAAAGCATAATTATCTGCCCTGATAATTTGGACTATCTGTTTGGGGAGACTGGAGAGGACAGGTGTTCAGTCAGAGCCATGGGTGAAGGGGAGCTTTAATTTCTGTTCAGTCAGAGCCATGGGTGAAGGGGAGCTTTCATTTCTGATTCTTCTTTCCTTCAAAAAATGTTTCTAGTTTAAGCCTACGGTGGTAGGACTGCATGTATTTCAATAACTCTTTCTTTTGAGTCTTAGGAACAGGCCTTTAATAATAAAGAGACCTTTTAATAAAACATAATTTTGTTACTTAGTGAGTAACAAATGACTTTGAAAGATTAACTATAAGTTTATGTTGGACTGTTATTAGACTGCCATTGTCTGGCAGTTTAAATGAGTCATCCAATATGCCAAAATGGCCTTGGTGACCTCCAGTGTATGGCGTCGTTGTCAACTTGAAACTGGGTGTATGGGTGAAAGTAACGGAACAAAATTCATGCTTTTTTTGATGTGTCCATTCAAGTGCTCCAGCACTCCTCCATTGGGAGGGTTCTAGCCAAATTAATAAGAGGAAAATATACCGTGTCAGGTAATCTCTGTACACTCTCTGAAGTTCCGCAATTGCTGTAATTCTGTACCTTTGCTTTCTGTTATTCAAAAGAAATGATAGAATGATATTTTCAGGCTTGACCTTAATTGTTTTTTCCTTTTTTCGCCTGGAAAGCTGTCCACTTGGAGGTCTGGACAGTGGAACGTACGGGAACCTAGCTACATTGGTGTTGATTTAAAAAAAAAGAAGGTTAAAATCCAAACAAACAACTTTCTACCCATGTTAACATGTCTGAGTGGGCGGCCGAATGAACTGAATAATAAAGAGGTCGAACCCTGAACTCCCACGGGATTCACATCATCCAGTGGTTGTGGTTCCCCTCGTTCTACATTTGTGAAGGGTTTCAGTGGAATTCTATCACTCACGTTCAGTAATGTATTTCTATAATAAAAGACATATGTTATGATATATATAAAAAATAAACTTATACAGCCATGTCATCTTTGCAAGCACAGACTGTATTTAGTTTAATCAGCTTTCTTTTTATATAATTAGCATCAAACAAACAATATAGTTCTTATTCACAGTGATTAAAGATTATTAAACGAAAAGATTGAAAAATTATTGCACAACCACCAAATAGGTGGCGATATGCTCTAAGAATGTAAATCAGCATTTAACAAAAGAAGAAGAAAGTAGTAGTATGGCGCTCTTTTTCTTAGCGTCCATTTCCATGGTGATTTGTCGCTCTGTTGAGAATGTCTGGTTTGTTAACCATGAACATACTCTGACTTGGATGAACATTTACTCCCAGACGCGTTTTTGGAACCAGCATACCTCAAGTAAGCAAGGTTTGGTTTAATCAACCAAAAGTTTAGGGTATGTTTGACGGTAAGATAACCTTTTATTTTTTGGAAAACACCCCTGAAGACAGTCAGTTTCCTTCAGAGATACATTCATTTAAACCCCCACCCCAATTTAACATTTATATTTTTCTTCCTATATTTCGAGCATCGTGAACTGTCAATTTCTCAGCTGCGCGTCTGCGATCTCCTCTTTGAGTCAGTCTTCAGCGTGACTCGTCTCTGGCCTGTGTTAACGTCCTGACCCAAAATGGTCACCATTTCTAGCCTTGTGCTGTTAAGTTAGGGGTTGGGGATTTTGATTTTGTCATTAATGTTTGTAGGTATCTACAATTTTTTCTACTAAAAAAGTCCAATACTTCCCCTGGTAAACCTTTAGGGTGGGGATATCGAATCAGATCTTTTAGAAAAGGGTAGAGCTTTTGATTTGAATCCTGTCCTGAAGGTAACAGCTCTTTGCACAAAACTTTAAACCTTTTTTAAAAATAAGTAGACTTATACATTAAAGACATCACTTTAATCCTGGATTTAATTTCACAATAAACCTGGATTAACTATAATTTTGCTGCTCCATCACTTTAAACTTAGATTTAAATTTCAGTTAGGGATTCAATTTAAACTTACTATTGATGTTTAAATTGTCAAAATGGCAGGATTTATTTGGTGGATTGGAGAAAATGAGTTCCTTGCAGAAAGATAAGGGGCCCGGTTGAGTTTTATCATGATGCTGAATTTTCAAACAGTTACCAATTCAGCAATGGAAACTGTGATGAGATTAAACAAAAAATAAAAATTGAACCTGCAATTAGACAAGGCAGTGACCAAAATGCAGCCATACCAGCCATGCTCCAGCTTTTAATAGCCTTGCGCTTTTACGCTACTGGTGAGCAGAATTGTTGGAAGCGTATGGGGGCAATTGCAGCCTTGAAAAAACAGTTTATAAGATTTGCCCCAACAGGAGAAACATCTGCTGGATTTTATAGAAGAGCTGGTTTTCAAGGAGTTATAGGAGCAATTGACTGTACTCACATTCCCATTCAAACCCAAGGTGGAGAAAATGGAGAGCTGTTTCACAGCAGGAAGGGCTATTATTCCATCAATGTTCAAGTTGTGTGTGATGAGAAGGCCCAAATCAGCAACAATGTAGCTTGATGGCCAGGATCTACATGTGACAGAAGGATCTTTGATAGGTCACCTCTGCGCTCTGCTCGAAAGCCATGCATTTCAGGGCCAACTTGTAGGTGACAATGGATACCCCTGTTGCGCCTACCTGGTGACCCCCATCATGAACCCTTCAACGTCAGCTGAGAAACGATACAACACCTAACACATTGCAGCAAGAGAACTTGTCAAGAGGGTGTTCTGTGGAAAAAGCGGTTTCCCTGCCTGCAGAATGGGCTTCAAACAAAGCTTGATACAACATTGGCAGTCATTGTTGGGAAAAGACTTGGAGATGAGATACTTTATGAGTTTGAAGTGGATCACCGGATTGAGCCGACAGAGGATGAAGAAGAGGAGAACGATGCTGCCACAGCAAATGGCTGTCAGAAGGACCTTAATTGAAAACCATTTCACTGCATAATATATATATATATATTAGGGCTGGGCAAGTTAACGCGTTATTATCGCGTTAACGCATTTATTAATTAATGCCGACAATTCTTTTATCGCACGTTAACGCAGTTTTTTTTATTATTATTATTTTGAAAGTCCGTTGCTCACTGGCTCTGAATACACATAGGCCTACAGTCAAACCATGATCACAGGAGGGGTGGGATGTTGGTCAGCCAACAAATAACCCACCCAAACAAGCAGTGGAGAGAGGCAGGTTCTCTCTGGTGAACAGTTAAAGGGTTGCGCTCCGCGAGTGAATGACAGGCGCTCTATGGATAGTACCTATAAAACCTATAGATAATAACTATTTAGATTCTGGAAACTCACTAACAGCGAGCCGAGGATCAGTCTCTCTTCTAATGATTTGTGCTGCGCGTCCTTTATAAAAAGTTATAGACAATTCAACTTCGGCAACGAGCGGGCGCGGGCGCGTGCTTGAGGCGAGCATGACCGCAACAGTTTCACAGGAACGCACCCGCTTGTCGCTGCACCTTGTGCTCGACCACTTCACCTCACTCTTGGCTGATTTATACTTCTGCGTCGGACTTACGCCGAAGACAATACGCTATAGACTACGCGTTGGTTTTCATTTATATCTCTGCGTCGTTGTCCGCGTTGACGCGCAATTACACATGCAGAGGGAGCATGTGAAACCCGGGGAGCGGTTCTAGCAATCACAGCGCTTGCGGTACGCGTAGAATTGACGTTACATTTTTGGAGAGGTGCACGTCAGGGTACGCCGAAGTGTACGCGCGCTACACAGCAACAGCGTGAGTATAAAGTATAAATTGTTTTTTTTACTCTGTTTAATGTAATCTTACGTGGGAAACCATGGCATGACCAAACCTAAGCTACTATAAGTAACGTTGGTCGACTTATATAGTAGTGATCATGACCTCTGACTACTACATAGACTGTTTCTGCTGCTCCCTGATAAAAGATACCTGTTGATACCTGTTCACAAAAAAAAACAAGAAAACTGGACTCGTTTTAACAAACTAGATAAAAGGTAATGCCCTGGCAGTGGCAAATAGCTTTGTTTAAATATTTGATTTGATTACATTAATGTTTAAGTTGAGATTTGAGATTACTGTGTAAAGGGAATACTGCTGGTATAAAAGCACCTTATTTGTTTAAAGTTATTGCACTTTTGTGTATATAGCAGTACATTTAAATCAAAAGTGCGCAATACACTACTTTAGAAGTCATTATTCAATTTTGCGCATAACAATGCGATTAATCGCGATTAATCGCAAGAAAACCATGCGATTAATCGCGATTAAAAATTTTAATCATTGCCCAGCACTAATATATATATATATATATATATATATATATATATATATATATATATATTAGTAGTGAAGAGTATAGTATGTAGCTCTTGTGAGATTTATGGTTTTATGGTTTATGGATTAATATTCAGTATTAATATTATAATTGAGTTTTTGGACACCTAAGGTGAGTGTGAGAGTGTCAGATGATTCATTCTGATATTACGGGGTTCAAGCCAAGGAATTTCACCTTGCCAATAAAGAACAATCATGGAAGATTGTTGATAGAATTAGAATTATTTAAATTGTAGAAAGTTCGTCATCTGATCAATCGTAAGGATTCAGTGAGATTCTGGCCAGCTTGTAGAGCCTCTGATAATCAATACAAAATTACACAGTTTTACAATAAAAATGAAGTTAACAAAAATATATACATGAGTAAAATATCACACTCACTAAATACTTGTGATGATGAACCTGGTCAATGATATCATCACTAGAGTGTCAGCCTAGTGCTATTTGGAATTTATTTGGGGTGCTGTTTGCAGGAATAGTTTAGTAGGTATAGTATGTTGATAATGAATATGTGGAGGTACAATTCCAACATTAAGTGTTTAACTTGTTAATGTTTTGATTGATGACTGAGAGCCATTGTTTGTTTTATTTTATTTCTTTATTGTACACATGTACAGATTATAGCACATGAATGATCTACCTGTTTTGATCCAGGGTTATGGAGGTGGGTTCTGGTAGTGCGCATAGCCAGAACGTACCATGTTTCAAGATGGAGAGAGACATTTGTGTTATGAGGAGTTAAATGTGTGAGTTTTTGGTTGTATGTTATGTATGTTTGTATTATGATTATTGTGTGTCTGAATGAGTTCATGAACATTAGTTATATTTATGTGCCAATGTTTGGCTGTGGAATTCAGTGAGTGTTATGGGGAAAGGTTCCACCCCGTGGCAATGGTTCGTCCCACTAGGTGTTTGGCGGGAAACTTAGGTATTTAATCCTTTGTCTGATCAGGATTAGGAGGATGGTGGCATCCTGTGTATACTATGCCAATGATTGCACATGTTTGAGGTGAGACATGCTGATAATTGTGTGGCTGTGCCACTAGGCATTGTTTAGTGCCAGTTTTTGCTGCTCACAGCATTTTTTCTTTTGTTTTTATTATCAGTATACGTTGTATTAAGTTTTCTTTTTCTTTTTTCTTTTTTTTTCTTTTTTTTTGTACGTCATGTGGACTGCACCTTATGAGCTGTTGCTTCTCAAATAAACCTACAACGGGCATATTGAAAACCTCTCCCTTGTACTGTGCCTTCCTAAACCTCTCCCAGGCCTCTCGACTACACGCTACATGACACATGGTGGCAGCGGTGCTTCCAGGCCAATAGGAGGCTAGTACAGAGGGAGGCTGTAGGTGTGGTTGGCCAACAAATCCTGTTTTTGGGAGTTGGGTGGCATGAGAGACTGTTTATTTGAACAAAAATGCCGCCAAAGAAACAAGATGCAGCGAAGGCGAGAGATGAGTCTAAATTTTCGGAGGAGGCTGAATCAACGTGCACAATTCCAGACCAAGGTGAGGTTGTAGCTGGGAGTACAACGGACCAGCTTGTGAATATGATGCAAACATTTTTGCATAAGCAACATCAAAGAGAGGATCGCTTGGAAAGGGAGGCACAGCGCCAAGAGCATAAATGGCAGATGCTTCACCATCAGTTTACACAGCTACAGTCGGAAGTTCATCAAGACCAACAACAACGACAGTCATGGGCTGCAACAACATCAGCAGGTACAGCTGTGCATCGGCCTTCAGCCATTCGTTCAGCTCAACAGCCCTTACAGGATGATGACTCCGCTTCAGCAAGTGCGATTCCAACTGAAGGACAAGGATCTGCAATGCCGTGTTTTCAAACTCCGAGAATGCTTCCTTGGACTTATGATGAGGACATAGAACATTATTTAACAACTTTTGAACGCATTGCTCAGGCATGCAGATGGCCAAGACAAGACTGGGTATTGCATTTGTTGCCTCTCTTATCTGGGAAGGCGAGAGCAGCTTATGTGGCCATGGAGCCTGACAACTCACTAGACTATGATCGGGTCAAACAGACTATTCTTGACAAGTTTGAAATTAATGCGGAAATGTATAGACAACGCTTCAGATCCTACAGTGCCCGAGAAGATGAAACTCCAAGAGAGCTGCAAGTGAGGCTAAGAGACTTGTATGAGAAGTGGATTAATCCTAAGAATCGAACGAAGGAGGAGATCGGTGACCAGATAGTTTTAGAGCAGTTCCTCAAGTTAATCAACCCAGAGACAAGAACATGGGTGAGACAGAATAACCCTACCTCATCTAAACAAGCAGCAGAGATGGCAGAGACCTTTATGGCGGCAAGACGATCAGTGTATCAACCAAGACGATGGCGGAGCGATAACAACGGCCCAACCGGTAAGTCTGGGGATGGTTGGGGTAGTGGTCTGAGCAATTTTGGTTCTAATACTGGGGTATCGCAAATAAGTTCGGGTACGAACAACAGTAAACATCAGGGGGTAGTTAATCAGTATAAGGGTAGAGCTGTGATGGTTTGTCATGGATGTGGCCAGCCAGGTCATAAGAGAGCAGATTGCCCTTTACAGAAAGTTACTAATACCCGTCTTTGTTATGTGCAAAGATCTTCTCCGGAGTTAAATGAAGTTGAGTCAAATACAGACACGGTAATTGATGTAAAGTTGGGGACTAAATTCTTTAAAGCTCTAGTTGACTCTGGTTCAAGCCAAACGTTAGTAAGGACTGAATGTTTGGGTGAAGGTAAAGCACTGATGCAGGACAAATTGAGAGTTCGCTGTATTTATGGTGATGTAAAGGAATATCCCAAGACTGATGTGGTAATTGAAATAAATGGTCAGGCTTATTATCTGTCAGTTGGGGTAATGGACCAGGCGCCCTATCCAGTTATTTTAGGTAGAGATGTACCTGTGCTTGTAGATCTTTTGCAGAATGACAGTGAAATAGCTGAAGCTAGGGTGGTAACAAGAGCACAGGCTAAGCATGAGAAGACCTGTAAACAGCTGCTGGAAGATTTGCCTTTTTGTGAGAGTCCTAAAACTAGGAAATCTAGACGTGAGAGGCGTCAGAACAAAGTTGAGGGTACAGAAATGGTCGAAAAATTGCCTGAACCTCACGTAGATGATATTGAATGTATTCCTCATGATATAGTGGAACTTCAAAGACGAGATAAATCTCTAGAACCCTTGTTTGAGAAGTTAGACAGGGGAAACACTGGGTCAGCTTTGCTTCAGAAAGATCGTTTAGTGCTTAAAGATGATAGGCTGTACATGGTAAGTGCTGAGGGAGAGAGGTTGGTGGTCCCAGAATCCATGAGACTGAAGGTATTGCAGATGGGTCATTCGGTACCGTGGGCAGGGCATTTAGGACAACAGAAAACGCTAGCCAGAATTGCTAGTAGATTTTACTGGCCCAGATTGTATGTGGACGTTATGGATTTTTGTAAGTCTTGTCCAGAGTGTCAGCTGGTGAGTCCAGCTAGAAAGGGCGATAGAGCACCGTTGGTGAGTCTCCCTATTATTGACATCCCGTTTTCTCGCATTGCTATGGATATTGTGGGTCCTTTAGAAAAGAGTGGTACAGGAAAGCGGTATATTCTGGTTGTGGCAGATTATGCTACTAGATATCCAGAGGTTTTTCCTCTTAAAAACACAAAGACGAGACAGATTGTGAATGCCCTTGTTCAGCTCTTTTCTCGGGTAGGCTTACCCAAAGAGATAATTACAGACCAGGGAACCAACTTTACTTCCAGACAAATTAAGCAAGTGTATTCAATGTTGCGTATACAGCCTATTAAGACCACTCCCTATCATCCTCAGACAGACGGCATGGTAGAAAGATTCAATCAGACATTGAAATCAATGTTGCGCAAGTTTGTGTCTGATACAGGTGCAGACTGGGACCAATGGTTGCCGTACTTGATGTTTGCCTATCGAGAAGTTCCACAATCGTCCACAGGCTATTCACCCTTTGAACTGCTCTACGGGCGTCAGGTTCGTGGACCTTTGGATGTCTTAAAGGAGGCCTGGGAAGGAGACAATGCAGGTGAAAAAACAAACATTTTGTCATATGTCATTAAAATGAGGGAGAAGATGGACTCGATGGCAGAGTTGGTGAGAGTCAATATGACTGAGGCGCAACAATGTCAAAAACGATGGTACGATCAGTCAAGTAGGAAGAGAACATTATGTCCAGGTCAAAAGGTGCTATTGCTTCTTCCTACATCTGACAGTTCATTACTGGCCAAGTGGCAGGGGCCATATGAAGTGATTCGGAAGCTAAGTGCTACTAACTATGAGATCTCTCTACCGGATCGCAGGAGGAAGTCTCAAGTTTTTCATATTAACCTCTTAAGACCGTGGCATGAGAGAAAAGGCTCGTGGTCAGAGCAGCTGTGGGCAAGAAAGGTAGACGAAGAAGAGGAACTAGAGGAGCAATACTTCCCAGTGGATACAAATTCAATTACCCTTCCAGCAGTAGATCATCTTACACCTAAACAGCAGAGAGAGTTCTTGAAACAAGTTCCAGATAATCTTTTCAAGGATCAGCCGGGAAAAACAGATCTTCTACATCACGATATTCACCTTCTGCCAACAGAGCCCATTAGGCAGACTCATTGTAGAGTGCCCGCCCGCCTGATTCCTGCGTTGAAAGAGGAAGTGAAAGTGATGCTTGATTTAGACATCATAGAGCCATCCAGGAGCGAATGGTGTAGTCCGGTGGTACTTGTACCAAAAAAGGATGGCTCACTCAGGTTCTGCGTGGACTTTTCAAAGCTTAATGCAGTATCCAATTTCGATCCATATCCGATGCCAAGAGTCGACGAGCTAATTGAACGACTAGGCAAAGCGAAGTATTTAACAACTCTCGACTTGTGCAAAGGATATTGGCAAGTGCCAATGGCTGACTCTGCTAGAGAATTGACTGCTTTCCGTGTTCCTTCTGGATTATATCATTTTAAATACATGCCTTTTGGCCTGCAGGGGGCAGCAGCAACCTTTCAGCGCTTGGTGGACCAGGTGTTGAGAGAAATGGACAGTTTTGCAGCAGCTTATATAGATGACATTGTCATTTTCAGCGATTCGTGGGAAGAACATCTAGAGCATCTTGCTGAAGTGTTCAATAAGATCCATCATGCAGGTCTGGTGGTCAATGCCAAAAAGTGCCAGATTGCCAAGCAGGAAGTCTCTTATTTAGGTTACGTCGTGGGAGGAGGATCAATCAGGCCTCAGGTGGATAAAGTGCAGGCTATCTTGTCATGTGCACCCCCTACCACGAAGAAGAGTGTTCGATCATTTCTGGGCTTGGTGGGCTGGTATAGGAGATTTGTTCCCGATTTTGCCAGCAGAGCTGCAGTGTTAACTGATCTTACAAGGAAGAGTAGCCCCATAAAGGTCAAGTGGACATCAGAGTGTGAGCAAGCTTTTCAAGATTTAAAGGCTTGTCTGTGCAAAGACCCTGTCCTACAGAGCCCAAACTTTGACCTTCCTTTTGTAGTTCAAACAGATGCATCTGGACTGGGATTGGGTGCAGTACTGTTACAGGGTGATGGACAAGATCGACATCCAGTGCAGTACATTAGCAGGAAGCTGTTTCCTCGTGAGACTAACTATTCAACCGTTGAAAAAGAGGCTCTGGCCATTAAATGGGCCCTGGACACTCTAAAATATTATTTGATGGGTAAAGACTTTGTTCTGGAGACTGATCATAGGGCTTTGCAATGGATCAATAAAATGAGAGACAGTAATGCAAGAATTACACGGTGGTATCTTTCTCTCCAACCTTTTAAGTTCAAAGTCCAATATAGGGCTGGAACATTGAACGTTATTGCTGACTTTTTATCACGCCGCTCTTGAAGAGTGGCTGTCTTGAGGAGGGGGGTATGTGATGATGAACCTGGTCAATGATATCATCACTAGAGTGTCAGCCTAGTGCTATTTGGAATTTATTTGGGGTGCTGTTTGCAGGAATAGTTTAGTAGGTATAGTATGTTGATAATGAATATGTGGAGGTAAAATTCCAACATTAAGTGTTTAACTTGTTAATGTTTTGATTGATGACTGAGAGTCATTGTTTGTTTTATTTTATTTCTTTATTGTACACATGTACAGATTATAGCACATGAATGATCTACCTGTTTTGATCCAGGGTTATGGAGGTGGGTTCTGGTAGTGCGCATAGCCAGAACGTACCATGTTTCAAGATGGAGAGAGACATTTGTGTTATGAGGAGTTAAATGTGTGAGTTTTTGGTTGTATGTTATGTATGTTTGTATTATGATTATTGTGTGTCTGAATGAGTTCATGAACATTAGTTATATTTATGTGCCAATGTTTGGCTGTGGAATTCAGTGAGTGTTATGGGGAAAGGTTCCACCCCGTGGCAATGGTTCGTCCCACTAGGTGTTTGGCGGGAAACTTAGGTATTTAATCCTTTGTCTGATCAGGATTAGGAGGATGGTGGCATCCTGTGTATACTATGCCAATGATTGCACATGTTTGAGGTGAGACATGCTGATAATTGTGTGGCTGTGCCACTAGGCATTGTTTAGTGCCAGTTTTTGCTGCTCACAGCATTTTTTCTTTTGTTTTTATTATCAGTATACGTTGTATTAAGTTTTCTTTTTCTTTTTTCTTTTTTTTTCTTTTTTTTTGTACGTCATGTGGACTGCACCTTATGAGCTGTTGCTTCTCAAATAAACCTACAACGGGCATATTGAAAACCTCTCCCTTGTACTGTGCCTTCCTAAACCTCTCCCAGGCCTCTCGACTACACGCTACGTGACAATACTACTGAGGAAAATGACTAAACTACTAAGAAAATTGAATCAATAATCTAACAGAAACTACAAACTACTACACAAATGGACGTCAACAAAATGAATGCCAAGTAGATGAGCAACGGATTGGACGAAGCAATGAATGGGTAATTAGTAGTCTATGGGGGACTCAATTGTGGTCTTTCTGGATGCAGGTATGAAATAGTAAATAAGCATCTACTATGAATAAATAAAATGTGATTAATGAATCTATCTGTTTATAAAACAGTTATTTCCAGTCCTTGATTCTGATTGGTCATTAGCTCATTTTATTCACAATAAAACACGGCTATGACCGCTTCACCCAACACAACACCCCAGCAACCACTCTTAGCAACGTAAACATTTGTTTGTTCTCAATGATATTGTTCATTGAAGCTTATAGAGTAGAGTATTTTGAGAGATCGAGTAAGCGAGTGTACCTGTATTTGAAGTAGATATAGCATTTTCCTTTAGGTCAGTGCTATATTCATAATAAAAAATCAGTTTGAATGTCCGCAGCGATATCTTGTCCTTTTAACAGTTAAGTGGTTTTCCGTGGCATGACTCGCTAGCCCTTTGTCAGTTGCATCTTGCTTACAAGTTTCAGTTCATTCAACATAAAAGTCTTCTCTACTGACTGACTCACTCATAAAAACAGTCTTTGCCGCCATCTAATGGCGAAATAATGTAACTTCTGTTGCTTTTCACGGTCAGGGACTAATTTTTCCAGCGGAAGGAAGGCTTTTTGTGATTTTACTTCATGTACGTTGCATGGATACATATTTTTTGACTTCAGTATTGGTATTGTGTGTTAACCGGTTTATAAAAACAATAAGGTACGAGAGGCTAGTGCTGTATAGTGAATAAGTCTTTGCGTCGTGCCTAACAACACCCTTCAGCTGTGACTTATTCACGATACAGCACAGCCTCTCGTACCTTATTGCTTACATATGCTGATCTTAGATAAACAGTCTCTACACAGCTAGTAATCTCATACAGCAACAGCCTAATGCCAAGGCCTTTGGGAAGAGGTTTGCTTAGCTCATATTTATACGTGGTCGGGTGATCAGTCTGTTTTTCCACTGCTATCTTTCCTCTTGCAGTGGGGGTAGATTTGATCGCTTTCCAACAGTTGCAGAGCCGCACTGAGTGCTGGTGGTTCGCTGCTGGTTCCCTGCTAGAGTCGTGCAGGTCAGGGGTTGATTGCTGGAGCCGAAGTCCTCTGCAGAAGTAGTTGAGTTGCTTGCAAGGGTTTACTTGCAAGAGTATATCCTTTGTCGTGCTGTTGTTCCTTCCGTCATCAGGACAGAAAATCAGAACGAGGGTGTGTTCACTTGGGAAAGCTTTTATTCCTTCCAGTTGAGGAGGGTATTACTAATTCCCGCCTTCTTACTGTAGTGGTGTGATTGGGTCGTTGCATTTCAAGTGTTTGCCCTTCACGTCCAACCTTTCCAACCTTTGTGGAGATTGTGGCATTATCCCAAAATACACAGTTAAATGAAAAAGTGTCTTTAGAACATTGGAAATGCTTTATTTATTTTCCAAACCTTTCTCAAAGTCCTTGTGGCAGTGTTCTGAACTTGTAGAGTCCAAACTTGTAAATTGGTTGAGGTATCACTCAGATGTCCATTTCTGTGTCAGTGGGTGAGATTACATTGGCTGTTATTCAAGATGCGGTTTCCACGGTGTGTGCACAGT
Organism: Gila robusta; assembly: GCA_030770095.1. Lineage (NCBI taxonomy): Eukaryota > Metazoa > Chordata > Actinopteri > Cypriniformes > Leuciscidae > Gila > Gila robusta. The sequence continues at coordinate 1,151,929 of JAVALU010001573.1, forward strand.
TCCCTGGATGAATAAGGAAATGTATACGTGGCAACGTGATTGTTACTCTCAGGGATTAACAACAAAGAAAAATTGAGAATTTGAACCAGGGAGAGAATTACCTCTTCACCTTATTCTTCGCCTGTTATATTTCCCATGATTCATAGCGGGTTCAACTGACTAAACGGTTTTCCACTTCCGGTTGAAGTGTTTGTTTACATGGCATGCTAGCACTAGCGTAAAGGCTACAGTGATAGTTTTTAAAGTTATTGAAGTAATAGATAATTGTTAGGTCAAGATGGGAAGTAGTCGGTGGTTACACACCGCTGATGAAATCTCAAAAGATCAAAGTGCTAACCAGCCCAAGCTTATTGCTTGGGTTATGCTGCAGCAGTCGGGGGTGATAGAGACTGTCAGATGTTCATGTATTGCTGGATTAGGGAGATCGTGCAGTCATGCAGCAGCTATCCTTTGGAAAGTATGAAGAAAAAAATGTTCATTTTGTTTTTATCTGCGATTTAATAAAAATAATGTGATCAGATCACTTTTGATGAATGTTTTTTTTCGATTTAGTTTAGCGATGTGACACAATCTGAAACACATGGCAAATAGATATAGATCAGACTCTGGTAAAGTATTAGGCGAATGTGTTTACTACCGGGAATGCAGTTACTACCGGGAAGACAGGGCTTGCATGTACAGATGAGAATCGCAGGTGGAATGGAGGGACAGTCAGGAACCTTGAGCCAAAACGACTGAGGGACATAAACTTCAGCCACCACAGGGCAGGGGATGAATTTAGCATTAGGGTGTCAGGTGCTCAGCCACTACCAAACACCCCACAATACATGTCACATGCAGAATTTATAAATAATGTAGACAAAGACCCAACAAAGCCACTTTTCCTGTTAAAAAACAGTCTATTGGGAAAGTGTTACAGTGTAAAACCAGTAGTGCAACCCTGTAGCCTAGCAAATACTGCAGTAGATGCAAGATTTTTAAGACCCCATCAAACCCATGCCGGTTCTGATCTCACATGTGAGAAATGTAAAAGTTTCTGTGAGTTGGATGTTCAAGTGAACAGTGCACAGGCTTCTACTTTAGAATCTGAAACAAGGGAGCAGAGTTCTTCCGATTTTTGGCACAATGCAAGAAAATTGAGAATAACTGCAAGTTAAAAAGGTTCCTTCTAGAGCATCCACCAATCCTGATTAGTTTATGGCAGAGCACCTCTACCCCTCCTTTCGTGGCAACTGTGCCACAAATTATGGTAAGGAGAATGAGGTGGTTGCTGGTAATGCACTTCGAGAGCAAAGCATTAGTATTACACATAGGGGCATCGTTGTTATTGTCACAGAGCCATGGTAGTCAGCCAGCCCAGATGAGGTAATTGACTCATCTGTCCTACTCTAAATAAAATGTCACGTCCCAAGTAAACTCCATTCAACCCTCTTGGATCAACTTGACCATAACTGCAGTGATATCAAGCTAGTAGATGTTTTCGTATACCGCAGCAGCAAATTTGAGGCATGCTGCCAAAATGACTATTCAGGCTTTATCTCTGCAATGCTTTGACATTTTGACACCAAACTTTGTATGTGTCATTGTCACCTCACTCTGAGCACAACACATCAATTTCGTAACTGCGCCACCTATTGGTCGAAAGTGATAATCCGCTAAATCATATTTTTAGTTAATCTATATGATTTTTCAGCCATTTTGCCTAAATTCATCTTTGAATGTCTTTAATTGCTCCTTGCTGCAGTGCAGTTGGTCTGACACTCCAAGCCATGTTGGCATGTCTTGTCATCTTTCTTTGCGCTCGGCCCCGGTAATGGCTGCTTGCAGCTATATTTTTATTCCGTTTCTTCTTCTTCTTCTTCATCCGACTTGGAGTCTATGGCAACCCATAGAACCTTTTTGTGGGAAAGTTATGAAATTTGGCACACAGATAGACGTCTAAATTTGGAATCTCTTTCACAATACCACTACCACTGTCCAAAGTTTCAGTCATGTTTATGCTAATAACTTTGAAACCATAAGGGCTAGAAACAAAATTCTTTTTCAAGACGATTCGATTGCACCCTATGACGTCATTTTCCGTTATGAAAACTTGTCCGCCTTTTTTTAATACTCCGAAAAACCTACTTTTTCTAACTCCTCCTAGGCTGATGCTCCGATTTCCACAAAAATTGATCCAGATCATCTCCAGACCATGCCGACAAAAAGTTATGGAATTCATGTCGAATCATCAAACCGTTCTGGAATACCGCACAAACTAATTTTAGATGGCACTTGCGAAAACAGACGTAAGGCTGCATCTCCGCAACGCTTTATCGTATTCAGACCAAACTTGGTACATGTCATCACAAGCATGACCTGAGGACACATGCAGCATTTCGGCGCCGCGCCACCTACTGGTCCGGAGATATGAAAAATTGCTTATTTGCTTATAACTTCTGAACGAATTGTCCAAAAATCATAAAAGCGGTCTCGTTAGATTCAGGACGTCATGCCGAGTTGACTGATATACAATTTTGATTATATTGACCAAATTAGCCGTGGGCCATTTTCACATAATGAAAGTTACAATCACTTTAGTTTAATACATTATCAGTGGTAAAAGGAAATATTCTCAAAGCCTTTAAAGCAGGGTAAGTTATTTATTAAGCTACATGTTTAAATATACAGACAACATGGAACAACATGCTGAAGAGAGAAATTTAACTGTAACAAATAATCCACTGTTGTGAAGGAGAGACTGTAAAAGTCTTTCTTGTAGTATCAGGTTATGCACCAGTATTGTCACGTTTGTGTCTGTCTGATTCTGTTCTGTTTAGTTCTTCTGTTTGTTTTCAGTATTAGTCACGTCTTTTGTTTTCCCGCCACTCATCCATTGCCATGTCAACCTTCATTAGTCCATCTTCATCACCTGTGTCTTGTTAATCACCTTCATCTATGTGACCTGGTTTATGTTAATCAGTGTCTGTATTTAGTTCCCTCTGTTCAGTCAGTCTTTGTCCGTTCTCGTCTATGTTACGTTGTTGTGTGACCTACCTGCATGTATCTCAGTAGTTTAATTGTAATTAAAATAGTTTGTATTTGAACCTTCAGCCTTCTTGTCATCTTCTGCCTGCACACACCCTGACAGAAGAACGGATCCATTTAATATGAAGGTAGAAGACTGGATATCTCAAAATGGTCGCTCGCTGGAGGAATATGTGGAGGGTTACCTCAACCTCTATCAGGACTTGAGCTGGGATGAGGAAGCCCTCAAACAGCATTTCTGGAGTGGGATGGACGATCCACTCGCCCAGATGCTGCTGTTGGGAGATGTTCATCTCTCCTTTGTAGAGTTTATCGACCTCACGTTGTGGGTTTCTGGATCCTCCCTCACAGTGGGAGTCGTCCAGGGTCATGAAAAAGATGACTCGATTGAGTTTGACACCGAGCCTGAGCTGCCCGTCATGCCCACAGAGCCTTCACCGCTGGTCCCGTCCAGCCCAGAGCCTTCACCACTGGTCCCGTCCAACCCAGAGCCTTCACCGCTGGTCCCGTCCAGCCCAGAGCCTTCACCGCTGGTTCCGTCCAACCCCAGGCCTTCACCGCAGACTGTCCACGTCGTGGCCGCCCGAAGGGTCTTCACCGCCGTGGCCGCCCGAGCAGCCTGCTCCGCCCTGGCCGCCTGCGCAGCCCGCTCCGTCCTGGTCCTCCGAGCTACCGTTACCGTCCTGGAGTCATCGGTCCCTGGTGACCCTCCGGGGGAAGAATCCAGGACGCGCCCACGAAATTGAATTTTAATATAAAATGCTTAAATGCAAAACCCATGACCCATGACTAAGTAATAATTAACAAAGGTAAAAATATTACATTGGTCGCACCCTGACAGAACCTATTAGAAAGTAATTATTAACATAACTCACTTTATGGTACTGTAAAACAAGCCAATATCAATGTTATCATTAGAGCATAAATCCAACTTTCCCAAAATGTAGGGCATTCTTTTACATAAAAAGTTGTAAATCAGGTTAATAATTACATTTAACCTATTTTTACATGTAATTAAATTTAAGTTGACGAGTTCTGTGCATTTATTCAGTTTTACATCTGTTGACAGGATGTTTTTGCATGTGGAGGAAAAATAACATTTAAATGAATTTTGTGGATTCAACACAAGTTAAACTCCATCAGCAACATTTGTGGCATGATATCAATCACCACAGAAATAACTGTCTCATTCTTTAGTTTAAAAAACTTTGTCAGGCACTTACAATGGAAATAAATGGGCCAAGCAGAAAACATTAAAATACACACTCTTTTAATAATAATAGCCACTTATATATGTAAACATCACTTACTAATTTTGTCTGTGTAAATTTATATCCAATGTTTCCTCTTTTTATGTCATAACATAAAGCTGATAAACCTGGTAAATGCCCAGACAGCAACATAGTGTCGGCCCAGATCTGGGCCACATCTGGGCCGTGTGGAATCCATGTGTACCGGATGTGGGCCAGATCTGGGCGACACTATTGGCGCTTTTCCACTGCATTGTACGGCTCAGTACGGTTCGGCTCGCCTCGCTTTTCCACTGCGTGGTACGACTCGGCTCGGCACGGCACGGTTCGCTTTAGCTCGGTTTGCTTTTCCACTGCAGTTAGTAACGCTTCAAAGTGGGTGGGATTATAGACTGATCGTTATAGTTTATCCGCTCCTCAGCAACATCTGCACTTCGTCCACTGACCATGATTCAGCCATTTCTTTTTTGGAAGTTTTTTTTTCTTCAAGCAAGTCGAGCAAGTAGTTTTAAAACAGGTGCTACAGCGGTGGCTGTTACTGGCTATTTAAATCTAGCGGGTTTGATGTCTCGCAAATACAATGACGCTGGTAGTGACGATTCTGTCTGACCAATCAGTGATCTGCAGTGTTTTCACGTCACATTTTAGTATTGGTACGGTACGCTTGGAACCTTAACAGGGGTGGTACCATTTAAAGCGAGCCGAAGCAAGCCATACCGAGCCGAGCCGTACCGTACCATGCAGTGGAAAAGCGCCACATGTTGCTGTCTGGGTGTTGTAAGATATGCACATGGATACCAGAGAGTCATGTGACCATCTATATAAGAGGTCAGAAATATATCAGAGGTCAGGATAATCACTGGCACGTGACAATAGCTAATGTATTTAATTTAAATAAAGTCACTCAAACTTGCATATGGATGTACATTGTGAGGTAATCATTCCTCACAGTCACATAGCCTGTTTTATTAAGCCTATCTAATAAATACGATTGTATTACCTCCATCTGATATAGCATTCATTCTTCAGTTTGATGTCCATATTATATCCAAAAAAATCAGTTTGAAGCTGAGGAAAGCGATATGTTAGTCTGTGTCCTTCCCATGACAGCGCTAAAAACAACTTCCTTGTTTGACTCACTCATAAAGATAATCTTTGCCGCCATCTAACGGCGTAATAATGTAACTTTCACTGAAGTCCATATCACAATCCTTTCTCAATACCAAATACGGCTATTATTTATATAGAATAATATTTATTGAACAATAATTTTTAAATTAACAACAATAGCCATTATAAAAAGACAATAGGAAATAAACACAAGCAAACAATTCAGTCAAACGTACAAGCAGCACTTTAGTACAGGATTCAAGTGAAATATAGCCTAAAAAATATAGTTATGAAACTTAACTGGAGCTTACTTAAGCTGGACTGTGACGCTATTTTCTTCTGGAAACAAACTTTGTTGCATTATTTTCCTGCTATCTCTGTAAAGCTGCTTTGAAACAATCTGTATTGTAAAAAGCGCTATATAAATAAAGGCGACTTGACTAGACTTCTCCCCTTAACCAAAATCGATTTGCTCTGGAACAAGTAATAAATTAATAAGAACAAAGATTGCCCGTTTGATATACCATAAATTAATTATATCTCATGTTTAACCACTATCTACATAAGAGCCAGTGGCAAATTCCCGAAGGACTGGCTGAGATGAAGCTGTTCTCTGCGGGTACATGAGCGCTGAACGCTGACGGCCCGGAGCTCGCATCTGCGAAAGAGTCTCAACAGCTCGTAAAATAGGCACTAAGATTACATATTAATCTTACACATATTACATATTAAGATTACATATTAAAAAAAACTCTTACATTTTGTGACACAACTACAGTAGTATTTATTAAAAATATGGTGGATTTGCTTGACCGCCATGACAGTCACCGCAAACAGAGTGATACAAACAGTGAAATTCAAAAATAATTTTTTTTTAAAGGGAGAGAGATTAATCAGTTATTTTTCTGTTGAGATCAACATTGTGCCGCAAATGTAGTGAATAGAGATAAACATCTACTGAACCCGAAACATCCCTTTGATTATGATTAACAATTAACTTGAACTACTTTTTTTTTTTTATCTGAAGCAATATAGATAAAGTACAAAAGACAGTAAATCAGGACACTATAAAAGGAACACGAGAGGCTGTGAGGATGAAGAGCAAGAGCTGGAAACAAACATCAGTGAAGAATGATGAGTTTTGTACAGCATCAGGTAGATGGAGGACTCAATGAGAATGAGATCAGTCAACAGCTCAGATCTGAGGACGGAGGACAGAATACACCTCAAACAGACACTTTGAGATATGAAGCTTCAACTGACAGCCAACAAAACTACCATCTGTTCTTCATTGACATCCATGCAGCGCTGAGAGAACTGACCGCCACAGTTACAGAGCAGAAAACCATCATCAGAGAACTGACCGCCACAGTTACAGAGCAGAAAACAAACATCAGAGAACTGACCGCCACAGTTACAGAGCAGAAAACAAACATCAGAGAACTGACCGCCACAGTTACAGAGCAGAAAACAAACATCAGAGAACTGACCGCCACAGTTACAGAGCAGAAAACAAACATCAGAGCTTTAGAGACGCAACTGAGGAAACAACAGACGTTTATCCTGGAAGAGATGAACAAGAAAAATGACGGTACCTCACCAAAACATTCACTCTTAATCAATGATCCTCAAAGTAAAACACCAATGCAATACATTGCATAGTGTAAATGTTAGTTTAAAGTTGAGTGTATACTGTGTAAAATGTGTTATCTACTACAATAGGCAGTGTGAATTTCATTTAACAATTATTATTTTCTTCACAGAAATATCAAATCTTACTCTGGGTCAAGTGGAGGGGTTGAGAAAGGAAAATAGAGGTGAAAGTGTGCTTGAATGATGTTAAATTCAGTGTATACATTCTCAGTTTAATAGAGATATATATTACAATATTTCTTATTTTTTCAACAACAGATAGAGAGGTTGCTTTTTCAGCTTCACTCATGCAATCTGGCAGTGGAGAAATTGGTCCTTTTACCACTGAAATCACACTAACCTACAAGAACGTCTTCACAAACATAGGGAACGCCTACAACCCAATCACAGGTAATTATCAATGAAATGAGTCATAAAACTCAGTTTATAGTAATGAAAACCCTTCTGCTCCATTCAGACCTCTCTGCAGTTGTGTAATGTGTATAAGAGAATTAAATGATCTGCCATCTTGATTTAGGTATTTTCACAGCCCCACTGAAAGGAGCGTACATGTTCAGATTCTCTGTATTTGGTATTGGCGGAACTCCAGCAACTGCATCCATTTTTAAGAATGGACAGCATGTGGTTATTGCACATGATATTACGCCTCAGGCTCAGGATCGGTTAAACCCCTCGAATGGAGTTGTGTTGATCCTGGAGGTTGGAGATGTTGTCTATGTGAGACTTAGGCCGTGTGTCCACCAAAGCGTTTTTAGCCGGCTGAAAACGCTAGGCGCTCTGCTGAAAACGCCCAGCTGTGGGCGCTTGAGAGCGTTTTTGGCAGCGCTGCGTTTTTTCAGTTGAGACGATTCGTTGCTATGATACAGAATATCCACAGCACAGTTTACTTGTAACTGATTTCGTAGATAATTTGTTTCATACTAAAAAAATATTTTTCATCCATTTTGTTCGGTTAGCTCTGTTGGTTGACGTCGTTGTACAGAAAGAATGTTGTGACAGTTGGTCGGTGTGGTATTTGTCCCGCCCCTCCACCGCTGTGATTGGACGGCTGTGTAAAAAGTGACAGTGATGAGCGCAGCGTTTTACCCAAAGTTGAACAGTTTTCAACTCTCGGCGACCAGTAAAAAACGCCGGGCGCTCAGCGCTTGAGCGTTAAATACACGCTCAGCGCCTCGTTACGCTCATGGCGTTTAAAAAACGCGGCGCTCCCATTGAAAACAATTAGAATTTTACGCCAGGAGCGTGAAAAAACGCTTTGGTGGACACACGGCCTTAGGTCTGGTACAAGGATATATGATGACCAGAATAACCACAACACTTTCAGTGGTTTCCTACTGTTTCCTTTAAGATAACAGGAGCTGAGCAGAATGTGATTCCAATAATACTGAACATTCAGTGTATGATTTAATTGAAATCATGAAGTATCTTTGACTTTAAGTATACTTAATCTGTATTAATGAGGACTAATGTGTTTTTGTCTAAACATATAACTTTCTATTAAGAGTTTCAGCACTGAGACAGACAGGAGCCATGAATATCACATGTGACTCAAAAGTGTTTTGATAAAGTATTAAATCTAGAACGTTAAATAATATCTTTTTAAGTGTAGTTTGTAACTGATCCTTGATCTGTATCTCTTCACCCTTTAACTGTCACCCCCCCTTTTTTCACATAGACATAAAAATCACTGTCCAAACTTAAATGGATGTAATTCAAGAATGCTTTGGACCTATGGTTGGTCTTGTTTTAAAGAAGACATTTGCCAGATTATTGTAGAAGTGTAGAAATTATGAAAGTGAAACAGAAAAAAAATTATATGAACATGTTTATGAACATGTGCAATGTAAAAATATAATTATTAATATTTTATATAATATATATTACAACATATATTTTACTCTAAAATTGTAAGAAAATGAAAGCCAAAGTTGTGTTCCAAATTTTAGGTTGATATCTCAAAAAATGAGCTTTCAGTAAGATTTTATTTGTGCGCAGTACCAAACTTTTTCACTAGGTGAACACCAGACTCCATTACTGCCCATATAAGGGCGCCTCCATTTTCATATATGTTTTGAGTGATCTGAACCATGTATTTCCATAATTTTCATACGATTTATGTAGACATCCTATTCAGAATTAGTATGGGTGGTTTGGCAGTATTTGATTTGAATTCAACCTCTAATAAATGCATAAAAATAGCACATATGTGCGTTATAGCTCGCAACCGCATCACAAATCGAGAATCCATAATATTTTTCTTTATATTTAAAACATTTTCAGACCTTTTTTTCTCATAAAAATGAATTAGTGTTATCTTTTGAACTCTTGGCATGAAAACAAACTGAGGTTTCTACCAATCTTTCATGATTTTTCATGCTTATTGCTATTTCAAAATAAAGGCCTAAACACTAATGAATATGAAATATTCTTGTTGCAAATTTATAAATTACTGCTCCTCTGTAATTTATTCTAGAAAACAGCCACCAAATATGAAAACTACAGATTGTAAGCTTTCAAATGATATATAGTTTGTCAATATTACTTCAGGTTTTTACTAAGATATTATTGTTTTAAATATATAATGGCAAACGTCCCACCTGTGGGACGGTTACAGTCAATCCTACATAAATAAACAAGAGAATAAAGAGACATTGTGGCTAGGGTTGGATATCGGTTGGGTTTTATCCGATACCAGAACCTACTCGGTATTTTTTAAATGGTTGCGGTGCTTAAACGGTTCTTGAACCGGTACTTAAGAAAACGAAAACACACTTTGTCAAAAAATAATACCCTTTTATTTACAGGGCCAAACTGGACACAATATTATAAACTATATAAAATATTATAAAATATATAAACTTAAATTTTTAAACAATATAAATACAAGTAACATATGGTAATAATAAATAATCCAATATAAAATAAAAATTCACAGATTTACATAATATCAAATAAAACAATATTGTATCAAACAATGTAATAATACTGAAGATTAATAGAGATTACTACCATGATATAATTTCGACATGGCTCCAGGTTCCCATGTTTTGTCTGCTTGAACCAGTCATGTAAGTTATCTGGTCGTTGTAAAGTTACTAGTTACGGCAGCGCTTAGCTTGGCGAGTTTGGTATTTCGTTCCCACTGCGTCTTAGCTACGCAGCGTTGAGTGAACCAATGAAAGAGAACGCCTCTGGTTACTGGTGTAACCTATGTTCTCTGAATTGGGAACGAGACGCTGCGTTCGCTGCCAAGCTCCTCGCGCTGCCGACAAGCTTCCTTTTTCACCGGAGAAATCTGAGGAGCAGATGATGCGCGCGCTAATATAATATGACGACGTAAGAGCGTTGAGGCCGCGCCCGCGCCATCAGCCAATGAATTGAAGTGATTCTATATGGGCTTCAGACAATCAGCACAGAATGGGCGTTCTGACGCGTAATTTTATACGTGAAATGCAGCCAAACCTTGGAGCGTTTTGTCTTCGACATCTTCATTAATCCCCTCGCTATCAGCAGTCATCCCAAGTCTCCTGGAAGTTCCGGGAGTCTCCCGCATATTGATAGCGACTCCCTGATGCCCGCAAATTAGTTTAAATCTCCCGGAATCAAGAGCGAGCGAGCAAGAGCGTGCATGCGACACAGAATAGACTGTGCACCTTGCGTGTGTGCCTCATGAAGCGCATGTAAGACAGAGAGTCAGGCACCGAAATCAGGCACCGAAATGTTCGTTCTTATTCGGTCTCATTACTACCGTTTACGTTGGAACAGGTTCCCTATTGCACACCCGGGATTAACTACCCGGGAAAGACACAAGGGCCCACAGGTTCGATTTTTCACAAGATGACCCAGAGACGTGGATACTGGGCATAAAAGGTATAAATCCTTATTAAACAGTCAATTCATTCAAATGTCTCATTCACTAGAGGAATCATTAAAAGGATTAGCCACAAGAAGCAAGTAACACTGTGCAATAAGTTTATCAAACACAAAAGAAAGAGACAAAGACCAATAAGGAGGCAGGCAGGCTAGATACCGGGCTTCAATAATGCCAGTAATAATAGATACCCACATGTGCACCAAACCACACTTACACACTAAAGACATTCACTGCAAAATCCACAGCACTTTGGTGAGAGGGGAGCTACTGCCACACAGGAACAGCCAAGCCTGCCTTCTCCAGGCCAAGAGAAAAAAAGCAAGATTAGAGAAATACAACATTCAACATAAAACAAAATAAACAAACCAATACAAAAGCAGAAATAGTTTTCTTTCAACTGCAACAGAACCAAAACCACAGGTAACAAACAGACTTGTTATAACAACACAAGGTCAAGAAAGCTAGACAGATTTGTTGAATGCAAAACCATAAATGCAAATCAAAACTAGTGAATGCCAAACAAATAAAGGCAACACAAAGATAGTAAATGCAACAGCAAAACAGAATTAAAGCAAAACAGCTGTGTTGGAACGGCAGGCCATGCTGTAGACCATGCTATAAGCCAGGCCTATTCAAATAGCGGCCCGGGGGCAAATTTGGCACGATTGAAATTCATTCTGGCAGATTTAAAAAAAAAAAAAAGTTAAAAAAAATCTACGAATCTGCCACGGCGCACAGACAAGAGTACAGGCAAAGATTCTAGAGCGGAGCAGGGGCCCGTTCTTCGTACGTTGCTTAAAACATCCGAGATCAAACGAGACATCCAAGATAATATCATCGTGCTCATCATGATCTGGCTAATTGGGTTCTTCGAACACTCCTGCCGGTTATGATTAGTATAGCTGGATTGAGTTATCTGAGATAATTGCGCGTTCATGCGCTGGTTTAAAAGGGGATATGTATCGATAGTAGAAACATTGATCAGCAACGCTGCTATTGGCTGCTCACCGTGGCCAAAGAGCGCGCTCAGTTTTTCTCAGATATATACCTATGAGTTTTTCTCCGCAGCAGAACAAGAGTTATTGCTTGAAGGTTATGCTGAATTTGAAAGCTTAATTAAACTTGTGCAAAAGAAAAAAGTGTGCAAAAGCCAGGAGAGAGGGCAGAAAAGTAGCAGACAAATTAAGTTTGTAGTGACCAAGTTAAATGTTTTTATCACTTATTACAGTATATATTTTTGTATTTTAATAATTTCTAAATAATTAATAACTTTGTTCATTGTAATGTCAGAGTCACCACCCACTACTAGAACATGGGAACAAGTAAAAGTGAAGTACTATAATATTCTACATAATGGTAATTTGTACTACTTATACTAGTCTCTTTTAAAAAGGCACATTTAAAATAAATGTTTGCCTGTTTATAAAAGCAACCAAGAAAAAGACTGAGAAAAAAAGAAAAGAAAAACAAACAGGTGGTGGTCCTGCACCCCCACGTTATACCCCGGCAGAAGAGCTGGCCCTTGGGTTGAATGTGAACCGACCCATTGTGAAGGGCATCCCTGTGTTCAGCTCTTCCTCAGACCCACAGCAGGGACCAGTAGCAGCAACTCCTTCACTGCTGGTAAATTAACTTAAATGATCTTAGTACACTGGAAAATAATTTGTTGCTGCATTAAATTAAGTAGGCCTATAATCCCAATGGCTGGTCCAGTCATGTCAACTGTTAAACCTTGAGTAGTGATGAATTGCTTTGACTTGTGAAAGTGTACATGTGTGAAACTAGTTAATGTAAAAAAAATATGTTGCCATGAGTTATTGATCACATTTCCCCTCAGTGTACTTCATTGTAATGAAATTGTGTTTTCCTCTTTTGTGCAGTTTTAAACAATACACCAACACTTTTATCTGTTCCCAAGTAAGTGCTAGCTGAAGCATGTGCAGTAAGGGGACTTTTTCTAACTTTACATCAAAAGGGAAGAAAGTAGCTACAACACTTTGTAATGCCCATTTTTTTCCCCAATGGACAGGACAGTGAAGAAACCCTCTCAGATGACTGTCTTTTGGAGAAAGTATCTGTAAGTGCATAAATAACTTTACTTAATTTACACTTGAGTACCTATTATTTCTGAATGCAATATGAGTTGCAGGAGTCCACATCTACAGAAAGGCCTACAGAAGAGTCTGCACAAAGCAGTGATACAGAGGTGGGCATGTTGTACTTTTCCTTTAAATTTGTGTTGCATAAGGCATGTGTTGACAGATTTACCCCAACCCACACTAGAAAATAGAGTATTTTGAAAAAAACTTGACAACTTAAAGAAAAAAACTGGCACTAGAGATAGAGTTGCTTCAAAGGAACTTCAGAGTAAGTGCTAATATATTATTTCACACAGAGTACTATTGCTGACCTTGCATGACTTGATCACAGGCTTTTCTTTACAAAGAACAATTAAAATAAAATTTGAAGAACTAAGCATATTTGTCTTGTCTTTTATTAAACATTTAATGAAATGTTTTATATTTTTCCTGATGTTGGCAATGTTGTGTAATATGGCACATGCAATGTCTCAGGCCCTGTCAGGTACAACCCTTCAGACACTGAAATCTTCCCTTTAGTTGGCCAAGGTTCATTTCATAGTGTGCCCTTGTCCTGGCTAGAGCTGCATTGTAACTGGTCTGGGGTTTGGGTCAGGGAATGGGGTCATAAAACACCTGTCTCCAAGCAGGATCCTGTTGTAATCACCTGTATAATGGAAAAATGCAGTTCTGTTAGGATCAGCATAAGTGTATGTAATACAGTGAGCTTGAAATTTATATTTTTCCTTACCACGTTCAAATAATGTGCATAAATGTAACCCTAACCCTAACCCTAGCTCTGAAAATTCTTGAGTCATGCACAGATCCTGGCCATTTTGCTTCCACATTTGTGATATGGAACATAGTCACACACCATCTAATAGATTTTAGTCTGTCAACTGCCTTTTTTAAAATTTGATATAATAATACTAATCTGGAATATTAAGAATCGCAATAGTAACATCCCCCTTTCGGTTCACAAAATCCCCTTCATTGAGGCCTTGATGGGAACATGTGTGCAGTCTATGATCTATGGCACCAATCACATTAGGGAAGCCTGAGGGACATATACTGCAAGTTATATTAATCGGCATGGTCATGATTGCATGATCTTCATTAAAAATTATAATGTACCTGCGTTGGCAAAAAACAACAACAACAAAAAACAAAACAAAACTGCTATACAACCTTGGGTCTAAAGTTCTCCGCATCTCCAATAGTTTAAAGGAAAGAGCCACTCGCAAAGAATCTCAGGGCAATGCACACAGTTTGTGCTGTTATTAAAACCCGACTCCGACGAGTTGAACATTTGTGCGTTTCCAACAAATTAATGATGTAAACGACATCTCTCGAGTCATGAGAAAAATGATATCTCTCAAAAAGTACATTATCACGCTGCGCTAAAAGACTTCCCGTATCACCTCCGCTTATGCCGCTATCTAATCCTGTTAACATGAAATAAGCCTGCTCGCGAGCAGGTTCAAGCTTACACACATGTTGCTATGACAGCAAGTCCTGGATGAGCGTCGAAGAACCAAACAATCCAAGATCATGCCAAATCGCCAACAATCAAATCCAGCTAACTGAGTTAGCGACGTACGAAGAACGGGCCCCAGGTCGTCTCCATGGTGACAAACACTCATTCTCGCTAATTCGATGTTCTCACTAGGGATGGGCGATACCAGACTTTTTGAATTCGATACGATACCAATATTTTTTGGTTAAATTTTAACGATACCGATATCGATACCGCTTATTTTTTAATTGTACATGTGAATTTTTTAAATAATGTAAATTTTTTGTAAAATTTGATCATTACACTTACATGCAAATTACATCCACATGACACACTGGCCATTAATAAATGTATTACAAAAGCAAATTTGACAACAAATAAATAAACATGTTTAAAATAATACTGTATTTTACAAAAAATTATTAAATAAAATAGGACATTATAACAAATATTAATAAAATAAAATAACAACATAAATTGTACATATTTGCACTTTATTAAACATTTCTTGCTTTTAAACAGGCCATTTGTTCTTAATTTTCAACTTTCTACATATTTTTCCTATTTAGCAATGTTCAGATAGACATTTCAATTTCAACGTCTTTTTATTTTTAATTGCTGATAAAGATTTTCTAATCTTTAAGCTTCAGATTGGTGTTAAGGAAAAGTAACACCACGCTTCGCTTTCTTTCTGCCATAGTGCCGTTCTATGCAGAAGTGTGCAACTGTGCGATGCGTGTCGTGTACATGACGTGTCGTGTACGTGTGGGCAGAGCACGTCGCTCACTTCTCTCATGGGCCAGCTAAATATGCCAGGGAGGGGTGTTTTCTATTTAGCACAAACATTAAACAGAAGTACCAAAAACACTTAATGATGCAGAAATTATTAATATAATTTTAATATCGATATTTTTGTAGAGGTATTGATACCAAGTAAGTACCTTGTGAGTATCGATATATCGATACTGCAGCATCGATGTGCACATCCCTAGTTCTCACGCTGCCTATGACATATGCATCTAACATGGCGTTGTCCAAGCCAAACCACAAAGTTGACAGAGAAAATCGTAAGTTTCAGAGTGAATGGACGGAGAAGTACTTATTTACTGTGCCAACTACGGCAAGCAAGCGAGGGACCGATAGACCTGTGTGTTTACTGTGCAACGAATCAGTGGCTGTGGCCAAAGAATATAATGTAGGGCCAAATGATTTCCGCAATGCGGAAATAGCGGACGGAATCGCGGAATTGGCAAATTAATGCGGAATCTACTGTTAATGCAGAATTTTACATATTTGGAATGACATTCTGTTTTTGTGTGGGAGAAGAACATATGTCTGGGTAAAATGCAGACCGGGGAAGCAAATCTGGGCGACACAACCCCTCCCGTCATTCCAGCTGCCTCTCCCCCTTCAAAACATTGAAAGCATGGCAAAGCGTCTCTCCACGAGTTAAGGAAACTTGACGCGTCAGTACCGAGCCGAGCAGTTCCCACGTGACTTTTATGCCGCGTTTCCCACACACCGACTAATTCGTGGCGGTGCGCCACAGAATCAACACCAGCCGCCACATATTGCTTTTCGTTATTCATTTTTTTAATGCTATTTAAAACACGCAGCGTATTCTTTCAGTTGCATTTCCTTTCCCTGCTCTCCCTCCGTCTCTGTCACTCACGCGTCTCTCTCCTGTTCTCACGTAAATGCGTCTCTATAGCACGCATTGTGTATTATCATGTAATTTATACGCGAAAATGAGTTTTTACGTGCATATGATACGCAGTTTTTGCGTGCATTTGATACGCCATTTATTGTGTGTAATACACACGCACCCCACACGACTAATCCTACCCATGCGTATCATATGCACGTACCCTACCCTACCACTACTAAACCTACCCTAAACCTACCCATGCGTATCATATGCACGTAAAAACTCATTTTGGCGTATACATTGCACGATAAACACAATGCGTGCTATAGAGACGCATTTAGTGTGAACGGGTTGCTCTCACATACACACACACTGCGCGGGTGAGACCGAGTGTGTCTAAGAGCGCGCTCGACAGTGCGCGAGAGAGAGGCTGAGTGTGACTTTTATTTAAACTTAAACTAATATTATGTATTTTAACGGACAATTTAAAGCTCATAACCATTAATATTTTGTTGTTACCTGAAGTACTTCGAGTGCAGTGTTTGCATCATGCAGTAAATGTGATGTTTGTTACCTCAATAAATTTAAGGTCATTCCTGTTTTATTTGTGTACATTTTAATCATTAACATTAAAAGCACACTCTTTTTATGACTAAAATAACAGTAAAGGGTAAAAAAAAATGAAATCCCAAAAATGAAAATGGAAAAAAAGGAATTTGCTAAAATTAATACGGAAAAAACGGAATTTGGTAAAAAATTATAACGGAATTTGGAAAAAAATAAAACGGATTTCATAGGGCCCTAATAATGTGAAGAGACATTTTACTACAAAACATTCGTCTTGTATACTCACTGTCTGAAAGATATACTTCAGGGATATTTGAATGTTATTTCCCCAAATAAGATTTGATACTTGAAACTGCAGTTGCAGTTTTGCACTTATGACAGCTTTATTTTGATTGTGTGATTTTTATACATACATATATATATATATATATATATATATATATATATATATATATATATATACAGGTCCTTCTCAAAAAATTAGCATATTGTGATAAAGTTCATTATTTTCCATAATGTAATGATAAAAATTAAACTTTCATATATTTTAGATTCATTGCACACCAACTGAAATATTTCAGGTCTTTTATTGTTTTACTACTGATGATTTTGGCATACAGCTCATGAAAACCCAAAATTCCTATCTCAAAAAATTAGCATATTATGAAAAGGTTCTCTAAACGAGCTATTAACCTAATCATCTGAATCAACTAATTAACTTTAGATTCCAAAAGATTCCTGAGGCTTTTAAAAACTCCCAGCCTGTTTCATTACTCAAAACCGCAATCATGGGTAAGACTGCCGACCTGACTGCTGTCCAGAAGGCCATCATTGACACCCTCAAGCAAGAGGGTAAGACACAGAAAGAAATTTCTGAACAAATAGGCTGTTCCCAGAGTGCTGTATCAAGGCACCTCAGTGGGAAGTCTGTGGGAAGGAAAAAGTGTGGCAAAAAACGCTGCACAACGAGAAGAGGAGACCGGACCCTGAGGAAGATTGTGGAGAAGGACCGATTCCAGACCTTGGGGGACCTGCGGAAGTAGTGGACTGAGTCTGGAGTAGAAACATCCAGAGCCACCGTGCACAGGCGTGTGCAGGAAATGGGCTACAGGTGCCACATTCCCCAGGTCAAGCCACTTTTGAACCAGAAACAGCGGCAGAAGCGCCTGACCTGGGCTACAGAGAAGCAGCACTGGACTGTTGCTCAGTGGTCCAAAGTACTTTTTTCGGATGAAAGCAAATTTTGCATGTCATTCGGAAATCAAGGTGCCAGAGTCTGGAGGAAGACTGGGGAGAAGGAAATGCCAAAATGCCTGAAGTCCAGTGTCAAGTACCCACAGTCAGTGATGGTCTGGGGTGCCATGTCAGCTGCTGGTGTTGGTCCACTGTGTTTTATCAAGGGCAGGGTCAATGCAGCTAGCTATCAGGAGATTTTGGAGCACTTCATGCTTCCATCTGCTGAAAAGCTTTATGGAGATGAAGATTTCATTTTTCAGCACGACCTGGCACCTGCTCACAGTGCCAAAACCACTGGTAAATGGTTTACTGACCATGGTATTACTGTGCTCAATTGGCCTGCCAACTCTCCTGACCTGAACCCCATAGAGAATCTGTGGGATATTGTGAAGAGAAAGTTGAGAGATGCAAGACCCAACACTCTGGATGAGCTTAAGGCCGCTATCGAAGCATCCTGGGCCTCCATAACACCTCAGCAGTGCCACAGGCTGATTGCCTCCATGCCACACCGCATTGAAGCAGTCATTTCTGCAAAAGGATTCCCGACCAAGTATTGAGTGCATAACTGAACATAATTATTTGAAGGTTGACTTTTTTTGTATTAAAAACACTTCTTTTATTGGTCGGATGAAATATGCAAATTTTTTGAGATAGGAATTTTGGGTTTTCATGAGCTATATGCCAAAATCATCAGTATTAAAACAATAAAAGACCTGAAATATTTCAGTTGGTGTGCAATGAATCTAAAATATATGAAAGTTTATTTTTTATCATTACATTATGGAAAATAATGAACTTTATCACAATATGCTAGTTTTTTTAGAAGGACCTGTATGTATATATATATATATATATATATATATATATATATATATATATATATATATATATATATATAAGCTATTACTTATGTTTACTGTTAGGGTAAACGCTGTGTATATGTCTCAGTATTTGCAGTTGTGCACTTTGTTGTAGGCCTAATCAATACAAGTTGAATGTGTTGAAATAATGAAGGAAACCAAAAGAATAATGTACCTTATTTTATTTCATATATTATGTACCTTAGTATATACATATAGTATATTTTAATTTCCTTTAGCTGATATCAATTTGTCTGTCCGGCCCTCGCAAATTTTGGAATTTCCTAGTTTGGCCCCCCTGCAAATGTATTTGAATAGCCCTGCTATAAGACATGCAAAGCCGGACACCACAGAAATGACACGCTCACAGAGTGGTTTAAACACCAACCAATGTGGACCACGGCATCTATCCAGCAGCCAAACCTTTATGAATCACATGCAGACGGCAGCAGTCGCTCAAAGAGGCACAATTATGAAATTATGAATACAAATATCAATGACATTTTAAAAAAAATGAAGTAAATTATACAATCGAATTACATTATTACTGTCATGATTCCTGTCTTGTGTGTACATTTGTCATTTCCTGTCTTGTGCTAAGCTTTGTAGTCCTATGTAGTTTTTCATATTGATTCATCTCCAGGTGTATGTCGTTTCCTCATTATCTAGTAATGAACCTATGGAGTGATCCAAGTCTCAGATTTAATAAAAAAGATGAACGAAGGTCTTTCGAGGTTGGAACAACATGAGGGTGAGTAATTACTGACAGAATTTTCATTTTTGGGTGAACTATCCCTTTAAAGTAATGGGAAATAAGTTTATTGATCATGCCTTTTTTTACAGTGTAAGAATAAATGTGTAACTGTTGGTGTTACGATCCTCGGTATTTGTTGTGTGGGTTGTTGGTGTTCTGTGTATGTGTGCAGGGAGTGATTGCAGCTGGAGGACCCTGATTGGTGGATCTACTGATGCACGGCATTTAAAAGGGCGGCGCTCACTGAAGATGGGGAGCTCATTCTGGCGTTGGCCTCGTGGCGTGTAGAGCTCCGGATTCCTCCTCCCGTCGACAGATCCCAAACCCTCTGACTTTATTATGATTGTTTGTTGGTGATGAGTTATTTCGACTTTGTTTGTATGATATAGGAACGTAGGGGTGTCCTGCCATTTAATTTGACTTCGTTTGTGATTTGTTTATTTATAGGGAGTTAGGGAAGTTATTTTGTATTTTGGTTTACTCCCTGCTTAGGTAATTTAGGTATGTTTGTTTATAAGTTTATTTTGTTTATTATTTTGGCCTTGGGGCACCCTAAAGCCATTACTCTTTAACTTATCATTTTCTTTTCCACTACAATAATAAATCATGTTTTTGTGGAACTTAGATTTTGTGTCTTTGGTGATCTGTCGGCCGGGGCTGGTTTCCTGTTAACATCAATAAAACTCCACGTTTAACCGTCCTTATAATACGGGACGTAACAGTTGGTAAAATGTTTAACTGTTGGTTTTCAATTTTCATTAACTAGTACATCAATAGCCTTTACAATTTATGGCGCGCTACTCCTCCTGCACCGATTGAGGCATCAAATTGTGCAGCTGTAGCTGTAACTGGTTGCTAGGGTGTGGCTATGAAGATTTTAGGCCATTACTTATTGGCTGCTTGATAATATGAATCATCTGAGTGAGAGGGAGAGACGCAGGGTTGTATTTTAAAGTCTTCAATTTCCACATACCGTATTTTCCGGACTATAAGTCGCTACGGAGTATAAGTCGCATCAGTCAAAAAATGCGTCATGAAGAGGAAAAAAACATATATAAGTCGCACTGGACTATAAGTTGCATTTATTTATTTGTTATTTATGCACCCATCTGTGGACTCGTTCCTCCAGCTCTGGCCATCTTGTTGTCAGCCCGCGATTAGCTTTCTTTGTTTTCTTCATTACAGTTATAGTAACCTCTGCTTTTCACCAGACCCTCACAATTTTCTCACTCACTCCAAACTTTCTTTCTGCTGCTCGATTTCCGTTTTCGGCTGCATATTTTACAAACGTTTGTGCCTTTATTATAGACAGGAAGCGAAGTGGGAGGAAGAGAGGGGGAAGGGTTCGGGAAAGGTCAGCGAACCAAGACTCGAACTCGGGTTGCCCGAAGCACAAGACTTGCTTCTTTCATTTATTGTTTCTTTAGTAGGAGTTTCGTCATCCGACACAAGAGGCTTTGATCAAAAGTTTTTTCTTGTGCAAACTTTCCAATCATCTGAAGGCAATTTACATGATTGAACAACCTTGGGTCAGAGGATTTTTTTTTTCTTATTTCTGGTATTCTTTTGCAATCCGCTGGAAGCACTCCTCCTGTGGGAACCTTACTGATGATCTCTGCCTTCTTTCTGACTTCCATTAAAGACTGAATGCGATCTTGAAATCCAGACTTGGCTTGTTTCTCAGACTCAATCATCAGATCAATGTAGTCAGGGGTGGACAGAGGATTGGGCTTGAGGGCGATTTCCTGCAGACGCTCCAAGGACTCTTGAGATCTTGCAATTAGTCCACCCACAATATCCTGAACACCCTCAAGCTCATTTTCAAGCTTTTCAAAGATCTTTTCTTTTGACATGATCTTCCATGTGCATTTTCAAATCGCTTTTTTAAATCTTTATGTTTCCTTTTTCTTTAGAATTTCCATTCGTATCATTTTCAAACTAAGTTGAGGTATGAGAAATGTTCTGACTGTTTAACAAAAAAGGAGCACCAAAAGTAAAATATATATGCATTTTAAATGTATTTATTGGCAATACACAATGCTTAGATTGTCAACTTTACTTTCTTGTATTTTTTATTCATGCTAAAATTAATAACTAGCTTCAATGAAAGTAAAATTACATCATATCAAAACAGCATTCTGATACAATCTGCTAATTTGTGATACATAACATTCATGTAACAAGCTGTTAGGCAAAATCATACAGGTATGTATACATCAAATGAAGAATAAAGATGAAGACTATTTTTAAGGTAAAGTATTTTTAAGTACAGGTATAATAAAAATACATGCAGAGCATATTACCACAGAACTAAATGTTTTTGTTCATAGCTAGTAATTGTAGATAAAAGGATAAAAGTTTTACTTGAATGCAGAGCTTACTTTTTCTTGAACACATAATTTATTGCTTTACTGAACAGGACCCTTGGATCATAGGATGATCCTTTTTTTCTTGTTGTGAGTGTGTATTCTTTCCAATCCTTTGAAAGCACTTCTCCTCTGGAAACCTTACTGATGATCTCTGCGTTCTTCCTGACGTCCATTAAAGACTGAATGCGATCTAGAAATCCAGGCTTGGCCTCTTGTTTCTCAGACTCAATCATCAGATCAATGTAGTCAGGAGTGGACAGAGGATTGGGCTTCAGGGCGATTTCCTGCAGACGCTCCAAGGACATTTGAGATTCTCCAATCAGTCCGGTCACAATATCCTGGACAATCTCGAGTTCCTTTTCAAGCTCTTCAAAGATCTTTTCTTTAGACATGGCCTGTCCATGTGCATCCTCAAATCGCTTTTTTAAATCCTGATAGGTTTCCTTTCTCTTTTCTGAGACATAATCCCATTTGTATTTTTGATTAAAGTGCACATTCCAAGCACACTTTCCAGGACAGACCCGACACTTTCCATCTGTTATCGCAAAGCACTTATATTTATCACTGTCATTTCCATAAGCGCATGTGTCATGACAAGTGAAGTGACACTTTTGGCAGTTGGTTAAGAAGTAGTCAGTGTTGTTTTCGATCTGTTTTGGGACAGTTACTTCTAATTCATATTCAAAATCCTTGTTTGCATCCATTTCAGCTTTGTGCTGCTCCAGAGCAGCTCTTGTCTTCTTGATTTCATCCAGTTTTGTCAGACCAGCATTGATTTGGGGCTGGAGACCCTGCACAAGCACTTCTAGATGCTGACGCTCTTTCAGGACCTCACGTGTCAGAGATAAGCTCTTGGTTTCCATCGTGTTGAGGGATGCGAAGAATTTTCTCATGCTAGAATATCCCAGCTTCCAGAACATTTGATCAAAGTTGTCACAGTCAGACCCCTCATCCTCTGCAGATTCATTATTGGTGGCAAACAGAGCAGAGTTGTTGAACTTGAAGTGAAGTGGCTCTCCAGACTCATTGGTAGAACAGGGAACCTCAGACACTTTGATGGCCTCGAGAACTGGAGGTGTTTTCCCATCTGCAAAGGTGACCAGCACAAGGATGTTTTCAGCAATATCTTTCCCAAATATGGAAAGAATGGAGTCAAAGACGTATTTCTGTGTGTGTGTCAAACGGGCAAGTGAAGCCTGTACTACAAAACACACGGCATCAATGCGGTCGATCCCTCCTGGATTAGAAAAGAACTCCTGAATCTGCGTTGTGATTTTCTGGTCATGTGAAATTCCTCTGGTATCACCGAAGCCTGGTGTGTCCACAATAGTTAGAGAATAGGGAACCCGGAAACCATCCATGTGATTGATTTGATATGCAGTTATCTCTGAGGTCTGACTTTCAGCCTGAGATTTCTGCTTCCCCTCATCTACTAGCACAAACCGGAAGTCATCTTTCCATTGCACTCCCAGAATGTAGTTGATCATGCTGTTAATTAGAGTGGATTTTCCTGCACCTGTGGCTCCGATCATCATAATGGTCTTGTTCTCTTTTGGGATGTTTTTCCCAAATGTGTTTCTTCTACAAAAACCATTGTTGTTCTGCCATGTTTCATCCAGGTGGAGTTTGAACATAGGTAGGTTTTCATTGCTTCCACTTTCTATTTTTCTACTCCAATCATTCTTTATAATATGTGCAACACTTGTGCCCTTTTCATTGCTTTGGTCTTTCTTCATGGTTTTGCTGCGTGTGTTGTCTCTTGACGTTTTTTGATTGTTAACAGTTGACTGGCACAGTCTAGGTGTCTTTTTCAGAGTTTTCCCCACCTCTGCTGGTTAAAGGAAAAGGAAAACAATTGTTTGTACATCCATTTATTAATACAATATAGAAAAGAAGAGAGTACAACCCTGTGCAATATCATTAAAATGTCAAATAATTCAAAATACTATTAGTTAGTCAATGAGGGTTCTAATTCTAGTATCAGATATTTAAGGTCGGGAATTAGATACTTGTTATAAAATGAACATTTCTATTATTCTTATCGATTTCTTGTGTGCCCATTTTAATGTGATTTTAAACCATTCAAGCGCAAGAAGATGTGGAAAAGATCTCAAATCAGCTCAATGCTAGCTTCGACTCCTACCCTCCATATCCCAGTCTTCAAGCAGAAGGAACTGGATGAAATATTCTGAATTATATCCATCCACTATCTGTCTGTGCTGTCCCCCCCTGGGGTTAACGGTCCTGCAGCTTTTTTTCTTACCAGTGCGAAAGAGACTCAAAATACTGTGTCCATTTTGGTCACAGATAAGTGTTGTACATCATTCAAAACTGTTAAGTGTCTACTTTTATTTGTGTATACTCACAATAACAACAAAACTTTGTGCTTTTGTAAAATAAAGAAAATGAACAGGGTGTGCTTTCTGCCATCTCAGTCTCTGTAAACTTTTTTCTGAAACGCGTGTGAAAATGAACTGAAACTCAGGGAATACTTGCCACACAGACATGAGAGATATCTTAAGAAAGCTTGAAGTGTCAAAGCTTGTCATATCTAAAACAAATATTCTTTGTTTATATAATCCGTATGAAACCAACAAGAGGTACAGTTTCTCACGCGTCTTGCTCATTATCTGTAACCATAATGATATAAATGCAGTAATCTCGGACAGCTTGACTAAGATTATTTCTGAGAGTAATCATTTAATAAAATAATAATAATAATAAAAATGCGTCTGTTACAAACAAATCCAGCATTTTTCAAACAAACTCGATCTGCTTTGCAAAGGAAAACTCGACTCGCAAACAAACAGAAAGCAATGTGCAAGTACAAAGGTCAATTTAAGCGAAAATGCAGTGGAGTAACAAATATGTATTCTGTTATACAAATATAAATAAATAAGCCTAGATAATATTTCACAAATAAATACAAACCATCCTACAAATTGCATGTAACCTTTGAACAAATACCAAATCTAGTGCATACCTGTCTGTTATGATTGTGAGACACTCGGCTTTTTATGAGATCTCTCGGCTCGATTTTCTCACAAATGTGTTCAGGCAGATTTTCTCATTATTATTATTATTATTATTATTATTATTATTCATTGTCTGTCATTTTTAATAACAGGTGTTTAGATGATAACAATGTAGACCATATACATGCTGTTAACCAATGTTGGCCGACAGCCAGAGATGGGCACAAATACAGCAAAAAGTATTTAAATACAAATTACAAATACTTACACATCAAATGGATTTAAATACAATACAAAATACTGCTGTGAATAAGTATTTAATTAAAATACAAGTAATTTGTAATTTGAAAATACAAACAAAATTTCCAATCATTTGAAGAGCGAGAGTAACTGTGGAGTTATTCCTGCTACTACGCCTGCCACTAGGTGGCGAATTCCGAGAGTGGAAAGGCAGCTTTACATTAATTTAAGAAATGACCGACTGTTTACGTGAATATTCTCCAAGCGGGGCCTTTTGACATAATTTTGTGTGTATCTGGCAGTTCCCTGCCAAACAGCAGTTCATCAACCACTCAGATTTCAGCAACACACTCACATACACATGTAGGCCTAAACGTTGTTTAAATATTACAATCATTAATGGTTTATATCATCCGCCCACGACCCACCCGCAATTAATCAGAATGTTATTTTTTACTTGACACACCCGCCCAGCCCGCAATTATAACTGCGATCCGCGCTTCACTATACAGCGCATGTCACTCTTTTGCTAACAAGTCAATTCACAAGTTCTAGCTATTTGCAGCAATCTTCTGTCCTAATTTTTTGTTTAAAAGTATGTACATATAACACTATATTTGTGTTATATTACAAAAAAAAACCTGTGAGGGTGTTTCTAGTACAGCGGCTGTGACGGTAAAGTTGACATCTTTCTCTCTTATGACTGCCATTATCAATCTCTCTGTATTTTTTTTACTCTTTTTGAAAGTTGTGAAAAACGCTGTTGTGGCGATTTTTTCTTTTGCTATTTGAGCAAATGGAAACAAAAAATATATTTAATGTAGTCTCTCATTCACTACTATAGAAGTTTACCTAACTATGACGCCTTCCACTTCTGAGAAACTGGAAATGTTAACAGGGTCAATAAGATGTCACGTCACTTTATTTTCTTGCATCTAGCCAAAAACTGTCATAGGCAATTTGGTAGTCCTATTTGTATTTTATGTCTATGGTCCTATTAAGCCTGGTGATGAAAGTTAATATATGTGAAATAAAACGATAGGAATAAGTATTTTAAATACAAATTACAGTCGTATTCTGAAAAAATATGTCATATTCTTATAAGAAATCATGTCTAAACGGTACTCTTTGCACTCTCTGCTAGAGCTGGAAAGTTAAGACACCAGGGGTCTAGTCAGATAAGGTGTGATTTATGACGCAAGGAAAACAGTGTCTAATTGGTCAGAATTCATCCAGGAGGCAAATTTTTGATTTTAAAATCTCAGGACACGAACGAAGCATGAGATTTTTGAAGATGATTAGACGACGAGTAGCCATGTAAATGAAGAGGCAGATCAAGATCAGAAGAACATGGGTTAAACGATTTTATTCAAGCCATCTACTCTTGTCTCACTTTTCTTTCTCTTACTTATGTGAGGATGACTGAATGTTCAACGTACACGCTCTATAATGAAATTAATGTGCACAGGTGATTCGTGTGAAGTTCATTATTTAAGGAATGTTTAAATGTGGTTCGGGACAGGTGCAGGGGGGGTCTTTGTGTACCGGGAGCTCTGATTTGGGGGACTTGCTAAACAGCAGCTCGGGATAGTTAGTATCTCCGGCGGTGAAAATGGTCAGTTGGTGGGGGGTAAATGTGTTAGATAGTCAGGGGTACAACTCTAGTCAGGGGAGCTCCTGATCGGCGAAAATAAAAGCGGCAAGAGCCCTGAGAACCCCGGAACCGAGCAGAGAGATTATGCTGCACCTGATTGACTGAAGTGACAATTTGACAAAGGGTATTTTCCCAGCTGATGGACTGAGTGTTTCGAGTGCCTTGCTGACAAAGGGTATCTTCCCTGCTGATGTGAGCTCATCTACTATGTGCAATTCTACAAGCTGGTAAAGGGCAATAACGTTTTATGAGATTGTGCTGTGTTTTAACCCTTAATAAAGAATTGTGTGATAACTGTCATTCTGGTGTCCGTGTGGTTGTTACACTTCGTTTCTTTTTTTTTCCCATTTGGAGTCTCGGTTCTAAGTTCAGTTTTGCTGCAAAGTTTTGGTCAACAATTCAACAGCAAAGCCCACTTCCAACTTCAAACATCCAAGAGACTTTCCATCCATCCGCCAACACACCATGTGATTGATCACCACCCAAGACATCAAACCAGACGAAAGCCAATCAACAAACCCGGAAAACCCCCTTTTTGAGCAAAGGACTGACAAAGGGAATCCCCAAAGGACTGACAAGGGGAATCCCCAAAGGACTGACAAAGGGAATCCCCAAAGGAACGCAAAGACAAACACAAGTAACCTCCAGACTCTAACTGAACTGGTGCTTTGATATAATATTTAATAACCCTGCCTAATAAACAAAAGAAGAGTTAAATTAATGATTGATGGTTCGTTCAGGTCAGGGTTTTACAAAGTGAATATACTGCTAGAAACTTAAAATTCTTTCCTCACTTTCTTTCTACAACTCGTATGAATGTGTGTGTGCATGTGTTTGTGTTAGATATTTGTTTTATGTGTTAGAATAATCAATAAAGTCTTGTTTGTATTTTAAAGAGAAGTGCAGGGGTTAAAGTGAAAAAAAATTCTGAGCCTGAACTTTTTTGGTGGCGAGAAACTGCACAGACAGTCTTATCTTCAATGTCACCATTTATTTTCAAGTATTACGGCTGTATGTTAATGGCATCTTTTTATGAACGAAGGCCAGTATCACTGATATTAATATAGCTACTGATGTCTCCATGAAAATGATTTCCCCCCAAATTTTAAACATTTATTAGGCTTCAAAAAATATAACAACTTTTAATTTAAGTGAACTTAAAACAATCCTTACTTAAACCCATAATAAATGTCTTATTTACCTGTATCTTTCCTGTCCAACAGGTATGAAATATACATGAAATATAATTGAATATGGTTATAAAACAGTCTGCACTGCATAAATTATAAATTAAATATAGATTAATCCTTATTAAAGCTACAAACGTTCTTTAGTCAAGAGCAGTGAGTAATTTTCTCTGTTCCCTTTGTTCTTTGGTTAACTTTACTGACAGAGAATTGGTGGCTGCTGTAAGATATGGATATCTCACGTCTCATTCTCTCACTACTCTTTACTTCCATTTAAGATTTTATTAAACTCATTTAAGACTGTTCTTGTGAGAATACGCGACAAAATGGACATTTTGGAATACATGTGTGTGTTATTGTTCGTTCAAGCGCGAAAGAGAACTCCATACTGGTGTGCGACTTTCTGTGCGTCGTGTGTGTGTGTCAGGAGGACATTCACTGACAGCGCGTTCTCTTTTGTCTTGTCGCGCATGTATGGTTTAAAAGCATTTGCATGAATAAGAGCGTGATCATATAACCCTAGCTAAATGACAGAAAGAACGGATGCTAAGAAACGTGTTAATTGTGTTAAATATTTTAACACGTAATCGCATGCGTCAACGTTGACAGCATTACTTGTCATAAATTACTGACAGAAAATGCTGCGGTTTAAAGAGGACTTGTTTTCATGGTAGGCCTACACAGAATATTTTTTTAGTAAGCTACACAGAATGTTCTACATTAAATATTTAGCTAACAGTCTGAAGTTACCTACCAGCAGTCAGGGTGCGAACTACGGGGGAGCTAGGGGGAGCTCGGCTCCCCTTAATAAGACATGGGCTCCCCTGAAAACGTGATTCGTGAAATTTTGGGGGGTCTCAAAAAATATTTACAATGTTTTATTTTGACGTGCAATTTCAGTTTTGTGTAATGTGATCATCGTGGAGTATTATGTCTAAAATAGCAAAAATATAATTCATGCATGCTTGACGGCGATTTAAACCTAATTCACTTCAATAAAGATAACCATACATGCTATTCTTGTCATGAGCATCAAGGTGTGGTGGCGCTGCGGTGCAAATTCCAATCATGTTTACGTAGGCTACATGTTAACTCAAAGATTCGAATATAAACGGTGGATGCCATTGATCTGCGTGCGAAGTCCTTCCATTCTGTGTTAAGGTAAGGCATCATTCCCAATTATATGTTGTGGCTAGTCTGGGTTTCCCCATGCTGCCTTCCCGCAGCGCGATTTTATTCACGCTCAACGAGAATTGGGTCTGGCGTTAGCCAGGCTATGTTGTGGCTGGGTTGTTATAGGTCTGCGTGACTCTTGATGTCTTGGTGTGTTCACACCGAACGCGAATAGAGCGTCAAATACGCGTCTATCGCGTCTAGTTAGACGCTTGAACATTCGCTCGAGTTCAAATTTTTCAACTTGCGCGGAAGACGTTCGCGGCAAACGCGTCGCCCAATCCATTCGCGTCTCTGCATTGACTTTGTATGTAATCTACTTGCGCAAATAATTAAATTCGCGTTCGATGTGAACACACCATTAGGCCTAATTGAACGGATGAATTATGGTATTCTTCTGTAGCCTGACAAGTAATTCAACCTGGTTCAAGGCAAAGACAGCCTATGTAGCTATAGACTATTTGGGGATGGCTGTTTGCTGTTTGACTTCAATTTGTGTCAATAAAGTATAATAAGGTGAATCCTGTATATAGTGCTTGCATAGTGCATACACTTGTAGCGGTTATGCATCTTTGGAAGTCCTTGAAATTAATGGGTTTCAAAGCGCAGCGCATTTTGCGTCCTGTCTGAAAGGCGCTTCAATCCTCTGCACGCGCAAGTGCACGATCAACCCCCCCCCCCCCCCCCCCCGTTGGAAAAAAATAGGGCTCCACCGAAGGGCACGGTATAGTTCGAACACTGCCAGCAGTGTATGTTAACGTTAGCTCAGTCAACATTAGGCTAACATCAACAGGTGTAGACAGAAAATATGATTCTCCTGACCTGAGCTAATTTACTGAATCAACCAACTCACATCTCCTTTCTTTCTTTTCATCCATGATGACATTAAAGTCACCTGTTGTGGTTTCTGGCGTTTCATCGCTGTCTGTGCCACAACCACTACACCTGCTCATTAGAACTTTCAGTGAACTATTTTACACAGGCTCGGTCCTGCTCCTCTGTGGCAATGACGGGGTGGGGTTAAAAATCATAACAAACGATTTTGAAAGTGGGGGGACACAAACGGGATTTTGAAAAGTGGGGGGGACATGTTCCCCCTGTACGCATGGGAAATTAAGCCCGTGGGTAGGACATCATCCCCAGCCTTCATGAACGTGCGCTCCATGCTTTCACCGACAACACTAACGTGACGTATGGATCTCAATCACACTGTGTTGCCAGGACCCGCCCTGCTTCTGATATGCTTGTAACGTATGAAGGTATTTTTGGTGCAAAACTACTGAACGCCTGTGACAGTGAAATTTGTAGTTGTAGAGAATAGCCACACATGTGTATCAGTAAATTTGTAGTCACAGAGAGAAATGCATTAAGAGTTGCAAACTTGTAGACTTTTTTTCTCTCCCACAAACACAACACAACAGTTACACCTTCTCAAATTCTTCATTGCAGATGCACAAATCCTATTCTACAAATCACAAATTAATAAACTCGTGTGCTCACATTTTTGCTACAATTGCTGCAGTGAATATGGTGCAAAACGCATTTAAACACCCGCATCAAAAAATGTGAAGTCACGGAGAAATTTTGCTCATCCGCAAATCAGTATGTGAATTCATCCAATGAGAGTTGCACACTTGTAGAATATTTTCTCACAAATATCTTGTATATTTTTCCAGCACAAACACAAGTACATAACTACAGCTGCTTGAATCTGTTGCGACGAATCTCAAACACTGTTTTTCGCTTTCAAGTGACAAGTTTCGCGCGCTCTCCCTTTTGCACCATATATCTCGTTAAATGTGGAGCAAAACTGACTTGTGCATCTGTAGAGGCAGTGGGCGGAGCCAACATGAATATTCATGAGTTTCCCGGGCATGCGCGTGGAACTGCTCGCTCATTTTAGTTCACTCAGAGGTTCACTCCTCGTTTCCCAGCAGGTTTAATGGGTTATTTCAAAAAAGGTAAATATAGTTTCAGCGCGAACTTAAACTTGTGCATCATTTTATAAAGTTCATCATGTTTTTATTAGTTTACACGTTTTTTTTTGCATTATTTAATGACTGAATGATTGCAGGCATTCACTTCGTGTAGGCCTATATAAAGTAGGCCTACAGCAAACTTCAACTCGTTCATTTCGTTGTACTTTTCCTTTGTACATTGCATTGTACATTTGTACAAAATATCACAGGTTCCACTTTTACTGTAAAACCAGAAATTCCAGAACACCTGAATGATTACAGCAACACTTATTTCCAACAGAAGAGCAGATATATTCCTAAATACATTAACCATTACCATTTAATTTATTTATTGCTAAGCTCTTCTGATACCTTACCTTATGAAGCTTTAAAACTGTGTCATCTCTGGCAATAATCTCTGGGAAATAACTCCACAACCATATCAGTGTCCAAATAAACATTCTGCACCCTACACTGATGTTTCTCTTTGTCATGTTATTTCTTTGACCTTATGTGTTGCACTGTGTGCCTGGATGATATCACAATGATGATTGATACAAATGCATGATCTATTTTGTTGCACAACAAACACATTCAACATGTTTTAAAAGTCATAAAGTTCTATAAACATGTATGTTCTTGATTGGGCTTCAATTAGAGGCACTTCTGACTTGAACTCTTGAAAAATGAAACCTTTAAACTTTGTTGGATCGATGTTAAAACATGACATTCTCATCATTTTCATCACTTAAGATTTGCAAGACAAAAGTTTGGAATCACTCACTATGATTTAAAAAAATATATACTTTTATAGCAGGCAAGGCCAAGGATGCCTTACATTGGTCACAAATGACAGCAAAGACACTTATAATGTTACCAAAAAAATAATAATTTTAAATTAATGTTGTTCTTTTGTACTTGATATTCATAAACAATCCTGGAAATATATGCTCCATGATGATTTCCACACTTCATTAAGCAAACATTTTCAACTGTGATCATAATCTGAAATGTTTCTTGAGCAGCAAATCAGATTTCTGAAGGCTTGTGTGACACTGAAATCTAGAGTAATGAGCTCTGCCATCACAATACATTTTTTTTTAAAACATTAAAATAGAAAACTTTCACATATTTATAATATTTCACAATATTACTATTTTTCAGATAAATGTAGTCTTGGTACCCTACCTAGAACCTTACTAATACCAAACTTTCGAACAGTAGTGTATATATTATTATAACAAAGCCAGCACAAGCACACATTGCAACCAAAACATTAAAAAAATAGTGTTACATTATTTTGCCAGTATGTATATTTGTAAATATAATTCTTTTAGAACATCAAATTGGTTGCTTATTATATTCCGTAAAAGAATGTTAAAGGAGAACTCCGGGCAATTTTTAAGTTAATCTTGATCGTTAGACCTTTGTGAGTACTGATCAACTCGTCGCACATGATCAACGCTCCTCCCACCTGGACATTGTTTACCTTTTCCGGCAACAGCACGGGACTGCAGGGCGAGACTACAGCTTGCCGTCTAAAAGACTATTTAGGTGAGTTGAAACAATGGCTAAGTTGCTAAACGCATCTTGTTCACATGTAGGGTCCCTGTTCATGTTGGACAGACATTTTAATTGCATTTTGTGTCTGTTAAGAGGCTCAAAAACGCTCTTTATGTCGATGCCCCCATAGCTGCCGTTTTAGCTGGGTGGGAGCTCTGGGCATTCGCGGTCGCAGCTCCGCGTAGCAAGCACCAATCCGGTTCGTTTTTTTTCTATAGTCAGTACTCACAAAGGTCTAACGATCAAGATTAAATTGCCCGGAGTTCTCCTTTAAGTGTTTTTTTCCTCATTTACAGTAACCTAGTTGTACCAAATGTAATTTATCCACTTTTGTCCATACAATTTTGTTTAATCCAAATTGTACTTAAGTTTAAAAGCAACACATTCATGCTTCAGTGTGGTCTAAAATTATTTGGCTTATTTAAATGAACAAGAATTTAAGAACAATCACACCAGGATATATTTGTAAAAAAAAAAAGTGTTAGCCCACAGATACATTTAGGCTATTAGGGTTTATTTAATTTATTGCAATCAACAAATGATAACAATTAGTAAAATACACAGTTTTAAAGCTTCGCAAGGTGCAATTTATACGACGAGTTGAAGTTTGCTGTACTTTATATAGGCCTACACGAAGTGAATGCCTGCAATCATTCAGCAAAAAAAACGTGCAAATTAATAAAAACATTATGAACTTTACGAAACGATACACAGTTGTAGTTTAAGTTCGCGCTGAAACTATATTTACCTTTTTTGAAATAACCCATTAAACCTGCTGGGAAACGAGGAGTGAACCTCTGAGTGAACTAAAATGAGCAGTTCCACGCGCATGCCCGGGAAACTCATGAATATTCATGTTGGCTCCGCCCACTGCCTCTACAGATGCACAAGTCAGTTTTGCTCCACATTTAACGAGATATATGGTGCAAAAGGGAGAGCGCGCGAAACTTGTCACTTGAAAGCGAAAAACAGTGTTTGAGATTCGTCGCAACAGATTCAAGCAGCTGTAGTTATGTACTTGTGTTTGTGCTGGAAAAATATACAAGATATTTGTGAGAAAATATTCTACAAGTGTGCAACTCTCATTGGATGAATTCACATACTGATTTGCGGATGAGCAAAATTTCTCCGTGACTTCACATTTTTTGATGCGGGTGTTTAAATGCGTTTTGCACCATATTCACTGCAGCAATTGTAGCAAAAATGTGAGCACACGAGTTTATTAATTTGTGATTTGTGGAATAGGATTTGTGCATCTGCAATGAAGAATTTGAGAAGGTGTAACTGTTGTGTTGTGTTTGTGGGAGAGAAAAAAAAGTCTACAAGTTTGCAACTCTTAATGCATTTCTCTCTGTGACTTCAAATTTACTGATACACATGTGTGGCTATTCTCTACAACTACAAATTTCACTGTCACAGGCGTTCAGTAGTTTTGCACCAAAAATACCTTCATAGTAACGTGTTAGAGCTGCGTTCCTCTCATATGATTGGTAGGTGAAATCAATTGACTCGAAAATATTAAACTGCATGCAACTTCCCAATTTATTTATCTTTTTTTCCTCACGGCCACATGCTGGAGATCCGGCACAGTGCCAGAATACTTTAAGCCCTGGAAGTGTTCTTGTGTTATGTGCTTACGAATTTAATGTCTTAAACTGCTGATCTAAGTTACCATACTAATAGTGTTTTCACTATAGTTTGGATATAAATATCCGCTGCAGACCAGATAGTTACGTATGGAAGTAAAATAATGGCAATGTTTTTGAATCAAAAAGCATGTTGAATTGTACTACTTGAAAAAAATATGCATTCCATTAACCCTGCTTGTATTTTAATGCATTGTATTTTTAGGGCTTGCATTTTTATGGGCTAAAATTTAGCATGGTTGAATATTTAAGCTCTGAAT
This sequence comes from Gila robusta, assembly GCA_030770095.1. Classification (NCBI taxonomy): domain Eukaryota; kingdom Metazoa; phylum Chordata; class Actinopteri; order Cypriniformes; family Leuciscidae; genus Gila; species Gila robusta. Next base: position 1,186,527 of record JAVALU010001573.1, read on the forward strand.
ATTTAAATTCAAAACATTTCAAACACATTTTCATTAGTAAATTTTCAATAATCCATATTCACCTTTCATATTTCACTTCCAAAATATTTAAACTGATTAAAAACACAACCTATAATATTCAACAGGCGGTTTTCGGTCCATTTTATTTCGCTTTGCAAATTCGCTTCCACAAATTCAGTGGTTCAAATTCGACAGTAAATTCAACGTTGACATCCAGGAACTGCAGGAAAAGCAGTAGATTACCGATCATAATCTCCATCTGCTGTTAGTCCACCTCACCAGCAGGGGGTGCAAGCGCGTGTTGTTGACGAAGAAAGAGCAACAGTTAGAGCAAGCCATTCATTCATAAAAACCCATTTACAACAATGTAAGTGTATCTGTGATTATTATGACTGATTTATGTGAAATTCAGTGTCTTCACGATTACTTTTCCTGTGTAGCCTACATGTATCTTTCTCTACCGTGAACGAGATTATAATGTTAACCTTATATTGCGGCGATTGTGCTGCATGCAGTACTAGGGTTTCCCTCAATAGACCCCTTTTCAGTTGGTAAACATGATGACGTTTTTATGTGGGCGGAGCTTAGGTGGAGGCAGAACGATCCCTCTGGCCGCTTCACTAACGCTAGTTTGCAAGTTTTGTTAGCTTGTTTTTTAACAATGATGGGAGAAAATCAGATTTTATCTTAATGTGCAAGGTCACTCACTGTCCAGGACCGCGATTGTTATTTGCAAAAGTTAATTTTAACGGACGGAACCAGATTGGCCGACCCATACACGCTCAGTCAATGGACTAACGTTACCTCGGTTGAGTGGTCTGCCTTCTACACCTACCTGATAGAGAAACCGAGCGTAAAGACAAACTGAGGGCATATAAATCTTTAGATGCCTATAACTATGTGATGAATGGTCTTGACTTGAGGCAACGTTACATTGCGCGGTCCTGCCCAGTGCCAAGGCCAGAAGACGACAACGTAAAGAGTGACATTACAGTGCAATTTTAGTGATGTGAATATTTTCTAGAAATATATATTTTTTTTATGTATTAAAATTATATTAATTAACTATGTATTTAATTATTATTTCTTACCAGGTTCTTCAAAAAGTCTATCACAATCAATCACAACAATGTATACAATCATAGATGATACTGGCATAAAGTTGGCTTGACATTGGACATTCGCACATTTAGGGACCGTCTCTAAAGTTACATACGACATTGGTATACACGTTTCTAACTTCAATAGCATTTGAAGAGAACGACTTACAGTCATAAAACCAACTGTAAAGTGTTCATGTAGGTGTCAGGCATAATGCGCAATTTATTCAAATAAATTGAAGTTTGCTATTGAAGTTAGAAACGTTTAGGCCTATAGGACTACCAATGTTACTTTAGAGACGGTCCCTAAATGTGCGAATGTCAAGCCAATTTTACATTTAGTCATTTAGCAGCTGCTTTTATCCAAAGCGACTTACAGTTAAACTAACAATATAGGACAACAATATGAAAGTGCTATGACCCTTCCCAGTTTAATCTAATGCAGTACATGTATGTAGGCATACTTCCCCAATAAGGTGCGAGTTAAGCGTTTTGTCCTGACGGAAGGGGAATCCTGGAGTATGATGAGGTATTGAGGGAAACCGATTATAATCCCGTTCATGGTAGAAAAAGCTGATAACATGTAAGGCTACACAGGGAACGTAACAATGAAGTTAATGAATGAAACATAAACAGCTTTTGTGCCTTTATCATCTTTTCTGCATATTAAGGCTACTGACCCAGATAATCATCACAAAAAACATAATGCATGCTCAATTGTTGTAAATGAGTTTTTATGAATGAATGGCTTGCTCTAACTGTTGCTCTTTCTTCGTCAACAACACACGCTTGCACCCCCTGCTGGTGAGGTGGACTAACAGCAGATGGAGATTATGATCGGTAATCTACTGCTTTTCCTGCAGTTCCTGGATGTCAACGTTGAATTTACTGTCGAATTTGAACCACTGAATTTGTGGAAGCGAATTTGCAAAGCGAAATAAAATGGACCGAAAACCGCCTGTTGAATATTATAGGTTGTATTTTTAATCAGTTTGAATATTTTGGAAGTGAAATATGAAAGGTGAATATGTATTATTGAAAATTTACTAATGAAAATGTGTTTGAAATGTTTTGAATTTAAATATTCAGAGCTTAAATATTCAACCATGCTAAATTTCAGCCCATAAAAATGCTAGCCCTAAAAATACAATGCATTAAAATACAAGCAGGGTTAATGCAATGCATTTTTTTTTCAAGTAGTACAATTCAACAGGCTTTTTGTTTCAAAAACATTTGCCATTATTTTACTTCCATAGTTACGGCCCGTTCAATTGAATGCTGGACTTGTCATTTGCTCGGCCGTAAAAATTCCATAGAAATGAATTAATAATTCCCTTTGAGTTAAATTGACCCTCTTTCCCTTACACCTAATAATTTCTGTAATATATTTTCATTTTGCAACCTATAATACGTTAAAATATGTTTAAATTATGTTAAAACTAGTGTAGGAAATAGCAAATGTAAATTGTTAATTATATAAATTAATTATATTTGAATTATCATTTTCCTCCAAAAATTGCACATATGGTATGGAAAATTTAAATGCACAGAAATGCATTGACATTTATATTAATTATACATATTTTAAATTGAATATTGCTACCCATAAGCTTCCATATATTCTTAAAAAAAAAATTGTATACAGTGTATAATATATTTATTCCTTTAATTACATTCATCGCACTAAAAAAAGAAAACTATATATATATATATATATATATATATATATATATATATATATGGTACTTAAAAAATATTCTAGTCTAGTCATTCTGTACTCACCTGGAGAATGTCCTGTTTTTTTCTCTGTTAGCGGCCGATCAGTCTTGAAAAATAATGAATTAAAAATAAAAATTAAATATTAGTCAAATGATTAAAATCACCACCAAACATTTTTTTTATTGTTTTTTGGACATTCTATATTATTCTTTGTCTTGTCTTGTCATGAAATGCTAAAAACAACCAAGGTTGACCAAAGTGCTTTACATAAACAAAAAGAAACCAAGAAATAAATTTTGGCCTTTGAATCTACTGCCTGCAATTATTGCTATACTGAAAAATATTTCAGTATACCTTTCTTAATGAAAAATTTTGTTAGGAAAAACATTCAGATTTTTTAAACTTTACTTTATAGTCATTCGGACTTTTTAGATTTGGACATTCTTCATATTTTCATCAATGCAGAATCAGCGGGCTCTATGTTTAAGGAGGCTGCTTCACTCACTTTTGCTCCTGGTTTGCGGTTTAGTCCTGTGCCAGACTCTCCTCCACTGCAAGCACTCACTGTTGGTGACGCTCTCTGTCCTCCTGTTTTCCTGTCATTACTCAAGTTCTGCTTTATTCCACTCATCCTGTCCCGAGTTCCACGAGTAGCCATAGTCTGAAGCTCTTGTTGGTCTTTTGTCAATAAAGTCCGGTTATCTGGAAGATCTGCAGCGTTTGTCTTCTGTTACACACCTTGACACAACAGGTCAAACAAGCTATTTATTGAGATTTGACACAGCTGGGTTTTTTTATATTTCACATTTTAAACCAAGTATGACATGCCATTTATACATGGAAAAAGGGAGATTGTATAAGATTAAGATTTTCAGTCTTTTAGTGTAGTCTTGTATAAATTGTTGGTAATACAAGTGTCTCAAATGATAAAGCCTACTGCTGAGAATGTTTATATCTGCTATCTAAGTTTATATCTGAAATCACTGTAAATAAGCTTTTTTTAACCACTTTATTTTTTTTTTACAAACATTTAAACATTACAAATTGAGTCTCTGGAGAGGAAAGGTAAATTTATATGGCTCATAAGGTTAAAAACTGTGGAAAAAAAGATATCCATTTTTACATCAAGGCTTTTCCAAACTACTTGCAACATTTTGTAAATATATTTGTTATACTAGAAAATAAACAGTATAATTTATTTTTCAGTTAAAGTAAATTAATTCTAGTTTTATATTAATTTGATCCCTTAATTCAACAAGGACAAAACAAAGATGAGTGTCATCCATATTGAAAGTAATTTAAGTCTTTGGTCCCACTTTATATTAAGTGGCTTTAAGTACTACTATATGTACTTACATTGAAATTAATAATTTGATATAATGGATTTATTGTGTACATACATGTTTTTACATTGTACTTATATTTTGAAAATACCTGCATATAATTACAGCTGTAATTAATTTATGTAATTACATTTGTAATTACACAGTTGACCCTTCCCTTACATCTTAACCCACCCTTTAACCGACCCATACCACCACACCAGCCCCTAACCTTACCCGTATCACATCTCAATAGCAGCAAAAGTGTTTTACAATACAACCTGAACACAATAAGTACATTGTACTTAATTTTTTAATGTAAGTACATAAAGCCACTTAATATAAAGTGGGACCAAGTCTTTAAAAAAATAGAATGGGAAAAGTTTATCTTCTGTGTAAGTAACATAAAATGACTAGAAATAGACTTACTGTTATTTCGGTTTCCTCTTAAATCTGCTCTTCATCTGTAGCTGCAGAAAGCCTTAGCATTGGTTTTTATAGTTTCTAGCTGCAGCTCCTCCCCATAAAAAACACCAGGCTTGGAAAATTTTACTTTCATTTCTTTTGTTCCAGGAACTGTAAGGATTTATAAGAATTGGCCTGGCATCAGCAGACCACTAAAGAACATCAATGTGTTAAAAAAACACACATCTGGTTAGCATTTTGTGTGTGTGTGTGTGTGAGTTTTTGCTACATTGTGAATGTTGTATAGGCTCACCCCTTCATTTATGTGTATGTATAATCTGTACGGTTGGGTATTGGTTGGGTTTTATCCGATACCAGTACCTATTCTGTATTTTTTAAACGGTTCCGGTGCTTAAACGGTTCTTGAACCGGTACTCAAGAAAACGAAACCGCACGCACTTTGTCCAAAAAATAATACCCTTTTATTTACAGGGCCAAACTGGACACAATATTAACTTAAATCTTTAAACAATATAAATACAAGTAACATATGGTAATAATAAATAAACCAATATAAAATAAAAATTCACATTTACATAATATCAAATAAAACAATATTGTATCAAACAATGTAATAATACTGGAGATTAATAGAGATTACTACCAGGGTAATCTAATCTCGACATGGCTCCAGGTTCCCATGTTTTGTCTGCTTGAACCAGTCATGTATTTATCTGGTCATTGTACTAGTTACGGCAGCGCTTAGCTACGCAGCGTTGAGTGAACCTATGAAAGAGAACGTCTCTGGTTACTGCTGTAACCAGTGTTGGGCAGTAGCGTCGCTACAAGTAGTGACGCTACTAGTTTAACTACATTTCTCAGTAGCGTGGTGGTAGCGCCGCTGTTTTCTGAATCAAATAGCTTTTCAGTAGCGAAGCTCTTTTTTTGTACAAAGTACAAAATCTGCATACTCATAAAAAAATGCGCTTCGTGAGGCACACGCGCGCACATTTGCACACACACGCAAGGACTCTCTCTCCCTCTCTGCTGTGCGCGCGCTACGCGGTTTGGAGCTCGCGAGCTCTAGATTCCGGGAGATTTGAACTAATTTGCGGACATCAGGGAGCCGCTATCAATATTCGGGAGACTCCCGGAGACTTATTGTTGTTCTTATTATCATTTAGGGGGGCTTAGGAACATTTTGGGGTAGCTTCAGCCCCCCTAAAATAGGCCTAACGACGTCCCTGGTTGGTGGTGCAGGCTTGAACGGAGTGCAGCTGCTGTCCGTCATCTTGCTGTTTTGGTAAAGCGCGTCTTGTACAACGCTGAGCGCTCTCACTAGAGTGTTGCCCACAGCGCCGCCACTGGCCGGTGGGTTGAATCGATTCATAGGATTTGATGAATCGATATTGAATTGAGAAACAAATAATTGCAATGCATTGATGAATCGATATTTTTACCCAGCCCTATAAAATACGTTGTCTTATCTTCTCTGAAAAGCGTTCCTCACATTCAGCTGACATAAACCACACTTTAAATTAACGAAAAAAACTATCCAGTGATGAAATGTTTTCTGTGATGATTCAAATCTTGTGGGATGTCCTAACCGCCGGGATAATCACACAACGCGCACACGTCCGATAATGACACGTCCAATTCGCGAACTAATGACTCCTTTGAACCGATTCGTTTTAATGAATGGTTTAAACAACTGATATTCCTTTCCAACACTGAACTCACGAGACGTCTGAATCGGTGTATAACTAATCGGTAACACTTTACAAGGTTTCATTTATTACATAAATTACATAAAAATACAGTTTGCTTACTCAAGTGTAAGCTTTAAAACGAATAAAACCACTTGTTTCCCCCCCCCCGAAAAAGCATGAGACTACTTTTTTCCACACAGTGCTATCAGGAATCGTTAAAGAATCGGATCGATAAGCAGAATCGTCAGTGGCATTGATAAAATCTTATCAGTTATAGGTAAGATAGGAAAACTCTTATGTTTCTTATGATAACTGAGATAATGGTGCTAAATTTATTTTTTTTTTTTACCTTGAATGTCATTTCTCTCATTTATTTTTTATATTTCATATTTTGTTCAAATGTTTAACATATCTGCTGTTCATATGTTCATTTATTAGTGTGTTGTATGATTAGAATGTTGTCCCGGTTTTAAAATAAAGCACAGCAATGATATTTGAGAGTGTTTCTCCCTTTTCAGGAAAAGTATCGAAAAAGTATCGAAATCGCAATTCTTGACTTGGTATCGGTATCGAAACAATAATTTTGGTATCGTGACAACACTACCTTGTACCAAAAAAAGATGGATCGCTGAGGATCTGCCTCGACTTTCGTAAGCTCAACGCTGTCTCCAGGTTTGATGCATACCCAATGCCTCGGATTGATGAGCTGGTGGAACGGATTGGCCAAGCCAAATACATCGCCACTTTAGACCTGTGCAAAGGATACTGGCAGGTGCCCTTAGCCCAAGAATCCAGAGAGTACACCGCCTTCAGAACACCCTTAGGATTGTTCCATTTTACTACCATGCCGTTCTGGTTACATAGAGCTTTAGCCACCTTCCAACGGTTGATGGATCAGGTTCTACGAGGGGAAAAAGACTGCTGTGCAGCGTATCTTGATGACGTGGTCATGTACAGTGGCAGCTGGGAAGAGCATCTACAGCACCTGAGCAGAGTCTTACATTTAAGGATAAGCCTGCCTCACCGATTGTGGCAAGCAGGACGAGGTCGAGAGCTGTAAGAGAGCGGTACGAGGCCGGTGACGTGATTACTGATGAGCGCCACCTGCGCGACGCACATGTCTCGTATCTCTCATGGAGGAGTGGAAGCATAAAAGGAGGAGCGACGACAGTGGAGATCGAGAGAGGAACAGGCCTGATTTTATGTTTTGTTTCTCTTTTGTGTAGCCAGCAGTCATCCCCGAGGGGCTGCTGGCGGATGCTTTTGTTTTTGTATTTCTTTTATTTTATCATTAAAGTGTTTAATGTTCGCCGGTTCCCGCCTCCTTCTTCCCATAACATCTGAACCGCGTTACACCGATTTTCTGTGACAAAATGTGAATGGACAAAACAGGAGACGCAATACCTAGGATTCCTGCTAGGCAACGGCAAGGTTCGACCACAGGTGGACAAGGTGGAGGCCATATGAAACTGTCCAAGACCTCGGACAATGAAAGAGGTACGTGCCTTCCTTGGACTGGTCAGATGGTACCGAAGGTTTATACTAGAGTTCTCCAGTGTCGCGGTACCCCTGACCAACTTCACCACAAAGATGGTTCGCAATCCAGTCCCCTGGACGGAAAAAGCTGAGCAGGCGTTTCAACAGCTGAAAGAGAGCTTATTTAACAGTCCTGTGCTTCGGAGACCTGATTTCTCCCAGAGATTTCTAGTTTAAGTGGATGCTTCTGCCAATGGATTGGGAGCCGTACTGGCACAAAGAGAGGGAGGCCAGGCCGTAAGCTGCTACCTCGATACTCCACTGTTGAAAAAGAGGGACTGGCCATCAAGTGGGCATTGGAAAGTCTCCAATATTACTTGCTGGGAAGAGAGTTCGATCTCGAATCAGACCATCGAGCATTGACCTGGATAAACTCAATGAAGGATCGAAATACCAGGATAACAAGATGGTACCTGTCACTCCAGCCTTACCACTTTGAGATCAGACACCATCCTGGGAAAGACAACCTAACGGCTGATTACCTATCCAGATTGCCGAGTTCGTCAATCTAGGAGAGGAGGGAGGTAATGTGACAGAGGGCTCTGTCACGATAGCAACAGCACTATATTCACACACGCATATGATCCACTAACCAACCGTTTTCATGTTTTCCCTACCCTTGAGTGCACTAGGGTCAGGTTAACGCTCCAGTTGCAAACATAACGCACACATATCCACTCCATTACCACATCCTTTCCCCATATCCCATAATAAACGCACACAAACACCAGATAAGTTCATCAATACATATTTATTGTACTTATCTGCACGTTATGTCTCATCTTTAGTTTGTTTGTGTTCCGTCTTAGTCCAGGTTACTGAAAGCAAATGGCAAACTCCGGTGATGATCCAGAAAGATAGATATCGGTGAATTCCCGCGTTGCGCCTGCGTGATCGCTCTGGTAACTGGACTGTCTTAAAAGTTGTTTGTTTGGGGTTGTTAACACATATGTATGATAATAAATATTGTTTAATAAATATATGCTGTCTGGATATTTTTTTTAATTATTGTATTGGGTTTTTTTAATCTATTTTTTTCAATAAAACAACTTGCACAAGATCTTAACTTTAGAATCCTATCTTAACTGTTTGATAACCATGGCAACTTCTGTTAGAACCTCATTCAGGACAAAATCTGTTACAGAATGACATTTCTTAAGTGTGTTATTATCGGTTGGTTGGCAACAGACCTGAGAGTTGATTGCAGAATTCAAGATTTCATAACTACAGATTAGAGGAGATTTTGTAAGATGGATAAGAATCCTAAATCAAGTTAAGATTTGTTTCTGTAATATGAACTTGTGAAAAATCAACTGGTCAGATCTGAATTTAACACTTAAGATAGAACGTTTTTATAATAAACCCCTGATGTGTTTTATCTCCCATCAGATTCCCATCAGCTCACTCTGGATCTGAACACAGTGAATAAACACCTCCGTCTGTCTGAGGGGAATAGAGTGATTACATTCACTGAGACAGAGCAGCCGTATCCTGATCATCCAGACAGATTTGATGTGTATCGTCAGGTGTTGTGTAGAGAGAGTGTGTGTGGACGCTGTTACTGGGAGATTGAGTGGAGTGGTGGTGTGTTCAGGGCCGTTTGAAGGAATTTGGGGGCCCCAAGCAAAATGGACATGGAGGCCCCCCAACCACCACACATGTTTGATGCACGGAATTTATTGTGTGGTTTTCCTAACCCCCATTGGTAAATAGATTATCACGGTGGAATAGTTAGTAACATTATAGCATGCTATGCCAGTTTCATCAAAACCTATTACAAAGCTTTAGCAATGTCATGTCATTAAATACGATAAACAGTGATTCTGAAACAGATCTGCGTCTTCCTTATCCCGTTAAAAAACATATTACAGTATGTAACCATATTCCGTCCGTTCAAAAAAAAAAGTTGCACTAACTGTTCGTTACAAGCAGCATTTGCGGTCAGGCAGGTAACTTAGCTAACATAAACATATTTTTGCTAGGCTACCTGCTGCAAAATTACACCATTTGTACAAGACAAGTAGAGCTATTTTATCCAGTGTAATTTATCACTTAGCCTACCACTATGTTGTTTTTTCCTATCCTCCTCTTCCTTTCTCTTCTTTCTTTTCTGGCTTCCTGAAGCACAATTCCGCTTCAGGATAACTGTCGAGGAGGTTTGTATTTTGCCGGCAATAGAGATCACATGGTTGGCTGGCTGCTGTCAGCGACTACTGAGAGGGGCCCCCTTGAGGGGGATCCCGATAACAGTGTCATTGCACTTTACTGCATTGACTATCAAAGGGGCGCTCACACAGTTTGTCGTTGCATTTTATTCTTAAACGGTCGTTGTCTTGGGGCCCCAGGCCAGCTCGGGGCCCCAAGCAATTGCTTAGTTTGCCTGCCTTGTCGCGACGGGCCTGGGTGTGTTTGGTGCTGGTGTGTTAATATCAGTGACATATAAGAGCATCAGCAGGAAGGGATCGGGAAAAGAATGTGTGTTTGGATATAATGATCAGTCCTGGAGTTTTTTCTACTTTCCCTCTAGTTACTCATTCAGACACAACAAGATAGAGACTGATCTCCCTGTAAAGCCCATCAGCAGGAGAACAGGAGTGTATGTGGATCACAGTGCAGAAACTCTGTCCTTCTACAGCGTCTCTGACACAATGAGCGTCATCCACACAGTCCAGACCACATTCACTCAGCCGCTCTATCCTGGGTTTATGCTTTATTATCCTGGATCATCAGTGTGTTGATGAATAAACTGTAGAGAGATTCTACTCATAATGCTTTGAGCTGCATGATAAATCAGTAACAGTTATTTTCTCTTCATTACATTAATCAAAATAAACGAAAATTATTGTAGAATTGGTGAAGTGCTTGCGAACTGGGTAGTGAAAGTGCTTGTGAACTGGGGAGCTGGCATTTTATTTTGTGGGTCATTTAAGAAATTAAAGATTTTTATTAATGAACAGGACTTGTTCAACAGTGTGTGAGGGCTAAGTCTATTTCTTTTTTAATTTACTTCTACCGAAGGGCATGATACTCGAAACCTGCTCAAGGGGTTCGCGCTATTTTTGAATCTGAATACAAAGCAGTCACGTGACCAGGGGTTAAAGTGGGCCGGAACGCAAATAAATAGATTAATTAATCTCAACGAATCTCGCTGGTCCCGAGATGGGCCGACCGGCCGACCAACCTCCCTTCCTCCCCGCTGAACGCGAGCGATTACACATGCGTGAAATGCACTCATGGTGGATGAGCGCGGTAAAGTTAGTTTTAGGTTCGATATTTGCCAGACATTTGTCTTCCCTTGCCACTGTTCTATACAGGTCGGCAGTCTTAAAAAGATATCAATAGCAGGATTAGTTTTAACATTATGTAACCATTGTATATTGACATGAAATATTCAAAATCACCTACTTGCATTAATGCTGCATATTTATACCTGAGAATGCTTTGACGGGCTTCCACAGTGCATGATGCCTAAGGGAACGTCTGCCAATTCCAACAAATGCAGTAAACGTAGCCTATAATTTGTATTATTTAAAATTACTTTTAACATTTAAATTCCAAAGCTTGTAGAAGGTTCCAAATACAATACTGACCTGGTAGCCTTGAGTAAATTAACTTGTCTCAGAAATGTATTCATAAAACATAAATATCAGTTAAGCCTATGTTTACTTTCTTCGCTGACATAGACGAAAATGAAAAGACTATCAGTCAAAGTTCAGCTTTAGGAGGGGAAGAAATGGGAGACTTAGAGAAAAAGAAAGCTGGAGATGAGGAGAGAGCAGGTATTGACAAATAATCTAATGCACACTGACATGGTTTTAAAGCTATTTATTATAGATTTTTTTGGCCTTCAAAAGTCTTAAATTGCACATATATAGGTCAGAGAAATCCAAATGTTCTCAGGGGAGCCCCGAACCCCCCCTAACTACCTCACATTTGAATGCACGTGGCTGTGATGGTGTGGTAATGTGGGTGAGGCTGTGATGGTGTGGTAATGTGGGCTGGCTACAGTGCCAGGACTGAATTTTTCAATTATTCTAATATAATCCAGTTTACATTAAATAAACCTCCTCCTGAAAAGAACTGAAATTACAGACATGGTGTTATTGTTAAAATGTCTTATCTTGAAGTATGATTTTGGTCATATTGCCAATCCCACAATGACACATAATATTAACTTTTCTTTATTAATTCATACTGTTTTAACATGTATTTTTAACTTAACAACATTTGTAGCTATTTGCATATTAATACTGTAATGTCTGGTATAAATGGTTTCTGCACCCAAATAATATCATTACAGGTTTGCCTATTAGACAGAATCATACTTTCAGCCAGTTCCTAATATTTTCTTGGTTGCAAAAGAAAAACAGCAGCAGTGTGTCAACGGGACTTTTATTTTGGTCTGGTTATGTGACATCATCAGGCTGCGACACGCTCGTGCTTCTGTTGTGATTCAGCTGCCTTAAGGTTTGTGTTTTAATCAGTGTTTAAATCAGTGCAAACCGTTCCGTTAATTCAAACGTTTATACAAGCTATGTACAATAAATGAACCATTCTTGAAAGAAACAATGCAATGCTTTATTTAACAATAATGAGCACTATTTTGGGGAGTAAATCGCATTCCCTCACGAGTAACAGAAAGGGTGCATCTCATTTCGCTCTTTATAACGTGAATCAGTTTTTGGTAAACACGAATTCATGTACTGGAAAGAAGTGATGAGAAACGGAGTTTTTTTTAAAACCTCGAGTCAGTTGAATCAATTGCTTCGTAAAATGATTCAGTGATTCGAATCGCCGCCCGCTGACGTCACCAGCTGCTCAAACAGTGTAGAAGTACAAATAATTGAATACGAAATATAAATCATAAATGTGAACTTTATGTATTATTATTATTTATTCAGGTGATTTAAGTCCATTAACTCTCACTCTGACTGACTCTCTTCGTGAACTGAACTATAGCTGCTACTAAATCCACCGAATCAGCTCTTCAGTCAGTTTATTTTTCTTTCTGTTAATTCTCTTCTTAAACAGGACAAACACAGAAATTAAGCGGCTGAGATCCACGTGATGCACTATTTTAAACATGGCGTTTATTAAAGAGGAAATTGAAGACGTAAAGATTGAAGAAACATTTAGAGTGAAACAAGAAGAAACTGAGGAACAAACAGGTTGGTTTCATTCTCAAAGCTGAACTCCGAATTTAAATGCCCAGCTCTACAGAACTGAATGATATTTTTAAAGAATGTCAAAGGAGTATCATGGTTAAAGTGCTTTTATTTGACATAAAGCGCTTATATTTTATTTAACTAAATATTTCGGGGTCCATTAAATTTTTGTGAAAATTATCAAAAATGCTGGTGCTGACTGTTAACTGGTGGGGAAAGAGTTCAAAGTGTAGTGTTACAAATTTATTAAAATGTTTAATTGAGCTTCCAATACTATAGTATTTTAACTGAGAAAGTTGCACACTGTTTTTTCCATTTTTGAGGCAACCAAGGTGTCGGACATTAACCTCTTGTCACTTCAGCTGGGCTTTTGTTGATCTAATCATGCTGATTGAATTAGCATCTAAAGGCTCTGAGTTACACCTTTTGTCTTTGAGTTTCTGTCTCTGTGCGGGAAATCCTGCCCGTTCTGTTCTCATGTCTCAGCTCATTTACATGCTTTGTTCATCACAATGTTAAGCCCTGCCCCTAAATGTGTATAAATTGCAAGGGAACGTTTCCCTTAGTTAGACTTGGGTAAGATTTTGGACGAAGCAGACTACAGCAAATAAAGAATCCTGCTTAAAAGATACCCCGAAGTCTCCTGGTTTTCGCTTCTGAGTTTTTCTAAACTTTAGAAGGAAAAGTTCACAACAAAAGGAATATGATTGTTTAAAATAATCCAATCACAGTCAATAATGTGTTTCATGTTTTATCACTTGGGTCATCTGAAGCTTAACTTTGATTTCTTTCTACGTTCGTCTAACAAATTAACATTAAAAGCATTCCTTTTGCTTCACAATTTTTAAGGGCATTAGTAAGATGATCAAAATCTCCTCTTTAGGAGATGGTGGTCTTCACAGTGCAATCACAGAAAGAGACATTTCAGGAGAGAGGACAATATTTATTCCAACACACTGCGGCATGTCTCAGAGTGTTTCAGTTTACACAGTATACCCTCATTAACATAGATCATAACCCCACCTCCATTACCATAATCTCATCACATCTATTAGTGCTGTAGCTTTGTGCAATAATGACACTTGAGTTGTTGGAGATAAACTTGTTTCAGAGAGACACAAATAATCAACATGTTGAGTTAATTAACACTTGATCGTTTTGCTCAGGCATAGAAACACAAACCTTCTGAATGTTTAAAAGTCCTCCAAGGATCCCTTTAGGTTGTACTTTTGTGTCCCAGAGTACTTTGGCATGATTTACAATTCGAAAGTGTTTAGCTTGTTGTGGATTTATTGCGGAAAACGTAACATGAACAGAAGAGAACAGGTAAAAGACATCTTAAAGGCCACTCAAGAGGCATTAAAATGGTACAGCAGGTACAAGGCCTACTGAGACTGTTCACTGACAGTCACTAATGAGCTCCTTATTAAAGTTAAAAATGTTACATTGATTTTGGAAATTAGCCCATGATTTACTCACCCTCAAGCCATCCTAGGTGTATGGCTTTATTCTTTCAGACGAATACAATCTGAGTTATATTAAAAAATGTCCTGGCTCTTCCAAGCTTTATAATTGCAGTGGATTGCGACCAACAGATTGAAGCTCAAAAACGTGTAATGAATTGGGCGTAAACTGCCCCCATGATCTTGCATTAGACATGCAGTCATAAAGCCTATGTATTCATGGACATAAAGGACAAAGGGTCTATCAGATTGGGCAATTCCTAATGCTGGTGCTTGACAGTGCTCTCTTCAAATCATTGAATGCTTTGAGGTGAAGTTCTTCCATACACACAGTATCTGAATCTTTACCATGGCCTTTCAACAAGTCATAGAGAGGCTGTGCAATCGAGGCATATTCTTCAATCCACGGTCTACAGTAACCTGCTGTTCCTAAAAATGAGCGGAGTGTTTTAATGGTAGTAGGCGGAGGTATGGTTTTGACTGAAGCTGCTCGATCCTGTGTAATAGATCTATTTCCTGCACCAATTGTTTGACCCAGAAATGTGACTTGCTTTTTAGCAATTTGAGCTTTGTGAAAGCTGCATTTGTGTCCTTTTTTATGCAAATAGTCCAACAATGATGCCAATTCAGTTTGATGTACCTCGTGATCTGTTGAGGCAATCAAAATATCATCGACATATTGGATCATAGTGGACTGTTTTACCGGACATTCTGTCCACACGTGTCCACTGGTATTGTTCATAGTCAACTGTGAAAGCTAACCATGGCTGGCTGTCAGAGTGCAATGGTACAGAAAATAATCCATTAGACATATCAATTACTGAAAAAATCTTACACTCCAATGGCAGGCCATTACAAATTTTGGAAGGATCTGCCACTAGGGGGTGATTTTATCAATATGTTTATTGGCTACTCTGTAGTCTATGGTGAGTCTCCATGTCCCATTGGATTTCTTGATGGGCCATATGGGTGAATTACATGGACTGTTGGTTTTAACTAGCACTCCTTGCGTCAGCAATTTTTCTACAATAGGCTTGATTCCCTGTATAGCTTCCTTATTGATCGGATATTGTTTGGTGGCCGGAGGTGGAGTTCCCGTCAATTTGACTGGTTCTACACCTGTCAATAAACCACAATCATCCTTGTCTTTAGCCCAAATTGGATGATTCTGTAAGAAAGCATATTCTGGAGGGATTGCATTATTGGTAGAAACTTGTGCTGAGGAAATTTTAATGCTAGCAAATTCTGAGGACATGTCTAACGTTAGATGTACTTGTCTCAGGAGATCCATGCCTAAAATTGCACCTGTATTTAATGGAGCACATAGCAATTTTGTAGTCAGAGTTTTCGGGCCAAATTGAACATCTACGGGCGAGGTTTCATACAAAACAGAATCTTCACCTACTACGCCAGTTAAAGAAAGTTTGATTTTCTTGTACGGAATGTCTAAACCTTTAGCCAATTTTGTAGGAATTATTGTAATTTCTGCACCTGTATCAAGCAAAAAGTCAATCTCTTTCTCTTGTATGCTACCTTTCACAAAAATTCTTGTCATTATGATGGATTACAGGTGAAAGGTAGCTACTCACACAGACCTGCCAACCTTGTAATTTTTTTTTGAGTAGCATCAGCGGGGGGGGGGGTGGGGGGGGGGGGGATTGTTGTCATTTTTTGAGACAATGCAAGACACACACAAACACATGCCTATCTTCATAATTCTAGTTTTGACTTCTAAAGTTTTAGCTAGCAATTTAGCTATTGCAGTGAAAGTCCAAAAATTCAATATACTGCTCAAAACCATTTTTTATTCATGATTAATATTGCATTGCAATATTGCATTGCATTGCATAAAAAAGCATGTAATGTGTAATGTGTGCTGGTCAACAACTAGTCTAAAATTAAAAAAACAACAACTAGAAAACAGTAAAAAAAAAAAAAATAATAATGTGTACATTTAAGATAGGCTACTTAATTTATTATTTCAATATCCAAATATGATACTAAATCACACAGAAAAAAGGACTTTTGTTTGTGACGTGCTGTCTTTGCATTTGAACATTGCACATTTTAAACAGGACACGCATTAGCTGAATAAACGTTAGCCAATACAAACATATTTATAGAAAATAGTTGACAATAGACAGGAGTCCTGTCACATGACCAATAATAGCAAAACGAATCACTTATTCTAAAAAGAATGATCAAGTAGCCTATAAGTTTAGATGAATCCGAAATATGGGGCTGTGTTAACAGTAAAACGTCTGTCTTTTAACGAATTTTAAAAACACGGATGGATAATACAAAATGCTTTCAGTCATTTTGACAGAAAAAAACACAACCAAAACAAAATTTAAACTTAGCCCGTCAATTTACAATTATCTTCTCTCTCTGTGTGCGCGCGGTCTGTTTGTGAGAGAGAGCTCGCGCAGCACTGATGCGCAGGGGCGTCGGACTGGGGGTAAAACCAGTACTGATTACCAGGGCCCCAAGGGGATGAAGGGCCCTTGAAAAGTCTGGAATACAGACATCCCAATTCTCCCGGAAGTTCCGGGAGTCTCCCGCATATTGATAGCGTCTCCCTGATGCCCGCAAATTAGTTAAAATCTCCCGGAATCTAGAAGGCGAATGCGAGACAGAACATCTGTGCGCATAACATACATAGCGCGCGCGCAATCCCCCCCCACCCCCCCCCGTCAACAATCCAAAAAGTATTCTATTTGGAACATAGGGGCCCATCGGGACTGACTATACATAGGGCCCGGGATCTTGTGCTACGCCCCTGCTGATGCGGTACTTTTTAATCCATAAGTAACTAATGCGCTAGTTTTCATACAAAATAATTATGTAACATAATTAGGTAGGCTACTTTAGTTATTATTAACACAATAACATAACATCCAGACTACGTTTCTCAACACTGAGAATGAATAAATAAACGCCTGTTTCTCCACGTTTATCAGTAATCCACAAATCACAGAACTTTCATAATCACTAAGCCACAGCAATTTTAATTTTATTTAGATTTATTGTTCATCAATACTTAAGCATTTTATAATTTGCATGGCTGAATGATGTTTTCCTCTAATCTGAGTGACCATGAATGACGGAGTATTTTAAAATAATCCATGAGATCACTCCCGCGTGATCATTGAATCCAGATTAAGTTAACTAAAAACAATATTTCAACTTTCCACATCCACCCCAGCCCGTTTACCTTCAGGAGTCAGAAGTGGTGTGATTGTACTGTCCTCACTTATGAACTCAATCAGACGTTGGGCCGCGGGAGTGGAAGAGGATCGAGCGGGATTCTTTATTGCTGTCGATTTTTTTTTTTTTTTCAGTCTCTTTTTAATTTGATAGGCCTTACGCATCTGTCAATCATCCCCGCTTGCTATTTGGGGAATGAACCCAGCGCTATGATTGGTCGAACTCCGCTTCTTTTGCGGTTGCTTGATTTGAGGACTGCGCGTGCACAGAAGCGTCACCAGGTTTTTGCGTAGTTTAGAGTGACAAATCGTACCACCGTACTTTGAGGTCAAAATGCGTATCCGCTACGCAAAATGCGTACAGGTTGGCAGGTCTGCTCACAGCTCCAACAATTAGTTTTTTTCCTGATCTTTTTGTGCTCTTAGAAGAGCCTGAACGAGCTGTCCTAAAGTTTCAGTGGACACTTGCGGAACTACTTCAGGGTTGTATGCAGGCTGAGAAGGAGCAGAATTTTGCATAGCATTTCTTTTTGTATCTTGCAACTTCTTCCTACACTCTTTCTCCCAATGTCCTAATTTTCCACAATAGTGGCATGTGCCTTCTTTTTTAGACCACCGGCTTTCTTGTTTTGCTGTGCTAAATGTAGCTGCTGCTGCTACTCTCACTTTGGCTTTAACATCAGCATCTCTTTCCCATGCCGCCAAACTGTCTAAGTTACTTCTGAGAGTTCTGTTAGACTAAGCTATATCTAGAAATGGCAAAGCTCTTCTGTATTCGGCCACAAGGCCATCTGACCAGATACGAATCAGTGGTCCTTTGTCATCGAGCACACTTTCAGAATCATCCACTATTCCACTGTAAGTTACGGCTGACTGACAAAATCTCTCAGTATATTCGCACACATTTTCATCTTTCTTTTGTACACAGCTAGTAATTCTAGACCAATCTATTTTGGGCCCTAAGATATTCTTTAGGATTTTCAAAACACCTTCTCTCATATCACTTCTACTGGCATGTTGTAGTTCAGAAGTCACGGCAGATTCAAAACTGTTGATTTCCATTACACGAGAGTAGATGTTAAAACTTCATGCTGATTTGTACTCGGCTTTCGCCAAGATAACCAACACTAAGACGTAGCTTTACAGTAAACTATGCTTCTCCATCCATTTACGCTTCTTTCCATATGGTGGTGTGACTCCCCTTCTGTCCGGCTTTAACGGCTGCAGTGTACTTGGCGCGTCAGCACACACGACGGCAGCAACTACAGTGTGGTCTCCCTAGTGGACCAGCACGACAACCGTCTGGATTGAGCCGAGTAGGGGACATCTCTAGGGTCTTCAAGTGGGCACCTTCTGAGGGTTAACTGTGTGACCTCTGTTAACGACATGTCATATAGATGCATTTTGCTGATTAATGTTCTTCTAAATTCAGAAAACTGTTTACATGCTGAAGGTAGGCTCTGGGACAGTCGCTCTATGTCTTTAGGTCCAAGTGCTTTTGCAACAGTTTGGATTTGGACAACAGAAGAGTTGGGAGGAACACTTTCAGTTCCCTCAATTCCCTGCGATCTCCTTCTAGCACCACACACATTGACTGAATTTACAGGCACATCAGTTACTGGGCGGAGAACCGCATCTGTTTCAAAGAACGCTTGTAAGTCAGGGTAAATGTTATGCGGCTGACTAACTTCTTCTACATCATTTTTTTCTATAGGTTTGATGCGGTTCAATTTCTTGGTCAAAGAAGAAATTCTAGCACGTAGCTCTTTGTTCTCCTTCTCTAGTTCTGAGTTATGCTGAGACTGTTGTGTAGCTAGTGCTAAACCAAATTCTCTATGGCAGCATAATATGCCTTTCACATTTTTTTTGCGGATACTTGCTCCAAGCACCTTTTTACACTCATCTACCGACCAAGTCTTGTCTGGATGAATCTCATATTTCTGTGTTAGTTCTTGTCTAACTTTTCCTGTGACTATTAGGTTCATTTGTTCTCCTAACAGTGTTTTGAATTCACTATCTGACCACAAAGGAGTAGCAAGACCACCTTTTTCAGTTGTTGGAATCAACCTAGCATTCCTTCTAACCATTTTTGTGAGTTTCTTTGTTACCACACAAACAAACACTAAAACTTCTCTGATCAAACAGATTGTACACTCAAAACTGATCAACTATCGTTAACCTTCCTTCAAATTACTAGCACTTTTACGCTAATCTTTCCTGCTTACAAGAACAGAAGATAAACAATTCTTCTCTGTTGAAAAACAGAGGATAAACCAACTTCCCTGACTATACAGAGGATGAACACTTCCCTGGCAAAGCAGAGGATAAAACAAAATATTAGCACGTAATGCTAACCTTCTCTGTGAACAGAGGATGAACAACAAAAAAATAAAATAAATAAATAACTAGCACGTAATGCTAAACTTCCCTGCCTGAAACAGAGGATCACCAAAAAAAATAAAAATAAATAAAATAACTAGCACGTAATGCTAATCCTTCTCTGTGAACAGAGGACCACCAAATATTAACACGTAATGCTAAATCTTCCCTGCCTGACAACAGAGGATCAATTTCATCTCTAACAGAAAACTTTATAGGATAAACATAGTTAACCAGACTCTACAGCTGTTTGTTAACTCTTCTTCTGACGGCGCAGAGGAATAACAGATTTGTACTGGTCTTCAGCGGTTCTTTGAATAGAGTGAAACTCACCAAATCGTTGGTTGTACGGAAAGGTTCCGTCTGGAAACTCAGTCAGCTTTGAGATCTTTGTTGAGCTTGAAGTTTCAAGATTCAGTCTGGAACTGGAAAGTCAGATCTTTGTTGAGTTCAATCTGGATTCAAAAGATTCAGTCTGGAACTGGAAAGTCAGATCTTTGTTGAGATCTTTGTTGAGGTCCAGTTCTGGAACTCAGTCAGCTTTTGTTGAGATCCTTGTTGAGGTCCAGTTCTGAATTCTGGTGAAGTTAATTCTATCCGGGTCACGGCACTATCTGTTGTAAACTTCTTCCTTCTTCAGTGTAGAAGATTTAGAAGCGAAAAACCAGGAGACTTGGGGTTATCTTTTAAGCAGAGTTCTTTATTGCTGTGGCATCGCTGTAGTCAACAAGTCTGACTAAGGGAAACGTTCCCTTGCAATTTTTAAACATTTTAGGGGCAGGGCTTAACATTGTGATGAACAAAGCATGTAAATGATGTATACCGGTTTAGGAACCTGCCCTATACTGAGAGTGTTACCAATTCCAATCCAATCAGCATAACTATTCAAACAGTGAAACTACCAAAGTTTCAGTAATCTGCTTACAATAGAGAGAAACAGGAATATCAGGCTGGATAGCGCCAGATACAGAAAAACAGGATTTGCCAGACTCTCTAGCTGGAAAACTGTTTCACAGCAAATATCATCATCATCATAACCTTAAATGCTGAATTCAGTATACGAAACTGTCTCAGTTTATATACTATTGTATTGGAACCTCAATTAAAACATTTAATAAATTTGTAACACTACAATACACAATTAGATGGCAAAAGCATTATATCTTGACTGAAATTCTTTCTCTGAAAAAATAAACATTATTAAACATAATTTTTTTTGAATAATTAAACATTAAATATTTATTTCTGATATTTAAACATTAAATTGTTACATGTGTTGGTTATTTTTATATCATTGTTTTGCTTTCTCTTATTTTGTTCTGCTGGGCTCTCTCTCTTGCAGTTGGTTTTGATACTTTACATGTATAAATGTTTGGATGTCTGTTGCTTTGTGCCATTAAACTGGAGTTAACATTTTTTTCTCTTTCTTTGCCTTAGACCTATTGGCAATGAAAGAGGAGACTGAAGTACTGAATGAAATGGAAGGGAAAGATCAATATAACAGTCATCATAATTTCATTACTGGAGAAAAAACTTTTAGTTGCTCACAGACTGAAAAGACTTCCTATCGAAAAATGGCTCAAAAACCCGGGACTAGAAGTAATTTCATCTGCCAACAGTGTGGAAAGAGTTTCAATAGAAAAGGAAACCTTAAAGCACACATGAGAATTCACACTGGAGAGAAACCTTTAACCTGCAAACAGGTTGGAAACCGATTCAATCAAAAAGGAAGCCTTAACAGGCACATGAGTGTTCACAATGAAGAGAAGCCTTACAGATGCCCTCAGTGTGGAAAAAGTTTCACCCGAAAAGGAAACCTTAAGGTCCACATGAGAATTCACTCTGAACTGAGCCTTTTCACCTGCCAACAGTGTGGAATAAGTTTCACTCAAAACGGAAGCTTTTACAGGCACATGAAAATTCACACTGAAAAGCCCTACATGTGTCTTCAGTGTGGAAAGAGTTTCAAACAGAAAGGACACTTTGAAGACCACATAAGAATTCACACCGGAGAGAAGCCTTTCACCTGTCAACAATGTGGAAAAAGTTTCAACCAAAAAGGAATCCTTAACAGGCATATAAGAATTCACAATAGAGAGAAGCCTTACACATGTCCTCAGTGTGGAAAGAGTTTCACTGAACACAGAAACCTTGAAGTCCACATGAAAATTCACACTGGAGAGAAGCCTTTCACCTGCCAACAGTGTGGAATAAGTTTCACTCTAAAAGGAAGCCTTAACAGGCACATGAGATCTCACACTGGAAAGAAGCTTTACGTGTGCCCAGAGTGTGGAAAGAGTTTTGATCAACATGTAAACCTTAAATTCCACATGATAATTCACACTGGAGAGCAACCTTACACCTGCCAACAATGTGGAAAATGTTTCAACAGAAAAGGAAACCTTAATGCCCACATGAGAATTCACACTGGACCGAGCCTTTTCATCTGCCAACAGTGTGGAACAAGTTTCACTATAAAAGGAAGCCTTAACAGGCACATGAGAATTCACACTGGAGAGAAACCTTACACCTGCCAACATTGTGGAAAGAGTTTCATTCAGAAAGGACAATTTAAAGACCACTTGAGAATCCACTCTGGAGTGAAACCCTACACTTGTCCTCAGTGTGGAAAGAGTTTCAATCAGAAAGGACACTTTAAAGATCACTTGAGAATCCACTCTGGAGAGAAACCCTACACTTGTCCTCAGTGTGGAAGGAGTTTCAATCAAATAGGACACTTTGAAGACCACGCAAGAATTCACACTGGAGAGAAGCCTTTCTCCTGCAAACAATGTAGAAAAAGTTTCAACCAAAAAGGAACCCTTAACAGGCACATGAACATTCACACTAGAGAAAAGCTGTTTATATGTGGTCAGTGTGGAAAGAGTTTCAGATATAAAGAAACACTTAGGTACCACATGAGTATTCATGTATGAGAGAACAGTTTTATGTCTTCAGTGTGGAATGAGTTTTACATACATTAATAATTGTAGGATTCATGTAATAACTCCTATAAATCAATAAATCATGTAAAAAGACTTTCATGTTGCATTATGAAAAGACTTGCGGAAACAAAGCAAACCTTGAGGTTCACATAAGTGTTTCCGATATACTCTTTGCTTAAGGGTTAAAAGAAGTTCAAAATACCTCAGCAGCGGACTTGGCAAATGTAATGGATTTTCTTTATCCCTGACTATCTAGCGTCTACTAATCGACACTTAATGAAAAAATCTGTCACATCTACTAATCGACACTGACCAAAAAATCTGTCGCGTCTACAATCGACACTGACCAAAAAATCTGTCGCGTCTACAATCGACACTGACCAAAAAATCTGTCGCATCTACAATCGACGCTGACCACTTCTTTATACTCTAGCTCTTCGCGTTTACCTTCGACAACTGGCCGAGTCTCTTACCCTAACTTCTTTGCTGCGCAGCTTAAATGACAGACAGACTTCAGTAAATGTCCTTCAAATGCTCTTTATTTCAGCTGGGAGTTCTCGAGCAATCCTCAGAGAATCTCAACTCAAAAGAAGATATACAACATGTTTTATAAGATAATGCCAGACACATAAAAATAGAATCATCATGACTAATTATCTCTTTATGACTGATCATGTCACACTCCATCAATATGATTGGTTACACTGTTTAAAGCAAGCCCCTCCCCTCATTATTCTTTGTTAGTGACATCAGCAAAAATATCCGTATACACAACTTGTAAGGGGTTAATATTTCAGTCAATCATGTCCTAATACAGTAAAAGAACAGAACGTTCAGTTCATTTTCAAAGTTACATTGACCGAGGTTACATTGAGTAAAAAGTTTGTCAGATGGTTAGTTCATATTGAAAGTTCGTCTAATGGTTACATCCTAAATAAAAGGAAGTAAGATTTATTTTGTTTTATTGTTAGATCTAGAATGGAAAGTTAGTCATCTTTAGACAGAGAAATGGGAAGCATGATAGAAATGTATCACATGATAGAAATATAAAATCAGAACTTTATGGTTAGTAACATAATTAATCTTATCTATTATAATTTTCCACGACACAAACGTCCAAAGTGCCATTTAGATGAATATGTAAATGTTTTTACACAATTTCCTTTCAATAACAAAATAAACCCAATGAAACATCAGCTTTGTGGAAGCATATGATCATAGCAATGTGGATTTTTGCACCAGCTCTGCAATTCAATGTAGTCAAGTTGTGTTCCGTATATTTATAAAGCAATTTATACAATTGATTCCCTTAATGAAAGTAGCTTTGCAGTATTAAACATGAAAAAAAGTTTGACAGAAAAAAAAAAAAACTAACAGATTGCCTCCTAAACTGTGTGCTGCAAATATTTTTACGATATTTACAGGTAACTGATGGTAAATACGTCAAGCTAGAAACATTACACACATAATACATAATTTATGTTTAAAGCATATTTGGTGCTTTAACTAGTAGTAAAGAGGAAGATTTGATAGGATGTCACCACACATTAAAGAGGCACAAAAACAATTTTATTGTTTGAATTTAGTAATACAATTGATAGAATTTGAAAGTTGAGATTTTGTTTCATACTTTTTTAGGATTATATTTTCAGTAAATAATATGATACAGATGCTCATATTAAATGTTGAACAAAGTTATATAATATTCAACACAAATTGTCACATTAAAAATTAGTAAGCTGGAATGTACGTTACATTCCAGCTTGTGTTTGGACTTTCTGTTTGCATTTGTTCAGTCCTTTGTTTCCATGATTATCGTCTTCATTAGTTAATTTGGTTCAGCTGTGTGTCATTAATTATCTTGTTAAGGTCCTTTGTTTGTCTCATATACACCCTGTGTTCTCCCTCAGTCTCTGTCGGTTCTTGTTAAACCTACATATGTACTTTTTTTAATTGCGCCGCTAGGGGTTGCAAACCTCTTACAATAACAAAGGCGTAGGTTGATGACATAGTGATAAGCGGAATGATGTGACTTGCTGTCAGGCTGATGGATCTAATAATGTTTATGGATGAGTGAAAACATTCATGTTTTTTTAACATGACTGTGGTATGAAGCAGGTCGCGATTGCTAATAAGAGACAGATATCAGCACCACACAAGTCCCGCAGATGTAGAGGAATAAGGACATTTCATTCTACCGAACTACCCGCAAGTGCTGCATTACTACTCACACAGGTCAATTTATTTGATGAATTAAACTTGAGGTAACGTAGCGCTGTTTCATTTGGTCTAATGTTACACTATCATACTAAAAAAAAAATCAAAATAAAGATGAAAAACTGCACTCTCTAGTTACATCTTCATATTTATTAATACCATGTCCACACAGACGCGTTTCAGCCTAAGCCATCATCAGTGTGTGGTGTGAAACACCAAAGAGATTGCTTTTAAACATAACAGGTGAACATCCAATCATCTGCACCGTCAGGTGCATGAAGTTACCAACATTGTAAAGACACACAGAGAGTAACGACAAAACAAACCATAAATAATGCTCACATGTAACCCTCACAAACAATTACCAAGTTTAAACATAAGAATTAATTGATTAACTTAATTCCAGATTAAATTGTTTACAAGAAACAATTTAAAGCCAATTCTTCATTTAAACCATTGGGGTATACCGTTTGTAGCGTATAAATCCAAAAAGCCTCTCGTTGAAGGAGATAGTGCTCCCTATCTCCACCCCGTTGGAAAGATTTAACTAACTCGATGCCTTGAAATTTCAAAGTACAAATATCATGCCCAAATTCATTAAAATGTCTAGCCACTGGTGACTTAATGTCGTGATTACGTATATTACTTTTATGTTTGTGTAATCTTATTCTTAACTCTCTTTTTGTTTTACCCACATAACAAATCCCACATGGACATTTAAGTAAATACACAACAAAGGACGTATGGCAAGTAATTCTCCCTCTCACAGAGAATTTTTTGCCAGTCCGTGGATGTGGGAAAGAATTACCTGTAGTCATCGCATTACAATTCGCGCAACTCCTACAAGGGAAATTGTGCGGATCGAGGGCTGTAAGCCAATTGGTAGGCGGAGTGTAAGAATCAGCTCTGACCAACATATCTCTCAAATTACGCAACCTCTTATAGGCAAAGAGTGGAGGGTTTTGAAAAGACTGGCCAATCTGTGTATCACTAGATAAAATATGCCAGTGCTTATTTACTATTGATTTAATCTCACCCGAAAGGGGAGAAAATGTCGTAGATAGGACAACTCGATTATCTAAAATGGTTGTTTTTTTTCTGAAAAAGTGATTCGCGTTCAATGCCACGTTCCCTATCCAAACTTGAGTCGAGATTTAAATTATTGTAACCTTTTGAAAGGAAACGATCATATACTACTTTACTTACTTTTTTAGGTCATGTTCCAAGAACGTTCAAGCTGGCAGTTATAAAACCTCTTATTAAGAAACCACAATTAGATCCAAATAACCTAGCAAATTACAGACCCATTTCGAATCTTCCATTTATGTCAAAAATTTTAGAAAAAGTTGTGTCCGCTCAACTCGGCTCTTTCTTGCAAGAAAACGACATCTATGAAAAGTTTCAGTCTGGATTCAGGCCACATCATAGCACTGAAACTGCGCTTGTTAGAATCACAAATGATTTACTTTTAGCTTCGGACCAAGGCTGTATCTCAGTACTAGTTTTACTTGATCTTAGTGCTGCGTTCGATACTATAGATCACACAATACTCTTAGATCGACTACAAAATTACACTGGTGTTCAAGGACAAGCATTAAGCTGGTTCAGGTCATACTTATCCGACCGCTACCATTTCGTGTACTTAAATGGAGAAAAATCGATTATAACTTCGGCAAACTATGGAGTGCCGCAGGGATCTGTGTTAGGCCCTTTATTATTCTCAATATATATGCTGCCACTTGGTAATATTCTAAGGAAACATGGAATTAGTTTCCATTGTTATGCTGATGACACTCAAATATATATTTCATCACGGCCAGATGAATACGCTAAATTATCCAAATTGACAGATTGTGTTAAAGATATAAAAGATTGGATGACGCGTAATTTTCTTTCATTAAATCCAGACAAGACAGAGGTAATACTTATCGGTTCTAAAAACCGTCCACAAAACCTTTCACAGCACGACTTTAACATAGTAGGATGCCCTGTTACTTTATCCGCTACAGTGAAAGACCTGGGTGTTACATTAGACTGCAACCTGTCTTTTGAAAAGCATATTTCATATGTTACAAAAACTGCCTTTTTCCACCTTAGAAACATTGCTAAGCTACGTAATATGCTATCAGTCTCTGATGCAGAAAAGTTAGTTCATGCATTCATGACCTCGAGACTAGATTACTGTAATGCTTTATTAGCTGGTTGTCCTGCATCTTCAATAAACAAGCTACAGTTAGTCCAAAATGCAGCCGCTAGAGTTCTTACTAGATCAAGAAAATATGATCATATAACACCGATTTTATCATCACTTCATTGGTTACCTATAAAGTTCCGTATTAAATACAAGGTATTGCTTTTGACTTATAAAGCTCTAAATGGTTTAGCTCCAGTCTATTTAACGGATCTTCTATCGCCTTACAATCCATCGCGCTCTTTAAGATCACTAGATTCGAGGCTTCTGGTCATTCCTAGGATATCCAGATCCACCAAAGGAGGCAGAGCATTTTCACATTTAGCTCCGAAGCTCTGGAATAGCCTTCCTGATATTGTTCGTAGCTCAGACTCACTCTCCCAGTTTAAAACTAGACTGAAGACGCATCTATTTAGCCAGGCATTCATATAAATTTTTTATCCTACAGTTACTGTAAATTCGGCCTCTAGTTCATAAACGCCAGAGGAGAACTGGCCCCCGACTGAGCCTGGGTTCTCCCAAGGTTTTTTTTTCTCCATTGGGTCATCTGATGGGGTGTTAGGACACCATTAGGTCACTGGATGGAGTTTTTCGGTTCCTTGCCACTGTTGCCTTTGGCTTGCTCAGTTGGGGATATTCAAATTAATTAACCAATCATACCATTGATCAGCCCTACCAAACTTGGATGTCTTTTTTCCAGTAATAAACAAACATTGTTAAGTTATTTTGAATGATACTGTGAAGCAGCTTTGATACAATCTGTATTGTGAAAAGCGCTATATAAATATATTTGACTTGACTTGACTTGACTACTTTCACCTGGTTTTCGAATTCTTCAACAGTACTACAAATCCTCTTTATACGCAAAAACTGACTACACGGGAGACTTTTTTTCATAGATGGAGGATGGTAACTTTTTGAATGTAAAAAAACATTTCGAATGTTATTCTTGTCTGTGGATTTACGAAATACCGTCGTCTGTAAAGCCTGTCCAGTAGATCTAAAAATCTTAACGTCAAGAAAGGATATAGAAAACATACTGTATTCCAAGGAAAATCGTATGGAGTCAAGTCTGGAATTTAAAAATTCATGAAATAGATTAAGTTCTTCAACTGTTCCACTAAAAATGAAAAACACATCATCAATATGCCGAAACCAACATTTCAACGGTGGTGGAAAATATTACTTGGAGAATAGACAAAGTCTGCTTCAAACTTGCCCATAAATAAGTTTGCATAGTTAGGGGCAAATGGAGATCCCATAGCCGTGCCTTTAACCTGATGATAAAAACTGTTCTCAAATTTGAAATAGTTCATTGTCAGCACTGTATGTGCCAGATCCCACAGAAACTTTGTTGGAGGCTTATCAATATCTCTAGATTTTAAATAATGTTCCAATGCACATAAACCTAGATCGTGTGGAATGTTGGTATACAGACTAGTTATATCCATAGTACATAACCAATCATCATATGGACATTCGTCAGTTTACTCAAAAAATCAGTAGTATCCCTTAAATATGAAGGTAATGTCCAGACAATTGGCTTAATATACAAGTCTACATACTGAGAAATGGGTTCAGTTAGGGATTGGCAACCGGCCACGATTGGACGGCCTGGAATAGTTCCTTCACATTTTTTGTGGATTTTCGGCAAGGTGTAAAATACCGGTCGTACTGGATGAGTTTGCAATAAAAAGTTAAATTTTTCCTTAGTGATGTAATTGTCTGATTCGCCACCAATCAGAGTTCTTTTTATCATATTAAAAAAGCGACTCGTCGGATCACAATTAAGGGAGGAATAAAATTACTGATCTCCAAGTTGATTCAAAATTTCATTGCGGTATGAATCCTTGTCTTGTATTACAACCGCACCACCCTTGTCGGCAGGCTTAATTACAATCGAGACATCTTCACTAAGAGCCCGCAAAGCCTCACGTTCTCTGATCGAAAGGTTCGGGTAAAAATGTCGATCTCTTGTAAATAGATGAAAAACATCCTGATCAACCAGCCGGCAGAACGTCTGAACCGAAGGGTTGGATACAGGGGGCATAAATGTACTTTTTGGACGAAAACGGCTCTTCTCCAAATGTTCTTTAGGATAGGGTCTAACTGTGGGCTGGACTGAGCTGGTTCCACAAGTAAAAAAGGACTTAAATATAATTGATCTAAAGAATTTGAAAAGTTAAATTTTGGTCAAAAGGGATCAGTATATTTAGAAGGAACAAAAGAAAACCACAACGTCAGTCTCTTCCACACTAAGTGGTCTTTTTGACAGGTTTACTATATTGGATACCTCTGTGTCCGCCCACGTCGTCCTGCAAACTCTGTTTTTCTTACCGCCCCTCCGTGTCGGTCTCCTCTTCTGTTTTGTGACCGAAGTCCTTGTCTCCCCTCTTGAGATAAAAAACGATTAGCAGTACCTGTAGATGTATTATCACTTCCAGATTCATTGGTTGAAAGACCACTGGAGAGAGAATCGGTAGTATGGCGTGAGGTACGCATTATTCGCGCAGGTACAGGGTTGGACAGCCACTGGTAGACCCGATTGTTTTTGTAATCCAAGGTGTCTCGGCGGTATTTCCGTAGTTTCACTTCTGATAGTTCCTTTTTGTAGCCATCCAAAAGCGCGGTGCAACGATCATCAATTTCTTTTAATTGTTGAATGTCGAATTTACTCTTCATTTCATTTTGGACGTCGTTGATTTCCACCCGCACCTTGGAGACCTCTTCACTCGTGTGTTCAATGACCAAAAGCATAAGCTCGTCCAACGAGCATTTGTTTAAGATGTCACACCATTTTTTACAAAATATCTCGTTGAGTCGTCCTATAGTGGGTTCCTTGTTGATTCTAAGTCCCCTTGGAATGCGTTTATTCCTCCAATATTGCGAAAGAGTTGAGCCGTGTAGCAAATTGCGGATTTCCTTCTTCTTCAGAAATTCCAATCGCTGGGATAAGGACCCAAAAGGAGTCAATAGAAGGGGTCGAATCCGGTGGAAATATAATTCTCTCAGAATCTATTTCAGAAAAGGCCAAAGTGGAAGCCCTTGACTCTGTAAGTCACAGCACACTATCATACTAAACAGCATTTGAGAGTGTTGAAAGTTATAATGTTATTCTAGGTGTTAGTTTGTTTGCTATATGAGACTAGCAAAAGCTAGATCAACATTAGAATAACATACTGATCATATTCTAACACTTCATCATGTTGAGCTATATAACATTGATTTGTTTTATGTACATTTGCTCACCTGTCTAATAAAGTACATGCAAGTTTCCCTGTCAAGTCGTGACTCGTGAAGCTGTCAAGTCCAAGTTAGTCGTGGTCGTGGAGCTCTCGGCATCTCGAAAACACCACGCTGATATTGATCCTCGTTTTAGTTCTCCTTTTGTCCCAAAGTCTGCTTGCCATGTTCCATAATGTTTGAAACAACAACAGCGTGCCGCTTGACGTTACGCACTACGCAGTTCTCCACATTTGTCGCCATGTTTACTATGGCAGTACAAGCGGAAACCAGGGATAACGCGGATATTATGTCATTGACAGGCGAGAAGTGAACAGGGACGGGCACTTTTTTAAATTGTGAATTTCTCTGAATTTACAAATTCTTGGAAACATTTAGGATAATGGAAGTACACAATTGAAAAAAATATATAACATGGTGCAAGTGTTTTTTGGATATTTTGTTACAAATTTCTTACATATTGTACCTTTAACGTTTGGTGTTATGTGGTTTTCCTGGTTTCTGAATGTTTGATGATTAGTTTTCCTTCTAGAGTTATTCCTCGTTGTGAGTATCTCTTAGCATCACGTTACGTAACATTAGAACCGACCAAAAAACAGACCACAAGATGGGCATCTTTCTCATCATCCCTAGACCCACCCGATCTGGTTCTCTCCATCTCCCAGCACCACTGCCCGATCGAGGAATATACCGAGGAGTCTATTGAACTTATGCGACCCTCAGAGCTATCTTTTAGAGTGGTTTGGATGATCCACTCTTCCAAGCAATTTCCATCTGCTCCCACCACATGTTCCTTGAAGAGGTACGTATATAACATACTGTGGCTGTGTGAATCATCCTACACCATTGAGGAAGCAGTTTCGGACTCCCTTTCTGTCTGTCTCCCTAGAGTCCCGTCCCATCATGGCCGCCGTGCCAGAGCCCTCTGCCAAGGAGGCCACGTCTGAGCCTACAGCCAAGATGGCTGCCACCGTGCTTGAGCCTCCAGCCAAGAGTCTGAGTCTCCAGTCCCCGTAAAGAGATGACTCCAGTCCCCGCCCAAAGCTCAGAGAGGCCTTCAGTCCCCAAGCTTAGCCCAGAGATGGCTCCAGTCCCTGAGTCCTCTTCAGCCCAGAAACCCATAGCTCTTCCCAGGAACACTTTTGGGAGTGGCCATAGAGGCCGAGCCTGGCTACATCGGGAAAAGGCCACGAAGGCCGGCACCGCCCTGGTCTCCTGCCACCCAGGTCCCGCCAAACTGCCGGCTCTGCTCTGGATCCCTGTACCGTCGGCACCACTCCTGAGGTTCCCCGTCCTGCCTAAAACTTTCCTAGTCAGCCTCCAGGGTGCCCACCCTCCCACCCCAGTTTGTGTCCCACCCCAGTTTGTGGCCCACCCCAGTTTGTGGCGCCAGGACGCACCTTTCGGGGAGGGGGGAGTAATGTTACATTCCAGTTTGTGTTTGGAGTTTCTGTTTGCATTTGTTTTCTGTTTTTCTGACACTCCTTTGTTTCCATTGTTACTGTCTTCATTAGTTAATTTGGTTCAGCTGTGTGTTATTAATTATCTTGTTATGGTCCTTTTGTTTGTCTCATATATATATATACCCTGTGTTCTCCCTCAGTGTCTGTCGATTTTCGTTTTTTTTTTTTCCTGGTTCCTAAGTGTTTGATGATTAAAGTCTTCCTTCTAGAGTTATTCCTCATTGTGAGTATTTCTTAGCATCATGTTACATAACAGTATGAGGCATAAACTCACCAGCTAAAAGATCCAGAATTTTAAATCCTCAAAAAAAACTTAAGGTATGTTTATTACAAGAAACCCACCTTATGGAAACGGAACACAAAAAATTAACAAATACGCAATTAACACACATATACTCTGCATCCTATAATTCAAAGAAAAGAGGTCTAATAAACAATAAATTATTGATTAATACATTTATTAATCCGAAAGGACGATATGTAATCAATATACCCTTATACAATCAAATTCTGACCATTGCTAATGTCTACCGACCGAATGATGACCAATTTTTTTTCTCAACCAGCTATCATAATTGAAGATTATATCATAATTTACATGACCGAGCTTGCTCTTGGTGATAGCTGTAGACTTACAAACCCAAACTCGAGAGAATACACCTATTTTTCTGCAGTTCATAAATCATATTCATGCTTTGATTATTTCTTAACAAGCAATTCATTCATGCCAGACATCTTAAATACAACAATAAACCCTATCATTATGTCTGATCATGCACTAATCACCATAACTATCAGTATTAGAAACACTACAAATAATTAATTTAGATGGAGAATGAATACATCATTACTCCAAGACATTAATGAATAGAATAGACTCAAAAAAGAATGGACATCCTTCATAGAAACAAATAGGGCACCAGACATCTTCAGTGCTGAAAATACTGAAAATAAATATTTAAGCATAAATAAAATAACTACACTATTGCACACAATAGCAACAAGCAACCAGCATAATAAAGTGAACACTGTATTATACTTAATTTTAAAAGTAACCAACTACTTACAACCTAGGCCTAAGTTTTAGTGCACTTAACTAAATCTCTTGTAGAGCAAATGGCTTTCCTAAGAAGATAAGGAAAATGTAAACAGCAATACTGAACAAAAAACTACTTAAAAAGAATTGTGCATAATATGCGCATTGCCCCACTTCATTACCCCACACACCCCTCACTGAATGTTCTTAATACTCCCAGTTTAGGAGCTGCAGGTTATAATGGAGGAAACAGGGACACTCTGCATTTTCTCCCGTCAGCCTATTCCTCTTTTTCTCATATATCTGGCTGACCTCGCTGAATACCCTCTCACTGGGAACAGAGGAGGGAGGTGGACTGAGAAATTTTCTGGCGAGTGGTGCCAGAAGGTGCAAAGCTGGATGTATTTTGTTTCCACCATGCAAGTGGTTGGCCCATCTGTCTGTCGATCAACGGCTCCCGTAGGTATTGATCCAGCTGCTGAGTGAAAAGCTGCTCCTCCTCATCATCAGTCTTCTCAGAGGTTGGTCCGTGTGCCCCCAGAAGGTTGGCATACATCTGTTCAAGCATGTCAGACGGACTTGCGTCTTCCTCCACCCTTATCTGTTTAGATCTGGGCCTTGATCTTCAGAGGAAGCCCTTTTCCGATTCTTAGCCTCAGAGTGGCATGCTCACATGCTCATCCTTTATCCAGTCTATTGCATTGCTCAGTGTGCCTGGTGCCGAGGCATGACCTCTGTAATGAGGACCTAGCAGTGTTTGCGAGGACCAAGCATTTGGTCTTGTCTGCTTTTTTGAACCTTGCCTTTAAACTGTCCAGCATAGTGTCACAGAGTGTTTTGATGCCCCTTGCTTTTGCACCCTCAACTTCAAGTAGCATTTTTAGGATGATGATGCTGGGAATTATGCACGATATTGAGGAGTCTGATCTGCTCATTTCCAGTGTTACCTGTTCAAGCAGGCTCAGTGTATCAATCAAATTGCCCAGAAGAGTCCACTGATCTGCTGTTAAGATTGATATATTTCCATGTTTCCCTGCATATACAGTGAGTGCCAGTTTCTGCTCCAACATGTGAAGAGTGGAGTTCCAGCGTGTTGGCACCGACTGGATTATTCTGTGCTGGGGGAGGTCAAATTATTTTTGAATGTCCTTCAATAGGACATTCAAATATAGTTTAGGCAGTATTGATCCAAAATTTAAGTCGAAGTTGGCTGCAATAAGACTCCTTGCTATTGCCAAGGCAAACGATATTTCTCAGTAGGGTGTTGATGTTATACTAAAAAGAATCCTAAAATATCTGACACTTCTTTACAATGGTGTTAGGATTGACACCCCAAATGGTGAAATTGAGTTGTTTGGTGCTGTGATAGCCATATGTGGAGACACACTTGCCCAACATGAGCTTGCTGGGTTTAAACAAGGTGTTGGTTTTGCTTATAGCAAATGTAGACATTGTGAATGCTCCTTTGAGGATATGCAAAGTATTTTTTGAGGAGAATAGGTTTGCTGAAAGAACTTTGTCTATTTCAAGACACTGCCTGATTTTCCAAAGCAAGCACAGAAACATTGAAAGCATCCCTCAAAACCACTTACGGGATTAACAGAAGAAGCAGACTAGTTGATGTTCCAGCATTTGACCTGATCAAACAAACTCCACAGGATATAATGCATGTAATTTTTGAAGGCGTTGCACCAATGGAAATAAAGCTTGTCTTAAAAAACCTGATTATGTCAGGACAGATAGAATTAGATGAGATTAACTCAGCTATTCTAAATTTTCTTTACTCACCTATTGTCAGGGTCCTGTCACTTCTGTCTAGTCTATTTCTTGGTTTTGTGACAGAGCCCTGACACTCCTGTGTTGTCTTGTCTGTGTGCCTTGTTTCATGTCATGTTTTGTCTTGTGCTGTGTAGCATGCAGCTTGTTTACTCTAGCTGTGTGCTTTCATGTTGTCACGTTTTGTGTGAACGTGTGGCTTATGAGTGTTCTCATTAGCTGCGTGTTCATGTCTCGTTTTGTGTGAGCACATGGCTGGTGATTTGTTTTACTGGCCATGTGCTTGTGTTTTAGTCATGTTTGGTGTGAGCACATTGCTTTTCATGTTATGTTTCCTTGTGCCATGTGCTCTCCTGTCGATTGTCTAGCCCCTCCCAACTTGTTTCCTGATTATTGATTAATTTGCCCCACCTTTTGAAGCTAAGCACAGTTATTTTAAGCAGTGGGTTTCTAAGTTAAATTTAAAAAATGTCTGTAAATCGCTTGCAAACCATAATCGGTCCCTTGAATGTTTGCAAAATGAAATAGGCATTGAGCATCCAATTTTTGCTAGTGAAAGAGAATTGGGGCCTGTCTCAGCTATCAACAATATTGATTATTTTAAGAGAAAAGTCAAAAGATTTTTTAGGCAAAGGTCATGCAATCTGTTGTCTCTGTGAAATGGTAATAAGTACATTAGTGGGAAATCTGATTATTGTAGATGTAGATGGTGCTTTCCCAGTGTTCGGACTGATAAAAGATTCAGAGACGGGTGGACATTCATAGATCATCATGCCAAAAATACTGCTAGTATTTATTATCTAGGTCAAAGACTGATTATATATTATTGTTAATGATGTAGGAACCACATTCACACCACCTCTGCCCAAGATGGTCTCACATGCTAGCACCCGCACTGGACCTGTGAAGAGTGGTGGTAGGGTGTTTGTGTTGGATCACAAAAGGTGGACAGCCTCAATAGCCGCGTTTCCACTGCCGGGCCAGGGCCGAGCCGTGCTAGTGCGTGCCAGGGCCAGTCGCGTTTCCACTGTCACTTCCGGTGCTTTCTGGATTTCTGGCCCGTCGAATACCTTGGGCCAAAGCGGGCCAGCTCGGGCTAGAGGCGTGGTTAAGGTAAAAGGCGTAGTTTATCGGTGTTAGGGAAAGTTATGGTCTGCGGCAAGATGCACATTTCACTTTTTTATATAGCGCAAAATAATCGCTGCTCGAAATGGAGAATCGCCTGTAACGTTACTGCCTGTTGAAGATACCAAAGCTCTTCTGAGCATTTGGGCAGAAGAAAGGGTACAACGTCAATTTGACGGCGTGTGCAGAAACGAGGACGTCATAAAATACATCGTTGCTGAAGCTAAGCATTCAGCGAACAAAGCTTTAAGTTCGGGAAAAAAATAAAAAGGTTGCTGACGCAGTACGAGGCGATTAAAACGCACAATGGACAAAGCGAAGCCGAGAGAAGGAACTTTCCATGGTTCGACTTAATGGACAGTGTGCTGGGTCACAGTCCCTCTGTTAGTGGCGAGACAAGTCGGGACACTATGGCAGCCACGGCCGGTGAGTTAATATACATGCTATCTTCCTAACTAAAAAAAATAATAAATTCATAATACCCGCTGAAATGGGTTAGGTTGTATGACGTTTGATCCAGAAAGGTGTGTTAAGGGCGGGGTTTAGGGCAGCGCTGTGGGGCTACTGGCCCGGCAGTGGAAACGCAAGCCCGGTGCTTGTGGCCCGAGGCCAGTGGCCCGGCTCGGCTCGGCTCGGTGTTAGCCCTGGCCCGACAGTGGAAACGCGGCTAATGAAGGAGGCCATTGACACCTTACTGAAGAAACACCATGGCAAGAAGGACATGATTAAGCTTGTGGATCAGGAGTATGCAGCAATGGTTCATAACTCCTGTACTGATCCCAACAGCATGCTCCATACAACCACAAGACTGCACATTTCACAGTATGTCAAGTACTTATCTAAACACTTAAAGACCAGTTCTTCCTTAAACACAAGTCCAGAAAAACTTTTTGAGAGACAGCAACTCTGGTATTCACTGACAGAGGGTAGTGACACTACCAGTGTTCTGGTTATAACAGTGACCCTAGCAGTTGTACACCCACCTGCACCTTCTCTGACCACACCACTGACTCATGAGGCCATTGAGAAAATTGTGGAGGAAATAATGGTGAGACAGCAAAACAGCAACATACAGAAAAGAAGTCTTGCCTGTGGACAGCCCAAATCTCAGTGTTAGAACGATGGCTCCTCCATCCACTTCTTCTATCAGCAAGGTTCTGTTAGCAGGGTTCCCGCGGAGTCTTAAAAAGTCTAAAAAAGACTTACATTCTGAAAGTGAAATTTAAGGCCTCAAAAAGCCTAAAAAACACAAGTTTAGGTCTTAAATTTAATTTACCCAAGTCTTAAAATTCTTACCTTCGTTCATTTTGTTAATTGTGGTCAAGCGTTGTCCGCCGAAAATAAAACGTTGGTTGTTTTGTTTTCTAGTAGGCTACATGATGATGATAATCCCATTGCGTGATCACTGCAGGTATAACTCCTGTAAAGTAGGTGGCGGTATGTAACCCGCGCCGCCAATAAAGTGAAGGAAGTTGGTTCACTAGCTACCTGCCCGCCGAATTCGTGCAACGTTAAGTCAGGGCTGTCGTCGAGCGCGTAGTTTTCAAAGATCATGGGGAAGTGTGTGTTTAACATGACTTGGCTCGATAAGGGTGAGTTTTGCAGCTGGTTACAAGCTGTCCCTAGCAATAGATATAAAGCTCGCTGCAAAATATGCAAGAAGATAATACAGCTAGGAACATTGGGTGTGAAGGCGCTCGAGTCTCATGCCAAAGCGGACAAACACCACCTTGCCATGAAAAACCTTCAGCAGAGTCAAACCATCTCACAGTTCTGTTCGGTATCCCAGCTGCCTAGGCCTACATCATTGCCGATGCCTGGTCCCTCCGGACTCCAAGGCAAAAATGTTACAGCTTCGTCGAGTCGGTCTGATCTTCGGGCTACTTTCGGATCCACTGAGACTTCAAAATCGGAGGTACTTTGGATTTTCCACACCGTGACAAAACATATGTCATATAACAGTAACGATAATATTAGTGATGTTTTCCAGGCAATGTTCCCCGACTCAAACATTGCGAAAACGTTTACGTGCGGACCGAACAAGATCGCTTATATAGCAAGATTTGGTATAGAGGACTTCATCAAGAGAGATCTAATTAACACCATTAGCGGACCGTATGTCTTGATGTTCGACGAAAGCTTCAACTCATCCACCAAATCCAAGCAGCTGGACCTCCACGTTCGTTTCTGGAGCAATGGAGAGGTGCGGTCGAGATACATGGGATCTCAGTTCATGGGACATGGGACAGCGCAGGACCTCCTGAAGCATATCGAAGTAAGTGAGATGGCCTACTTTACTGATTGGCCTCGGACGTAGCAGCTACTTATCAATTTGTAAGTCTGCATTTGAACATGTCATAGGCCTACCCCATCTAGGGGAATATGCTAAAAATGTAGTGTGCTATATTGTGTAAAATGTGCATATCGTCCTATGATCTATATGATTTATAACATCTATGCACCATTGTAGCGTAGTGTTAATTTCGTCAGACGAGACGAGACAAAATATGTTCGTCAATGACCTTTTTTTTCATGACTAAGACGAGACGATGGCAAGACTGCACCACTGTCCAAAAACGCTGACTAAGACTAAATTAATACGCATTATTGTTGACGAAAAAAGACGAGACGAAAATGTTTTGCATAAAATAAAAACTAAGATAAAATCTCTCTTCATTTTCGTCTACAATCGTCTCTGCTTTTTCATCAGCTGTTAATATTCAGAACGAGTTAGGATCCCGCTTATTACATTGCTACCTACCAAATAAAACAATAATTTGACACAAAATTATGATTTAAAAGTTTATTGATTTAAAAACGATTGTATTGCTTCCGCTAAAGAAAATAGTGCGCTCCGTCTCTACGGTTAGAATCCTGTGTGTTCATGGCAACGGTGTGTTATAGTTAGCAGCGATCTGTTATCAAGAAATAAAATAGTGTGTGCGTAGAAAGAATTCGTCCACACGCCGCTCAAAAATAATAAATAATCCTGAGCGCAACAAGTCCACCGTCTAGGCAGGCTTTTTGTGTTAAATTATATTTCCTGTCGCTGCGCAGGCTTTTATTGTACATGACAGCTTATGTCCCGATGACCGGCCCGGACGATTAAAAGCAGTATCAATAAAGTAAAAAATGTGATGTTGAAATTGTAAACCAGACACGTTTAACATTTGCATTCAACAAAAATCATTCAACAACTGTATTTTTTCAGGTAATTATGACATTTAACCAATGTTTGAGATATGTGAAACACTTGAACACTGAAATGTTTATCAGTAATAATGTGTTATTTAAAAAAAAGACTACAATTGTTTTGACTAAAACTAGACTAACATATATTGAGTTCTTTTTTGACTAAAACTAGACTAAAATTAAAAGACTTTTAGTCGACTAAAACTTGACTAAGATACCTTGAGTTTTCTTTTGACTAAAACTAGACTAAAATGATGAGAGACTTTTAGTCGACTAAAACTTGACTAACAAAAAAAGATATGTAAATGACTAAATATGACTAAAACTAACAAGGACATTTGGCACAAGACTAAGACTAAATTAAAAATAGGTGACAAAATCAACACTAGAAATAGGCCTAATTGTTGGTTCCATCTACAGTCATTGGTTCCAAATTGAATGTCTGTTTTATCAGCTGCATCAGCTCCATACTAGAAGAAAGGTTGCAGTTTAACATGTAGCTGAATTTATACATGAATGTAATCTTTAAGCTTTAAGCTTTTTTCTTCTTATTTTCCAAAAGGAGGCATTGCATCATTTGGACCGCAGCAGGCTGTTGTCAGTGTCCATGGATGGACCGAATGTGAATTTTAAGCTTTTGGACCTACTCCAACAGGACCATGCAGAGAAGTATGGGGGTGCACAACTGGTGTCCGTCGGCAGCTGTGGACGCCACACACTTCATAACTCCTTCAAGGTGGGATTTTCGTTGTGGACTGTGGATAAAATTTTAAAGGCCATGCACACTGTTTTCCACAACGTTCCTGCAAGGAGGGAGGACTACGAAAAAGTCACAAAATCTACACTGTTTCCCAAGCCATTTTTTGGCCACAGGTGGCTTGAAAATCTCCCAGTTGTTGAACGGGCACTGGAAGTCTGGCCATCTCTCATGCTGTATGTGAACGCTGTGCACAAAAAACAGCTCCCAAATCCCAAAACAGCATCTTTTGACACCATCGAAGCAGCCATTAAGGATCCCCTTACGACAGCGAAGATGCACTTTTTCATGACTCTGGCCAGGACCTTCCATCGGTTCATGAAGAAATACCAGACCGATGAACCTGTGATGCCTTTCTTTGGCAAAGATCTGTCTGAGTTAATTAAGGTAATTATTTATGGTATATGGTTATGATTAGTTGGCATGGGCTTATTTTATTTGTTTATTTATTCATCTGTGATGCTTTTGTCCAAAATAACAAAGTATTTGTCACATTTTGGGGATTGCATATAAAATGTTGTACTGGGCCAGTCTCCTATTACATGTATGCCTGTAGTGGCATTTATGTCCAAAAATGTGCTATATAAATAAAATTTACTTACTTACTATTGTAAGCCCAGGTAAGTGCCTTCTTAAATTAATGAAATCCTAATGAATTAGATGAGAGAATTAGGATTTCATTGTGTGAAATATAAAAGGAAATTAAATGGGCTAATGGTACTTTTGCCTACTGACAGAGTCTACTGAGACGCTGTATGAAGAGAGAGGTCCTCCAGGACATCACTCCTCTTCAGCTCACCAAGCTTGATACGTCCGACAAGACCTTGCTCCTCCTCCCCCAGAAGATTGATATTGGCTTGGGTGCTGAGGCAGCAGTCAAGGTATCGTGTTTGGTAGTTTTGGATATTTATTATGATCAGTATGTACGCTGAAAGTACAATTTTGCTAAGCATACTAAACGTATTTGTGATCTCTATGAGGTTTGATTGAAGAATCGTTTGATATGCTGTGCATTTCCAAGGTTGTGTATGCGTTCCGACAATATTGAACCTATGTTTTTGCCTGCTTTCTCCTTTAAAAGCAATGTATTTTGGATGGTGATTCCCCATAATGAAGTGTAGGTTCACATAGATCATGTGAAGCAAGTATGATTCTACTGAGACATCCCAATCACAGCAAATAAGAAATTGTATGACCCCATTGCATAAAGTCACATAATTGGCCTATGCTATGACTTCATGCCATGTGGTACTCAGGGCTGGGTATCGTAACAAAATTTTCGATACCAATACCTTGACTTCGATACCGGTTCCTGAACGATACCTTTTTCGATACCAATTTTATGAAGATCCTAAAATCCTATTTTAACAATATTACATTACCTTTTTTTTTCAGTTTGTTGACTTTTTTACACTCATATTTTGAGTCAGTAAAAAAGCACCAAGGCTAAAGTTTTCTATGTTTCCTAATCATTTAACAACATATTCTTTACCTCAATAAACTCATTGTTTCTGCCTTAATGCATTGTTTAACAATGAAACAATGAAAATTAATTGAAATGCATTACACACAGTCACCTCTAACAGATCACTCTAAATTGTAATTTAGACACATGCATTTTCTGTAAAGCTGCTTTGAAACTATGTTTTGTGAAAAATGCTATACAAATAAATGTGAATTGAATTAAAAACTGGGGTGCGTGCGAACTATACGCGCTCAAAGCTTATAAAAAAAACCCCTGCATAAAGCTTGCCGCAAAGCAGTAGCGAAAGTAGCCTAATGATTATGGATGTGTCGGGAAAAAATAGCAAGGATATATTTAAACTTTTTATTAATAAACAAGTGTTTACTGATTGTGTTGTCTGCAAAGATGAATATGGCGATGTTGCCTCGATCATCATTCCTGCAGTATAGGCTAGTGAACACGCACGCGTGCCTATGGATTGCATAAGCAAACTATTTATTTCTAATTGTTTCGTTTAAAAGTAGACATATTTGAACTTATATTTAAGTCTATATGCCTTCTCGTGTCTGTGAGTCAAGTATCCTATACGCTGAGTTTCGGTTCATTTGTGACGCGCTCCATTGCAGTCGAAGACGGATAAAAACTCTCAAGTGTTGCCGGTCTTGGCAGCAATTATCTTGTCGAAAATATTGCATCGCGTGCTTCTGGCATCGAGTGTGGTACATAGGTAGGTACACTGTTTATCTTTTCCACATATTTTCTATAGGGGTGTCGAAATTAATCGTTTCTACGATGCACCGCGATGCAGAAGAGAACGATTCGGTATCGGTTCAGTAATAGACCATAACCGGTTATAATGTACTGACGCTTTTCTGACGTCATTTATCGCGCATGTGCTTTGTCGCGGTAGCATACACTGGCAGGGGAGGTGAGACGCGAGTGCGAATTAAACATTCTTTCTTACATACATTTACATACATACATTACATGCGCATGCAAGTTACATGCGCTTCTTGAGGCACACACACGCAAGGTCTCGCTCTCTCCCTCTCTGCTGTGCGCGCGCTACAAGGTTTGAACATAC
Source organism: Gila robusta (assembly GCA_030770095.1). Taxonomy (NCBI): domain Eukaryota; kingdom Metazoa; phylum Chordata; class Actinopteri; order Cypriniformes; family Leuciscidae; genus Gila; species Gila robusta. Next base: position 1,229,025 of record JAVALU010001573.1, read on the forward strand.
ATTCACGTAGCCTTTCGGGAGAGTGGATACATTTCCCGGGACAGGTTATATTAAAAGATAAATAGGGACAAACCGAGACAAATGGCAACCCTTCCGCACCCGATGGTCAAATTACAATTGTGTTGTTACGCGTGATTATAAATGGATGATCGTCTTCAACAGCGGACTCGGTGACGGTTGATGCATGCGCGCGTCTCCAGGGTAACATTATACACTGATGAATGAGCGCTGCTTTTAAATGAACATTTCTTTAAAACAAAATTGATTTGACAGAATTTCATTTTCTTAATGGCATAAACAGGCTTTAGTCCCATGAAACTTAAACTGGAATGTCTCTGTTTTTGTCACTGCGACTTCCTGTACAGGCGAACACACACACATCACTTTTGAAGTAAAATTGAAAATTGAGGATGCGGTGCATCGCAATGCATCGCGATATCGAATTGAACCGAATCGATGACATGATAATCGTAATCGAACCGAACCGTGAGACCAGTGTAGGTTCACACCTCTAATTTTCTATCTATCTGGGTTGGGACACACACACACCACACACACACACACACACACACACACACACACACTACAGCCTCACGTGCGACTAGCCACGTCTCTCTGGGCAACCGCGTAAACTAACGTTAGTGTTTTTCCGCCACAGCCAATCATGCTGCATGCTTATTCATTGTTTCAGTGACGTTGACTAGATTAATCCCTTAGGTATCGAAATGTGGTACCGAAAAACAAGACATGTTTCGATACTCGGTAGTACCGAGACAATTCGGTCGGTACCTAAAAAGTCGATAGTCGAACTCGATACCCAGCCCTAGTGGTACTTAAAACTCCATTTTGATATTACTGACATGTATTGTTTTATTGTCCAGGACAGTAAAAGTGCAGAGCTAAGGATCCTTGAATTTAAGAGGGATTGTATGCAGGGCATCTTAAACATTGTCAGAAAAGCACTGGAGAAGAGCCCATTGAAATATGCTACAGTTAGGCAGATGGAGTGTTTGGACCCGTCTCTCATGTTCAGGGACCCAGACAGATGCAAAAATCAGATGAAGGCTCTTGTCCAGACATTCCTAAAGAACAAGCAGCTGACAGGAGGTGTACCTGCTGGTAGGAATGGTTTGGAAGGGGTTATGAACCAAAGATTGAATACCATGCTCAACTATCCTTATATTTTTTTTATTGGGCTTTATTCAGACTATTAGTTGCAGACATTTGCTCTGACAATTGACACTTTCCAATGTCCTATCAGGGTATTGGTTGAGCATGGATGTTTCACTTTTGTCATTCCCCCTTCTAATGGTCCTGTACCTGTTCTGTGTGCAGTGGCTTAGATACACTGAATAAGTTTCATAATTTTATACAGGTTTTTGTTGTAGACATTTATAGAATCCTGAATTTCCCCTTGGGGATCAATAAAGTATCTATCTATCTATCTATCTAGAGATAGTGTTTTTACCTTATACAGGTTTTAGTATACACGTTTCCTTTATGTGCGTTGGAACAATAAAAAAATGCAGAGAGAAAAAAGACAGGAGTGCCAATATTTTTCAGTCATGACTATGCATATGTGACTGACTTGTTTTCTCACACTTTTTTGTAGGGGATGCCATTGTCCAACAGTTTGAATCGTTCCTGTCTGCTGAGGCAAGGAATGAAGAATTCCTTGCCTTCCAGCCATTTGAGAGACGCTTTGACACCTTCTTGCATGAGAGATTAAGAGGTCCCTACCCTGCTGCTTGGGGTTTTTCCCAGAAGTTACTGCTCCTTTCACATGGCCAGGCCACTGTTGAAAGGGGATTTTCCATCAACAAGGAGGTGGAGAACGAAAACATGCAACAGGACACAATTGTTGCACAAAGGCTCATATGTGACTTTGTTACAATGCATGAGGATGTCACTCAGGTCCCCCTTACCAAGGAACTTATGGCATCTGTGGGTGCAGCCCGGTCAAAATACAGACTCTTTCTTGATCAAGAGCGCATCAGAAAAGAAAAGGAATCTCAGAGTCAGAAAAGAAAGCTGGCTGAGCAGTGTCTGGTGGACCTTAAGAAAAGAAAGACAAACTTAGAAGATGTGTCTGCCTGTCTTGTCAGGGAGGCAGATACACTAGCATACCATGATCGACTACAAAAGATCGACTACAAAATTACACTGGTGTTCAAGGACAAGCATTAAGCTGGTTCAGGTCATACTTATCCGACCGCTACCATTTCGTGTACTTAAATGGAGAAAAATCGATTATAACTTCGGCAAACTATGGAGTGCCGCAGGGATCTGTGTTAGGCCCTTTATTATTCTCAATATATATGCTGCCACTTGGTAATATTCTAAGGAAACATGGAATTAGTTTCCATTGTTATGCTGATGACACTCAAATATATATTTCATCACGGCCAGATGAATACGCTAAATTATCCAAATTGACAGATTGTGTTAAAGATATAAAAGATTGGATGACGCGTAATTTTCTTTCATTAAATCCAGACAAGACAGAGGTAATACTTATCGGTTCTAAAAACCGTCCACAAAACCTTTCACAGCACGACTTTAACATAGTAGGATGCCCTGTTACTTTATCCGCTACAGTGAAAGACCTGGGTGTTACATTAGACTGCAACCTGTCTTTTGAAAAGCATATTTCATATGTTACAAAAACTGCCTTTTTCCACCTTAGAAACATTGCTAAGCTACGTAATATGCTATCAGTCTCTGATGCAGAAAAGTTAGTTCATGCATTCATGACCTCGAGACTAGATTACTGTAATGCTTTATTAGCTGGTTGTCCTGCATCTTCAATAAACAAGCTACAGTTAGTCCAAAATGCAGCCGCTAGAGTTCTTACTAGATCAAGAAAATATGATCATATAACACCGATTTTATCATCACTTCATTGGTTACCTATAAAGTTCCGTATTAAATACAAGGTATTGCTTTTGACTTATAAAGCTCTAAATGGTTTAGCTCCAGTCTATTTAACGGATCTTCTATCGCCTTACAATCCATCGCGCTCTTTAAGATCACTAGATTCGAGGCTTCTGGTCATTCCTAGGATATCCAGATCCACCAAAGGAGGCAGAGCATTTTCACATTTAGCTCCGAAGCTCTGGAATAGCCTTCCTGATATTGTTCGTAGCTCAGACTCGCTCTCCCAGTTTAAAACTAGACTGAAGACGCATCTATTTAGCCAGGCATTCATATAAATTTTTTATCCTACAGTTACTGTAAATTCGGCCTCTAGTTCATAAACGCCAGAGGAGAACTGGCCCCCGACTGAGCCTGGGTTCTCCCAAGGTTTTTTTTTCTCCATTGGGTCATCTGATGGGGTGTTAGGACACCATTAGGTCACTGGATGGAGTTTTTCGGTTCCTTGCCACTGTTGCCTTTGGCTTGCTCAGTTGGGGATATTCAAATTAATTAACCAATCATACCATTGATCAGCCCTACCAAACTTGGATGTCTTTTTTCCAGTAATAAACAAACATTGTTAAGTTATTTTGAATGATACTGTGAAGCAGCTTTGATACAATCTGTATTGTGAAAAGCGCTATATAAATATATTTGACTTGACTTGACTTGACTAGCAGAACAAGCTGAGGGCACGGCAGGCTCCAAGATGGCTCAGCTTCTCTCAAAGTCCAATGCCCTGAGAAGGGCACACAAAGAAAAACTCGCAGAACTGAAAGCCCTTGAAACTGAGATTAATGCTAAAGGGGATGAACTCAGACATATGTAGGGTTAGGTTGTATGTACTAGTGTTGTGTTGGGAATATGGATATCAGAAGTTCAGTATTTTCATCTGTTTTATTGCTGAGTTTCTTTGATATTTTTCTCTAAGTGTATCAATAAAAACTAGAATGTTTAAGAATTTCTGGGATCATTCTAATGTTTCTATTTATGTGTCGTGTTGGTCTTAAACTTCACACATAATGGTCTTAAAAAGGTCTTAAATATAACAAACTGAAACCTGCAAGAACCCTGTGTTAGGTACTTTTATTGTTCCACAAAAGTTTTTAAAACCTACAGTGGAGAAGGACTAACAAACCCAAGAATGCCATTCCAAGATTTTATGGAGACCGAGTTCTTTCAAAGGGAACTGGAAGCCACAAAAAAATGGGTTGAGGAAAAAGCCAAAACGGGAGAGGTCTGTGCCCGGTTGCATAAAGCACCTTAAGTTTTTCCCTTAAGTGTGGGACTTAAGGCGTGATTTCCCCTTAACTAAGGGAATGATTTAAGGGTGTTGCATATAATCCCTTAATGAGTTCTCTTAGGTAAGGGAAACCGTTAAGTGTTTCACGGCAGCGATCCAGGTTTGCCGTTATAAAAATCTATCGTTGCCATAGATACGCTCCTATACACATTAACCTAGGTGTCAGGATTCAGACTCGGACAAAGAGGTAAGTGATGAACATAAACTTTTCTTTATTATAATAGTGAAAGAAACAAGTAAGTTTGCAGGTGTTCGTGCAGAGGATTTGTGGCAGGAATCCCAGGTGAGTAAATCCTCTTCATAAAGTATAGCGTGAATAGAGAGGCAAGGCAATGACGTCTTCTTTTCCTCTTTCAGATCGCTCGTGGGCAGACCAGATCCAAGGAGAAATTCGACGTGAGTTGATTCCTTGTAGTGCATGCAATGGCGAATGTAACCAGTTCAGTGATACTTGCTTATTTTCTCCTTTTCAGATCATCCAGAAGGGAACGTGACTTTAAAGCAGGATCCAGGATACAGAGATCGGGACCACGGAACGAGTCCTGGGAACATCAGAGCAAGAGCACAGAGGTTAGTAATACAGGTAAGTATACTTTACGTTCCAGACTCGGGATAACTTTGAGGAAGCAAGTGAAACTGGTAATGGTCCTTTCCTGTTGGAGGCTTGACAATGAGTGACTGTGAATTGGGTGTTTTTATGCTGGTTGTGACGGGCGTGCTGAATGGAAACAGGTGCAGGTGATTAGTACTCTGGGGAAAGTGATCGTTGCGTGGTGGTTTGTGAGGGTTCTGATTGGCTCCTGACATTACCCCCCCCTCCAGAGTCCGCGCCAGCGGACCCTGGACCTCGACGTCGTGGGGGTCTGCCTCTGGGTCGTGGTGCAGGTTTTTCGGGATGTTGGGCATGGAATTCCAGGAGCAGATTGGGATCAAGAACATCATTCCGATGCACCCAACTTCTTTCCTCTGGCCCATATCCTTCCCAGTCAATGAGGTACTCGAGTTGATTCCCTCGACGTCGAGAGTCCAAAATTTCCTTAATTAGATAGATGGACTCTGGTTCTATGGGTGGTATAGGAGGATTATCCTCTGGTTCAACCTCTGTGACTGACTGGGATACTGGTGGATGGTAAGGCTTCAGGAGGGAAACGTGAAACGTGGGATGGATACGGTATTCTGGCGGAAGTCGGAGCTGGTAAGTAACTGGATTTATCTGGCTGACAACTGGAAATGGTCCAATATACTTGGGGTTTAGTTTCTTACATGACCGGCGAAATCTGATATCTCGGGTGGAAAGCCAAACGAGCTGTTCAGGCTGAAACTCTGGGTTGGGTCGGCGGCGTTGATCAGCGAATTGTTGTTGCCGATTGACAGCTTGCTGAATGTGGTGGTGTGTCTGATCCCAGACCTGTTCGCTTTCTTCAAACCACTTGTTAACTGCGGGGACCTCTGAGGGTTCGCCGGACCATGGGAATAACGGAGGCTGATAACCCAGGATACATTGGAATGGAGTCAACTGCGTGGATGCTTGTCGAAGAGAATTTTGTGCGTACTCGGCCCAAATGAGATATTTACTCCAGATGTTTTGATTGGAGTGGCAGAATGTCCGCAAGAACCGCCCGATATCTTGGATCTTTCGTTCCGTCTGGCCGTTGGTTTGTGGGTGGTACCCTGAAGACAGACTTACGGTCACATTCATTAATGTGAAGAATGATCGCCAGACTCTAGATATGAACTGGGGCCCCCTATCGGAAACGATGTCTTCAGGAAGACCGAAATTCCGAAAGACGTGTTCCATGAGTAACTCAGCGGTGTTAAAAGCTGTTGGGAGCCCTTTCAATGGAACTAGCTTACAGGCCTTAGAGAAGCGATCGATGGCCACTAAGATGCAGGGATTCCCCTCTGAGCTTGGAAGATCAGTGACAAAGTCTACACCAATGTGAGACCAAGGTCCAGGCAGACTTCTGGGGACTTTCGAGATGGCACACGGGATACAGCCTTGAATGAACTGTGTGATATCTGCTCTCATGCTGGACCACCAATATTTGACCTGAAGCATAGCTAGTGTCTTGTTCACTCATGGATGTCCAGTGGCTACCGAGGAATGAGCTGACGAAATCAAGGAGGTGCGGAATTCTTCAGGAACGTATATCTTCCCGGCGGGACATCCAGGAACTCTGGGTTGCTGATGGGACAGTTCTTGGAGTTGTTCGTTTATCTCCCATTGGATGGGATTCACGAAGAGGCTCTCTGGCAGGATAGTTTCAGGTTCTTCAACAGGGATGTCAGAGACATGAAGACGAGACAGTGCATCTGCTCGGGTATTCTTTGAGCCTGGGCGATAAGCAATCTTGAAGTGGAATCGTGTGAAGAATAACGCCCATCGGGCTTGGCGAGGGTTCAAACGCTTTGCATCTCTCAAGTACTGAAGGTTCTTGTGGTCGGTGAGTACTAGAAACGGATGTTTAGCTCCCTCTAGCCAATGTCGCCATTCTTCTAAGGCAAGTTTTACTGCCAGAAGCTCACGATTCCCGATGTCGTAGTTGGCTTCAGCTGGAGAGAACTTCTTTGAGAAGAATGCACAGGGTAAAGGTTTAGAGGAGGACTCAGCATATTGGGATAGAATCCCTCCGACCCCGGTGGTGGATGCATCCACTTCAACCACAAATGGTCTTTCGGGATCTGGATGATGAAGCAGCGGTGCATTGGTAAAAGCAGACTTCAGGGAATTAAAAGCATCTTCCGCTTCTGGGGTCCATTTCAAGGCCTTGGGTTTTCCTTTCAGCAAGGAGGTTAACGGTGCGGTGTGCTGACTATACTGGTTGATAAACCGCCTGTAGAAATTTGCAAAACCGAGGAACCTCTGGAGCTCTTTCACTGATTTCGGAGTTGGCCATGACGTGATAGCTTCTGTCTTTCGTTGATCCATCTCTACCCCCCGATCACTAAGGATGTACCCCAGGAAGTCGACAGTGGTCTGATGAAAAGTACATTTTTCCGCTTTAACGAACAAGGTGTACTCTCTGAGTCTTTGGAGGACTAAAGACACATGCCGCTGATGCTCCGTTGGATCGTTGGAGTAGATCAAGATATCATCGATATATACTAGGACGAACTTCCCTAGAAAGTCTCTGAGTATCTCATCCATGAAGCTCTGGAACACGGAGGGAGCGTTGACCAAACCATACGGCATTACTAAGTATTCGTAGTGCCCTGCAGGTGTTATGAAGGCTGTCTTCCATTCATCTCCATCGCAAATTCGGATGAGATTGTATGCACTACGCAAATCAAGCTTGGAGAACATCTTTGCTTCTCTGAGCTGTTCGAGAGCAGCTGGAATGAGAGGGAGTGGGTAACTGAACTTCACTGTGACTTGATTTAGAGCTCTGTAATCGATGCAGGGTCTTAAACCACCATCCTTTTTTGCCACAAAGAAGAAACTGGCTGCTGCAGGAGATGTAGAAGGATGGATGTAACCATGATCTAGAGCCTCCCTGATATAATTCTTCATTGCCTCTTGTTCAGGAATGGAGAGGGAGTAAATTCGGCCTTTGGGGAGTCGTGCATCAGGAACCAGATCAATGGCACAATCCCATGGTCGATGAGGTGGTAATTTGGATGCTGTGACAGGGTCAAATACATCAGAAAACGTGGAGTAACAGGCCGGAATATTCGTGGACATCTTTTCAGTAGGACTTTCAATGGACGTGGAGTTTACTGTGACGCTGTGGTTTCTTGACTCGCTGGATAAACAAGGTGAGTGAATCTTGAGAGTGGAGCAACGACAACCCCATTTCAAGATTTTTCCAGACTTCCAATCAATAGTGGGTTGATGACTGATTAGCCACGGGCGACCTAGGATGAGATCTGCCTGACTATTCGTGAGTACAAACGGTTCAAACCATTCTTGGTGCGTGTCCTCCACACACAGTCTAATGGGATTAATCTGGGTAGTAACGTCTTGCATGTTAATCTGCTCACCTGTCACTGCGTAGATGGAGTAGACCTTGGGAGTACTAATTTCTCGCAGTTTGAGTCTCTTGCAGAGTTTTCCCGAGATGAAGTTTCCCGCGGACCCCGAGTCGATGATAGCTGTGACAGATATACAGGTTTCTTCAATTTTTAGATTCACAGGGATCGTGAGGGGTGCTGAGACTACCTGGTGATCTAAAACTGAGCTTACCATCATATTCCCAGGTCTGACGGGGCAGTGAAGTCGAAAGTGTCCCTTGCCACCGCAGTACATACACAATTTTAATTCCCTCCTCCGGAAACGTTCACTCTGAGAGATTTTGAAGGTGTCGATTTGCATATCTTCCTCTTGACTCTCGGCCGCGAAGCGTGTAGCATTCTGATGAGGAACAGGAGGATGGTAAGACTGATCGGTGTAGCAACTCTGAGATCTTTGACTCACTCTCATGGCCTGTTGCAAGAATTTCTCGAGTCCTAAAGTGTCGTCATAGATGGCCAATTGGAGACGTAGAGCTGGATTCAATCCCCGACGAAAGACAGAAATAAGAGCTCGTTCATTCCAACCACTGTTGGATGCTAGAGTACGGAATTCCACAGAATACTCTGATAATGATTTCTTCCCTTGCCGTAACTGTAATAGTCGTTCTCCATATGAGGAATCCTCCACGGGTTTACCGAAAACTTCCCTGAAGTGTTTCTCGAACTCTTGACTGTTTGCAACCACAGGTGATTCCTTCGTCCACAAAGACTCAGCCCACCTCAAAGCCGCTCCAGAGAGTTGTTGGATAACAAATGCAACCTTCGATCGTTCAGTGGGATAGAGCTGCGCCTGCTGTTCCAGAGCGAGCGAACACTGTAACAGGAACCCATTGCAATCCTCCGCCCGGCCAGAGAATGGCGCTGGACGCGACGGTGGATTTGCAAAGCAGGTGATCGAAGAAGTGACATTCCCGGAAAGACCCGCAGAGGATAACACCGACTGTCTCGAAGGAGCGGGGGCTGATGAAGGATTAACAGCGACGGCTGGTTGACTTGGGTCCATAATGGTCTTCACCTCTTACTGTTGTTAGGTCAAGCCTTCTGTCAGGATTCAGACTCGGACAAAGAGGTAAGTGATGAACATAAACTTTTCTTTATTATAATAGTGAAAGAAACAAGTAAGTTTGCAGGTGTTCGTGCAGAGGATTTGTGGCAGGAATCCCAGGTGAGTAAATCCTCTTCATAAAGTATAGCGTGAATAGAGAGGCAAGGCAATGACGTCTTCTTTTCCTCTTTCAGATCGCTCGTGGGCAGACCAGATCCAAGGAGAAATTCGACGTGAGTTGATTCCTTGTAGTGCATGCAATGGCGAATGTAACCAGTTCAGTGATACTTGCTTATTTTCTCCTTTTCAGATCATCCAGAAGGGAACGAGACTTTAAAGCAGGATCCAGGATACAGAGATCGGGACCACGGAACGAGTCCTGGGAACATCAGAGCAAGAGCACAGAGGTTAGTAATACAGGTAAGTATACTTTACGTTCCAGACTCGGGATAACTTTGAGGAAGCAAGTGAAACTGGTAATGGTCCTTTCCTGTTGGAGGCTTGACAATGAGTGACTGTGAATTGGGTGTTTTTATGCTGGTTGTGACGGGCGTGCTGAATGGAAACAGGTGCAGGTGATTAGTACTCTGGGGAAAGTGATCGTTGCGTGGTGGTTTGTGAGGGTTCTGATTGGCTCCTGACACTAGGAGCTTTAAAACAACGAATAGCCTAAAGAAATGGATAAGGAAAACAAAAAAAGAAAGCCAAACTGGACTGAGGATGAGAAGTGTATTCTTCTAGATGAATATGGGAAAAGAAAAGGAATTTTAAGAAGCAAATTTAATCCCGTCATAACTGCTGGCAAAAAAAATAAACAGTGGGAGAAAATAACCGAGAAAATTAATGCACGGAACTTAGGAGTAAAGAGGACGGTTTCAGAGGTAATTAAAAAATATGAAAACATCTCTGTGGGGGCAAAAAAAGAAATAAGCATTCATAAGAGGGAGTCCAACAAAACTGGTAAGAAAAAAACGCTCTTAGTTTTTTCTCTATTTTCTTCGCACGCACCGAGAGCTAACGATAACAAAACTGTAGGTGGAGGACCACCGCCAACAGAATTATCAGAGACAACTAAACTGGTCCAAGACATCCTTGGGGCGGACTCACCTGTCCTGGCTGGCATCCCTGGCGGCTTAGAGAGTGAAGTGACTCAACCAGAGGAATGTAACACGGAGTGAGAGAACATTATTGTCTTAAATTAAATAAAATGTATCTCTATGGGAATAAACGATATGAAAATCACGACAGGCGTAATAAAATATTTTTATTTGTATATAAATACAAATTTTGATTGGTATTTCTTTGTTTCACGCGTTAGACCTTTCCAGCAATCAAAGCAACACCGACAGAGCGCCAGCAGTACGCCAAACCAGGCAGCAAAGTGAGTTATTTATTAGTTAACAATTATTTTAGTTTTGTTAATTTGACTTAGAACAGCCCCAATATTATTTATTATATTATATTTCATAATTCCTCCAAAACACTTGTGAATTGCAGAAAGACGCAACTACCCTCTCCAGCCTCTACAAGAGAAGAAGTGCTGGAACTGCAGAGAGACGTCCTACAGCTACAAAAAACAAAGCTGCAATTGGAGATCGAAAAAATTAAAAAGGAGAAGGAAAATCAAGACCTTTACAACATAATTCTTAACAACAAACTGTTGCAACTACAAAGTGAAGGGAAAATAACAATAACATCACTTGACGAATAAATATATTATTATAAATACATTTTATAACATATCTGAAAAGTTTTGTATTTATTTATGTAATTACAAGGACAAATATATTAACAAAATTCCAATAATAATAGCAAAATACAATATAGCTAATATATTTATAAAATATTAATACTAAACAACACTAGCCTATAAATTATAATTTATAAATCATTACATTAACTTGCAACTGCTAACCTACTATATACATTGTATCATTAACATTAATAATAATTATTGTAATAGGCTAATAATACATTTTATTAATAATATTACTGTTGCTAATATATATATATATATATATATATATATATATATATATTTGGTCATACAACTATTGGTCATACTAGGCCTGCTAATTAAAGAATGCATTTACGATGGCATCTCTGACAACAAATCCAGCCTGTTGGAAATCTTGCTGCAGAAGATTTGCTTCATGAGCCTCTTCTGCTTCATTACCCTCTTCTTCGAGCTCATCTTCCTCTTCGAAGGCAGAATACATCTTGGACATGTTAAAAAGAACAACGCAGGCGACAATAATTTTGCAAGCCCTTGGAGGCTCAACGCGCAGTTCACTGTGGAGACAGTGAAATCTCCGTTTAAGCTGTCCGATCGTCCTCTCAACTATCGACCTTGTGTGAGTCAACGCACTGTTGTATCTTTCCTACAGGACCAAAGAATAACCATAATTATCAACAAGTCAAAATACATTTTAATACACAAAAAAATATCAATAAGTTAGACAACATATGGCCTATGTTTTTACGTTCAGTTTATGTTTTTTTAAAGTTAGTAAAGAGGATTTTTTTTTCAAGTCAGTTTAATATCAAGTTGATATGATTTGTACATCTTAGTTGTCTGTAACATTATTAAATACATGCCTGCGCAGCGTTAAGGCAATTCATGAAGGGCGTCATGAGCCATGGTCGGCAGGGGTAACCACTGTCCCCTAGCAGAAGACCACCGTGCATTCCAGCTTCAAAATCTCTCCCGATCTTACTCTCTGTCAAAATCCTAGAGTCATGTGTACTCCCTGGCCACGATGCAACGACATTTATTATTCTGCACAGATGGTCACACACTAACTGCACATTAACAGAATGGTAATTTTTCCTGTTCACATACTGATCTTCGTGCGTGCGGGGCGCTTGAATTCTGACATGTGTGCCGTCAATTACACCACTTATTCGAGGAAACCCCGCTTTCCGAAAAAAAGAGGTTTGAATGACATCAAGTTCAACACCAGATGGAAACGTCACGGTTTGGCTTAAATGACGGCAAAGGGCCCCTGCAACCCGGTGAATAACTCTACTGACGGACGACTTATGAACGTGGAAAACATCTCCCACTACAGACTGGAAACTCCCAGTTGCAAAGAACCGAAGTGCTATAAGTAACTGAAGCACAGAGGGTAGTGAGTGGTTGCGCTGGGTAACATGGTCAAGGTCGCCTTCCAGTTTGTCAGCAATTTCATAGATTCCGCGGCGATTAAATCGATATTCTCGAAGCAGTTTTTCATCGCTAAGATGATCCAAAGGGTTCTCCCTATCCCTAAAAATTCTTCTTGGCACATAATTATCTTCAATTGGTTCCATAAATTCAGCCATGTCGTCTTTTTTTTGTCCGCGTTACTCTTAAGGTAAAGTTTTCCTAACCTTAAACTGTACTTAGGAAAATGACAGTTAAGGGGCTTTATGCAACACTTAACGATTTTTAAGGGATTACTTAAGTGAAAAAACAGCATTTAAGGGAAAATCTAAGTGTTTATGACGTTTCACTTAAAGAAACCCTTAAGTACCATATAAGGGCATTTTCTGCAACACCCTTAAGTTTAAGGGAAACATAAGGGCGAACTTAAGGGAAAATTACACTTAAGGTGCTTTATGCAACCGGGCACTGATACTCAACACACTGGTCGCCTGTGCAGATTCTGCAAAATGGAATTGAAGCAGGGCCTCTATAGTCCATATATACATACAGGCTTTCCTTTGGGTACCAGGGAAATATATTTACTGTCCTTCAAAAGTATTTTCTATTTACAAAGGTCAGGGCATGGACAAAGATATGACCTGGAAAGAATTTCAAGGCTCTGCTTTTTATGGGGTGGAAAAGTGCCCATACATTCCTTGTATGGTAACGTCTCCCAGAAGAGCGTGCACACATCAACCAGAGCAAGAGCAAAAGCAACTGCCACTCTGCCAAACTGTGCTTTGTTCGTTGCTCGAGAAATATTTGACATTTTGTTTTTAGACCACGAAATCAACAATGTCACCAAAGAACTGATTTTGGTTGAAAGGGGAAAGATAACCTATTTCAGCTTCCCAAAGAACCGAGTGTTAAGGGAATAGTGGATGCAATTAGTTTTTCTGGGGCAGCAACCGATTTGTACAAGTGTGTTTGTTTGTGCCTGGCATTTCTGTGACAAATGTTTTATAAACCAGGCCCAGGGCCAGGCCTAGTTCGACGCTGGATTTGCAGATCGTTTGAAACCGAAAGGTGATCCCGGTCATGAGTCTGAATTAAGTAAGTAACATCAAATGTCTGTTTTGTTATGACAAAAATGTTGTTCCTGCAAGAAAAATAAATGTTAGTTATGATTAATTTAAAAATCCATCACAGCGCATAAGTGCATATAATGCACATTATATGTGAAGGTTGTGTCACATATCTGGTCCATTCACTTCCGGACATTCACCACCAGAGGTCTCCCACTCACAGCATGGACTCTTGCACTTCACTACAATCCCCATCATTCATTGCACTGACGATTCACACAGCTGATTCCACTAATCACGCTCACACTTGAGAACCATCACACACCCTCTCACACCCTTTATAACCCTTGGACTTCCTCTCTCTGTGGCCGGATATTGTTTCTTTGTACTGTATTGTCAGCGTTTAACACTCCCCAAGTGTTAGCTACTTACTGAGCCTTCCATTGAACTCTAGTCTTGCCTTGTCCTTCGTGTTTTGATTCCTGCCTGTGTCACTTGGATTCTCCCTCAGCCTAGCCCTTCAGATTCTGTTTGCACCTCGTCGACCCACGCTTGCCCTTAGGGTTTCTCTGTGCTATGCCTCTGCCGTACCTGTCTGCTGTTGATTGACCTTGCCTGTACTAAGACTAAGTTTTTGGAATAAAGCCTTGCGAATGGATCTGTACGTCTCTCCTCTGGTTCGTTCTGTTACAGGTTGCTTGTTTGTACTCATGGTATCAAAAATTCAATGGATTGTATCTCACATTTTTATTGAGTCTGTTTTCAAACTAAGGCATAGGAATGTTTATTACAATATAGGTAGAAAACACTGACATTATTTGCTTCAAAATGATCTGAAAATCATCCTGCCTAATCATTCACATAAAACAATACATTGATTTCAATTTTGTAAAACACTTTTTGTTTGGAAAGGCAATATGCGAGGGGGCGTAAATAATGCTAATTCACACCTGAGAAGACAATGGCCTGTATAATGAGCGCATAATGAGCCTTTCACACAGACACACATGTGTGTCACAGGATACCAAAGAATGCGGGGAGAAAAGAAACTAAATACATACACACACACACACACACATATATATATATATATACATACATACATACATACATACATACATACATACATACATACATACATACACTGCCTTTCAAAAGTTTGGGGTCGGTAAGATTTTTAATGTTTTTAAAAGAAGTCACTTATGCTCACCAATGCTGTATTTATTTCATTAAAAATACAAAACAAACCCAGTAATATTGTGAAATATTATTTCAATGTAAAACAGCTGTTTTTTATGTGAATATATAGTAAAGTGTAATTTATTCCTGTGATCAAAGCTGAATTTTCAGCATCATTACTCCAGTCTTCAGTGTCACATGATCCTTCAGAAATCATTCTAATATGATGATTTGATTCTCAAGAAACATTTCTCATTATTATCAATGTTGAAAACAGTTATTTACATTTTTATTTCAGGATTCTTTGATAAATAGAAAGTTCAAAAGAACAGCATTTATCTGAAATAAAATCTTTTGTAACATTAAACACTACCGTTCAAAACTTTGGGGTCAGTAAGTATTTTTATTTTATTTTTTGGGGGAAATAAATAAAATAAATCAATACTTTTATTCATCAAGGAGGAATTAAATTGATCAAAAGTGACAGTAAAGACATTGATAATGTTATAAAAGATTCTATTTTAAATAAATGCTGTTGTTTTTAACTTTCTGTTCATCAAAGAATCCTAAAACAAATGGTACACAACTGTTTTTAACATTGATCATAATCATAAATGTTTCTTGAGCATCAAATCATCATATTAGAATGATTTCTGAAGGATCATGTGACACTGAAGACTGGAGTAATGATGCTGAAAATTCAGCTTTGATCACAGGAATAAATAATATATTAAAATATATTAAAATCGAAAACAGTTATTTTAAATTGTAATAATATTTCACTATATTACTGTTTTGTGTTGTATTTTTAATGAAATAAATACAGCATTGGTGAGCATAAGTGACTTCTTTTAAAAACATTAAAAATCGTACCGACACCAAACTTTTGAACGGCAGTATATATATATATATATATATATATATATATTTATACTACAGGGCTGTTGAATGCTTGATTCTGATTGGTTGAGAACGTTCTAAGGTGTGCAATTATTTTCAGGGAAACGCACGGCTAAAGTAGTTCCAGGCAGGTCTTGACCGCATTACAGTTCCATATCACTTCGCGTAGTCAACTGTAATAACGGAAAAAAGGATACAATTCATAACAAGAAGTGACAGCGACAAATCCACTTCAACTTCAAGAGGAAAAAAAATGACAGACTATTTTGATTTTCCGGAAGTAAATTTTAATATTTATGTTGAACATAAACATTTTAACAACTGGGCGACCGCAGTATTGGATAGATCAGATGAAAAAACAAATAAACGGAAGAGGACATCAAAGGCAGCCGGCAACAACAAAAGACATAAAACAATCAGCGAAGAACAGCTAGACCTACTCGAGGGCGAAAAACATGAAGAAAACGCCAAAAAAACAACAGCTTGGGCTGTCAATGTGTTTAACGACTGGCTTAAGCCAAAAAATACTGTGGAGAAACTAGAGAGAGACGGGGCAGACTCTTTAAATACCCAGCTGCGGGCTTTCTATGCCACTGTCCGAAACGCATCTGGCGCAGAGTATTCAGTGTCAAGTTTTCTCTCCCTACGAGCTGGACTGAACCGCTATATATCCAAATACAATATCATAGGACAGACAGAATTCAAATCATCCAACGACGTATTCAAGGCCGTCCTGAAAAAGTTTCGCAAGGCTGGGAAAGACTCCAGTTCTCATCATCCTCCCATTTTGACCGCTGAAATAGAGCGCATTCGCAACTCTATGTATCTGTCACCAGACACAGCAGCCGGGCTGGTTCGCAAAGTCTGGTTTGATATTCAGCTGAACCTGGCAAGGAGGGGGCGTGAAGGAAATCGGGAATTAAGAAAGCATTCGTTCGTCTTTAAAAAAGACGAAAATGATGATGAATATATTTGCTTATCTTATAATGCAGAAACAAAAAACCACAAAAAGCCCACCGATCCCAACAAAGACTGCTACCGAGGATTCATGTTTGCCAATACAGGGGACCCCCTTTGCCCTGTTAAAAGTTTCAGAAAGTACATCGCCAAATGCCCACCTAATGCCACATCCTTCTACCTTCATCCACTGAAAGTCCCACAGGAGGAGCTTGATGGGAGAGATTGCTGGTATTCCCACGAACCGATGGGTGTAAACTATCTTGGAAACATGCTTCCGCGTATCAGTGGGGCAGTCGGCTTATCCAAAAGATACACCAACCATTCATTAAGAAGCACTGCAGTTCAAATGCTGTCAGAGGCAGGGCTGGAGAGCAGACAGATCATGTCTGTCACAGGGCACATGTGTGAAACAAGCCTGAGAAGCTACTGGGCACCTTCCGCTAAAGAAAGAAAGACATGGAGCTTGATCCTCTCAGGAAACAAAAGTACAAACGAAAATCAAGCCAAGGATCACCAGGGAAAAAAAACCTCTGCTAACATGCAGCCCAATGCGCTTGATCTGCCATTTTCGATGTCTGACTTCACCATCAATGGAAACGTGCAGTTTAATTTTTTAATAAATAAATTTGTTCGAATTAACGAATGAATTATAACGTATGAATTAATAAATAAATTAAATAATATGACGCACATGATTTTCTGTCTCATTATTGCAACCTCTGTCTCTCTAATAACTACACTAATAACTGCATTAGTCTGCTGTCAGTAGCTCAAACCTCCGTTACTAACTCTAAAATGACGTTTTGGAATTAGCAACGGAGGCATGGGACTAGATGCGTAAGAAACTAGTCCTACATACAAGAGCGTTTTAATGACAAAAACTTGACAAACATCTAGAATCACATCATCTGAAGAATGTTTCGAGGTGTGGTAACTGTAGTATAAGCGGAATAATTGACTCCGGGCCGTTGAATTATTAGAAAAATAATGCACACCCGAGGTGTAACGCTTCGCTCCGCTTCGCGTCGTGACCGCATTACCACCCCGGGTGTGCATTATTTTTCTAATAATTCAACGGCCCGTCGTCAATTATTCCTTACATATATATATATAATCTATATAAGTCAAAAGCACATTTTGAGTACATAGTCATGCCTGGAAACATATCCTGTTCAAATAGGCTATATGGGCCACTCTACAGAATTTGTTCAAAGTTAGAGTTGGAAACATCTTGAAAAGAAAATCGTCTTTTCCCATAAATGTCTTATAAAGTATTCTTTTTTAAAGTACCCTTACATTGGAACAAATACTATAATAACATCTTAGTTGATGAGTTTATTTTTAACCAAACATACTATATATTTACATATGAGCAGAAACTGGCTAACAAAAGCTTATTTGATGTCTATTTTAGAATTAAAACGTTATAATCTATCCAAAAACTATGAAATGTTGTCTTTCATATCTCATCTGTAACATAAACAATAGCGCCCATATGTGCCCTTAATTCATTCACACACAGAAACGTGATTAAAATTTAAACAGTCTTTTTGCGTTTACAGACACTATCCCATATCGCGATTAGAACAAAGCACAAGAATAAAAAACTTACTCATAATTCTTGGCTAGATCCGTCGCTCCTCGAAATGAAAATAAACCAGCACATGTTCTGAGGTAAATGTCCCAGGATTATTCCTCACACAGCCTCGCAAAACGAAATAGTACATTAATCTGATGATTACATTTGTTGTGTTATCGCGTTTATGAGGGGCGTTGACATGTTTGCATGTGTTGCTTCAGATCATTTGCGTTTGAATACCGCACGCTCTCCGTGGGCGTGTCACATTAGCAGAATAATGAGCTGAGAGAACGATAATGAGATCGGCTGACACCTCTCTCTTTTTTTATAGATTACATAAACAGAGAATATTTATTTTAGTTTTGAATTATATATTTTAAAAGTACAAACTTAAATGATTATAAAGATAAATTGCTCATGCCTGGGTGAATAATATTCGCTGAGCTTTGTTTAAGTTTAGAGACGTGCTCCAGAAAAAAAGTTAACGGAGACAGAGAGGCAGAAAGCACACCCTGTTTATTTTCTTTATTTTACAAAAGCACAATGTTTTATTTCGATTGTAAGTGGACACATAAAAAAGTACACATTCAACAGTTTATTTTTTTATATTTCTTAAGTCTGTATGACCAAAAATGACAGAGTATTTTAAGTCTATTTTCCTGCTATGTGAAAAAAATAAAGCAAAATGCACCGGCGCGTTTGCCGACCCCAGAGGGTTAAACAGTGGGAAACAGTTGAGGTTGTATTTCGAAGTATAAAGAAATTGGAGATGAAACCTGCTGCAATCCTCCTCCTCACCAGAGAAGGTCACTAGTCAGGCCATAGGACTCGCTGAGGCAAAAGAAGTCACAACGGTGGTGGATGATAATGATTGGTAAATGGCATAAACCAGTTCCACAAATGGGTCTGGTTGGCAATCTTCGCTTGTCTCTGCCCCTTGTTGCATTTTGCAGGTCTGGTCTTCTGTCAGCATACAGAAGGAGACAACACAGGTAAATGTGGTAACTAGTTTATTCACAGGTAGCAGAGAGCAAGTGAGATAAGCAGGTAAGTGTTCATAATATAGATTGTTTGGTAGACTTAAATTGCTGTGACAGTGATGATGATCTGGAGACGAGGAAGACGAAGGATGATGAAGAGAAGGGATCGTCGTACGGGTATGGAGCCATGTAAGTTGTGTGGTTGGTAACAACAAGACCAGACAATTGGGAAGTGAAAGGTAACTGCTTAAGTACTGTGGGTATTGATGAGTGGGAGTGGGTGCAGGTGCGCTGGATTAATACTCAGGTTAAACTGATCGAGTGGGTGGAGCTGAAGGGTCTGGTGTTGTTGAGGGTGCTGCATCCGTGACTAGTTTAGTGAGGGCGTATTTATGCTGAAGAATTTTCTTTTCTACTTTCTCTTTTGATACATTTTTGATTACATTTTCATTTTCTTTTATTGTATGGTTATTTATTCCTTTGTGTTGATTTATTTTCACTTTTGGCACTGTACACATTTTTTTGAGTGTTTGAGTTTTGCCAATATCTTTTTTTATTGCCCTACCCTCATTTTGAGATACACTGACACTTCTTTTAATGTTATACTCCCAATTACCCCTAGGCAAATATCAAATAACACCTAAGGAATGTACCAATCTTACCAACCCCAAACTTTTGATCAGTGGGGTGTATAATATATTTTCATTTATAATATATATTTTGATATATTGGATCAAAAAAGCAAGTGTAATACGTTTTAGACATTTGGCACTGAAATTACGTAGATTTTAACATTTCCAGCCAATCAGCAAACAAGAAGAATTCATTTAAATTTTTCCAACAGAAAACAAAAACAAGAAAAAAACATATTGAAAAATTATATTGTATCTGAATGCTAAATGCGGAAGTTGTTTTCACTAGAAGTTCGGCAGCTGCGCTACAGAAAGCTAAAAGAAACACTGAAGTAAATAGTCTTTCCTACGGAAGTGATACACCATCTATTCTGGCCACATTGTTGTAAACTGGCAGGTCGCACACTGTCTAGACTGGACACCAAATCACCGACAGTAAACAGTGTTTTCCTTCACCTTCTACAAGAAGAACATAAAAACTTAGTTTCTGAGTTTTTCTGCTTGTTTTCTTAGTCACTTACTTTGTAGGAAGTTGTTCCTGGTTCTGGAAACAATGTTGGTGAAAGTGGCTGTGGAAATCAACAGACATGAAGGGTGTGATTATCGTGTCAAGAGAAATTATCCCTGCATCCGTTCCTAAGACATTTCTAATATTATCTTCTATCTGATATGAGATGATGGAAGATCATTTCTGAGAGCAGAATCTCCAGGACTTTACCTCTGTCAGAGATCTTGAGTTCCTCTTGGCAGAAATCGTCCAGTTTGTCTCTCAGCTGATCGACAGATTCTCTCACGCCATCAAAAGAGGAGAGAGAACTGAAGGGATTTTCATTTACGACTGTAGATTCAGGAGGAGCTGAGAAAGACTGGAAACTACAGAAAACAGAAATGAAAGCTCATCACCTCCACACTTTTAGCCAAAAACCTGCACTACTATCAGATTTGTGCGGCTCTTGTTGATCTTTAGTAAATCTCCTCAATCCAGCACTTTCACTTCTTACTAAAACCAGGAAGTATGACCATATTAGCCCAGTTCTATCAACACTGCATTGGCTCCCAATTAAACATTATATAATTTAGTCTTCCTAACGTTGTCCGGGAAGTAGACACATTCTGTCAGTTTAAATCTAGACTAAAAACACATCTCTTTAACCTGGCATACACATAGAACATTATACATTTCTATCATTCAAATCAGTTAAATGATTGTTAGGCTGCATAACCAAGGTCAGCCATAACCGGGAAAACTTCCAATAACACCTGATGTACTCGTTACATCATAAGAAGAATGGCATCTACACTACACGGCACTGATCCTCAACAAACCAGTCTCCATACCGGCGTAATTACTCCTATCTTCAACCAGATGGAACTAGATAAATAATCTGAATGTTCTGATCCAATAATACTTATGACCTATAATGCTGCCTGAATCATAAGCATACTCTGTTCATTCGTTGACCAGAGACCAACCCCCCCCCCCCCTCCTTTTTTTTCTCCCTCCATTCTGTCACCTGATGGGGTTTTGAATTTAATATTCAACAATATTATTGATCTGTCTGCATTGAGACCATATGATGTTTTATTAACAATGTTCGGGAGGAGCACGTTCAGATAATTAACACGGGTGGACAGCACTCAGCAATCAACGATAAGAGGTGTATATATAGGTGTATCACATCAATCCATTGACAGTTTAGCAGCACCGCCCCTTCTCCACACTTCTATCCTTACTACTTACATAGGAGGGAGTACTCCGAACTCCGAGCTCGGAGCCCTCCCTCCGGACAGCACGCCAAATACGCTTTAAACTTTACCCCCTCTAATTGTATGTAAGTGTGAACTTGTTAAATGAGAACTGAACTGAGCTGGATGATGATATCACTGGCTGCGCTTACACTTGGCATTAACATGCGATCACCGTGATCTGATCAAGCAGAGCTGATGCCAGCTGTGGTAGAAAAAATGTGCGTTCTATACAGAAAATTAATTGTGCTGCAACTTTTGGGTGCAAAGGCAAACATTTCAGTATATTTTCAATGTACTTCGCACTCGACTGTATCGCAAAACCACACAGCTCTCAGTTCCAGAGAGAAGAGGGGGAATAATGACAGTGGGCGGGGTTTTGTGTGACGTACACCTGTGAATGCAGACGATGGCTGGATTGCATTTACATTACACTGAGATCCTCGACTAACTCTGGACCAGGACACACTGATCGGATAACATTCCGATCGGATAACATTCCAATCAGAAGCGCGTTTACACTTGTTTTTTCAATGTGTATGTGGACAACATCTGGATACAGGTCGCATGTTAATGCCAAGTGTAAACGCAGCCACTGCTTTCACCAGAGCGGCTATATATATATATATATATATATATATATATATATATATATATGGATGAACTAAATAACTTTTTTACAACAAAAATGAACCAACACTGAACTTACTTAAGCTGGACTATGACGCTATTTTCTTTTAGAGCTGCTGTATAGCAGAAACAACTTTGTTGCATTATTTTCCTGTTATCACTGTAAAGCTGCTTTGAAACACTCTGTATTGTCAAAAGCTCTATATAAATAAAGGTGACTTGACTTGACAATGTCAGCTTCATTCTTTTGATATTCATTATTTCATGTTAGAACTACAAGTTCTGTAACTTTATTTTTATGGTCCCTTTTGAACATTCTGTTGAGAAATTCAGAAACAGCCCTGATCATTTGGCAGGGCGGAGTAGATTTTATCAGGAAAAGCAGTTCAAAGGCTACAAGTAGAGTCTGGCTGATGATATAACAACCAAACACACAGATCAACACTTCAGTCAACAGCTTATTCTGCTCTCATGAAATGTTTCTCTGTGAGTCTCTTGCTCAAGTCCACTATGATCATGTTCTTCTAGATCTCTGTTACCTGCAGGAAATGGATGTGATCCTGTGTATGTGAAAGCTGCTCCAGCTCAGCGTCTCTCCTCCTCAGATCATTGATCTCCTGCTCCAGTCGCTCCAGTCGTCCTTCAGCTCGACTCACTGCAGTCTTTTCCTGATCTCTGATCCGCTGTGTCGCCTCAGAGCGGCTTCTCTCAATGGAGCGGATGAGCTCAGTGAAGATCCTCTCACTGTCCTCCACTGCTGTCTGTGCAGAGCGCTGTTACACAGACATCACAATCACACAGTGGTGTCAGCGAGTCCTGACTGACACGTCTCAAACTTCTCTTCTTCTCCAGACTCACCTTATGAGACGCCACAGCCTCTCTCAGCTGCTGAAGATCTTTCTCTCTTTGTTGGATCCTCTGCTGGAACGACCTCTGCGTCTCCTTCAGCTGGTGCTAAAGGACAAACCAATAACAGGAGAAACATCACAGAAATCATCAAGTAAACAGATATGAATCCAATATCTGTGAAATGGTGAGAAGAGAATGCATCCAAAATCACATACTCTCTTGAATAGGTAGTTATTTTGAATATGTTTATTTCCTTCTACATAGTAT
Organism: Gila robusta; assembly: GCA_030770095.1. NCBI lineage: Eukaryota > Metazoa > Chordata > Actinopteri > Cypriniformes > Leuciscidae > Gila > Gila robusta. Next base: position 1,252,234 of record JAVALU010001573.1, read on the forward strand.
GAATGTGTGTAGTATGAATGTAATCTGGGCGTACTACATTCACCATGTTGTAATTATCATGTGACCTACCAGCGTTGCCACCAGCTTCACTGCCACAAATTCTCTCCTGTGGCCTCGTGGGATAGTAAAGTGTCCATTGTATGCATACTTCAGAAATTCGCCGGAAGTAGTAGGACATCCGGGTACTTTCTGTTTACTCTTTTATGAGTTCTGTGAATTTGGACATACTTCTTTTGTCACATACTATTTTCACCTACTATATTGTAGAGAAGTATGTGATTCTGGATGCAGCCTTAGATTACCCCTAATTTATTTACCCCTTATGCTACCCCTAATGTCCTTTTTAACCCTCTGGGGTCTAAGGGATTTTTGGGGTCCTTGAGATGTTCTGACATGCCCTGACATTTGTGCTTTTTTCAGTTGCTTATAAACATATTAATGGCAAAGGTGTAATTACACTCTATTTAGCACAAACAGGGCTACCATAATATGTGAGCAACATGTATGTACATGTTTGTATTTTTGAGGGAATATTGTTTATGCATGGTTATTGAAAAAACTAAAACTTAAAGTTTCTGAAATAAGGCCACAAAACACATACTAAATATGTGTCCACAAGACTTTTGACTAATGGATGTTGTCGCCTAGAGTTTTTGCTTCAAAATGATCTGAAAATCATCCTGCCTAATCATTCACATAAAACAATACATTGATTTCAATTTTGAAAACACTTTTTGTTTGGAAAGGCAATATGCGCAACGATTTCAACACCATCATGCATATTTAGTGGTTCACACCTGAGGAGACAATGGGGCCCGCATACTTAATGAGCCATTCATTCAGGTGTGTCACTGAGCCACAAGAAAGAATGCAAGAGCAATATATGTGTGTGTGTGTGTGTATATATATATATATATATATATTCTACCAAATTGGTTCACAGTTGGAAGCATCTCATTTTTTAAAATATTTTTCCATGTCTAGTAATTGTGCAGTTAATTCTCATACTGTATTTTCAGTTTTGGAATATGTATCCTCTCTCCAAATTTGTCACTAATAAAACTCAATAAAAATTATTTAAAGAAAAGGCTTATATTTACCTTTTAATAGTTTGTTTACATCTACCTTGTAAATATTTTTTTTTATTAAAAATGTTACAATTACAACAACAATTCAAGTGCAATCTTTCTTTGTAAAAACTAAAGTATACATTTTATCATACATATTTCAAAGTTAAGGATTCATTACTTTGGATATAGCCTAGGCTACATTGGAACAAACACATAATAAAATATTATTTGATTACTTTATTTTTGACAAAACATATACTATAGGCTATTTAACATATAAGCAAAAATTGGCAAACAAAAGCTTATTTGAGGTGGCAAATATTTTAGAGGAAAAATTTATAATCTATCCAAAACTAGAAAACGAAATGTTGTCTTTCATATGTCTGTAACATAGGTCTTTCGTTTATATCAGAAATATAAATGTTAATTTGCAGTTTAATACGTTGCTTATACAAATACATTTTATTTCAACATATTTCAGTCGATTTTTACTCCTCTCAGTATAGCAATATAGTTTGCTAAAAGCGGATCATTCATTCACACACAGAAACACAATTCACTTGAGAATGAAAAAAAACTTACTACAGTAGTCTTTTTTTACAGTCAAAACTTTATAATCTATCCAAAACTAATCACAAAATCTTTTCTAAACATTCATATTTAGTCTGTAAATATTGTGTATGATATATTAGCATAATGTTAATTTGCAGTTTGTTGCTCATACAGACATTTTATTTCAACACACTGTTAAATGTTTCTGTTAATTTACACCCAAATTCCAACATGATTAACCTGTTATTTTTAATAACTGCGCCTTACTGTTAATTTTAGGGAATAAATGTTAAATAACACCTCATTTTTGTTATTTAACACCTCATTGTTAAATAACACCATATTTTTGTTATTTAACCGCAAAATCGAAAATTCAAGCAAAGATTAAGATGGTCTGGTATGTTTGGAGATAAATGCCGATATGCAATTTTATGCTTATTATAAAAAAGTTGTTATTTATCAGTGGAGAAGTTAGCCATTTCATTTCGTTTTTTTTAGGTTGCTAAACAACGACTGATTCAATCAATAGCCGACGGTGCAATCCATTAGGCTACTAACAAACTAAATATTTTATGCATTTACTGAATGAAGATTAGACAAATTAAACACCTGATTTCTCTACTGCAAATGTTATCAAGAATAATCTTGCATAGCCTATTCCACAGACAGAAATAAGAAAGTTGCGGTGTTTTCTGTGCATGCGCATGTGTTTGTTATCGTGGGTGTAAATGTAATAGCCTTTTATTACCCTATTAATACCCTACACTCTGGATTTTACGCGAGACGGCCCATACATTTAGTTGAGGAACTGCGCTCCCAATTTGTGTGTGTGTGTGTGTGTGTGTGTGTGTGTGTCTCCTCTGTTCTTTCTGAACACGGTGTAAATATCCGTATGACACACAGCACTCTGGCAGGCGCCGGCGCCACCCTATTTGTCTATTGGCGCCACATCTGAAATAACATGTTCATACAGTATTTTTTTGCATTCTGGGAAGGAGCGTAGAAGAAGGCATTTGAACCTGCAGGAACACGGAGATCCATGTCGGAAGATCGCGGTGGTTACATCGACCAAAATCACAATAATCCGGTGAGATTAATGAGTTTCTTGAAAGTCATGCATAGTTTTAACATCTATCAGTGATGTTGATGTATACTAAACGCCACGGATTTACACCACATGAAATGAAGTAACTTAGCTAGCTAGCCAAGGTGATTCAAGCTAGCAACATTTCGATAGTTTGTCCATTAATTTTAGAAACAATGCGCTTATTTTAATGTCCATTTATGTATACGATCTAAATCTATAAACAATAGGCTAACGTTAGGCCTATAACGTTCGTTTAAGTAACGTTAGCATTCCTGTGGTCAAGTTTGTGTGGCATTCTTGCCATGTGCACGTCTGGTTAACGTTAAAGCAGATTCATCCTGAAAATCAAACGTCTAACATAAATCTATTTACTGATAGCTGTTTATGATGTTAGATAACGTTAGTTGGTCTAAGACTGTATTTGATTAATTCGTGTCAGCTGTTCGTCTTTGATGGATTATAGCTGTTTGGGCTGTTACCAGACATGCTGGTGTGACTATTTTATGTGCAGGTTTTAGCCTATCAATGAGGTAAATACAGCAAAAACAGCTAACGTTACTACTGATCGGGCTAGTGCAGTATCTAGTGAACAGCTATTCTCTTTTAATTGCATTGCACCCTATTTTTTTATTTTTTTTTCGTTTTGATTATCATTGATTTGTAGATCAATGTTTACATTTGTTTTCTTGTTTTTTTTTATTTTTATTACAGATGCAGATGCAGGGTACCATCCCTGATCACACTGCTGTTCAAGATGATATCCCAGGATTTATATCTCAGAACCAGGTGAAAATTTGAATGGTTTCTTACTTGCTTTAATCTAGCAATTAACTGCTAATCTATCAATAAGTCTAATTGGCTTGCGTAATGTTTTCTTGCCAAATTTGTGAACAACAGTCAGCCACCTCTGTGGCCTATGTGAGGCACATAAAAATTCACAGCAACATACCCAATTTAGTACTGCAGTGCTGTATGCCTAATTGCCAAAGGACATTAAAAAATGTGCTGGTCTGAAGGGACATATTTACAGACATCATCAGGATAGTATTGTTCAGCCAAGATCGATTAGGCTAGTGGATCTTACGTGTCATGTTTCCTCCTGCCGTGCCAAATGTGACTCCTTGACTGAATTTTATTCTCATATTAAGATGCACATCAAAGAAGGACAAACTATTGTTTGTCCCTTCAAGCAATGTGATAAAACATTTACTGTGGTTTCTACATTTACATCTCATTTGTCAAGAAAACATAAAAGAAGTGAAGAGGGCAATTTAATGGATTCTGTTATCAGTCTGGCTGATGTAAGTGGATCTAGTGGTCCTCATGGAGACAGTGATTTGCAGTGTGATGTGGAGATTGATGCTGCTGACAATGCAGACCATTTGGAGTTTAGCCCAGAAAATATTGAAGATTCACTTTTTTTGAGGAATCTTGCTCTGTTTTATCTTAAGCTACAGGCAAAGTTACTGCTTCCGGCCTCCACCATTCAGACAATCATTGAAGATATGCAGTCAATACATGATCTCAGCCAGTCTCAGTTATTTTCTAAATTGGATGAGAAGTTACGTCAGATGGGGACTTCAGATGATTCAATTAGGGCTCTATTTGATGATCTGAGAGCAGAAGATCTTTTCCGAACTCACAATACACACACATTAAAAACAGATCTACGGAGAAAGACTGTTTTCAAGAGTCAATTTAATTATGTCGAACCTGTTCCAATATGCCTGGGACAAAATGAAGCCGGCAAGGACAGCTTTGCCCATTATGTCCCAATAGACCAAACACTCAATGCTCTTTTTCAGAGTCAGTCTGTATTTGAGCAGTACAAACAAGTTCATGCCCATACAGGAACTGACAATGTGTTTCAGGATGTGTGGGATGGGGAGAATTTAACAGACAACACACTTAAAAAAGATGGGTCATTAGGCTTGATCTTATATCAAGATGCTTTCGAGGTGGTAAACCCACTTGGGTCAGGGAAAAAAAGCACAAAGTACTTGCTGTGTATCTTTCTCTGGCAGACCTTTTACCATACAATAGGTCAAACACTGATCAAATGCAAATAGTTCTTCTTTGCAAAGAGAAAGACTTCAAACATTTTGGCCAGGATTTAGTCCTGGGTCGCTTGGTTAAAGATCTGAAAGAACTTGAGAAAAGTGGTATAGTGTTACCAGATGGACAAGTCTGTAAAGGAATACTGCATGCTATTTGTGGAGACAACTTGGGGTCACATAACATTGGCGGATTCTTTTGAGAATTTCAGCACAAGTATCCATTTCTGCAGATATTGTGAAATGGAGAGAGAGAAATTCCATGCAGATCCACTCAGTAGGGCCGCTACTCGCACAGTACAGTCATACAGAGAACATGTGCAGAGAATTAAAGGGGGGTTAGCCCATAGTGGAGGTATCAAATTTGACTCCTTGCTCAATGAGTTATCCTATTTTCATGTATGTCAACCTGGATTGCCACCATGTATTGGACATGATTTGTTTGAAGGCATTGTGTCCGCTGACCTCTCATTGTACATTCAGCATCTGGTCAAGGTAGACAAACAGTTTACATACCTTGAATTAAATCGAAGAATTAATCGGTTTAAATATCTCAGCAATGATGCTAATGACAAACCATGTGAGGTTAACCCAGGAAGTGACAAACTCAGTGGCCATGCTGTACAAAACTGGGGCCTTCTCAGGTTATTACCACTACTGATTGGAGAGAAAATTCAGTCCAGAGTGAAAACAAAATTTGGCAACTTGTCTTACAACTGCAAGAAATGGTCTCTCTCATTTGTGCTCCAGCCATTTCAGCTGGACAGATAGCGTATCTGAGGGTCCTCATTGATGAGTATTTGTGTTTCAGGAGCCAGGCTTTCCCAAATCACAAACTGAAGCCTAAGCACCATTATGTTTCTCACTACCCTGAGCTCATAATGTGTTTTGGTCCACTAATTAGGTTATGGACACTGAGATTTGAAAGCAAGCACACTTACTTTAAGCAGTGCTCCAGAAAGCTCCACAACTTTAAAAACCTCTGCTTAACTCTTTCAGAGAGGCATCAGCTTTTCCAGGCTTATCTGCAGGCTGGTAGTCTCTTTGCACCCGTTGTTGTAGCAGAAAAGGCAACTGAGTTTTTTCTTGAGGACTTCAATGACTACATCAGGGAATCTGTTTCAAACTATGATTTTGGCCCTCACAATACACTGATTGCCAATGAGGCAACTGTCAAAAGCACAAAATACAAGAAAAACATGCTTGTGTCAATAGATGAGAACTCTGAGGGTCTTGTCATTGGAAAGATTGTCATTATACTGATACAGAATCATTCAACAGTATATTTTCTCACTGAAAAATGTAGGACTGTGTTTCTTCATGAAGTCGGTATTTATGGCTTTACTCCAGTGCAGGGATGTTACTGCTGTGTTAAGCAAGATGACCTTATTGATTATTATCCTTTACCAGCATAAACATTCTCTGACATGGCAGTAATTGTACCACATCATTCCTTTCTTTCAGTGTACAGCCACGATGCTGGAGCAAACAGTCCCACAGGCCTTGCCAGGAGAATCTGAAGCTGATCAATAGATGTTATTGATGGAATTTCTATCTCTCTTATTGGTAGACAGGCTATTTTACTGTCATTTTGGGTTTCTGTTTTGAATATTTTGCCTCTCTCCCATTGCCAATGCATTATTAATAATCAACACCCCAAAATTATGTACTGTAGCATGTTTACCAACCTTTCCTTAAATGACGGACAACTTCTATTTTCTCTCAATAGCTTGTTCATTGGCTGAATCCTAATGGACTGCAAAACATTTTTTCTCTGATGTTACAAGAGTATGCATTGTCTGATATGACAGTAATTGTCATTTTCTTTCTTCTCAGTATACATCAATGCCTACTTTTCTGGATAAAATGATGGAGATTGTGCCAAGGGCACTGCCGAATATTCCAGAATCTATCCACAACACTATAATTGATAGAATTGTAAATGCTGGCGGCTTTACATCAACACAAGAACTCAAATATGTAAAAGAAGACGACTTTGCAGACTTACTGCCTCTTGTTAGACGACGACAACTTTTGGAAGTATTCCAAATAGGTAAACTTGCTTTTTAAGTTACAGTACTATTCCATTACATCATGGCTAGCAGAAGTTCATAACCAATGTATATTTCACAATTTAAAAACATTACTGGGATTTGGATCTGGATTGATTTTCTGGGGGAGGAGAGGAGAGGATTCTGCAGTTGTTATATTTTGTTGATGCCTTCAATTAAGTTCACATGACCCATCTCATATTTTTTGTCATTTTTAGAGAGTAAAGTGATCACAGTAAATATTGAAATCGTCCCATCCTCCACCACTGAAGTCAGCAGCAACTGTCTATCAATCATCAGTCTATCTGGAAGTGAGGACAGCCCGTCTGCCTCCCAGCCTGTAAGGAAATCATGGCCAGAGTCTTTTAAGGTGCCATGGGACGTAATGCCTGCGGAGATTCGCACTGCCATTTCATCTTGTAAGAGACCTTCACCAGGTGCACAACGGCAGATGGTCAGGATAATATCCGGAAACCAGAAACACCAGCAGCTGACATGGCACCCCAGACCATTACTGACTGTGGGTACTTGACACTGGACTTCAGGCATTTTGGCATTTCCTTCTCCCCAGTCTTCCTCCAGACTCTAGCACCTTGATTTCCGAATGACATGCAAAATTTGCTTTCATCCGAAAAAAGTACTTTGGACCAGTGCTTGAAGTGGGGGGAAAAAGGTGCCGGTACTCTCTTGCACTGGCAAATCATAAAATTTTTCTACTGTGAAAAACAAAACTTGGAGATATTGCTGGTACAACAACAATTTATTGTTATTTATTAACAACATAAATGTATTTAAACAAGTCGTATGTGTGTGTGTGTGTGTGTGTATGTGTGTGTGTGCGTGTGCGTGCGTGCGTGCTATGTGTGTGAAAACGGAACTCCTCCAAGTCTGCAAGTCCAAAAATACATTTATGGTGAGATACTATACATTTTATTTAATTAAATGCATTTATGGTAAGATTATTATATTTTCATGTCAATCTGTGTTCATTTTGACCACGAACCATGCGCTGTAGCTTTAATTCAGCACGTGCAGCACAGCAGAAATAGACTCGGTGTGGAAACGATCTCTGCACTGCTGTATAGGCTACACACACGCTCTAACCTGTTAATACGGGTGCGGAAAAAATATGCACCACATACGCACTGCAAACGGAGTAGGCCTATATGTGAAACGGGCTTGACACTGACGCTTTTTCTGTCAGTGGTAGACAGAGCCGGCCCGAGCCTATTGGGGGCCCTAAGCAGAATTTGATTTGGGGGCCCCCTCCCATTACGCGGAGTCACCTGTGCTTGACGATTATTGACACAAATATCATGCAATAATGATACAGTGAGGTTATGTATTAATACAAAATAAATACTTAATAAAAAATAGATAGCCTACTTAAAAAAGTTTTAACTTTTACTTTACTCTTTGAAACTTCTTAAAACAAACTGTCTCAAAACATATCAAATACATTATTTGCTAAAATAATGACAAAACTGAGAAATCAGAAACATAATAAGAGCAAGGGTTCAACAATGACAATTATTGTTGAAAACTGTAAAAATATTATTATTTCTCAACTGTCTCAATGCAGTGTAACTGTCCTCAAAATCTTTATTTTTTAATTATTATTGTAACAGACTTTGTTGGATTGTACATGACAGAATCCAACAAAGTCTGTTAATACCGGTAATGATGTACTGGCGCTCGTTGTTTATGTGTGTATGCAATGTATTTTTCCCCTCGGGGCTTGCCGTAGATAGGAATGGGTCAATTGCTGCACAAAACATACTGTAAATAATCATGCAAACATACTTTTATCTTGCATACTTTTTTTCTCCTCCTCTGTCCTTTTCTTCTTTCTATTTTCGGCACCAGAGGGATACGTCCTTTTTTGTGACATGGCTTAACATTACCGTGACTATGCGCAGTTGCGCACAAATTGTCTATGCACGCGCGAGGTGTCTAGATTATGCGCATGACTTAAACGCTGGCAGACACAGCAGCAGTTGTAGGCAGGTATATTGATCATGAAATCAGAATTTTCTTGTCTTGAATTATTCATTCATTCATTCATATTCATTCATTCATTTATGTCACTTGTTTAAGTCATCTAAAAAATATATTTTTCGACTCGATTGGGGGGCCCCCTGGTGGCCAGGGGGCCCCAAGCAGCCGCTTAGTTCGCTTATGCCTCGGGCCGGCCCTGGTGGTAGAGTACCGGCTACCAGGGCTGGACTGGGATAGAAAATCGGCCCTGGCATTTTGGTCCAGACTGGCCCACTACATATGATAATAAACACCACCCATCTTTGCACGCCCTTGAATATGTTTTTGTTCAACTCCTATTCATTAAAACCACTAATGCCATGTAATGAGTGAGTATAAACGAGTGAGAGTTAACAGATGAAATAAGTACAAAATTGTACTTTATTAATACAATTGAACTATACTCCACAGTGATGCATCCAAAAAACAAGCTATAATCTGCATTGGCATAGAAATACAAGTGTTTCTCACAGGAATTTTGGTAAAACTGTGGTGGGCGGACCTCTGTCCTGTTGGGGGCATGCCCCCCCTAAGAAAATTTTGTGCATTTTAATGTTAAATTCATCAATCTGGTGCAGTTTGAGGGTTCAAAATTAAAAGCTCCAACCCATATTCAGTGTGCAAATATAACAAAGAAAAAATTAAACCTATTTTAGTAACAGTGTCTGTCTGTATATTACACTACTACATAATAATAGTTATAACATTAATCTCATGACAGTAGCCTAATAGCCATATTGTAAAACAAATGCACTGAAAAATAAAGAAAACTTTCATAATTAGTTTTGTACCAATTTCTAAACTTGAAAGAGATAAGCACATGATCTTTTATTTTGACGGAAACTGCATCAAGCTTTTATTTTGGCGGAAAACATGGATAAAAACGCGTCTCATTAAACTTCTAGTAAATTTCTGTAATCGTCAACTATGCAGATGTGGAAATAATGCGTAACTGGGTTATGGGTTCCTACACTCATAGCCAAAGTGTTTTGAAAGTAGTTCTGCTTACCGCGGACTCTACACTTTCTCATCTCTCGATCCTCCTTACTATCCTCCTCATCAGCCACTGGATGTTTTCTGCAGCTGGTCCTGTTGCTGCAGAAAACATATTTTGACACATTTTACAGCGTCTGCTATTTCTATTATACGCTATTTCTCTGCACATTCCTTGCGTTTCTTCTCCATCTCTCAGACTGCACGCTCACTCAAAGCCCAAAGGGGGAGGTGTTTAAAGATGTGATTGGGCCAGCCCAGTGTCAATCAAGAAAACAACCAATGGGTCGCTGATCTACGCGTTTCATGGGCCGGTCTGTCAGTGGAAAAAAAACTGACGCTTACTTTTTTTTGACCAATGCATTACACTGGCACTAACCCAGCGCCGTCAATTAAACAAAACAAAACGAATGGGCCGCCGATGTACGAGTTTTATGGGCCGCTTAAAAAAAAAAAAAAAAAAAAGTATGAGATGTATCGGCCCAAAAAGCACGTCGGCCCACCGGGCATTTGCCCGGTATGCCAGATTACCAGTCCAGCCCTGCCGGCTACATGCGAGAAGTAGCGGTACGCAAGAAAAAGTGCAGGTACGCTTAAGAGTAAAATGTAGAAGTGCCGGTACTGCGTACCGGTGAGTACCGCCCCACTTCGAGCACTGCTTTGGACCACTGAGCAACAGTCCAGTGCTGCTTCTCTGTAGCCCAGGTCAGGCGCTTCTGCCGCTGTTTCTGGTTCAAAAGTGGCTTGACCTGGGGAATGCGGCACCTGTAGCCCATTTCCTGCACACGCCTGTGCACGGTGGCTCTGGATGTTTCTACTCCAGACTCAGTCCACTGCTTCCGCAGGTCCCCCAAGGTCTGGAATCGGTCCTTCTCCACAATCTTCCTCAGGGTCCGGTCACCTCTTCTCATTGTGCAGCGTTTTTTGCCACACTTTTTCCTTCCCACAGACTTCCCACTGAGGTGCCTTGATACAGCACTCTGGGAACAGCCTATTTGTGCAGAAATTTCTTTCTGTGTCTTACCCTCTTGCTTGAGGGTGTCAATGATGGCCTTCTGGACAGCAGTCAGGTCGGCAGTCTTACCCATGATTGCGGTTTTGAGTAATGAAACAGGCTGGGAGTTTTTAAAAGCCTCAGGAATCTTTTGCAGGTGTTTAGAGTTAATTAGTTGATTCAGATGATTAGGTAAATAGCTCGTTTAGAGAACCTTTTCATGATATGCTAATTTTTTGAGATAGGAATTTTGGGTTTTCATGAGCTGTATGCCAAAATCATCAGTATTAAAACAATAAAAGACCTGAAATATTTCAGTTGGTGTGCAATGAATCTAAAATATATGAAAGTTAAATTTTTATCATTACATTATGGAAAATAATTAACTTTATCACAATATGCTAATTTTTTGAGAAGGACCTGTATATATCTATCTATCTCACTCAGTGGTAGTCTTATGTCATTAATATTGTGTTTAATTTGTTCTATGTCCTAGGGATATGCCACTGCAGCTGACCTTGAGAGTTCACTCTCTATACCTGCAACTCCTCGTCTGATACTTCTTGGTAAGTTGGTTTTAGATAGGACAGTTGGCTTTAGTGCTGCATGTAGTGAATTCAATGGTATCAAACTAAACTGTATTCAAAATGAAAACTAAAACAGAAATTTGACAGTTAAAACATTTCTGTTTCAGGAGAAACGGGAAGCCGCTTCCAGCGCTGGATGCTCAGCCTTGAGGGCCAAATCATTTGCGAAGGGATCCAGTCCACCTTTGTGACAGGGCTGGCGTCTTTTTTTTCCTGTTTTTACATCTTTAACCTACAGTACCAAGAGGAGGCAGCCTGCACGCTTGAATTCATCCAGAGGTAAGATATTGTCTGTTAACCTGCATTTTTTCTGGCCTAGCTGTGGCTCAAGCATGGTTTCAACAGGTCTGGTGATGGGATTTAGCAATTAACTTTGATTTAGAAAGTTTTAGTGCAACTTACAATATTCACAGAGGCAAGAAGATAGTGCATGTTGAGGATAGTTCATGTACATTTGTTGTCTTTGTTGTGCTGTTAGTCTGTGTGAATTACTAGATTTTTAACCAGTGTATAATTTTTCAGATGCTTTGTGGGTATAAACCCAGAAAAAGGGACAAAGGCTGCAAAGGGGAAAAAAAGAAGAACTGTCAATTCACACGTCGCCAGCCTCTTGCGCAAGCTCATGGACTTTCAGTGGGATTTCATTTGAAAATGGTGAGTAAGATGTATACATTACACATATGTTCAAACAGCAATGACTCAGGAGGCTGGGGAAATTCATTCTAATGTTTATTCTCAACTGCCTTTCAAAGTTAGAAAGCTGAACTCTTCCATGCTCTTTTGCCATTCTTTTTTTGTTCTTTCAATGAATTGTACTCATCACCCTTTCTATTATTTTATGTTATTCTGTCTGTTTTGTGCTCTGTTTCTAAAATTAGCTTTTGTTAGGTCAAGCCATGTGATATAATTTTGGATTAAAAATGTGAAATTATGGAACTCATCTCTCTCTCTCTCTCTCTCTCTCTCTCTCTCATATACAGACCCAAGACTTTGCAAAGGATCCTCTTTGTGTGCTTTGAGACAATGGTTAGTGGTCGAAGCAGTGACAGTGTTTTTATTGTTTATTGCTCTTTATTGATGAAGAGTTCCATTAAGTGTTAAGTATTGGTTTGAATATATTCATACATGTTGAATTTTAGTGGTTTAGGTAACACTAAGTGTTGAGGTTCAGTATTTGGTTATAATGAACAATGTATTTGAGTTTAAAAATGTATTTGCTACTTTTTAAGCCATGAACATGAGAAAATGAGATTTGTTTGTGATTAATCTGAGCCTATGTGTAACATTTTTATATGACCAGGAGTCACAGTATATATCTTTGGTTTGAGTTTTTTAGCTGAATTTTAGCAGTTCAGGGAACATTAAATGTTGAGGTTTAGGGCCCTATCTTGCACCGACGCAGCGCAAAGCCAAACACAAGTGTCTTTGCTAGTTTAAGACAGACGCAGTTATTTTCCATCCAGCGACCACAGATGTCAGCAATGAACATGGTATACAGTATATTTCTGTGGTTGGTCTGATCCATGTGTGCCTACATTTGTAAGTATTTAACTTCAGTGTTTGTATTACAATAAAAAAAGTTAATTTCAACACGGAACTATTCGTTTTCTTTCACTTAAGTGTTATCTGATGGATTATGCCTATTCTTGTATTAACTCAAGCTAGAATATGTCTATAACAATCAGTGGTACATGCTAAAAATAATTAACAATATTTAATGGAAACAAAATAAATGGTGATTTAACAGGAAAATAATGGTAACACTGCTGCCAGTTGTTTCCTGTTTTTTTCTGTGATTCACAGTAAATTCCTGTTGAAAAACATTACGAGCAGTGCACTGTAAAAAAACATTAACAGGAATAAACTGTTAAAATAACAGGAAAATAATGGTAACCCTGCTGCCAGTAATTTCCTGTTATTTAACAGGGAAATAATTAACAGTGCATATTTCAGTCTATTTTTACTCATCTTAGTAGGCTATAGCAATATAGTTTGGATGTGTTCATGTAAATTTAATAACATGTTTACTAATATAGATGCGAGAGTGAATGAACGGCACAGACACGCGCTGTATAACTGAAGTAAACAAAGCCCGTTCATTCATCATTTAGCCTACACACAGACACGCAATTCATATTTAAACAGTCTTTTTGCGGTTTACAGACACTATCCAATATCGTGATTAGAACAAAGCACTTAAGAATAAATGACTTACTACATCAGCTTGATCCGTTGCTCCTCGAAATGAAACTACCAGCACTTTTTCCAGGGTTATTAGATAGTATTATTCCTCACAGGGTAGGGATACGCTGTGTTCACAGCGGTAGTAAGAAACTTACTAAACACGATGTGTTTTATAATCCAGCTGGTGGGCGTTGGCATGTTTGCATGGCTTGCCTTAGATCATTTGCGTTTGAATACCGTGCGCTCTCCGTGGGCGTGGCACATTAACGCGTAATGAGGTATAATGAGCTGGAAAGAAAAATACTGACATCTCTCTCTTTTCATACAGATTACATAAACTGAGAATATTTGTTTTTTTATATAAATTACTTCATTTAAAAGAAGAGAATTTCAGCTTCATAAAGAGAAATCTCTCGTATCTCTGTGACAAGTATTGACAGAGTTACAGTTCATTTTTCGGACGCGTTTCAGAATGGACCTCACTGACGAGAGAAGGTAAAACGCGCATCATGTTTATTTTTCTTTATTTGACGAAAAGCACAGCACTTTGTTTTTATTGTGAGTACCCACAAAAAAATAGACACTTAACAGGATGTAATGATGTACAGCACTTATATGTAAGATCAAAATCAACAGAGTAATTTGAGTCTCTTTTGCACTGATAAGGAAAAAAGTGAGCTGGTATCGCCGGCGATACCGCCGACCCCAGAGGGTTAAAGATTGAAACTTTTGGACCCTATTGACTTTCAATATTCAAAAAGTATATAGGTCACTCCAAAGGGAGTTACTATCACGATAGAAGATGCGGAAGCAGAATACACACACAGTCAGAGCACACACAACAAGCTGGTGACGCAGGGACAAGATGGTCAGTAATCCAGAGTGAAGTGCCGTGATGATGAGGTGATGAGATAATCCAGAGTGTGATGAACCGAGGAACCAGACTGGAAACAGGACAAGACGTTGACGGGAACAGGATCACACACGGGGAAACATCAAACAACGATCTGACAAAGAGAGGAAAGTTCAGTGAATATTTAAAGGTGGGATGATAGGCAGCAGCTGGGGAGGTGATTGCGATCAGCTGGATAGCTAATCGACCTGATCAAAGTGGAGCCGCCCACTCACGCACACCCACACATCTAACAACAGAAACACGAGACTAGAAGGAGACAATGAATTTATAAACCGTGACAGTTACTCTCTATATCATTGTCACTGTTTCTGAACTCCCTGAAACGCCTCCATTGTATGTCTTGAGTTTTCTGCAGGGAACAAACATGTCACAATATTTCTCAATTAATGAATTCCCACCCAAGGAATATACCTATAAGGGGGCGAGGACTGGTTGAGTTAGTGCCCCTGTGACAACAAGTTTAGACCCCCTTGTGGCCCCCCTAAATGTGAAGTGTGAAATTATTTTTACAAAACTGTTTTTGCTATCGTTGTTTTTTACATCCGTTATTAGACAATGGCAACGCGGAACACAAATGTAACCCACACATTTTCTAGAGGGACTGCTTAAAGCAGAACACATTATTTATTGAACCTTATAAAGAAGTTTTCTTTGAGCTTTTTAAACTATGCAAGATAGCTATTTCAATCCCTGTTAGTACTGTTTCTTGTGAACAAAGTTTTTCTGCACTAAAGCTGGTGTGGTGAAAACCTATCTCAGGTCCACAATGTCAGATGACAGATTAAGCAATTTAGGTGTTCTAAGTATTGAGTCAAGGAGGGCAAAGGCCTTAAATCTAGAGGAATTTGCTGATCTTTTTGCAAAAAAAACACAAAAATCGTAGAATACAGTTGATGTGACTGATACTGAATATGTAATGCTGTAAAAATATAATGGAAATGCAATTACGGTTACTGTGACTAATACTGAATATGCAATGCAAATGTAAAATGGAAATGCAAATACATTGTTGAATGATTATAAACATAGTATGCTGCCTGTTAATGCCTGCAGTGCAGTGCAGAAAATGATATGACAACAATAAGGTCTAAATGTAACTGGCCCCTCTAACAGTACAACTGGCCCCAGCTTGGCCCCCCCAGTTGAAATGGTCTAGAACCGCCACTGTATAATTCATGCTTGTGAAGGTGGTTCAGGTTGATCAGCTTGTCAGACTGTCATCAGACTGTCATTATCAGACTCAGGTTTGAACTAATTCAGCAAAACTGATGCCACAGTTAGTGTAGTTACAGTAGTGTTTGCAACATTCTCGCCATTCATGGTAGGCACGTCACATTTCCCTACACACACTAAGCTTTAGACCAATCACAACAGATTGGGACAGGCTGATCAATTAGAGCTGACTGAGATATTTTCGGAAGGCAGGTTTTAAAGAAACTGAAACTAAAACAGTGTTCAGACAGAGGGTGAAAACAGACATTAAATGATGTAAATGTATTCTTGTAGACCTCATATACAAAATAGAAACTGTAAATTAGCATTATGGGACCTCTTTAAGTTCATACCTGTTTCTCTGTCCTCTGTGCTGCAGCTGATACAGTGTTGTGGTTTTTATGTTCATCCATCACACACAGCACACATATACACTTCTGATCAGTGTGGTAGAAAACCTCAAGGAGCTTGTCGTGTTTCTGGCAGATCCTCTCCTGCAGTCGACCAGTGGCATCAATCACTTTATGTGGCTTACGTGAGTGAAATTCCTCATGAAGGTCAAAATGAGTTTGACAGTAAGACTCCAGACACACCAGACAGGACTTGACGGCTTTGTGTTTTCTTCCAGTACAGGCATCACACTGCACATCTCCATCTCCAGCGTAACAGTCAGCAGGAAGTTTAGTCTTCTTCAGTTTCTCCACCACTTCAGTCAGAATGGTGTTTTTAGATAAAGCCGGTCTTGGACTGAAGGTCTGTCTGCACTGAGGGCAGCTGTAGACTCTCTTCTGATTCTCCTGATCCCAGAAGTCTGTAATACAGATCTTACAGTAACTGTGTCCACAGGGAATGGTCACTGGATCATTCAAGAGATCCAGACACACTGGACACACAAACTTTTCCTGTGAAATTCTGGTTTCTGCTATTTTTACTGCATGAAGATAGAGACACAAACACACAACAGCTCAACTAAAATTCAGTTTCTCTGAACTTAGGCAATTCCTGTTTGTGACGTGTGTAAAACAGATTTGTCTGTAAAGCAGCTTCCTCGTTCCTGACCCAGAAGAGCCTCATTCCTGCTAAGTTTTTAGTTTCTTGTGTGTTCCATCACAAATCGTGTTTAATCAGTCTCAGACACGCTCAGAATATCAGTTAGAGAGAAGTGGTCATGGTTCACAGGTTTGCCTGTCCTTTCTGACTGTGTTTCTCAGTCTCCAGTTCCTGTGCACCTTCCTGCTCAAGTTTGGACTCTCATTGCTCAGATCACTCTGGGATTTTCTATGTTGATCATCGGACCTCAGCCCATTGCAGTCTCATCGCTGCCAAGACCTGAACACTGTCCTGCACCACTGTGTCAGACCATCTTGCCTTGCTCATATTCTCTGTTTACTTAAGATCTAGTTGCGAATGTAAAGACAGTTTATTGTGTTCTCTCGCGTGACAGAAGCAAGACAACACCCTTAAAAGTTCAGTAATTCTGTATCCTAAATACTAAACTAGTACTGCAGGACTGAAATCTTTGTCCAGAATTACAGTTCCTTAAAGTCACCATGAGATCAAAGTTGACAAATCTTTTTTTTTTTTTTAAATTGCAGTATTTATTATAAATCATTTATCCATGCACATCGTTTTGTTAAATTCATGTATGCTCGTAATCGTTTACCAAAATAACTTCCCCTACTTCTTACCATCCAATCAATTCTCCACAAACAAAAAAATATTGATAATAGCGACGTATCATAACGTCTATCATGCTGACATTATCACGGAATATTGAGTCTGTTCAGAAATGCACGCTAACAGTTTCTTCATCTTCACAAGCCATATGTTTGTTGAGAGTGTCTGTCTGCAATTCTGTGTGTGTGAAAATAAGTCAGGAGTTAATTTATAGAAAGTGTGTGACGCCATGTTCCCGCTTTATTACGGCGAATGACTCACATCAAATGTGTCTAATACTGTGTCCTAACAGACACGATGCGATGATATTCCAGCCACAAGAAATTTGTCCGTCCATATGTGACACGACTACGAGATGCAACAAAATCAATCAAAAACCACAGCCAATCAGAGCAGCATGTGGGCAGGGTCTCGCTGCAAGTGCATGACCCCAGAGATTAATCTTGACGAAACTCGCAGGGAAATGGATAAGTACATAATCAAATTAACAAATATCACACAACCTAAACATTATCAAAATACATATAGAGTGTAATGATGCTGGAGCTGAAAATGTTAACTGATGTGGATCTATGTACAAAGGGTTTATTGAAGAAACAAACATACATAAAAGCCAAACACTGTTTTATGAAGCATGGAAACCTTTACAAATCTTTTGTTTCAATTCAGTGGTTCAGAGCATGTTTTAAACTGCCAAAGTCACTTGATTTCATTAAACGTGGCTTCATTACATCATAACTGTTTCGAAACATTTTAAAATTTCAATGGGTCACCCCTGGATGGCGATAATCTCTGTGAACCCATTGAAAGATTATGTGTATTTCAGTTAACTTTAGTCAGATGCATTTACATTGTTACTTCGCCTCAAGATGCAATCAATTGAAACTATGTCTGTTAAGGTGTGAACCAAATGACCCATACAGAAGTATGGCCCATAGAAACTGATGGGTGTGAATGACAAAGAAACAACATTGCTGCAATGTTGATCATTCTCCTGTGGGAGGTCCTAACAGTTTTCTATTGTATGTAGCCCTTTTGTCTTCATGTAAAGTTCTGTCACACAGAATAATCTTATATCTTTATATTGATATTATATCTTTGGGTTAAGATTATTTGAAGGACAACATGCTAACATCATCGCTGCTGAAGAACTGCTACATTACAAACCTTCAATAAATTATTCTCCCCACACAAATTCTAGTCGAACTTTTTTATATATTAGAGAAATCTAATACATTGCCGAGCCACCAAAACGACCGCTCTGCCAAATACAGCAAAATCTAACACCATGAATAATGCAGATTCACTGAGAATCATTGAACAAGTGTCTATGGGTTTTACCTGAACTCTGATCAGTTTTATACATTTGTGCACATTTGTATATTTCGAAGGAACAGTGGTAGTTAATAGTCTCTTATTGGCCTGTTTAGCTGAGCAATCCAGTGAAACTCATTCCACACTGATGACATAAAATGTTCTCTCATACATGAATCCTCATGTGGTACTTAAGGGTTTCTTTATATCTGAAAGTCTCTTCACAGTGGCCACATTTAAACGGCTTGTCTCCAGTGTGAATCCTCATGTGCCTGTTAAGGTTTCCTATATGGTTGAATTTTTTCTCACATTGTTTACAGGTGAAAGACTTCTCTGTAGTGTGAATTCTTATGTGGTCTTCAAAGTGTCCTAGTTGATTGAAATTCTTTCCACACTGAAGGCACATGTAGGGCTTCTCTCCGGAGTGAATTCTCAAGTGGACTTTAAAGTGTCCTTTATCATTGAAACTCCTTCCACACTGAGGGCAAGTATAAGACTCTTTACTGGTGTGAATTCTCATGTGCTTTTTCAGGCTTCCTTTCAGAGTGAAACGTATTTCACACTGCTGGCAGGTGAAGAGGCTTTGTCCAGTGTGAATTATCATGTGGGCATTAAGGTTTCCTTTTCGGTTGAAACTTTTTCCACACTGTTGGCAGGTGTAAAGACTCTCTCCAGTGTGAACTACCATGTGGACTTCAAGATTTCCATGTTGAGTGAAACTCTTTCCACACTGAGGGCAGGTGTAAGGCTTCTCTCCAATGTGAAGTCTCATGTGCCTGTTAAGGGTTCCTTTTTGAGTGAATCCCTTTCCACACTGTTGGCAGATGAAAGGGCTCTCTCCAGTGTGAATCCTCATGTGTTCTTTAAAGTGTCCTTTTTGAAAGAAACTCTTTCCACAATGAGTGCACATGTAGGGTTTCTCTCCAATGTGAACTCTCATGTGGACTTTCAGGTTTACACGTTGATCAAAACCCATTCCACACTGAGGACATGTGTAAGGCTTCTCTCCAGTGTGAATTTTCATGTGCCTGTTAAGGCTATCTTTTAGAGTGAAACTTATTTCACACTGATGGCAGTTGTAAGGCTTCTCTCCAGTGTGTACCATCATGTGCTTATTAAGGCTTTCTTTTTGAGTGAATCTGTTTCCACACTGTTGGCAGGTGTAAGGCTTCTCTCCAGTGTGAATTCTCATATGGACTTCAAGGTTTCCTTTACTGAAACTCTTTCCACATTGAGGACACGTGTAAGGCTTCTCTCCAGTATGAATTCTCATGTGCCTACTAAGGCTTCCTCTTTGATTGAATCGGTTTCCACACTGTCGGCAGATGAAAGGGCTCTCTCCAGTGTGAACTCTCATGTGGTCTTTAAGGTATCCTTTTCTATTGAAACTCTTTCCACACTGTTGGCATATGAAGTGACTTCTAGTCTCTGTCTTCTGAACTCTTTTTTGTGAGGAAGTCGTTTCAGGCTGTGAGCAACTAAAAGATTTTTCCCCAGTTAAGAGATCAGAATGATTGTTATATTGATCTTTCTCTTCAATTTCGTTCAGTACTTCACTCTCCTCTTTCAGTGTCATCAGGTCTAAAAAAAAAAGACAATTAAAAGTTAACCCCACTTTAATGGCACAAAGCAACAGACATCAAAACATTTATACATATGAAGTATCAAAGCCAACATACAACTAAATACTATGCCACTGAAAGAGGTGTTGCATGTTATCCGAGAACCCTTCTCAATATTGCTCACTTTACTTGCTTTAGGACACATCTCAAGAACTGTCAAGATGGCAGCTAAATACTTTATTCAAAAAACCTAGTTTGACCCAGGAGGTCTGGTTAATTATAGACTAATCTCAATCTCCTATTTGCTACATCTTCTATGGGATAGGTGGCCAGCCATTCTTCAGTTCCAACCCTGATCCAACACACTTACCTGTTATACCTTGAACACCTTGATTTGTTGGTTCAGGTGTGGAGCTAAAAGCTGTTTAGACCCCTGTTTGAGGGGTTAAGACCCTAAAAAATGAAAGGAACGAGGGGGAAAACAAGCGAGGACAAACTCCCTGCACAACCATCAGATCAAAAACTCATCACACAGTAACTCCATGTAATGATTTACTAAAAGAAAACCGTCAGGAAACGGAATGTTATAACTTTGGAATGACCCATCGCTGGCAGATGGAGTTGTGATATGATTCCCTTCACACTACTGTACAAGCTCACAAGCAAGATATTAAGAGATCATGACTGACAAATTGTATCACTCTCTGTGTAAATAATGGAGATGGATGATAGGAGCCGATGTAACTTGAGGTTAGTGGGTTTATCAGAATCCAAAGAGAGATTACCAGAATCCAAAGAGGGATCAAACCCAATTAGGTCCCAAAACATAACATATCCATTTAAGCTCAGGGAGATGTATTTGCGCACTGTGAGACGTGGTGCTCTGGGCGCGCTTTAGATATGTGATGCTGCGCACACAAAACTTACCATACATCACGGGTACTTTAGCGTCTATGTGCGCTTGAATGAGGCGTGGCTTAAAAAAAACGCAAATGATCAACTTCCGTGAAGATGACTGGCTTACGTCAACTGACCCGAGTGTCTTTCACGTTGGCCCCGGGCCATCGGGCAGTCCTTATTGTCGAGCCCTGACTGTTATGCTGACAACACACAACTCTACTTCTCATTCCAACCAGATAGTGATCCAATGGTAGCTGCTTGCATCTCGGCCTGCCTGACAGACATTTCTTGCTGGATGAAGGACCACCATCTTCAACTAAACCTTGCGAAGACAGAGCTACTTGTGGTCCCGGCCAGCTAGGTTTGTCATCCATAACTCCATCAAGGTCAGCCAGGAATCTTGGAGTTGTGATTGATGATCAATTGAACTACACAGACCACATTGCTAGAACTGCCTGGTCCTGCAGATTTGCCTTATACAACATTAGGAGGATCAGGCCCTTCCTATCGGACCATGCTACATAACTCCTTTTTCAAGGGCTTGTTCAATCCAGACTGCATGGACTATTGTAATGCTCTCTTGGCAGGCCTTCTAGCATGCACTGTGAAACCTCTACAACTGATCTAGAATGATGCAGCTAGAGTGGTCTTTAACGAGCCGAAGAGAGTGAAGGATTACAAATTTAAGAATAGGTTTAAGATCTGCTGATCCTATTTTCTTTACATAACCTCACATGAAAAATTAAAGTAGAGTAAATTGAATTTAGCATTTAAGGTTATAAATGATGATATCAGAGTTATCAGCAAGAGAGTCCAGCCAATCCTGTTTTCTGTATTTGTCAGATTACTGCTCTCTATTGAGCCTGCCATTCCTGTTTCTCTCTATTGTAAGCAGATTACTGAAACTCTTGGTAGCTTCCGTCTCAGCGGGAGAGTTCTGCCATTCCTGTTTTTGAGTCTCACTGTTTGAATAGTTATGCTGATTGGATTAGAACCGGTAACGGGCTGACTTCTGTACTTCATTTACATGCTTTGTTTCAGAGTGTCTCCACCTCTATGTAACTCCTCCCCCTTTAACCCTCTGGGGTCTAAGGTGTTTTTGGGGTCCTTGAGATGTTTTGACATTTGTGCTTTTTTCAGTTGCTTATAAACATATTAATGGCAAAGGTGTAATTACACTCTATTTAGCACAAACAGGGCTACCATAATATGTGAGCAACATGTATGTACATGTTTGTATTTTTGAGGGAATATTGTTTATGCATGGTTATTAAAAAAAACTAAAACTTAAAGTTTTTGAAATAAGAACACAAAACACACACTAAATATGTGTCCACAATACTTTTGACTAATGGATATTGTCGCCTAGAGTTTTTACTTCAAAATGATCTGAAAATCATCCTGCCTAATCATTCACATAAAACAATACATTGATTTAAATTTTATAAAACACTTTGTTTGGAAAGGCAATATGCGTGGAGGGGTGTTAACACCTGAGAAGACAATGACCGCTTAATGTGCCGCATAATGAACTGTATAATGAGCCTTTCACACAGCTGTGTCACTGGCTACCAAAGAATGCAAGGACACAAAATAAATTATATACATATATATATTGTAAAATTGTAACCAATTACAAATAGGTTACAATTACAACACCAATTACAATTTTAACAATATTTCAAGTGTATTCTTTCTTTGTAAAAAAGTATACATTTTATCATACGTATTTCAAAGGTAAGGATTCATTAGTTTGAACATTGGAACAAACTCTATAACAACATCTTAGTTGATAATTCAATATACCTACTTTGTTTTTGACAAAATATCCCATACTATATATTTAACATATGAGCAGAAATTGGCGAACAAAAGCTCATTTAATGTGGCAGTAGTCTTTTTTTACAATAGCCTAAAAACTTTATAATCTATCCAAAACTAATCAACGAAATGTTGTCTAAACATTCATATTTAGTCTGTAACATATCATGTTTATGATATATTAGCATATAAATGTTAATTTGCAGTTTGTTGCTTATACAGACATTTTATTTCAACATATTTCAGTCTATTTGTACTCATCTCAGTAGGCTATAGCAATATAGTTTTGATGTGTTCATGTAAACATGTTTACTAATGTGCGAGAGTAAATGAACGGCACAGACACGCGCTGTATAACTGTAGTAAACAACAGCACGCGCGCCTGTGTCATCATTCACACACAGACAGGCAATTCATATTTAAACAGTCTTTTTGCAGTTTACAGACATTATTCAATATCGCGATTAGAACAAAGCACTTAAGAATAAATAACTTACTACATCAGCTGAATCCGTGCTCCTCGAAATTAAACTACCAGCACTTCTGAGGTAATGTTCCAGGATTATTACGATAGTAGGCTATTATTCCTCACAGCGCAGCAAGATGAGGTAAAATACATGGTTCTTAATAAACTTGATGTGTTTATATCCAGCTGATGTGGGCGTAGGCATGTTTGCATGGCTTGTCTCAGATCATTTGTGTTTGAATAGCGTGCGCTCTCCGTGGGCGTGGCACATTAACGTGTAATGAGGTATAATTAGCTGAAAAGAAAAAGACTGACATCTCTCTCTTTTCATACAGATTAAATAAACTGAGAATATTTGTTTTTTATATAAATTACTTCATTTAAAAGAAGAGAATTCAAGCTTCATAAAGAAAAATATCTCTTAATTTTCGGACGCGTTTCAGAATAGACTTCACTGACAGAGAGAAGGCAAAACTTGCATCATGTTTATTTTTCTTTATTTGACAAAAAGCACAAAACTTTGTTTTTATTGTGAGTATACTCAAAAAAAATAGACACTTAACAGGATCGAATGATGTATAACACTTATCTGTAAGATCAAAATCAACAGAGTATTTTGAGTCTCTTTTGCACTGATAAGAAAAAAAGTGAGCTGGTATCTCCTTAGACCCCAGAGGGTTAAAGGTATATGAACTCTACTGTATACTGCCTTAGTTAGACTTGGACGAATTAGATTACAGCGCTGTGAGTTTTGATGACTGCAGCTACCAACAGCTCGTGTTCTCAATAAAGGAACCTGCTTGAAAGATATCCCAACGTCTCCTGGTCTTCGCTTCTGAGTTGCCTACACTTTAGAAGAAAAAGTTCACAACAAGAGCAAGTGTCACACCTCTCCTCACAAATTTGCACTGGTTGCCAATTGCCGCTCACATCAAATTCAAAGCACTGATGCATGCCCTCAGAACAACCACTGGCTCTGCTCCCTTTTACCTAAACTCATTATTCCAGCCTTACGTGCCATCCAGAAGCTTGAGTTCTTTAAATGAACGGTGCCTCATGGTGCCATCTCAAAGAGGCACAAAATCACTTACATGGACCTTCACTTGGACTGTTCCCTGCTGGTTGAATGGTCAGATGAAATTTTTTTGACAGTAAATACTTAAAGGTCCCATGACATGGATTATTTTATTATTTTATAATGTTTCCTGGTTTGCCCTTATGATGTTAGTATTTTTTTTAGATCAAAAATTGTCATAATTTAGAAATTAAAGGCATTTTTCCTATCCTGATTTTAGCCTCTGATTTGAACACTCTGTTTGAAGGGGCGTGTCTGCTGTGAGACTTCAGTGTAAACGCCCACTGCTGTGATTGGCTGACATGCGTGCATATGAAATGGATAGCATTACATGTGGAACTCTCTCGTAAACTTTTACTATTACAGCTATTACGTTTTTACTATTACAGCTATCGGGATTAACGAATCGTGAGAAGTTTTTAAAGTATTTAGACCTATTCCAATCACATAAAAGGTTGCAGTGATGATTGAGCAGATGACACACTGTTGATCGCGTGAATAAAGATCTTATCATTACAACACAGTTTCTGCACTCTCACTAATGCTTTCTCCAATGCAAACATGATGTAAATATAGTAAGAGCTTCGTTGTGCAGTGTAACAGCGTCATGATTTCATAACGAGTTTTGGCAAGTATCCAGATAAACTCGCGCTGTACGATTGACAGCTTGGGCGATTGCAAAGGGATTGTTCTTTGATCGCTTTCTGTATATATTTTAATCACAGTTTAAATACGATTATTTTCATCCTACTAAGAGAAAAGATGTGAAGTTGACATTTTTAGTCACTGGCTTGATTTACTGATTCATGAACAGTATTGAACGATTTTCAGAGAAAGATTATCTGTCTGAACTTGAACAATTACACATCAGAAATTCACATAACCCATTGGTTCTTCGAGGCTCGGATGAAAGATCTAAAAAAATACCTTTGTGTTCATTTGTACATCCAAACACTGAGCAACTGCCATGCTTCGCTCGTAGCTACGTGTAACAAGCTAGGTAACCATAAATAGTAAAGCAACACAATTATATATCATTAGTTGACTTACTTGTCTGAGATTTGTAGCTGAGCCAAAGAGAGTTACTGATCCAGACTTTAGTTCAGACATCGTCTGTGAAATGTTTGGCGCAGACATGCAAAACTTTGGTGTGTTGTGTCGGTGCATTTCCAGAGTAAATGAAATTAATCCATTGATCCTTCTGGGGATTGGATGAAGGAAGTAAAAAAATACTTCGGTGATCATTTGTGCATCCAAATATTGAGCAACTGTTGTGCTTCGCTCGTTCACACGCCATGATATTTCTCTAGGAAAAACTAAAAATTTCTAGCTTGTTTTCTAATGGGCGGGACAAATTCTCTGGGCGGGCAAAGCAGAGCAAGGGGAGGTAACCTTTCCTCCGTATGACGTCATATGGAGGAGATTCAAGAGCAGCCCGTCTGAGCTTTCATTTTCTCACAGGCAGAGAAAGATAGCCAAAGCTCGGTTTACACCGATTGAAATTTCTAGACACGAGGGGACCAAATACAGGCTAGGGGAACTAATGTTAATGTTAAAAAACCTCAGAAAGTGAAAATTTCATGTCAGGGGACCTTTAAGATTTTTTTTATAAAATATCAAAAGGATTAACAATGCAGATTTATTTTTTACAGCCATCGTTGATCCTATTTACCAGCCATCATTGATCATATTTACCAAGGGGCAAATAATTCTGACCAGCACTGTACATTAAAGCAGTGGATTTCAGAATTGATCCCTTCAGTTCCTTCTCCCCCACTTCCTTCCCTTTACACATTCTTCTCTTCACTCAGTTCACTTCGAAAGATTATATAAAAATGATTATGTTCTATGTCATTGCAAGTGAATTAACAGTCATGTTTGGTCTATTTTAAAATGTCTCAGTGCGACTGGTAAAATGGTCTACAAACCAAAAGGTCATAAAGGTTTTAAGAGTTTAGAGATACTTTTCTTAATGTGGTGGGTGTGCCCCTTTCCCAGGGTCCTTCATCCAAACTAACTCCTGTTCCTCAACAAGGTGGAACTCCCAAGGTCTATGACCCGAGTCAACACAAATTCCTATTGTAAGTTCATGCCCCACATTGGGGGATGTTTTGTCTTGGTCTAGATTTTTAAAACTAAAGTCCAGTTTTGGATCATAGGGCACGACAACTGACAACTCTTGGCTCTGGATCAAGTGTACTTAGACTTTAAAAGCTATTAAAGGAAATTTCAGTTTAGGTCAACAAAATGTTGCTTGACCAACCTTAATATCTATAGTAATGTTACAATATACAGAAGTAAGGCTCCCTCTAAGTGAACGTGGGAAACCATGGCATTACCAAACCAAAGCTACTATCAGAGAAAGTAATGTTGGTCTGCTTATATCTGTAGTATTGGTCATGACCTCTGATTAGAGATAGTGTTACTTTAATTCAAGAGTATACAGATCTATGGAGACTGAACAAAAAACTTTTAGAGAGAGCAAGCATGAGAGCAGCCATCTAAATAGTATAGTCAATTACCTCTGTCTAATGACCAGGCCTGCACGGAATACGTGCCCGAGCAGTGCCCGACCGTCATTGACAAGTACAACCTGCGCGTACAGTAGGCTGTGCTGATTGATGTTAAGTTTTTTTAATGAGAAAGTGAATGTTTAAAATGTCTAAAATAAAACTGAACACAGAGGAATTAAGGAAGCGTCACTTGTCTGCAAAAATCACTGCATAGGACAGAGCAAAAGAATTTGCAAACGATTTTTATGAGGATGGGGGAATTATGTTTTGTAAAGACTGTCAACACTATGTTGATTACCTGAGGCGACAGACGGCACTGGAGCATCTCAAATCCGCTCGCCACAAGAACAGAAAGGGAAAATTAGTGCCGCAGGTTCAGGTACTACACATACTCAAGTATGCGTTCATCTCCAGCATTTCATCATCAGATACACTCAGAAACCCGTCAAAATAAAAGTTCTATTTGCATTTGTATTGTGAACCTCAAATAAAAGATAAGTGAATATTTTGTAATGTTTTCATAGCTAATAATCTTTTAAACACATTTAAAATAATTCCACAGATTTTTCCAAAAATTAAACTTTTTTTTTAATTGTAATATTCCCATAAACAATAATATATTTTATTGTATGTATATACACATATATATATATATATATATATATATATATATATATATATATATATATATATATGATATTATATATAATTATTAAAACCATTCTGCATAATTCCGCAGATTTTTCCAAAAATTCAGCACAGAAATCACAAAAAAAGTCTGCAGATTGCCTGTGGCCCTGCTAATGTCCAAGTCTGGCAATTTTGTGATTGTGGGATCCACGTAAAACAGTGGTATTCGACTGAACAAGTGCAATAAGAGAAAAGTGTTAAAAAGAATAATCAATTATCATACAAATGACCAATACCCAATAGGCATTCAAACCTAAATTCAAGGTCAGGACAAAATGGAGTCAGATAAAAGTAAATTGGAATTAAACTACTTTGCCACACTGAAAAGACCGAACGCACAGTAATCCTTCACCCGCTTGTCAGAAACCGTGGTTGGGCCAATAAATATATTGAATAATGCGTTGTTTAAATGTAGTGCGTTTAAACGTGACGTCTACGAAAGACTGTTTAACTGTACTAAGTACACTATGTACAAAGAGAATCACAATGCTGACAAACCATTTTCAGTAACAACTTTTTGAAATAAAAATAATGAATAAATGTTGTGTTTGACCAGTTATGCACTGCAAACTCGTCATGTGACAGCACAATATACGTGCTGCAATACTGCAAACGAAGTATGTTTGAACTTGGCATCAGGAACAAAGCTCCAGTATAGTCCCAGAAGGATGCATATTGCTTGGACGCTATGAAGGTTTTATCTGTTTAAAAACTATTAAGGAGTGTGTCAGGAAACTTGTGCAAAGAGCACGTGTGTCAAACTCCAGTCCTGGAGGGCCACTGTCCTACAGAGTTTAGCTCCAACCTGCTCCAAAACAACTGCCTGAAAGTTTCTAGTAATCCTGAAGACCTTGATTAACTGGGTCAGGTGTGTTTAATTAGGGTTGAAGCTAAATTCTGCAGGACAGTTCCTCCAGGAACTCAATTTGACACCCCTGATATAGAGCAGTGGTTCTCAAACCTGTCCTGGAGGACCACCAACACTGCACGTTTTCTTTGTCTCCCTAATCAAACACACCTGATTCAACTCATCAGCTCATTAACCCATGTGATAATGAGCTGATGAGTTGAATCAGGTGTGTTTGATTAGGGAGACAAAGAAAACGTGCAGTGTTGGTGGTCCTCCAGGACGCGAATTTTGTTTTTGCAGGGTGGTAGGGGAAGACTCATTAATATTCATTGGGGAACTCATCCGCAATTGTTTCGCTGTCACACGTCACTCAGATTGACATGGCAGGTCAAGACGGTGTCCCCGCAAAGATACAGAAGTTCGCAAAGTTCGTGAGCGGTCTCCGCACAAATCTCCCGGATTTGGATAACCAAATGTTGGCAGGTATGCCTTACCTTCGTGAAAGTGTCTGTTGTCACGAAGGAGACGATGTCTGTTTTCTCTATCACTTCTCATTAGAGATGCGTCACGGCGAGCCAATCAGGGACGAGTTCCCCAATGAATATTAATGAGTCTTCCCCTACCACCCTGCAAAAAAAAAAATCGCCTCCAGGACAGGTTTGAGAACCACTGATATAGAGGGTATGAATTGACGTCACTTTCCTGCCGGGACACACCTCTCAGCTGTACTGAGTGGCAAAACATCCTGCAACTTGACTGGCTCTGGTAGGAGAAACTGCATAAACGTGAATAAAACAAATAATAATCTGCTTAAAAGCAGTTACACTCAACAGCAGTGTTGGGCAGTAATGCATTACTAGTAATGAATTACAGTGGTATTATTACTTTTCACCGTAACTAGTAGTGTAATTAATTACTAATAAGATTTCAGTAATAATATTACAGTTACTATCAATAAAATAGCTTGTTATTAACTATTATTAATCTTTTTAGAAAACAACTTTTTCTTACAACCTTACTAGATTTCTTTTGACTGCATATATCATGAAACATAATCGTATCTGGGTTATTATTAATCTTTTTAGAAAACAACTTTTTCTTACAACCTTACTAGATTTCTTTTGACTGCATATATCATGAAACATAATCGTATCTTCGCTCTATCTATCGCTCACGAACTTTTACCGCCGCTCTACCGCGGCGGTAAAATTCGGGGTGTATTTGCTGCCTTTAACAGCTAAGAGGCACTACAATCACAGACTTTGAAAAGTGTCCGTTTATTCTCTCTATTGCGTAATCTGCCGCTGTGCCGCGGCTCATTCAGAGCGACTGAAACCTGGTAACAGATGAATTCAAGTGAAATGTAGTTAAAATAATTCATCACAATACTGAAATTAAATTGAATAAATAATGAAAACATTTCCATATAAAACATTGCAATAGAAACATATTAGGCTACATCAATGAGGCTTTGCAAGAGCATAAGACGTTGATGAAACAGCGTTCAGGCGGTAGCTCTGTGGTTAACACATCGACATGAGGCTCGTAGAGCTTCAAGAGACCCGAGATCTAATCTCATTGTAACATGATGTTGGCCGACAGCATTAATCTTTAACCGTTCTTGATGCTTAAATGGGTAACTGTTTATTTGCGAGTTTATTAACTGTTTATTTATTTAAAGTCAAGCGTTTTGTTTAATTATCAATGGCACATTACAACATTGCTACATTCCTGTAGAGCCGCTGAACTGACGACAAAACTGTTGAAGGAAGATTGTTAGCCGATTGCGTCAGAAAATGAAAATGAAGAAGCTCGTCTTTAGTCTGCTAAATTATTGTGTAATGTAAAAAACACTAAAATACTTAAATTTGGAACCCCATCGAACAATTCAAGGTTTAAATAAAGTGGCGGGACAGTTTTTTTTTTAATTTAAAACAGGGTTGCATTTAGACTATTTCCATGCAAAAAAGAAACACAGAATCTTATTCTTGCGACATTTTAAATTTGTTTTGCCAAAGAAATTGCAGCTAAATTAAACGAAACGGTAGGCTACAAATTGAAAATAGTCCAAAGCAACATAAATTAAAAACATGAGTTTTGCCTCTCTCGCGCTGGATCTCAGCAAGTTTATTTAGTCCCCCTTGCTCAAACATTCTTAAACTCTACAAAACCAGTTGAAACAACTGGATTGAACACTTCAATTTAAATTTGTGTGTGAAAAAACTTTAAATAGGCTACAATAAATAAACTACAATATTTATAATTTAATAAAATATGGGGACACATCGAGAGATTTATCCTTAAAATAATTTTGCCTTTGCCTGCTCATCAGGCTGGCTATCCGACACTCTCCATATGAAAGAGGAACATTAACACCTATTGTCCTGCATCACGCTGAACTGTGCCTCCAAACCCCCCACAGGCTATCTGAGTCTGAGACTGACTTAAAATAAAGAGAAGTCGCAATTCACGCTTAAATCGCTCTTCTATACATTAGCATTAGGCTATTAAAGTGTTGATAATGAAGGAATTAAATGATTTAAGCTACATGTAGTGATATTTCTGTCATAAAAGTTTATTACTAAATATTTCATTATTTAAATAATTTAAGAAATAAAACTGGTTTGGGCCAGCTTTTTCCAAGCAAAACTAAATATAATCTTCAAACGCATGTTCATTTTGTTGTCATGAACAAAATGCTCAACTCAATATTAAATTCTACAGGGATCTTTGGATCCAACCAGGCATGCAAATTGTGAATTAGTTTTTTTAAATTATTATTGTTCAAATAAATCTCGGTGCTTCGTGGTGCTGCTGATAAACTAAATAACATTTAGATAATAATTATGAACTTTAAATGAAACAATATAGCAACACTTCGACAAATAAATGATTTGATCTGTTTTTACATTTTAATTCAGGGCGATTTATTCTCTACATTTAATTAGAGCGAGATTTTCACCTTGTCATTTTCTCATTGGGAGGCGCTCACATCATAAACATATTTGAGCAGATTCTCTGTACCTCTCGTTTTCATATGGATTACATAATCAGATAACATTTATTAGCCTAAATATTTAGACATTTAAAGGCTTTAGACATAGCCGATTTCTTATCGTGACTGAGCTGAGGCAAGTGGCTTTCGGTTCATTTTTGTGACGCGCAGTTCCCGGAGACCGAGACGACAGATAAACTTTTGTCGTTAGCCTAAAAAAAGTTTACAGTTTTGAATGATGTAGGCTACTCTACTCTTATCTGTATGACCAAAAAAATCACGTATAGCCTATTAAGTTATTTTAGCTGTTATGAGAAAAATAAATCAAATGAACGCGCGCCGCCTCGTTTGTCGAAAACTTTACTTAAAACCATGTTTTTAAAAACTCTATGTAGGCTATAGGGAATAAAACAAATATATATAGGGGGAGACCGGGGACGGTTGTAACACTTTTTTCTTCAGCACCTAAAACGACCTTTTTTTTTTAGCTACACGTCTGAAACTTTTAGGCGAAGTACCCATATTTGTCTACTACAAATGGCAACAATTTAAATTTCTTCAAAATATATCACAGACTTTGTGAGATGATCATGAATACAAGGTGGTCCTTTGTTACAACCTACCCCACTATTGGGGTAGGTTGTAACACATACTGGGGTAAGTTGTAACAGGTAGACAAAATGCACAAAACTAAGGGTATTCCAAGTGATATGCCACAACAACATTTTTATTTTAAATGAATGGCTGCAACAATAAAATATGTGTGAATATGGGGGGTGTATGTGCATATTTTGTGTTTGTGCATGTGTAAACAATGGTGACAAGAACAAACAAATGAAATGCATTTTTAAGTCACAATGGTGAAAAAGAATAAAGAAATGAAATGCATTTTAAGTCACAATGGTGACAAGAACAAACAAATGAAATGCATTTTACGTCACAATGGTGACAAGAACAAACAAATGAAATGCATTTTAAGTCACAATGGACTTATACACTAACACAATAACACTTTCAAAACCCGTGTTACAACCTACCCCGCCACTGTCACAATTGTTTAACTAGCTGTATTAGCATGGTGCTTTAAAATTAGCAGGAGATTGATACACCATTCTTTACTATAGAAACTACAGTTTGACCTGATATAACTCATACAACATTATCTACAACGGTAGAAGTACTAAACAAAATATTATCTTGTTATGTTTTTTTACTTTCTTATCTCAGAATTTGATTTTCTGCTGTAGCTTCAGGAGAGATTGCAACAAAGACTTGAAAACCTCAAAAACGTGTGAGATCGTAAAGGAAGCCTGAGGAAACTGAAACTGTCACGTGTCTCCTATCTTATCCCTGATTGGTGGAATTGGTAGTGTTACAACTACCCCCGTGTTACTACCGTCCCCGGTCTCCCCCTATATATATATATATATATATATATATATATATATAGGCTAGGCCTATATATAATTTTTTTTTTTTTTTACAAAACTGCTTTTGAACGATTGGTATTATTATCTACAGATGTAAAGTCGTTCTGTTGGATACTATTTGTTCCTTAGTGTAAAATGGAAATGCATGGTAATTTTATTTTATAAATATAAGCAAAAAACTATATGGTGTAACAGAGTTTTAGAACTAAACAAATCTGCATTAATAGCCTAAAAATAAAATTTTGTTACAGTAGTCAATGTTTGTTCGGGATTTGAACCCATGTCTTCTGATTGATCGAACCGTCAGTTCTACCACTCAGCCATGTCGTAGCTCACTGAGAAATGCCCAAACGTTTGTTTCTCCAGTGTGTGTTCGCTCACATGAGTGAGAAAATGTTTTGTTGTTAGCCTATTGTGAGTGTAGCCTACTTTACATGAATAAAAGTAGACCTTTTACAGTTTTAAAATATGATATCCTATCTGTATGACCAAAAATTACGAAGTAGGGTATAGCCTATTAAGTTATTTTAGCAGAAAAATAAATTCAAGTGAACGCGCCGCTGCGTTTGTCGAACTCTAATTCAATGCCAGAATAAAACCCCATTTTAGAATACGCACTCGTGGTGTGTCAAAATACTTTATTATAAACTTCAATAATTCGTTCAAAACCACCTCAAAACGCTTTGTGACATTTTAAAAAGCCGTGAATCATTGTATTAAGGCCACTGGAACCAGGATCGTAACTGAAACGCGCTGCATGTTATCTCTCAATACAGGAGCAGAAGCGCTGGTTCAGATTTTATTGTTTGTTGTTTAAACGTGCGTGTTGTATATTTAAAAATATACTTTTACGTACGTTTTGCTTTCGCTAAATGTCCCTTTGCGCCACCTGGCGGTCATTTCGCGAATGACTTTGAAATGCGACTGTTTTTTTTTCGCCACGGCGGTAATAGGCATTCTGGTTGGCAACCTACTGTAGTATTTGTAGTCAAATATTTAGCTAGGCTACACAAATTTAGTTTTCCCTTATTTTTGATATTGATATTTAAGTATACTAAAGTTTTATGTTTTGATAGTGTAGCTCGTTCTCAGAGCAATGCATATTAAATATCTGCATTAATCTTTCTTATTAGTGCTGACTAATGACTAGTCGAATATTGCTGGCTAGAATAAAAAAACATGGTTCATCGCTTCAGCCACCACCGAATACAACATGTTGCTCTTCAGACCATAAACACAAGCAGAGGACAGATTGAAAGCAGCTGCCTATCAGCCAACACTGCAACAAATTATGTAAAAAAAAAGAAAAAGAGCCTTGACTTGGCTTGTGAAATGTGAAAGTTTCACATTCTGATTATGATTAAAGCCATCTTTGGTTCGAAAAACTCACAGCAAATACTGCCAAGTTCAATATACAGTTATGTGCCATGCTAATCTGTCAAATGCATAACATTATAAGAAGAACACTATTGTAATAGCATGTTGTCAATTCATTGTACTTTTTTACACTTGGTCCTTTTCAGGGGTTCATGTGAATTTTAGCCCACAACACCAAACGATCTCAGACCCCTTTAAAGCAAAGTGAACAGAGATAGTCTTAAAAGGTGGTCCGAGTATGATTTGCTTTACGCTAACGGTATGGTTCACTATACAGTATATATATATATATATATATATATATATATATATATATATATATATATATATATATATATGTGTGTGTGTGTGTGTGTCAAATCGATTAATCGCACCTAACATAAAAGTTTTTGTTTACATAATATATATGAATATATATATTATATATATGTGCGTGACTGTGTGCAACACAGACATACATACAGTATATGTATAAATATGTGTATATACAGACATGCAGATATGTAAATATAAATTAATACACATGTAAACAAAACTTTTATAATAGATGTGATTAATCAATTTGACACCACTAATATATATATAGTGTAATTTTCATATTTTATTGTTGATTAAAATGTTTGAGTAAAGTTTATATAAAGCAGTTTGAAGGACACCTTTTTACAAATTAATTTTCTGAAATGTTTTCGTGTGTTAAGGACACATGCATGTAGTTATTCAGTTTCTTAGACAAAACATTGTTTTGTGCCAAGTTGAATGCTAGATATAATATACTGTAAGCATACACCTGTTTTTTCTAGGATATCCACCTTATTCTGCTCTAAACAATGCGCGCCGCCATGACGACGACTCCGGTTGCCTACTTCCGGTTCGTACTGTATTAGCAGTGAGAGAATGAGTTCAGGCTCTACATGTGCTGTTGTTGGTTGTTTTAACAATTCAAAGAAGATAAAAAAAATTTTTTTAGAAACTGAGTGCTTTGAGCATAAGATAAAAAGGAGAGAATGCCCATGTCCGCTTCGTATCAGCTACATTCAATGCCAGAGAGTAGATGTTTTTGGCTAGCTGCGCTAAAACTGAAGCATCCAACGAAAAAGGTGTATGTCTCTCCGCACCATTTTGTTGACAAACGCCTAATACATTACCAGTAGGGATGGGCATTTCAAGCAAGAATAATAATCGAAGATCGCTGGGTATTATTCAATTATTATTCGAAAATCGCACCCCTCCATCACATCACGCACACATGCATGTAGGCTATAGGCTACACACCAGAGCACGTGAGCAAAGCGGAGCAGTGTGATGCTTAAATATAAGTAAAAAAATTAAAAAAAAACAGCTAAACATACGTTTTATATTTGAGTTTCACAATATAATGTTTTTTTTTATTTATTTCATCTATGTTGATTATATGAAAAGGGAACCGCATGAGATGAGTCAGATATGATCATAAGATGCCCAATATATCAGAAAACATTTGGAATGGCTCAGACATGATTTTGACCATTTATTAAGTTTTGTTTTGTAGAAAGCCTTTCTTTAAAGTGAATTTCGTTTAATATAAATTGTATCTTCATTTTAATCAACGTTTTATCAACAAAGTGCCTGGAATACTAATAAATAAGAAGCAAATATAGTAGATATACAGCACACAGAGGCGCGTGAACTGGAGCGCGTCTTATTAATCAACGAAACTCAACGCATAAGTTACTTGCCTCACATACATGAGAAGTATATCTATAGAAAGCTTGAAATGTGTACTTTTAAACAAAATAATTAAAAACGAGCAGAAATGGGCTGCTCTCTGCTTATGTATAGGTTAATTCGTACGAAGTGTGCATTTCTCTCTATAGGCGCGTTCACTACTGTGAACATGGCGAGTCAGCGTCATCAAATTTATCTTTGCAGTCGACACTTACAGAAAACTAGTTTATTAATAAACAATTCAAATGTTTCATGCATAATCATTACTTTTGCCGTTTTTTTGTGGCAAGCATTATGCGTGCTTTGAGATGCAGAATAGGCAATATATTACGAAAACGCTCATTATGGTT
Organism: Gila robusta; assembly: GCA_030770095.1. Classification (NCBI taxonomy): domain Eukaryota; kingdom Metazoa; phylum Chordata; class Actinopteri; order Cypriniformes; family Leuciscidae; genus Gila; species Gila robusta. The sequence goes on from JAVALU010001573.1 coordinate 1,288,695, forward strand.
TAGCATTCTCTCCCATATAGTATACATAACTTCCAACCCAACTTCAGTCGTGCATGGGCAGGGGCAGCATATTCACATATTTCACATATTTTCTAACCAGCACATCACTGCGGCGCTCTGAGCAAGCGGCGCTTAATCTTCATAAAGCTTCGAACCGGAAAAGGACAACCGGCTTCCGGTTCAAACCCGCTATGAATCATGGGTAAATTCGCTAACCAGGAAAAAGGTGGATACTGCTAAAAATGTGAAATATGAATATACAGACAAAAAAACTACGTGAATTGTTATTTCAAATAAAATAAATACAGGTACAAAACAGTTTAAACTGTTGTAAAGCACTTTATTGACAGTTCAATGTAAAATGCTAAACATTAACAAATAATTTTTCAAAATACTGCTCATCACAACACAAATAATTAAAAAAAAAAAATCTCTTTTTTACTGCAAACATAAAGCAAGCATCGATCAGCGATAATGGTCCTGCTCTCATGAAACATAACTGAAAATTATTACAATGAAAACAATATTAGATTTATTAGTTTATTACCTGTCAGGATAAAGTGCCCAGCCATTTGAACTGTAACCATTTGGAACTGTGGTAAACCATTACTAAAACATCAGCAAACAAAAATAACACACTAGCAAATGCGAATAATTGCAGCTACAACAATCTTCAACAATACATGCTGTTTTATACCCTCTACAGAGCCCAAACTAAAATTTAACTAGACTAACAAATAAAAACAATATCAAAGACAATTCCATCAACACAATTCTGTTAATTTCATTATTTATCAGAACTGCTCAACTCCTGCAAGAGAGAAGACAGTGTCTGCTCACTACTGCAATTGCTACTGGCTCCTTGACCAGAAACTGAAGCACTTGGTTGGTGTATGGCAGGCAAAGTATGAAAAGATGGTTCTTCGGTGGGGTACAAAGGTTTGTGCATATGAGGAAAGGCGTTTACAGCTGAGCTCATCACTCGACACAGCATCCTCATCATGTTCCTTCTGTGCATGGTGTCGCCTCTCCTCCACTTGTCAAGTCACCTTCATTTATATAGCGCTTTTAACAATATGGGCTGTTTCAAAGCAGCTTTACAGTGATAATAGGAAATTACTATTCTTCCACTTGTAACGCTCTCGTTCCAGCTCCAATTCTCTCGGGTGGCGATCCTCTGATCGATGATGGTCTTTCTTCTGCTGTTCAATGAAGGATGAAATCAAAGTGGTATCTGTTGTAGAGAACTTTTATTCTCCTCTTTGTGGGATTTGCTAGGCTTTCTGTTTGCTTCAACTACTGGATGAATGCTTGAAGTCCCCTCATCACTGATCTCTACTGCAGACCCAGCAGAAGGTGTGGAGCTGTCATCAATACTGATGCTGTTCTTGCATCATCAGTTGCTAATGAAAGATGATAGACACAACATTTAGGACAAAATGTCAGTAATAAAAAATACATTTGATAGAACTTCTTAATGATACCACATCTATTCTAGGCTGCTTTGAGGAATATTCCTGGTTCAATACAAGTTACATTTACTGAACAGCATTTATGGCATAATGTTGATTATCACAAATTTTAGACATCATTTTGATTAGGCCTTTATTTAAAAAAAAGAAAAAGAAAAAAAAAGATGAAAATAACTTGCTTAATTTCAGTTTCATCAAATTCTGCATACTTCATTACTAAAAACGCCACGCGTAAAAGCGTCAATCGCTTGGGTGTGAACAAAAAAACGCGTTGAAAAACGCTGGCGAATAACGCGCGCCGATATTCGTCCCGGTGTGTACGGGCCTTTAAGGCGAGACACGGCAGGCAAAAACATAGATTTTTCATGCAGTGGTCAGTTTTGAGATTTTGGGCTAATTTACTCCTTCAATATGTGTTCTTTCAAGCTGTTATAAAGAAAACATTGAAAATATACATTAAGATGTTTATTTTATTACATTTTGTTTACTTGCGGCAGTAATTTTCTCCCGAATTTACCAAGAAGTTACCATTCCAACGCGACATGCCAAGCTCCGTCTGTTTACTGAAGTCTGTCATGACTGGTATGGTTGTAAAGCTCTGAGTCTCCTGCACAACGCTATGTAACCCAAATATGGGCATTTCTTTTCTATCAGTAACCAATCGTGAATGTCCAAAGGGGGATTTAAAGCTAATGACGAAATCTCATTGGCTACTGCTGGTTTCTGATCTCAGCCTATGTAGCACATATGTACACCAAACTTTCCAGTTATACACTTAGCAGTATTCTGAAGATATTTTCAGAGGGATTTGTTAATAAATCATTCCTGGACTGATTTGTGTGACATTTTAATGAAAAAAAATATGGCAAAAATCTATTATTTATGACTATGGACAGTATATTTTGACTTCCTAGGAAATGAAAGCATATATCCTGAAAGCCCTCTGAAATTTTTTTCTTCATCTTGTGTGTAAACAAAATGAAAAAAGAATTTTGCACCTGGCTTTATCATATGTTCAGATCTATCTACCGAAAATATATGCAAAAATGTGCATATTTAATGAGAGAATGCCTAATTTGAATATTAGACTTGAATACTAAAAGTATATTAAAAAAATGTATTACAAGTTTTTGAAATTTGTATAAGTAATCAACTGAGGAAGTTTCATGGTGATATCTGTTATTTAAAATGTTTTACCCTATTCACCTGTTGTCTTGCCTTAATACGGTAAGCTCCGTTATCCCAGTAAAAAAAGATAACTAAAAATGACTTGAACAAGATGAACAGCATTTATAGCAAGTTTAATTTTTTTGTTGTTGTTGTTTATCAACTTGTTTTGAACATGAATATGCGGTAAGATTTGAACATAAATAACTTTTGTTGCAAAACTGAATCAAAAACTAGTACTAAAACATCTGAACATACAGATGAACATACCTTTCTCGTCCTCCATGTCAAAACTTCCTCCCTCAATGACATTTGTTGGGTTGCGCAAGGGCTTGTCCCAAGGACTTCGTCCAGCAAATCGTAGAAAGGCCACTTGGCATCTGCTGATTGACCACTGCACCGCAGTTTATCTCGAATGGCCAAAGATCACGCGAACCGCACTCAGACGCCTGAAAAGGTCCACGTGTGCAAACACCCAAAGAAAAGCTGCACATTCTGACTACCAAGGTTGAGTTCATTTGTGTAGCTATTTGTGTCCTTTTCTGGAGATGTCAGTTGTAATATTATGTTTTTTCAGTTGAATATAATCTCTTACAGAATGTGTTTGGTTGAGTTTTTTGTGTGTTCATGTTTTTCATCAGTGTGTTCATCCACTCTTCGGGCCTGTTACACTAACTGCTTTCTGTATTTCCTATATTGCTATCTGATTCATCAAAACGATTCCATTTACACCTGGTCACATAAATGTGTTTTCGCAAAACGGACATAAATCTGATCTTCAATTACCGCACTATATGCAGATTTAATGGAGTTCACGTCACCGAAAGCAACAGATATGAGCTGCATTTTATTGATCATCAGCTAATTTCAAAATCAAAGGCCGCAATAAGATAGAGCAGTAACAGCACTGGAAACATCATTTAGTTTCTTTACTTTTAATGATGATGATTGTGTTAAGCATCTGCGATTTACTTCCACTTTTTGCTCGTTGGCTTGATGAATAGATGCTCGTCTGCGATGATGCGTGTTGCAATAGTGCCGTCATATCTGACTACAACATTACATATAGCCTATAACACACTCTCACATGTTTATTCTTTAGCATTGTTGGGAGGAGTTCATTTACATATGTGGTTTCAACAACCAGATGAATTTACACTTGTCCGGTTTCGTCGGGAATGCGGCCCAGACCTCCTCCTGAAGTGGTTTGTGCGATCTCTAGCTTTATATCCGCGTTATATAATAAACGCATGAAGTGACCAGGTGTAAACAGCCTCTTCAGCTTCAGCTCAATGCCTGACATTACTGACTATTTAAAACAATCATATTATTTTTATTTTTTAACTCTCACCCCACAGTTTTTTTTTTTTTTTAGGTTGCAAGCCGGTGGAAGCATTTTTGATAATTTTCACAATTGGACATTATAATAAGTATCTATGAGAGTGAAACCAACCTGTTTGTTCCTCAGTTTCTTCTTGTTTCACTCTGAATGTTTCTTCAATCTTCACGTCTTTAATCTCCACTTTAATAAACGCCATCTTTATATAGTGTCACGTGGATCTCAGTAGCTTAACCAGTTTTTCTGTGTGTCCTGTTTAAGATGAGAATAATTAACAGAAAGAAAAATAAATCAAAATTGAATCTCTGTGTGTGTCTCAGTCAGCTCTAGTTCAGTGCACTGGTAGAGTGAGAGTTAATGGACTTAAATCACCTGATTAAATAATAATTATAATACACAAGTTCACATTTATGATTTATATTTCGTATTCAAGTATTTGTACATCACGTTTAATAAATTACACTTTTATATATATATAAAAAAAAAACTTTTGCAGTTGATTTGTAAAAGTTTTCATTACACATACAATAGTGTTTGTTCTTGTTCACGCTGCTGGTGACGTCAGCGTGCGGCGATTCGAATCACTGAATCATTTTACGAAGCAATTGATTCAACTGACTCGAGGTTTAAAAAACTCAGTTTCTCTCATCACTTCTTTCCAGTACATGGATTCGTGTTTACCAAAAGCTGATGATTCACGTTATTGAGAGCGAAATGAGACGCACCTTTTCTGTTACTCCTGAGGGAATACGATTTACTCCCAAAACATAACGCTCATTATTGTTAAATAAAGCATTGAAACGTTACTCTCAAGGATGGTTAATTTATTGTACATATCAAGTACAATCGATTTGATTGACTGAATGTTTGCATTGATTTAAACACTTTAAATAAGTAAAAACGCAAACCTTTCTTAAACCGAATCACAAGCTGATCACAAGAGACACTAAAGCGCGACGCAACCTTATGCCGTCATACCACCAGAACAAAATAAAAGTCCCGTTCACATGCCTCTCTCTCTCTCTCTCTCTCTATATATATATATATAGATAGAGAAAGAGATAAAGTATATATATAGATAGAGAACGAGAGAGAGAATATTATATATATATATAGAGAGAGAGAGAGAGAGAATATATATATATATATATATATATATATATATAAAATGTATAAAATAGGCAAAACTGTAATGTTTATGTGGGAAATAAGTTATACCCGATACTACAGTATTAATAACAGTATATGACTTATGTGTCATTTTGGGGTGGGAGATATGACCAACATTTTATTTCAAGATAAGACATTAATTAAAATAACGATAACAATAACGATATATCACAATAGAGATATTTTGGTTATTTAAAAATAAGAATAAAGAAGCAAATTACACACAATATTGACTGCTTTGAATTAACTGATTTGTATATATCACGGTTAGGGTGTGAAAACGGTTGTTTGTGTGTGAAGGTTGCTTGTTTGTACTCACTATGACACTTAAACAGCAGTGACGTGCAGTCTGGGTAGGCAAACTAGGCACTGCCTACCCTGCCAAAATTCAAAAATAAAAATGTTTATTAAATAATAAACTTGTATTTGTATTTTTACTGTTTATTCTTGTGATTTATATATGCAATATGGGTGTTATTCCAATTGTCTAGACGTTACGATGACAAATGTAGCAGTTACGCATAATCAAATAACAAACAAATGGTAGAATAAGCAGTGCTTTTACGGTCCATTCATTGCAGACAAGGGAAAAACCCATGTTGCGCATGCGCACTTCGATCCTGTATTCTTTAACATGTACGGCAAAAAGCACAACTCTGCTGTGCCTTTGGACGTAAATATGCTATGCCCGTACCCATCTACGTTACATATCAGACATGGACCAATTAAAATCGAGATATTACTGGACACATTTGCGTAGCTAACGTCATTACACCACAGCTAGCCTATGCCTAATCAAATTCAAAGTCAAAATGACAGCACCGGCCGTGACCACAGAGTTAAGAAATTTTTTCAAGCTCGATTTTAATTCAAAATCTGAGTTAATAGCAAGAGGGAGGTCTACGCCAGCCTTAGATAGACTAGTGCAGCAACTGAAGGCCGTAAAGACGAGTTTTACAAAGTTGTGATCGACGTTTTTACGAGGAAAGAGCGGCGGATGGATTTTATGTAGGCTACAAATAATCTACCGATTGGTGAGTCAAAAACTATTTTGGGCTTAATATTGAATTGATAAATGTGGTTGAATTAATGCAAGCCATTTGCCTTCATATTCAATTGAGCAGTGTGTGATTTTACTTTTGCTGACAGACATAATTGGCCGCTGTGCAAAAATTAAGGATTAAGAATGGTTGTATTGATGCTGGAGTGGACATTAACTACCGGTGTGTGCCTGTGCCGCGCTTGCGTGTGTGTGTGTGTGTGCGAGAGAGAGAGAGAGAGAGAGAGAGTGAGAGAGTGAGTGAGTGAGTGAGTACACGGTATACATTCTGATTTGTACATTTCTTGTTATGCTGCGTTTGTGCGTAACGTTTACTGTTATTACGTATTATTAGCCTAAACAATAAATCAGGTAATCTGGCTTTCATAACTCAGTGCCTGCCTAGCCTCTTTAAGACATCACCGCACGTCACTGTTAAACAGTGTTGGGCAAGCTACTTAGAAAATGTAGTGAGCTAAGCTAGCAGTTACTCTACATTAAATCTAGCTTCACTACACTGAAGCTATCACCCTGGGAAATGTAGCAAGCTAAGCTACAGCAATATGGCCAAAGTAGTTTACTACATCTAAGCTACTTTTTCAAATTTTATTTTTATATTGAACCAACTTAATTCCAAGTCAATGCTATCTCAGTGATCAATAAAACTGTCAATCAAACATATAGGCAGGCATAATTTGTCAGTTCAATTGTTTATTCAACAACTGTTCCAAACCAATTTGGCAAAAAAAAAAAAAAAAAAACATAACTATATAAAACCATAGAACTATATAAAACTATAACAAAACCAGGTGTCAAGAGTGTGTGCATCTTTTTCCATTTCTCACGTGTCAGCCCAAGGATTGATATTGGTACGTGATGTCACACCATACGGAGCAGAAGGTGGTGGTAATGCACCAAAAAGCTGGTTTGTAGGGCCCTATGAAATCCGTTTTATTTTGTCCCACATTCCACATTCAGTTTTATTTTGTTTTTATTTTTCTGGACTCCAATTTTAATGGGTAAATAAAAGTTTAGTAATCAAAAACGTGTAATTAATTGAATCATGAAACGTATACAATTAACAATAATTTATTAACATTTTTAAATAAATTACATTTTAAGGGCACTATGAAATAGTTTTTTTTTTAATGGTTTAAATTGTAATGACCAATTATTTAAAATGTAAGCCTAATGATTTAAGCAAAACTTTCTTCAAAGGTTAAACCAACCTTTTATTTTGACAGGTTGCCATGTAGCTAGACCTTTGAGTCTCTGTTTTTTTTAGTTTTTTTGTTATATGACCATAGTTTTTCTCAAATCAAGCTAAAATGCTGCTAAAGTCACTCTCGAGCGGCTGTGTAGATGAAGTTCATCGATCCATTACTGAAAACATCGCAGGTGTCATGGGTGCTTAGTGTGTGGTAAATGAATCCACGCGTCTGAGCCATTCATTCACGGGAACATGCATGATTCCTTTTTATATAGTCTTTAAGCGGTTTAATATTCACAGACACTAGTCTATATCGCGATTTTATTTAAGTTTACTTACCTTCTTTCCATCCAAGATCTGACAAATTCCGTGAAATTCCGCGTTATACAGTAAATTTCGTTTTTATGCATGGATACTGCGATTCAGTCTATGTTTTCCGTATTGCGGTAATGAAATCATATGGCCCTATGGTTGCCAACCACCGTAAAACAAGAAGAAGAAGTCACCGTCACTAACTGATCCAGCATCAGTGATACTTAGCAGTTGTATTTCCGATTTGAGCTTGAGCTTTAGAAATGCTTGGAAAAAATGTAACGTTAGCTTGTGTGGACGCTACCGCACTACTTGATCAAAAAAAGCGCTTCGCTACTGAAAAGCTATTTGATTCAGAAAACAGCGACGCTACCACCACGCTACTGAGAAATGTAGTTAAACTAGTAGCATCACTACTTGTAGCGACGCTACTGCCCAACACTGCACTTAAATATATTGGTATCAAAAGCTCAACGGATTTTGCATGGGACCCAGCATGGTATTACCACAGTTCATGTAGAAAAACATGGTTTTATCACGTCAGGATGATTTTTGATCAGGACAACCAGCATGAACCACTGAACAAAGAAACTCTGGACATTTACAGTAAAGATGTGATTAATCTGGACTGATTTCAGTTACAGTTTTCCTTCTTTCATACCTCATATATTTCAGAGTTATCTGGATTTAACTGATGATGGCCTGTCTGGACTGTGTGTATGAGGCTCGTTGTGTCAGAAACGCTGTAGAAGGACAGAGTTCCTGCACTGTGATCCACATACACTCCTATTCTACTGCTGATGGGCTTTACAGGGAGTTTAGTCACAATGTTATTGTGTTTGAATGAGTATCTGGAGGGAGAGCAGATCAAACTCCAGGACTGATCATTATATCCAAACCAACACTCATTACCCGATCCCTTCCTGCTGATGCTCTTATATGACACTGAGTGGAGTGGTGGTGGTGTGTTTATGTCACAGGTCGGGAGGGTCGACTCGGTCTACACCCTTCCCTTAGAACATCAGTACCACTGAGGAGCAGACCAGAAACCAAGCAGACAAAGGGAATAAGAAGTTAAGCGACTTTATTGACTTAAAACAATTTGTAAATCCTAATTTAAAACTTCTTCTTTCTCAGAATCCAACGAGCTGCAGGGGAATGCCACTCCTCAACGTCGGCGCATACCTTGAATGCGGAAGGGCATTAACTGGACAACAGTTGAGTACTCTCAGTATGGTTGACTCTTCTCAGTCTCTCAGGTGCAGAAGGCTCACGGCTGAGGAGGAGGCGCCGACTGGACAGCAGGTAAGTACTCTAAGTACGCCTGACTCTCTTCCCCGTATATCAGGTGCAGAAGGAATTACGGTTGCGAAGAGGGCGTCGATTGGACAGCAAGTGAGTACCCCAAGTACAGTTGGTTCTTCCCAATACGTCAGGTACAGAAGGCTTACGGCTGTGGAGGGGGCGTCGACTGGACAGCACGTGAGTACTCCAAGTACAGTTGGTTCTTCCCAGTACAGCAGGTACAGAAGCTTACAGCTGTGAAGGGGGACGTCGACTGGACAGCAAGTGAGTACTCCAAGTACAGTTGGTTCTTCCCAATGCGTCAGGTGCAGAAGGCTTACGGCCGTGAAGGGGGCGTCGACTGGACAGCAAGTGAGTACTCCAAGTACAGTTGGTTCTTCCCAATACGTCAGGTGCAGAAGGCTCGCGGCGGAGAGGGAGGCGTCGACTGGACAACAGGTAAGTACTCTAAGTACGGTTGGTTCTTCACAGTATATCCAGTGCGGAGGACTTACAGTGGTAGAAGGGGCGTTGACTAGACAGCGAGCACTCCAAGTACGGTTGGTTGCCTCCCAAGATAACAGATGCAGAAGCTTACAGCTGTGAAGGGGGACGTCGACTGGACAGCAAGTGAGTACTCCAAGTACAGTTGGTTCTTCCCAATGCGTCAGGTGCAGAAGGCTTACGGCTGTGAAGGGGGCGTCGACTGGACAGCAAGTGAGTACTCCAAGTACAGTTGGTTCTTCCCAGTATAGCAGGTACAGAAGCTTACAGCTGTGAAGGGGGACGTCGACTGGACAGCAAGTGAGTACTCCAAGTACAGTTGGTTCTTCCCAATGCGTCAGGTGCAGAAGGCTTACGGCTGTGAAGGGGGCGTCGACTGGACAGCAAGTGAGTCCTTCAAGTACAGTTGATTCTTCCCAATACGTCAGGTGCAGAAGGCTCGCGGCGGTGAGGGAGGCGTCGACTGGACAACAGGTAAGTACTCTAAGTACGATTGGTTCTTCGCAGTATATCCAGTGCGGAGGATTTACAGTGGTAGAAGGGGCGTTAACTAGACAGCGAGCGAGTACTCCAAGTACGGTTGGTTGCCTCCCAAGATAAACAGATGCAGAAGCTTACAGCGGTGAAGGGGCGTCGACTGGACAGCAGGTGGGTACTCCAAGTACAGTTGGTTCTTCCCAGTATAGCAGGTGCAGAAAGCTCGGAGGGATGGCGGGAACGTTGACCAGTTGGCAGATGGGTAAATCCAGACAGTCGACCAGCTCCTAACGTCAGCAGGCTTAAAATCCACTGTCACTTAATCTCTCCCTCAGAAAGCTCCGAACTGTAAACACAAGGTGAGACCGATGGGCACGTGACAGAATTCTGTACAGTAAGCATGCAGTAACTTCACTTCAACCACACCCGGTGGAACACAGCATTAACACACGTCACTCTCATCCACTCCGTGCAATTTAAGACCACGGCCCACCTCCTCGCTCTAGACAGCGGAGGCAGAAAGATGGAAGAATTTAGCGACTACATTCACTAGTCACAACAGCTGTCTTCTCCTTCAGGCGTCTGGACTCCTTTTTCTATGTCACTTCTCCTCATATATAATATTTTTGTGTGTAAATCACATGTAATACAGCCAGTAGAAGGTTGGTACTTATCTTCATCCCGGTAAGTGGACTCGATAATATTTTATAGATGACTTCGCCCTCTGCCTCTCTGTTCTCCGCCACCCAGTTCTTCATAGCGGATCCCTTTCCACGGATCGATCTCACCAGCCAATTTGTCCCACAGAAATCTCTCAGCCCACCTCAGCAAGAAGAAGAATTAGGACGCCACAGCAATCCCACACCACCCCCACGGTCTCTCAAAGCTTTGCTTTTATCTGTTCCTAAAGGTGGCGTGTCCCAATCATCACACAGTCGCTTAATGTGCCGCACCTGCTGTCACTTTGCTATCAGCGGCTGCTGTTACTATGATAGCGACGCATCCGAGGCTGGCTTGGTGTTCGGTTGAAACCGCTCCGGGTGGAAACATCCCTCCGCGGACTGTTTAGTTCCGTCTCTAGTTCGTCACCTTGTGACATTTATATCAATGTCCCAGTAACAGCGTCCACACACACTCTCTCTACACAACACTGTCTGGATGATCAGGATACAACTGGACTGTGTTAATGTTAGTAATCACTCTGTTCTTATCAGATAAATGAAGGTCTTTATTCACTGTGTTCAGATCCAGAGTGAACTGATGGGAATCTGATGGAGAGAAAACGCATCAGAATCAGGAATTATGAATCATCTGTCTGATATCCTGTCATTATCATCATCCATCAAGATGTAACCTTTGTTACATACGTTGTACGGAGGAATGCATGTTGAATATGTGTATGTGTGGTTAGGCTGTTTTGTGTGTTTCAGATTTCATTGGATCCACAGCCTGTCATTCTTCACCAGGGAAGATGACGCCCCAGTTCACGCTGCCAGTCTCCTCACGTCACCCTGTTTAAATACCCGCTTTCCCTCCATGTCGCCAGCTGTTTGCTCGATTGCTGCTGCTTGTTACTCTGTTTTGTGATTATCCCTGTTATTAGAATCCTTGTATACTGTGTGTAAGATATTTGACTGAAACCTTCTTTGTTAGTATAGTAGTTGTAAAGTGTATAGTTGCATTTGTACTGTTCTGTCTTCTCAAGTCATCACCAGTCTCGTATCTCTCACTGAGGAGCTTCGGAAGCTTAAAAGGAGGAGCGACGACAGTGAAGGATGAGAGAAGACCAGGCCTGGACTATTTATGCTATCTTTTTTTTATATGTTTATACCAACAACAAAACGAAAGTAAAGTCGTCCGTGAGGCGCTGTCACCTTTACTTTCGTTTTGTTGTTGGTTTATTTTAGGATTATTAAAGTTTGTTAAACGCTCGCTGTTTCCCGCCTCCTTCCCATAACAACATACCTTTACTATATTTATTTTGGTGTATATTATTATTATTATTATTTATTATATAACATTTATTACTTTAATTACGTAGATTATCACAAACTCACGTTGTTGTTAGAATGTTGCAGACCATTTTCTTTTCTTTTCCCTTTTTTTGCATCATCCAAAGAGGAGAGAGAACTGAAGGGATTGTCATTTACGTCTGTAGATTCAAGAGGAGCTGGGAGAGACTGGAAACTATAGAAAACAGAAATCAAAGTGTCACGGGTGACGATTATGAAGGAGGCGGAACCTTTGAGGCTTTTAGAACTTTTAATTCTGGCCGGCATTTCCTATGTGTCATGATCCGGCCTTCTTGTCCTTGATTTCCCCTAGTCTTGAGGCTGGATCATGACAGACCCATGTTTTGTGTACAAGCACATGGCCTTTTGTTTGGGCCATGTGTTTGTGTTGTCTCTTTATGTAACTCCGCCCCCTTGTTACCCTTGTCTTGTCATTATTGTCTAGTCAGTTTCACCTGTCCTCGTCATTAGTGTTCCCTATTTAATCCCCTTGTGTTTGCTGTCTTGGGCTGGTTCATTGTTTGATGTAGTGACATATGTTGTGTGAATCTAGCTGTGAGTAACTTGTTGGAAGTCTTGTTTAAGAGAAATGTTTGTTCCTGTCTTAGTTGTTAGTTTATTGTCAGAGTCCTAGTCTAGTCTAGTCTATCCTGTCTTGTTTTGCCCCATCGTGGGTTTTGTTTTCTGCTTTTGTCATTAATAAACCCCTGTTTGTATTATTTGCTGTCTGCGATTGGGTTCATCCACATAACACTATGGGCAGCTTTTTTTGGTGCGGGACCCGTGAAGACTCCGGTTCCGGGTATACCGGGCCATGACGGAGATTATGAAAGATTGAGAACAGGTGCGGGAGGAGAGTGAGCGGAACAGCGATTGGGGTGTGCCTTGATTGAGGGTAATCTAAAAAGGTATTACATTCAAACCAAGGAGAGAAGAGGCGAGGGAGAGGGGTTCAGCAACCCAGCGGAGTGGAGGCGTGTCGAGCCGTGATGGGGCCGGCAGTCTTGTGTTCTAGACGCGGTAGGAGACCGGAAGCCGGGCGAAGGGCGAGTCCAACGGGCTGAGGTAAAACTGAAGGGTTGGAGAGGAGAATTGTCATCGATGAGAGATAAGTGATGTCTTTAACTGGATTGGGACATAATTGATGTCTCTTGGAACTGGTTGGAACTTCATGTCATTTAAAATTGTCTTTTGAGAGGAGTTTATAGTTATTGAATACTCAACACTTCACTGCTGTTGCCAATGAGACTCTATCGGCGAGTGGTGGACTGGACCCCAGGGCCAACGCCCTATTCTGTGAGTGGAGAGATTTTGCAGTGCTGTACATTGATATATTCACGTGTGATTATTGGTGTGGGTTACAGTGAAACACGAGTGTGGGAGTGCATCGCAGAAGAATTGGTGGCCCTAGTCCAAACATTCAACTTTCTCTCTGTTTGAACCCAGTTGCAGAAGATGCTAAAAGCTGTGAAAGCCCTAATCTTTCTCTCTGTTTGAATCCAGTTGCAGAGAATGCTAAAAGCTGTGAAAGCCCATTGATGTGGTTGAAAATACTCATCTTTCTTTCTGTCTGAGTCCTGTGAAGAACCAGTTAAGCTGGTAGATCCTTACCTTCTCTCTCTCCGCCTGAGCCCGCGAAGAACCAGTTAAGCTGTGGAATCCTTATCTTCGTTCTCTCCGTCTGAGTCCTGTGAAGGGCCTGTTGAGGCTGTGAAGAAGCAGTTAAGCTGGTGGATCCTTACCTTCTCTCTCTCCGCCTGAGCCCCGCGAAGAACCAGTTAAGCTGGTGGATCCTTACTTTCTCTCTCTCTCTCTGTCTGAGTCCAGTGCAGAGCCCGCCAAAGCGGTGAAGTATACTCCCCTCCATTCTCTCCATTTGAACCCTGTGAAGAACCAGTTAAGCTGGTGGATCCTTACCTTCTCTCTCTCCGCCTGAGCCCTGCGAAGAACCAGTTAAGCTGTGGAATCCTTATCTTTGTTCTCTCCGTCTGAGTCCTGTAAAGGGCCTGTTGAGGCCGTGAAGAAGCAGTTAAGCTGGTGGATCCTTACCTTCTCTCTCTGTGGAGGCGAACGCCAGAGCTACTGCAGTCATTGTTTTAAAGAGATGTTTTAAATAAGAGAATTTTTGTACGTACCTTTGGTTATCCTGTCTGTTGTGTCTTGCGGTGCAGCTCCTCCCGGTGGTGTGCACGTCAGGGGTGCCGGCCGGTCACCAAGAGCCCACCCCGACCTGTGACAAAAGCTCATCACCTCCACACTTCAGCCAATAACCTGCACTACTGTCAGATTTGAGTGGCTGTTATCTTAGTAACTCTCCTCAATATAGCACTTTCACAGCAACAGCATTATTCTTCTCATTCAGTATATCATGTTACAGCTATAAAGTTCTAGCATTTTACTTTTACACTATGTGAACTTTTTAGGAAAACAATTGGTTGATCAAACATCTGGGAATAACATTAATATAACAGATCAAGTGCATCAATGGTGTCACAGTTAAGTAGATTTGATCAGGAAAAGCAGTTCAAAAGCATTGAGTATATTGAACATTATAACTTTTGAGCAGTTAGTGGCTCTGAAATTCACAAGGACTCTTAGGACACGATCACAAGGACAGGTTTTGTGGTTTTCTCTACGCTAAAGCATTACTAATATACAGCCGTAATTCCTGCTTAAGGACTTAACTGTCAAATTCATTAATGTGTTAAAGGAAAACAATTATGAAAATACTGTCAAGTTGTGTCAAGTTTAAAGATCATCTGATGCAACTTTGGTGAACATTATTAAACTTGCTACCATTACTAGTCCACTGATTTTACCATGATGTAAGTGTTACAGGCCGAGGGGGGCCGAGGCACTTCCAGCCAACCGACCCTCCTCACTTTTACTGAGTCCCTTCGAGGAGCTACCCCGCAGCACAAAGAGGACAGACAACAAAGATAAGATGAATCTCAAATTTATTTATTTGGTGAAAAGGCAAAAATAAAAAAAGGGAACAGGCTAATCGCCTCTCTTGCTTCAACAGGTTAATATGGATTCAGTAAAATAGCTCCGTCTTCTTGGACACAAGATTGGATGGCTACAGTGGAGGTTCAACTCGATTCTCTGGCTCAGTGGGACTTCAGCATAGACAGACGAGCACAACAGGTCGGTATGAATTCAGTAAGTTAGCTCCGTCTTCCTGGGGCCTGTTTCAGAAAGGAGGTTAAGTGAAAACTTATGTTAACCCTGAAATGAGGGAAACTCTGGGTTTTCTGTTTCAGAATGGGAGGTAAGTCAAACCTGAGAAAGCAGGGTAAGTCAAGCCCGTTTCTGAAAGAGAGTTAACTTATACTCAGAGTCAGTTACCATGGTAACTTACTCTGTGAACCTAACCTGGTCGGGAGCAGGTTTACTTCCGTAAACCCAGAGTTTATTTCGGTCTCCTCCCCTTTTTTAAAGAGGAAGCGGTGTTTAAACACCTCATTCATTCTTTCGGTACATTTATTCATTGCTGTTTTTCCCCCAAGTTTTTTAATAAGATGAAGTCTATATAACTTCTTAACTGGCAACTGAAAATACAGTAGATTAGAGTTACATCATGTAGTTCTAAACAAATTCTACAGAATTAAACTGTGGCATTCACTGAAAATCACTGAACTGTGTTCATCTGTGCACCAGAAGTTGATGGACCTTCCTCCTGCTGTTCTTCCACACTCTGGGGACGGGGGAGAGATAAGAATATCCGTTTATACTTGGATATAAACTTAGATTCTATAAGCTACTCTACATAAATAATGTGACGAAATGTGAATGTGTAGATTGTTTGATGTGTAGACGCATAATATTAACATTTCCTCTGTAGGCCTCTCTGTGGCAGCAGAAACTGTTTCTTCATCCCCATCGTCCTGTGAAGATGAGCATTTGGTTGAGCACATTTTATAATACTATTTGTCATAATTTCTGGTGTATTGAGTAGGCTACTTACAACTGTCTGGGGTTCTGTTGGGACAGGAGGCTCCAAAAGACAGATATTACCATCAGAATCTGTTGGGAGCAACAAAAAACCAAACCCAAAGTAAAATATATGGAAATATCAAAAACAGCCTATATAAAAAAATAACACATAGACCTCTTACATTTTATGAAGGCACTTGAATCTTCGGGAGTGACTGGCTCTGATGAAGTCCCTCCAGGAATGCCCTCAGCCATTGGCCTTCCAGCATTCAGGCTCAGGGCCATCTCCATCTCCTCTGCATCTCCATCTCCATCTCCTCTGCATCTTCATCTCCATCTCCTCTGCATCTTCATCTCCATCTTTGCGAGCCTCTTCCTTCTGTTGGCTGAGTAGAAGTCAAATGAGAATGAACATTTAATTGTGTTAATTAGACCTGTGTCAAAAATGCTGCTGCACTGCAAGACACTGGATGCTATTTAGTTATTTAATATGTCAAATGTTTGTAAAGTCAGGTAGCCTACATCCATGATATGCTCAAGCCTTACCTGATTTGAATTATGTTTTTATATTTCATTTTCAGCTGCTGCCATGTTCTTTTAATGCTTGCAGGATTGCACCTACATGAAAATTACTTCCAGTTTCACCTCTGATATTATAACAGTTGGGTAAGTTACTCTAAAATAGTTATTAATTACTAACTACAAATGACATCTTCAACAGTGTAATTAGATTAATGTAATAATTACTATCTCTTGAAAGTATTGGTCTACTTATGGGATTTATAAAGTAATTAGTAATATCAACCTCAACCACTTGAACAATACAAAAAGAAACAATACACTGCACTTTTAATGCTTTCAAATTAACAATATACAATTGCATGAATTATTCTTGAATTGACCAAAGTGTGTAGAGAGAGACGGTTACATTAAAAATATACCCTTTAAAAAATGTTCTGTTAAATCCACTATTGTTTTATACAGAATTGTTCTATAGTCTATGCAGTATTTAATGCAATGACATAATATTTTACTTTATATTACAGAAGAATTAAGAGTAATCCCTTTAATTAAATTACAGTTTTTAGATTACTTGGTAATTACACCCAACACTGTATAACAGTAATTAAAATGTAAACTTACGCATTGACTCGAGCAACTATTTCCCAAACTAACTCTCTCGATCGCCGCTGCTGCCCTGTTGCTTAAAAGAAATTGTTTGCGTACTGCTGGTGAGAAATATGCAGACCCCTTTTTGTCTGGTGCTGTTACCATGGTGACTCATAATATCTGCTCTCCATTGATAATGGCTTTTTATAGTTGTGGTGCACGCGCTTAACTCAGAGTCAGTCAACTTAGAGTTGATTGAGTCTTCGGTTTCAGAACAGCTGAAATGAGTAAGTTCAGAGTTTCCCATCTCAGGGTAAGTCAACTCAGAGTTCAAGTTTTAACTCAGAGTTGGTTGAACCTCCTTATTGAAACAGGCCCCTGGACACAGAACTGGATAACAGCAGTGGAGATTCAACTCGGTGCACTGGCTCAGCGGGACTTCAGCATAGACAGGTGAGCAGAACAGGTCGGTATGAATTCAGTAAGGTAGCTCCGTCTTCCTGGACACAGAACTGGATAACAACAGTGGAGATTCAACTCGGTTCACTGGCTCAGCGGGACTTCAGCATAGACTGATAGCAGAACAGGTCGGCATGAATTCAGCAAGATAACTCTGGCTTCCTGGACATAGGATTGGATAACCACAGTGGAGGTTCGACTCGGTTCACTGGCTCAGCGGGACTTCAGCATAGACAGATAGCAGAACTGGTCGGCATGAATTCAGCAAGATAACTCTGGCTTACTGGACATAGGATTGGATAACCACAGTGGAGGTTCGACTCGGTTCACTGGCTCAGCGGGACTTCAGCATAGACAGATAGCAGAACAGGTCGGCATGAATTCAGCAAGATAACTCTAGCTTACTGGACATAGGATTGGATAACCACAGTGGAGGTTCGACTCAGTTCACTGGCTCAGCGGGACTTCAGCATAGACTGGTGAGCAGAACAGGTCGGTGTGAATTCATTAAGATAACTCTGGCTTACTGGACATAGGATTGGATAACCACAGTGGAGGTTCAACTCGTCGAGGCTCTGTTCGTTCGAATACCACACAATCTGCGACTCCTTTTCCCCACTCGTGTATGCACTGCAAAACACTCAACGGCACACGTGATTAAAGTAACCGACACTGCACTCACAAACCTCAACCAATACGGCAGTGTGCGGGCCCGGACGGCAGCCTCTGCGGACAGAACCTCCGTTACAGATGTAAACAAACTCTGCACTGCAATATCGCGTCCCAAAACACTCCTCTTTTTTCTCAAATGAATGCCTTCAGACACAATTGAACCACAACCTCTTCAAGAAACAGACAGAGTATAATGAATCTTCCACCCAATAATACTGCAGCAATTCCCAATATCATATTCAGTGAAAGAAGACCGTCACTTATCTCCTTAAGTCTCGTGTTTCCTACCGCTGGCCATTAACTTGCTGTCACTCCATAAGAAGTCCACTGCGTCTTCTCAGTCCACTTCTCCGCTCGCCCCGCGCCCTTTCCTCTCACTATCAACTTCTTTTATGTTCCTCCTGGTCCAATCGCCCTTCGAGATCCTTCCCCGCCGCACAGCTGACAACAATCGCGCTCGTCAGTTCTCCTTCATTGTTTCTCCCTACTTCCGTGTTTTCCCAGAACCGGCCCCGCGTCTCACCGGAAGCGCTCCCCTTACACAACTTCCGCCATTAAAGTTCCGCTTTTAGTCACCCCGTGACATAAGAATTCAGGGAAAAAAACAAGGTAAAAAAGTTCAAATGTGTGTGAACTCTTGGTGTCTGGAAGCTGAATATATCTTTCAGAAAAAAGTTTTTCTAAGAGATTTCCAGAGAGAACTGTATTTGTAGGTGCGTCTCTTTCAAAAGAAGAAGATCAGATGAGTGTCTGACTGATGATTATATAATAACCAAACACACAGATCAACACTTCAGTCAACAGCTCATTCAGCTCTCATGAAATGTTTCTCTGCGAGTCTCTTGCTCAAGTCCACTATGATTCTGTTCTTCTAGATCTCTGTTACCGGCAGGAAATTGATGTGATCTTGTGTGTTTAAAAGCTGCTCCAGCTCAGCGTCTCTCCTCCTCAGATCATTGATCTCCTGCTCCAGTCGCTCCAGTCGTCCTTCAGCTCGACTCACTGCAGTCTTTTCTGATCTCTGATCCGCTGTGTCGCCTCAGAGCGGCTTCTCTCAATGGAGCGGATGAGCTCAGTGAAGATCCTCTCACTGTCTTCCACTGCTGTCTGTGCAGAGCGCTGTTAGGACACACATCACAATCACACAGTGGCTTCAGTGAGTCCTGACTGAGACGTCTCAAACTTCTCTTCTTCTCCAGACTCACCTTATGAGACGCCACAGCCTCTCTCAGCTGCTGAAGATCTTTCTCTGCTGGATCCTCTGCTGGAACAACCTCTGCGTCTCCTTCAGCTGGTGCTAAAGGACAAACCAATGACAGGAGAAATATCACAGAAATCATCAGGTAAACAGAATCCAGTATCAGTGAAGTGGTGAGATGGAGGGTTAAAGATCTTGCTTGATAAAATTATAGGTTAATTCATACGTGCCAGGATTATTTCATCATTGCCTAGTTTTATAGGGATAGTTCACTCAGAAATGTAAATTCTTTCATTGTTTACTGATCCTCATGTCTTTCCAAACTTCTCTTGCAGAACACAAAACAAGATATTCTGAAGAATGTCGCTGTTTCTAAAGCCCAAATCAAATATGATGACACGTCAATAACATCAAACCATGCACATCACGACTTGATTTGTTCATCTTTCTTTAGTGTGTAATTTTACTGTTTGAGCATGAAAAAGTTCTGCAAAGCTCCAGTTATTCTCTATATCTGTCACTGTTTCTGAACTCACTGAAACTCCTCCATTGTAGTCTTGAGTTTTCTTCCGGGAACAAACACGTCACAATATTCCTCAATTAATGAATTTCTTCCCAAGGCATATGCTAAATAAAGGGGGTGAGGCCTGGCTGAGTTAGTTAGTGGTGTGTTTTTGTCATGTCAAAGAGACTGCTTTTACCATCCCAAATCTAAACCCATTTTATGGCCTTCCTAATGCAGACTTACTTGATGGTTAAAATGTACTTTTAACACTATTCCTCAACAGTATACAACCACAATGTTTTGTGTTCTCACCATTTTAATGACGATTGCTTTCTGAACTGTGCAATTCGACGCAGGTCAGATGTTATAAATGAAGTTACAAACGTAGGTTCGGGAAGAGCTTAATCATTCCTGTCAATCATCATTTTGAGCATATATAAGCAGCAGTCATTGCGCCATCCCAGCAACAATTCTTCCGGCATTCCTCCACTTCTCCATTGCCACCTCTATTTCTATTAGGGCAAGCGAACTCGAGAAATCAGAATCAGAATCAGAAAGAGCTTTATTGCCAAGTGTGCTTGCACACACAAGGAATTTGTTTTGGTACTGAGGCTTCCAGTGGACATGTACAGATACAAATACAACAAGAAACATAATACTACAAATAAGAATAAAAAATAAAAATATAAATATATGAGAATAAAAGTATCACAGTTGGGTTTAGTCAGAGTAGACATTTTCAGATTTACAGATTATGAACTATGAACATATTTACAGTGTTTTGAATATTATAAATAAAAAAAATCTGTCACCTGAGTTGTAGGATATTGCACTAAACAGTGGGAGTATTGCACTTAAGGCATATGCCTTGGGAGGAGTGTTAACTGTTCAGGAGGGAAATGGCCTGTGGGAAGAAACTGTTCCTGTGCCGAGATGTTCTTGTGGCCAGTGATCTGATTCGCCGTCTTGACGGTAACAGTTCAAACAGGTGGTGTCCAGGGTGAGTGGAGTCTGTGATGATTTTACCTGCTCTCTTCCTCACTCTGGAAGAGTACAGGTCCTGGAGGGATGGCAGGGGGGCACCAATGATCCTCTCCGCAGTCCGGACTGTCCGTTGTAGTCTCCTGATGTCTGATTTGGTAGCTGAACCAAACCAGACAGTGATGGAAGTGCATAAAACAGACTCAATGACGGCTGAGTAGAACTGAATCAGTAGCTCCTGTGGCAAGTTGAACTTCCTCAGCTGGCGAAGGAAGTACAGTCTCTGCTGGGCTTTTTTCACGATGGAGTCAATGTGATTGTCCCACTTCAGGTCCTGAGAGATGATAGTGCCCAGGAACCTGAATGACTCCACTGCTTCCACAGTGCTGTTCATGATGGTGAGTGGGGGGAGTGCTGGGCTGTTCCTCCTGAAGTCCACGATCATCTCCACTGTTTTGAGCGTGTTCAGCTCAAGGTTGTTATAACTGCACCAGACAGCCAGCTGTTCAACCTCCAGTCTGTAAGCAGATTCGTCACCGTTTCGGATGAGACCGATGACAGTGGTGTCGTCGGCAAATTTCAGGAGCTTGACAGAGGGGTCTTTAGAAGTGCAGTCATTAGTGTACAGGGAGAAGAGCAGTGGGGAGAGAACGCACCCTTGAGGGGCGCCAGTGCTGGTGGTGAGAGTCCTGGATGTGTGTTTCCCCAGTCTCACTCGCTGCTGCCGGTTCGTCAGGAAGCTGGTGATCCACTGACAGATCGAGGATGGTATGGAGAGCTGGGTCAGTTTGGCTGTGAGAAGATCAGGCATGATGGTATTGAAGGCCGAACTGAAGTCCACAAAGAGGATCCTTGCATAAGTCCCAGGTCTGTCAAGATGTTGCAGGATATAATGCAGTCCCATGTTGACTGCATCATCCACAGACCTGTTTGCTCTGTAAGCAAACTGAAAGGGATCCAGCAGGGGTCCAATGATGTCCTTCTGGTGGGCCAACACCAGTCTTTCAAACGACTTCATGACCACAGACGTGAGAGCGACAGGTCTGTAGTCATTAAGTCCAGTGATTTGGGGTTTTTTGGGGACCGGAATGATAGTGGAGCGTTTGAAGCAGCAGGGAACTTCACACTGCTCCAATGATCTATTGAAGATCTGCGTGAAGACCGGGGCCAGTTGGTCAGCGCAGGCTTTTAAACAAGCAGATGAGATGCCATCTGGGCCTGAGGCTTTCCTAGTCTTCTGTTTTTTGAAGACTCGGCTCACGTCCTCCACACAGACCTTAAGCTCAGGTTGGATGGCAGGAGGGGGGAGTAATGGGAGTGCAGGAGGTGATGGTGAATGTGTGAAGTGCAGGTCAGAGCCGGTGTGTGGTGTGAATGAGGGCTTTTCAAACCTGCAATAAAAAGAGTTTAAATCATCAGCCAGGTGTTGATTGTCCACAGATCGGGGGGATGGTGACCTGTAGTTGGTGATGTTCCTCAGGCCATTCCAGAGTGAAGATGGGTCGTTGGATGAAAACTGGTTTTTCAGAGTAGATTCTTTTAGCAACTCTGATCTCCTTTGTCAGTCTGTTTCTGGCCTGGTTATACAAGATTTTATCCCCACTTCTGTAGGCATCCTCTTTGGCATGACGAAGGTGTTTGAGTTTCCCAGTAAACCATGGTTTATCATTAGTAAATGATAAGAATGTCCTGGTAGGAATGCATGTATCCTCACAGAAACTTATATATGATGTTACAGTATCTGTGAGCTCATCCAGATCGTTGGTAGCAGCTTCAAAAACAGTCCAATCAGTGCAATCAAAGCAGGCCTGTAGATTCTGCTCTGCTTCATTAGTCCATCTTTTTACAGTCCTTATTACAGGTTTAGCTGATTTCAGTTTCTGCCTGTAGGTCGGTATGAGATGAACCAAACAGTGATCAGAGAGCCCCAAAGCTGCCCGTGAAACGGAGTGATACGCATTTTTTATTGTGGTGTAAAAGTGGTCCAGTATATTACTGTCTCTGGTGGGACATGTAACGTGCTGTCTGTATTTTGGTAGTTCACGGGAAAGATTTGCTTTGTTAAAATCCCCAAGAATGATTAAAAGAGAGTCAGGATACCTCTGTTCTGTTTCAGCTATTTGTTCAGCCAGCTGTTGTAGCGCCGCGCTCACGCACGCGTCTGGAGGGATGTAAACATTCACGAGAATGAAAGAGGAAAACTCCCGAGGCGAGTAGAAAGGTTTACAGTTTATGAAATGTGCCTCTAAATTAGGAGAGCACATCTTCTTCAGTGTTGTTACATCTGAACACCAACTTTCGTTAATGTAGAAACACAATCCACCACCTCTTGTTTTCCCCGTTAGCTCCGCGATGCGATCCGCTCTGAACAGCTGGAAGCCCGGCAGATGTATTGCGTTGTCCGGTATGGCTTCACTCAGCCAGGTTTCAGTGAAGCACAGAGCAGCAGAGTTTAAAAAATCCTTGTTAGTGCGTGTGAGGAGAAGAAGTTCGTCCGTTTTGTTAGGAAGGGATCGGAGATTCGCGAGATGAATACTGGGGAGTGCAGTGCGGAGACCGCGCTCGCGGAGTTTAACCAGCGCGCCTGCACGCTTCCCGTGTTTGCGTCTGACCGCGCGTTTGAACAACAACGCTGCCCCACCGATGAGAATGTCCAGCAAGACGTCCGAATAATCAAAAACTGTAGAAAAGTTATCCGGTGTGTTTCCTAATGTCCAGTAGTTCGTCTCTGGTGAAACTGATAGGAAAAGAATGACTAAACGCAGAACAAACGAACAAAAACAACACAATAGCTGGAGAGCTCCGCACCAAGGCAGCCGTCTGCGGCGCCATCTTGATGATCTTTCTTACAAATGACAGTTGTAAGAAAGTTATTAAATAAAGAATCACCACTGTGAAACACCCTGCATAATTCGTGCTTGCGAAGGTGGTTCAGGTTGATCAGCTTGTTCTTCTTGGCTGTCATTATCAGACTTAGGTTTGAACTGATACAGCAAAACTGATGCCACAGTTAGTGTAGTTACAGTAGTGTTCGCAGCTTCTCCGCAGCTGATTCTCGTCGTTTACGGTAAGCTGTTGAATTTCTGACACACTATGCAGTAGACCAATCACAACAGACTGGGATTTTCAGAAGGCGAGTTTTAAAGAAACTGAAACTAAAAAGCAGACATTAAATCATGTAAACGTATTCTAGTAGACCCCATGAACAACATTATGAACCTGTAAATGAGCATAATGCGTCTCTTTAAGTTCATACCTGTTTCTCTGTCCTTTGTGCTGCAGCTGATACAGTGTTGTGGTTTTTATGTTCATCCATTGTACACAGCACACATATACACTTCTGATCAGTGCGGCAGAAAACATCAAGAAGCTTATCGTGTTTCTGGCAGATCATCTCCTGCAATCGTCCAGTGGCTTCAGTCACTTTATGTGGCTTACGTGAGTGAAATTCCTCATGACGGTCGAGATGAGTTCGACAGTAATACTCCAGACACACTAGACAGGACTTGACGGCTTTGTGTTTTCTTCCAGTACAGACGTCATACTGCACATCTCCAGCTCCGTGTAACAGTCAGCAGCAAGTTTAGTCTTCAGTTTCTCCACCATTTCAGTCAGAATGGTGTTTTTAGATAAAGCCGGTCTTGGACTGAAGGTCTGTCTGCACTGAGGGCAGCTGTAGACTCTCTTCTCATCCTCCTGATCCCAGCAGTCTGTAATACAGATCTTACAGTAACTGTGTCCACAGGGAATGGCCACTGGATCCTTCAGGAGATCCAGACACACTGAACACATGAACTCTTCCTGTGAAATTCTGGTTTCTGCCATTTTACTGCATAAATACAGAGACACAAACACACAACAGCCCAACTACACTTCAGTTTCTCTGAACTCATGTGATTCCTGTTTCTTTGTTTGAGTGATGTGTGCGCAAATGTCTGGAAGTCTGGAAAGTCACAGATCATAAAACGTCCACTAGATATCAGTCTCAGACAGACACTCAAAGAATATTAGTTACAGAGAATCAGGACAACACAATTAATGACTCACATCTATGCAGTGCTGTAAGTGGTTTTAAATTACAATACAATACAATACAATATTTATTTATAAAGCACATTTAAAAACAGCCAGGGCTGACCAAAGTGCTGTACAAGGCAGAAAATATAATGCACAGGACAATAAAAATAAGCAATTAACAATCAGGGAGAATTAAAAGCAAGAGAAAATAAAAAAGTCTTTAAAGAAGATTTAAATATGGAAACTGAGGGAGCCAGTCTGATATAGAGAGGCAGACTGTTCCAGAGTTTTGGGCCAGCAGTCGCAAAAGCACGGTCGCCTCGTTTTTTGAGTCTGGATCTAGGCACGATAAGAAGGCAGTGGTCACTGGATCTCAAGGTACGAGAAGGATTGTACGGAAAGAGCAAATCGGTCAGGTACTGAGGGGCCAAATTGTTAAGAGCTTTATACACAAAAAGTAAAATTTTAAAATCAATTCTAAATTTGACAGGTAGCCAATGGAGTTTGAATAAGATAGGGGTGATTGATTCATACTTGCGTGTCCCAGTGAGGAGTCTAGCTGCTGCGTTTTGCACTAGCAGTAAGCGAGAGAGAGAAGACTGAGATAGACCAAAATAAAGAGAATTACAATAGTCTAGTCGAGATGTTACGAATGCATGAATCACTGTTTGAAGATTACTCTGAGTTAGAAAAGGTTTCACTTTAGAGAGTTGGCGGAGGTGAAAAAAGCATGACTTTACGACGGCACTGATCTGTTTATCAAATTTTAAGTTGTGGTCAAACAGAAAGACCAGATTTCTTGCACAGTGGGTTTCATACGGTGCGAGAGTACCACGGTCAACATCATACGCGCAGTTTTCCCTGGGGCCGAAGATAATTATTTCTGTTTTATTTTCGTTTAGGTTTAGAAAGTTACTTGACAGCCAAAGTTTAAGTTCACTTAAGCAGGCAAACAGGGGTTGTAGACCATGTTTAGCATTATGTTTTAAAGGAAAGTAAATCTGAGTATCGTCAGCATACAGATGAAAGGATACTCCGTATATGTTAAAAATGGAAGCCAGAGGTAGCAAATATAGAATAAACAATACAGGCCCGAGGATTGATCCCTGTGGGACTCCGCAGTTCAGAGGTACACTAGAGGAGGAGTGATGCCCAATACGGACACTAAAACATCTGTTGGTCAGATAGGAGCGGAACCACTGCAAGACTATGCCTCGAAAACCCACGGATGTCTCCAGACGTTGCAGCAGGACCTCATGATCAACTAAGTCAAATGCAGCACTCAAATCTAATAAAACTAGAGCCAGTGATTTCCCAGAGTCAGTTTCAGTGAAAATATCACTTGAAACTCTTAAGAGAGCAGATTCGGTACTGTGTAAAGCTTTAAAACCAGATTGAAATGTTTCATGGAGAGAATTTACAGATAGGTATGATTGTAGTTGAATCAGTACAACTCTCTCAATGATTTTCGAAATGAAAGGTAGGTCAGAAATAGGACGAAAGTTACAGAGAGCGGAAGGATCGAGATTAGTTTTTTTAAGATATGGCGTCACCACAGCAGCTTTCAGACTACTTGGGAAGGAACCAGCTGACAGGCATTTGTTAATTAAAAGTAACAGGCCAGGACCAACTAATGTCTGAGCAGGTGGAGTTAAAAAGATTAAGATGTGCATCAGCGTCCAAGTTATATAGGGTAGAGTCAGATTCCAAGGAGTTTCGCACATCATGATAGGCTGTAGTAAAGTCTTCACTAGAGCGTTGATTAAGACAGCGTGTTAAACGTGCCAGCGATGGATTTTTAAGTGTGCGTCCAGTCAGAGGAACAGTAAAAAGTACAGGCATGTGGTCAGAAAAAGATGCACTGCTGATTTCTATATCCGAAATAGAGAAGCCATGGGTTAAAATCAAATCAAAGGTGTGGCCATGGATGTGTGTTGGACCAGAAACCCACTGAGTAAAGTCGAACGACTCGATCATGTTTTGAAAGTCAGCTGAGTATGGTTTGGAAGCACAGCAAACATGAATGTTGAAATCACCCAGCAGTAATATTTTGTCATGCCTGATAACTAAATCGCCCATTAGTGCAGCAAGCTCACTTAAAAAGTCCTTATTTTGCAAAGGAGGACGATAAATTAGAGCTATGGAAATGGGGTTTACTAAGACTAATTGTAGCAGTTGTACCTCAAAACTGTGGTAGGAGCCAGTAGGAAGAGGTCGACAGTGAAAAGTGTTTTTAAAAACAGTGGCGAGACCTCCACCGCGGCCAGACAAACGCGGGGAGTTTAAGAAATGACAGCCGCGAGGCACCAATTCCGAAAACGGAGATAACTCGCCAGGCTTTGTCCAAGTCTCAGTAACACACAAGAAATCCAGCGTTTGAGAGGCAAAAAAGTCATTTAAGATGAAGGTTTTATTTACCAGAGACCGGGCGTTGATGAGTGCAAACTTCAGCCGCGATGAAGCAGTCACTGGCTGTGTTTCTCGGCACAGCGAACGAAGGTTGTGAAGATTAGCTCCACCACGGCGACGGTGACTGAAAGTCCGAGCAGGTGCAGAGAGGAATCCAGGTATGATAGGGCGCAGCCATCGAGGGGGGCCATCCAGAGAAAACTGGCCGGTGGTGGAATTGTGAGCAAACTCCGGTCCCCGTCGGAGCAAGGCGAGGTGCGGATCATAATTCCGTAGAAGGGCCGATCTGAGTCGTACAGCGATGCCACCACGCTTGCCTCGCCTTCTCCGGCGTCTCCGGCGCGGTAGATTGACTTGGAGCTGGCACAGGTATGCAGGAGGGAGGGATGGACAGGTTGGAAGCTTGAAACACGGTCCACCGACATCACACTTGACGTTAGGCAAGGTGGAGAGCGTGCTACGGATGTTTAGAAGTAGTAAACGGTCATAGACCAATATAGCATTGCAATATAAAACTAAATGGGGCATATATAAAAACATAGTAAGTGCAAGAGATAGTAACAGGGCAGACTGCAGACGGCATGCCAACAACATCGGCGCCATCTTCAATATATAAATTATATAAGAAAAGCTATTTGATTTGTTTTTAAACAGTTCTTGACGAAATGTATCTACAGTATGTCATTGTATGACTGTCCTTAGATGAACATTACCGCCTAGAGGTGTGACGAGATGCTTATCTCACGAGACGAGACACGATTTTGGGTTCACGAGACGAGATGATTTTTGCACAATATTTTATAGAAATCTTCAATGACAAAATTCATGACTGGAAAAATAGTCTGCCGGAGTATTTTGAAATGTTATAACTGAATGTCATTTCAGTTCTACTTTGAGTATGAATTATCAAATGCATTGAAAGACAACAATATAAAAGCACTTTAAAAGGTTTTGCCACAAACACAACTGACTGGCTTTTCTCCTGTATGATTTCACATGAGTCTCTCCAGACCTTACTGTATATGAATTTTGAGCTTGCAGAACTTCTGATTGAGGCTGTGTGTGACCTCCTAATTGATCTCCTTTCCACAAATTGAACATAAAAATAAAACCTAAGAAAAAAACGTTTGGTTTTTTTTAATCTAAGTTCAAATAATAAGTTCAAGTGCAACCATAATCGAAGTACTTATAAACATGTCGGCGCATTTCAATGTACAGGGACCCGCGGTGTATGTAGATAGAAATGTCTCATTCTAAGGTAATAAAAACATCATGGATCATTAAGTAAGGTCTTTATACACCACTGAAAACATAGTTATGTATATGATATTGCATTTCTGTTAACAGATCCTCCTAAATATTACACAATGCACCTTTAAATAATGCCAATCTCTAGATGCACTGTGTATTCAATGAAAAACAATGGATAGAATAAAATGAGAAATGTTATATTATTTCCTTTAACAGTATTGTTTCTTCACTTTCAATAATGCAACCATAGCTTATTATTTTTCAGTAAAACTTAAATTAGCCCAAATCTATTTGGTTGTTCGGTCGATGTGGGAAAAGGGGTGATGCTGTCTTACATGCGCTTCATGAAGCACACACGCACACTAGCACACACACACACAAGGTCTCTCGCTCTCTCCCTCTCTGCCGTGCGCACGCTACACAGTTTGGAGCACAGTATGTGCGAGCTCTTGCTCTAGATTCCGGGAGATTTGAACTAATTTGCGGGCATCAGGGAGCTGCTATCAATATCCGGGAGACTCCCAGAACTTCCGGGACTTGGGATGTCTGAATTACTCTCAGATTAAGTGCATCTGTATTTCATTCTTTGTAATTGATGGGTTAATGGATGCGTGTTGTTTTGACTAAGTGTATGTAATTATTGTTGATGAGCTCACCAGGAAATATTTCATACAACTAGGCTGTGATGACAATAAATAAACAAATTAATAAATAACATGATACACTTTACCTTTTATTGAATATTTCCTTTTCTAACTGAAAAGGAAATTGTCTTTTTTTTTCTCTCTTTTTTTTTTATTTATTGCAAATTAAAGAAACCATACAATAACAGAGAGCAGAAGAGAAAACGAAAAAAAAATAAAAAAAAATTAATAATTACAATAAGAGAGGGGTTACAGACATCAAAATAGAATGCATTAGGTTATACAAAACAATACAATATTACAATTTGTTAAAATAACAAATTAAAGGTTCTTTACAACAGACTCAAGGATATTATTTGTTTTTGAAACCTTAGAGCTTAAAGGTTTTGAAAGATTCTTAAAGGAAGAAAAAAGGGACTTTATATCAGATGAGAAAATTCTAAAATCAGGATTACAATGAATGGTTCTGGCTCTGAAGATGAAACTTGCCCAGAAGACAAAGCAAAAATACCGTATAATTAAGATTAACATCGTTAGAATGAAAATCTGATAAAAAAATTATAGATTCTGAAATTTGTACCAATTTGTTGCAACAGTAAAAAACTAATAAGGTAACATCTGACCAGAAAGATTTAGAAAATGGGCATTGATAAAATAAATGTAGAATAGATTCTTCTTCAATATTGCAAAAGGAGCATAAAGAAGATACATTCTCAGAAAACCTGCTCAAAAATAAATTACAAGGGTAATATCTATGAACAATTTTGAAATGGAGTTCTTTTATTTTATTAGGAATAAAAAGTTTGTGAGAAAAAGCCCATAAGTAATTCAAATCAGAGTTTAGATAACAGATACTCCATTTAGAACGAGCTTTAGGAAGAGTTCTTGTAGTTGAAGAAAGAGCATTCCTAATAAAGAAGTTGTTGCATTTTTTATCCATTGAATGCAAGTGTAGGAATAAAGTTGTTTAAACGGTTGTAACTTAAATGCGCTTTAAACAAGGTTCTTACACTTACAGGAATACTTTTAGTCACCTTATTAAAATCTCTTACAGGAATCACAACACTTTTCAGGGACATAAAATCATAAAAAGAAAGAAGGTCTCCTTGAGCACTAAACAAATCAGAAACAAAAAGAATATTTTGATCCACCCATTCTTTGAAAAAAAGAGATTTGTTACCACACAGTACATTTTCATTATTCCAAATAATACACGTGTGTGGGGAGAAATTATGTTTGAAAGCAATCTTCCAGGATTCAGGAGCTTGTTTATGAAAATTTGAGAGTTTAATAGGTAATTTGCTGCACTTAAAATTACAAGATAATAAGAATTTAAGGTCACCACAGTGTTTAAAGATTAAATTAGGGATCCAAAACCAGGGTAAACTATTGTTAGAAATACAATACTTAATCCAATTAATTTTGAAAGTCTGGCTAATAGTTTGAAAATCTAAAGCGTTAAGACCACCCTCCTTGTAACTTCTTATCAAAGATTTCCTTTGAACACATTCTGTTTTATTTTTCCAAATAAAACGGAATAGCAGAGAATCAATAGATTTAATCGTTTTTTTTATCAACATATAGGGAAAGAGCAGGGTAAACTAGGCGAGATATGCCCTCAGCCTTAGATAGCAGGACTCTCCCATAAATTGTCAAGTCTCTCTGCAGCCAGCAACATAGTATTTTTTTGGTTTTATCTATCCTTGGTTGAAAATTGTAATGAAGACGTTCTGAACCTGATTTGCAAATATCGACCCCAAGGTATTTTACCTGATGTTTAACTTTAATACCATCAACAGAAACTTTATCTGAATCATGCACATACAAAATTTCACTTTTCGTAGGATTTACCACCAATCCAGAAGCTTTGGAGAAAAGATTAAAACTTCTTAGGGCACCAGAGACTTGTGAATCATTTTTAAGAAAGAGACAAGTATCGTCAGCTAACTGACTAATTATTAAAGTGTTCTCTCCAATATTTATACCCTCAATATTTGAGTGTTTTATATACAAACTTAGAAGCTCGGCAGCCAATAGAAATAGAAAAGGAGATATGGGGCATCCCTGGCGAATACCTCGACCCACTGAAAATCGGGGAGAAGTGCCGGAAGCTAAGGAGACACAACTGTTAATACCATTATAAAGAGTACGAATCATATTAATAAAGGAACTGCCAAAACCAAACTTAGAAAGGGCTTCAAAAATAAAGGAATGTTCAACTGTATCGAATGCTTTGTAGAAGTCGATAAACAAAATTAAAGCCTCTTCGTTTATTAATTCAGAATAATCAAGAATATCTATAATTAATCTAATATTATTAGAAATATGTCTACCTTTTAGAAAACCAGATTGAGTGTCAGAAATTATGTCTGCCAAACAAGGCTTAAGCTTTTCAGCATATATAGAAGCCAATAACTTATAATCAGAGTTCAAAAGGGTGATCGGGCGCCAATTATCTAAAAATTTGTTATCCTTATTAGGTTTGGGTATAAGAGAGATGAGACCTTGTTTCATAGATTCTGCCAATTCACCTTTCATTGAACACTCAATAAGGGCATCGTAAAGAAGATGTTTAATAGAGTCCCAAAAGACTTTAAAAAATTCAAAAGGTAAACCATCTGGCCCCGGGGATTTATTATTTGGCATTCTTTTGACTATATTATAAAGATCGTCTATATTAAAAGGATCCTCACAAATTTTTTTGTTTTGGTCATTAATTTTAGGAATAACAAGTCAAGTCAAGTCAAGTCAAATATATTTATATAGCGCTTTTCACAATACAGATTGTATCAAAGCTGCTTCACAGTATCATTCAAAATAACTTAACAATGTTTGTTTATTACTGGAAAAAAAAGACATCCAAGTTTGGTAGGGCTGATCAATGGTATGATTGGTTAATTAATTTGAATATCCCCAACTGAGCAAGCCAAAGGCAACAGTGGCAAGGAACCGAAAAACTCCATCCAGTGACCTAATGGTGTCCTAACACCCCATCAGATGACCCAATGGAGAAAAAAAAAACCTTGGGAGAACCCAGGCTCAGTCGGGGGCCAGTTCTCCTCTGGCGTTTATGAACTAGAGGCCGAATTTACAGTAACTGTAAGATAAAAAATTTATATGAATGCCTGGCTAAATAGATGCGTCTTCAGTCTAGTTTTAAACTGGGAGAGTGAGTCTGAGCTACGAACAATATCAGGAAGGCTATTCCAGAGCTTCGGAGCTAAATGTGAAAATGCTCTGCCTCCTTTGGTGGATCTGGATATCCTAGGAATGACCAGAAGCCTCGAATCTAGTGATCTTAAAGAGCGCGATGGATTGTAAGGCGATAGAAGATCCGTTAAATAGACTGGAGCTAAACCATTTAGAGCTTTATAAGTCAAAAGCAATACCTTGTATTTAATACGGAACTTTATAGGTAACCAATGAAGTGATGATAAAATCGGTGTTATATGATCATATTTTCTTGATCTAGTAAGAACTCTAGCGGCTGCATTTTGGACTAACTGTAGCTTGTTTATTGAAGATGCAGGACAACCAGCTAATAAAGCATTACAGTAATCTAGTCTCGAGGTCATGAATGCATGAACTAACTTTTCTGCATCAGAGACTGATAGCATATTACGTAGCTTAGCAATGTTTCTAAGGTGGAAAAAGGCAGTTTTTGTAACATATGAAATATGCTTTTCAAAAGACAGGTTGCAGTCTAATGTAACACCCAGGTCTTTTACTGTAGCGGATAAAGTAACAGGGCATCCTACTATGTTAAAGTCGTGCTGTGAAAGGTTTTGTGGACGGTTTTTAGAACCGATAAGTATTACCTCTGTCTTGTCTGGATTTAATGAAAGAAAATTACGCGTCATCCAATCTTTTATATCTTTAACACAATCTGTCAATTTGGATAATTTAGCGTATTCATCTGGCCGTGATGAAATATATATTTGAGTGTCATCAGCATAACAATGGAAACTAATTCCATGTTTCCTTATAATATTACCAAGTGGCAGCATATATATTGAGAATAATAAAGGGCCTAACACAGATCCCTGCGGCACTCCATAGTTTGCCGAAGTTATAATCGATTTTTCTCCATTTAAGTACACGAAATGGTAGCGGTCAGATAAGTATGACCTGAACCAGCTTAATGCTTGTCCTTGAACACCAGTGTAATTTTGTAGTCGATCTAAGAGTATTGTGTGATCTATAGTATCGAACGCAGCACTAAGATCAAGTAAAACTAGTACTGAGATACAGCCTTGGTCCGAAGCTAAAAGTAAATCATTTGTGATTCTAACAAGCGCACTTTCAGTGCTATGATGTGGCCTGAATCCAGACTGAAACTTTTCATAGATGTCGTTTTCTTGCAAGAAAGAGCCGAGTTGAGCGGACACAACTTTTTCTAAAATTTTTGACATAAATGGAAGATTCGAAATGGGTCTGTAATTTGCTAGGTTATTTGGATCTAATTGTGGTTTCTTAATAAGAGGTTTTATAACTGCCAGCTTGAACGTTCTTGGAACATGACCTAAAGATAAAGATGAGTTAATAATATTGAGAAGAGGCTCTTCCACTACAGGTAACACTTCTTTCAGTAGTTCAGTTGGTATAGGATCTAATAAACATGTTGTTGTTTTAGATGAAGTGATAAGTTTATTTAACTCTTTTTGTTCTATGGTTGTAAAGCATTGTAATTGTTCTTGCGGGGTGATAATTGCGGCTGAATTATAAGGCGCGAGCAAAGATCTAACGTTTACGATTTTGATTCTGATGCTTTCAATTTTCTCGGTGAAGAAGTTCATGAAATCATTACTACTAAACTGTAACAAGGTATTTTGTTCAGACGACGTCTGTTTATTTGTTAGTCTAGCCACGGTATTAAATAAAAACCTTGGATTATTTCGGTTGTTTTCTATTAATTTGCTGAGGTGCTCAGCCCTGGCCGTTTTAAGTGCCTTTTTATAAAGTGACATACTGTCTTTCCACGCGATTCTAAAGACCTCTAAATTAGTTTTTTTCCATTTACGCTCTAAATTACGGGTTTCTCTCTTTAAAACATACGTAGTATTATTGTACCATGGTGCTATACTTTTTTCTCTGACCTTTTTTAATCTAATGGGTGCAACAATATCCAATGTTCTAGAGAGAATGGTGCTCATAGTGCTAGTTAGTTCGTCTAGTTCATCTATTTGTTTGGGTTCAGGCAGCAGCTGAGACAGATCAGATAAGCTATTTGAGAAATGATCTATGGTGGATGGACGAATTGTTCTACCTGGTCGATAACGTGGCGCAGCATGACATATCACAGCAGTGCGTAATATGCAAGTTACCAAGCAGTGGTCAGTGACATCATCACTTTGTGGAATGATATCTATATCGGTTGGATCGGTTCCATATGATAAAATTAAATCGAGTGTATGATTAAGACGATGAGTTGGTCCGGTGACGTTTTGCTTGACCCCGAAGGAGTTTAATAAATCTGTAAACGCAGCCCCTAACACATCATTTAAATTATCTACGTGTATGTTAAAATCTCCAACAATTAATGCTTTATCGACGTTGACCAAAAGATCTGATAGAAAGTCAGCAAACTCTTTTAGGAAATTGGCGTAAGGCCCTGGAGGTCTATATACGGTAGCCAATGCTAGAGATAATAGGGATTTTTTTCTTACATCTAAGAGCGTAACATTTAGCACAAGCACTTCAAACGAATTAAACCTATGACGAGTTTTCTGAGTAACATTAAGGATATCCCTGTAGATTGTTGCAACACCGCCGCCACGACCGATCAGACGGGGCTCATGCTTATAACAGTATCCTGGCGGAGTAGACTCGTTTAGACCGAAATAATCATTTGGTTTGAGCCAGGTTTCAGTAAGGCACAGAACATCGAAATTATTATCTGTGACCATTTCATTTACAATAACCGCCTTAGATGTGAGCGATCTAATGTTTAGAAGACCTAGCTTTAGAAATTGTTTTTGTTCACTAATAGCGAGATTTTTTGTTTTAATAACAATTAGATTTTTTCTAGATCCCGCAGTAGATTTATTATTTGATCTCAGTGAACGAGGAATAGACACAGTTTCTATGCAATGTACTACACTAGTATTAATATCAATTAATTTGGTGCAGTAGAGACTGTGGTTTGGATTTTTGGTTACTAGTCAAATGGTATTTAACATCTTGGAGATGTTATCCGACAGAAGATCTGCCCCGATTCTACTTGGGTGTAAGCCATCAGCGCAGAAGAGCCTTGGTCGCTCCCAAAACAGATTCCAATTATTTACAAAAATCAGTTTCTGCTCAGTGCACCATGACAATAACCATTCATTTAGCGCGAATAATCTACTGAACTTTTCATGCCCTCGTCGGTACGTAGGAAGCGGTCCAGACACAATAATCGATGTTTCAGGCGATGTGCTGCGTACCGTATCGATAAGGCTCCTGAAGTCTTTCTTCAGAACCTCCGTCTGTCGCAGCCTAATGTCGTTAGCTCCCACGTGCAGCACAACAGCTCCGACGCGCTCGTCACCGTTCAAAATCTCAGTTACCCGCGCAGTGATATCGAGAACACGAGCACCAGGAAAGCAGTGACTGTGCACCTTACTTTTACCTAACGTAGCGTGGACGTGTCGGACGGTGGAATCGCCGATGATCACAGCATCACGTTCCGTTTCGCGAAGAGGGGAGAAGCGGTTCTGAGTAGAGATCTCGAAAACCGGGAGGGGCGAAAAGATTCTTGTCCTGGCTCGCGGCTTCCGCGGAACCACCCAGGCTTCGTGGTGGTGTGTTGGAGCCGGAGTGAATGAAATCATAGCTGATCGTGACCTGGACGCTCGGGACCAATGCTCAGAAATGCACGGAGTAGACGAGGTCAGCGTCAGCGGGTTACTAACGTTAATCACTGATCCGTGTGCATCAGCGCGTGATGTTTCAAGAGCTAAACGCCGGTCTCTCAGCTCAGCTTGTCTCTCTAGAAGGTCACGGATCTGCTTTTCTACAGCTTCTAATTCAGACTGCACCGCGAGCAATTCAGATTTGTTCTCATCTGCACCAAAAGGTAGATAACATACACCTGATATATTCGCCATTTTAACAGATGGACAGTAAGTTAGCAAAGATGCAACCAGTGATGCTATTATTATTTATACTAATTTATGACTCAAGTCTTGGGTAAAAACCGTCTTTTTAGTGGTATGGGTGTAATGTAGACGCACGATAGACGGGAAAACAAACAAACTCACAGCAGGCAACGAGGCTGACAAAAGCAGTCGATCGCAGGGCGAACAGCAGTGAAGCGGTGTCTCGCTCTACGACCAACAACCAATGTTTAAACCGTATTTGCGCAAACAAACAAACGCAAACAAACAAACTCACAGCGGGCAACGAGGCTGACAAAAGCAGTCGATCGCAGGGCGAACAGCAGTGAAGCGGTGTCTCGCTCTACGACCAACAACCAATGTTCAAACCGTATTTGCGCAAACAAACAAACGCAAACAAACAAACTCACAGCGGGCAACGAGGCTGATTAGATTAACATTAGATAACGTATTATTAATATACAGAGAAGAGATTTTTTTATTACTGCCGCGTTTCTTCTCTAGGTTGAAAAAGTAGGCAGAATTTTTTTCCCCAAACTCAAGCCATTTTGACCTCGATCTAATAAATGCGCCCTTTGCCTTTTCTAGAAAGAGATCATCCAGACAGGCTTGTGAAGTATAAAGAGATTCCTTATCATCCTCACCCAGGTTAGGGTTCTGTAAAATTTCATTAATTTTTTTAATTAAGTTTGCAATTTCTTTATTTTTAACAGACATTCTATTTTTCCCAAATTTAACCGAAAATTTCCTACATTCGTATTTAAATAGCTCCCATTTAGAAATAGCCGAGATATTACATTTACATTTATTCATTTAGCTGACGCTTTTATCCAAAGCAACTTACAATTGCTATATTTCAGAGGTCGCACGCCTCTGGAGCAACTAGGGGTTAAGTGTCTTGCTCAGGGACACATTGGTGTCTCACAGTGGATTCGAACCCGGGTCTCTCACACCAAAGGCATGTGTCTTATCCACTGCGCCATCACCACCCCCATATTAGCCTGAGATTTAACACTCTCTGCGATTTTCTCAATCTCCTGACAATATGATTCAGAGAGTAAAAAGGAGCAATTTAACTTCCAGTACCCAGGGTTCATTTTTCTTCTTCGCTTGGATTTATCATCCGATAACGTAATGTCAATTACTGCATGATCAGTTAAAGGTGAGGGTGAAATTTCTGCTGATACCAAAAATGAAATTAAAGAGTCTGACATCAGCCACAGGTCTATACGTGATTTTTGAGAAAAATCTGATTTAAACCAAGTATACATGTGTATATCGGGGTTTAAATATCTATGTGCATCGATCAGGTTCAGACATTGAAAGAGATTTGCTATCAGGGGGTTGACGCTATACATGGGTTTCAGTCACGTGACTTTTTTGTTGTGGCCGCCATCTTTAGGACCGTAGCGCCCGCGCCTCCGACCGTCGATTTCAGGTTTAGCTAATTTTACTGTCTATGATTCCAGGGGAAATGGCAAACGTTAACGTCAAAGAAACGGGCTCTGCTAACGTTACTCAGACGAAAATCGCTCATCTATCTGATAAAGAAAAGCAACGCTATTACAAGAAAATTGATATTTTGGGTTTTGATCCGTATTTACTTCCGAATCAACTACTGACCCCGCTGAAATCTGTCGTTAACTTGCCAAACATGTCTTTAAGTGACATTTACATCTACCTCGTCCACAATCCTTCTCCATACAGCGGGGAGTCCCTCAAGGCATACAAGAGCACTGAAGCGTACATGTATTTTAAATCAGGATGGGTGAATGATCCTCGAGTTTATCATCTGGAGATGAAGAAACTTTTCTTATTTACAGGAAAGGTAAGATATTTGTTTACTTAACTTTACTAGCTATGCTACTAACTTGCTAGGTGGCAAAGCTAGCTAGGTCAATGCTAGGATAATAATTAACAATTGCCAATGGAATTTCGTTTTTTAAAGCTGACCTTACGCATGTTAGCGAAAACATAATGTAGAAAATAGCTAGGAGTCTTAGATAATGTTATATATGTTGAACTTAAACATTATTGGTTAATCTGGCTATATTTCTAAATTTATAATTCTCAATTTGTGTTTCATACTTAAGGTTAAGCATTCACAAAACCTTTCTGTGACCCCAACACATCCCTGGATCACAGTCCAAGAGGACGCGACAGTACTTATGGCTCATTGCACCTGTAAGGCAGGCTTAGGAGAGGTCTGCTCTCATGCAGCAGCTCTTCTGTTCTCTGTTTTGGCTGCTGCTGATATTAAAAACGGGCAGGCTTGCACCGAGAAGCCTTGTGCTTGGGCTCAGACAAGTATGAACTCTGTCAGAGGGGTCCCATATGAAGAGATCTGCAACATCAGTTTCTCTCATAAACAAGAGCCATGTTCAAGCTGTGAAGATCAAGGTCCTGGTTGTCCTGATATCAGACCATCAGATAAAGACTGCCAAGCATTCTTTGAGGCGCTTCATATTAGTGAATTGCAGGAGTCCAAACCAAAGAAGAGTGCCATCCTCTCTGTCATTGAGGGCCACTCCCACAGGTAAGATGCTCTGCTCCACAGAGTGACTGAAAACTAAGCTCTTTTGTGGCTTGCACATAATACTTTACAACTCATCTCAGTTATGACAGGGGAAAACAAAAACATGGGCTAATTATAATGAGTAATTACTACAGGTCTAGAATATTTAACTGTACATTTGTTCTTTTGTCACTTTAAATAGTCTGGACACTATATATTGTCACTTAAAATGTCTTGTTTCTGTTTCTCTCTCACAGGTACATCCCAAAGGTGATACAACTGGACTTGCCAGCTCCTCTTTCCACATTGTACTCAAGCTCCGGGCTGGAGATGGACTTTCCCTTGCTGCTGATTGAGAGTACCAAGGTCTTTGATGATCTACATCTAACGAAACAACAGGTAGGCCTACTTCAATTGTATTGGAGTGTAATATCCATAATGATCAGACTGTTTTGGTACAACTCTTAATATTTCAGTGTATCAGTTCAGGTGAAATAAATGATAAGCCTTTCCATTTTGAAAGTTTTCATATGTATGATTTTCTTGAATGTAATCAGTTTAAGTCAATCTATACACTTCAGTGGTAGTTCATCTCTAAATAGTCATGTGTCACTAACTTTTTCCCCAGTGTTTGATAGTTGAGGAGGAGAGCAGGGAGCAAAGTAAATCTAGAGTATGGTTTGATCAGAGGGCAGGAAGAGTCACAGCGTCAGTTTTCAGTGAGGCAGCCAGAGCAGACACACCTGCATCCTTGATCAAA
The DNA here is from genome assembly GCA_030770095.1 of Gila robusta. Classification (NCBI taxonomy): domain Eukaryota; kingdom Metazoa; phylum Chordata; class Actinopteri; order Cypriniformes; family Leuciscidae; genus Gila; species Gila robusta. Next base: position 1,328,235 of record JAVALU010001573.1, read on the forward strand.
AGAATTTGCTATCCCCGTGCTTCTCGGTTCTCCACTGAGGCAACAAGGTACATCGATAACAGAACAGTTTCATAGGAGAGCTATTCATAGGCCTACTGTGCTAGACAACCATGCATAAAGCAAGATTAATTGGTCTAGTTTGTTCTAAGGCTTACAGCTTGTATACAATAGTGCTTGCAAGTTTGTGAAGCCGCTATTTATAAGCCAGTAAATCAATGCTTTTTTAAAAATTGTCATAATGCAACACCTGGTAAATGATAGACATGTTTACATTTTAATGTGAGAGCTTGTAGAATACAATGTGAGAACTTGCAGAACAAAAATCTATACTTGTATGTTAAAATTTGCACTTGTAAAAAATATTCACACACGTGATCTGAATTTGAAGTCACACAAAGAAAAAAAAAAAACACTGTCAAGAGAGCTTGCATCACGAAGTGGTAAATCTGTGCACCTCGACTTTTGCATTACATGTTTGCAGCTGTCATGTTCATGTACATATCAATCTACACATTTGTGAATATTTTTTTTCCCTGACAGGTGTGTAAACATTTCTACAAGTGCAAATTTTCAAGTTACAAGTACATATTTTTTGTTCTGCAAGTTCACACATCGTATTCTTCAAGCTTTCACATTTTGCACCATATTTACCTGCATGCTTACATTCCAATCTTTGTCAGATGGGGTCAACAAAATGAGGACAGAGCAAGGGAAAGCTATGTTGCTATGATGCAAGACCACCATGAAGACTTCCAGGTGAGGGCATCAGGGTTCATCAACAACCCAGAACTCCCCTGGATTGGAGCATCACCTGATGGTTTGGTAGCCTGCACTTGCCATGGAGATGGCGTTTTAGAGATAAAATGCCCCTTCAAAACCAGGAACTGCTCCCTCACTGAAAGCTGCAAGGATTCCTCATTCTGTCTTGGCATAGGAGAGGATGGGGTCATGGCACTGAGACATTTCCACAAGTACATGTATCAAGTGCAGGCACAAATGCACATTGCAGAGGTGAGTTACTGTGACTTCATGGTGTGGACACCACAGGAAGTTTTCACCCAGCGAATTCCATATGATCCTGTCTTCTTCCACGATGCTTACGGCAAAGTGGTGAATTTCATCAAGAATGGAGTGCTCCCTGAGCTGCTGGGGAAATGGTATACAGCACCACGCCTTACTCCCATATACACCACAGCCACAAAACAGCCACCTGAAGTGGGATGCTACTGTGGTCAACCTGTGGCCACAGATGTCATCATTTGCACATCTGGAAATTGTAGGCGAAAGCACTTTCACAAGACCTGCCTTAAGCTGACCAGGGTGCCTAAGACATGGAAATGTGTGGAGTGCAGAAAACAAGTTTAGTATTACCAGTCTGTGACATGACAGTCTTGTTATATCTGTATTATATTTTTGACTTATGTATATTGTATAATTCGGTCTGCTATACTTGCACTATCTGTATATTGATTTTTTTCTACATTCAACATTCTTATAGACAGTTATTTCAGGTTTATTGTGTTATCTCTGATCCACATCAGTAACTACACTGTATATTTGGCTCTACACTACGTTTTAGCTTCTTACAGACCGTCTATGTATGCTTACTGTGTTATAATTGTAATTGCCTTGTAATGGCTACTTATTCTGCACTTTATGTAGCTAGTAAGTAAAAAGTTAAAATTGTAAGTTAAAGTTCCCTTTTAGAATATTACTTAAAGTAAGTCTTAAAGTGTGTGTATATATATATATATATATATATATATATATATATATATATATATATATATATACATACACACTTCTAATATTTAAGTACATTTAATATCAGAAGATTACTTTGGATACTTAAGTACAGTAAATAACAGACACTTTAAGACTAAGTAATGAATTGTTAAATTGTGTGTGAAAATTCTAAGTACAGTAGTGAAGTATTTGTATTTTGTTACATTACAACACTGCCTAATGGAATGTGATGGAAAATGTATAAATTGCACATGTATTGTTACTGCAATGTGGCCATGTACAATAAACATCACTAAAGTGTTGTAACTGAATGAATAACAATTTATTTCAAAAGTAATTTCAACCCATATCAATATACACACACATTTGTGATAGTCTTACTTGTTTTAGAAACAAGTAAACAAGACAAACACAAAACAATTTTACATGAAACTCATAAATAACAGCCTTGTATAAAAAAACAAAGATCCAAATATATATTACATTTGTACACAATTGTTTAACCTTGTGACACTAAGGAAAACAATGTTACTGACACCCATGCTATTGCGAGGGCACAACAGATTGTTAAATGTTGCACAGAGCACAGCACACTCTGACCATCTTGTCAAGAGATGTAAGCTCTCCTGGAGTTGCAGTCTGGCAGAGAGAAATGGGTATTGTGCTTTGTAAAATTGTGTATTTATTCCTCACAAGACCAATCACTCGTTCAACATGAATTCGAACAGCTGCTAGCCCCCTTGAATACTCAAGTTCACTTGGATGCAGTTGCTTTTTCCCTCTAGTAAAGGCAGGTATTTTGAGATGTATTTTGCAATTTGTGTCATGAGACACAAACGATATGACTCCCTGTGGAGTTATTGATATCAAGTACTTGGCAGTATTGTGGTGCTTATATTGTGAGTATGTTTGTGCTCGGGCTCTCAAGTTTTTAGGTCTCTCAATGAAAATTTCAAAGCAGTCTATTATGGATGTACAATTTCTAAAACTACTATTTTTGAAACACATGGGTAAACTAATTTGAATCTGTTCCTTACTGGGCCACAGTATGAATCTAAACAACCTATCATGCAAGACATTTAACGTACTGTTAAAAATTCGGCCTGCAGTAGGCTTTGACACATGAAATATATATGAAAAGAAGTGCAGTGGTAAATTCAGTCTCATTCTCATTAAGGTCATTAAAAAGCTTTGAAAGGGATTCAATCCAGGTCCCACCTTGAGGAACGCTGACACAAAAGTGAAGACAACCATCAGCTTGGCAAAGGATGGAAGGCCAGTTAAGTCCTGCACCATGTCATCATTGTCCTTGAAGGTTTCCTGGCTGAAGGATAACTTGCTAACCTTTTCCCTGAGCTGATAAACCTCTGACCTCAGTGCAGTGTCAATCTCCTCACAGTTTCATGGCAGGCTTCATTGGAGCATGGTACACTGCTCTCAGCATGGACTACAGAATTACAGTAGCTGTGATCAGCTGTCTGACCTCTCCCCTACTGAGCTGTGGTGTAATCACAGTCATCAATCTGCATATGGCTGCTGTTGTCACAGGGTGCCACCAGTCCAACATCACACGTCCTTCTCTTTCTTTTGACAGCTTGCATTTGCTCAAATTTGCTGTAACTATTTATTTTTCTTTTGCGTTGCCCAGGTGTGAGATAAGCAAACAAACTTGGCACATAGTCGGGGTTTAATGGATTCTCGCTCTTCTGACCTACAGGGGTAGAATGAGATATAGTGACACATTAATGAACAGTGTGTGACACTAACAGGAAGGCTTCAGAGGGTAGGTGAAATGCTTCGTTCGCGACGCGCAAAAAATAGTTTTAGAAAACTAGTTTTTTTTTGTTTTTTTTTTAACGTACGGTAGTAGTCAGTTCACTAATCATAGCAGAAGGTTACAGCAGACGCAACGCGAACGAACACTTCAGTTACGTGCCTGGTGTAGCCTCCCTGTAACTTTAGCTCTACCAGAAATAATATAGAAATTAAATAATTGTGACTTATTTTACTTTGTGAATCACTGTCATCATCAACATTGTTATGTGGCATGTCATCTTATCTTATCGTAGGGTTGCTAACATAACTAGCTAGCTAACGTGAGTTAAGGAGTCAACTTACCCGAAATAAAGTGTTCATTGCACAGTCTGGAGTGTTCTGTGGGAGTCCACTGATCCCTTTTAATGGCAGCTAACCATTTATGTCTCCTTTCAGTGTTTTTAGGAATATTATAAAACGTATGTCCCGTTTTTTTTGACTTGCTGTTATCACAGCCCACGGCACAGCAGATAGAAGGCATATTTACTGTTTACTTCCGGTCCCTTGGTGGTCCTAAAGATGGCGCCGACTTTAATGTGTGACGTCACAGGATATCCATGTATTAGACACATTTCTAGGCGGGAATCTATCAGCAACTAAATCTGGTGCCTCGTTGAAATCGCCACCAAATAAAATAAAAGCAGAGGGATATTTAAGTTTTAAATTACTTATATAAATGACTATACTGTCAAGTAGAGTTTTGTTGTTTGCAGAACTATTGAACCCATATATGTTAATCATTATAAAAAAATTGCTGTCCAAGTGAACAACTGAGATAATCCACCTTCCAATCCCTGAAGAAAGCGTTTCTATAACCTTTCCTTGAAATCCACTATTAAGCAATATAGCGACCCCACCTGATGAACTAGAGTTATGACAGAAAGAAATAGTACTCCCCCACTGATTACGCCAGAATTTTTCATCGTTTACACAAGAATGTGTCTCTTGCAAAAAATATATGTCCCTTTTCACGGATTTACAAAACAAAAATAAAGCTTTTCGCTTGTTTAAGTCACGTAGCCCCCGAACATTCAAAGAGAAACATGAGAAATGTGAACTAAACATAAAATCAGAACTCAAACTCTTGAGTAGCCTAATACGACTGTCAGAACAAGTACAGTAACTAAATATGCTTCTTAGAAGATATGCGGAGCTTATAAGGCTCGAACTCCCAGTAAAATTAGGAAGGTCAACACACCCTGTCATGGACCCAAAAAAAAAAAAAAAAAAAAAAAAAACCGCCTCCCCATTTAGCAAAATTCACAATATAAGGGGCATATTAAATATCGTAAACAGAAATTCTCTTCCCGTTAATGAAGGCAACGGGCCCATTAAACCCAGCTTTCTTTCCTTCCCTTCTTGCCTTTTCAACGAGTGGCCAAAGTTTGTTTCTCGCCTCTTTGTCTTCCTGCGTAAGATCTTCCAAGATCCGAATTTTCTTCTGTTTCAAAAGTTCGGAACGTTTGGCTTCAGCCCAAATTGCATCTCGACAAGTGCGGGATAAAAACTGAACGATGATCCGTCGCGGAATGGTGTTTCCAGACTTGGGACCAAGCCGATGCGCGATGTCGACCATGTCCTGCAGTTTCTCTGCGGAGTGTGGAGAGAGGTTCCTGAACAGCTCGATGACAACCATTTTGACGTTTTCCCCTTCGTGCTCAGGTATCCCGGCTACACGGAGGTTCCATCTGCGCTTGTAACTGTCCAAACCGCTGCATTTCTCATTGAGAGCTTTATTTTCCTTTTCCAACTTCACAACTTTAGTTTGCAGAGAAAGCACCTTATCCGTCACGTCCTCCACCTGCTTGTTGATAGATTCAAGCGAGCAGGTGAGGTTACAGATTGAAGCAGTGTTTTCCTTCACCGATGCCTCGATGGAATGCAGTTTTACCAAAGACTCTTCTTGTAGCTTGCTAACCTTTTCGATTGCCGCTAGCAGCACAGAATTAGAGACCGTGTCGGAGGCATTAGAACGAGGTTTCTTCAGAGCAGGGGACTTACTAGGAGTGTCGGGAGAGCCCCCAAATGCATCTTCTAGACGTCTTGTGTAGTTATGTGCCTTTAGATTTTCGTTGTTTGCAGAAGCCTCGACAGAGGCTGTATCCATGTTTTCTTCCATGGTTGTATCAACGGCGCTAATTTACTTCACACAGGCGTAGAAATAAACTAACTAAAATAAACGCAAAGAGGGTCCCAATAAATGTTAAAAACAGACTTAAAAGGATATGTTAAGATTCCACTACAAGTTATATAGAAAATTGAGCATAGAAGTTCAAGCCTTAAGCACAGCACATAATAAAGGATTAGAGCGTAATAAGGTTGCTGTTAACATGGCGCCATCTTGACCCGAACTATCAGGAAATTGTCTTCTCAGGTGTGATTCGAAAATTACTCGGAAATTGGCCACAAAACTGTTGACTGATTGCATTGCTGGTCCGGATTGCTGCTATATCATTTCCGCCCATTGCAGTCCTCTCCCTGTCAAGAGAAAAATAAACGATATTTTAGCTCTCTCTGTATGGAATCTTTGCGGCTGCATCTCGAGGGCCAGCGAAGATTGCAGCAGGAATCCGTTGCACTCTTGTGCCGAACCAGAGTAGGGCGCCAGGTTGGCCATGAGACTTGTGAAGATGGTAGGGGGCGAGTAGTGTTCGGTGCAGTGACTGGTGTGTTAGACAGTCACTGATGGATAAAGAATTAAAGTTTCCTTTTTCTCTTTGCAGGACAATAACACGGAGACTGGAGGTGAACAAGGTACTGGAAGCCAGGAACAGGAACGAGGAAGGTAGGTATGCTTTCAGGTTTGAGAGGAACCAACAGGAATCAGTCCGAGCTCTAGACGAGACCAGACAAAGTGTGGGTAGCAGCAAGGCATCTGTGTCCTCGTCGACACCTCGCCACAAAGTAACTCCGCAGATTGCGTAAAGGCTCTTTATCAGTGGAGAGATCCCTGTCTATTCCAGACAGGGGTTCTGCTGGTTGGCATGTCTCTGAGAAAAGTGGAGACAACTGGTGCATCCCTGATGGGTTTGGGGGCTGTTTTTCAGGGCAGATCAGTAAACAGTCGCTGGACGCCCCAGCTTTGCAAAACTTCACATAAATATGTTGGAGCTGATGGCAGTCATTCTGGCCCTGAAACATTTTCTCCCATTCTTGGAAGGGTTTCATGTTCTGGTCAGGACAGACAACATGACGGTGGTGGCATATATCAATCGCCAAAGGGGAATGCGTTCGTTGCAACTGCACAATCCAGAGCACAAACTGATTGTCTGGGGCATCGCGCACTAAGTATCCAAAGGCAGGTAAGTAGTTAGATAAGTCCATACACACGGTAGTGAGTGACGGGACCAGACATAGGATGTGTGGAGACTGGTGAGTATTTGAGTTCATAATGAGCGTGAACAGGTGCAGCAGGTTAGTATTCAGGTGAGGTGGAATGAGTGGGTGGAGCTGTAGGTTCTGGCGCTGATGTTGTGGCTGAATCTGACATAGAAGTGGCTGGGGAATTAGAAAGTCTTCCGATCATTCCACATGAACCACGATGGCCCAGCAACAATACCAACTGCACACACCCTAGAATTGCTTTTTGGGGTAAAATGTTCACACCTGTACATTTTTTTAAATCAAAATAACTTTTTAAGCAATTTCAGTGAAGCGCTCAATGGCAATGAAAATCTTAAACTTCAGGCTCACTACAATAATGCACCAGCGATATGCATAGAAAAGAAAATCATGCAAGTTAAATATAAATAACTAGAGTTTGTAGACAGTAGTAACAGAAAAACTATGAAGCCTATATTAGGGGTATCCGCAAAGAGCCGATTTGGCTTTTGCCAGTGTGGCAGGGTGAGTAAGTTCCCGCACAGACAAGTGTCACAAGCATGGGTGCAAACCGCCACTCGTTTCTATAGTACTCTGAGGAGCAAACCGTATCCCCACAAAGAAGTCAGAACTCAATGGATAGCTTCAAAACATTTCTTTTTATTAAATTATTAAAAGAGTCTTAGGGTGGGAATTGCTCCCAGGAGGACTAGACTATCAAAGACTAGTCAATGTCAGCCCAGCAGTTCCTCAGTTAATCCAGCAGGGGGGTTGGACAATGGAAAGCTAGTTAGCGTCAGCGCAGCAGTTTCTCATTCTCTACAGCAGGGGGCTCTGATAATGGAGAGCTAGGTAGCATCAACACAGCAAGTTCTCATTCTCTCCAGCAGGGGGCTTGGGCAGTGGAAGGCTAGTTAGCATCAGTGCAGCAAGTTCTCGTTCTCTCCAACAGGGAGCTCTGGCAATGAAAAGCTAGTTAGCATCAACACAGCAATTTCTCATTCTCTCCAGCAGGGGGCTTGGGCAGTGAAAGGCTAGTTAGCATCAGTGCAGCAGGTTCTCGTTCTATCCAGCAGGGGTCTCTGACAATGGAAAGCTAGTTAGCATCAGCACAGCAAGTTCTTGTTCTCTCCAGCAGGGGGCTCTGACAATGGAAAGCTAGTTAGCATCCAGGCAGCCGCTGTTTATAACACTCGGGGTTAACTCAAGTTATCAACATAACCCACCCAGGTCACAGGTGACTGATTATCTGGAACCGTAGTGGTCTAGGTGCAGACCAAACAATACAAAACCCATCAAAGCACTCGTGTACACTTCAAACAACAAGAGACTTCTCAGTGTTAACACTTCAAGGAACAAGACACTTCAAACAGTAAACTCACTGTGACCAAGGGAAACGAACAGTATCCAGGCAAACGTCTCCCTGCAGTTGTGCTGTTTAATTGCTGTGTTAAGAGAGCAGAAGAGCAGTCGGGCCGAGGGAATACCTGAGAAAGCTTTTGTTTCCAATTCCGATTCGAAATCCAATTCCGTCAGAATGCCTAGTCAGCTTTCAGTTTTGTTGCACGCGCTATGGCAGCTTTTTCAGTCACTAGTCTGCTTCTAGTTTGGCACCAGACATTCGCTCAAGACAGCTTTCAAACACTAATCTGTTGCTTTTAAGTTCGTCACAAACACTCACTTAGGACAGCTTTCAAACGGATGGAAGGATTTATTCCCCACACGGATTTCACATTAGATTCAGGTTTGTGATCTTGAACACACAATTTACTCCATAGACCAGTATAAGCGGCTTGATTTTGAAGTGACTTCAGAAACTGAGCCAGGGCGGAGCAGAGCAGGACTGAAAACCAACTCAGCGGAGCTGAAAACCACAAAGACGTAGCCGAGGACCATCACAGCGGAGATCTAAAACCACGAGGGCAGGAGGAACTGGAACAAAGAGCACAGAGAGGTTAGGGTTGGTCTCAAGGGCCATGTCATAACAGGCAGAGCGTTCCAAAAGGGTAACGATGAAGAGCCTACGAGCTTGAAATGCTACCTGTGTAAAAGTCCATTATTAAAATTTTAGCATTTTTGGAGCCTTGGTGTGCTGACTTTTTCTTCTGTTTTTTAGTATTTCCTCTGTCGAGCACCAATTTCCTGGTAATGTGTGTGCTTTTGTCCAGTTTTTGATAGGTATATTTTCATTACAGTAAACTTCAATCATTATAGTATAAATAAAAAGTAAAAGAAAAGAGAAGAGAGTCATGAAAGTAAACATAATGAATAATAAAACATGAACACATTTACTATGTGATCTTAGTCAAAATGAACTCAAACACTATTTCACAATCCTTTTTATTGGGTGTGTGCCACTTTATAAATTAATCCTAAAAATACTTTCAGGAAAACACATTAATACAATATGAAGAAATAACACTTTATGTATGTATCACTTATAAACATAACATTTATTGATCTGGCATATTTTAATAGTGCAGAGTTTTCTGTGAAGCAGGTGTGAATTGTGTCTGTGTACACTCATTAGTTTCAATCACTACATAGTCACAATACACTCAATCACACAAAAGACCCTTGACATTGAAGGCTTGACTTTTGATTTCATTAAAATTCTGTGAAATATTATTTCTTTAATTGGCCTGAACCTTTTAGCAATAATTAGTGGTATTGAATTAATTACATTTATAGATAAAACAAATTACATTTATAGCTTCTTTTGCCTATACTGATTCTTGAAATATAATATTTTACAAACTAGAATGTACATTTCCGGAAGAAAATGTGAAGTGGTGCTTGCAGTGGCAATACTCGCCACTCGGTTGCTAGGGTGTGGTACATGATTGCATACGAGCCAACAAACATGTCTGTACTATGTTCTGGTGCTGAGATATGGCTTATTCATGTTGTTCAGGTGGTTGCTAGGGCGTTGCTAAGGTGTTCTGAGTGGTTGCTAGGGTGTTTTGGGTGGTTGCTAGGGTATTCTGGGTGGTTGCTAGGGTGTTCTGGTTGGTTGCTAGGGTATTTTGGGTGGTTGCTAGGGCATTGCTAGGGTGATCTGGGTGGTTGCTAGGTGGTTGCTAGGGTGTTCTGGGTGGTTGCTATGGTGTTGCTAGGCGGTTGCTAGGGTATTCTGGGTGGTTGCTAGGGCGTTGCTAGGCGGTTGCTAGGGTATTCTGGGTGGTTGCTAGGCGGTTGCTAGGGTATTCTGGGTGGTTGCTATGGTGTTGCTAGGCGGTTGCTAGTGTATTCTGGGTGGTTGCTAGGGCGTTGCTAGGCGGTTGCTAGGGTTTTCTGGGTGGTTGCTAGGCGGTTGCTAGGGTATTCTGGGTGGTTGCTATGGTGTTGCTAGGCGGTTGCTAGGGTATTCTGGGTGGTTGCTAGGGCGTTGCTAGGCAGTTGCTAGGGTATTCTTGGTGTTTGCCTGGGCGTTGCTAGGCGGTTGCTAGGGTGTTCTGGGTGGTTGCTATGGTGTTGCTAGGTGGTTGCTAGGGTATTCTGGGTGGTTGCTATGGCGTTGCTAGGCGGTTGCTAGGGTATTCTGGGTGGTTGCTGGGCGGTTGCTAGGGTATTCTGGGTGGTTGCTATGGTGTTGCTAGGCGGTTGCTAGGGTATTCTGGGTGGTTGCTAGGACGTTGCTAGGTGGTTGCTAAGGTATTCTGGGTGGTTGCTATGGTGTTACTAGGTGGTTGGTATTTGTCACAGATGGTTACTATTGGAGTTCTTAACACTTTCTTGGCATGATTTAGCACTTACCTAATCGCTATTAGCATGTAGCTATTCACAGCTAGCATGTGTAGCATGTTGGAAGCCCTGTTTGCTAGCATGAGTCAAAAGAGCCAAACCACATCTCTATACGATGTTCTGATGCAGAGATATAGGTCTTGCAAAATGGTTGCTAGGGCACTCTGTTTGGTTGCTAGGGAATGGCTTGGCAGCTGCCAGTCATCAAAGTCCAAAGGTTGCTTGTCAGTATGAATGATATAAACCAACTCCCATGCCTCTGTGACATTCAGAATGGAAGATATCCCTCTATAGATTTTAGTTGCTAAGGTGCTCGACAATGGTTGCTAGGGAGGGGCTAGGAAGTGTTGAGGGGATTCATGATTGGCTGTGTGCTGCCCCGAGTCAAACGAGACCACCCTTGTGTTTCTATGACACTTCTATCCGGAGATATTCTTTTGACCTCTTTCAACGGAAGTCTATGGGACTTGTTGCTAATGTGCTCTAAATGGTTGCTAGGGCGTGGCTTAATAGCTTCACAATGATCCTGAGAGACTGATTGGTCATCTGAGTAAAATGAGCCCGTCCCCTTGTCTCTATGACACTGTGATCCAGAGCTATGTTCAATACAAAATCCCTATGCAATGTGTAAATGGGCCGTCCTACACCATAGTAAGTCAATGGGGCAACTTTGAGCAGCTCCTGCCCCCCAGGGGTGCAACTTTTACCCCATTGTGAGGTATGTTCTTCCAGAGCCTACCAGCCTCTTCAAATGTGGTAAATTACAAGTTTCTGAGAAATCATTGGTCAGTGCTACGAGTCGTCAAAGTTTGTGGCAATGTTAAGTCTATGGGATTTTTTTTACCCAATGATTTGCCCCTGGGGCAAACACCGTACCCCCGATCGGTAAGAAAAGTCACAGCACACCTCTCCTCAATAATCCGCACAATTTGACGCCTCAATCAGGGGTCTGTGATGTCGGCGTGTATTTTTTAACAGATGATTACTATGGAGTTTTTAAAAGGAGTTTTTATAGAGTTTTTATAGAGTTATTTAGTATGGCACGAGGCCTGCGGCTTCGTGCCTATCGCCCACGGTTGCTAGGGTGCTGTAACTGGTTGCTATGGTGTGGCTATGAAGATTTTAGGCCATTACTTATTGGCTGCTTGATAAAATAAATCCTCTGAGGGAGAGAGAGCAGGGCTGTCAGGCCCTTTTCTGTGGGTGTGTGTGAAAGTGACAGTTGGGATTTGAATTTCTGAACATTCCGCAATGTTAAGTCAATGGGATTTTTTTGGCCGCTTTTTCGTCCGCTGTGCGAACATCGTACACCCGATCGCTTAGAAAAGTCATAGCACACCTCTCCTCAATGAGCCGGTCGATTTGACGCCTCACTCAGAGGTCTGTGATAAACGGTGTGGGACGAGTTACGCGCCAAACTTTGTGTGGAATAATTTTTGCAAGATAACACTAGTGTTGCCTTGCCTTTGGCAAGCACCACTAATTATATAACTATTTTTAGGCTTAAATTAACTTCATATGTCCACATTTTTAATATTGGTAGGAACACTGATTCTTATATTTAATTTGTTATATATTGTTATATTGTTATATTTACATTTTTAATTCAGGGATTATCTGGTAAAAATAGTTAGATAGAGAGACAGTACATTTCTATGCACTTCTGTGATTGTAGAAAGCACAGGACTTTTATTTTGGTCTGGATATATGACGTCATAAGGCTGCGCCGCGCTCCTGCATCTGTTTTGATTCGGCTGAATAAAGGTTCGTTTTAAGAATTTAAGCTGTTTAAAAAGATAGAAACAGTTCAGTGTTTTATTCTTTCTTTCTTTTTTAAAAAGCGACGTGAAATTATTTTATTTGCTATTGTATATTATTGTAATGCTTTATCTAACTTTAATGAAGGATATGTTTGTGAGTAAAGCGCATCCACACATGAGAAACAGTAAACTTGCGTCTCATTTCGCTCCCCTTTATCGTGAATCAGTTTATCATAAACACGAATTCAGTCACTGGTAAGTAGTGATGGAAAACCCGAGCTTTTCGAAACTTGGAGTCAATTGAATCAAATATTTTGCGAAATGATTCAGTGATTCGAATCGCGTGAATCACGACACGTGCTGCCCAAACAGTGTAAATGAACCAGAACAACAAACACTAAGGTGTAATGACCTATGGTAATGACACAGCTTTTACAAACCAAATGCTAATAATATTTTCATAAAAGTGTAATCATTAATATAATATATAATTAATTAAATACCAAATGTAGATCATAAATACAAATTAAATAAACTCTTATTATACAGGCAGTGTTAGTTTTGAGTGTTTTTTTGTTTAACCAGGTAATTGAAGACCATTAACTCTTAATTACTCTCATCTTAAAGATGGCGTTTATTAAAGAGGAGAATGAAGACATAAAGATGCCGTTTATTAAAGAGGAGAGTGAAGACGTGAAGATTGAAGAAACATTGACAGTGAAACATGAAGAAACTGAGGAACAAACAGGTTGGTTTCATTCTCAAAGCTGAACTCAGTCATTTGATCCTTATTAAAATGTCCAACTCTACAGAAATAGAGAATATACAGAAGTATAATCATACAGCTATTGAAATAGTCCAAACAAAGCAAATAATCTGTGTAATAAACCCAATGTCTACTTCTGAATAGAGAATGACAATGCGGAATTTTTTTTTTGGGGGGGGATCACTCTACAATAAGGTTCATTAACATTAGTTAATGTAACTAACAATGAGCAATACATTTGTAACTATATTAGTTTATCTTTGTTAATGTTAGTTAATAAAAAATACAACTGTTGTTTGTTCATGTTAGTTTATTAACTAAGATTAATAAATGCTTTAGAAGTAGTCTAGTTCACGTTAACTAATAAACCTTATTGTAAAGTGTTAGCCATTTTTGTAATATTTGTCCTCAAAAGTGCTCTACAAAAATTTTAACATACTTGACCATAAATAGTAGTAAATTAACATAAAATGAAGCAATAAATAAGTAATAACTGAGTGGATCATATGAGCGGCTTCAGAGATGTTTAAAGCTGCTGATCTTCTCTGGTAGTTCATCATATCCACCTTTTGATTTAAAATTTCACATCCTTTGTCAAAGCAACACAAAATCAGAGTTTAGCTAGTATGTTGTTAGTAGAACAGAGTGAACCGCTAATATATGAAACAGGAAAAAAATATTTCGCCTCTATTATGCTATTTTAAAGGTTCCTCATTTTGTTTTGGAGTTTCTTACAACAGATTTACATGTATCCAAAATCAAAAACACTTTAATTTTCTCATAATCATTTCACTTTACCTAATTTCTCAAAGAGTCTAAAATTATTAATTTGAAGATTCAGTCTCTCTAAACTCCTCCTTTCCATAAGCTACTCTGCTCTGATTGGTCAGATTACTCAGTCTGTTGTGATTGGTCTACTCTGCTCTGATTGGTCAGATGACTCAGTCTGTTGTGATTGGTCTACTCTGCTCTGATTGGTCAGATGGCCCAGTCTGTTGTGATTGGTCTACTCTGCTCTGATTGGTCAGATGGCCCAGTCTGTTGTGATTGGTCTACTCTGCTCTGATTGGTCAGATGGCCCAGTCTGTTGTGATTGGTCTACTCTGCTCTGATTGGTCAGATTACTCAGTCTGTTGTGATTGGTCTACTCTGCTCTGATTGGTCAGATGGCCCAGTCTGTTGTGATTGGTCTACTCTGCTCTGATTGGTCAGATGGCCCCGTCTGTTGTGATTGGTCTACTCTATAATCTAAATTGTCTAAATAATTATATATAGAGAGAATTGGTTTAAAGTTAGAGTTGGAAACATCTTGGGAAAAAGGTATTTTTCCACAAATGTTGTTTGCATGCAAATTGTATAATATCGAAGTAACACATTTCTAGTAATTTTGCAGTTAATTCTCATACTGTATTTCATAACGTTTGGAATATTTATCCTCTCCCCAAATTTGTCACTAATAAAACACAATAATAAATTATATAATGAGAAGGCTTATTATGGCTTAATAAGACCTATTAAGATTATTTTTACATCCACGTTGTAATTTTTTTTATTAAAAAGTTTTCACATGTAAACCAACAAAAAATACAATTTTAACTATTTCAAGTGTAATCTTTTTTGTAAAAGGCATATATTCATATGCATTTCAAAGTTAAGGATTCATTAGTTTGAATATACATTGGAACAAACACTATAATAACATCTTAGTTGATAATTCAATATAGGCTACCTACTTTATTTTTGACAAAATATCCCATACTATATATTTAACATATGAGCAGAAATTGGCAAACAAAAGCTTATTTGATTTGGCAGTAGTCTATTTTACTATAAAAACGTTATAATCTATCCAAAACTAGTCAACAAATTCTTGTCTAAACATTCATACATTCGTCTGTAACATACCGTTTTTATGATATACAGGGCATATAAATGTTAATTTGCAGTTAAATACGTTGCTAAAAATAGCATGTTTACTTATGTAATGCCTGTAGTAAAACAGCACGCATCTGTGATGTTCATTCACACAGACACGTGATTCATATTTAAACAGTCTTTTTGCGGTTTACATACACACTATCGTGATTAGAACAAAGCACTTAAGAATAAAGCACTTACTATTCACAATCCTCAGCTGGATCCATTGCTCCTCGAAATTAAACCGAAACCAGCACATCTGAGGTAAATTTTTCCAGGATTATATTACTATTACGCTATTATTATTCCTCACTGCATCATAAGATGACGTAAAGTACATGAATCTGATAAAACTTGATATGTTTTATCGAGTTGATTAGTGATGTCCGGTTCGTGAACGAATTGTTCTTTTGAACCGGTACACTAAATCGGACTGAATTGTTCTAAACAGTTCGCGTCTTGCGTCAGTGCTGATCCACAAGTTACTAAAGTTACTCACTTTCAGACATGCCTGACAGTCCCTCTGACTCTAAATAAACCAATATCCCGGAGTATATTTTACCCCAGTAAATCCAACAGTTCACTGAACTGAGACTTGTTGGTGCTGAGAGAAGTGATGAGCACGAGCAGCTGATACTGAGCATGCGCGTATTACCGAACGTACAGGTACAGCAGTTCTCGGATCACCAGTACAGAACCAAGAACTGTTTATTTCGGACATGTTCGACATAGAACCAGATGCATGTGTGCAATTTTTTCAGAAGGATGAAATGCATGTTTCTTATGTAAGCTACTTTGTTGAACATCAATAAGTGTAACAAAATACAACATGTTGGAAACATGTTCATCACATAATTACTGTCTTTTCACTGTATTATTTTAAAGATTGGAAACATGGATTGTGAAAACTAAACATTTATACTAAAACATTAGCCTATTTTCAGGAACAACTAACTTAATTTCTAAATTGATATAAACCTTTGACGTAAACTCTTGCCAAGGTTTTATTACGTTCACGAACCGGACATCACTAATCAACTCGATAAAACATATCAAGTTTAATCAGATTCATGTACTTTACGTCATCTTGTGACGCAGTGAGGAATAATAATAGCGTAATAGTAATATAATCCTGGAAAAATCAACCGCCGAGTACGTCAGAGCGCGTCTAAATGGGCGTGGCATAAGCCTATAAAGATCGCTCATTTCGGCCAATATATCAGATTTACTCAACTTCAGCGACACTTCACGTCTCTGAGTCCTCCTGAAGCCTTTTGCTGTCGAAACAAGCCAAATCAGCTAGAGCGAGCCTTGCAAACAGCGGACAGCCCCTTTCAACTCACCCGGAAGCCGCTCCTCTTCTTTTGCTGCTCTCCTGTGGCCATCCGGCGAGAAAAAACGCTATATCCTTTTTCTGCTACTGTTGTGTTCGCTCTGCTACACTCAGTTTTGTGAAAGAGCAAGTTTCGCGAGGCGTTGTTCCAAATGCCTCGCATTTACATTTACATTTAGTCATTTAGCAGACGCTTTTATCCAAAGCGACTTACATCTGAGGACTAAAGCAAGCGAGTCATCGTGAAGAGGGAAGAACGACGCAAGAAGTGCTCAAAATACAAAGTTCAGGCATTGCTCAGAGTAGCAAAAGCCAGACAAGGGAAGATTTAAAAGAGAATAATTTTTTTTATTTTTTTTATTTTTTTATGTTAAGTACTCACGGAAGAGATGAGTTTTCAGTTGTCTTTTGAATGCTGTCAGGGATTCTGCATTACAGACGAGGGTGGGGAGATCATTCCACCAGCATGGAACCGTGAATGAGAATGTTCTGGAGAGTGATTTAGTGCCTCGCTGTGATGGCACCACGAGCCGTCGCTCCTTGGCCGATCGTAGGCTTCTGGTAGGGACGTAGACTTGTAGTAGGGAGTGAAAGTAGGACGGAGCTGAGTCTGTGGTAGATCTGTAAGCAAGCGTCAAAGCTTTGAATTTGATGCGAGCAGCGAGTGGTAGCCAATGCAGTGAGATGAACAGAGGAGTGACGTAAGCCCTTTTGGGCTCGTTGAAGACAAGGCGGGCTGCAGCATTCTGGATCATTTGTAGAGGTTTAGTAACACATGATGGAAGTCCAGCTAGAAGAGCATTGCAGTAATCAAGCCTAGAAATAACCAGGGCCTGGACGAGAAGTTGTGTTGCATGCTCAGTTAGGAAAGGCCTGATCTTCCTGATGTTATACATTGCAAACCTGCATGATCGAGCTGTCTTTGTAATGTGGTCTGTGAAGGTCAGCTGGTCATCAAATATTACTCCAAGATTTCTGACCGACCTTGATGGGGTGATTGAGGATGACTCTAGCTGGATAGTGAAGTTGTGCTGTTGAGACGGATTGGCAGGGAGGACGAGAAGCTCAGTCTTTGCCAGGTTGAGCTGCAGGTGATGTTCCTTCATCCATGCCGAGATGTCCGCCAGACAGCTTGAGATGCGTGCAGCTACTGTGGGATCATCTGGTTGAAATGAGAGGTGGAGCTGTGTGTCATCAGCATAGCAATGGTAAGAGAAACCATGTGCCTGTATGATGGGTCCCAATGATGTGGTGTAGATGGAGAAGAGGAGCGGTCCAAGAACTGAACCCTGAGGAACCCCTGTGTTCAGTTGATGTGCTTTGGATACCTCGCCTCTCCATGTAACCCTGAAGGACCTACCTGTGAGATAGGACTCAAAACAGTGGAGGGAAGTTCCTTTGATGCCCAGTGATGAGAGGGTGGACAGAAGGATCTGATGATTCACAGTGTCGAAGGCAGCAGAAAGATCCAGCAGAATGAGAACTGAAGATTTGGAAGCAGCTTTTGCGATCCGCAGGGCTTCTGTGACCGACAGTAGTGCAGTCTCGGTTGAATGGCCTTTCTTGAAGCCAGATTGGTTGACATCTAGCTGGTTGGTCAGAGACAGGAAAGATGACACTTGGTTGAAAGCAACTCGTTCAAGTGTTTTCGCAATGAATGGTAGGAGAGAGACAGGTCTGTAATTCTCTAAAAGTGATGTGTCTAATGTTGTTTTTTTAAGCAGTGGAGTTACCCGAGCCTGCTTGAATGCTGTAGGGAAAATGCCAGTGTGGAGGGATGAGTTGATGATGTGTGTGAGTGCTGGTAGAAGTGTGGGAGAGATGGCTTGTAGAAGGTGCGAGGGGATGGGGTCTAGAGGGCAGGTGGTAGGATGACTGGAGAGGAGAAGTTTAGATACTTCTTCCTCAGTTAGCGGAGAGAAGGTAAAGAGAAGGTTTCTGGTAGTGGGAGAGGATGGTTTGGGTTCCTGTGTGTGTGGAGTTGAGAACTGACTGCTGATAGAGGTTGTTTTGTTGGTGAAGAAGTTAGCAAAGTCATCAGCAGTTAAAGAGGAGGTGGGTGATGGTGGAGGTGGACACCTCTGTGTTAGAGGTGCTGTTGATCTTGCTGTGGAAATATGAAGATTTTGCAGCGTGAACATCAGCAGAAAAGGAAGAGAGCAGAGACTGATACATACTCAGGTCAGACGTGTCTTTTGATTTGCGCCATTTCCTCTTCATTGCCCTGAGTTTGGTCCGGTGTTCACAAAGAACCTCAGATAACCAGGGGTTAGAGGGAGTAGCGCGTGCTGGCCTGGAGGAGAGAGGGCAGATATTGTCTAAAGAAGAAGTTAAAGTGTAGCATAAAGTATCTGTTGCGGTATTCACATCTAGAGATGAGAATTGTGAGGGTGAGGGAAGTGAAGATGACACAGCAGAGGAAAGATGGGAAGGAGAAAGTGAGCGCAGGTTAGGGGAGTTGGTGGAGCATGGGTAGTGAGTTGTAGATTGAAAGTAATGAGGAAATGATCTGAAACATGGAGAGGTTTCACCAAAATGTTGTCTGGGATGCAGTTGCGTGTGTAAACCAGGTCCAGTTGGTTGCCTGATTTGTGAGTACCTGTGGTGATGAGCCGTTTGAGATCGAATGAGGCTAGAAGAGAGATGAAGTCTGTTGCATACGCCTTTTCTAGATGAATGTTGAAATCACCAAAGACTACGAGTGAGGTGCCATCCTCAGGGAAAGAGGACAGCAGCACATCCAGCTCCTCAACTAAGCTTCCCAGTTGACCTGGGGGGCGATAAATAACTACAATATGGATCCTAATGGGAGTTGTAAGTGTAATTGCATGATATTCAAACGAGTTGTTATTGCATAGAGAAGAGAGAGTTGAGTATATCCAGTTGTTAGAAATGAGAAGACCAGTACCCCCACCCCTCCCAGACTGGCGAGGGGTGTGGGAGAAAGAGAAGTTGTTAGAGAGAGCAGCAGGGGTTGCTGAGTCTTCTGGACGGATCCAGGTCTCAGTCAAGCCCAATATATTAAGAGTAGAATGAGATGCAAAGGCTGGAATGAAGTCAGCTTTATTGACTGCTGACTGACAATTCCATAGACCCATAGAAAGAGAGAGAGGTGTGTGTGTGGATGAGAGAATAGGACGCAGATTAGCAGTATTGCGCTGCCTTCTGTGCGTGATGAGTGCACGTTGTCGAGAGACAACAGGAATGTATTGAAAGCACATGTTGAGAAAGGGAAATACGATAGAAGTGGGAAAGGAAAAGGAGAGAAGACGATACTTAAGTGCCTTGCCGGAGTCCTTGCTCGGTGGAGTCGCACAGGTAGAGTCGATGGTCTTTACCCGAGTCGGTCTTCACACGAGGAGGCTGATACGCTTCCGCTGGCGCTTCCGCGACAGCGCACACACTACATAGATATAATGCGTACTAACGCCTGAGTGAGGACAGCTGTTTCTGCCCAGCAATTAACACAGCAAACGCAAATTACCCGAATAATGGGAGAAATCGAAACTAGCTGTTGGACAGCGCTCACTTAAGTGCTATAAAATTTTAACTGCAATACTATTCAGAGCGGCTGTTATATAAAGTGGGAACGCGTCTAATTAAAATACAAATTTGTGAGAAGGCAAAAAAAGAAAATAACCAGAGAATCGAAAACAACCTTACCTTGTGGTAGATACTTCACTGAAACAACAGGAGAACTGGATATTCAGAAAAACGACTTGCGCGCTCTTGTCTCGTTCACGGACTGACCGCTTGTCCTGTAACAGTAACACTTCCTGTCCTGTCCTGTAACACTTCATGCAGCCTCATCCACTGTGCCTCGTGCAGAGCCTCTCTGCGGATGGACACTTGAGTGCGCCTTGTGCCTGGGCTTCACCACGCACAGGCATCACTTGACAAGGGCGGCTGTTCCAGAAATGCGACAGCCTGCTTATTTAATTCCTGCGTTCGTGGCTAACTCTCCTTTCAGACGGAAAACCGCTTCTCACGCAAGCGGCAACTTCCCTGTCTCTCTCTTGGAACCAACACGGAAGTGAATTAAACTGCAATTCATCGCCTGGCCGCTTGAGGCTGGCAGCAAAAGTGAGTCAAATCTGTATCTCCCCCATGTTAAAATGCCCAACTTTACCGCAGAAAAAAATATGTTTACAGCCTGGTGTCTTAAGTTGTTTTGGTCTATACAGCTAATTTTGCTCTTCATGACAACTGTGAGAGGGGTGATTTTTTTTTTTAACTCATCCGTTTAAATTATATTAAGCCTTAAAATGCTGCATAATCTCAAGGGTGTGGCCACTTGAGTGACAGGTGGATTGCCGCTGCTGTTACTAGCCGTTTGTCTGCTCTCTGTTAGCCATCATGTCACCTCAGCTGATTCCAGCTGCTGAACTTGTCATCTCTGCCGTGTTTGTACTTTTTTCTGGATTATTTCATACAGTTTATTACATGCCTTCCTTCGCCCACGCCGTTGGATTCCGTCGTTGTCGAGTGTCGAGAGAACAACCAGCACTGTTCTTCAGTTGTTTTCCTCTGTGAACATGCACTCATGGATGTCTGACAATATCGTTGCTTTTTGGAGTTCAGATTTAAAAACGTCTAAGATATAGAGGCCACACTCGTTCTGCTGTACCGTTGATCTTACGGAGCAGATAGACTATAATATGCTTATTTAACTTTTTAGTGTTCAATATAAAGTACCGTCAGATGAAATCCTGCAGGTGTCAGTGCTTTCTCTTCGTCCCTTAAATGAGCGCGGATTTCTAGTGCATTACTTGAACTTCTTAGGTAATATCTATCAGAATTTAAAATGGACTGAATAAAGCTCTCTACGAACTTGACGTGCGATGCCGCGCTGACTGACATGTATGCGCATGAATCACTGTCACACACGCTCAGAGCAAATATTGTAAGTTACTGCATGAGAATAATAATGCATCACAATACACATAGTCTCACGGTTAGTTATGTCCTTTAACTATTATAGTATTTCAAAGGGCAAAAACATGAACTCTAAATATTGGCTTTAGGTCTACTTCTTCAAGTCAGCTGTCACTTTAGAGCGAGGCCAGTAGCACATTAGCTTCGCCTGAGCAAACTCGATCACGTCGAGCTAGGCGGGCGTAGTTTCAGCATCCAGGCACCTAAACTCCACCCACGTCCCGCCTTTTTGCCCATTTTCGTTTATCCGGGAGTGACGCACTTCCAAGATGGCGACGAGCGACTCCGCCCACTTTAGGCTTCAAAAACGCTCTTCAGAAACCTACGGGTGACGTCATGGACACTACGTCCATATTTTTTTACAGTCTATGGGTTAGATGTGCGTGCGGCTATCTCTCTTTACGTCAAGAGAGCTACCGCATCCTCCGGTTCTACATGTCACACAGAGCCCTCTCGATGACTCAGACACATAATGCTTGGGTCCACCCCCCCGTGGCTCAGTGGTGGAAACTGAGACTTCCGCGCCAGAGACCCATGTTCGAATCCCAGCTCTGACAGCAGGTGAAATTTATTGCATGACAATTTTTACACACTGCTTTTTACACACTGCGCTCGCGGTCAGCTTCCTTACAGAAAGCGACCCTGCCCCTCGCACCCTCCCGTTTCACAATGCGATGGATTATCACGATCAATACCGTTCCCAATTATCCTATATTCCCATCTAGAATATTTGGATAACTTCGCGATAACTAAAGAGCCTATCATTTAGTCGTGTCCTCAAGAGTTAGGTGATCAGTCAATACAAAATCGTATATTACATTATAAAATGAATAATAGATTTCCCCTTTGTATTATAAGTCTACCTTTCATGGTACTCTTCAACCGTGTTTGCAATATAACAGCCCTGTCATATGCTGCCACTTTGGCTAGGCTATTTGATCAATCATATCTTACAGTGATTATTCTCATCTCAAGAGAATGCTCACCCTCAGATGTCGTCTTCTCCAGAAAGGATCCTCCCGGCAACCGTTGGAAGAATGTGACTCGTACTCAATAACCCAAGATTCAGTCAAATGATTATAATAAATGTTTTAACAGAATTTATTAAAAGAATCAAATGAAAGAAATACTTGTTACAGGTTATATATATAAGTACTAACTAACAGATAGATACTAGCTAGGCTTTGATGCTTCTTGCGGCCAATAACTGCTGGAGTATTGACTTGTTGGTTGCAAGGAAGAGCAAAGAATCTTCTCCAGGTTTCATTCTTTATAGTCTCTTCCAAGGCCCTGACTTCGCATGTTTCATAAGCATGAATACACATTAGAGGTTTCACAAGCATGAATACACAATGGGGGTTTAACAAGCCTCCCAAAAGCATTAGTAAGCAATGTGGCCTAATAAGCCAGAGCAATATGGTTTAATAAGTCACAACCATAGACTGTAAAAAATATGGACAAAGCGTCTGTGACGTCACCCATAGACTTTCTGAATCAAAGTTAACCACGTCCTTATTTGTCATACATTTTATATCTAAATACGATCTAAACTAACGAGTTAGAAAAAAATTCAACCCCCTCACAGTTGTCAGGCACTCGGAACCTATCGAAAAATACAATAAAAGTCCATGGGACCAACCTGTAAAAACATGAATTTATGCTGTGAAAACGGACATTTTAACATGGGGGGGTCTATGGACATTTGCTGCCTTTTGGGACCTGCCCCTAGCGGATTTTCGATGTATTGCAGTTTTTCGCACTTCCGGGTAGGCTTCATTTTTCAGATTAGAATGTTGCCGCTTGGTCACAACAAGTGGATGGCTTCCTATATCTAATTTGATATATGAGAGTGCTATGGTTTAGGAAGCCAGAATATCTAATTTCGTACATGAGAGCGCTATGGTTTAGGAAGCCAGAGCAAGCTATAAGCATCTAGTTCCCTATTTGTGGGCATATGGCTTAACATGCCTTATTAGATTAACAGCCCCTGGGTTAAATAGCCCCTCGCTTAGAAGGGGGGTCTTGGATCATTATGTCTTTCATTAATCTAGCCAGTTCCTTGACACTAGCTGTAGCTTGCGCAGCAGTGGGTCTCTTATTATGACCTTTTCTTTTTTGGTGATGAGTTAAGGATGATGCAGAAGTGAGGGAAATGCCATCCTCAGATGGGCCTCCCTTCACAACAACGGCGGGGTTAGAGTATCAATGAGCATTCAAAAGCAAGTGAGCCTATGCCAGCCCCGCCCCGCGTGACTCACATTCTATATAGAGACCTTTTATACCAGGGCCAGCTGTAAAGCGTGCGCTGAAACTGCTCTCTCACACGTTCCCCTGCTTCCTTCCCTCATTGAGCCGCGACGGAAGAAGCACGTGGTTGATGTGCACTCGGCTATCTCTCTTTACGTCACAAGACTGCTATCGTGCCCTCCCGTTCTGCATGTCACGCAGAGCCCTCTCCGTGATTCAGACACAACACGTGTGTTTTCATGCCCGGAATCAAACCACGCTGAAACTGCTCTCTCTCAGACCATGGCTGACAACTGCGAGAACAAGCCGCCATGAGCTACCTCGCCCTCTCGCCCGGTGGTGCATGCCCCTCCTTTGCACATGCCCTTCGTCTTGTGCGTCCTCCGCATGGTTCAGACGAACAATGAGCGTCAGAAACGAGTGAGCCCACGCCGGCCCCGCCTCCCGCGTGACTCACTTTTTCCAGAGAAAGTATTTTCTCCGGTGTTATTCAACACCTTCAAAGAGAGCTCGCTCATCCCTCACAGTTACCTCTTAGCTCATGTATCTTTGATGCTTTAACTGCAGCAAGGCCCCGTTATAAGCACTCAGCCCCTGCAGACTAACGCTGCTTTATCAGAGAACCGATAAACACAAACAAACAGAGCGAACTATAGCTGCAGTCAATGGGCCCGCTGTAAAGCACGCACCGCTGCAGACAAACGCTGTTCTCACAGCAGCTCAAACAGAGCGAGAAATAAATGTTTCCCCTACAGACCCCGCTCACGGGTGGCTGGAATATTCTCAAACCAGTTACCAAGCCCGTAACAAAGAACACGCCACTGATAACCGCACACTATCACTGCAATCAGCGTGCCCGCTGCAAAGCGTGCGCCACGACAGATAGTTACTGCTTCAACAGCAGCTCTGATAGAGCAAGACATGAGTGTTCACAAACCAGTCCAAGCCCGTCACAAGACGCGGTCCTCTGAAAGAGAATATGTGCACAAATCACAACACAAGGGTATTAGGTCCCCCCTATTCTAGGCAGCCCATCACCAGTTGTCATTCAAACCCTAGCCACAAGGGCCGAGGCCTGGCAAGCCATCCCCGAAGTGTCAGTCTGGGTTATGAACACTATAAAGCGAGGATATTCACTCCAATTCGCTCGTAGACCCCCGTGGTTTCAGACAGTCATCGAGACCTTGGTGAGAAACAACGTGGCTCACCTACTTCGTACCGAAGTACAAAATCTGCTGGCAAAAGGGGCGATAGAATTAGTCCCCTCCGAGCCGGTCAGGGTTTTACAACCATTACATCCTAGTACCAAAGAAGGACGGTGGGACCCGCCCCATTTTAGATCTGAGACATCTGAACAAAGCTCTCATGAGACGGCCGTTCAGAATGATAACTACCAAACAAATCCTCGCGCAGGTTTGCCTGGGGGATTGTTTTTTTTTTTGGTGGATCTGAAAGATACTTACGTTCACATTCAAATAACGCCCAATCGCAGGCCATTCTTGAGATTCGCCTTCGAGGGGCAAGTTTATCAATACACGGTCCTACCGTTCAGTCTGTCCCTAGCACCTCGTATTTTCACGAAGTGCATGAACGCAGCGCTTTCTCCTCTAAGGCAACAGGGAGTGTGTGTGCTGAACTATCTTGATGATTTGCTCATTATGTCTCAGTCAAAGACAGAATTATTGACACACAGATCCATGCTCCCCAGCCACTTGGAATGCCTGGGGCTCAGGATCAATTTTTCCAAAAGCAAACTATTACCCAGCCAGAACGTAATCTTTCTGGGCACAGTTATCGATTCTATAATGACAAGAGCGCGGCTCACACCAGAGTGCGCTCTCTCTATCCAACAGCTGATAGCCTCCTTCAGGGTACGCGCATGCCCCTCAGGAAGTTTCAGAGGCTTATCGTTTTCATGGCCGCTGCATCGTCAGTACTCCAGCTAGAATTACTGCATATGCTCCCCCTTTAGCACTGGCTAAAGCGCCATGTGCCAGCCAATGCGTGGCGGTCAGGACGCCTGCACATTATGGTGAACCAGCGCTGCATCAGAGCTCTGGTTCCCTGGAAAGCCTAGAACTGGTACCAGTCGGGCGTGATTATGGGTGTGGCCTCCAGGAAGAAGGTAATTTTCACAGATGCCTCCAACCAAGGTTGGGGAGCGCTGTGCGAGGGCAAGTCTGTCTCTGGCCTCTAGTTGAGCCCGGAGAAGAGCTTACATATCAACTGCCTGGAAATGAGAGCAGTTTGGTTGCCCCTGAACGCATTTCTGCCAGACCTCAGGGGGCACCACGTCTTAGTCCACACGGACAACTTGTCAGTGGTGTCCTATAAAAATCGCCAGGGTGGCCTCAGATCAGGCAACCTGTATGTTATGGCCAGAAATCTCCTCCTTTGGTCGCATGCCAACCTGCGCTCTCTGAGAGCTGCTCATGTCCCGGGAATCCAAAATTTGGGTGCGGACATGCTATCTCGAGACAACACTCCCCCAGCCAAGTGGTTTCTCAACAGACAGACGGTTCGTCTGATATGGAGTGTATTCGGCAAGGCAGAGGTCGACCTCTTGGCCCCTCAACGGGTATCCGGGACCTCCCAGAAAAAGTCCATCACTGAGGTTAGAGCACTGTCTACAAGGCGCCTCTATGCTCTGAAGTGGTCAGTATTCGCTGGCTGGTGCTCAGCCAGAGACCTCGAGCCCCACTCATGCGAAGTATCAGTGGTACTCTCCTTCTTAAGAGCTTTTGGATGCGAGTCGCTCCCCATCCACGCTCAAAGTGTATGTAGCAGCTTATCATGCTCCTGTGGCTAGCCAGTCGCTGGGAGAAACGACCTTATCGTTCATTTTCTGAAAGGAACGAGGAGGTTGAACCCCCGCCAGGCCTCCCACTATACCGGCGTGGGACCTTTCCACGGTCCTTGGGGCCCTGAAGGGGCCGCAGTTCGAACCGCTACAGTCGGTTGATCTCAAACCACTTTCGTTGAAGACTGCTCTGCTGCAGGCGCTCTCTGTGAGTCCCTCCTGCCTGGAATTTGGGATAAATGACTCCAGGGTCATTCTCAAGCTAAGGCATGGTTATGCACCTAAGGTGCTCTCAACCCTGTTCAGAGCTCAGGTTATTACATTATTAGCACTTCCACCCTCGGAGAACGATGGGGAGGCTGATCTGCTTTGTCCCGTTAGGGCTCTAAAAATATACTTGGACCGTTCTGTGCCGTTTAGGCAGTCAGAACAGCTCTTTGTTTGCTTCGGTGGCCGCACCAAAGGGTTACCGATCACGAAGCAGAAACCATCTCGCTGGCATACGCCTCTGTGGGCCAGGTTTGTCCCATAGGCGCAAAAGCCCACTCCACGAGAGGCATGGCCTCTTCGTGGGCTTGGTCCAGGGGTGTGCCAATTCAAGATATTTGTTCAGCAGCCAGTTGCTCCTCGCCGTCCACTTTTGTCAGATTTTATAACCTGGAGGTACCTTGCCTGCAGCCCAGGGTCCTCTCAGTATGATAATTGACCCGACGGTGTCTGGTTTTTATCTGTCTAATATGTTACTGTCCATAAGCACAGGTTGTCAAGGACTGTTAATGAGCCCCAGTTTTTATTCATGAAACCCGACTCTCTCTGGTTAGTGTCATTTATACTGGGAGACTTATTATGACCTGTTCTGTTGAGCCTTGGGGGTTTCCCTAGGCTCCAGTTGGATTCAGCCAGTTGCTAATGTGCAGCGTTTTACATTGCGTCCCCACTGCGTATTAGCTACGCAATACGAAGTGACCATTCTCGAAAGGGAACGTACTCGGTTACTAACGTAACCTCGGTTCCCTGAGAGTAAGGGAACGAGTATTGCGTAGCCTGCCGCACTATTGCAATCTGTCAGGATGTGTCGCTTCAGTCGATTTAAACCTGAGATATTGGGCGAAATGAGCGATCTTTATAGGCTTAGGCCACGCCCATTTAGGCGCGCTCTGACGTACTCGGCGCCAAGTCAGTTGATTGGGTCGCGTGTCTGAGGCGCTCGGCCATTGGATGTGCAGTTGCCGTAGCACAGCTTATGAGTGAACTAGACGCTCTGCTGTGTTCGCTGTGCAGCTGCACTGCGTTTTAAACTGTTGCTTCAATATTTAGAGGAAAAGGAGTTTCCCCACTGCGTATTAGCTATGCAATACTCGTTTCCTTACTCTCAGGGAACCAAGGTTCCGTTAGTAACCGAGTACGTTTTCCCGCGAGTGGGAGTGGTTTCAGCACCGAAAGCAGACACGCCCCCAGTGTTTGAGAGCAGAGAATACTCCTAATTCTTTCAAGATTTTGATAACTAATTTTATTTATTTGGCGGTTATTTTATCATTCAGATTTGGCCGGGTGGGTAATAACACATTTTTCTGTGGTGTGACAAACTCAGAACATAATAATATTTTAATATTGCTTTACATGGACCCCACATTGACTCTTCTACCTGTTGTTTTTTACATGGCTAATCTACACAGTGAAATGTGATTCCATTTAGAGCACTAGTAATCCGGATTTGGTCATCTGAAAAAGTGTGTATCTCGATCAGGGTGATCCAGTCCAATTTTGCTTTGAAGTTTTTGAACAACTGGGCCCAGGAGAATCTGGTGTATCTTGAGCAGGATTCTTTATTGAGAAGATGCTGTGTGGTGCTGCAGTCATCAAAGTCTGATGTACTCCAATCGGAGCAAAGTTCTTTTTCAGTTTAGGGGTAAAATGAAAGGGGCTTCTCAGGCCCCATCCACACTACTGCGTTTTAGTTTAGAAACGGAGAATTAAAACGAATACGATCTCCATCCACACCAGCGTTTTAGCTGCGTATTAGAACTGATCTCCGTCCACATTAAAACGACTGAAAACGCAGATCACGTCACCATTCACCTACACTGGGCATGTGCGTGCCGGTGTAAACAGGAAACAGATTTCGCTGAGGTTGATAAGTGCCGATCTGGACATTCAAAAGTTTTCGCACCATTCTTCAGGAACTACAACTTCATTGATAAAATTATCCCACCATGCGCTGGTTCTTCCCGGCTTAACCCAAAACCGACGCTCCATGTACGGTCGATTCCGCCGCTGCACACGGGAACTGTCACAGATCGCTGGAATAATAGCTTGCCTCCGGCGCATGTAGGCAGTTATAGCATTGTAAAATGCAGAATTTACTTGCACTAGCGTAACTGGTAGTCCAGGCTGTTGTTGTGCGTTTTCTTCCATTGTATGACACCCTATCAGAGAGCCGAGTGTGAGCCTCTGCGTCATCTTTTCTAAAGCCCTCCGTTTTGACCCGTCTACACTAAAACGCCCTCCGGAGATTCAAAACGCAAAACGGGGTCGGCAGCGTTTCTAAACTTCTCCGTTTTAGGTCTTCGTTTTTGCCGTTTTAGTGTGGAAGGGAGGTGCAAACGTAGCAAAAGGTCTGCGTTTCTAAACTAAAACGTAGTAGTGTGGATGGGGCCTCAGGTATTTCGAAGGACATTGTTATGGACAGGACATCAATGTCCTCCCTATAAGTTTCTGGGCCCTATGCACTCTGTCCCCTTTTTCCCCAGGTGCGACGGCCCTGAGTATAGGATCTAGTTGTATGTTGGTTTTGACGCTTTACATGTTTAAATGTTTTGTTGTCTGTTGCTTTGTGCCATTAAACTGGTGTTAATTTGCATTGTCTCTTTTTCCCTTAGACCTGATGGTGCTGAAAGAGGAGACTGAAGTACTGAATCAAATGGACGAGAAAGATCAATATAAGAATCATTATGATTTCTTAACTGAAGAAAAACCTTTCAGTTGCTCACAAGCTGAAAATACTTCCTCACGAAATATGACTCAAAAGACAGGAACTAGAAGTAATTTCACCTGCCAACAGTGTGGAAACCGATTCACTCTAAAAGGAAGCCTTAACAGGCACATGAAAATTCACACTGGAGAGAAGCCTTACACATGTCCTCAATGTGGAAGGAGTTTCAATCAACATGGAAACCTTAATGTCCACATGATAATTCACACTAGAGGGAAGCCTTACACCTGCCAACAGTGTGGAAAGAGTTTCGATCAACATGAAAAATTTAAAGTCCACATGAAAATTCACACAGGAGAGAAGCGCCGTACCTGCCAACAGTGTGGAAAGACTTTTGCTGAAAAAGTAAGCCTTAACAGACACATGAGAGTTCACACTGGAGAGAAGCCTTACACCTGTCAACACTGTGGAAAGAGTTTCACTCAAATTGGAAATCTTAAAGTCCATCTTAAAGTTCACACTGGAGAGC
This sequence comes from Gila robusta, assembly GCA_030770095.1. Lineage (NCBI taxonomy): Eukaryota > Metazoa > Chordata > Actinopteri > Cypriniformes > Leuciscidae > Gila > Gila robusta. The sequence goes on from JAVALU010001573.1 coordinate 1,358,080, forward strand.
AACCTTACACCTGCCAACAGTGTGGAAGAAGTTTCAACCGAAAAGCAAACCTTAAAGACCACATTAGAATTCACACTCAAGAAAGACTTTTCACCTGCCAACGGTGTGGAAAAAGTTTCAAACGAAAAGGAATCCTTAACAGGCACATGAAAGTTCACACTGGAGAGAAGCCGTTTACTTGTAGTCACTGTGGAAAAAGTTTTAGGTATAAAGTTGCCCTTAAGTACCACATGAGTACTCACTTATGAGTGAACTGTTTTAATATGTCATCAATTCGGAATGAGTTTCACTAACAGGAAACTCCTTATGTTTGAGAGACTGTATCAGGGGCGGAGTGGGACCAAAAAAAATCTACCGGGAAATTTCGTAGAGGGTTTACCATTTTTTGGTAAAAAAAAAAAAAAAAAAATTTCCAAGAACCCTTGCAAAATTATTTTAAATAGATTAAGAAAGCCACCATTACTGGTCACATCTATGGTTAGATTGATTTGTTTAGATCCAGTGAAGTCGTGTCCTACCCAAGCGGCAACCTCCCTGTCTCTCTCTTGAAACCAACACGGAAGTGAATTAAACTGCAATTCATCGCCTGGCCGCTTGAGGCTGGCAGCAAAAGTGAGTCAAATCTGTATCTCCCCAATGTTAAAATGCCCAACTTTACCGCAGAAAAAAAAAGTTAAGTTGTTTTGGTCTATACAGCTAATTTTGCCCTTCATGACAACTGTGAAGGAGGTGAATTTTTTTTAGAACTCATCCGTTTAAATTATATTAAGCCTTAAAATGCTGCATAATCAAGGGCGTGGCCACTTGAGTGACAGGTGGATTGCCGCTGCTGTTACTAGCCGTTTGTCTGCTCTCTGTTAGCCATCATGTCACCTCAGCTGATTCCAGCTGCTGAACTTGTCATCTCTGACGTGTTTGTACTTTTTTCGGGATTATTTCATACAGTTTATTACACGCCGCCCTTATACCTTCGCCCACGCCGTTGGATTCCGTCGTTGTCGAGTGTCGAGAGAACAACCAGCGCTGTTCTTCAGTTGTTTTCCTCTGTGAACATGCACTCATGGACGTCTGACAATATCGTTGCTTTTTGGAGTTCAGATTTAAAAACGTCTAAGATATAGAGGCCATACTCTGGCTGACATGTATGCACATGAATCACTGTCACACACACGCTCAGAGCAAATATTGTAAGTTACTGCATGAGAATAATAATGCATCACAATACACATAGTCTCACGGTTAGTTATGTCTTTTAACTATTATAGTATTTCAAAGGGCAAAAACATGAACTCTAAATATTGGCTTTAGGTCTACTTCTTCAAGTCAGCTGTCACTTTAGCGCGAGGCCAGTAGCACATTAGCTCCTTATATAGCCTGAGCAAACTTGATCACGTCGAGCTAGGCGGGCGTAGTTTCAGCATCTAGGCACCTCAACTCCACCCACGTCCCGCCTTTTTGCCCATTTTCGTTTATACGGGAGTGACACACTGTGACGCGCTTCCAAGATGGCGACGAGCAACTCCGCCCACTTTAGGCTTCAAAAACGCTCTTCAGAAACCTACGGGTGACGTCATGGACACTACGTCCATATTTTTTTACAGTCTATGGTCCTACCACTTTTTCTCAGGGTCGATATTGTCCCCCACCACTTTTTGAAACATTGAGGCATGGATGTACCTAATACAAATAAATAAAACATCTCCAGTTAACTAGCAGACCATTCATTTAGTTCGCTATTAAATAAGAGATCTAGCGCTAAAATGTGTTGTTTTTTAAATATGGGTGGCACGATCCGCGTTTTTTGCCTCCGATACCGATTCCAATACCTGGGACTCAGTATTGGCCGATACCGATCCGATCCAATACTAAAATAATAATTAAACAAACAGTGCCAAATTACCTAATAAACTGTATCTGTATGCCTCACTGTGGGGAAGAGACTGTGATTATTCTTTTGTTAAAGGCATCAAAGCTTGACTTAAACATTATTTTCCTTACTTTGTAAAACAATACAGACAAAATATATACTATATAATTAAAAGACATTTATTTTAAAATTTTAAGCGCAACTTTTTAATGAAGCAGCAACATATGATAGATTGGACAGAACAACTAAGGCTGTCAATAAACTGCCATTGCGCTAAAGTATTGTAATATGAAAGGCTCCAATTCAGAGCGACACGAAACACTTATGCGCATCCAGTGCGCAAGAATGATGTGTTTGAAGCAACATGGAGTCACGGCGCACAGCGCTTCGCATTGAAAAGTTCAAAGCACAAAAGTAAGATATACATTTATTTATTTATTCATTAGTTTGAGCCTTTTAACAGTTTTAAATTTCAGTTAATGTGCGTGTGAAGAACAGTTATATCGCTCTCTACTCCAGTGTTGTGATCACTGATCAGTTGTGTTGTGATCTAACAGACACCCGGTAGAAAGTAACATGTGAAACTCCAGCACGTTAAAGTCCTTTTATGCAAACCATAGATCTTTATCTACAGATCTACAGTATAATAATAGGAACATTGACTCATTTTAGAGAGAGTTTCATCGTGTTGACTGTTTTACCCGAGCGCGATGCGCTGTTTGACGCTGAATGGAGAATGACTGACAGCCGCAGCGGAGGGAAGCACTTAGGTGAAGATTAATTTAACGATTTAAATCTGTACCTCACATTAAACTATATGTAATGGCTTCAGAAAACTTGGAATATAGTACACGAAAACATTATAGTGCTTTATAATGTTTTTGTGCCTTTTGTGTTGTATAACAATAACATTCGTAGGCTACAATATCGGATCGGATTTGGATGGTCTCGTCTGGCGATACCCGATCCGGCAAATATTGGTAGTATCGGAGCAATACCGATACTGAGTATCGGATCGGCGCACCCCTATTTTTAAATCAAGCTGAGTGCTCGTTGCCGTGGCGATCAGTTGCATGGATACAGTGTTCTCTGTGGTTCGCGGCCTCGTGCAGTCTTCACTCGGACGCGCGCTTCAATCTATCGCCGTTGCAGAGACTCTCTATTCATTCCGGTGAAATCACAAAATAAAATGCACACAAAGTGTCCCTGCTTGATATAGACTGTAACCACTGATGAACATATTCAGTTTTCATGAGAGAAAAAAAAACTGTACGAGTGCGGATTAGAACCAGTAACCTCTGACAAGCTTGGCAAAAGATCTACCACTAGACCATTTAAGAACTTAAATAAAATTTATGGATCGATGCATTTATTTACGGGTTGAGCAGACAGGCTGTACAGTTTGACAAGCGGGCAGCGGATGGTGTTGCTAAGAACTTGCAATGTATAACTATTATCAGATCAGCCCTCGCGGCTTCGAAACACAACCGGCCCATCGGGAAAAGTCCAGACTCTCCCGATTGCCACTCCGCCCCTGGACTGTATAATGTGCTGATTATTGTTATGGTACTAAATCACCTTAGAGGGCCGAATTCCCAATTAATCCAGTGACTATGAGAGGAGTAAAGAAGCCAGATTTAAGAATTAGATTCCCTCAATGTTATTGATTAGTCAAATGAAGAATGAACTAGTTACAATTTTACATGTTAACAGAAGTATAAATCTGTATTAAATAAAATACATAAAACTAGGCCTGTGCAAAATAATAAAGACACAATATAACAGAAAGAGGCTTTTGATTCAAATATACAGAGAGACGTGGAGATCTGGCAATAGCCGCTTTTCCACTGTCGCGCCAGTGCGAGCCTGGGCTTTCAAATGGCCAGTCGGGGCTAATAGCCTTTGTCCTGTAGCATTGAGCCCAAAATCACACTGTTTCCACCGTCGGGCCAGAAGCTCTGCAGAGCTTTACTAAAACCATCCCATAACACGTCCATCTGAAACAACGTCGCACAACCCCATCATTTCACCAACAAAGGGCAGTTCTCTTACGAGAGGTTCTCTCGTACTGTGTAACATCTTACGCTATGGGTAAAATCGTCTTTTCCACGAGATATTGAAGCCAAAAATTATCCTTAATTTTGAATTAATGTAAAACGCATTGCAGCAGCATGCAGACATAGGCAAGACGGCTTGCGTGCCTATTGGCTGACCTGCGGCAACAGCAGCAGGCTATCGAGAGAGGCCATGCGTGACGCCATATCCAATGGGGGCGCTTCGCGCCCACTACGTCACGTCCCGCCGAAATAGGCGTGGCCTTGACCTATAAATATAGCTCGACAGGCTGATACAAACTGATTTTTCATCTCTTCAGCGAAGCTCACGCATCGCTGGATCCAGAGTGAAGAAGCCGCACCATCTGAGAAAAAGCCTTCTGCGGGACGAGCCTTTGCATCTGAAGCCGCTGGCCTTCATCTCGCTGCCTTCAGTCGCCGTACCTGCTACGCTTTCCGGTGTATATATCCTTTTACTCTGCCGAGTGTGTGTTCGCTGCCGCGACTCACTCTCTCTTATCTAAAAGAGCAAGCGTCTTTTTAAAGATACCTCATTCCTGTGGCTCATGCCGAGCTGCACTCAGCGACGGGGACTGCCATGTCATCTGCGTTTCCTGCCTGGGTAAGGATCATGCAGCTCTCGCGCTCGCTGACGGCGGCTGCCATCATTGCGAGCTATTGCCATGGCGACTCTGAGGACTCGCCTGGCATTTTTTCTCCGAGTCTGCACTTCCACCCGCTATAGTGCCGCGCCATATAAAGCGCCGTACTCAACGGGTCCCCGAGCCTTCTCCAGCCTGCGAAAGCTCGCCGGTTCGCCCGCCAGCTTCGCCAGCTTCACTCGAGTCGCTCACCGACGGACAGTGGCCGCCCGCCATTGGTGACGACGAGATAGCTGCTTCTATGGAGGAGGACAGCTGCTCTATCCTGGCATCGGACAGTGAGGATTGGGCGAGCTCTGTGGACCTCCCCCCTCTGCCCGCGAGTCATCAGGGAAACGGGCCAGCATCGAATCCGAGCTTATACATCTGCTCTCACAGGCCGCGGCGAGCCTCGGCCTTGAGTGAAAGGCGCCCGCGCAGCCCACTCTCGCGCGTTCTCGCTCTGCCGGACGCCGCCCCCCTCCGCGTGGGCCCCGGCCGAAGATTGAGATAAAAGCCCGAGGCCTCAAAGTCTTCCTAGCTCTCCTAGGTAAGCTACGGTGTTTAAGTCCCGCTTGCCTGCACACAAAAGCCGTTTTACGGCGACCCAGATAAATCACATGAAGAATGTAATTTCTGGTACCCCGACCATGGCGATGGTGTTATGAGTGTAATAAAAAATGCACCGAAAATTTTTCGCTTGTTCAGTTCCAGAAAATGCAACTGTTCCAGTCTATTCTGCAGTAAACAAGCCGGTACCACGGCCCGCTTGCCTGCACACAAAAGCCGTTTTCACGGCGACCCAGATAAATCACATGAAGTGTATTTTCTGTATTCCGGCCACGGCCGATGGTGTCAATTGTGCATTACATGTAGTGAATGTGCCCACAACTCAGTGCCCACAAACGCTACACAATGCATGTCCCACGGTTTCTGTAAAAATGAAACCAACACACACATTCAGTCAGCTCAGGCCGACGGTGTTTTCAGTGCAGTAAATGTGCCCGCTGTCCCGCGCACACATTCACTCACAGACATGTTAAAACCCACGGGGTTCACCCCGCTCATTTTCTCTTTGCAAAATGCCATAGAGAAATCGAGCGCGGCCAGACCGCCCGCTGTGATCAGCGCGCCCCCCGCCTCAGATGCTGCAAGCACAGTGTTTACTTTACAGCACACCGGAGCTCTCCGGCCGCCACTAAGTTACGGCCAAAGCCCAGATCTCATTTTATTCCTAGCAGGGTATCAGAATGGGTGCTGAACACTATAGAGAGAGGCTATTCGCTGCAGTTCGCTCGACGCCCCTGCCGTCACACGGCGCGGGTCGAAACTACGGTAAAAAGCGAAGTAGCTCATCTACTTCGAGCCGAGATAGCGAAACTATTGAGCAAAGGGGCCATAGAGCCTTTATCTCAAGCTCAGAGCGAAGGGGGTCTATACAGCAGATATTTTCTGGTACCGAAAAAAGACGGGGGTCTCAGACCCATTCTAGATCTGAGACAGCTGAACAAAGTGCTTGTGAAACGCCAGTTCAGAATGCTCACGACCAGGAAAATCCTCGCGCAGATTTGCCAAGGGGACTGGTTTCTGTCAATAGATCTGAAAGACGCATATTAGCGTCACCTTCGAGGACCAGGCATATCAATACACAGTCCTGCCATTCGGCCTGTCCCTGGCACCCCGTACATTTACGATGTGCATGGACGCGGCTCTCGCACCCCTGAGACTTCGGGGCATGCGAGTTCTGAACTACTTGGACGATTGGCTGATTCTAGCTCAATCACACTCAGAGCTCATAGAACACAGGACCTCGAGCATCTCGAGAATCTGGGTCTCACAGTCAATTGGGCGAAAATTTCGATGTCTCCCAGTCAGAAAATTTCTTTTCTGGGCACAGAACTGGCCTCGCTGTCTATGACAGCGCGTCTGTCGCCGGAGCGCGGACTGAACATTCAGCGCACCGCGAAATCCTTCCGCCGCGGCACTACAGTCCTGCTCAAAAGGTTTCAGAAAATGTTGGGCCTCATGGCCTCAGCATTTTCGGTACTCCAGCTGGGTCTGCTTCGCATGCGCCCACTGCAGTTATGGCTGAAAGCGCGAGTTCCACCTCGGGCATGGGCCTCCGGTCTGTTTCGCCTCAAGTCGATCTGAAATGCGTCTCAGCTCTGGAACCTTGGAAAGCGACCGACTGGTATCAGTCAGGTGTGAGCCTGGGGACTTTCTCGAGTGTGAAGGTGGTGTCCACGGACGCCTCCACCACGGGATGGGGAGCGCTGCTCGAGGGCAGACCGTTCTTTGGCCAGTGGTCAGAACGGGAAAAGCTTCTACACAAACTGTCTGGAAATGATGGCAGTCGACAACGCGCTGAGGCGCTTTTGTCCCCAGATAAAAGGTCACCACATCTTGGTCCGGTCGGACAACATGTCAGTGTTGGCATCGGGTCCCGAAACCTTTACAGGCTGACGGAACGCCTCCTGGTCTGGGCTTAGCACAATCTGCTTTCATTGAAAGCAGCGCATGTGCCTGGTCACCTGAATCTGGGACCGGACAGACTGTCCAGAAATAATGTCCCAGCAGGGGAATGGTCGCTGCACCCGCAGACGATCCGACTGCTGTGGGAGACATTCGGCAGAGCGCAGGTGGACCTGTTCGCATCCCAAGAAGAACGCTCACTGTCCGAAGTTTTTCTCCAAAAGCAGGGATGCGCTGGCCCACGTCTGGCCCCGCTGCCCTCTCTATGTTTTTCCCCCGTCTCGCTCCTGCCTCAGGTGTTGGAACGAATCAGGGAGAACGGATGATCAGTGCTGCTTGTGGCTCCGCTCTGGACGAACCAGGCTTGGTTCCCAGTCCTGATGCAGCTGACCAGCACTGCCCCGTGGCCAATCTATCGATTTGGCATCCTCGCCCAGAACTATGGTCCCTACATGGATGGGCCATCAACGGGTACCCGCTAACCTCCCGGAGGGAGTGTTAAACACAATCACGCAGGCTAGAGCCCCGTCTACTAGACGGCTCTATTCCTCAAAATGGTCTGTGTTCTCTGGCTGGTGTCAAGCTCAGGGCTTTTCACCCCTAGACTGCGGAGTTACGGAAGTTCTCTCCTTCCTTCAAGAGCTACTGGATAAGGGCAGAACCCTTATCCAGTTATCCTCCCTTATCCTCATCCACGCTCAAAGTTTATGTGGCGGCCATAGCAGCGTTTACTAAACCGGCGTCTGGCCAGTCACTAGGGAGGAACGATCTGGTCGTGCGCTTCCTCAAAGGAGCTAGGAGGCTGAATCCTCCCAGACCCCCTTCAGTCCCAAGCCATGAAAGGTGCCCCATTCGAGCCAATCCATTTGTCAGACATGAAAGATTTGTCTTTCAAAACAGTGTTTCTTATGGCTCTCACTTCAGTGAAGCGCATTGGAACGTTTTCACCCTGACTGCGTGGTACACTGTTAAAGGGGGGGTGAAACACTCAGTTTCAGTCAATCTCATGTTAATCTTGAGTACCTATAGAGTAGTATTGCATCCTTCATATCTCCAAAAAGTCTTAAGTTTTATTATATTTATAAAAGAAAGATAGGCTGTACCGAGTCTTTCCGGAAAAAAAACGAGCGGGTGTGGGCGGAGCTAAATAATCACGAGCGCGCAAAGCTTTTGCGTTGAAAGCATCTGGAAGCTGTGACATCCCAAAACAAACCATGGCTAACAATCAGATTCAGCCATACATTTTTGATCCCGAATCAGATCCCGTGAGATGGGCAGTGAAATGGGGGGAAAACACAAGGTCTCGAGAGTTTTTTAAAAGTAGAAATTATTTGAACTTGAGCGCAGTGTTTTTAGAACACCACGTCATGCGCGAGTTTACAACATTTGTGTGTTTACTCGTGGTTTATGAGGACATGATTTGGTTTTACAATAAACAAACTGACACCTACAGTGGCCAGCTAAACAAATCTATTTAAACACACACACACACACACACACACACACACACACCATACATCGCATGCTCCATAGATACATTAACTATACGTGATCATGTTGTTTACTTGCTGTGCTTACACGCCGATAGTTAACAACACACAGACATTTGAAGCAGTTTTAGGGGGCTTTCACACTGGCAGTTTAGTTCGGAACGGGGCACGGTTCGCATGAAAAATCGCTAATGTGAACGCTGTCATGGGACCCGGGTGCGCACTGGGGTACCAAACCCAAGACTACCTGGAGGAGTTGGTCTGAGTTCGGTTGCTCCCGAACCGTGCTGCGATTCGCGTGTATGTGAAAGCAACACGGACTCGGGTGCGCACTTGTTCAGGAAGTAAAGTATCCTGCGCATGCGTTTTAGCCGATTATGATGTATTTAGTTAAATAAAACACACGTAAGGGATGAAGATTTACCCTGGATACGAGCAAGAGTGAGTCTGCAGTGTATTCGCGCATAGTGCGTGCAATCAGGGCAACAAATTAATGGAAATCCACTGTCTCCTCAAAAGAGTCCATTTGCAAGCAGCGGAAAGACAGCTTATGTGAAACACACACAGTTAACCTGCGTTGTTTAGTCCGCTATGAATAATAGCACCAAATTAATAAAAAACACAATATATTGACCCGCGTCGTGTTTTATATCATGCGCCGTGCACGTTTGCAATGACGTAAGATGCACGCAAACGCACCAGAGTTCGATAGAATCAAGTTGAGTGTGAAACCAGACCAACGCTGCGGGGGGGCGCCGGGAACAATCGCGCCCGGGCTCGGACCGCAGCAAACGAGCCCAGTGTAAAAGCCCCCTTACTCACCGCCTGCGGTTCCAACGCACGACCGTGAACCTTTATCGAGATTGCTCCATCCTTAAGCATTAGACGATCTGCAAAAGCCGAACACAGCGCTTTGATGGGCATACTGCCTTCGCGCAGAGTCCGTCTATGGAGAGTCTTGGCACTTCCTATTAGCCCCGTTGTATATCATCTTGGTTGCAGTTCCATTAGAATTCCACTGGAGGTGATCGCGGGCGAGTGCAGAATGAATGGGAGTCTATGGAGCTAGACGGCTAAATGTATCCCTTTCTCCTGCTTGTCGTTGAATCAACGTAGATTTTATTGTTGATTCCGCAAGTTCAATATAGATTATAGACCAAAAGTCGAATGAACGAGTACTTATGCCCTTTCAATTTCTTACAGGTTAGGTCGTTGTTGGCCGGAACACGCTAGCATTCTGCTATTATGTGACGTCATCACATTTTTGAACGGATTTTTAGAACAGATAAGTGAACTTAAAAATGCAATTTTCAGCTGAGTGTATTATCTTAGCCCCCCCTTTTGAATGCAACTTTCAAATTACTTCACAAAAAATTACATCATGAGAAAAGTGGATTTCTGGGGGTGAAACCCCATAGACTCCCATTCATTCTGCACTCGCCTGCGAGCGCCCCCGCATGGACAGAGACGTGTTACTGCAGCCAGTCCAGAAACCGGAAGTAACCAGACAGTGCCAATTCTCCCCTTATTAGACATTCTCTGCTTCGCTCTCTCGCTCTAGGCTACAGGTGCGCGCGCGCCCTTCCGGGAGAAGTGCCCTTAGGACCCGTATAAGGAAATTCCGGCGCATCTGATGTCACACACGCCCATACTTGAAAAAAACTTTCCGAAACTTGTGACAAACCGGAAGGAGTATTTGTGGCACAGAAATGTCAAAAACTTAATTTTTGAAACTTTGTCCATGTTTAGCATGGGAATCCAACTCTTTAACAGTGTAAAAACCTCACTATGCATGAAATAGCATTTCACCCCCCCTTTAATTTGGTTAGCTCCCGTAAGATGCTATTTATGAGAATGACGCTTCTAGCCTCTCTTCTCTGACTTTCTGTGAGTCCATGATGATTATGCACTATATGAGCCCCGGGCTACTGCCCTTGGGACTTTGGTGTCGGATCCCAGTACGCACGGCGTTTTACACTGTGTTCCCCATAGCGTAAGATATTACGCAGTACGAGAGAACCTCTCGTAAGAGAACGTACTCGGTTACTAACGTAACCTCGGTTCTCTCTAGAAGAGGGAACGAGTACTGCGTATCTTGCCGTGCTTACAACATGCTCTGGTTCGCTTCGGCGATAAAAAACCATCTTGTATCAGCCTGTCGAGCTATATTTATAGGTCAAGGCCACGCCTATTTTGGCGGGATGTGACGTAGTGGGCGCGAAGCGCCCCCATTGGATATGGCGTCACGCAGGGCCTCTCTCGATAGGCTGCTGCTGTTGCCGCAGGTCAGCCAATAGGCACGCAAGCCGTCTTGCCTATGTCTGCATGCTGCTGCAACGCGTTTTACATTAATTCAAAATTAAGGATAATTTTTGGCTTCAATATCTCGTGGAAAAGAGGTTTTTCCCCATAGCGTAAGATATTACGCAGTACTCGTTCCCTCTTCTAGAGAGAACCGAGGTTACGTTAGTAACCGAGTACGTTTTATCAGACTGGAAAATAGCGAGATCACAAAACGAACATGATAAATGTTTTTCTTTTTTACTTAAAGATTAAAGAAACTTTCTTTACTTAAAGAAACCCAACCATTGATGTTTTACCAATAGTTTTACAATAAAAAGTGATACATTGATAATAATGAATTCAATTTGTGTTTACCAGGATTTTATGTTTATCATTGGGAACATTTTCATTCTTTAAGGCTAAGGAAACATGCTGTTACTCAAGGCTTTGTCTATTATTGGAAACTTGTTACTTAAGGATTCAACAAGGTGCTGAAAGCATTCTTTAGAAATGTTGGCCCATATTGATAGGATAGCATCTTGCAGTTGATGGAGATTTGTGGGATGCACATCCAGGGCACGAAGCTCCCGTTCCACCACATCCCAAAGATGCTCTATTGGGTTGAGATCTGGTGACTGTGGGGGTCATTTTAGTACAGTGAACTCATTGTCATGTTCAAGAGACCAATTTGAAATGATTCGAGCTTTGTGACATGGTGCATTATCCTGCTGGAAGTAGTCATCAGAGGATGGGTACATGGTGGCCATAAAGGGATGTACATGGTCAGAAACAATGCTCAGGTAGGCCGTGGCATTTAAATGATGCCCAATTGGCACTAAGGGGCCTAAAGTGTGCCAAGAAAACATCCCCCACACCATTACACCACCACCACCAGCCTGCACAGTGGTAACAAGGCATGATGGATCCATGTTCTCATTCTGTTTACGCCAAATTCTGACTCTACCATCTGAATGTCTCAACAGAAATCGAGACTCATCAGACCAGGCAACATTTTTCCAGTCTTCAACTGTCCAATTTTGGTGAGCTCTTGCAAATTGTAGCCTCTTTTTCCTATTTGTAGTGGAGATGAGTGGTACCCGGTGGGGTCTTCTGCTGTTGTAGCCCATCCACCTCAAGGTTGTGCGTGTTGTGGCTTCACAAATGCTTTGCTGCATTGTAACGAGTGGTTATTTTAGTCAAAGTTGCTCTTCTATCAGCTTGCATCAGTCGGGCCATTCTCCTCTGACCTCTAGCATCAAGGCATTTTTGCCCACAGGACTGCCACATACTGGATGTTTTTCCCTTTTCACACCATTCTTTGTAAACCCTAGAAATGGTTGTGCGTGAAAATCCCAGTAACCAGCAGATTGTGAAATACTCAGATTAGATAATTGCGTTAATGAGAAATTGAACAGGTGTTCCTAATAATCCTTTAGGTGAGTGTATAACGTTGTTGATTAAAGAAAATTGCTTAATATTAAAAACATGATTATTATTCTAGGCTTATCTGGTTATTGGCAACATACTCCTGTACTTAAGCCTATTTGAGAATCAGTAACAAGCTTGTACCTTAAGGCTATCTGGTAGTTTTCGGTAGCATGCTGCTGCTTAAGGCAATTTGTTTATTATTGGAAACATGTGTTTCCATGGTTTATATGAAAGTAAACCGATAACCGAAGGTTACTAGGATACAATGCCATTGACAAGCAATGCAATGACATGGACATTTCACTGGTTACTTGTGACTTTTTCATTCCAACTACTAGAGTCTGATTTTGAAATCATTTAGAGGTTCCATGTAAATACTGAGAATTGCTTGTACTGAGAATCAGAGGAGAAGAGACCAAGTGGGAGGTACACGTGTCTGAACATCACCACACAAAGGTGGACACAAAAAAATGGACTCATTTAAAGTAACGTAATCATCTGGTTTTACTTGCATGGCCTTTGCAGTGAAGACAATTCGTGAAGTTCCTAAAGAAGGATTTTGATGGTTCCATGAGTCTCAATCGATTTCTTCGGTGTTGAATGAAGAAATGTCGATGAACTTGAATGGTTTGTTTGACTCTGTTCTGGTTGAAGATTTTCTCTCTCTCCATGAGCACATGGCTGGAGCGCAGATTGTGGCCTGTCGGCCCTGGGCCCGAGAAGACACGCAGAGCAACCAGGAGAAGAGAGGAAGTCGGAAGAGTTGATGGTCGTCCATTCAGTGATGGTAAAGTTGCAGTTTTCTTCTGAGTTGGAATGAAGAAATTACAGTCTGACTCTGTAGGGAGAGTTAAGGCATAGCAGACTGTGGTCAAGGCCTGCCTGCGCCCATGGGCCCCACAGACAACCCGAAGATAAAAAAAACCTACAAAACCCGAACATACAAAAAATTAAATGTTAACTTAATAAAAGAAGATATTTATCCAAAGCCTCTTTCACACAGCGTGTTGATCCCCAAAAATTGCATCGCAGAGCCGCACTCTGTGTGCAAAGGCAAGCGCCAGTCAATTTAAAGTACACGCTTAATGGTCCCATGAAAAACAGTGAAAACCGGCCATTTTCATGAATTTATAAAGACGCCCGGACAGTACGTAAAAAGTGGACATGTCCAGGCAAAAGAGGACATTTGGTCACCCTACTTTACGAGATCTTTACGGGATGTGCGTGAACACGTGCACAGATTCCGGAAAGTCACTGGATAAATACCGGGACACATTATTAGTGTATTTTCTGGAATCTCTGTGTGAAAGGGGCTTCAATTAAAAATTGAAGTGTTAAATTAAATGTGACTAATTAAACACATTAAATGTGTTCAATTAAAAAATCACATTTCTCAATGCAAGATTGCAAAGCATTTATGCCTTTCATCATCTTCCATACATAATATTGTCACAAGATTCAGGGAATCCAGAGAAATCTCAGTCTGTGTAGGGCAAGGCAGTAGACCTCTGTTGAATGTGTGTGACCTTTGAACCCTCAGATGGCATTGCACAAGATACCATCATGTTACTCTGTTAAATACAGACACATGTGCTCAGGAGTAATTTGGAAAACCATTTTCACTGAACACAGTCTGACGCTGCATCAAGAAATGCCACTTGAATCTCTGTTATGCAAGGAGAAAGCTTTATATCAGTTCTATGTGGAGATGCCGGCGAGTTCTCTGGGCCTGAGCTCATCTCAGATGGTCTAGAAGACAGTAGAAATGTGTGCTGTGGTCAGATGAGTCCATGTTTCAGCTTGTTTTTGGGAAAAAATGGACACCGAGTTCTCAGTCCCAAAGACGAAAAGGGACCAACCAGACTTTCACCAGCGACAGGTGCAAAAGCAAACATCTGTGCTGGTATTGAGGTGCATCATTGCAAACGGTATGGGTAACTTGCATTATTGTGAAGGTACCATTGACTTGGAGGCATGTATTTGGATTGTACAGAGACATAAACTGCCATCAAGATGACATCTTTCCTGGGAAGCAAGACAATGCCAGGCCTCATTCTGCACATGCTAAAACTGAGTGGTTTCTAGACACTCTGCACCATAGAAGGGATGTGCCTACCTGTTTACTGCAGTCAAGATATGTCTCTTATGGAAAATGTATGACCCATCATGAAAAGGAGAATCAGGCAACGATGACCACAGACTGTTGAGCTTGTTGTCTTGTATCAGACTAGATTGGGCAAATATTCCACTAGCAAAACTCCAACAATTAGTATCCTCAACTCCCAAATGATTAAAAAGTGTAATTAAAAGGAAAGGTGAAGTGACACAGTGGTAAACATGTCTCTGTCCCAACTTTTTTGGGGTGTGTTGCAGCCATCAAAATCAAAATTTGTTCATATTTACAAAATACAATTATGTTGGTCAGTGAAAACATTGGAAAACTTTTCTTTGTACCTTTGTCAGTTAAAAAAGGTTAAAAAGAATGAACAAATAACAGATTCTTTATTTTATTGCATTTTACAAAATGTCCCAACTTTTTATGATTTGGGGTTGTAGTTAGCATCAAACTGTATAATTCTTAACAGTAATAAAATCTGATTTTCTATATGTGTATAAAAAGTTTTTAAAGGGATAGTTCACCCAAAAATGAAAATTCTGTCAGTAATTACTCACCCACATGTTGTTCCAACCCCGTAAGACCTTCGTTCATCTTCGGAACACGAATTAAGATATTTTTGATTAAATCTGAGAGCTGGATCACTCCTCCATACAAGTCCATAGGCTTCTTCAGGGATTGAAACTTGCCAGCCCCGAAAAGTTATTAAAGACATCGTTAAAATAGTCCAAGTGACTACAGTGGCTCAATCTTAAATTTATCAAACGAAGAGAATACTTTTTGTGCGCAAAAAAAACAAAAATAACGACTTTATTTCAACTATTCATTTCCTTCTCTGTGGGCCTCGAGTCAGTTCACTAGTATAATATCTTAATTCGTGTTCCGAAGATGAACGAATGTCTTACGGGGTTGGAACAACATGAGGGAGGGTAAATACTGACAGAATTTTCATTTTTGGGTGAACTATCCCTTTAAAAACTTTTTATACACATATAGAAAATCAGATTTCATTACTGTTAAGAATTATACAGTTTGATGCTAACTACAACCCCAATTGTAGTTATATATATATTAATATATATATATTAATATATATAATATATATATATATTAATATATATAATATTATATTAATAATTGTATTTTGTAAATATGAACAAATTTTGATTTTGATGGCTTTAATCATATACATATATATATATATATATATATATATACTATTAAAAACTTTGATAACACTTTAGTATGGGGCTTTTGCCTCAGTAAACTCCTAATTTTCTGCTTATAATAGTTAGTAAGGTGGTAGTTGTTGCGTTTGAGTTTAGGTATAGGGTAGGATTATGGGATGTGGAATATGGTCATGCAGAATTATGGCATTAAAATTAGGGCATTAAAATGTCCTTTACGGCGGGTTCACACCGGACGCTGAAGCGACGCGGAACGGAAAATCACGCGCGGTCCGGCGCCTGCCTGTTCACACCAGACGCGTATTCTTCGCGACGACAAGCGCTTCTGCTCAGTTGTTGTTTATTCAGAGCTATTTTTTTACATCATGGGTAGCCTAAGTAAATAACCTCATAATATAAATACACCATGTTTCTGTAACCAAGAAGTTTGTTTCACTTCTTTTATTAATCCGTTGTCGAGACACACACGCAGCCAGAGAGAGAATATGGTAGACAGTTATAGTAGTGTATATATACCGTTGAAATATACATCCTCTCTTCAAATTTATTAAATCTATTTTCCTCTTCCTGTTTCCCAGTGCGAGTAGACAGGAGGAGAGCCCTTGCCCTATATCTTTTGATTATAGGGTATTATAGGGTATTTTAAAGTAACACCAGGTAGCTTTTGCTCTCGGGGTCCCCCTACAGTTGGGAAACAGTACTGTCCTCTACTACTGTCGTAAACTCTGTCATCGTGCATTTGTTGACAACCATGCTTGCGTCGCGTGTGAAATGTCTTCATCCCAGGTACAGTGGCATATATTTCAGCATGTCATATGAATATAATTTCATGGGTTTAATTTTTTTTCTAACGACAAAAGATCGCGATGATCACGTTTACAAGCCAGTGTCATTAGTAGCCTAGTCTATTGGTTACCGTTTTACTGAATCTATATGATACTTCAATGCAATGTTTGAGTGGTAGATAATAACCATATATCGTCAATATTATAATGTCAAGCTACCATAAATAAATCTGCAAATTTTACAAATCGATTTGCATTATAGCTTGAGGCAAGACAAATAATCATTACCTGATTCATGAAGATAAACGGAGGATAAGATAGCTTCCGTAACATAGTCAGGCAGACAAAAAAACACCCCAGAGCCCAGACTACGGGGTGTCATTGGTTGTTGCGTTAAATGTTACCCAGATACAATAGTGCTATTTTCTGATTGGCTAACAACACCAGACGAACAACACCAGAGGAGACGCGCTTGAATTCATGCCTGTTCCACAGTGAGAGCGGCGCGGCCAGAGTTTTGGGCGCTGCGGCATATTAAATATATTACAAATAGTTTTTCAGCGTGAGAAATACAATGTGTGGCGGGAGAGCGTGACAAAAGACCGAAATGAGTGACTGTCACGCTCAATGCGTGACACTTGACAGCCCTGCGATTTTAAGGAAGTGGGGGTGGTGGTGGAAGTGACGTATATGCCGTAAAGCAGTCGAGTTTTGTAGTTCTCTTTGTTCGCCGGTTACTACCCGAAACCCGAAGTTTAAAAGTACGATTAAAAACGCTACAGACCCCGTCAGGCTATGGCAGACGTGTCATTCAACCTATTGTAAGTCGATGTACCATCACAAGAGACTTGGAAATATATTATGAAGGTTGAAAAGTTACCTGGTGTTACTTTAATTTGAAAATTGCTTATATTTTGACAATTGACTGGATGGTCGAGTGTTTCTTGGTGTAACTTCCTTCCGGAATTGACGCGGATCACTCGCGGCTCGCGAAAAAAATAGACCAGATGCCGAAACTGTCGCTTCACGGCGCGTGCCGGCTGCGCCGCTCCGCGTCTGGTGTGAACGACACCATAGGTTAACATGGGCCCTGTCCCAAATGGCGCACTTCATGCGGACTTTCGGTCTCGTGGACTTAAATTGCGCGTGCTAGCCGAGTCTACGAGTCCGTAGGCCGTCCCATTTAGCATTTTAACGCTCTGAAGTGTGCTCAGCAGCGCCCCCTTTGTACCCTTGAAGCGGTCTTCCGCGAAGCCCGCATAGATCCAGGCTTCACGCACTTCAACTACCCAGGAGTCCTTGCGAAATGCCAATCAGAAAACGGATGGGTGGAGGACTTTCGCTCACGGACTGTTAACATGGCTTTATGACATAGGCGTACATTTTACCAGTTGTTACTTACAGTTTATACAAACATTATCGACCAGTGGTTGATATAAACATAATAATAGCTTGTTAAATAATACGATCGCATTATGATTCATTACATAAATAGAACCGAATGTCATGGCTTTACTGAGTCATATAAACGTAGTATGAATATTGAAACCTATACATTTTTCTTAAACTTATTTACATTTTAATTTTGTGTTAAAATTGAACATTATGTATTATTATGTACAACTGTATTTATCATTTACATAACCATGACATCTATTCTAATGCCCAGGTGGCATATACAATTATAGAACTGTAAAAGCAGGCTGTGTAGTTCACATGGACATAAGATTTGGGAAAATAAAATAAATCCTGTTCTCGATGCTAAAGACTGTAATTTTTTTAAATGATATTTGTGATATTTTTCTAATAAAGGGACTGATGAGATGACCTTTAAGTTTATTCAGCTTCAACGTCGGTCTGAGCTGAGACCTTCTTCCTGTTTCCGGCGTGACGATCGAGTCTGTCCCAAAAATACCTCTCAATGCACCCTCGCGGACTCACGCTAAGGGCCCTATAGGTCTGCACTACATGACGTCACCGAAGTGTGGACTCTGAGGAAGTCCACAAGTCCGGAGTGTGCCATTTGGGACAGGGCCATCATGGGCGCCGAAAGGAAGCGGCCTCCGTTCCGCGCCGCTTCCGCGTCGCTTCCGCGTCCGGTGTAAACCCGGCGTTATAAGTACTAATGAACAAGCAATATGGTAGTAATGTGCAAGATGATAAGCAACTAGTTAAAAGTGAGAATTGGTCCCCATACTAAAGTGTTACCAAAACATAATCTGTTGATAAGATTAAAAACAAAAAACACCCATGTAAATCACCATTAAACAAAACAAAAGTAAAACAGCAAAAAAAAATAAAGCATTTCAATGTGTGTTGTGTTGTCAAAAATCATTAAATGTTATTATATTTTATACTTTAAGCATATGTTCATTACAATAAACTGCAACAATTATATTATAACTGCTATAATAATTATATTATTATATCTGCTAACTGTACATATACACCGCCGCCGACTTGAGTTGCAAAGAAACTCTGGCCGCCCTGTCAAGGACGCTTGTCAAAAAGTACGGGGAAGCTTGTTGACGCTTTGGCCGCTCTGACGTAGCAGGGAGAAGAGAAGTGTCACAACATTAAATGTAAACAGAAAAAAACAAGCAATACATTGACACTAGAAAGTAAACCTTTTATAATGACAACGTTTTTATAACTGTTTTGGTCAAAAAAAAAAAAAAAGAATAATTAGCTATTATTATTATTTGCATCTAGTCCAATTGGTCAAATCGGTGTTACCGTGAGCAAATTAATTGCATTCCCGCTTAAAACGAGCGTTCGTAAATATTTCCAATAAAAGTTGCGCTCATCTTCAAATGTGTATCACTGGATCATTATGGATCATCAACGTCATATCATAAATGATAGGAAACCCAGCAACGGCGATGATTAGCTTCTCCATTTTCTCGGAACTAATGTTTTGGTAGGAACGAAAGTTTACATCGAATGTTTCTCTGGAATCAGCCAGCGTGAAGGACGTCTATATTCCGATTGGTTGCTGCCATTACTATAAAGTTGAGCTACTTTCAACTTTCTGATTGACGCTCTGGTCGCTCAAAACGCGACGCCGATGGATTTGACGCTCCTTGCAGCTGAGAGAAGCCAGCTTCCATTGAAAATGAATGACTCCCGGTAACTTTGGAAGCTCAAGTCAGCGGCGGTGTGTACATACAGTAAGTGTCTTCACCAACAGAGAATAAATTTAGACCTTTATACTAAAACATTCAGGAATAACAACCATTCAGTTTGGATTTTCCATTTTCAAGTCAGTTTTCAAACACTATTTCACAATCATTTTTATTGTGTGTTTGCCACTTTATAAATTAATCTTAAATACTTTCAGGAAAACGCATTGATACAAAACAACACAATATGAATAAAGAATTTGTGTATCATTTATAAACTGGACATTTATTGAACTAGCAGATTTTGATAGTGCAGTTTTCTGTGGAGCAGGTGTGAATTGTGTCTTTGTTCACTCATTAGTGAGCGATTTAAATCACTACACAGGTACCAACTCACACAAATTACCCTTGACATTGAAGACTTGACTTACTTTTGATTTAATTAAAAATCTGTGAAATATAAAAAAAATTATTTGACTGAACCTTTAAGTAATAATACCAAAATAATTGTTGGTATTGAATGAATTACATTTATACTTAAAAACTGTATTGCTTCTTTTACTTCTTTTCATTGCTGCTTTTACTTTTATCTTTTACTGATTCGTTAAAGATAACTTTATACACCTTTTATACCTATTTTTAGACTCAAATGAACTTAATATGTCCACATTTTTAATATTGGTAAAAACATACGGACTCTATGTATTTCAATGTACAAAGACAGCACATGTCTATGCACTTCTGTGATTGTAGACAGCATAGATATGATGTCTATGGTAGACAGCAGCTTGTGAACGGGACTTTTATTTTGGTCTGGATATATGACGTCATAAGGCTGCGCCGCGCCCCTGCAGCTGTTGTGATTTGGCTGAATAAAGGTTAGTTTGAAGAATTTAAACTGTTTAAAAAGATAAAAACAGGTCTAATTTTTATTTATTTATTTTGTACAAGCGATGTGAAATTATATTTGCTATTGTATATACCATTGTAATGCTTTATCTAACTGTAATGAAATATATTTTTGTGAGTAATGGGGATCCACACACGAGAAACCGTAAACTTGCGTCTCATTTCGCTCCCCTTTATCGTGAATCAGTTTATCCTAAACACGAATTCAGTCACTGGCAAGTAGTGATGGAGAAACTGCTCTTTTCGACACTCCGAGTCAATTGAATCAAATACTTTACAAAATGATTCAGTGATTTGAATCATTTAAATCACGACACGTGCTGTTCAAACTGTGTAAATGAATGAGAACAACAAACAATAACATATGTAATGACAACTTATACAAACCAACTGCTAATGTTTTCATGAAAGTGTAATCATTTAACCTTTATGCCTTATTATATATTTTACGACGTTGAGTGCATTAAGGGACAAAAATGTCTGCTCTAAAACTATAGTCTCTCTACCCTAAAACTATTATATATTATTATTTTTTTCCACTTTCACTGAGTTAAACATTTTAACCAACATCAGTCCTGAAAATAATTACCAAATATTTATTTAATTTTTAGAATTTTAACCCCTTAAATGCCGTTTGTTTACATAATGCCACTGTTTTTATCGATGGAATAAACATTAAAAAAATTAAAAACAATTGTGTACTACATGCAAGGTGGATTTCTTGGGAGGGAGTTATTACAGCCTGGTATATGTCCATGATTAGCAGCAACATTGATTTTTACGCATTTTTATTTTTTTTGTTATGTTAGATTTAAAGAAAAAAAATCACACTTAGCGCGTTAAGGACCAAAAATGGTCACACATTAAACACTACCTAATATATTATATATTATTAAATCTTTTAACCAGCATCAGTCCTCATAATAATAAGTAAATATTTATTTAATTTCAGGATTTTAACCCTTTAAATTCCAGTTCTGGTGACGATACCATCAACTTGTATAAGAGGAAAAAACACAAAAATGTAATTATTTTCCATATACTAAATGCAAAGTGAAAACCTTAGCTTTGGATTATCACAGTTGTAAAATCTATCTAGCTTTGGTTCACAGGAGTTTGAGCATCACCATGGTACATCGATAAGAATGGAGAAGGGACAAAGGATTCCGTTTAAGCCATTTATTGCCACTGTTCACACATGAGGAGCAACGTGAGATGATGAGGCTTGACGGTTATGGTTTTTTCTACAAAAATGATAAACAAGGAAACACAAGAATTACAATACAATAAACCAATATATAACATGACACTAAACATTTGTACACGAACCAAAGAGGGTGAAGGGTAGGCCTACCACTACAGAAATAATGAAATACTACATACCAAAGACATTCATTAACAATTACATATAGTAATTCCATCATGGTCTCAGTTAGGTTATACTGTTTTGTGCCTTTCCTATAGAACTACAATTAACAAACTATGTGCACTGCGCACTTACACACAATGTGATATCCGTAGTCTAAAGCAAACAATCAGTATGAGAGGAATATAGGATCTACTAGTATGTATACTAGTCAAGCATTCAATCCCATCAAATTTACAGATAACCATTAAGATACAGCAATATGGAAAGCAATAACTCACTTTATCACGCACAACCATGGATAGTATCTGAA
The DNA here is from genome assembly GCA_030770095.1 of Gila robusta. Classification (NCBI taxonomy): domain Eukaryota; kingdom Metazoa; phylum Chordata; class Actinopteri; order Cypriniformes; family Leuciscidae; genus Gila; species Gila robusta. The sequence continues at coordinate 1,380,113 of JAVALU010001573.1, forward strand.
TCACAGAGACTGAGGGTCCTCACATGTGGTTTGTGTTGCTGCCAGGCAGAACAAAGGAATGGGTGGGGCTTATAAAGTGAACCATTGATTAGGAGGAAGTGAGATCAGGTGAGATTGGGTGGGTCCTTGCCATGGAAACAAGCAGAGGGCTACTGAATAGTATGACTCTATTCTACAGCCGCCCCCAAATCCCATAGGGATTTGCTCTCCCAAGAGTCATACTAAGAGGAGTGATCTGGAGGATCATCAGGGATGGCAGGGAGTTTAATCAGTCGAGAAACTGGGCGGACATAAGATCTGTTCCCTACCATTACTTCCGCCGTCCTGACCTGACCATCCTTACTTGGAAAAACCTTTGTAATGCAACCAACAGTCCAAAGGGCCCTAGGCAATTGTGGGTCCATGATCATAACCACTGTATTAAGCTGCAAATTCTCTTTGTGTGTTTGCCACTTTTGTCTGCATTGAAGATGGGGGAGGTAGCGCTTAATAAAATGGGCCCAAAAGTGATCTGCCAACACCTGGCTATGACGCCACTGCCGGCGACTAAGGAGGTCAGAGCTCGGATAGGAGACCAAAGGCAGGGAGGAATCTCGCCGCCCCATCAGAAGAAGATTTGGGGTAACTGGGTCAGGATCGACAATGTCCGAGGATGCGTAGCCAAGAGGCTTAGAGTTAAGGATGTTTTCAACTTCTATCAACAAAGTGTGCAGGACCTCTACTGTCACCAGCTGGGCGCCTAAGGAGCTCTGCAGGGCCTGTTTGACAGAACGAATCTCTCTTTCCCATATTCCTCCAAAATGAGGGGCATAGGGAGGGTTGAAATGGAATTGAATCCTTCGTTGATGGAGTTGGACTTGCAGGGATGGACTGAGTGCTATGAAGGCCTCCCTAAGTTCCCTCTCTCCTCCCTTAAAGTTAGTACCCTGGTCCGACCAGATTTCGAAGGGAGTGCCCCTACGGGCTGTAAAACGGCGTAGGGCCAGGAGGAAAGAATCTGTATCGAGACTACAGAGGAGGTCCAAGTGCACACAGCGAGTCGTTAGACACTTAAATATAATGCCCCACCGCTTCTCGGTCCGACGTCCAAACTTGACATTATAAGGTCCAAAACAATCCATCCCCGTTGAGTAGAAGGCGGGCTTGTACAACTGGAGACGAGCTATAGGAAGGTCTGCCATCCTGGGGACAACGGGCCTTGCACGCCACCGTTGGCACTGGGCACAACCACGTTGATATTTCCGTATTGCCTCTCTCCCTCTCAAAATCCAGAACCGCCTGCGGAGCTCTGCGAATACTCTCTCTGGGCCAGGATGTTTCAGTCTTTCATCATATTCCTGGATGAGCAGCTTAGACACTGGATGCTTGGGATCGAGGACAATGGGATGAATGGCGTTAGGTTCCTGTTCAACCTGCCGTAACCTGCCTCCGACCCGAATAAGACCTGTGTCCGTACAAACTTCGGGTGCAAGGGTGAGTAGGCGACTAGTTGACAATAGGGGTTTTTTGGCCTTGATATAGGTGAGGTCTTCTCCAAAGCTATCCATCTGTGCCTGTCTCAGAATTTCTGTCTCTACCTGAAGATAATTTGCTGGAGTTGAGGTTACCTGATCGTTTGGGGGGTGCTTCAACTGGACAGAAGCATCAAGGAGGGCTTGATAAGTTCCATAAAGGCTGAAGTCTGGGACCGACCTGATAGTGCCAACTGCTCCACAAAAGGAAGGTTTAATTTCAAGGTGATGTTGATCTCCATTGTTGGAGCCATCAGGGGGTTGAGGCCAGGTACCAGGGGGTTGAGAAAGAAAATGAGGGCCTTGGCTCCACCGGTTAGGCCGTTGGAGCTCTCCAAGGGCTTTACCCCTCGTAAGGTCATCAGCTGGATTATCGGCTGTATTGACGTACCTCCAGTCTTGGCAGTTAGTAAGTTCTTGTATCTCAGACACTCTAGTACCAACGAAGACCTTAAAGCGGCATGAATCGGTCCGCAACCAAGTAAGTACAGTGGTTGAATCTGACCAAAGGATGGTACGTCTGATAGGGAGAGTCAGTTCTGCTCTGAGAAAATCACAAAGACGGGAACCAACTAATGCAGCACAGAGTTCTAATCTAGGAATGGACTGCTGTTTCTTTGGTGCCACACGAGATTTAGCAAGCAAGAAGGCTACTTGAACTTGGTTCCCACCCTCCGACCGAAGGTATGCCACTGCACCATAAGCAGATTCCGATGCATCACAAAATATGTGAAGATCTTGTGTAGAGGGCAGTGAGGCACTGATAGACGTATAACATCGAGGCATGGTTACTGTCGGGAGAATTGACAGTTCATCACTCCAGGAGTTCCAAGCAGAAAGTAGGTCACAGGGTAATAAGGGATCATCCCAATCCCGTCGCTTGTCCCACAGCCGCTGGACTAGGACCTTTGCCCTGGTCGTATAAGGGATAAGGTACCCTAAGGGGTCATAGAGGCTGGCAAGGACATGGTAAATGTACCGCATTGTTATGGTGGATGATTCTGTTGCCTGACCTCTGTAACCGAGACGATCTGTCTGGCAATTCCACAACAGCCCAAGAGTACATTCCGTTGAGGGCATAGTATCTCTAGAGAGCCAGAACTCACTATTTTTAGATCTTGCTTCTGGTGGTAAGTGACTGATGACCATCGGGTCATTACTGGCCCACTGTCGAATGTTAAAGCCTCCAGTGGACAAAATTGACCTCAACTGATCGAGAGTCTGACGGGCCATAGCAACTGTGGGGTAGCTTTGAAGGCAGTTATCAACGTAGAATCCCTTCTCTACTGAATGGCGCACCGAGTCATTCGGCTGAGTATGATTTTCGATGTGCCTTTGAAGGGCAAAGATAGCACAACAGGGGCTACAAGTAGTCCCAAAGGGAAGGACTTGCCATTCGTAGATGGTTGGAGGGGCATCCTTACTCTTGTCCCGCCAAAGAAAACGAAGGAGGGGCTTGTCTTTGGTCAAAAGCTGGACTTGATGAAACATGCCCTGGATGTCGCCACTAATGGCGACAGCATGTTCTCGAAAACGGAGTAAAACTCCAAGGAGGGAAGGCCCCAGTGTAGGTCCAGGTAGTAAGATCTTGTTCAAGTTTTGGCCTCGGTAGTCAAACGAACAGTCGAAAACAAGGCGATTCTTATCATTATGTGTCACCATGTGATGGGGTATATACCAGGCCTCAGCTGAGCCTTCAGCTTCCTCTGTGGTAATCATTTTAACATGACCTGCCTGTTCAAGTTTGGAGACCTCAGTGTTATAGGCTGCTGCTTTCTTAGGATCCTTCGCCAACTTGGATTCAATGGCACGCAGTCGGGCCATGGTGGCCTGTGGAGGGGCCTTTAAGGGGGGCGCATCTGGGATCCTCAAGAGGGGTGTCGCATAGCGATAGACTCCATCCACTAGAACTCTCTTTGTGGCTACCTCAAGCAAATTCACGGCCTGATTGTCCTGCTTGGACCGAGTGGCTGCCTTTCCATTTCGACTGGGAATTGTGTCCAATTGCCAGAGCCTTTCCACATTTTGATACAACTCATCACATCGAGAGGCAATGGAGGTATGGAAGCATGTAGCAACAGAAGGGAGAGATTCAATCTCCCCCGTTGGACCTTGCAATGTCCAGCCCAGACGAGTCTTAACAGCTGCTGGTGCTCCTAATGGACCGAATCGAACTGGGGCAATAGGTGAAATCAAGTGATTATGGTCTGAACCAATTAAAAGTAGTGGGGTGACCTTATGCATTGGTGTCAATGGCAGTCCATATAAGTGTCTATATTTCCGTTGAAGGGAAAGAACAGGGTGTGTGTGCTCCGACAAGGCAAGTCGATCAGCAGTAAAGGCATGGTTAATATCGAGTTCACCAGAACTTGAAGCAGAGCTCACCTTGAAGGAAACGGTAGCCCCCTGGAGGATCTCCACTCCTTGTCTCACAGTTCTGAGCGCTAAATCCTCTGGTTCTCCATCAAGCTGTAGGCTGTGAGCTGCTGATTGCAAAAGGATAGTTCTTTCTGAACCATCATCCAGGAGGGCAAACGTCTCCATGGTGCGTCTGCCATTTCGCAAGATGACTTTAACCAGCTTCAAAAGGACTTGACCAGTATGACTTGGGCGATCTAGGTACAGGGTGTGAGCTGTGGAATTAACAAGGTAGGAATTTGTATCAGGTTTCTTGTTAATTTCGCAGAGTATTTGTAGATGTCTCCGCTTACATATATTACAGCCTCTGTTTAGTGTGCACTTAGCTGCAACATGTGGTCGGGCACAGCGCCAACACCTCCTATTTTCCTTGATCCATCCTATAACTTGTTGTTTGCTGAGGGCCTTAAAATCAGCACAGTGACTTATGTGATGACTTGAAGAGCTACAGTAGGCACACGAAGACCTTAAAGGCATTTGGGGATCCCCACGCTCACTGATGCCGTTTGCTCCGTGGAGTATAGTTGTAGTTGCTTGAGTAGAAGCAAATGGTCGGTGTACTCGAGAGGGATTTGGACCTGTGTAATCCCGCCTAGATTGACAACGGGACTCTACTTGCAGCCATTCAGAGAGGTCGATGAGGGCATAGTTGGCATCTATTTGGTTCCTGTGCATATGGCGTTTAAAGCGGCTAACCTGTTCGTTCGGGAGTTTCTCCAATAGCCTGTCTACATGGGAGCCACAGAGGAGTTCAGCAGTGCCTTGGCTAGCCATAGTTCTTAACAGCCCAACTAGTGCTTGGACTCGCAGGGCAAAGACATCTAGGGCATGACCATCTCCGGGGCGTACAGGAGGAAGGGCCATGATATTCCTCAGTTCTTTAAGTACCAACTGGCGTGGTTGGCCATAACGTTCATCTAGTGCCCTTAAGGCTTCGGTGAATGGCTGGGGCGCATATGAATAGGCTAAAGCCAAACGTCTGGCCTGGTCCACCTTCAGATGGTCGAGAAGAATGTGATACTTAAATTCCTCAGTTTCATGTGGATCCAGTAGGTTGGTCAGTGCCATTCGCAACATTCTATATTGCACCTCATCCTCTCTGGTAAGGTCAGGAAACTTAGGAGGCTCAACTGGTCTGTAACGCCTATGCCTGTCAGCAGGGGGTGCTGCAGCTCCTCCGAGAGAATACATGGGTCTGGACTGTAGAGGAACAGGAGGTAGAGGAGGTGCAAGCTGATGCCGGGCTAGTTGATGCAAGAAGTCTGATTGATGGACTGAAGGAGAAGGGCGATTTTGTGAGTAAAGGGGGCGTGAAACTACCTGAGTGAGCCCTGATACTTCATTTCCTCTTCGAGGGTTTCTGGGCTGAGCCATAGCTAAGGCTGTAGGTTCATGGCAAAGAGCTGGCGGTAGTGGGGGTGACCCCACTGTCATCTGATTTCGTTCATGTGAGTGATCGTCTTGTTGACTGGTTGCAGAGGAATAGCTGCCTTCTGGGCTTGAAGCTTCATGTCTCTCCATGAGACGCTGCAACATCCTTCCTTGCTGCTTCACCATTGTCACAGTTTCAAGTAACTGTTTAACTATGTCAGCTTGGCTCAGTTCTGGAGTGCCGTCTTGCTGTCTGGTGGCAAATGTAGATGGAAATGGTCTAGTGACGGGGGTAGGAGATGGTGGAGTCTCACTAGGATTAATATAGCGTATTCTGTTTTCAGAGTGCTCAGGATTCTCTTCCTCATCTACTTGAAGTTCTTCCTGTCGACCCTCATGTGGAACATGTGTGCAATCTGGGTTGGTAACTCTATTCTCATAGCCAACTTCATAGTCCTCCAGGCGCTTGGGCGGACGAATCTTGCGTCGAGGATTAAGTGCTCCATGGGTTAGAGGTGAATTCCCTTCAGCCATGACAATGCTCAGCCTCCGGCTCGAAGGACCACTTGTAAAATCTATCTAGCTTTGGTTCACAGGAGTTTGAGCATCACCATGGTACATCGATAAGAATGGAGAAGGGACAAAGGATTCCGTTTAAGCCATTTATTGCCACTGTTCACACATGAGGAGCAACGTGAGATGATGAGGCTTGACGGTTATGGTTTTTTCTACAAAAATGATAAACAAGGAAACACAAGAATTACAATACAATAAACCAATATATAACATGACACTAAACATTTGTACACGAACCAAAGAGGGTGAAGGGTAGGCCTACCACTACAGAAATACTACATACCAAAGACATTCATTAACAATTACATATAGTAATTCCATCATGGTCTCAGTTAGGTTATACTGTTTTGTGCCTTTCCTATAGAACTACAATTAACAAACTATGTGCACTGCGCACTTACACACAATGTGATATCCGTAGTCTAAAGCAAACAATCAGTATGAGAGGAATATAGGATCTACTAGTATGTATACTAGTCAAGCATTCAATCCCATCAAATTTACAGATAACCATTAAGATACAGCAATATGGAAAGCAATAACTCACTTTATCACGCACAACCATGGATAGTATCTGAATCACAGAGACTGAGGGTCCTCACATGTGGTTTGTGTTGCTGCCAGGCAGAACAAAGGAATGGGTGGGGCTTATAAAGTGAACCATTGATTAGGAGGAAGTGAGATCAGGTGAGATTGGGTGGGTCCTTGCCATGGAAACAAGCAGAGGGCTACTGAATAGTATGACTCTATTCTACAACAGTCTTGAATATGTCAAAGATTAGCAGCAACATTACTTTTGGTGCATTTTTATTTTTTGTGCTATGTCAGATTTTTTTTTTTAAATCACACATAGCGCGTTGACAAATTTGATCCTATTTAAACCCATTAAAATATCAATTTTTTAACCCACTGTCATAATATCATAAAATCATAATTTATATTAAAATACCCTGTCATTACCAAGCCTTGGGGTAAAATATTTACTTTTTACTGTTTTCCACCAGTTGGTACCATTTTTCATATAATTGACATACTGCAAACATCTGCAGTATTGCAAACATTTTCCTGATTTCTACTCCATACACATCAAAATTTGCTCTAGAAAGAAAGCAAAACTACAAGATCACCATGAACATGAATTTTTATTTTTCTAAATTCTATAGACCTTATGCGCCAGAGAAACAAGGGCGCCGCCATCTCTGGAATATTGTCTTTGAACTTCCGTTTTTGCGGTCGCTCTGTATATTTCTATAAGATTGCTGTCCAGGAGTAATTAGCTTTTGAAGTGGATTTACTTGATGTAAAGTTAACAAAAGTTATCATGAGGATTGTAATGTTTAAAGCAGATGTCTTAACAAATGTCAGTTTACCGGGAAGATTTTAAAATGAGCCGTTCATTTATAAATAGGCAAGATCGCTGTGAAAATACAGACCGGAAGATAAAAGACAACGAGTGCAGCACTGAAAAGAGGCGGGGCTACATAAGGTCCATAAACATATCAAACATATCAAAAACTTGATAATAAAAAAATGGGGTCATTGTTCAGCTCATTTGCAGGAGCTGCAGAATTGCAATGCATGCTCCTTACAGATGTAAATGCCACATTTTGAGCAGGTGGTGGAGATTTTTCTTTTTTTGTCAGTGCAGAAACTGCACCCCCTCCTCCTCTTGTCATGGGCGTCTGCAGCCCCACTTGCCTCTGAATTTTCTGTTCTCCGCTGTGATTGCAGCATGGCTGCTGCGGCTGGTGTGCGGGGGAAACGCTCTCTCCTCTCCATCTGGGGATACACCAGCATCCTCCCCAGCTCCTCCAGGAACAGCCTCCTTTTGAAGGTTTTCTATTGGTTCCAGGAAGAGTCAACAGCCACCCACAGCACAAAGGCGTTGAAAGCAGAGACATCTATTAGATTGTAGAAGAGTGCCATCGGCCACCGACTTGTCTTCCTCTTGCAGCTGTATGCGCCAACAACCTGCAAAATAAAAAAAAGACCAAGGAAAAATTAATAACATGTATCTATTTTTTGGCCCAAGTTGTAAAAATATAAGAGCAAAAAATGCATGATAAACTTAGTACTAAATATGGCTATATTTTAGAAAACCACATAAAGATGTGCATATAAAATAAATGTGTGAGTTACTGTTGCTAATAGCACATACCTTATCCAGGCTGTCGACAGCTCCTTTGCACCGGCATAAGACGTGGAAACATCACTTGTGACCCAGATCTTGATTCCAGATTTTGCAGGTTTGCTGGGCATATACTGCCGGAATCTGCAGCGGCCTGAACCCGACCAGTTGCTCGTCTACACAGACGTCCACCCCGGGGTTAAAGAGAAGGGGGTGCAGCCACTTATCCCAGATCGGCCTGAACGCCGCCAGCTTGTCATCCCGGTAATGTCCAGGTCGGGTCAGCCTGTCGTCAAATCTTACATTTGAACTGAACTTCTGGAAATTGCGGTGGGGCATGGTGGCCCTGAAGGTGGGCCGGCCTGTGTGATCATCCCACTGGCTCCGGGTGGACTCATTTCTGGACTTGTAGACTCCAGCCAGAATTAGCACCCCGAGGTAAGTCTCGACGTCTGTTGCATCCACATTAATCCAATCTGTCTGGGACCGTCTCCCCTTGAGATTTGTTCTGTCCACAGTTAATTTTACCATCTCCTCCGTGAACAGTAGCTGGAATGCGGACCTAGGGTCCACGATGCGAGCTGTTGCGTAGTGTGTCGGTACCTTGGCTGGCACAAAGCGGAGTGTCTCGGCGTTAGTGGGTGACCAGTGGAGTCCATTTTTTGATGTCCACATAGGATCGGCTGTCTCCTGTGTGTCATCCAGTTCCTCACTCTGAGTTGGGTCAGATGAGGAGTAAGAATCTGCAGTCAGCTGAAACTCCACATCATCATCTGAGGTGCTCTCCGTTACACTGCCATCAGACTCCGGCTCGCTGTCTGTTGGTTCAGTAACGTAGTCCACTGCTTCGGTGGTCGTGTAGATTTTCTTCATCTTGACGAGTGTGAAATGGCCGCACCAAAGAGGTGCACAGCTTTATAACTTTTGCATCTACCGCACTTTCCCTGATTTCTCAACTATTCTAATCCAAAACAAAGGCAGACTTTGTTTTGGATCCCTCGCAGCTACATCTTTGTGTTGCCGCACGATGCAAGGTGTTATTGTCTCAGGACTGACTGCATGGCTGTGTTTGTGCCTCTACGTAGGTGAGAAATTATCAATTAACTTTGAAACATAGACTGCTAAAAAAAACGAAGCTGTGTCAAAGGTTCATGTCTGTGCGTAAAATACGCATGAATCAAACCAAAAGAAAACAATGCCGTGAGAAGCACTTTCTCTTGCTAAATGCACACACACACACACACACACACACACACACACACACACACACACACACACACACACACACACACACACACACACACACACACACACACCCACACCACCGACACACACACAGAGAGGGAGAAAGAGAGAGAGTATAGACAGAAAGGGTAAAATATGACCTTCAGGATATTATGATTTTTGTCACTCGCCTAAACACCATGTATTATATTTAGGCCCCACACACACAGACAGACACACACACACACACACACACTTTTGTCAACACACACATTGCTCTCAGACATCCACACATACTCAGAAACATCATTTTAGATCATTGAGCCATTAAAATGCTTCATAACACATTCAATAGTGCCCCTGGTGGAAACCAGGAAAATAACGTGCATTTCCCCCCATAGGGAATACCTATGTAGTGACGTCATCTGGTGGAATACACTATATAATGCAAATATAATGCTTTTACTTCAAAATGAAAGGATGTTTAAACATAAGTCATGATTCATGTATTAATGATGGCCCCGGCTTTAAACAACGTTTTAATGGGTTTCAATGGGCCATTTTTGGTCATTATGGTGCTATATGTTCCTATTTGATCTACACAGTGTGTGTAATACATATTATGCAACATGGGATCAAAATTTTTAAATTTGTCCAAAAAGTCACAATTTTGCCAAATTACATACCATTTGCATTAAAACAGCCGAAATGGTAAAAGAAATTAAACTGAAAATGACCAAAAATGTCATAATGCAGCAAGAAGGTTAAGTATAATTTATAATTCATCATACCAAATGTAATCAGGGGATTTAAATCTATTAACTCTCACTCTGACTGACCAGTGAACTGAACTACTGAACTAGAGCTGATTGTGACACACTCAGAGATTTAGTTTGGATTTATTTTTCTTTCTGTTATTCTCATCTTAAACAGGACAAACATTGCAAACATAAAGATGGTGTTTATTAAAGAGGAGAGTGAAGACGTGAAGATTGAAGAAACATTCAGAGTCAAACATGAAGATACTGAACAAAAAGGTTGGTTTCATTCTCAAAGCTGAATTCAGTCATTTGATCCTCATTAAAATGTCCAGCTCTACAGAAATAGGGAATATACAAAAGTATAAAAAACAGAAAATAATATACATTAGTAGCCTAAACAAAATAATTATTCTGTGTAATATACTCAATGTCTACTTCTGAATAGATAACAATGAAAAAGTAATTTTATATTCATCCTCAAAGGTGCTCTACTAACATTTTAACATACCTGAACATAAATGGTAGTAAATAAAGCAATAAATAAGTAATAACTGAGTGGATCATATGAGCGGCTTCAGAGATGTTTAAAGCTGCTGATCTTCTCTGGTAGTCCATCATATCCACCTTTTGATTTAAAATTTCACATCCTTTGTCAAAGCAACACAAAATCAGAGTTTAGCTAGTATGTTGTTAGTAGAACAGAGTGAACCGCTAATATATGAAACAGGAAAAAAATATTTCGTCATGATTCTGCCATCATGTCCTTGATTTTTCCTAATCTTGTGGCAGGATCATGACAGACCCATGTTTTGTGTACAAGCGCATGGTCTGTTGTTTGGGCCATGTGCTTGTGATGTCTCGTTATGTAACTCCGCCCCCTTGTTACGCTCGTCTTGTCATTATTGTCTAGTCAGTTTCACCTGTCCTCGTCATTAGTGTTCCCTATTTAATCCCCTTGTGTTTGCTGTCTTGTGCCGGTTCATTGTTTGACGTTGTGACGTACTTTGTGTGAATCAAGCCGTGAGTTACTTGTTGGAAGTCTTGTCTAAGAGAAGTGTTTGTTCCTGTCTTAGTTGTTAGTTTATTGTCTTGAGTCTTAGTCTAGTCTACTCTATCCTGTCTTGTTTTGCCCCATCGTGGGTTTTGTTTTCTGTTTTTGTCATTAATAAACCCCTGTTTGTACTAATTGCTGTCTGCGATTGGGTTCATCCCTCATCCTCATAACAGTTTAATGTGTGCATTATTTTCTAATAATTCAACGGCCAGCAGTCAATTTTTCCACTTGAACTACGGTTGGCACACCTCAAGCAGGGATTCAGACTAACATTTGAAAGCAGTAGCACCGGTGCCGCTAACTTTTTTTTAAGATTTTTAATAATAAAGGCAATTTCTCACCTCGCTCCAAATTGGTCTCGAACCCCGATCGCCAGCATGCTAGCCCTGCGTGCTAACAAGGATGCTAAACACCAGATTCTCTAGCGTTACTAGCTGGCCTCCATCACACACAATGCAAGAGTGGATGTCTATTTATCATAGCAGAAGCTTCAAGAAAAATAAAGAAAAGCTGTTGAACGAATGACAAGGAAGCACAAAAAATTTATATACAGTACATAACAGTAAATACAAAAAAGAGTAAGTTGTTAGTCGCCAGCAGCTCCAGACAAACAATAGCCGTGTTTCCACTGTCGGGTCAGGGCTTTAAACGGGCCGTGCTGGGCTACTAGCCTTTGGACCTGTTGCACAGAGCCCAAAACCACTGTTAGGCAAAACCATGCTGTGTTTCCACTGTCGGGTCAGGGCTTTAAACGGGCCGTGCTGGGCTACTAGCCTTGGACCTGTAGCACCGAGCCCAAAACCACTGTTGGGCAAAACCATGCTGTGTTTCCACTGTCGGGTCAGGGCTTTAAACGGGCCGTGCTGGGCTACTAGCCTTGGACCTGTAGCACCGAGCCCAAAACCACTGTTAGGCAAAACCATGCTGTGTTTCCACTGTCGGGTCAGGGCTTTAAACGGGCCGTGCTGGGCTACTAGCCTTGGACCTGTAGCACCGAGCCCAAAACCACTGTTGGGCAAAACCATGCTGTGTTTCCACTGTCGGGTCAGGGCTTTAAACGGGCCGTGCTGGGCTACTAGCCTTGGACCTGTAGCACCGAGCCCAAAACCACTGTTGGGCAAAACCATGCTGTGTTTCCACTGTCGGGCCAGAAGCTCCGCATTGCTTCACTAAAACCCGCCTGTAACACGCCTCTCTGGAACAACGTCACACAAACCCATCATTTCACCAGCAAATGGAAGTTTTATCAGAAAACTAATCAGAAAGAAATCACCACAGGATTACAATAAAAAGTGATACACTGACCATAATGAATTCACTTGTGTCAAGATTGCACATTAGTCACACAGCAATAAAGTGGTTTACCATTATTTCACAAAAGAAAGAGGACACACGTTATTCAGTCGCGTCTGTTTCTGTTTATTTGTAGTCACAGACAGGACATAGCCTATGTTTACATCACATTTAGAAAGAATAAATATTTCTACAAATATGCCACCAAGAAAACGAACTGAGGAGCTTTAGCACTCTCTCCCAATACAGTTATATTTTCAGTCAGAGAAACAGAGGAAGCTCTCGAAAAACCAGAGTTGCTTTATTTTTTATAATATATGCAGAGCTAAATATGGATATCAAACAGTCCGGTTTAAAGTGACGAGACATGCTGACAGATAAAATAAAACATTATTGTGATAGCCTATATGATTTGTCTGATTTCTTCATTTTTACCATATTTACTATAGTAGGCTAATGGTTAGTGCGCATAGTCTTTTGCATCGCATATAAATATTTCTGTCTTATACGGTGATCAGAATCCACTTCGGATCACAAACAGAAGGTATTCAAGCAAGAAAGTGAGTTTTATTCTATTCATGACCACTCCTCAAGCCCAAGCTGCTTTGGACCAAGGTATTCAGTTTAACTTGTGTCCAACTAAAATGTGTATTACTAAATTTTTCAATCTGTTTTAATTTCAATTGCTAATGTAATTTGTTGTATTTAGTCATATTTTGATCGAGTGGATGTTGTCCTAACCACATGTAAATAACTAAAAAAGTGTATTTTATGTACATAAACTGGCAAGAAGATACAGTATTTCACTAATGGAATTTATTAACTCATGTCATTTGTTACATTGAATGTAATTGCAATTATTCACTTATAAAATGGTAAAACATCACCTTCGTGTGTAAAACTGAGCACTAGCTATAAAAAGAAAAACATCAAGGAACTAGCCTAACAAAGGGTCAGCAGAACAATTATTAACAGTTTGGTATCATCACACATCAACACAGACACAGGAAAGCTGGTGTCTGGCGTGCCCATACAGCAGGTTAAAGACTAGAACCTGAGCCTATTTACACGTATGTACATATTTTTTGGCACAGTATGAGTCTGCCTGACTGAAACTCATCTACAATCCTTGGCAGCATGTGACTAAAATAGAAGAACTGGAGTTTAGGTAGAACTTGTGAACAATACTCCAAATCAAATGGCACATCAATGACAACTTTCTCAGATGGAGCCCAGACAAGCAGCTTGCATCTCTGTAGTCTTGTACAAAACATACCTAGTTGTACTTGAAGGTAGTGTTGTAAACCTTTTCTTCTTAAGTGTAGGAGACTTAGAAGCGAAAGACCAGGAGACGTTGGGATATCTTTCAATGCAGAAGTTACTCTTTATTGAAGACTTTGCTGTTGCGATGCTGTAGTCACCAAGTCTGACTCAATAGCTAAAAACACAGTGTTTATATCTTTCCAAGGGGGAGGGATTTACATATTGATGGGGAGGCAATCTGAACAAAGCATGTAAATGTGAAGTACAGGAATCAGCACGTTACCGGAAATTCCCCAACCCTGATATTCGTCAGCATAACAGTATGATTCAAATGTAAATATCCTAATCCAATCAGCCAGACTCTTCAACAAATAGAGAGCTCTGGACAGACAGGAACAGGCAGGTTTGTGACATCAGATGCTCATCCAATCAGCATAACAGTGTCATGTATAGATGGCAATCCAATCAGCCCGACTGTATCACTCATCTTAATGGCCAGGAAGTGCATACAGACAAAAGCTAATGTCCGACACCTGAATTGCTTGACTTACAATAGAGAGATCAGGAATGGCAATGAATCTCTTGCTGATAATTCTGATATCATCATTTATACTTCAAATGCTAAATTCAGTCTACTAAACTTTCTCAGTTTATATACTATTGTATTGGAACCTAAAATAAAACATTTAATACATTTGTAACACTACAGTAGTAACCACGGGATCCATTTGGTTGCAGCTGTGGAACCCCGTCCACCATCTTCACATCTGTGAGCTTGCTGGAAAACACTTCAGCCAGAGATGCACAGTTCTTGGTCAGAACAGGACGTTTAATCTCCAGCAGCTCTGTGGAGTTAACCACGCCATCTGGGCTTGCAGAAAGTCATGGTTCTGTGCCACTAACTACAGTACCTCTCTTCTCAACTGTAAACCCATGCGTAGGCCACCTCCTCATTCTCCTGGCCATACCTGGTTGCAGTGTTCCCATGGAACCTAGGAAACAGGTGCTCTCTAAGAAAATTATCTGGCTTAGTTCAATTCAATTCAATTCAAATTTATTTGTATAGCGCTTTTCACAATACATATTGTGAAAAGCAGCTTTACAGAAAGTGCATTTCAGAAATGTACATAGAAAAATACAGTTAGTTAATCATTAGGGGTGGCACGGTACATGAAAAAACATCCGAACCGTTCGGTTCGCTTGTCTCGGTTCGGTGCGTGCATGCGTCGCACGGTTCGACGCATGCGCAATGTAACCTCGTGCCCGTGACCTCAGACAGTGTGTTTACTTTTCGCGCGAAATAAGAGATGTGTGGACATGACAATGGACATACATATGAGGCTTGTTCGACTTGAACCGGCGCTGCACAGACCGATCGATGAATAACATCAAAGTACCGCGAGAGCAACGGCTCCGTATGCTTTTCAATCACTCTCGCGGTACTTTGATGTCATAAACCGATCGGTCTGTGCAGCGCCGGTTCAAGTCGAACAAGCCTATAGACAGTAAAAGTGGAGCATGGAGTGCTGCAGGTCTCGTCACGTATAGAAATGGCAAGTGGGAGATATAAGGAAGGCTAACCGGAGTTGGAGGATGCGCCAGCGTCGTATAAGTCCGTGTGGGAACTTTTTGGATTTCATGTTACCTATGATATTTTAAACTATACAGTGACACCAAGTTTAAATAAGAACTCCAGTCATATGTTTCCAAATACTGCACTTTAATTTCAAGTGAAAAAAATGTATCCTCACTCTCAGGGAATAGAAGCATTGTTGATACTGTTTTTGTGTTGAGGTTGAACTTATGTTTCACTTTATGGTTATACCTTTGCTATTGTTATAGCCTCATTATAGGCAATTATGTGTAACATATTTTGACTTATTTAAAAGATAGTGCTTTAAGAGTTCCTCTCTTTTTCTATTAAAAGATAAACATTTTGTAAGAGCTACACTGAAGTTGACAGTTTGATAAATGCAAGTTAATTTTAATCTTTGTGTGCTAAAAATGCACATAAGTCCCTGTAGAGATAGCAATACACATTCTCCTTTTTTGCCAAATAAACAAAAGCATTTCATCAATGTCTTCTCTCTTGCTGTATCAAAATCTCACCTAGCTTTCCTCAGAGATGGTCTCAATAATGTGCTTAAAGTCAAGTCAAATTCAGTTTGTGCATGATTACATGATATACATTTTTTTTTAATACTGTATCCTGAATTGTGGATAATTAAGCTATAGCCTATATCATATGCTGAAGTACATTTCTGGAGTGTTAAAGATTAAAAGAAAAAATAACAACAAGAACCGTACAGAAACGAAAACCGTGACCCTAAAACCGTGATACGAACCGAACCGTGGGTTTTGTGAACCGTGCCACCCCTATTAATCATGTATTAATTTAGGGCATAACATATCGCCGGCGTTGAGTCGTCTCTTCACAGGCGTCGAGTCGTCTCTTCACAGGCGTTTAGTCATCTCATCGCAGGTGTTGGGGACTCTGAAGTCTCCGTGAGAGGCTGGATACAAACTGGAGCTGACGAACGCCATTTACCTAGATAACAGCAGAAAAGCAGATGGGAAATAATTAGCATAGCTGCTGTTCATAATATTAATGCATTCGATCTGATTTCAACAGTAGTATAAAAGATAAGCATTATGTGAATGCTTGGCTAAAGAGATGCGTCTTTAATCTAGTTTTAAACTGGGACAGCGAGTCTGAGCCTCGAACAATATCAGGAAGGCTATTCCAGAGTTTAGGAGCTAAATGTGAGAACGCCCTCCCTCCTTTAGTGGACTTAGATATCCTAGGAATGACCAAAAGCCTCGAATTTAGTGATCTTAAAGAACACGATGGATTGTAGGGCGATAGAAGGTCCATTAAATACACAGGAGCTAAACCAGGTTGGGATGTCTGCATGACTGTGACATGGCTCCTAAGAAGTCTCAGAAAGAGTCTGCTGTTGAGGAGGAATATGTTTCTGTGAATGTTCTAACGGAAATGTTAGAAACACAGAAAATCTTTTTTAAGGACATGATGGATCTTCAGGAAATAAACTTTAAAACATTTTTACAACTCTTTATGGAAACAACAAATAAGCGAGTTTGGATTATACACAAGTGCAGGTGGATAATCAAGAGAAGAACACAGAAGAGATTGTTAAAATGTGCCGAGAAGCATGTTGGGATATAAACAAAGTGTGCAAATTGACGCCATTACTGGATGGGAAAATCGACAATCTTGAGGCGAGGTCGAAAAGGAATAACATTATTATTGATGGAATTCCTGAATCGCAACGTGAGAGTGAGGAAGAAACCGAGAACAAAGTCCGCCGCGTAATAGCCAAAAAGTTAGAAATGAATGAAGAACGGATCGAGGTGGAACGAGCCCGTCGTATGGGTGATCCTACAACAGCAGGAAACCGACACAGATCGATAATTGTCAAGTTTTTAAGATGGAAAGACAAGGCAGCTGTGATGACCAGGGTAAACAAACTGAGAGGTACGAACATTTACTTTAATGAGGACTATTCTGAAGCCGTAAGGATAAAGCGAAGGGAGTTAGTTCCGGTCATGAAGGCTGAACGAGCAGAGGGAAACATTGCCTACATTCGCCATGACAGACTTATTGTTCATTCTCCCTCCCAGAGGATGACAGGTCCAAATGAAAAGATCAGCTAAGAATGCGGGTTTAAGTGAGTACTCGCATGGACTATAGGCCTACATACATTTGTACTGAACGTGTGTTAATTTTTAGACACTATATTAATGTCATTTCCCAAGAAAGGCTTAAAAATAGCTCATATAAATATTTGTAGTTTGAGAAACAAAATTCCAGACATAAGTAATGTTAACATCTCATAATATTAATATTTTAGCTATTTCTGAAACTCATTTAGACAATACGTTTGATGATGCTATAGTAGAGATACAGGAATATAGTATCTATAGAAGGGATAGGGATGTTTATGGGGGAAGAGTTGCCATGTACATTCAGAGCCACATCCCAGTTAAAATCAGAGAAGATCTAATGTCATGTGATGTTGAAATGTTATGGTTACAAGTTCACCTACCCCATTTAAAGCCTATGTTGATGGGATGCTGTTATAGGCCACCAGGCTCTGGAAATCAGTATCTAAACCTGTAGACATTGCAAATTATTTTAATGATTACTTCATTGATAAAGTTGGTAAACTAAGGCAAAAAATGCCAACATAGTGTGATAGCGTAGTGCTACGTCACACGTAGGCTCACTATTGGCCGACGCTGGTCGTGTGTGATGCGTGTGACGTACAACACAGAAACACTATGCTATCGCACTATGTCAACTGACTAGAGGCCCACAGAGAAGGAAATAAATAGTTGAAATAAAAGTCATTATTTTTGTTTTTTTGCGCACAAAAAGTATTCTCGTCGCTTGATAAACTTAAGATTGAGCCACTGTAGTCACTTGGACTATTTTAACGATGTCTTTAATAACTTTTCGGGGAACAAGTTTCAATCCCTTAGAAGCCTATGGAGGAGTGATCCAGCTCTCAGATTTCATCAAAAATATCTTAATTTGTGTTCTGAAGATAAACAAAGGTCTTACGGGGTTGGAACAACATGAGGGTGAGTAATTACTGATAGAATTGTCATTTTTGGGTGAACTATCCCTTTAAGGGCAGGTGTGCAGGTGTTCCAACCCTGCTCCAACACACATCTGTAGCTTTCAAATGAGCCTGAAGGACTTGATTAGCTGGATCAGGTGTGTTTAATTAGAGATGAAGCTTAACTCTGCAGGGCTGTGGCCCTCCAGGAGCTGAATTAGACACTCCTGCCTAAAGGCGGGCATACACTGTGCGATTTTCGTCCGATTTTGAGCCGAATTCTGACTCGTGCGACTCTTTTTCAGGTCGGGATGATTTTCAGCTTTGTCGTGCGTCGTTTGTCGTGCAGTGTACTCTCCCGATCGGCAATCGGATGGTCGGATGAATTTCTGGCATGTCAAGAAATGTTGGTCGCTCCTCGTGACTATATCGCACAGTTGAAGCAGAGCTACGAACCGATTGCCCTAAACTCAGTGTTTTTCCCTCACTGCGGTTAACAGAATGTTAACCATTTCAATCTGCAGCAAAAAAAAAAAAAAAAAAAAAACGAAAAGAGGGAGATCTTTAAGTTCTGTAGTTCAAACTAGCTACAAATTACTGTTTCTTACCTCTAGTTTGTCCAGTTATTACCCACGTCTTCCAAGCCGCCTGTGATGTAACACCGTGCCTCTTTTATTAATTTGTTAAACAATGTTTTTGAAATAAATCTGTTTTTAATTTTCATTGATGACTAATTATTGCAGTGTTCGGACATATTATAGACTGTTATAATTATATGCCTATAATTCATTGTAATCGACCTAAATGTTTTAAAATTTTCAATGAGGAGGAGTAAGCTTCTATGTAATATTTTATTATCCTCACAGCTCGTTGCGGTGATGTGCTGTGAAATTATTGCGTGGCAAATTAATTATAATAGCAGATCAATTTAATAATAAAATTAGCCTAGGCCTTCCCTAATAATGATAATACAATAATACTAATAATAATTTAATACATAAATTGGAAAAATGCTAAATCATCTTGATATTGATAGCTGATGCTTGTTTTGACAATATCTCTGGATACATGATATCGTCTAGGCTCAACCCAGCAAGGGGGTTTACCGCACATATTTCACACGTATAGTGTGAGCAGTCAAGCTCGATGTTCGGACCATATAGTGTGAGCACATAAATCCTGAACTTTGGCTTTACATCGCATGCGATTTACTCGTTCAGTGTGAGTAGGTACCTTGCTGAAATCGCACAGACATCGCACAGTGTATGGCCGCCTTTAGGGGCTCCGTATGGGTCGGGATGTTTGTATTCTTTTTAGCTTTTTTCGGTCTCTTCAAATAAAAACACTTATAGTGACCCCACATTGACTCTTCTACCTGTTGTTTTTTACATGCTAATCTACACTGTGAAATGTGCTTCCATTTAGAGAACTATCCAGATTTGATAATCTAAAGAAAGTGTGTATCTTGATCAGGATAATCCAATCCAATTTTTCTTTGAAAAACCGGCATGGAAGTAAAATGGATTACCAGATCCTGGAAAGCAAAACATGGGATTTCAAAATCCAGATCATTCTGATCCAGATTAAATTTTTGAAAAACTGGGCCCAGGAGAATCTGGTGTATCTTCAGCAGGATTCTTTATTGAGAAGATGCTGTGTGGCGCTGCAGTCATCAAAGTCTGATGTACTCCAATCGGAGCAAAGTTCTTTTTCAGTCTTCATTTAGGGTTAAAAAGAAGGGGCTCCTCGGGTATTTCGAAGGACATTGTTATGGACAGGACATCAATGTCCCCCCTATAAGTCTCTGGGCCCTATGCACTCTGTCCCCTTTTTCCCCCAGTGCAACGCTCCTGAGTATAGGGCAGGGAAACGTCAGTCCTGGAGGGCCGCTGTTCTACAGAATTCAGTTCCAACCCAATCAAACACACCTGAACAAGCTAATCAATGTCTTAAGGATCACTAAGGCCCTGTTTACAAGAGAACGCTCGCGGGTGAAAACGTAAAAATATTTGATCAGATATTACACTATATTATAATATTACACGGCAACGGCGTTTTTGGGGCTTAAAAACGCAAAAAAGTGAAACCACCCTCCAGAGTGGAAATCTTAAAAATGCTCCACCGTCACGTTCCTGTCTAAAGGGTAAAAACGCAAATCTGCTCACAGTGGCTCTCGTCACGTACGCGTTTACGTCACCAGTGTTGGGAACGTTACTTTAAAAAAGTAATTAGTTATAGTTACTCACTACTTGTTCCAAAAAATAACTGAGTTAGTAACTGAATTACTCTATAATAAAAGTAACTCGTTACCAGGGAAAGTAACTATTTGCGTTACTGTTAAAAAAAAGTTGCTAGGCTATATGTCAAAGAATTTGGATTTTTTTGGAAGTCAGTTGAAATGAGTGGAACAGACAGGTGTTTGTACATAACTTTAGATATTTATTGCACGTCGACAGACAGCAAGAGGTTTATCCTGCACTTCAAGTATTATCTTTGTAAGATAAGTAAACAGTTACACCATATAAAGTGCATTTAACTCTAGCAAATTAAATCAAACTCTCTCAACCTGAGACAACTGGTCAAGTAAACAATCTGTAGGCTACTTCCAAGTGTTTTGTTCACAACAAAAGTAAACTTTTAAACAACAAAAAAAGTGTGTTTAGCTCTGTAGTCTTATTCTTACTTAAATCAAACTCCCAATGTCAGACAACTGGTCTGGAATACATTCTGTAGCCTACTTCAAGTATTTTCTTCAAAAGTAAAGTGTTAAATAATATGAAGTGTGTTTGCAGTAACTGTAGCAAATTAAATAAATCAAACTCTAACAAGGCCATGCGTTGCCATTTAATTCGCTATTAAATAAGAGATCTAGCGCTAAAATGTGTTGTTTTTTAACTCAAGCTGAGCGCTCGTTGCCGCGGCAATCAGTGTCATGGACACAGTGTTCTCTTGTGGCTCGCGGTCTTCACTCGGACGCGCACTTCAATCTATCGCCGTTGTGGAGACTCTTTATTCATTCAGGTGAAATCACAAAATAAAATGCACACAAACGTGTCCCTGTTTGATATATAGACTGTAACCACTGATGAACATTGAGTTTTGATGAGAGAAAATAAACTACACGAGGGCGGATTCGAACCCGTAACCTCTGACACGCTTGGCAAAAGATCTACCACTAGACCATTTAAGAACTCAAACAAAGATTGCGGATCGATGGATTTATTTACGGGTTGAGCAAGCAGGCTGTACAGTTTGACAAGTTTGTACCCAGCACTTCTCAAAATGCACTTCCGAATGCGTCTCTGTCCCCAGCACATTTCAAACCAAGCTGACGCCTGTGGTAACGCACCGCATTTAACGTCCAGTAACGTTAAAGGCGTTGTGACGACGGGAAAAGTAATTAGTTTGATTAGCCCGTTACTGAAAAAATAATGTTGTTACCTAACACCGTTCTTTTTAAACGCCGTTATTCCAAACACTGTACGTCACAGGCATGCGACAGGCAAGCGCCAGTACAGGAAAATAACAACCAACAGTGCTTAACACTGCCACCTAGCCGCCTGGAGTGCATACTACATCGAATTTCACACACTTTTGCGTCACCATATGCACGCAGATTTCCCTCCCATAATGCTTGTCTAAATGCAGAATAAAAAGTGATAACACAACGCCACTTTTCCGTGTAAACATAGCCTTAGGCTTCAGGCAGGGGAGGTTTTTTTTCAGCGTTGGAGCTAAACTCTGGACAGTGGCCCTCCAGGACCGATGTTCCCCATCCCTGATATAGGATCTTGTTGTATATCAGTTTTGACATGTCTAAATGTTTTGTTGTCTGTTGCTTTGTACCCTTAAACTGGTGTAATTTGCATTTGTCTTTTTTCGCCTTAGACCTGATGGTGCTGAAAAAGGAGAATGAGGTACTGAATGAAATGGAAGAGAAAGATCAATATAAGAATCATGATTTCATGACAAAAGAAAAAACTTTTAGTTGTTCACAGCCTGAAAAGACTTCCTCACGAAAAAAGGATAAAAAGACAGGAACTAGAAGTAATTTCACCAGCCAACAGTGTGGAAAGTGTTTCAACCAACATGAAATTCATGAAGTCCACATGAGAGTTCACACTGGAGAGAAGCCTCACACCTGCAAACAGTGTGGAAAGAGTTTCAATCAACTCAGAAAGCTTAAAGTCCACATGAGAATTCACACTGGAGAGAAGCCTTACACCTGCCAACAGTGTGGAAGGAGTTTCACTCAAATTGGAAACCTTAATGTTCACATGAGTGCTCACGCTGGAGAGACGCCTTTCACCTGCCAACAGTGTGGGAGAAGTTTCACCCGAAAAGGAAGCCTTAACAGGCATATAAGAATTCACACTGAAGAGAGCCTTTTCACCTGCCAACACTGTGGAATAAGTTTCACTCAAAAAGGAAGCCTTAACAGGCACATGAGTATCCACTCTGGGGAGAAACCCTACACATGCCCTCAGTGTGGAAAGAATTTCACTCAAAAACGTCACTTTGTAGAACACATTAGAATTCACACTGGAGAGATGCCTTTCACCTGCCAACAATGTGGAAAAAGTTTCAACCAAAAAGGAATCCTTAACAGGCACATGAGAGTTCACACTGGAGAGAAATCACACTGTTTCCACCGTCAAGCCAGAAGCTCTGCAGCGCTTTACTAAAACCATTGTTTTTACTAAACATCACACAACCCCATCATTTCACCAACAAAAGGAGGTTTTATTAAGGGATTTCATCAATATGCTGATTGAGGACTGTTGGGACACTCCAGGCACAGGATGGTTCTGTCGAGAGAGACAGAGTCATTTACACCTCAATGATACGTCTGTACCATTTGCTTCACAGTACATATGCTTTCAACTACAAACTGTTTATTTACTAGTGTGTTCTAATATGTAATTATGTCATGTTTGGTCTCATCTGACCGCTTATACACTGAAATGAATGGTGGTGAACTTAATAGACATATTACAGTATCCTAATGTACAATCTAGGTACTATTGGTTAAACATACATTGAGGAGAATATGTTAATGTTCTTCTCCCCCTCGTGACCACCCATTTGCCTCATCTTTTGGCTTCCTGTTGGTCAGTTTCAGTGTTGGTATTCCACTCATGTTTAACAATGCTTTGCTCAGGGTATAAGAAGGAAAGGTAACTGTTGATCTTGGAGAAAGGCTTTAACCCCGCCACTCCCGCACACCGGTGCGTAACCTCATACTCTGAGAAAGGCTTTTACGGCCTCGTTTGCACAACCGTACATTATTTGTTACAACTAAACATGTAACTTAATAAATAACTTTGCCTGCTTTAAAGGCTTTGGGAATCTTTCCTTTTATCACTGATGATGTTGAAAGCTAAAGTGATTATAACTTTTGTTATCTAAACGTTCAGGTTAAATCCTACGTTTTCCTATCAGTTCTAAGAAAGACCTTTACCTTTAAAGAATAAGAAGTAACTTTAATAGAGTCAGATTAATTATATTGGAGTCAGATAAATATTTGAATTATACACGTCATCCTTCAACTGCCTTTTGTTCAGATTATTGGTTCAAAACAGCAGCGTAAGCTTTCAGCCTTACAAACGTGATAAATGTTTGCCTTTTTGTTTTTTACTTAAAGATTTAAAACTCAAGCATCAATCCACCATCTGAGGAGCTTTGAGCGCTCTCACCAATCCTTATACAGTGTTATCATTTCAGCCAGAGAAACAGAGGGAGCTCCCGAATGAAAAAACAGGAGTTATGATAGAGGAGGCTATATTTTATGACATATGCACAGCTAGATATGCATATCAGGCAGTCTGGTATAAAGAGACGAGACGTTTTGACAGATAAAATATACAATCAAATAAATACACAATTGTGATGATTTGTCTGATTTCTACAAGCAGTGTCTTTACTGTTTGCTTGTTAACTGTTATCGTGTGTAGCCTTTTGAATCACATATATAAATATATTTCTGTCATGACAACTTTCGGAGTGATTGGCATGGTAATTGGTATGACAATGTTGTATGTTTGTTCTTGGCGGAATAGATCTGCTACGCTGCTGCTGCTTTTATTACTGCTGTAGGTTATTGCTGCTGCTGCTTGTATTGCTGCTGTGCGGTAGAGCAAGTACGGGACTTGCTACTGCCAATACATACACGACACGCTGCTGTGAGCAAGTAAGACATGCTGCTGCTGTACATAGCATACATGAATTACCCTTAGCAGATCTATACAGATTGAGCTGGGGAAGGTGGAGGGTTTCTGAAAGCGCGCTGCACTGCCAAGGCAAATGCTACCCAAATATTTGAAGGTTGATATAAGCTGTGCCCTATAGATAACGATGTGATTATGAACAGGTGAGTTAAAGGACATATTAGCCTGCACAATCTAGAGTTTCATGCCAGAACTTTGTATTTCTGTCATGACAACTCAGAGTGATTGGCATGGTAATAGGTATGACAATGTTGTATGTTTGGTCTTAGCGGAGTAGATCTGCTACGCCGCTGCTTTTATTGCTGCTTCTGCTGTAGGTTATTGCTGCTTCTGCTGTAGGTTATTGCTGCTGCTTTAGGTTATTGCTTCCGCACCATTTTTCAACAACGCAATTTGAGAGTGAATACCACACTGTCACTTCCTGAACTTCGAAGCCTGCACCCGACTGTCTGTCCTCACCACAGCATGAACACTTATTCAATGAATGACATATAGCCGTGAGAACGTGCAAAATTGCTCACTCATCTCAGCCCATGCGATTAGCAAGTGCCGCTACATGTCCGTGATTGAAGCGCAAAACGCGCAGCAAACGAAAATGACTGACGTTCTCCAGGGTGCACACACACATACCCTTGCGCACGCTATAGGTAAGTTGAAATGACAATATTCATTCTACGTGTGAGCAGTGATGTCTAATACGAAAAGGTAGCATACATTGCTGTTCGTCCTGTAGTTATGAAATAGTATATGTCCAAGTATAATTCTGCCAAAAATGCAGCATACATGCTTCGTATGTAAATAAGGTGAATACATTGTTTGCATTTTAAATCATGGTAGTGTTTACTGCTGTTGATATTCGTTAACATTGCAATCTGATTTGTTATACATGTTGCTGTTGTAAAAATACTAGGAATTGCTGTAGCTCTGTTAGATATGTAAATACAAATAAAAGCCTTTCATATTAAAGAGTTAAGAAAAGCTTGTCTGTGTATCCTTACATTGTCTGCTTGCTGCTGCATTAATGTAAAATGCATATTATCTAACTGCTAATGCTAGTAATTCACTCTAAGCCAGAGCTTCCCAAACTTCAGAGGGGTAAGGCAACCCGTTCTCATCTCAGAGCGTCATATAAGGCCGTTTTTTCACGTCCTTCGGCGTTTTCTGCCCACGCATAGCACCCTTTTACGTATAGATGACACGCACATGACTTTCAACCAACTTCAATGTAAAACCATCTGCGATGTTATTACATGCTCAGGGCTTCGCCAGTCATCAATTCACCTCAACATTGACCGACTGCACAGACTAAAGACGTTTTCAGCAACAACGACTTATGTTTGCTCTATTAGGATTGCCTACACCTAACATAGGAGGTCACGTTTTCCATTATTGATCTTTTGAGAGGAGCCTATACTGTCCGTTTTCAACACAAACCCTTTGCGTGTGTCAGAGACGCACCTGACTTTCAAGCAACTCAAATGCGAATCCATCTGCGTTATTAATCATGCATTTGGACTTCGCCAGTCATTCCAAGTTGGAGAAAAAAGACGCTTTCAGTAACAAAGTGCAGACAATTTGCTTTTGTTTTAAATTATGAGCACTAAACATGAATGTGTGCTTGGTTGCACTCCCCAACTCGTCACATATGGACGCTTGGCCAGGACCCCTTGGCGTCACCTTTTAACGCACTGGATATAGCCTACCTTTGGCGTCATTTTTCAACGTGCAGGGTAGTCCGATAGATTTTCTATAGAACTCTGAACCGGAGCCTGCAGCGTTGAAATTTGACGTCTTGGGTGCACACCGCAACCCGTTGTCTGCTGTGTAGGGGTCGAGACGACAATAAATAAAAAGGAATAGGCTACAATTAATGATCTATGCCAGGGCTAGTCAAATGGCGTCCCCCCAGATCATCTTTATCTGGCCCTCCAACTGGGTTTTGATGTTTAAAAACCCTCGCAATCTGATATCAAAGTGCCCTCTGCGCAAAGGTTTCGCGCGTTCATAGGCAACCCCATTCAGCGGTGAGTTAACAACGCTCGACTGCAGGTAAAACGCCATTCAAAGGTGAGTTTAACAACGCTCGTATTTTTTGTCATAGGTACTGGTACATAGTACACTGCTTTAACTAGAGCATGCTGGCCTGGATAACGTATTTTTATCGGAGGTTTGTTGATGTTAATAGGCATATATATATATATATATATA
The DNA here is from genome assembly GCA_030770095.1 of Gila robusta. Lineage (NCBI taxonomy): Eukaryota > Metazoa > Chordata > Actinopteri > Cypriniformes > Leuciscidae > Gila > Gila robusta. The sequence goes on from JAVALU010001573.1 coordinate 1,406,730, forward strand.
TGCAGGGGTTAAAGTGGGCCCCTCAGATAAATTATTAAATAAATATATTCATTAATCTCAACGAATCTCGACCAACCGACCAACCTCCCTTCCTCCCCGCTGAACGCGAGTGATTATAAATGCGTGAAATGCACTCACGGTGGTTGAGCGCAGTAAAGTTAGTTTAATGTTCGATATTTCGCCGGACATTGTTTTCCCTTGCCACTGTTCTATAGGGTCTGCAGTCTTACAAAGATATCAATAGCAGGATTAGTTTTAATATTATGTAACCATTATCGACATTAAATATTCGTTCAAAATCACTGTGCATTAATGCTGCATATTTATACCTGATAATGCTTTGACGCGTTTCCACAACGCATGCCTAAGGGAACGTCTGCCAATTCCACTAACTGCGTTAAACATAGCCTATATTATTATTTTAGTATTATTTAAAATTACTTTTCAAATTCCAAAGCTTGTAGAAGGTTCCTATTGGCAATGCTGATCTATAGCCTTTAATAAATTATATTATCTAAGAAAATGATTCATAAAACTCATCAGTTGAGCCTATGTTTACTTTCTTCACTGTCACAGACGAAAATGAAAAGACTATCAGTCAAAGTTCAGCTTTAGGAGGGGAAGAAATACGGCAGGATAAGGAGACTGAGAGAAAAAGAAAGATTAAAATGAGAGAGCAGGTATTGACAAATAATCTAATGTACACTGACATGGTTTTAAAGCTATTTGGGGGGGGTGATGTGGGTTGATGTGGCTACAATGCCAGGGCTCAATTTTTGGCCCAGTGTTCAGCAATTTTAACATAGTATCGTCATCATATCAGTGTTGATGGACCAAAATAAAACCATTAAAATATCAAGTAAATAAGTATTGTGATATGTGGTGCCACAGTGACACTCTTGTCCCAAAAAGTATTGCTATACCACGATACTCAATATGTTGTCCCACGGTGAGTAATTTTTCCCTGTTGCACCTACACAAAATTTGAGGGTTCCCCCACCTGCCAAATCCCACTTTAACCACTGTATATATGTGTGTGTGTGTGTGTGTGTGTGTGTGTGTGTGTGTGCTATGATTGTTAAATTAATCTAAGTTTTTATTTATTTATTTTTATTTATTAAATCCTTGAAATGAATAACGCTGACGTCACTGTATGGGGCGATCCCAAGGTCCATTGCGATTTTCCACTCGGTAAGTAGAGTTAATTATTATTAATAGATACTATTTACACATCAAAAACTAGAAGTTGTGTATAGAACCTTTAGATGTGTAAGGTGGCAATTTCTTATGACAGTAAATGATAGAAGACATTATAAAAATATAGCTTGCTGCACCAAATGTGCAGGCTAGCAAAGTTAGCTAGTTAATTGAATTCAGATTTTCAGTATTACATTAGCCCACAACTATTATCCAACATTATTAAAGAAATACTCCACTTTTTTTGGAAATAGGCTAATTTTACAACTCCCCCAGAGTTAAACTGTTGAGTTTTACCGTTTTTGAATCCATTCAGCCGATCTCCGGTTCTGGCGGTACCTCTTTTAGCATAGCTTAGCATACATCATTGAAGTGGACAAGACCATTAGCATTTCTCAAAAAAAGTGTTTTGATATTTTTCCTATTTAAAACTTGACTCTTCTGTAGTTACATCATGCACTAAGACCGACGGAAAATGTAAAGTTGTGATTTTCTAGGCTGATATGGCTAGGAACTATACTCTCATTCCTGCGTAATAATCAAGAAACTTTACTGCCTTACCATGAGTGCAGCAGGCGCAATGATATGACGCAGTGCCTGAAAATAGGCTACCTTCCGTCAACATAACCAATGTGACAACCTGCTTGCACAGGGAGCGGGGGAAGTTACCGAGCTGGGGACTATTTTCAGGCGCTGCGTCATATCATTGCGCCTGCTGCACTCATGGTACGGCAGTAAAGTTTCTTGATTATTACGCAGGAATGAGAGTATAGTTCCTAGCCATATCGGCCTAGAAAATCGCAACTTTACATTTTCCGTCGGTCTTAGTGCACGATGTAACTACAGAAGAGTCAAGTTTTAAATAGGAAAAATATCGAAACACTTTGGTCATTTTTTTTTTGAGAAATGCTAATGGTCTTGTCCACTTCAATGATGTATGCTAAGCTATGCTAAAAGTGGTACCGCCAGAACCGGAGATCGGCTGAATGGATTCAAAAACAGTAAAACTCAACAGTTTAACTCTGGGGGAGTTGTAAAATGAGCCTATTTCCAAAAAAAGTGGAGTATCCCTTTAATGTTCAGATGAAGAAAGGTGTTGCCAGATTGATTTGTTGTTTTACAGCCTAATTGTTTAAAATACTTGCAAAATTATATAATAAACACCCAAATAAATCTATAATTAACAATACAAATTAATTCATAACTACTACATTGTGGCTTATCACCATTCAACATGAAGTAAAATAATTAATGTGTATAATTAATGTAATAAGTAATGCTGTCATAACTTATTGACTGATTCATATATATATATATATATATATATTAGAAGTTCTGCTGTGACTTTGTTTAGAACATTTTATTAAAAATTTTTGTCTAAAATGTAACTTCTTGTTTATTGAACTGTATAAAATGAATTTCACATACAATCTAGCCCATTCCGGCAACAAAGATGAAGAGAAAATGGTGTAAAATGTTAAATTCTGTTTTTTTTTTCTTTAGGTCCCTCAAATTTGGCAGCTTCAAAAATTATTTATATTCTTAACCCCCACCACCCACACACACACACACACACACACACACACACACACACACACAAAACAAACAAACACACACACACAAACAAAGGCACTTTTAAGAGCCACGTCCGTCTTGTTAATCTGTACTCATCAGTCTGTCTCTCTCTCTCTCTCTCTCTCTGTCTCTCTGTGTTACTTGTTTTTGTGTATATTTGTTGTCTAGTCATGACAAGGCCCAAATTCAGGCCCTGCCCTTTTTGCCAGACTCCCAATCAGGCAAGCAGGAAAACTTGTAATTTCTCTTTTGCAAGCCTGTCCACCAAAAAGAAAATTAAAGAAAAAGTGGTGTCACTGGATAACCAGTGGGGGAAATCGACTCGGTTACTAACGTAACCTCGGTTCCCTGAGAGGAGGGAACGAGTATTGCGTAAGTAGCTTACGCTATGGGAAAACGACTCGGTTACTGACGTAACCTCGGTTCCCTGAGAGGAGGGAACGAGTATTGCGTAAGTAGCTTACGCTATGGGAAAACTCCTTTTCTCGAGAATATTGAAGTCTTTATGTAAAACGCATTGCAGCTGCACAGCTGACAGCAATGAGCGAAGGCAGCTCGGTCATTGGCTGTGCTGCGGCAACTTGCTCGAACCAATGACGGGGCGACTCTGAATGCGCGACCAATGAGCGCGCTTCGCGCCCGCGCGCGTCAGAGCCCGCCAAGATGGGCGTGGCCAAGAGCTATATATTGGGCGCCCCGTCATGACAGTTCTTTAGGTTAAAACGACTGAAGCGAACTAACCAAGCACAAGCACGGCAGCTTACGCAATACTCGTTCCCTCCTCTCAGGGAACCGAGGTTACGTTAGTAACCGAGTCGTTCCCTTTCGAGAGGTCTCTCCTATTGCGTAAGTAGCTTACGCTATGGGAACACCATGCAAAACGCCGTGCGTGCTGAACTTCGCCTTATGACAGCCAGAGGCAGGTGCCTGAGCTGAAAAGCAAAGTTATCATCCAACTAGCTGGCAGAGGCGAGCTTTATATGTGGGAAAAAAATACAGAGCGGCTAGAAGGCGCTCAATGTGACACAAGCACATACATAATCTAGATACGAACCCATAGTTCTACTAGTATCATGCTGATAGTACATTGGAATGCAATGTCGGGACCTGTAGGTTGTAAAACCTGATAAATGTGGACGGTGAGGCCCAGCCTGCCGCCGCACAAATATCCTCGATCGGTATCCCGCTCGACCATGCCCAGGAAGAAGCCACACTCCTGGTGGAGTGTGCTTTGACTCCACAGGGGCATTGAAGTCCCTTGGCTTCATAAGCCAGCGCTATAGCCTCAACTATCCAGTGAGAGATTCTCTGCTTTGAACCGGCGGAACCTTTCGTACGGCCGCCAAAGCATACAAACAGTTGTTCTGTCTGTCTGAACAGGGCAGAACGCTCCAAATACACTCTGAGAGCCCTAACGGGGCAGAGTAGATTAGCGTCGTGTTCGTCTGCTGGAGACGATAGCGCAGTTAGGGAGATAACCTGTGCTCTGAAGGGAGTGGTGAGCACTTTAGGAATATATCCATATCTTGGCCTAAGGACGACCCTGCAGTCGTTAGGTCCGAATTCTAGGCAGGCAGCGCTTGTCGAAAGCGCGTGCAGGTCGCCCACTCTCTTGACCGAGGCGAGTGCCAGCAAGAGCGCAGTTTTGAGCGAGAGCTGTTTAAGGTGCACGGTTCGGAGTGGTTCGAACGGGGGCCCTTTAAGAGCGTCTAGGACAGTAGCTAGATCCCAGATCGGCACTGAGGGGGGGCGTGAAGGGTTCATCCTCCTAGCGCCCCTTAGGAAACGAATAATTAGGTCGTTTCTTCCCAATGGACGTTCCATTACAGGGTCGTGTGACGCTGTGATGGCCGCCACATATACTTTGAGCGTGGAGGGGGAGCGGCCCGCCTCCAGAAACCCTTGTAGAAAAGCGAGTACGTTCGTAATCTCGCATGTTTCAGGATTCAGGCCCTTGGCATTACACCAGTCACTGAACACTTTCCATTTCTGGGCATATAAGCGCCTCGTGGAGGGCGCCCGCGCCTCAGCGATGGTTTTTAGCGCTCCGCTCGTGAGGTTCCTGGGAACCCGTTGAGGGGCCATGCATGAAGGGCCCACAGATCGGGGCGGGTATGAAATATCATCCCGCTGGCCTGACTGAGGAGGTCTGGCCTCAGTGGAATCGGCCGTGGTGCAGATTGCATTTGCATCAATTCTGGAAACCATGTTTGGTTCTTCCAGAGTGGGGCTATCAGAAGCACTGCGTTTTTCTCCTCTCTGACCCGACTGATGACCTGTGGCAGCATCGCGATCGGGGGAAAAGCATATAAGGGGCGGCTCGGCCAGTTCTGGGCGAGCGCGTCCGTGCTTTTCGTGAAGAAAAGAGAGCAGTGCGCATTCTCCTTGGAGGCGAAGAGGTCGACTTCCGCCTCGCCAAAGATTTTCCATAACCACTGAATCGTCAGCGGGTTGAGAGCCCATTCTCCTGGGAGAATCTTGTCTCTGGATAGCATGTCTGCCCCCTGGTTCAGAGCGCCTGGCACATGCGCTGCTCTCAGCGAGCGCAAGTTGTGCTGGGACCATAAGATGAGTCTCCTGGCCATTGAATGCATGGAGCTCGACCTGAGTCCACCCTGGCGATTTATGTACGACACTACCGTCATGTTGTCCGTTCGGACCAGGACGTGTTCGTTTTTTAGATGTGGAAGCAGGGCTCTGAGAGCCAAAGCGACCGCTTTCATCTCCAGACAGTTTATGTGTAGGCGCTTCTCCGGGTTTGACCAAAAGCCGGAGACAGGCCTGCCCTCGTAAAGGGCCCCCCATCCTATTTTGGAGGCATCTGTCGTGATCATCTTTCTCCTTGTGTTCACACCCAGACTCACGCCTGACTGGTACCAGTCGGCGGCTTTCCAGTGCGTCAGGGCTTTTACACAGCCGTGGTTCGCTCTGATTAAAAGGTGGCCCGAACGCCCCGCGTGAGTAGGGACGCGGCTCTTGAGCCAGCGTTGGAGAGGGCGCATATGCAACAATCCTAGCTGGAGTACGGCCGATGCTGAGGCCATGAGACCGAGCATCCTCTGAAACCGCTTGACGGGGGCGCGCGCGCCCGCCCTGAATGATGTTGCAAGGCGCCGGATGGTGAGCGCGCGCTCTGATGAGAGACGAACTGTCATTTGCATCGAGTCTAGAACTATTCCCAGGAAAGAAATCCTCTGGCTGGGAGATAGTATACTTTTTGCAAAATTGATTCTTAGACCCAGGCATTCTAGATGGCTGATAATCCAAGATCTGTGTGTTATTAACTGACTCTCTGATTGTGCTAGGACCAGCCAATCGTCGAGATAATTCAGTATTCGCACTCCCCTTCGCCTCAAGGGGGAAAGTGCTGCATCCATACATTTCGTGAATGTACGGGGAGCCAGGGACAGGCCGAACGGAAGTACTGTGTACTGGTAAGACTGTCCCTCGAAGGCGAATCTCAGAAAAGGCCTGTGATGAGGCGCTATTGGAATGTGAAAGTAAGCATCTTTCAGATCCACTGAGAGAAACCAATCTCCTGGGCGTACTTGCGCGAGGATATGTTTGGTTGTTAACATTCTGAACGAGCGAATCATTAGTGCTTTGTTCAGGTGTCTGAGATCTAGGATGGGGCGGAGACCGCCATCCTTTTTCGGGACGAGAAAATAGCGGCTGTAAAAACCTGCCTCGCTCATAGAGGGGGGAACAGTTTCCACAGCGCCCTTTTCTATTAATTTGCGCACCTCGGTGCGTAGAACATGTGAACACTCCTTTCTCACTTTCGTCTCGACCACAGTCGTAAAATGTGGTGGTCTGCGAGCAAATTGGAGCGAGTATCCGTGCTTTATTATATTCAACACCCATTTCGGCATATCTGGAATGTTTTCCCATGCCGCTGCGTGTACAGATATGGGCTGAATACAGGCTAGGGCCGGGCCGCTGTGACGTAGGGACCCGGCCAGCGAGTCGCCTGTGCTCGTAGCTCTCAGAGGCGCGGGCGCGCGCTGAGCAGCTGAGTGAATGGGCGCGTGTGTGATTACAACAGCGCGCGCTATGTCTGTAAAGCTCGCAGCCTGAGCTGGGGTTATGTTTGACACTGTAGGGACAGTGTTTATAAGTGGGGGTGCATAAACAGTGGTAGGCACACGCGTCACTTTTATAATGTTTCCCGCTTTTACTGGGGATGAATTCATAACTGTGTGAACAGTGCTTGTGTGTAGTGGTGCGTACATGACCGTAGGCACGTGATCTACATTCATGGGGCGTGCAGCCTGAGCTGGGAATGAATTTGGCACTGTTTTGACAGTATCTGGGAATGCACACTTTGTGGACATGTGAACCCTTAGTGACACAGGCAGAAAAAGACTCTTTTTGTGTTTTCTGTGTGTCGCCGTAAAAACGGCGTTTGTTTGCAGGTGAGCGAGCTCTGTGACTGGCCCATTGACTGCTGTATGGACATTTCCAGCCGCCTGTAAGGGGACTGGTTAATGTTTGAGATTTTGCAGAGAGAGTGGTCCGGCTTTTGCGAGACACGCACTCTCTCTTCTCATTCCTGTGGCTAGGAAGGCTTTCGAGGCTCAGGGTTCAGCACAATCTTGGGCCGAGGACCCCGTCGCTCAGGAGGCGGCTTGCGGTTATGGGAGCGCGAGCGGCGTCGAGCGTCAGTCTGAGGCGCGGGCTGAGAGGCGGTGGGGGCTGCTCTAGCCCGCTGCGGCTGTGGCGGTCTCTGTCTGCTCTGCGATGAGCTGGAGCGCTTAGGCAGGAAATGGCGCATAGCTTGTGAAGCGTTCTGGGCCTCAGTGAAGTGTTCAGCGAAACCTTTAACCGCCGGTCCAAACAGCCCGCTGGTGGAGATAGGCGCGTCGAGAAACGGGTCCTTCATCTCCGTCAGAGTCAGCCACAGATGGCGCTCGAGAACAGTCAAATTAGCCATGGCGCGGCCAATAGACTGGGCGGTGGCCTTCGTGGCTCGCAGGGCTATGTCAGTCGCGCTGCGTAGGTCCTTGAAGGCTTCGGGTTCGGGGCCAGACTCGTCCAGGGAGCGGAGAAGCTTGGCTTGGAACACTTGAAGTACCGCCATTGAGTGAAGCGCTGACGCAGCTTGGCCGGCGGCGGCGTAGGCGCGACCGGCGAGAGCAGAAGTAGTGCGGCAGGGCTTCGAGCGGTGGGAAGCCTTGGCTTTCCATCCGGTGGTGGAGGGCGGGCAGAGATGATTGGCCACGGCCTCCTCGAGGGGCGGCGTTCCCTCGTAGCCTCTTTCCTTCGCGCCGTCCACAGAGGAGAGCGACGAAGAAAAAGAAGGCTTCAGACGCGCAGAGTGGGGGGCTTTCCATGACTTGGTGAGTTCGTCATGAACTTCCGGGAAGAAAGGAGAAGGCCTTTGCCGAGGGGCCTGCTGGCGCTCCTGCAGAAACCACTCGTCCAGTCGGCTTCGGGTTGGTTCTTCGGGAGAAGACCAATCGAGCCCGAGGTCTTCCACGGCCTTCGAGAGGATGCGGACAATCTCCGTATCCATAGTGGAGCCCCCACTCGTGCTAGCTAGCGTCGACGGGGCAGAGTGGAGCCCGGCCAGTCGTCAGATGCAGCGTCGTTGGACAAGCTGTCATCTACTCCCCCGTCGTCCTCGGACGCGTCGAAAGTCACAAGGCCCACCGCTCTGCTAGAGGGGTGTGGGTCCGGCTGAGTGAACTGAACCGGCGGTGGGGAAGACAAGAGCGGCGGTGAAGCACGCGGAGACTGGCTCGGCGTGACGTCACTGAGCTCAGGTTCAGGAAGCCTCTGTGAGCGGCGCTTTTTCTTAACGCGCGGCTCAAACAGAGGGGTGGCGGCGAAAGCGGCGAAGCGAGCCCGCAGTGTGGAGAGACCCAGGTCGTCACATTCCGGGCATCCGCCCTTGGTCAAAGCAGCTTCTGCGTGGTCCGGGCCCAGGCAGCGAGCGCAGATGATGTGACGATCCCCGTCCGGAAGAAGGTCTCTGCACGACGCGCAGGAAGGCATTTGAAACAACGCCTCAGAAAATTGCTCTTTTACAAGTGTCGCGGGGCGAACAGATGTAAAATACTTACGTGCGTAGTGCGCCGGATGGCTCAGTTGGATGGCGTTCGAAGGCGGCTGAAGGTGCCGACGTCCTCGTAGCAATCCCGCTGGTATGCTTTTCCACGGCGGCGAAGGCTTTCAATAATCCGGAGGATCCAGCGAAGAAGGTGTTCGCTGAAGGAAGCGAAGAAGGTGTTCGCTGAAGGAGATTAAATCTAAAGAACTCTCATGACGGGGCGCCCAATATATAGCTCTTGGCCACGCCCATCTTGGCGGGCTCTGACGCGTGCGGGCTTGAAGCGCGCTCATTGGTCGCGCATTCAGAGTCGCCCCGTCATTGGTTCGAGCAAGTTGCCGCAGCACAGCCAATGACCGAGCTGCCTTCGCTCATTGCTGTCAGCTGTGCAGCTGCAATGCGTTTTACATAAAGACTTCAATATTCTCGAGAAAAGGAGTTTTCCCATAGCGTAAGCTACTTACGCAATAGGAGAGACCTCTCGAAAGGGAACTGTCCTTAAAAGCAGAAATGCTGGGCGTATAATTGATTCTGCCCGTATTGCAGTAAGTAAAGTGAAGTGAAGCTGAAAGCCTTATCTGAAACTGGACATTGATTGTATACAGTTCAAGAGTAATGTTTCTTGCATTGTACTCCAACTCCATTAAATGTCCTTAAAATAAACTAAAATTCTTTTGGAGAAGATGCGAAGGGCCTATGAATTTATCTTGACAAAATGTAAGTAATGTTTTGGTTTAGAAATTATGAATATTTAAAATACATGTATATTTCTTTGTTAATATGTACAGATTTTAAGGAGAGTCAAGCGGCGGTGGAGGAGAGTCAAGCGTTGGAGATTCAAACCAAGGAGTCTGAGACTGTATTTGTTCTCAAACTTGTTCCTCTGTCTTCCCCACTCTCTCCAACCTCTCTCTCTCCTACTTCCTCTTCTACTTCTACAACTATTCTTCCTTTACTTTCTTCCCCACTTCCACTGCCATGCTCTAAGTCTTTGCGACAAATGAAACGAACAAACACATCTACCTCTTCACACTATTCTCCCTCTGTCTCTTCTCCATCTCCGTCTGCCTTTTCCATTTCCACTTCCACGTCTTTGAGTCAGGAAGGGCCACGTGTGAAGAACAGAAGAAAAGGTAACTTTTTGCATGGTACATCTTACTCCACACTGTTAATAAATTTGCTTCCAGTCAGAGTTGACTTCATGTAAATTGGATTTATTCGGCTAACCGGGTCATTGGTAGCCAGTTCACAGTATTTAGTTATTTAGCTATGGCCAATGTCCAAGGGCTGTGGTTAATGTCAATCCCTGACTTTAAGGTCCTTGCACACTGAGTCCGAAATTCTTGTATGCGCTTTTCCGTACTCGTCATTCGGTAGCTCTGAATAGTCAAAACACCATCCAAAATTCTTGCTACTGATCCGAAGAACGCAGAAAATCGAACCCGATACGAATTTTTTTAAACCAATCCTGTACATTTTGCTTGATTGACAAAAACAGGGACAAATTTACTTTGACATGAATGGAAAGGACTGCATATCACCTCACATGTGAAATGATACATTGGACTGATTCAGCTAAAAAGCATGGCATCATGGCTTAACAAATTTTCCTCGTCTTTTCATCATTTCAGGTTGCCGAAAATGTAGAAGGCCGAAGGTTTTCCTTTTTGATCAAATAACTGGGGAACTGATAAATGAGGTAAAATGTGTTCTGTTAGGCTGCTTTCTTGTCTAAATGACTGATTCTGACCTTTCAAAGATTGTAAAACAATATGTTATGCCCTATTCAGTGATTGCTTAAACAGTTAAAAAATTATTATTCGTCTTTGTGTGTGTAGGGGAAAGCCGATTTGAAAGTCCACTGGTTGCCATGCACTGTGTGGTAAGTCATGTTTTATTAATTATTTAATTCCATTGCAATGTTACAATGCAAATTAGTCTATTCCATGACTAATACGATGTAGGCAAAAGTTCAACTAGTGTCTTGCAAGCAGCATGTCAGTGTTGTCTGTGGCAAGAGAAAACTCCCTGGTCCTGTAGTTGATCCCGTCAGTAAATCATCCTCTGAGGTAGCCTTTAGAAAAACTGGAGTGAGGTCGATTGTCAGTGCTCAGAAGCAAATAGCGATGAAGTGGAGGCATTTGGAAGAGCTAGATCCGGCAGGTAGGCCCTTGTAACCATTAGGACATGCATTCTCAGTCCAGACTAAAGACTAATATCTGGACTGTCTTTAGTCTGGGCTGAGAGAGTGTGTCTGAATTTGGAATGCTCGGAAGACTATACCATAATTTTAAAGACAAATGGGAGAATGATCTACCTCCTGGTCTTTATTTAAAATATTCTATTTGTAAAATCCTGGAATTTTGTGATTAACACAATGGATTGTAGTTAATGTGGAGCTGGACCATTCAGTACTCTCTGAGTAATTAATAGAATTCTAAAATTAGCTGACAGACAGCCAATGTATGGACAATAAAATGGTCCTGATGTGATCATGTTTTCTGTTTCTAGTAAGCACTAGTAAGAACTAGCTTATTTATTGAGCCTGCAGGACATCCACTCGGTAATGCATTACAAAAGTAGCAGTGTTTCATGCACACAAAAATTAATCTTTCAGCATCTGAAATACTTATGTGTCATAATTTAGTATTTCTAAGATGGAGAATCCTGTATGTAAAAAAAAAAAAAAAAAGACCTGCACAACAGCCAGGAAGTGTACCATAGAGAGATAATAATGGAGAAAATTAGTGCTGTTTGTCATAATGGCATTCCCAAATTTTTGTTTTAGTATAGGTAATATAGGTAAGTCTACTTGAACAATTTGTTTGGTATGACAGCCATGAATAAATACCACAGAATACTCTAAAATGTCACTTAAATGTTTGTAGTCCTGTTTGAAATGTTCAATTACAATATTAGATATTAATTCCTTTAACATTTATAATTATAATTGTAATATAATTTATATTTGCCTTGCATTTATTCACAGCAAAATAATGTAAAATTAATCATATAGTTTTTATTTTGGGGGCAATGTGTTGCTTCAAAGGGAAGAAAATAATGTATTTCTGGTGGCAGCCTTGCATCTCCTGGTTTGATTGTTTGTTTTTTAAAGAAAAGAAAAATTAAACTCTTTAAATAGTTTGGCATATCAATACATTTTGGGAAATTAGTAAAAAGTGAGTGCGCAATCATCTTTAAATGTTACAGACGCATTTAATTTGATTAAGAGATTAATTTACTTCTGTTTAAAACAAATACTACATGCTAGAATAACTATCAAGAGTATTTTTCTTTTTGTAAGATCCCTGTAGGGTTACATAGCCTATCTTTAGTCGGAACTTTTATTTTTTTTATTGCAGAACTTATACATACATAATCATGGAAATTAAGCGTTATTGTATTTCTTTCAATGAAAAATAACAACAACAAAATAAATAAATATCATGGATTTGCATACATCAAAAGTCGGAAGAGCCTGTAAATACCATATATGGACAAGTCTGACATAGCTTTGAAGTTTCCATGGCGCCAGCAGGACAAGCTGTGGTTGGACTAACGTTTATTTCAGAATAAAAAGCTCTCCATATCGCAAACTATGTTTTGCTGTCACTATGACGTCAGTAATACTATCAGTTAACAATGAGGTTTTGCTATATTGAAAGAAATTACACGTTTACCGAGATCCTAACCCTAACCCTATTAGTGTAACTACACACTTCAATGAACTACAATTTACAGCGACCGTCCCATCGACATAATGATAGAGGCTTATGGGTAATGTCGTTTTAAAACGTTTAGTAATCGAATTAAATAAATACAATCTTTAATGAACAAAGGGACATCTAAATATGTTCAATATACAAACCTCTCTGACATATTTGAGAGCCATACTGAAATTTGGTATTTTACTGTGAGCACTTTTTAAAATGCTTTTATAACACCTTTCCATGTATGCCAGACATCTCTGTCCAACATTATGTATTAAACATAGCATAAATAATTGTCGTAAAAATTTTCACTTTGATACGCTTATCACACTTTACATTTGCAGACTTTGCAGAATGTGCATTTTTTTGCTCTTCCAAGGGTGATAAGGGACCCCAAGGGGAGGAAGGGCAGTAAAACCTACACAGATGTACTCTCTTCATCATGGACAACAAACTGTATTGAGTCAAATTTATATCTGAACATTTTTTTTTTCTTTCCCAACTTTTCTATGTTTACATCATGCTTGGGTTAGGTTTTGATTATATTGCAAGACTCTGAACTCGGAATATAAAAATACAGTAATATTTTACAAAAGTTGTCATTACTATACTTTTTTTACGTAATTGCAAAATTTGTTTACTTTGTTACGATATACTTGCGTGTTTTGGATTCTGTTCTTCATTTTTTGATGTAGTGTCAATCGGATGATCTGTAGTGTTTATAATAATGATGAATCTACACAATTGAGTGGTGAAATGTTTTGAGAACCACAAAATCACATCAGTTGACTATGAAACCTGTACTAGATTACACAGAAAGCTCATTGAATATTATGTTGGGAAAAAAAGTATTCCTCCTCATCATGGTTTTCTTCCTCATAATCGTTTTCTTCCTCATAATCGGCTTCTTCCATGTCTCTAAACAGGTTTCAATTGTTATACAGCACCCTACAGTTCAACTAATGAAAGTTACTGTACCACACAGAACAGTACTTTAATTAATGCAATTCATTTTCACCACGGACTGGTTGTAGAGGCATGCATGCACACGTTTAATGAACACAACACAACACAACAGTATGTGAAAGAAGAGGTAACACTTTGGTTATATTCATATGGTGATAAAAAGCAGATTTTATTACATGCTTTATATTCATAGTTAAGGTCATTGTCCAGAAGTATGAAAGGTGTTACAGTCTTGTAGATTACAGTCCGTCATCAGACATTTCATAGTCACTGTCGTACTCATCAGCTGAAGCACTGTACAAGAAGTTGGTGTTCTCTGCTCCAGACAAAACTTGCAGGTAACAGTCTCTTGCTTGCACCTTCATTTCTCTGATTTAATGCCGCTTTCTGAGGATGATGCTCTGCAGACCTTTCAAACCCTCTTCACTTAGGCCACATTGCGAATCTTAAAAAAGGAACACAAGAATATAAGACCAGCCTTAGAAACTTTATAAACAGTCATCATTGTTATGTAGGGGTGCCCCCTAATAGTAATCTTTGGTTGGGGCAACCCTATGTTTATGTAATTTATTACAAATACATACTTTTCATTGTCTCACTAGAAAACAAGCAAGACAGCTCTCTGAGGGTATCTGCACGAGTTGAAAGGGATTTCCAATGGTGGTCCATCTCTGCAACAAGAATCTTCTGCTCCTCCTCAAGTCTCCTTACTGACATGATGATGTCAAACGCCCTTCTCTTTGTCCTTAGATCGACAGAGTCTGGAATGCATTTATGATAAATAAATAAATCATTTGTATTAAACAATCAACCATCGTATGGCGTTACAGAATGACATTTGAAGCACTGTGGGTTATGTGTCATTATGTATCAGATTTGTCAGAAGCAGTTAACAGACTAGTGTACATACCACTGTGGGGGAGCTGCCATGGCCAAGCCGTCTCACCAGACAGAATGGTTTCCAGGCAAAGAGTTTCTGTGATTGGAACCATTCTGTTGTATTTCTCCACAACGGATGTCAGGATTCCCTTCTCCTCCCTGATCTTGCGGCGGATTCTGGCACGACCTTTGTTGCCATCGGTATCTTTATAGAGACACTGGGAACGTCTCTTGATACTGGCTACCAGCACCTCAATTCTGCTGGCCAAGGCATCAGCATCATTTGTAGCTGTTGTTGCTGCTGAGAAGAAATAGGTGTGGTTTGCACTTTACAATACCAGTAACAATTACAATTACATTTTATTTGTGACTAAATGTATTACAAGTAATCATTTCCTCACCGTCAGCCCAATCCTTTACATCATTCACCCATTCTTCCAATTGGCTCGCTGTCACTGTCAATTGGGCTTTCATGGACTCTAGGTTTTGTAACTGGTTTTGCATAGCTTTTGTGGTCTACAATAACAAACAGTAGTAAGAAACAAAAACCAAATGTTCAATGCACAGCTTCATACACTGCTAACATGCAATACTGAACATCTAAAATGTATTCTACTGATGTCATTACCTTTTGATATCGGCGGGTCAGTGAGCTAGCCAAATTGTTGAACTTTTGCTGATTCCAGCGCATGGCCATGAAAGTCAGCATGTCTGTGCGTCCTGCAAACACAGAAAATATGTTACCATATTCCTCCTACTTATTATGTAAGGATGTAACTAGTGCAGTATGTGGTCATCTTACCTGCTTTTGACATATGCTTTGTGGTTACTGCAATCCTAAAGAGGAAGGCATTGCACTGTTCCACCTCCTCCCCTAGTGTTAAACCAGCCCCATCCTGATATGCCTCACTCCATTTCACCTGGTTAAGAATAAAAAAACAAAAACAACAAAAAAAGAGTTGTTCACAGATGTTCCGTTTAGATAATGCAATTCTACCACATACCAACATTTCCTTACCTCGCATTTAAAATCATGGGCTTTGGCATGAAATACCGAAAGGAATGGCTTCATGTTAAGAAGGTGCTGGAGCTCTGGACAGCTTTTTGCAACTCTTTGGAGGTAGGGCCAATATTTGCAGGTCACATCCATACAAAAAAAGTGATTTGCCTACTGGCCAGCTTTTCTTGCAGGTACAGGGGATAGGCAAAAATTTCCCCCCTATACATATTTAAGGCACAGAGCAGGACTCCGTGCCGACACACCGCAAGCTCCAATCCCTCCTCGTCTACCTTGCTGGCAGATCTTTGTGAGGTCTCTCTGGCTGCTGACCACTCCCCTCCACAAACACCTCTTCCACTGACCTACAAGATGGAAAATGGTTGATGGAAATAAGACTCTCTTAAACAAACTCTTCAGAAAGAGGTTATTATAGTGCTGTAATCTAATTATCATCTAGAATTGTACGTTTGGTTGTGTTGTGAGTGTGGTTCACAAATCTTTTCACGTCTTCGTCCTTTGTTATGAAGACGCCTTCAAAGATGGCCTGTTCCTCAGATCTAAAAAAACAAAAGACAACAATTGGTGATGGACAACAATTTATGATAACTTATAATCTGAGATTTCTTAGTTCACATTAAAGAGCTATGTTTTCTTATTAATACAAACACTGTGATACACAGTTTGGAGTACCTAGCAGCATTCTTGAAATGGTAATGCTTGCGGTTTCCATCAACTGAAGCTGCAAGCATCTCTGGGGTGCATATAGGACAGTTGAAGGGTTCTTCCTTGCATATATTGTCCACCTCAAATCGCACAGCCTCCCACTCAAAAAAACTTTTCAGAAAACTATCTGCTGAGATCTTGCCAGTCTATTAAAAATAAGGAAACCAACAGCTAATAATGTACAACAAATACATTAGCATCAAAACAGCTTATGAAACCACAACTTTAAAAATATCACAAATACTGCAGGATAGATAAATTCAATACTCACACGACCAAAGCGGACAGTTCGCTGATTCAGCATTCTTAAAAATGCTTGGCAGGACAGTCCTGGTGCCGCCATCTTCATTTCTTCAAATGAAAAAAAGACATCTGTGGCATAAACTGTGGCAAATTGAAGGGTTGCAGGCCAGTAGTCACTTCTGTTTAGGTCAGCGACTCCAGCAGTCCAAGTGGCCTGGCATGCCTCACAAATTAACTCGGGCATGCTTAGATCATGTCGTCCTGGAAATATCAAAAACACATCCACTGTAATGTAAACCAGGGTTTGGGTTCTTTGTACAATTTATACATTACTTTGTATATTTTTTTTATATAAGTTTTATATCTGTGTCAAACTTGTAAGGATTCGCTCGCGTGTGGATAGATATTTATTTTTAAGATGCTTCTCAAACAGGACAAAATAAAGTTCTTCACAATCTTACCATTCATTGTGACCACAGCAACAATCTTTCCTGGACTGACCCTCAATGACTCTGGTGAACAACCACAGATTTTGTCAGGCATCTCCACAGGTACAAGCCGGACTGAAAAAGATAATACAGTACATTTGAATTATGATAATTTCTATTGACTGAGAAATATAAGATTGTAATAGATCAATGGCAATGAAGCACATTGCTGAAAAAGGATTCAAGATATGCTCAAAAAGCTGACTGACACAGAGTATCCACATACATTATAAGAGACAAAAAGGCATCGTTTAAATAGTAAAGCGTATGAGCTTAACTATTCTGAGAATGAGATATGTGTTGTACACACACAAACCAGAACTTACCACAATGGGAAAGAGCCTTATCCACCACGAAAGTTGTTGGAGGCAATGGCTGGAAGAATCCAGCAGTGATGGCATCTCTGTTGTGAAGGACATGTCTGGTGTGCATGCTTACGTCACAATCAGCACAGAGGAAGGGACGTGGTCGACAGTCACAACACCGGACAGCAGCTGGATTTCTCCCACACTGTTGGCAGATGTGTGTTGCCACATGTTCTTGTGCCACAGCCGTGTTCACCAGGCGGGGTCTCTCTGCCCTCCACCTCTCTGAAAAGAGACTTTGTCGTTTGCTCCAGTTTGAGGAAGCCAGAAGAGGATCTCTTTTGGGTTTCAAGAGGTGATGCCTCATCACCTGAGGATTCGCTTAGTGAGTGCTGGAGATCTTGTAGAAAACACTCTGTAAATGGTATGGAATATTCAAAAACAATAATTTCCTTCAATGCATGTATGTAGCCTATAGTATATATATATATATATATATATATATATATATATATTTAACTATTAAAGTGTACTCAATTTGGCTGTGAAAGGATCAGTATTCTAGGAAATAGAAACATTTATTTACATTCTAACCCACTGTCAGAAATATATATATATATATATATATATATATATATATACGGGCTAATGGAAACACAATGAAGTACACACCAACAGTCTCTGGAGTGAAGGCCACCTCACAGTTAGTGTCAGGAGCAATGAAGGGAGGATCAGTCTTCCGAATGTGATCAGCTGTAGAGGATAAAAACAACACAAATCAACATTTATAACTTGTTCCAAGGCCTGGTTACCAGCCTAAAATGGTGCAACCTCACTGTTTAACATATAGCTAGAGAGAAATACTAGTACACTTTTATTTCCCAAACCCTAATGGGGACAGTCCAATTTATGTTGGTTATCTGCATATAAGGTGTCATAGATGATGACAGCAAATAGGAATGCTTATATAGAAGCAGATTAAAAAAGAAACACGCTGGCTGGCCATTGACAACACACTCTGAAGAACAAACTGTTTCAAACACACCCTTGCCAAGACCAATAACTTGCAAGAGATTTAAGGCGCTTTTCCACTGCATGGTACGGTACGGTTCGGTTCGGTACGGCACGCTTTGGCGCTTTTCCACTGCATGGTACGGTACGGTTCGGTTCGGTACGGCTCACTTGTGGTGCTTTTCCACTGCATGGTACGGTACGGTACGGCTCGCTTCGGCTCGCTTTAAATGGTACCTGGTCTGTTGAGGTTCCAAGCGTACCGTACCGGTACTAAAATGTGACGTAAAAACACTGCAGATCACTGATTGGTCAGACAGAATCGTCACTACTAGCGTCATTGGATTTGCGACACGAGACACTAAACCCGCTAGATTTAAATAACCAACAGTATTTTGTTTTTCTGCCATCAGCCTCATTTTAAACACATTTCTCCGTCTTGCAGTTAAAAACATCCACATGCTGAGAATCAGGAACACCATCCCCTCGATAGGCTCCAGTGTTGTGCATTTGAAATGTGGTGTGTTTACGATGATGTCATGGCAGTAGAGGCGGCGCAAATAACGATCAGTCCCACCCACTTTGAAGGGGTACTAACTGCGGTGGAAAAGCAACCGAGCTAAAGCGAACCGAACCGTGCCGTACCGAGTCGAGTCGTACCACGCAGTGGAAAAGCGAAGCGAGCCGAACCGTTCCGCGCCAAAGCGTGCCGTACCGAACCGAATCGTACCGTACCATGCAGTGGAAAAGCGCCATTAGTATGATGGTAACCAGGCTAGCTCATTTGACATTATAACCAAATTGACAAGATTTCCTGACAATGTCAATACAGCCCACAATTAAACTATTTTTTATGCGTTAACTTTGTAGTTTATACTGCTTTACACAAATATGTAATATTAGCCTTAATGTGTCTTTCACTTAATCAATGACTAGTGACATCTTTAATAAATCTACTTTTTATGTAAAAAAATCAAATGATTGGTTCTGGTTTGATTGTTTCCCTGACATATCAAGCTATACGTATTTGATACTCATAAGTGCCTAAACAATGTAGATCTTTAAAATATCTTGAATGAAAAACAATATTGACCCTTATTTGACTGATTCCTGCTTGATCTTGCCTCGCTTAGACAATATTTCCAGTAATGTCTCTTTTTCTCCATTCCACCCTCGGCTCAGGTGTCTTCACTGGTGCTGCTGCCTCCTCTTCTTGCAGCTCACCAAGAAGGTCATCAAGACTTTGGAGCTCATCCTTCAGTTCTTGGTCATCAACCAGGTTATCCAAGATCTTGAGATGTTCTTGGATTTCTGAATCACTCTTAGACATTGTGATGGGCAGAAACACAAACAGACAGAAAGACTCACAACGAATAGACAGACAGATAAAACAAATGTAGATGTAGAGAGAGAGAGAGAGAGAGAGAGTACAGGTGATGAGTACAGGTTAACAAGACGGACGTGGCTCTTAAAAGTGCCTTTGTTTGTGTTTGTTTGTGTTTGTGTGTGTGTGTGTGTGTGTGTGGTGGGGGGTAAGAATACAAATAATTTTTGAAGCTGCCAAATTTGAGGGGCCAATATTGAAAAATGGTGATAAGCCAGAATGTAGTAGTTATGAATTAATTTGTATTGTTAATTATAGATTTATTTGGGTGTTTATTATATAATTTTGCGTGTATTTTAAACAATTAGGCTGTAAAACAACAAATCAATCTGGCAACACCTTTCATCATCTGAACATTAATAATGTTGGATAATAGTTGTGGGCTAATGTAATACTGAAAATCTGAATTCAATTAACTAGCTAACTTTGCTAGCATGCACATTTGGTACAGCAAGCTATATTTTTATAATGTCTTCTATCATTTACTGTCATAAGAAATTGCCAACTTACACATCTAAAGGTTCTATACACAACTTCTAGTTTTTGATGTGTAAATAGTATCCATTAATAATGCTACTTACCGAGTGGAAAATCGCAATGGACCTTGGGATCGCCCCATACAGTGACGTCAGCGTTATTCATTTAGAGGATTTAATAAATAAAAATAAATAAATAAAAACTTAGATTAATTTAACACAATCACAGCGCACACACACACACACACACACACACACACACACACATATATATATATATATATATATAGAGGCCTATTAACATCAACAAACCTCCGATAAAAATACGTTATCCAGGCCAGCATGCTCTAGTTAAAGCAGTGTACTATGTACCAGTACCTATGACAAAAAATACGAGCGTTGTTAAACTCACCTTTGAATGGCGTTTTACCTGCAGTCGAGCGTTGTTAACTCACCGCTGAATGGGGTTGCCTATGAAAGCGCTAAACCTTTGCGCAGAGGGCACTTTGATATCAGATTGCGAGGGTTTTTAAACATCAAAACCCAGTTGGAGGGCCATATAAAGATGATCTGGGGGGACGCCATTTGACTAGCCCTGGCATAGATCATTAATTGTAGCCTATTCCTTTTTATTTATTGTCGTCTCGACCCCTACACAGCAGACAACGGGTTGTGGTGTGCACCCAAGACGTCAAATTTCAACGCTGCAGGCTCCGGTTCAGAGTTCTATAGAAAATCTATCGGACTACCCTGCACGTTGAAAAATGACGCCAAAGGTAGGCTATATCCAGTGCGTTAAAAAGTGACGCCAAGGGGTCCTGGCCAAGCGTCCATATGTGACGAGTTGGGGAGTGCAACCAAGCACACATTCATGTTTAGAGCTCATAATTTAAAACAAAGCAAACTGTCTGCACTTTGTTACTGAAAGCGTCTTTTTTCTCCCACTTGGAATGACTGGCGAAGTCCAAATGCGTGCTTAAATACGCAGATGGATTCGCATTTGAGTTGCTTGAAAGTCAGGTGCGTCTGACACACGCAAAGGGTTTGTGTTGAAAACGGACAGTATAGGCTCCTCTCAAAAGATAAATAATGGAAAACGTGACCTCCTATGTTAGGTGTAGGCAATCCTAATAGAGCAAACATAAGTCGTTGTTGCTGAAAACGTCTTTAGTCTGTGCAGTCGGTCAATGTTGAGGTGAATTGATGACTGGCGAAGCCCTGAGCGTGTAATAACATCGCTGATGGTTTTACATTGAAGTTGGTTGAAAGCCATGTGCGTGTCATCTATACGTAAAAGGGTGCTATATGCATGGGCAGAAAACGCTGAAGGACGTGACAAAACGGCCTTATATGACGCTCTGAGATGAGAACGGGTTGGGTAAGGCCCCCTAAAAACATAGCAAAAGCTCCACGACCCATTTACTTCGTTTACTTGAAGTGCACTTAGTTCTAGTTGATCAGGATGAATTGTCATCCTCTGCTACTCCTTTACAGAGCAGCCACGTCACATTTTTTTATTGACGGTTAATTGTGACCAACTGAATTCCTACTAAGCAACTGACGTCAGTTTGAAATTAAGCAATGTATCTCACCTCGCTATAATGGAAAAAAAATATTTTTGTATGTTTTATATTTGTGTAATAAGGAGGAAAAAAATTCCCTGAAATAGGCCCCCCTGCAATACTGCTACGGCCCACCGGGGGGCTGCGGCCCACAGTTTGGGAAGCACTGCTCTAAGCATTAAATCAGGACTGTTGACATGACATGATTTAAAGCTTGTGAATGGTTAGTTCATAAGGAATCGAAGAAGCAAAACGCATAGTGATGTGATATAGCATAAAAACCCATACACTTATCTTTGATGTTGAATTCCAGAGGGTTTCTGAAAGTGTGCTGCACTGCTAAGGCAAAATCTACCCAAGTATTTGAAGGTTGAGCAGCGAGCTCATTGGCTACAATAGAATAGGAACCAATACAATAGGTTAAAGGACCTATTAGCGTACACCATCTCGAGTTTCATGCCAGACCTTTGTATTTCACTGTCTTCTACAGTGATCAGAATCTACATAGGATCACAAATGGAAGTTATTTCTAACACTCACTTCTAGAGGTGTGACAAGACACTTAGCTCACAAGGCGAGACACAAGATTGGGTTCCCGAAACACATTTTAAGAAATCCTCAATAACAAAATTCATGACTGGAAAAATAGTCTGCAGATGAAGAAGTTAAGAAGTTTTCTGTGCACATAAGCGTGTATACTGAAAGCTACCTCAGACAGTGCACGAATACCGAATTAAATTCTCTTTCATATCTTGCGATTAAACTGGCGAATTCACACAAATTTATGTTAAAACGAACATTTTGGCGTGTATCCTAGTAAACATAGTTGGTTACATCTTAAGTGAATGTAGACAGTAGAGAAATAAAATGTGTAACAGTACCTATATTGGATTCGTGCATTGTCTTAAAGGGACAGCAGCCTATTATTATTAGGCTTCTGTGTTTTTAATGTTAATCAAACAACAAAGGACAAAGACATCACTCACTGCTCTTAATTGAAAAACTTATGTAACTTCATAAAGATCCATTATTATTTAATTTATACTGTGATGAATATGTAGTGTTATTTCACATTTGATTACTTTATTCAATTTCTGTACCTGAAAACTAATGTTAGACCTACCTGAAAAAAACCAAAACACTTTTTAATTTGTAGCCTTTCTTTGTTCTATTGCATTTATTTGTGCTATTTGTAATTCGATTATTTGTTTTTATTTTATTACTGACTGCTTACTTGTCTATAATAATGTTACATTTATATTAATTAGGCTTGTAGTTATTGCTGTACACTGTAAAAACTGGGAATGGCGTCAATTAATATTTAATAATCAAACATTAGTAACATATACATAATAAAAAAGACTATTTGTAGTTTGGAATCACACTGAGCTGACTTCAACAAATTCTAGTTATTTATTAATAACATTTTACTCAGTTTTGTTTGAATAAAATCAGCTGTGAATCGTTAAGTAGAATTTAATTATATTTTATCAGGAAAGTCAACGATGCAGAAAATTGGTAAATGTTACTCATTGGGAGGTCTTTGGATTTAATCGCCTTACACTTCCGCTCCAGCTATTTTCAGCCACATGGATCGTCAACATTTCAGAGACTGCCATTTTCCCAAAGGTAAGACTTGTATAAGTTAATAATCATTTTACAAGGAGTTGCTGTAACAGTTAGCAGTTGAACATTGTTTTGCATTGCTGCAAGTTATCCAACATTCCAACTTTATTGGTTGAAAGTAAAAATAAAGATATGTTAGCCTAACTTAATGTAACGTAACAGTGATTCTGCCTACTGTTTCGACTAAAAGCGTGGTAATTAATGACTGAAAAAGTAACCTAGTCGTTTAAATATCACAATTTTTTTTCAAAGTATAACGTTATAGATAATGGCCTTTAAGATACCAGCTATGTTAATCGACTTTTGCCAATTTTCCTGGCATCGGCCTGCACCTCCACCCCTCCCCCACCCCAAGCTAGCTAACGTTAGTCTGTTTTGCGCACGCCTGGATGGTGTGCTAATCCCAAATTCACAGAGGCTCCATGTTAAGTAATGTTAGCCACGCAGTTTCAAGTCGCAATTCACGGTAACATACAATGAGGCACAACGGGAGATGGCAAAAAGTTTTTCTCTGTCGGAGTATGCATTGAAGCCGGTTTCAGCACGTGCTGACAGATTACACCGGCGAGCTACGTCTAAGGTCACTAAATTAGAGCATGATGTGGACTTGTGCTGCCAGAGAGAGGCATCGTCCGTCTGTTTGCAACAACAGATTTAACACTATTATGTTAGCATTTCATGCTCAGTATATCCTCATTCTTTCATGAACGTGTCTCCACAAAACAGAGTAAATAACTAATTTAGGCGATGGACCTTCTTGTAGAATATATAACACCCTTGTAGGTTTAAAAGACAAATTATTAAAACGTCACATCACTGTATATTAGGAATTTTCTTTGTCAGGTTCACTCTTCATTCTTATTTGCATAGTACATGTTTCAGTGTTCTTAAGCTTTAATAATTACTGTTGCAAACCATTTTGGTTTTTGGTTTGACATATTTTATGTAAGTAAATGTCCTGTAAGTTCGTCTGTAATAGTTAGACTGTGTGTCAGAGGCTACTGGGTTATTTTAATGCAGTTCTGTACTTACTGTAAGTATAGTTAATTATATAGGTAGGTGTTATTATGGTGTGGAGGTCTGTCACGGACTAACCACTCTTTACCTGAGAAAGATCACCTGTGGTTGAAACAATTGTGGTACTATGAATGCACATAAAGTACAAGACAGTATGCCAGGTTCAGCTCCTTGTGGTTACACATTTTCACTTTGCTGCTTATGTGTTTAGTATGTTCCTGACAGAAATGTGCATGATCATTTTCTAGTACCTCAGTGACTATGTTTGAATAAGAATAAGAATAAAAAATAAGATTTTATTCATATGTAGATAAACTTTTGGTGTTTGTTTAGTTACTCCTTATGTTTCCTCTTATGTATGTGTAAAATACAATTTCAAATTAAATCTAAGCTCATTTATCATTTCTTTTCAGATGCATGAAGAAACTTTGACTGAAATTTATCAACAGGTATGTATTTGACTTGTATGAAAAACACAAAAAGCTGTGATACCACATTTCACATGTTGATCATTACTATTTCTTGTATCAACATTTCCTGGTTAAAAGCAGATTACCTGCAGGGTTTTTTTCAATTATGTCCAAAACCTGTAGTTCCAACTTAAATTTGAAATTTAAACAGCAGAAAAAATAGAAATACTGATAACATATGTCTCATAGACATACAATTAAGTTATGATAACACATTGTTGATTGGAAACCAAAACCCTCAACCTGCAATGGTTATGTGATTAACAGCCATTTTAAGCATATCTGTTTAGGTATATCTTTTTTAAACATGATTTATTGAAAAAGTCTGCCGCGGTCATCTACAAATAATGTGCAACATATGTGGTTTACATAACCATATAGCAACTCGTTTAGCGCCAGTTATCACTCAGTTCTGTGTACTTACTGCTTAAAGGAATACGTTGAGGAACGGCTAGTCTGGCTCTGTCCAAAAAATTTGCCTACCAGCACATATAAAGCTCACCGATTGACATGTTATGTCTTGTTTGTTTAATCCATACAAAACCCAAGGTGTAAAAATTGTGTGGTTTTATGGGAGTTCATATGCACTGTTAGTTGACACCTAAGACATTTTGTTTAGCAGTAATGTAAGCCACCTAGTGTTAAAAGTTGCAGCTTTAAGAATGTTTTATGTCATTAAATGATTTTTACACCATGAACTTGAATTATGTTTATGTTTGTCATTTCAGGCTCCAAGCAACCCTAGTATCAGCATGACCAGAGATGTTGTCATTCGGTGTTTGATGGTGTATCTTGGGGAATCCACAGATCACCTCTTAAAGGAGTATGATGTAAGTTGACGAACATGTTAAAATATAAAGAAGGTGATCTGTCTCATCTCTAGGGCTGGGTGTCGACAGCCAAATTGCTTCGACAAGTATTAACAAGTGCCTGGTCATTCTGTACCAAATTTGATAAGGAGTAAATCTCATCAGCCAAGCCAATATGCATGCAGCATGCTTGTACTACCAAGATCTACCAAGATGCTGCTCATTGGCTGGCTAAGGTTAACTTAACATCATAGATGTGCACCAGGAAAAAGACTACAGTATAATACTCCCAGAGGGTCACTAGGTGACCAGCCTGTGTCAGTGAATGTAGAATAATATGTGTGCAATAGATCACAAAGTGCACAGACAAGTGCTGGGAAGAAATTCATTTCTGTAGCAATGAATGGATTTAATTTAGCCGATTTAACTGTGACTAAATTAAGACCATCATCTCTGGTGTCATTGAATTGTTTTCATGTGGTGGTCAGCTGATTAGATCCTTTTTAACTTACCTGGCATGAAAATATGCTTATGGAAGTACATTATCTCTGATTTTTTTCTGTAACTGAAGTAAATCATGTGCAACAGCCATGATAGCCACAGGTTTTCTTGTCCAAAGGGTTGAAAACAATTTGGGAGTTGTTGAATTAGAATCTTCTCCTTTGGTCGTGCAGTCTGAAATACCCAATGTTGTTGCTTTTTCAGGACGCTGATAAAGACAGTGTGTCACAGGACCTTGCTGTACAAAGGATTAAAATCTACAACATCAAGCCTACTACGCCAGAGGGTCCTGATGACATCGGTATCGTAGTAGAGGGCGTGAAAGTTCTGACTGCTCTGGGTAACTTTCCAAGGGCTTGCTCCATGGTCATTGGCTTGGCATATGCAGTGAATCTTGCCTATCCCAAGGAGCTCAGGTACACGCTTGAAGTCTTCCAGAAACTCCTCCTTGAGCTGGATTGTTCAAAGCTGTCCCCAAAAGTGAACAGCCTCAAGAATAAGCTACTAGCTTAAGAAAAGGGACCCTCGCAGAATGAAAGGAGACAATTAAGTCACTGTCAAAACTGTCACACGGTTACCCACTCACTGTGAAGGAACTGCAAACTGTTACTGAAGGAGACCTTTGGACTTTCTGATGAGTTCAGTCGTTAGTGTTCGGACTTGGAATTTGAAGATTACTTTACTCTTCATAAAAGTGACCAAATTAAACATAAAGGCACCATAAAGATTGTTCACGCTGCCCTGATTGTTCTTAACTTTCTTCCACTTGATGAATGTTTGGGCATTTTCTTTTTCAACTGTTAAGTAACTGAAAAATATTGATTTTCAGTGCAACATGGGGTTGTTCAGAAATATCAAACCAACCATACTCATTTGGCATTGTGTTTTTGAATTTATATTGCCACAGGCAGCTGTTATTGTACATTGTGATTCCTCTGTGTACACCAGGGGCAAATTTTACATCTTTTAATTGAGAAATTTGAACAAATTCATGTGATTGTATAAGTGAGACCTATTTAAGCAAAAAGTAAAGTAAGGCTAATGGAATTACTTGACCTTATCCCAGGTTCCATGTGATATTTTAATCAATTACTATTAGCCGTTTGAATAACATAATGGCCCTGACGATTTCAATTGGCACATGTAATAAAATATTTTAAATGAAAATGTAAGAAAAATTTGTAGACTAAAAACTGTCATAATAACTGTCATTGTCATAATTTAAATGCAGTAACAGGACTAAACCTTAAATCACATCACAAATCACTGGAAAATTTAAGCCAATGATGTAGCAGAAATTAAACACCATTAAATGAACAAACATTTATTAACATCCGAATCCCAAATGCCATTATATTGTCCCTATTGTATGCATACATGTTTTCTGCCTTTGTTTTCTTAGCCTCTTTCTGTGTTTTATTGTTGTATTTTGACATTTTGCACTAAACAACTTGAAAAATGTCAGATAAACATGTTTAGAAAAAAATTGACAAATAAATGTTTACCTGCTGTTATGCATGATGATTTATTAACCCAATTTAAGTTACCTGTGGCACCAAGAAGGCATGATATTGAGTGTATTATACATAGAAAAATTATGGCAACAAAGTGACATCCAATATAATTGAATAGATTTAAAGCAATGTGATACCAATTAAAACTTCAATTTAAACAATTCATTTAGGTACGGATAAATATGAAACGCAGAATAAATGTGTTGAATTAGGCAAAAATGTGCTAAAATATTAGTTAATATAACTTATTTTTATCCAGATATTTAGTAAATCTAAATTCACTTCTCCTAGATATTTAGTAAATCTAAAGCAATTTCTCCTAGATATTTAGTAAATCTAAATTACTTTTGCTCAGATATTTATTAAACATAAATTGCTTTTCCTTGTGAAACTGATTTGGATTTACTAATAATATTTTGGCTTAAAATTTTGCATGCTATTACTAAATTCAACACATTTTAAGTGTTGCTTTTATGAACATGTACTCATTTTTTTTGGTTTAAATTTATTCAATACTTTTTAATCAAAGATGTAGAACTTAAAATCTATTCAATTATATTACGTGTCACTTTGTTGCCATAAATTTTTTAAGTAACCATTGGTCACATTTTTTACAGTGTAGTATCAAAATTGAAATAGAGAATTGTGATGTACATTTGAATCACTGACCCAATCCTCAGCACTGAGCCCTGCTGAAGCAACTCTTAATATTTGCTGTGCTATTAAATGAAAGATAAAATATACTAGAGCGAAATAATGAACAGTGAAAGTAACAAACTCATACAACACATGTTAGCATGCTTAACTAAGCATGAAAATAACTGAAGGAAATATATATTTGCTAAACAAATTAAACCAACTAACATGATCCATATTCTTTTGGTTTCTCTTCCCAATATATTTAACAATTACAAATGCAGTGAAAATAAAGATATCGATATCAGCAAGTACCAAAAATGTAAGTAACGGACTCGTTCAGGAAACAGGCTGTCAATGGGTTTGATCAAATGGATGAAATAGGTTTGCACAATTTACTTATGAAAGCGAAATGAGACCGCGACTATGGATACATGTTAGAAGTTAGGACTGGCGGAGAGCATTGTGCCTGTTAAGGTTTTTCGTCTTCAAACTAAACTTCCAACTTCAGCAGGTGAAGTTTATATGCCATTTGGAAAGAACGATTCCCAAAATGTTTACGCAGTAGATTAGGCGGACGCATGTAAATGATGTGTGAGTCTGTCGGGTCAGAACAGATGAATGATGTGAGATACTTTGACGTTGTGCGTCAAATTCAAGGGTAACTCTTTTGGCGTAAATCGATGCATACAGCCGTCTGCCGGAAGCTAGTTATTTTACTCTATAAAGTTTTAAATATGGATATTTTTCTTACACGAGCACATCTCTTCATTGCGTATTAACCCCTGCAGAGCCTGTGGAGCACTTTAATCATGAATAGATGCGCTTTGATGGACTTCCAAAGACATACAGCCATTCACTCCATTATAAAGCTTGGAAGAGCCAGGACTTTTTTAATACAACTCCGATTGTATTCGGCTGAAAGAAGAATGTCATATACACCTTGGATGGCTTCAGGGTGAGTAAATCTTTGGCTAATTTTAATGTCAGTCATTTTTAAAGACCAAGGAGAAGTTGTTGTCGTTTGGTATCTCTGAAAAGTTCTGAATGTGCTCTTTACAGGACATCCACACTAAACTCTGGCATGTATGGTGTAAAATATAATGTGGTCAAAAGTGTACTCCTGGTTGTGGTGTGAATGAACCTGTGGTCTTGTTCTCCCACTCGACTCTAGGGGGAGCAGGAGCTTCTGTTATAAGGTAAGAGAAAACCCAACAGCGAACCACAGTCAAAGTGTCTTTAATGATAATAAATGAGGAAGCCACCAGCAACAGAAAAGCTCTTGTAGAAAAATGTTCAACAGAAAACAACCAGAATTAGGGCCAGACAAAGTTCAACAGAAAAAACCACTCTGGAACAGTGAGGGTGGCTGATAGCGAGGATGAGGGACACGGGCGGCGGCTTGCCTCTGGTCACTCGGGAAACACCTGGAGGATGGTCAGCGGGAATTAGTCGTTGTCTCAGGCAGTATGGATACTGAACAAACACAGAGAACAATCTTTAGCTCAGAAGACACGGTACTTGCGACTGAGGATTCCCGGAAGGATCAAACAGCTCCAGACAGAACAGGACAGGACAGGACCAAAAAACAGGCTGAAAGAGGAAAATCTGTGTAGCTTCTTTCATCAAAGGTTAACAAACAATCTGACAAAGAGACAGGGAAAAGAGAGGGAAGAAGTAGCAAGCGTAATCAGAGCAAAGAGAGAACAGGTGCGGGGAAACTAGAGCGAAGCAGAAGGGAACAAGGAACAGCTGGGAGAGAGTAATTGCGAATCAGTAAAAGTGCGTGTACAATACTGTGTGTGTCCAGTAGAGGGAGACAGAGGAAAGGGAAAGAGACAGGATCATAACAGCTTCAGACGCACGTGTTTCTCTCTCAACATGACCTGGTGTGACTAAGGGGACTTTTACACTGGGCTCGTTTGCTGCGGTCCGAGCCCGGGCGCGATTGTTCCCGGCGCCCCCCGCAGCGTTGGTCTGGTTTCACACTCAACTTGATTCTATCGAACTCTGGTGCGTTTGCGTGCATCTTACGTCATTGCAAACGTGCACGGCGCATGATAGAAAACACGACGCGGGTCAATATATTGTGTTTATTAATTTGGTGCTATTATTCATAGCTGAGTAAACAACGCAGGTTAACTGTGTGTGTGTTTCACATAAGCTGTCTTTCCGCTGCTTGCAAATGGACTCTTTTGAGGAGACAGTGGATTTCCATTAATTTGTTGCCCTGATTGCACGCACTATGCGCGAATACACTGCAGACTCACTCTTGCTCGTATCCAGGGTAAATCTTCATCCCTTACGTGTGTTTTATTTAACTAAATACATCATAATCGGCTAAAACGCATGCGCAGGATACTTTACTTCCTGAACAAGTGCGCACCCGAGTCCGTGTTGTTTTCACATACACGCGAATCACAGCACGGTTCGGGAGCAACCGAACTCAGACCACCTCCTCCAGGTAGTCTCGGGTTCGGTACCCCAGTGCGCACCCGGGTCCCATGACAGCGTTCACATTAACGATTTTTCATGCGAACCGTGCCCCGTTCCGAACTAAACTGCCAGTGTGAAAGCCCCCTTACTCTCAGGTCTACATGCGATTTATTTTCTGGGAAATACGGTCAATTATAAAATGTTACCTGTATTATTACAAATATAGGATGGAGATTATTTGGGCAAAAAAACAAAAAGCATATTGTGTTCATTACCCCCACCCACATTCATTTTGGGCTTAATCACTGTTATTATTAGAGGGGCTTTGAAAATGTATTTTGGTGTAGACAAATTCACTTATGACTAACTACACATGTATATAGGCTAGGCTATTATAAGTGTTTATTTCATAAATATGAATGTACCTCGCATCTCCCGGACACTAGCCATTAGTCTACTTCTTTATATACCCAAGTCAATATATTTTTCTTTTCTTTTTGTATTAGTGTTTAAAATTTTTAATTTATGACTAATTATATTGATTTATACCCTGTCATACCAACCTGATGCAAAGCGTAGGTAAATTTATATATACACAGAAGAAATCCCTGTCTAGGCTCTTCCTGGTACGGGTTGTGTTGAGCCATTCGTTAGTCTGGTTGTTTGATGAGAAAAAGATGAAATTTAGTTGCAATAAACGTGTTAAGAATCTGTACAACTGCAGTAGCGGAGGACTATTACTCTGCCCACGTGCAGAAATCGAATATTAAAGCTGTTTATTCATATTTATACCTCAGAATGAAAAATCAAGCTGAATTCTTGTTTTACATGTTTTTTTGGTTTGTTTGAAAAATCAAATTTCTCTACTTTCAATATTAACCATTATCGTCTCCGTGTAAACAACCAAAACGCGGAAAACTGTGACGACGTGCACATGCGCATTACGTGTTTAGTCTGACTATACTAGTTATACTATAGTTTGGCACAAGTCTGCTCTGTAGAAGAATGTGTATGTCACTGTGAACTGACGTAAAGAAAAGCATTTCATTCTTCAGAATTAATGGTATATATATATCAATATTAACTGACATTGCTAAATGTGCATAATACAGCATTTTAGTAATTTTCGCAAATCAGTGTGAACGGAGATTGTTTTAATTAACGTTGTCATCTGTACAAAAAAAAGGTTTCTGTTTTTTGTACATCGTTGTCATGTAAACGCACCCTTACTCTGTATTTATACTCTGTTTAGTTCAGTTCTTTGTCCAGTCTTGTTAATGCTTTGTGGTTGTGTCATGCTATTCCAGTTATCTCCTGTGCTTATGCTTATGCATTGGATTTACTATTAAAGACTATTTGTTTATCTCCTGTGTTTTCGTGTGATTCTATACAAACACCTCGTTAAAGTATATTGCCTAAAGAAAGTAAAATACATAGATGTTTTCTTTCTTTGGCTTTCAGGTTATATACCAGTAACAAGAAGACTTAAATTGTAATGACCATTATAACTGCATGCATGCCTATGATTCTGCTATTATGCTTTTTAATGAATAAAGATAAAATGATTAATTTAATTAAAGGCTAAAAGGTCGCTTGTATGCATTTCCACAACTGCTATTACTATGGATGACGTTGGGATTAATCCATGAGACGAGGAAACCCGTTCTGCTAATAGACCCATTCTGGCCAAACAGGCCATGGTTTCACCTAATGTTGCTTTCACTGACAGGCAGGCCATGCCCACTGCCAAGAGCAGATTTATCATCTCAGGTGGACTGGACGCTGTGGCACAACAGGCCCCACTTGCTAAAGTTACATTGTAAAAAAGGTACTGCTGTTTGCTTAAAATTATGGTAACAATATTACACATGATATTTTTAAGTAGTTAAGGCTTACTTGCTTTCATGTAATCTACCTGAATAAATCATGTAAAATCCCAGGGTTTCTACAGGTATCTTCAAATTAAATTTAATGCCTTTTTAATGCCTTTTTAATGCCATTTTAAAATGTTTTAATGCCATATACGACCCATGACTAACCACGTATATATATATATATATATATATATATATATATATATATATATATATATATATAAAATGTTTTTTTTCTTTTTTTCTGGAACACATAGGTGTAATTTGCGGGTGGGACATGTCGATTGTCCCCACCATTTTTTAAACATCTCGCGGCGTATAGGACGGGTCGCAGGAATGGTGGTGTTTCATTAGTAATATTATTATTAGTGTTTTTGTTGTTGTTATTAATAATTGCTCACACTTGCAAAAGAGAAGATTTGACACATGGCACTGACAATTCAACCAAATACAAAGTATTTATTCTCTTCCTCTTCTACCGGCACCGTCTCCTCCTCTAATGGGCCCTTTTCGCCACCTTCCCTGGGCCAGCATCCTCTAACCTGGCCTTTTTAGGGGGCTTTCCTCTCAGGGCGGATGAGAGGATGCTTAATTGCTTTTTACCAGACATCTTTGAAAGACAGATGCAATGATTAATGCATCCATGGCCCGGATATAATTATAAAATATGACATGATTTTAAAAGACCTATAACATCGACTATGCAATACACTTTAATTTATTTAGTGCTTATAAAATTATTAAGCCTATTTGGAGAGAGAGATGTTTATAATGTGACAATATGTCAGTCATCGTGTGATAACGAAAATATGACTAGGCCTAGACTACTTGTTCTGAGCAGGTGCTGTCAGTGAACAGGCTGTAAAACTGTTGTCTAAGTTACAGACACTCATAAAAAACTGATGCTAATTATCTGGGAAACGTTTCTCTAACAGCAATCAAGTTGCCATTGTTTGTGTCAAACAAGTTGTGAATTTTTTGTAACATTAAAACAGGAGATCATGACTTATCTTGAATCTTACCCAGATACAATAGTGCTATTTTCTAATTGGCTAATGTGTAGACCCTTTCTTTTTTTTTTTTTGATTGGCTGATAAGTGGCAGGCTCGACCAGTGTTTTTCAACGACTAGTAAGCAGTGTTGCCAACTTAGCGCCTTTGTCGCTATTTTTAGCGACTTTTCAGACCCCTTTAGCGACATTTTTTTTAAAAAGCGACTAGCGACAAATCTAGCGACTTTTTAGACAAACCTCAGTAACCTCCAGATGTTGCCAGTACTGTTCTGCGAGCGCGAGCTCTTGCTTTCTCCCTGCCGTCACTCTCTCTAACTGCGTCTACCTTGTTCAGTGAATGGCTGAGACGAGCAGCAGCACGTTCATGTGTTGAGCGCGCGCCAGTTTTTTTTGTTTTTCCACGGACTTGTCACTTATCTGCTTCTCTTTTGTTTTAATTTTTAAAGAGTTTTGTTTGACCATTTTAATTTCCTTTCTTTTCTTGTGCTTATTTTGTAATACTCACTATCACAGAGCATTCATCCAGTTCCCGAACTCTCTCAATTCAGATAATTTTACACATATAAACAAATTTAGTCATTCACTATATCATAGCTACTTGTTCTATTGTCTGACAAAAATAATATAGGTAATGAGAACAGCTTTATAGGGAATGTGGAGATGACGTCACGCCGTGTTGCATTATGGGTCCGCCGCCATATTTACAGGATCGCGCCCAATACCGCTGTATTTAAATGCATGTGTTGGAGGCTGTGTTTGGATTTTCTGTCGAGATTTTAATAAACGTCGATATGGTTGTTCAGTTCAACTGCCATAGCAGGTCACACGATCGTTCAGGGATGAAACTGAACAACTGAATACGTTTTTTCACCTTTCTTTCTTGGAAAAAACAACAAGGGAAGCAGGTCGAGGAGCTGACGAGAAGACGCCGGATCGCGTGGAGTGCCGCAATCATGAGGAAAAACTTTACTTACTGTCCTCCACTGCATACTACGTTTGTTAAAAGTTGTACAAAGCAAGAGGTTGTGTATTGTATATTCCTCGATGACTAACAGTTAGGAGGATAGTTGATGAATGATGTTGAATTTGTGGTTCATGTTAGCAGATGATAAAGCCAGGACACATTGCATGAATCAAATTATATTTATTTTGTTTTCAATTAACAATTTGCTTTGATATTCTGTACATCTTTTTACATGCCTTTTTTAAAATGTTTGTGAATCATGTTTTTATATAACTGCTTAATATATACATTAAGTGACTTCTCTGTTTCTGTACTGATTGCATCCACAAAGACCCTTTAAGTACACATAAATGGGCAAAGATACATCAAACTATTTTAAAATAAACGACCAAATACCCTCATTTTTACATGTGTCAACATTGAATGATGACAATAAGGCACAGTTGTATTTAACAAGTTACCACATCTTGTGGCATTAAAAAGTAATGTACAATTTTTTTTCTTGCACAACCTATAAAAACTTAACATATGCTGAAAATAGCAAGCTAACATTAACTATGAGAGCTGCTTTTCAGGTAAAATAGCTTGAACTTTATGTACAATAGTAATCAACCTAGCATAGGCTTTGAACACCAAAACTAAATCAGATGTATCAACGTTGTTTATCGCGGATAGTTTGTCCAAATAACGTTTTTTGGCAGTGGCATTTAGTTTATCCCGGTAGGGTCCCTTCTCTTTTTCTTTAAACATCTCCATTTCTTCCGTTCTTCTTCAATTTTACCTCGTTTTAGCCAAACACCCACTATTATACCAAAGGTAAACAGAGATCGTGCCTGTAAAGATGGCGCCCACGTCCCATAATGCAACACGGCGTGACGTACCTCCGCATTCCCTATTGGACATTTGGCTATATTAAATTATATTAAAATACAGAATGTGAGCATGAATTTAGAGAGAAAACACATTAGGCAGGCACGCGATGACGGCTTAACGTACGACGCGATGGCGTCATGAATATGCTAATTAGCGTATGACGTCATCTAGCGACATTTAGCGACTTTTAGGGAAGGCCTTAGCTACTTTCCTTTGAAAATAGTTGGCAACAGTGCTAGTAAGAACTGCAGGGGAGACGCGCTTGATTCCTGTCGGTTCCATAGTGATAGCGGCGCGGCCAGAGACATTTGGGGCGCTGCGGCATATTCAATATATTATAAAGAGTTTTTCAGCGTGAGAAATACAATGTGAGCGTGACAAAAGACCGAAATGAGTGACTGTCACGCTCAATGCGCGACACTTGAGAGCCCTGCGTCAAAGAGTATAGAAGAACAATATACGTTCTTTGCCTGCGTTCTGTTGCGGCTCGTGCACAACACTTCTCTCGGACGCGCACTTTAATCCGTTGCGGAGAGAGACTCTTTTTGTTACGGTGAAATCACAAAACATAATGCACACAAACATGTCAGTGCTTGATATACAACCACTAATAAACAATCGGTTTTGACGAGGAAAAAAATATATACTTCTTACCAGAGCATGTGAGCGGAGTGGAGCGGGGAGCGCGAGCGGGCGGATCTTGGACAGAGCGCAGAGCGGCATTTTTAAAAGGACGGAGCGTCGCCCTATTTCCCGCTCCAATTTCGCTCCGCTCCGCTCACAGCACGAGTCTGACTCCACGTCTTTTCCCCGCCTGGCTAAAGAAGCTCGCATTGTGTTCAGCATCCCAAGCGGGTCTGCGAGCGCAGAGAGGGTTTTCTCCGCAACCACCGCATGAGTCTGAAGCCTCAGACGTTGTCCAAACTTGTGTTCTTGAAGGTGAACTCAAAAGAACTGTAGATAAGGAAAGCAATTCATTTTCTTTCTTTCTTTTTTTTTTTTTTTTTTTTAAAGTTTGACAACATAAGCCATTTAAATTGTAATCCACGTGCACTGCGCAAAAGTTCAGTTAGCCTATAGGAATTTTGGCCTATTAGTTCATTTAGCATACTTTTATTGATAGCCTACAGGCCTATAGCCTGTATATTTTTATTTATATAATTAGGCCCATTGATTCGTTTAATTTTACAGCATTTTTTTTTGTACAATTGATATAAGCATATTTTAATTATAATCGTGCGCGCTGTGCAAAAGTGTAGTTATCAAAATGTTGGCCTAATAGTTAATTTACTTTTAAAATGTTTATGTAGGCCTGTATTTTTTTTTTTTACATTTTTGTTTATATAATTTTTATTTATATTATTAGGCCCATTTATTCGTTTAATTTTACATCAGTTTGTGTGTACTACAATGAATAGGCTATAAGCCAATTTAAATTTTAATCGTGCGCGTTGCGCAAAAATTCAGTTATCAAAATTCTGGCCTAATAGTTAATTTACTTTTAAAACTTTTATGTATATTTTTGTTTATATAATTTTTATTCATATTATTAGGTCAATTTATTCGTTTAATTGTACAGGACTTTTTGTATAGGCTATATTCCTTCTTAGGCTAGGCCGCCTAATTTCTAAAAATTAATAGAAAATTAATAAAACATTTCTATTTGGAAAATGTTGTTGTTGCTCTTTAGTTCTTTGGGAGGTAAGCCTGTGGTCTAACCTAAAAGTGAAGTACATTGTTTCCTTTTTTTGGAGCGAGCGGGAGGCGATTTGAGTGGAGCGCGAAGAAAACTGCGTTGAGCGCTGAGCGATAATGAGCGGAGCGGCCTGATGTGGCTTTGAGCGGGGAGCGGAGGGGTGAACAGTTCCGTGAGCGAGGAGCTGAGATTCTCACCGCTCCGCTCCGCTCATATGCTCTGCTTCTTACTGCAGATTAGAACCCAAAACCTCTGACATGCTTGGCAAAAGTTCTGCTACTGGACCATTTAAGTGCATGCGTGTAACAGTCGGGTCTATTCTCACTACTAGCAACATATATTAGATCTCATTAAACGACAAATTAAACACAATGTACTATTTACATCTAACGCCGATTTGTGGCCGTCACACTGCATATGGGATTTTACGGCGCTGATTCCCATTGTCCCCAACTTTAAATGCTCTTTTACAAACGCCGCAAAATCCTTCTTCATTTTTACCACTAACGGGCTGCAACCATGTCTTAAAAGTTTTGTCTTCCAGGCACTTTGGCTGGAATTTGCACTTTCCCATTTTTCCAAGGTTCAGACCTGTCCACCGCTGTACAACAGACCCGCGTCACCTCTGCATCACGGCACTTTTGCTCCGGCCGGAAGCAATTACCAAACTAGTTCCGCATATTTATCACACGAACGTACATATTTTGCGACAGCAAATACAAATTATTAATTATGAAGGCTATATTCAAATAAATTTATATAAAATTCTCTTCAAAACTATAAAAAAATTTATGCCTGTAAGAATCAAATTTAATGCTTTTTAATGCCTTTTAAGGCCTTAATTTTCGCAAAATCCATTTAATGACTTTTAATGCTTTTTAATGCCCCGCGGAAACCCTGAATCCCCTAAATTATTTAGTCTATGACACAATGAATTTTATATTTTTTTGTGAAATATTTTTCTTTATTTTAAGTTGACGCTCAAAAGTGTGTGAATAAGACTGAATGGAAATAAACTGTTTATATTTGACTTTGAAATATATTTTAGAATTACAAAAACTGTATGCTGCTCAGCACAGAAACAAACTTGTTACTGCACTAGAATTATAGCAAAGTTATTGCTCAATGAACAACGCAACATGCTTCAGAGTATCAATACATGCAGTTATTCACAACCTAACCATAAGCCCTACTCTTCTGCACAATGGTGACAATAATATAATAATAATACAAAACTTCAACATAATAAAAACTCTTTTAAATGTCAAACGTAACTGAACATTAAACATTAACAGATGTTTCCCTTTACTCAAAAACGCGTAAAATAACAGTGAGGCATAAAACTGGTTAACTAGAGCTTTCTGAAACGTCTCCTTCAAAGTTCTGTCACACTGGATGTCGATGACTTCCAGTTGTGTGTCTGGTGGTGCTTTCTCACTGTCAAAAGATAGGGGGCATGAGACAAGTTCAAGCTCAGTCTCAATTTTTTCAAATTCTGCAAAGTGTTGGGAAAATTCTGCATGCAGGTCGATCAAAGTGCTTTTATACCCCTACCATGGTGCTCTGCCTCCGTTATTTCTGTGCCCCTGAGAGTACATTGCAGTTTGTAAAATACACTTGATGTCTATGGAAGCAGCAATAACAATCTATTCAAATATAATTTTCCAATGTTTTATTTATATCAGACACACACATAGTGTAAGTAACTATAAAGTTTACTCTATTTTTCTCCCAGTTCACCGGCCACTTACTTGCATGTATTTCGGGAGAAGCTGATGAATTCATGTGTTGTACAACCCCAAATCAGAAAAAGTTGGGACATTTTGTAAAATGCAATAAAATCAAGAATCTGTGATTTGTTAATTCTATTTAAACTTTTTTTAACTGACAAAAGTACAAAGAAAAGTTTTCCA
Organism: Gila robusta; assembly: GCA_030770095.1. NCBI lineage: Eukaryota > Metazoa > Chordata > Actinopteri > Cypriniformes > Leuciscidae > Gila > Gila robusta. The sequence continues at coordinate 1,445,642 of JAVALU010001573.1, forward strand.
ATGTTTTCACTAATTGTATTTTGTAAATATGAGCAAATTTTGATTTTGATGGCTGCAACACACCCCAAAAATGTTGGGACAGAGACAAAATAAAAGTGAAAAGATTATCCAAATTAGATTATCCAACTATTTTGAAACAGTCCACAATGAGCAGGTGAATTGGTAATAGTTGAGGGTATCATGTTTGGGTGTAAAAGTGCTTCTCAGTCTTTTTAAGCAAAGATGGGTCATGGCTCATCACTTTGTGCCAAATATCATGAGAGAATTGTCAAACAATTAAAAAAATCACATTTCTCAATGCAAGATTGCAAAGAATTTATGTCTTTTATCATCTTCCATACATAATATTGTCACAAGATTCAGGGAATCCAGAGAAATGTCAGTCTGTATAGGGCAAGGCAGGAGACCTCTGTTGAATGTGCGTGACCTTTGAGCCCTCAGATGGCATTGCACAAGATACCATCATGCTAATCCGTTAAATACAGCCACATTTGCTCAGGAGTAATTTGGAAAACCGTTTTCACTGAACACAGTCTGACTCTGCATTAAGAAATGCCACTTGAGGTGTTACGCAAGGAGAAAACTTTCCATCAGTTCTATGTGGAGATGCCGGCAAGTTCTCTGGGCCTGAGCTCATCTCAGATGGTCTAGAAGAAAGTGGAAATGTCTGCTGTGGTCTGATGAGTCCATGTTTCAGCTTGTTTTTTGGAAAAAATGGACACCGAGTTCTCAGTCCCAAAGACGAAAGGGACCAACCAGTCTTTCACCAACGACAGGTGCAAAAGCAAACATCTGTGCTGGTATTGAGGTGCATCATTGCAAACGGTATGGGTAACTTGCATTATTGTGAAGGTACCATTGACATGGAGGCATATATTTGGATTGTACAGAGACATAAACTGCCATCAAGATGACATCTTTCCTGGGAAGCAAGACAATGCCAGGCCTCATTCTGCACATGCTAAAACTGAGTGGTTTCTAGACACTCTGCACCATAGAAGGGATGTGCCTGCCTGTTTACTGCAGTCCGAAAATGTATGACCCATCATGAAAAGGAGAATCAGGCAACGATGACCACAGACTGTTGAGCTTGTTGTCTTGTATCAGACTAGATTGGGCAAATATTCCACTAGCAAAACTCCAACAATTAGTATCCTCAACTCCCAAATGATTAAAAAGTGTAATTAAAAGGAAAGGTGAAGTGACACAGTGGTAAACATGTCTCTGTCCCAACTTTTTTGGAGTGTGTTGCAGCCATCAAAATTAAAATTTGTTCATATTTACAAAATACAATTATGTTGGTCAGTGAAAACATTGGAAAACTTTTCTTTGTACTTTTGTCAGTTAAAAAAGTTTAAATAGAATTAACAAATCACAGATTCTTGATTTTATTGCATTTTACAAAATGTCCCAACTTTTTCTGATTTGGGGTTGTAAATCCGACTGACAGGACTCTCTGAACTGCGGTGCAAACAAATATGGGGCTCCCCATCTTACGTAAAAGATCAAGATCAAAATAAGTTGTAAAGGTTTTAAACAATAAAACAAACTCACATGTATTTGAGAATCGGAATATCAGATAGTTGTTGACATGGTAAGCAAGTTTGTGAATATTTTGAATACAAAAGGAAAAACAATATAACAGCGATACTTCAAAGCGATACATCTATCATACAGTGTTATTGTGGCTGTGGTGTGTCACTCTAATTGTACAGTAGTAGGCCCTCTAATTGTCCTGCATGCTATACTGCCATCCAGTGGCATTCGCTTATATATATATATATATATATATATATATATATATATATATATATATATATATATATATATATATATATATATATATATATATATATATACACACACACACACTCACACATTATAAACACAAAAACTTATGTTAGATGCAATTAATCAATTTGACATCATCTGATTCCTAAGATGATTCATGTCTGTGAAACTCATTCCACACTGATGACATAAAACAAATCTCTCATACATGAATTCTCATGTGGTACCCAAGTGTTTCTTTATATCTAAACATCTTTTCACAGTGACGACACTCAAATGGCTTTTCTCCAGTGTGAATGTTCATGTGCCTGTTAAGGATTTATTTTCGGTTAAAACTTTTTCCACACTGTTGGCAGGTGAAAAGCTTCTCTCTAGTATGAATTCTTAAGTGGTCTTTAAAGTGTCCTGTTTGATTGAAACCATTTCCACACTGAATGCACACGTAGGGTTTCTCGGTTTCTCTCCAGAGTGAATTCTCAAGAAGTGGAGTTTAAGGTGGCTGTTTTGATAAAAACTCTTTCCACACTGAGGGCATGTGTAAGGCTTCTCTCCAGTGTGAATTCTCATGTGCCTTTTAAGGCTTCCTTTATGAGTGAATCTGTTTCCACACTGCTTGCAGGTAAAAGGGCTCTCTCCAGTAGGAACTCGCTTGTGGACTTCAAGGTTCCTGCCTTGAACGATTGTCTTTCCACACTGAGTGGATGTATAAGGCTTCTCTTCAGTGTAAATTCTCATGTGCCGATGAAGATTTCCTTTTACATTGAAACTTTTCCCACATTGTTTGCAGGTGTAGGGCTTTTCTCCGGTGTGAATTCTCATGTGGGCTTCAAAGCCTCTTAAATGATTGAAACCCTTTCCACACTGAAGGCACTTGTAGGGTTGCTCTTCATAGTGAATTCTCAAGTGGAGTTTAAGATTTCCTTTTTGATTGAAACCCTTTCCACACTGAGGACACGTGAAAGGTTTCTCTCCCGTGTGAATTCTAATGTGGGTTTCAAAGCCTCTTAATTGATTGAAACCCTTTCCACACTGAGGGCACTTGTAGGTTTGCTCTCCAGAGTGAATTCTCAAGTGGAGTTTAAGACTTCCTTTTTGATTGAAACCCTTTCCACACTGAGGACATGTGAATGGTTTCTCTCCAGTGTGAATAATCATGTGGACATTAAGGCTTCCTTTTCTACTGAATCTCTTTCCACACTGTTTGCAGATGAAGTGACTTCTATTCTTTGCCCTTTGAGCTCTTTTTCGTGAGGAAGTCTTTTCAGTCTGTGAGCAACTGAAAGATTTTTCTCCAGTTATGAAATCATTAGGATTCTTACATTGATCTTTCTCTTCAATTTCATTGAGTACTTCAGTCTCCTCTTTCAGTGCCATCCTGTCTAAAAAAGACAAATACAAGTTAACCCCACTTTAATGGCACAAAGCAACATACATCAAAACATTTAAACATGTAAAGCATCAAAACCAACATACAACTAGATCCTATACCTACTAAGCTACTATAAGGGGTGTCACATGTAATCTGAGAACACTTCTCAATATTGCTAACTCTTCACTTGCTTTGGTGCATGTCTCAAAAATGTCAAGCCGGCAGTTAAATAATTTATAAAACAAAAAAACAGTTTGACTAATTATAGACTGATCTTCTAGGGCAGAGTTAGCCAACCCTGTTTCTGGAGGGCAACCTTTCTGCATTCTTCAGTTTCAACCCTCCTCTAAAACACCCACATGTTATACCTTGAACACCTTGATTAGCTGGTTCAATTTTGGAGCTAAACTCTGCAGGATGGTAGCCCTCAAGGAGCAGGGTTGAAGGCCCCTGTTAAAGGTCAAGATGCAAAAATAAAAGAAAGAAAGAAACTAGGACAAATTTCCCGCTCAACCATCAGACCAAAAACTCATCACACAGTAATTACATGTAATTATTTATTAAAAGAAAACGGGCAATATTATTGTCAGGGAGCAAGCAGAATATGTTTGTTATAACTTTGGATTGACCCATCACAATGGTCTAAACATCACTGGTAGGTGAAATTACAACTCTCCAACCAAACCTGAAAGCAAAACACTCAAAGATGACAGAGCACCGCAGAACAACACGAGTAAAACAAAGCAATGATATAAAAATAACCAACAACAGTATTTGTTTAAAATACCAGTAAAGTAGTGCCTTGAATTGAATACAAAATAATCCACACAATTATTAGTGAATGCGACCCAATTTTCCAAAAGTCTTGTTTGTTGAGAAGTAACTTTGCAAACCTAAGCCGTGCTGCCCTGTTCTTGTTAGAGAGAAGCTTTCTCCTGGTAACCCTTCCAAACATTCCATAGTTCGTTCAGTCTTTTTCTAATTGTACTGTCATGAACTAAAACATTAAACATGCTAACTGAGGCATGTAGAGGTGTAGTTCTTGGGTGTTTTGTGATTTCTCTGAGCATTGCACAGTCTCACCTTGGGGTGACTCTGCTGGGCAGCCACTTTTTTGGAAGATAGGCAACTGTCTTGAATGTTTTCCACTTGTGGATAATTTTCCTCACTGTACAATGATTGACTTCAAATTGTTTGGAAATGGCCTTATAACCCTTCTCAGATTGATGGGCAGCCACAATTGCTTCTCTAAGATCATCTTTGGCATTGTGTTAACACACATCTGAAAGCTTCAGACCACCAAACTGACAAAACTTCTGCTTTTATAGAGGTGCTCACAATTGCTGATGATAGATTAATCGAAGGCATTTGATTAGCAGCGCCTGACTATTTCAGACTATTCTGAAAGGTGCAAGGGATGCTTAACCTGTGAAGCACAGAGCGGATCTTATCCTTCTTTCCTGACTTCAGCAATGAGACGGCGAGGAAGCGGATAGAATTCAACCAAATTTGGAAGATGATCGCCTTGGTGTCATGCCATTTCTCATTTATTCAGCTGAGATCAAGTTGACACATTGTGGTCCATCTTCTCTCTTCCTTCTCCCCTCATACAGAGAAAGAACCCCATACCCTCACACCTTCTACAAGCTGTCTCTCCTACACTTCTGCCATTACTCACACACATCAACCCATCTCTCTGCATAGGCATTTACCCCACTGCATTCAAGCAGACTCACTGCGTAAAAAATTACACAAGACAATTCTCTTTTGAATTTTACAAAAAAGAAAGTTACAGACCTGTCTATCTCCTCCCATTCATAGCAAAAACACTTTAACGAGTTGTTTGCAACCAGGTGAGACCTTTCCTTTCACAGAAACAACCAGCTGGACAAAAAACATTCAGGATTTAAGAGTGGCCACTCAACCGAAACTGCCTTGCTGTCAGTCACTAAAACTCTACGGCAGGGTTCCTCAAATCCTGCTGTTGAGGGCCAATGCCTTTCAGAGTTTAACTCCAACCCTGATCAAACACACCTGAGCAAGCTAATCAATGTCTTCAGGATCACTAGAAAATCAAGGTTGAAGCTAAACTCTGCAGGACAGCATCCCTCCATGACCGGATTTGAGGAACCCTGCTCTACGGTGTCCAAATCACCAGTCCTCATTCTGCTAGATCTATCTGCAACACTGTTAATCATCAGATCCTTCTGTCCACCCTCTCATGATGATTCAAACACAGCAGCACATCTTGTCTTCAAGACCCAAGAGCCCAAGCCCAAGATAGCCCACATCACACCTCTGTGTATTTCTCTGTAGGGACTTCTAGACATTGGTTCATATTCGTATTGTATTCTGATGATGAATCGCTTGTTTTATTCTTCAACTGTAAGTTGCTTTGGTCGTGCCGCTTTCTCCTTTCCAAAGCACTTGGGAGCTCCAGTGGTGCCTGCCATTGATAAGCAACCATGAGCCACACTCTCCAAGATTATGAGCAAGTTTCAGCAAAAGAAAACTGGATTTCCACCACTGAAAGTCCGTTACAGTAGCTCTGCGACTAGATTTATTTATGGAGAAGAGAGAGAGAGAGAGAGAAAAAAAACTGTTTGGGTGCAACCCATCCTTCAAGCACATCGAAAAAAACTAGTGATATTACTTATAATTAACAATGCCTTTGTTTACATGCACACCTTTTGTTTCAATCGGACTGATATCATTCTGATTATTAAATCCGAACGTAGTGTTTACATGCACACCTTTTTTTTTTTTCAATCGGACTGATATCATTCTGATTGTTAAATCCGAACGTAGTGTTTACATGAACACTAAATAAAGGGATTGGGTTGATGTGCGCGTTTATATGTTGCAAGCTTCAAACTGGAATTGATTTTTTGACATGAGCACACTGCACGAATAAACAGAGTGTCCCGCTGTTTGCGCATAGTAAACATTCTTCTACATTGGTTCTTTATTTGTTTCAAACAGCAGACTTAATATCCGTCTCTGGTCATAATATCAGGGGTTAAATAAAATAAAAAAACTTTTTGACTGAAAAACTTTCCTCGGCCAAACCCCCTTCCACAGCCTGTCACACACCCAGTTTAAGAGCATTTTTTTCCTTTTTGTTATAGATACAGTCGGTTGGTCTGGGAACGCCCCCGGGAACGCCCCGTCACGTGATGTGAATTTAGCCCGTGGGGGAAAACATTGCCTTGGCGCTCATTGAAAATACACGCGACAATCATGCCGAAGAGTTATTGTGTCGTTTTCTGTACTGCCAATATAAAAAAAATGATAAATTGAAGTTCTACATCATTCCCAATAAACGCACAGAACCGGAAAGGAGGACAAAATGGTTACAAGCAATTAGGCGAGAGGATAATCAAGGGAAGTTGTGAAATCCCAAGACTAAGCATGTGTATGTGTGCAGTCGGCATTTCATCACAGGTAGGCTACGTTAACATTGTGTTCATTATTAACGTTATCAAAACTGTGTAAGGTTGTTTCAGAAAATGGCATGCATATATAATTACCCTTATCATTCTACCTTAAGCAAAACTATATAGCCTAGTGTCGAAACTAAACTAATCGCATGAAAACGCGTCTGCTAAGAAACACTTGATATAATTTAGACATAACCTATAGGATTACTATAATATTTTATCCTAAAATACTACAAGATTCCAATGGTTGTTTTTCAATGGTTGTTTTTCATAAGGGATGTCTCATTCACATTAGCGTTATCAGCTGAAGATTGGCTTGATAGGCCAGCCGTGAACCTGTCAGCACAGTCCCTCGGCAACTTCGTACTACTGATCACCGTTTTACAAAAGCATTAATAGTTTGGAGTGAAGCATATGTACAATTGGTAAGTGGCAAGGTTTTATGGAGTTATAGTATGCAACATATGATTGAGTTATAGGCTAATGTTACCGGTAGCTACCGCAATGTCTTACATGGAGATTCAACCAGATAGCAAAATATGTCTGGAAACGACACATCTGGCCATTTGGTCGGGTCATTGACCCAGTTTTTAATTAAATATGGGCAATCGTACCCTATTGCAGTTAATTTAGCAATATATCGTTGCCGGTCGGCAGGCGTCAATGCTTCGCAATAAGACATTTTGTCATTCAAATACACATGATGTTCGCGGTGTTTTCCCCCACGCCGACCACGCCCCCCAACTATGACGCATTGCCGACTGTATGTATTAGGATTATAGTGTAGGAGTACATGATTTACATTCACAAATAAAATATTCAAAGAACATTTGCATTTAAAGAAAGGCCATTTTGAACTGCATTTCTATTACACACTTTTATGAAATTTCAATGTTTTCAATGTAATGCTTTTACAAGATTTGACTCTTTGTTATGTAGTCAAACAAATAATAAAAGCCAACAGAGCCTTTGCTGCAAAGTGAGCTAATATCACAAACTATATAATATAATATCTGTTTTAACCTCGCCATTATACCATGGACATTATAATAATAAATTCAGTTTTAACCTGAGCATTATATTTTGAACATTATAATAATAAGAAATTATAATGTTCTAACTCAACCTGTTAACACTGAACAGAAGAGGGAAACTAATAGCACCAACATCAGAACAAAAAGTGCATTTATGGTAGGGGTGGGCATTTCTAGCAAAATAATATTCGATGATCGCTGAGAATTATTCGAAAATCACACCCTTCCCCCAAACGCTTACAGTAAAATGTCTTAGCTCAAATGTCTCTGTACTGTAGGCCTACTCTACATGCTGTAGCCATTAAAGAAAACGCATTTAGTTTCATATGTTTAAATAATATAATGTTGTTTTTAAATTTCATCTATGTTAATTATATGAAAAGTAACAGCATGAGTAAGATAGAATCACAAAATGCGCAATATATTGGGAGACATATGGAGTGGGTCAGACATGATTTTGACCATAATACTTAAAGGTATTTAGCAGTGATATGGTCAGGTTTTTCTATTTATAGCGAAGTAAGCTAACTGCCTGCACAGAATATGATGGCATTACATATAACAAGTGGTGTGCTAGTTACTTTCAAACTAATACATTATAGATTACTTGTTACTGTTATTTAAAAGTAATTCTTTACCTTACAATATTACTGTCTCAGAATTGTAATGCGTTACATTACTCCTGTACTACTTTTGAGTTTCACCAAAATAACTACAGAAGTAGAACTTAACATTCTAAAATGACAAAATGTACTAGAGAGCATTTTACATCCAGTAGAAGGCGATATGATGTAGCATAATAACTGTGGGCTATCCAGGCTACTAACAATATAGCATATAATTGGCAGAGTGAAGGTTCAAGACAATGCAAGAAAGGATGACAGACAGAATCACAAACGATCCAAGTCTGTTAAAAGTATGGTAGAGGTAAAGTGATTATCTGGCAATATCTGGGAATAGCTTGGGTCTATTCATATTAGACACAACAGAACTGTATGTAAACTCTAATGCCATGACAAGATGCACATTTGTTCTTTTCTTATTGTTGCCATTATTTTATTCTCTTTGAATTCAAGAGGTTCACAACACAAAACTGTCATGCACAAAGTGCGCATGATGAACATAGCTTATGCTTTCTCGGGAAGTTTAAAGTGCAATTGGAGGACCAACCCTCAGCCTCAGTCATTTTAGTCCATATAAATGAACATATAGGCTAAACATAGCCTAACTGCTTAGAAAGAAAACACAGAACAAATAGAGACCCTTAGGCCAAACTTGAAGTAATGCGCATACATCCATCTCGTGAATGTACAGTTTTCTTCTGCCATCTTCACCCATTAGCTGCTTTTCCACTGGCCAGCGCGAGCACAGAGGCCGAAATCATGCCTCGCGGCACTCCTGTAAAACCTGCCCTAAACACGCCTTGACTGGACTATGTCACACAATACAAAGGTACACCAGGAAGAGGGAGATGAATGAAATAAATCGCTATACAAATATATCAGAAGCTGTCATTTAGTCTTTATTTACAAACTTGGACACCACACGCGGCTATTGACTGACCACGAACAGATAATAATTTACTTGCATTTTTCATTTGTTAATGTCTCGCGGTCTTGCTGTTTTTTTTTAACAATTAAATTTTGGGCTAAAAGTGTGTTGTAACGCAAGCGTTACTGAACATGTGCCGAGTAAAATATTACTGAAAATTGATTAGTAATGCCTTACACTACTGTGTTACACCAAAAAGTAATACGTTACCGTAATGCATTACTTTTGTAACACGTTACTCCCATATGTAACGATAAAGTTTGCAGTGGCTTCATAATTTAATTTTTTAAAAAACAAAGTACACCTGATGGACATTTCTTTGTTCTTCATTTTCTAGAACTAGAGTTTAAGAACCTTGTTATATTTTTGTGTAATTAAGAGAAAGTACACCGCCATCTTACTCCAACGAAAGTGATTTGAACGCACCTGCCTTCGTAAACACGACTTCCCACCTCGTATAGCACTTAAACACAGAAAAGCCAGATTTTCATGATGTCACCTTTAAAGGGGGTCATATAATGCCATTTTTGTACAAGTTAATATGAATCTTTAGGGTCTACATGAAAACTTTGTAATATACTTTTATTAAAAATTGACAACAGTTGAGGGTATATTTTGGAGAAAGAATGGCAGCGGGAGTCTCTGAGGACACATCTGTGCAACCGTATCAATTTGAACCGGAGTCGGACCCGGAAACAAGATGACGGCCCCGAAGTTGTTCGACAATTAAGGCTCGAACAGGATGTTTCTGAATGGTTGGTTAACGTAATGTCACTTTGATCTATTTTTGTAATTTATGTACTGGCAGGGTAACTTAGAGTAGTGAGATACAGACGCTATGTGTGTACTGATGTATAGGTTAGTTCGTTGACAGATTGATGTTGAAAAACTTTTTTTTTGGTAAACGTAGGCTTGTCAGTGATGCGTAACGTTATCTCAGTGTTAGATACAACTGTCAGTGCTGAAACATTAACCATAACACGTTGTTCATTATAAATGTGAGATTATGAATTATATTGAGAACGTCGTAACGTTACAGAGAAAACATGCCGTAATATACCCTGAGTGTAAACCTTAGCCTCATTCATCGTGAACCGTGCAAGCGATTTGCAAAGATTAATATTTAAAGGTTAATAAAACGTTACACTCACTTTTTCTGGAGGTGCAGCAGGAACACGAATAGTTGGTACCGATTCTGTTTTCAGGACCAGCTTCTTAGCAAAACCAGATTTACACTGACGCTCGTTTATAAAGCAGTCTGGTGAGAAATGATTAGCGCAAACATAAAAGCATTTACGTAGATCGTTAAGAATATTCCCTTCAAAAATAAAACTCAGCCACTGCGTGTTCAGCGGTTCGAATTTAGGAACATTAAAATTACTGCTGTGTTCGTTATTACACCCAAGAACAGAACACCACAATCGCTTAGACGCCATTCAGCTCTAGTGTATCAACAATGGCAGACTGACAACAATGGTGAGTCTGTGTTGAAACCATTGAAACGCTGCTGTCAATTATCAATCGTGGGAGGGGCGTCCGTTTTATTGACGTCACAAAATCGAACGGCTCAATTTGAGGCAGGGGAAAACATATAAGGAGATTAAAACAAAAACACTGGATGGATTTTTATCATTATATGATGGTGTACAGGCACTGCCAACACACATTTCAGTACAATCAACTTGTAAAAGTGCATTACCATTAAATGACCCCTTTAAAACCGCTTTAACTAGGATACTCTTCAATAATATCATTCAGTTCTGTAGAGCTGGACATTTTAATAAGGATCAAATGACTGAGTTCAGCTTTGAGAATGAAACCAACCTGTTTGTTCCTCAGTTTCTTCATGTTTCACTCTGAATGTTTCTTCAATCTTCATGTCTTCACTCTCCTCTTTAGTAAACACAATCTTTATGTCTTCACTCGTCTCTTTAATAAACGCGATCTTTGTTTGTTCCTCGGTATCTTCATTTTTCACTCTGAATGTTTCTTCAATCTTTATGTCTTCACTCTCCTCTTTAATAAACGCCATCTTTATAATAGTCACGTGGATCTCAGTCGCTTCACCAGGAGTTTTTCTGTGTGTTTGTCCTGTTTAAGATGAGAATAATTAACAGAAAGAAAAATAAATCCACACTAAATCTCTGTGTGTGTCTCAATCAGCTCTAGTTCAGTAGTTCAGTTCACTGGTAAGAGAGTCAGTCAGAGAGAGAGTTAATGGACTTAAATCACCTGATTAGACTAAAAACACTGAATAGTAATAAACTTTTTTTTTATACATTTTCTATTTATTGATTTGTAGATTATATGTAATACTACACTTTCATGAAAACATTTTCAGTTGGTTTGTAAAAGTTGTCATTACACAATAATGTTCTCGTATCTCGTTCATTTACACTGTTTTGAGCAGCTGATTCATTTTGAGAAACAATTGATTCAACTCAAGCAGGGCCGGCCCGAGGCATAAGCGAACTAAGCGGCTGCTTGGGGCCCCCCGGCCACCAATCGAGTTTAATTTTTTTTTTTTTTTTTTTAGATGACTTAGACAAGTGACATAAATGAATGAATGAATATGAATGAATGAATGAATGAATGAATGAATGAATAATTCAAGACAAGAAAATTCTGGTTTCATGATCAATATACCTGCCAACAACAGCTGCTGTGTCTGCCAGCGTTTAAGTCATGCGCATAATCTAGACACCTCGCGAGTGCGTAGACAATTAGTGCGCAAATGCGCATAGTCACGGTATCGGTTTAAGAGAAAATAGCTGCAGGGGAACTTAACCTTCTAGGTGTAAGGGTAGCAGTTTGAATAAATAATAAACATAGCAGTTTGAACTCTTCTCCACTTTATTATACCACACATCAGATCACTAACTCCAAAAACCCGCGACACTCCAGTACCAAGTGCGCACGACCCAGATGGCTCTGGCACGACCCATTCCTATCTACGGCAAGCCCCGAGGGGAAAAATAGATTGCATACACATACAACGAGCATCATTACCGGTACATCATTACCGGTATTATAGTAACAGACTTAGTTGGATTCTGTCATGTACAATCATCCAACAAAGTCTGTTACAATAATAATAATAAAAAAGATTTTGAGGACAGTTACACTGTATTGAGACAGTTGAGAAATAATAATATTTTTACAGTTTTCAACAATAATTGTCATTGTTGAACCCTTGCTCTTATTATGTTTCTGATTTCTCAGTTTTGTCATTATTTTAGCAAATAATTTATTTTATATGTTTTGAGACAGTTTGTTTTAAGAAGTTTCAAAGAGTTAGTAAAAGAGTAAAGTAAAAGTTAAAACTTTTTTATTTAAGTAGGCATCTATTTTTTATTAAGTATTTATTTTGTATTAATACATAACCTCACTGTATTCATTTATAATGTATCATTATTGCGTGACATTTGTGTCAATAATTGTAAAGCAGAGGTGACTTCGTGTAGTGGGAGGGGGCCCCCAAATCAAATTCTGCTTAGGGCCCCCAAAAGGCTCGGACCGGCTCTGAACTCAAGAGTCAGTTGAGATTCTCTCATCATAACACAGGTGGTCTTATATTATATTCCTCACTCTAATGGTGAGGAAACCTATAATTATAATATAATTCCAAACCTTAAATAATTTTATATTAGTCATCGAATGGCTTTGATCATCAGGCTTGGTCGACTTGAACCGGCGCTGCACAGACCGATCGGTGAATGACATTAAAGTTCCGCGAGAGTGATTAGAGAGCTGACGGCTATAAAATTACAATGTTAAATTTAACAATTAAGTAGTGATGGCAATTTCATAACACTGCTTCATGAAGCTTTGAAGCCTTTACGAATCTTTTGCTCTGAATCAATAGGCGTTTCTCAATGTCAAGGAAGGATCCTCGGAAGCCGTTATTTCGAGGATGCTACGTCATCGACATCCGTCGAAGGACTGTTCCAATGTCGAGGATCCTCATAATTTCAACCAAGGACTGAGTCCTTCGTTCAAAAAATATCCCATACACAGGAAAGGATGCATATGTGTAGCCTTCGCGCTCTCAAATCACCCACAGTCCTATGCGCCAGCTTTGCTATCTTGTTCAAAAAATAAAAAATGTCGGACGTTAGCGGAGTCGGAGCAATAACGGGGCAATATGCTTTTAAATGTAAATATTTACGTTACCATACATTTGTTATAACCGTAGTACATATAAGTAAAGTTTAACGTTCAAATGCCAGTACAAATTACTACCGTATTGATATTACAAATTATACAAATATATACAAATTACGTTATTGATGGCTAACGTTAACTGAACCGGACCTGTCATTTAACATTTGTTAGCTTGGTTGTCATCACCGGCATTTCTTTTATAAATAACTAATTAAGTTGTACAAAGTAATTTAACATGGTTAGCAGGAGAGAATTATTTTAAAAGCATTTAAAATCGTACTGACCCCAAACTTTTGAACGGTAGTGTACATCACAACTTTTTGAATTTTTGCAGCGCCAAAAGCAGACCTTTTCACTGACGTAATGACGCAATGACGTGCACTTGCTAGCCTGTTCCATTTACGTGTTCTCCGAATGCTAAAGAGGAGCCTCGCCTAGCCTCTGAAGGAAATGACTTGGAAGGATCAATCCTGCCAAGGAAGTATCCTTGACATTGAGAAACGGCTAATGGTTCGGAGCGTGTATCAAACTGCCAGAGTCACGTGATTTCAGTAAACGAGGCTTCATTACGTCATAACTGTTTCTAAACACTTTAAATGGTTCACCGCTGGGGGCGATGATCTATGCCAACCCATGAATCATGAGGAGTCACTGAGAACCAATGAACAAGTGTCTGTGGGTTTTACCTGATCTCTGATCAGTTTTATACATTTGTAGACATTTTAATTAGACATTAGTATAATTAAAATGAGGTAGTTAATAGTCTCTTATTGGCCTGTTTAGCTGAGCCATTCATAAGACAAACAAAACAAACCCTGACAATTGATAAAATAACACATTTACACATGATAATCTTATTAGATAATTAGATAATTGCATTGGAAAGATTTTACTTTCAGTAATAAAAATTGCAATAGATTGTAAAATGTGTTTTATGCATGTTTGGCCTGGGTTTTGTTGCATTTACACTGTTCTGACCACTAGGGGTCACCGTGGAGACGGGTGTCGGATTGATTCGAAGCCTCGACACAATATGGCACATTTGATTCAACTGTTTCAGTGTTTCACGAAGCCTCGATCTGCTCACCACTACAATTAAGCTATCCTACATCACATGTAAAACTATAAAAATGCTTGAACGGTTTGTATCGATTTAAACAGTAAAATGCTTAAAAACACAAACCTTTCTTCAGCCGAATCTCAACAGATGCAGGAGTGCGGCGCAGCCTTATGACGTCATATACCTACACCAAAATAAAAGTCCTTTTCCCACACTGCTGTCTACAATCACTATATATATATATATATATATATATATATATATATATATATATATTAGGAATTTGGTTTAATATTTAATTACTTGGTGAAATATTTAAATATTCAAGTTCATGCATGTGCCAGTATTGAAGCATATATAGAAATTAGTTAACAGTTAACATATAAACAGTTCATGAAGCCTTTGCACTACAAGCATAAGTATGGTCTCATTTGAAACCAGACACTTTGTTGTCTGTTTGCTGTCATCAATTCAAAAGTAATTATTGCCATGAATAAAATATTGCTATAAAGACCTTAAATGTTTTGTAAAGTTATTAGAAATTAATTTCATGAAATATTTTTATGAAAATAAAATTTAAAATGGCCTTGTTACAGTCGATGATTGTACACCAGCTAAAGCCATAGGACTAATCAGGTGTTATTTCATTTACATTTACTCATTCAGCAGACGCTTTTATCCAAAGTGACTTACAAATGAAGAGAACAATAGAAACAATTAAACTTACAATAGGACACTAATATGTAAGTGCTCTGACAAGTCCCAGTTTGTCTAGCACAGTTGCAAGTAGCGAGTTTTAAAAAAAATGTTGGTTCAGCCACGGACAGTCCAGACTGCTGAAAAGATGATTGGTTCCCCCCTACCCACCCTCCAGGACCTGTACTCTTCCAGAGTAAGGAAAAGATCAGGTAAAATCATCACAGACTCCACTCACCCCGGCCACAAACTATTTGAACTGTTGCCGCCCTGACAGTAAATCAGTAAAGACTAGATCAGTGGTTCTCAAACTTTTTAGAGAGGCTTCTAACATCTGGTACCCCCACTCTTCAGCAGAGGTGGACAAAGTACAGATACTACTGGTCAAATATTACTCAGTTACAAGTAAAAGTTGTAAAGACTGATTCTTACTTAAGTAAAGTACAGAAGTACTTGTTTTTGAAAGTACTTGAGTATCATAAGTAAATGTCCATCCATTGTTTTATTATTGTTGCATTGTTACAGTACCTTATGCCTCTGAAGCAACCGAGTGAATACACCGACCAGTTTGTAGTATCTGTGGAATTAAGAGCTTTTAGAATGTTACAAAACCTATAGAAATTAAACAACTAAATTGATAAAAAAAAGACAGCCATAATCATCTTCATTTTTTTATTTAACACTCCTACCATCCCCACAAAAGAAGTACACATGTATGTGTATCCATTCATGCACTAAATACAGACTGATCATAAAAAAACAGCTACACAACCATAGCTGTGTAACTGCCCAACAGCAATACTGTTGTTACAGCTACTTATTTGCCATGAAAACAAAACTTTCAAACCGTTAGTTGTGACAACGATACTGTCTCTCACAGATCACTAGTAGAGAGAAATTGTACTAATCGCCGAACTTCATGACACGTGACCCGACAAGAGTGAAAGGCTGTCTGTCACCCGCAAAAAAAAACAATCACGAGACGAAAAAAAATTATCCAATGGCAAGCTAGACGCTCTACTCTATGCTCGCTGTGCAGCTGCACTGCGTTTTAAAATAAAGGCTTCAATATTCTTGAGAAAAGGAGTTTTCCCATAGTGTCTAGCTAGACGCAACACGAAGTGACCGTTCTTGAAGGGAACTAGTTTCTACTCAAGGACCTTGACAGAAATGAGGTGGAGTAAAAAGTACGATATTTGTCTTTCAAATGTAGTGAAGTTAAAGAAAAAAGTGAAATACAAATACCCCAAAAGTGTACTTAAGTACAGTACTCAAGTAAATGTCATGTCCACCTCTGCTCTTCAGTCACACCTTTTTCAGTAAGGGACAATATTTGCCCCCTTGAATCGATTTTTCCTGTGCATTTTTTTACCTTTACAAATACCTCTATAAAATAAATAATGCTTTAAATAAAAAAAATGTTCAATAGAGAAATAGGCAATGATGGTAAAAAAAAGTGATGCTTTTAAATATTAAATTAAAACCGCCAGTAGGTGGCGACAAGTCACAGTCTTTATGAGTGAGTCATCGAGTCATTCATTCATTCAGTAAGGAAGCAAGTGTCTGTAATTATAAATTAATCATTGACGATTTGTTCAAAGCTGCAGACTCGTTCACAAGCACTGCTGTGTGCTGCAGTTCTGCCGTGGCTTTCATTTTGTGGTTTACTATTTTGTTGCAAAAAATACTGACAATACTGTGTTTAAAATAAACATCACTTTATATTAATACCTTTCGTTTCTTTCGACCCTTCTGTCACCTCACATACCCCCAGTTTGAGAACCACTGCACTAGAATATCTTGGCACTGTTCAGTTTCTTTCCACAGGGTATTTCCCTCTTGAACAGTTAAATGCTTGACCCATTAAGATTTGACTCAGGATTTTGTGTCATATAGTCATGTGATATCTGTGCAATAAATTTCATAAGGACAATAACAAAGTAAAATTTAAGAAAACAGCCTTAAATCCTGGATCCCATGAATTAAGGATGAAGCTTTCTTCTCTTTAATTATGTTTTATGAACTGTGTAATCAGGGGCCTCATTTATAAAACTGTGCGTAGGATCCTTACTAAAAGTGTACGTGCGCCAGAAAGCCAAAAATGGCGTACGCAAAAAAATATTTAGACTTATAAAACCGTGCGTACGCCAGAACCTGCGCTGAATTCACTTTATAAATCCCAGTTAGCGGAAGATTGTGCGCACATGCGTCTCCTCCCCGAAACAACCATATATGGTGCTTACAACGCCTAGTTTTACTATGCATATCCTCATCAGCATATCATTTGCATATGATTATTCATCCACGTGATAAGGTTTAACGGTACAAGACATTAGAAAAATATGAAATGCGGATGTGCTGTCACATTAGTTACATTAACAAAAATAATTTAGTAGCCTATCCTTCCCTTGATTTTGAATAAATAAATCAAATTGAGAAAAACTTTCTCTGAAATGTATTTTACACTATCTTTTCCACTGGCCAAAGAGTATTTTTAATTGATTTATATTTTAATGGAAACAGATCAATCTTGATATGCATTATTTGCACGAAACTATTTTCTCAGACAATCTGCTATTATCATGATAATCAATTATCTCTGTAGTTAAAACATTAAAACACAGCATGCCGGAGGAAAAGTATTCGAAAGCATTGCATCACAACAAATATTTCTATTTATTGAATATAAAAAATGTTGTAACTTCTCAGTAATAATTTCATGTAATTTAAGTGTTTAACTCCATTAATCAGAATGGCATATTTAATCTAAATGTTTACATCAGAAGTAAAACATAGTTTAAATCATTCTTTTATTTATTTAAACTGCTATTGTGAACATGCACTGTATTTATGATTAGGACTTATAATTAAGATTTACGGCTATATATGCGTCAGTTTCACTAAACGGCCCAACGCACTCGCTGGCGTGGAAATTTAAGAAGGGATGGATATTTGCTTCATGTGAAAGGCTTGGTGAGTGAAATTATATTTGTATTATCTTTCTGTATATGTATAATTTTCTTTAGATTTTCTGTCTAAAAGTGACCAAAAAGACATTAACTCCAGCTCACCATCGGTGTCGCCAAACTGCTCCATCTCCAAAATGTTCGTACGCATGGGTCAGAGTTTGCGTGCAGGTGCGCAAATTTTCCCGTCAAGTTTGTTTTTATAAATCAAAACTTGTGCGTCGGAAGTGGCGTACGCCTCTTTCAGGGCCTGTTTTGTGTGTACGCAATGGTTATAAATGAGGACCCAGAACTTGACATATATTAGGCTGCTGTCACTTTAAGACCTGATGCATGGATCCATTATACTGTTACACATGCAATTCTTTCTCAACTGTTTACGTTCACTTAAAGCATAACTGACTGTGTTTATGTGAATACTCAACAAGACCTGCATTTTGTCATTATTTTGTGTGTATTTGACTGTTTAAGAGCAATAAGCAGCGAAAAAGAACTCAGTTTATCACTGAGAGGCGGCTTTATCTGCACTTTATATGCGCAATCCCAGGTTGAAATTCAAGCCCTGTAACAGCAACAATATTCATCCGGAGCAAATGAAGCGAGTGAGTGAGTGAAGGTGAGTTTGTGTGTCATTCGCTGTCGGAGAGATGAGAGAGAGAGAAAGCGCAGCTGGTATCGTGTATCTATTCTGTAGAAAATTAGTATTTGAAACGTTTCAGATATTTCAGTATCGATATGTATCAAAAAATTTATATTTTTGACAACACTACATTGCACTTAGTTTATAATTTCAGATGCCATTTTAAAAGACTACAATTGAACCCCTCCTAAGTGCCTAGTAGGAGTGACTGCGTTACACGCACCGATGAAATACATTGCATTTGGGGAGTTTGAGGGTGTTAATGTCAAGCTGTTTGTAATAATTATAATGAATTGTAATTGAAGTAAAATAAACTCAATACGATTCTTATGAAATATAAATATCAGTGTCTTACATGAATTATGTGTTAACTATTTACAAATGTTATCGTTAAAGGGACAGTTCACCCTCAAAATGTTAACATTTCCTCTCTAATGTCATTCCAAACCTGTGACTTTTTTCTGTGGAACATAAAAGGTCTTTTTTAAAAATGTCAGTTTTTCATTACAATAAACTTCAAAAATTATATTATAAATAAGGTGTTAAGTGTTTTCTTCAACAGAGACCAAATTTAGTCCTTTATACTAAATTATTCAGGAATTACAACCATTCAATTTGGAATTTCCATTTTTTATAAGTCAGTTTTTTTAAACACTATTTCACAATCATTTTTATTGTGTGTTTGCCACTTTATAAATTAATCTTAAATACTTTCAGCAAAATACATTAATGCAAAACAATACAATATGAAAAAATAAATTCTTATTTGTGTATCACTTATAAACAGGACATTTATTGAACTGGCAGATTTTAATAGTGCAGCGTTTTCTGTGGAGCAGGTGTGAATTGTCTTTGTTCACTCATTAGTGAGCGATTTCAATCCCTACACAGGCAACAACTCACACCAATGACCCTTGACATTGAAGACTCAACTTACTTTTTATTTCATTAAACCTTTTAGAAATAATTGTTGGTATTGAATTAATTACTTGAAAAATTGTATTGCTTCTTTTACTCATACTGACTCATGTATTTCGATTCAGACATATGAACTCTATAAACTTATGAGCATTTATAAACATATGAGCTTTATAAACTCATACACTCTTTTTAACATGTTTGTTTTGTATCACATTTGTCACTTTTTACATTTTTGAAACGGATTATCAAGTATAAAACAGTTAGACAAATATAACATTCCAATGCACCTCTGTGATTGTAGACAGCAGGACTTTTATTTTGGAGTGGCGATATTACGTCATTATGCTGCGCCGCGCTCCTGCATCTGGCTGAAGAAAGGTTTATTTGAATAAGGCAGTTTAAATCGATAGAAACCGTTCAATGTATTTTCGTTTTTTGAGCGACGTGAAATTAGTTTATTTACTATTAAATGTAATATTGTGATGCTTTATCTAACTTTAATGAATGATATTTTTGTGAGTAAAGCGCATCCACTGATGACAAACAGTACATTTGCGTCTCATTTCGCTCCCTTTATCGTGAATCAGTTTATCATGAACACGAATTCAGTCACTGGTAAGTAGTGATGGTGAAACCGAGCTTTTCGACACTCCGAGTCAATTGAATCAAATACTTTGCAAAATGATTCAGTGATTCAAATCGCGTGAGTCACGACACGTGCTGCCCAAACAGTGTAAATGAACGAGAACAACAAACAACTTTTACAAACCAACTGCTAATGTTTTCATGAAAAGTGTAATCTGTTAATTGTAATTTATAAACTTTACAAAATATAAATAATAAATTCTTAATTATGAGATATATGTATAGCTTGTGTTCTTTTATTAATTTGCAGCTAGTTTTGAGTGTTTTTAGTCAGGTGATTTAAGTCCATTAACTCTCACTCTGACTGACTCTCTTACCAGTGAACTGAACTACTGAACTAGAGCTGATTGAGACACACACAGAGATTTAGTTTGGATTTATTTTCTTTCTGTTAATTATTTTTCATCTTAAACAGGACAAACACAGAAAAACTCCTGGTGAAGCGACTGAGATCCACGTGACGCACTGTAATAAAGATGGCGTTTATTAAAGAAGAGAGTGAAGACATGAGGATTGAAGAAACATTGACAGTGAAACATGAAGATACTGAGGAACAAACAGGTTGGTTTCATTCTCAAAGCTGAACTCAGTCATTTGATACTTATTAAAATGTCCAGCTCAACAGGGGTGCACACAACTTTTTTGGTGTGGTTTTCAAGGGAGCACCTGGAGATGCTGCTTGGTACTCAAATTTTACGCTGCACACATATCCTAAAAGCTGCCGTAATCACTTTCATTATCTACTTTTCTCTCAAACATGGTAAATGATGATGTAGGCCTTTCTCCCTGGTTAAGCCTGCGATTTGCTGTTTGCATCCACAAGTCAACAGCTGGCTTTGGGTCAAAAGTCTCTGTTGTCATCTTAGACAAGTGAATGTGCATCAGAGATGAGAGGCGAGAGTCTGACAGGCAGGATCTTTACTTGCTTTTGATTGTATTGAGACCTGAACATCCCCTCTCGCATGCAGCTCTACTCAGTGGCAGTGTATATTAGGCTGCTGTCACTTTAAGACCGAATGCACAGACCAAATGTACTGACACACATCCGGTTACTTTCTCGACTGTTCACTTAGGGCTGCACGATTATGGCCAAAATGATAATCACAATTATTTTGATCAAAATTTAGATCACGATTAAATATCACGATTACTTGTGTTCGGTCAATCCGAGGATCTCTCATTGCATACTCTAAGAAAGAACATGAACAAATCATATCTAAAATTAAACCACATATTTGGTAAACAACCCCGATCATATTATTCAAGATTTAAGTTAGTTCAATCTTATGTCAGACAACATGAGTAAAACTGTTTGGTTTTGGTTTCTCAACACTAGCAGAAATAACAGTTGTTATATTAGGCTACTATTGTTATTATCAGTAACATATTCACACACATTAGCATAATAAGTACTGATCAACTAAAATTATCACAAATAGCATAATAGTTCAATTATATATTTAATTAATATAAAATTATTTTAATTCATTTGGTTCCTCGAAAAGCACAATGTTTTGTTTTGATTGTAAGTAGTATAAAAAAGTCGACATCTTACAAATTCTAAATTTATGTTTTGTTTTTAAGTGGTTAAAGAGGTTCGTTGTGTTGCTTTGTGGCGCTAACACAACTTTACGGCACTCTTTGCATATGACCTGTTGTTGTTTTGTGTCACTTGCCTTGAACCCAAAATGCTTCCATACAATGGATGACGATCTGATTCTCGGGACAAGCCCCTTAGCCTCGCCCTCTGCTACGTTAGACATTTTTTGTTCTCTTTGTTAAGTTTATAGCCTTATGACCGACTGCTATCCGTTGTGGAATATTCCTCATGTTACTCTGTGACTGTCAACATCTAGAAACTAAGCTGCGCGGTGCAGGGAACAACTCTGATTGGCTCATGGAGGCACGTGATCAGACAGTGGTTTACGGAGCGCTAGATTGGCTTTACCAAAAAAAAAAAAACTTTGATACGGAGCGTTCTATGAATGCAATGACGCATTTTAAATATCGCTCGATCACGCGAATTTGATCGTGGGAAGCCAAAATCATGATCGTGATTAAAATGCGATTAATTGTGCAGCCCTATGTTCACTTATGATATAACCGAGAGAATACTTGCTGAGACAGGTATTTTGACACAATTTTGTGTGTATGTGTCCGTTCAAGCGCAAGTAGATGCAAAAGAGGAATCAATTCGGTGTTCGAGCGCTGTCTGAAAGGTGCTTCTCTCTCTCAAATTCAAGTGAGCTTTAATGGCATTACAAATTGTACATTGTATTGCCAAAGCATTTATAAGAGCATTGGGGAAAAATTAACAAAGTAGAACAAAGACTAAACAAGTGTGGAAGAAGTGAACAAGTGGAAGGGGGGGGTCTATGTACTTTCAGTGGTGTACACAAACTTTCTTTGCATTTGTGTGTACAAGAGTTTGTGTGAGTTCAGTTGTCTTTGTGTGTAGGGCTGAACGATTAATTGCATTTGCGATAATATCGCGATATGATGAAATGCGATTTTGTAACCGCAAAAGCTGCGATTACACTGGTCACGTGACACGCGAGAGAAAAGCAGTCTGCAGATCAAGCATCAACTTGGCACGCTACGCATAGGTCTGGCATACAGGAAAGAACCGTTTATTTTTAATGTATGTGATATTGTGTTATTTATTCTCTCTCCAACAATTCTGGATCGATTCAGAGAATTTCAGAATCGAGTCTGAGCTTAGTTTTTAAACACAGATGCGTGATGACGCTGCGCGTGCTTTAGAAACAACCGTATTCTGCTTGCTTCTAATTTCTCTCTCTCACACACACACACACACACGACACTGCTCGAACCTTCCGAAAAATAAGCTTTCATAAAGTTCGGGGTTTAAGCGAATTACAAGGACAGTCGCGGGCTTCATTGCACAGGTTTTGCCGCTTTGATGTTACTCTTGCAGTGCGCGGTCTTGGCCGCCGGAATTTTCCTTACACATTTTCCACAAAGGCATTATTTATGTCTTTTGGAATGCAGTTGGCTTATATATTAAAAATATGAAAATCACTGAGAAAGCTGCTTTCATTTTAAAAAACGTACGCGCGCTTTGTGAAGAGCGCTCGTGCATGCGGCTGTGAGCGACTCATTGGTTAAATGTACTTGCATCTCAAAATGCTTTTGACGCGAAATTAATGTAAACACGGTCAGTTATATCTTAACCCAACAAGACAAACCACATTTACAATTTCAAAAGAGATATGTGCATTAGTGTGAATGCAGCTTATCGTATCTAAACTGAGGGGGGAAAATCACTCCAGCTCTTGAATGGAAAACGTTCAGACAGCCTACTTTTAAATACTGAAAGCACTCTTTGTTTATTGCTTGTAATGTTTTTTTTTTTTGTTCCTCTTTATTTACTAGCTTTTATATTTTGAAGCTATATTAGTTTATAGCCCATTTAAAATTCTTAACATGTAATTGGTTTAATTAAATGTGTTTATTTATATATATATATATATATATATATATATATATATATATATATATATATATATAATATATATATATATTTAAAGTATGTATATTTACACATCTAATTATATACATATTTTAAGTGTTATTAAGATTAATTAATAAGAAAAAAATTAGATCGGATCATGAGCTGCCTAAAGATTCCCATCCCTACTGTACAATGATTTATTGCTTGTCTTTGTCGACTAATACAGAAGGTAAAGAACTTAAAGTAATCGCATATTAAATCGCAATCGCAATATTGGTTAAAAAAATCGCAATTAGATTATTTTCCATAATCGTTCAGCCCTATTTGTGTGTCTATGTGAGTAAATGGGCACTTCACTATTAGGCCAACTCTTCCCTCTTTTGCGGCAGGAATTGAGCTTGTGCATCATTCTTCAATGATGTTCGGACAAATAACTCCAATTTTAGAAAATAAGTGTTTTCGAATTTCAATATAGTTAGGGCAGGTGGTTAAGAAGTGTAGGTCTGTTGTACTACTACTTGGCTCTCACACACACACACACACACACACACACACACACACACACACACACACACACACACTCTCTCTGTATCTGTCCTTCTCTATAGCCAGGCTGTGGTCTCTCTCTCTCTCTCTCTCTCTCTCTCTCAGTCTGAGCTCTCTGGCTCTCCAGCTCTGCTTGTCGGCCCGTCACACAGACTGTGGTCACTAATGCGATACCTCGTCATGAGCTTTCTCTGACCATAATTATTAATATTGGTCTACTACTAAGTATACTAAGGTTGAATTCTAAGGTTGTGCTCTAAATGCGAAACTTATAATTTTAGTTGTGGAATGCCACAAGGTCTGATCAGGACCAGAGTATGTGAGCGGAGTGGAGCGGCAACAATTTTCCCTCCGCGCTCCAAGCATTTAATAATCACTCCGCTCCAGCTCCGCTCCGGGTTCACCATTTACCGCTCCCGCTCCACTCCTCGCTCACTGATATCAGAAACACCGCTCCGTCTTCGCTCCCCCAGGAAATTGCGAATATTTCTGCGAATATAAGTATTTAAGTATGCTTTGAAATCTCACAAAATGTCTCCTCATCATAATATATAGGCATATTAAATAAAAAATAAAATAAAAAACAACATTAGGAGAATATTTTCAATGTGGTTTATTGGATAGTGTGCAAACTTTTCCTATGCCATGCTATGCTTATTACATGGTTGTCAGCATTATAAGTTAAATATCATTGCTGCTTTTTGCAGAGCACATTTTGTTTGGAAAGAGGAAAATAACTACGTTTTCATCAGTTATTTTATCTACGGGTCGCTACATTTCTTACAGATTTCTGCTCATTCGAAATCAAATACCGACAGCACTGTAAGATTACATTTGTTTGAATGCAATGCATTAGTGAGAAAGCGATTGCGTGTGTGAATAAGTGTTACCTGTTTAAAATGTGCTTTCACCCGATCCAGCCCGATCTCATGAAAGTGCGTATCTATAGCACAAATTTTATTTCTTGTACCATTTACAAAAATAGTTTTTGCTTGCATAGCCTATGATAAGCAGTTTTCGCGTGCATATGATACACACTTTATGGCGTGCACGCACTTCACATCCCTAATCCTAACCAAGGGGTTTAGTGTGTTTCATTTGCACGCAAAAACTATTTTTTGGCGTATAAATGGCACGAGAAATAAAATTCGTGCTATAGATACGCACTTTCATGAGATCGTGTTGCCCGATCATATTCAGTAGGCTTGAGAACCCCCCGCAGTCACTCATGTCCATCGGCGTCAGCGCCGCCGCTCCCACCACGCGCATCACGCGCTGTGCGTAGGGCACCAAGTGCTGAGGGGGCACCAAAAATAGCCTAATGAAAAATCAATCATCATATCATACTCATAATAATTATAATGGCGATATTATTTCAGTATAGAAATATTATTAGGCACTTTTTAGGGATGTATATAACAAAACAGGCGTATTTAATTGCTCTAGAAAGAAGGGGGGGGGGCATCATAAAGGATTTATGCTTAGGGCACCAAAATGGCTAGCAGCGGTACTGGTCGGCGTCATCATAACCTTCACATTTTTCTCTGATTTGAGTGATCCATCTGTATCATGCTAGCGTAATGTGTTTAACGTGTGAATCCTTACTAAAAATGCAGTTCTATAATGAGCCGTTGGCATGAATTGTACTCGTGATGGAGCGGTAGTGGAGCGCTCTCGGAGCGAGTGAAAACCACGACGCTCCGAGTTTTAAAAAATCCGCTCCGCGCTCCATTCAAAATCACATCGCTTCGCTCCGCTCCCACTCCACTCCGCTCACATACTCTGATCAGGACAACACAACTATGTCAAACACTATTGAGAAGTGTCAGTGATCCTAAGGTTTAGTTTAACACCATTGTTATAAACCTTTTTTTTCTTTTACAAATTCTAATAGATTCAATATTTTAGAATAATAGGCCAGCCAATTGTAATTTCTCACATGCATTTAGTCATTTGTTGGTCTAATTTTTCCTATTCTTTTTGGTTTTGCTCATGAGCTGCTTTAAGAAGGAGAATTGGAGATCACTGCATAATCTTGGATCCATGGCCAACAACATTTCCATCTCATTATCCCAGTTTTGACAGTATTTGTGTTTTTCATAATTTTGGACTTTTGGAGTATTTTTTTCTCCAATCTATCTCTAGAAAATTACCAACACAAAATGGAGTGACCAGTATCATTGTTTTGCCAACAATAATAATTATTCTTTGACAATTTGTGTCTATCTTTTTCTTTGCCACAGGAATAATTTTCTCATGCTTTTAGACTTTTAGCTTTTAGTTGTTTAATATAATAGCCCTCACTATACCAAATCCAGCCTCAGTTTGAACTGTTTGGTGAGTTGAGCACCCACTTGTCTCTTTCAGTGTACTTTCTTTTTCTCATAGGGCTGGACTTGTACCTACTGAAAAAGCAGAGAGGGTTAGTTTAGCAGAGAATATAAAGAATTGCTTATGAGACCAGTGAATAATCAGGATGAATAAAGTTAATATTAAAATTAACCAAATTTGAAGCACACTCTATAGAGTGATCATTGGAGTTGCCACACCTGTGGTGCCCGTAAGGGAAGTCCTTCTGTTTTTAGATCATCCGTCTGGTTGAAGCTGCTTGGCTGTCGCTCTGCATGTGTCGTCAGCCTAGCTGTCACTCAAAGGCCTGGTGTCGTAGACTGGAATGTAGGCTCTGTTGTTTCTCTGCCTCTTTTCAGTTTGGGATTTTGATAGATTCCCAATAGACACTTTTGCATCTCAGGATTTTTTTCAGGAAAAAGTCTCAAGTGAAAGTTTCACCTTTTCCATCATTAAATCAGTCTTTCTCCATGCTGAGCTTTCCAGAAAGTGGTCAACTTCAGGAGGGGAGCTGAAAGCCCCTCACCCACTCTCTCTTCTCTCTGCAGTCGTGTCTTTGCTCTTTCCCCACGTGTTGCTTCCATTCGTCACGACACTGACATTGAAGCCATCTGAAATTTGAACACTCAGAGATCCGCATGAATCAAATTGAACTTTTATAAATACTAGTTCCAATTGTGCCTGAGTTATTAGCTCTTTATCGAAATTCCACCTTTTAACCATCTTTTTCACTAGTTCTTTTATATAAAAAATCTCACTGGTTGACAACAGCAATTTCCCCATTCTATTTTTAGTAAAGCAATTTTTTTTTCAATATGCAGCAATAATCTAACTTTGATTATCTGAGTATAATACAATTAAATAATTTTTCCTATCATAATATCAGACTTCAATCTTTCTTCTATATTTGCATGCTGTGTTCAAAATAATCTAGCATGGTGAATAGAATTTCCCTCACCCATCATCAAGGAATTCCTTTTATTTTTTTATTTTTTTAATTGAATCAACAATTCCCATTTACTACAATTCTAAGAATGCTGTAAATTATATATGACTGTTGAAACTTCTTAACACAAACTTAATTATCGGCAATGAAATAATTTTTTCCACTTTGTCTTCAGGGATAACAAATATTACACGTCTTCAGATATAAGATACAATATATTAAGCATGTGCAATTTTATTTTTATTTATCTATTAATATATATCATTACATTTGATTAAATAAATATTTTATTATTTTAACTTATTTCATACTACAATAATCTGCAAGGTTAATATCTTAAAACAACTGTTTTCCTTTGCAATTTCCTTTTCTTTTAATACACACCTTTTATACCAGCTCCTCAACACATTCTTTGTCCCTTTCAAGTGACCAGGGTCGAAGATCACTTTTTTTTAACCACAGGCACAGTCAAGCAAGACACAGGATCCCACAGAGAGACACACATTATTCTGTACTCAACTCCCTGTCAATTCTTGCTCAAGTATTGTTTTATAAGCAATACATTAAAAAATTCACTGCTGTACTTCCTCGACACAGTGATAAACAAGAACTCTGCGATTCACTTCCTCGACACAACAGTCATATAGGAATTAGCTTACCCGAGCAGACTTTTGTTAAACCTATGTTTAACAAAACGGTAACCGCAAGCTAAACTACCTCTGTGCGCATGTTATATTTGCCATCAATCAAGGCCCTCTTGACAAGTAAACACAGATCAATAACTGATATCCTTAATCAGTACACTTGTCATCCTTGACAACAAAACCGCCAAAATCAGCAGCACCAGTATTCATACAATCCACACAGGATTACATAAGCACTGGCAAACACTACCGGAGCTCCACTGCGTAAACGTAAACATATGTTTGATCTCATTGATATTGTTCATTGAAGCTTATGGAGTAGAGTATTGTGAGAAATCGAGTAAGCGAGTGTACCTGCATTCACAGTAGATGTAACATTTTCCTTCAAGTCAGTCCTATATTCATAATTAAAAATCTGTTTGAATGTCTGCTGCGATATCTTGTCCTATTAACAGTTAAGGGGTTTTTCCGTTCCAAAGTCATTTGTCAGTTGCGTTGCTTTTCCATGTTCACAAGTTTGAGTCCTTTCAATATAAAAGTCTTCTCTACTGACTGACTCACTCATAAAGACAGTCTTTGCCGCCATCTTATGGTGAAAATTTATGTAACATCTGTTGCTGTTTACGGTCAGGGATTTTTTTCCAGCGGAAGGAAGGCTTTTAGTGATTTTACTTCATGAGTTGCATAGATAAATCATTTTTGGCTTTAATATTTGTATTCTGTGGTAACCATTTTACAAAAGCAATAAGGTACTCGAGGCTTATTGCTTACTTAACTTTTGTTTTTTTGTTTTTTTATCACTGTATCTTAATTACAGTGACACAATCATCAGAGATGAACCAGTCAAGAGTAGTTCCCTTTCGAGAACGGTCACTTCGTGTTGCGTCTAGCTAGACACTATGGGAAAACTCCTTTTCTCGAGAATATGGAAGCCTTTATTTTAATGCGCAGTGCAGCTGAACAGCGAGCATAGAGCAGAGTGTCTAGCTTGCCATTGGCTGTGCTGCAGCAATGGCATATCCTATGGCGAGGTGGCTGAGACGCGCAAACCAATCAGGGAGCTTCACGCCAGAGCGTGTCAGAGCCCGCCAGAAGGGGGGTGGCTTATGACTATATAAGCCTGGCCAGTTCGGCATGGAATCAGATTTAATCTCCTTCAGCAAAACTTCACATTGTTGACTTCTCCAGAAATCTCGCCGTCGAAGTGCACCTTGACCCCCTCCACCCTTGCTGTTCTCGCGTATGGATCTCTGCCCCTCGTCTCAAGCGATTGATATAATTTCATTCGGCGCCTCAGGGATGAAGGCGACGACAGCCTTTAGCTCGCTGCGTCTGAGGGAAAGGAATGGCCGAGCTCTACACCAGAACCTGCCCTTCAGTCTCAGGCCAGCTGTGGCGGAGCCAGATTGAGCGTCAACGCTGAGATAATCCACAAAGGCCGTCAGCGACCTCGGCATCGAGAGCCCACAGTGAACCGGCTCGATGGGTGCTTCCTGCAAGGGTGCCAGCAGGCCCCCCGCCAGAGGCCAGCACCCTGCTTACCTGAAGTTCATGAGGAACTCACAAAATCAACTAAAGCGGTCCACCCATCCAAGCCGTGCCACACTACACCAGTGCCGCACTTTCGCTGGTCGCGCCTACGCCGCCGCTGGCCAAGCTGCATCGCCCCTGAACACCATAGCCGTTCCTCAAGTGTATCAGGCCAGACGACTGCTATGGACTAGGGGTGTGCCGATCCGATACTCAGTATCGGTATTGCTCCGATACTACCAATATTTGCCGGATCGGATATCGACCAGACGAGACCATCCAAATCTGATATTGTGCGTATGTTATTGTTATACAACACAAAAGGCACAAAAGCATTAAAAAGCACTATAATGTTTTTGTGTACTATATTCCATGTTTTCTGAAGCCATTACATATAGTTTAATGTGAGGTACAGATTTAAAGGGATAGTTCACCCAAAAATGAAAATTCTGTCAGTATTTACTCACCCTCATGTTGTTCCAACCTCGTAAGACCTTCGTTCATCTTCGGAACACGAATTAAGATATTTTTGATGAAATCTGAGAGCTAGATCACTCCTCCATAGGCTTCTTAAGGGATTGAAACTTGCCAGCCCCGAAAAGTTATTAAAGACATCGTTAAAATAGTCCAAGTGACTACAGTGGCTCAATCTTAAGTTTATCAAGCGACGAGAATACTTTAAAGGTGCATTGCGCAACATTTCATGTTAAAAATACCCGTTTTTCTAACCCATACATGCTTAAACAATTGCCTGATGGGCTGAATGAGCCCTTCTCTGCTCACTGCGATTGCCTCTATAATCCTGTACAGTAAAATAAATAAGAGGGATTCGGGTCGG
The DNA here is from genome assembly GCA_030770095.1 of Gila robusta. Classification (NCBI taxonomy): domain Eukaryota; kingdom Metazoa; phylum Chordata; class Actinopteri; order Cypriniformes; family Leuciscidae; genus Gila; species Gila robusta. The sequence goes on from JAVALU010001573.1 coordinate 1,476,247, forward strand.
AATTTGAGACTGGGCGTGACGTCATGCGTGTTCACGCTCACCTGGCTATGTCTGGCAGGTTTGTGTATTCGCCGCCATTCTCCGTATCAGCGAAGACAACTCGAGCGACAAAAGCAGAAGATGGATTCAAAGAGACCGGCTTGTAGTCCATTCCAAACCCCAACGCAAACTCCACGTAAGACAAAGAAAAGAAAACTTTTGTCTGCCACTTTTAGAGACATTTGAGTGTACGTTGTTGACCAACTGTATATGGTATGATTATTATTTTGAGCTTTTACAAAGTAATAACTTATATTGTTCATGAATGTGTTTCCATAATAATACAATCATAAGTGGATACAGTAAACACATAAAACAGTTCAACATGGAGATAGTTGGAAACAAAAACCGAAGTTTTCTACTACCCCCGTTTTCCCCTCACACATAAGTGTGTAATTTACTCAAATGCCTTTCCTTTCATATATTTAAAATGACTTGCAGATTTATAACTTTATTACCTCTGAAGACATTATGACTGTAAACAAAAGATTTGTGCGGCTGATGCTCCCCGGATGCTCCCTTGGTTATGAACAGCTCGTGCAGGCGTGCGTGTGCGTGTGGTCAATGAGCGTGCACACCTCTGGTTGCAGTTTCGCTTGTTGCCAGAGGGGGCATAGTTCTGCAAAAACTCAGAGACCTGCGCTATGCACCTTTAACTAGTATAATAGCGTAAGCTTCTGTTGTTGTACGTCACACGCATCACACACATGACCAGCGTCGGCCAATAGTGAGCCTACGTGTGACGTAGCACTACGCAATCACACTACGTTAACTGACTAGAGGCCCACAGAGAAGGAAATGAATATTTGAAATAAAGTCGTTATTTTTGTTTGTTTTTGCGAACAAAAAGTATTCTTGTCGCTTGATAAACTTAAGATTGAGCCACTGTAGTCACTTGGACTATTTTAACGATGTCTTTAATAACTTTTCGGGGCTGGCAAGTTTCAATCCCTTAAGAAGCCTATGGAGGAGTGATCTAGCTCTCAGATTTCATCAAAAATATCTTAATTCATGTTCCGAAGATGAACAAAGGTCTTACGAGGTTGGAACAACATGAGGGTGAGTAATTACTGACAGAATTTTCATTTTTGGGTGAACTAACCTTTTAAGTCATTAAACTCAAGTTCACCTAAGTGCTTACCTCTGCTGCGGCTGTTAGTCATTCTCCATTCAGCGTCAAACAGCACGTCGTGCTCGGTTACGACAGTCAACACCATGAAACTCTCCAAGATGATTCAATGTTCCTATTATTATACTGTAGATATGTAGATAAAGGTATATGGTTTGCATAAAAGGACTTTAACTTGCTGGAGTTTCACATGTTACTTTCTACCGGGTGTCTGTTAGATCACAACACCGGAGTAGAGAGCAATATAATTGTTCTTCACGCGCACATTAACTGAAATTTAAAACTGTTAAAAGGCTCAAATTAATGAATAAATAAAGAAATATATGTATATCTTACTTTTGTGCTTTGAACTTTTCAATGCGAAGTGCTGTGCGCCGTGACTCCATGTTGCTTCAAACACATCATTCTGCGCACGGGATGTGCATAAGTGTTTCGTGACACTCTGAATTGGAGCCTTTCATATTACAATACTTTTGCGCAATGGCAGTTTATTGATAGCCTTAGTTGTTCTGTCCAATCTATCATATGTTGCTGCTTCATTAAAAAGTTGCACTTAAAATTTTAAAAGAAATGTCTTTTAATTATGTAGTATATATTTTGTCTGTATATTGTTTTACAAAGTAAGGAAAATAATGTTTAAGTCAAGCTTTGATGCCTTTAACAAAATAATAATCAGTCTCTTCCCCACAGTGAGGCATACAGATACAGTTTATTAGGTAATTCGGCACTGTTTTTTTAATTTTTATTTTAGTATTGGATCGGATCAGTACTCGGTATTGGCCAATACTGAGTCCCAGGTATTGGAATCGGTATCGGCGGCAAAAAAGGCAGATCGTGCCACCCCTACTATGGATGAGGCTGGAACAGATCCAGAGGCGTTTGGGGATCTGTGCTGTGCTATTTAGCCCTGCAAGCCACTAAGTCAACCGCACAGGCTATCGGCAGGGGCATGGCTAGCCTTATTGTGTTAAAGAGCCATCTTTGGCTGAACTTCACCGAGATTAAGGACGCTGACAGAAGACTTTCCTGGATGCGCCTATCTCCAACACCGGCCTCTTCGGGCCAGCGGTCAAGGGTTTCTCTGAGAGGTTTACTGAGGCGCAGAAGTCATCACAAGCCATGCGATACTTCTTACCAAAGCGCTTAAGTTCGGCTTCTAGGCACCCTAAGAGAACACCGTCTCCGCCAACGGGCCCGTCATCAAGCACGCACCCCTGCAAACAAACAATGTTTTTACAGCGACCCAAATAAAGCACAAAAAGCACACTTTACTGTCTATACCCCCATTAAGGTCGCCCAGTGTGCCCGCTGTAAAACGCGCTCCTCTAGAGGTGAACGCCATAGCAACGGCAGCTCAGTCAGAGCGAATAAAGAGTGTCTCAATGACAGCCCCCTTTTCAGTTCAGGTGGCTCGAATTGTTCATACATCAGTCGCAAAGCTACAAGCACGCACCGCTGATAGAAAATGCTGCCTCCACGACAGAGGTCAACACACTCATAGAGAGCGTTTCCGCATCCTGCGAGGCGGCGGCGGGGGGTTCCCCGTTTCAGGGCAGCCCGGCCCCGTTGTCCATACAGACCCTAGCTTCTCGGGCCGAGGCCTGGCAGGCCATCCCCGGGGTATCAGATTGGGTTGTCAATATAGTAAAACGGGGATACCAGCTCCAGTTTGCTCGCAGGCCCCCGCACTTTCGCGCAATGATCGACACCTCGGTGAAAAGCAGTGTAGCACACATCCTTCACACCGAAGTTTCAAAACTTCTAATGAAAGGAGCCGTTGAGACAGTCTCCCCGCCCCTAAGCGACTCAGGCTTTTACAGCCGCTATTTTCTCGTTCTGAAGAAAGACGGTGTCTTTCAGGCCAATTTTGGATCTCAGACACCTGAACAGGGCCTTCATCAGGCGACCATTCAGGATGCTTACAACCAAACAAATCCTCGCGCAAATTTGCCCAGGGGATTGGTTTCTCTCATTGGACCTGAAACATGCTTACTTTCATATCCAAATAGCCCCCCAGCACAGGCCATTCTTGAGATTCGCCTTTGAGGGGCAGGCTTAGCAGTATACGGTCCTACCATTCGGCCTGTCGCTAGCACCTCGTGTCTTCACGAAATGCACGGATGCCGCGCTTCTCCCCCTGAGACAACGGGAAAAGCGCGTTTGAACTACCTCGACAATTGGCGTGTTCTAGCACAATCGGAGGGCAAGTTGTTAACTCATCAGATCATTTGTCCTCAGTCATTTGGAATGCCTGGGGCTCAAGCTCAATTTCACGAAGAGCGCACTGTCCCCCGCTGAGGGGACAATCAGTGGGCCTTCAGTGCCCCATAGGTGTGAGAGCCCATTCAAGCAGAGGCATGGCCTCCTCATGGGCCTGGTCTAGTGGTGTACCAATGAAAGACATTTGTGCGGCGGCAGGTTGGTCCTCACCGTCCACTTTTGTTAAATTCTGTAACCTCTAGGTCCCTGCTTTGCAAGCACGGATTCTCTCTGTTTAGGGTTTTCGTGCTAAGGCCCTAAAGCTCTGGAAGCATTTCCCTATGTCGGGTTCAAGTCTCCCCGTAACCTACAGGGTTGAGCTTACGGTAAAGTATACTCCATCATAAGGGCCCGGGGGTTCTCTGGGCCAGGGGAGTTCATAGCTTCTATCCGATGCTATTGGCCTTGCGCGTATGCTCAGAGCAATAATATAGGATGAAGTGATGGTGATAGCATGGCGTTTTACGATGGGTTCTCATAGTGTCTAGCTAGACGCAGCACTTGTTCCCTATTCTCAAGGAACCAAGGTTACGTTAGTAACCGATACGTTTCTAACAATTGCATCTTAACTGTTGATCTGAATAAGTGTGTATCTCGATCAGGGTGATCCAATCCAATTTTGCTTTGAAAAACCAGCACAAAAGTAAAATGGTACCAGATCCTGGATAGCAAAACGTGGGATTTCCAAATTCAGATTATTCTGATCCAGATTAAACTTTTTGAGCAAAAAGTTGTTGCATTCAAACGCTCCAGATTATTCTGATCCAGATTAAACTTTGAGCAAAAAGTTGTTGCAAACAAACGCTGTTTTATTCCTCGTCCCCCGCGAATAAGATCTAGTTGTATGTTGGTTTTGACGCTGTACATGTGTAAATGTTTTGTTGTCTGTTGCTTTGTGCCATTAGTAACATTACTGATGTTAATTTGCATTTTTCTCTTTTCGCCTTAGACCTGATGGTGCTGAAAAAGGAGAATGAAATACTGAATGAAATGGAAGAGAAAGATCAATATGAGAGTCATGATTTCATAACAAGAGAAAAAACTTATAGTTGCTCACAGACAAAAAAGGCTTCCTCACGAAAAAGGGCTAAAAAGACAGAAATTAGAAGTAAATTCACCTGCCCACAGTGTGAAAAATGTTTCAACCAACGTGAAAATCTTCTAGTCCACATGAGAATTCACACTGGAGAGAAGCCATACACCTGCCAACAGTGTGTAATGCGTTTCTCTCAAAAAGTACACCTTGACAGACACCTGAGAGTTCACACTGGAGAGAAGCGTTGTACCTGCCAACAGTGTGGAAAGACTTTTGCTGAAAAAGTAAGCCTTAAAAGACACATGAGAGTTCACACTGGAGAGAAGCCTTTCTCCTGCCAACAGTGTGAAAGGAGTTTCAGTTGTAAAGGAAACCTTAAAGTCCACATGAGAACTCACACTGGAGAGAGCCCTTTCACCTGCCAACAGTGTGGAAACAGATTCACCCTGAAAGGAAGTCTTAAAAAGCACATGAGAACTCACACTGGAGAGAAGCCTTACACCTGCCAACAGTGTGAGATAAGTTTTACTCTGAAAGAAAGCCTTAACAGACACATGAGAATTCACACAGGAGAGAAGCCTTACACATGCCTTCACTGTGGAAAGCCTTTTACTGAAAAAGGAAGCCTTGACAGGCACATGAGAATTCACACTGGAGAGAAACCTTACACCTGCCAACAGTGTGGAAAGAGTTTTACTCAAATTGGAAACCTTAAGGTCCACATGAGCGTTCACGCTGGAGAGACGCCTTTCACCTGCCAGCAGTGTGGGAAAAGTTTCAATCGAAAAGGAAACCTTAAATGCCACATGAGAATTCACACTGAAGAGAGCCTTTTCACCTGCCAACAGTGTGGAATAAGTTTCACTCAAAAAGGAAGTTTTAACAGACACATTAGAATTCACACTAGAGAGAAGCCTTACACATGCCAACAGTGTGGAAAGTGTTTTGATCAACATGAAAAACTTAAAGTCCACATGAGATTTCACTCTGGAGAGAAACCCTACGTGTGCACTCAGTGTGGAAAGAGTTTCACTCAAAAACGACACTTTAAAGTCCACTTTAGACTTCACACTGGAGAGCAACCCTACACATGCCCTCAGTGTGGAAAGAGTTTCAATTCAAAACAACACTTTAAAGACCACATTAGAATTCACACTGGAGAGACGCCTTTCAGCTGCCAACGGTGTGGAAAAAGTTTCAACCGAAAAGGAAGCCTTAACAGGCACATGATAGTTCACACTGGAGAGAAGCCGTTTACATGTGGTCACTGTGGAAAAAGTTTTAGGTATAAAATAGCCCTTAAGTACCACATGAGTATTCATGTATGAGAGAATTTTTTTTGTATGTCATCAGTGTGGAATGAGTTTCACTGACAGGAAACCCCTTATGTTTGAGAGACTGTATAATGTGCTGATTATTGTTATGGTACTAAATCACCTTAGAAGGCCGAATTCCCAATTAATGTCCAGTGACTATGAGAGGAGTAAAGAAGCCAGAGTTAAGAATTGGAATCAATGTATTGATTAGTCAAATGAAGAATGAACCAGTTACAATTTTACATGTTAACAGAAGTATAAATCTGTATCAAATAAAATATATAAAAATGTGTAGGCCTGTGCAAAATAATAAACACACAATATAACAGAAAGAGGCTTTTGATTCAAATATGCAGAGACGTGGAGATCTGGCAATAACCGCTTTTCCATTGCCGCGCCAGTGCGAGCCTGGGCTTTCAACGGACCAGTTGGGGCTAACAGCCTTTGTCCTGTAGCACTGAGCCCAAAATCACACTGTTTCCCACCGTCGGGCCAGAAGCTCTGCAGAGCTTTACTAAAACCATTGTTTTTACTAAACATCACACAACCCCATCATTTCACCAACAAAGGGAGGTTTTATCAGACTGGAAACTAGCGAGATCTCAAAATTAAAGTGATGAATGTATGTCTTTTTGTTTTTTACTTAAAGATTTCAAATCCAGGCATCGATGTTTTACCACAGTTTTACAATAAAAAATGATACATTGATAATAATTAGTTTGTGTCAGGATTGCACAGTAATGATACAGAAATAAAGTGGTTTTTACTACTATTTCACAAAAGAGGAAGGACACGTACTTATTCAGTCATGTCTATTTCTGTTTATTTGAAGTCACAGGACAGCATAAAACTATGTTGGCTTTAGTTCAAAAGCATGCACATTAAAAAATATAGAGAAAGATCAATTCTATCATTTTTCCACCATCTGAGAAACTTTGAGCGCTGTTTACTTGGTAACAGTTAACGTTTTGCACCACATATAAATATATTTCTGTCTTTTACGGTGATCAGAATCAACATCAGATCACAAATGGAAGTTATTTCAAACACTCGCTGCTGTCTGAAAGGGAGTTTTGAGTTAAAATTATTTTAAATGTCTTTAATGCTGATGTTAACTGGTAGCTATAAATGAAATGATCCGTGGCGCTGACCCTCTCCAGACTCGGACAAACTCTGCCTTTGTTCATGACCGCTCCTCAAGCCCGAGCTGGCCCGATTTGGACCAGGGTGTTCGGCAGGCCAAAAAACCCTGGCTGTTGCCCCAGAGAAAGCCCCGATGAGGCCTGATCAAGAATTGAGTATTTTAAATGAGCAACTGCATGCCCGAGGTCAGTAATTTACATACATAACATACACCCAAACCCACAAATGATTACTGCAGTTTTTTTTAGAAGTAATACAGCAGTTTTTGTTACATGTAGAAAACTGCAGCATTATGGCAATACAGCTGAAGTATAAAATACTACTGCAACAGCCACGGTAGTATTACATAATACAACTTAAGTTCATTCTCAAACTGCAATGGAACAAAAGCTGAGGCCCTTTTTTTTACAGACAGGGCATTGATTAAGCCAGTAGTAGGCCTTAATGCGTACTAGTTAAACTAGAACATTTAAGTACCTTTCATGAATGTCGCTTAAAATAGGCTTAGATATTCAGAGAAATCAGTTAAAGGGGTCCTATTATACTTTTCAACTTTAGTTAGTGTGTAATGTTGCAGTTTGATGCACAGTGGTTTCCTGTCTGCCTGAGTGAATTGTGCTTGTAACTCCATATAGATTTGTTTTTAAACTCTTATTTTCCTCTTGTTTATATTGCATATAATTTAATCATCACAATAGATCTGATATTATCTAACACTGTGTCTCGCTGATCTGACATCACTAGCTTTAATTGCTATTGCTAGCACAATGCGCTAGCATTTTGCTAGCCTGTTCACCTGCCATCCGTGCTTGCCGTTTTTTTTCTTTTGAGCCTTTTACGTGTCCATCAAACAACTGGTGAGTTGGATCAGTCAACAAACCCGGTGAGTCATGTCATCTCCTGTTATTGTCATTTTCATTGCCTGCCACATGTATAGTACAGCCTTCTCTGTCACACAAATGATAAATGCAGGGAGATAGTCAAGTTGACAGAGAAGATTTCAGAGCTAGAGACACATCCAAACTTTAATCGAGAATAGTAAGAATGCAAGGGCTTTAGATACTGCTTTAGATGCGAGCAGCTGTACATTGTTCAATTTCGGCTGTAGACCCCTCGCAGCATAGTCGTAGGACAAAACACAGCTGTTCTGTTCCGATAAGTTAGTACATCAATCAGGTTCTCCCCACTCAGCAAATCATGTTGAAAGTGCCATAGTGATTAGTGATTCTTTTACACAGACATGAAAATAGAGACACCAGCCACTATAGTCACATATTTGCCGGGAGTCAGAGGGCCTGACATCAAAGCTAATTTAAAAGTGCCGGTTAATGCTAACCGTAAATTCTCTAAGATTATTATTCACGTCGACACTAATGATTTTCGACTTCGCCAGTCGGAGATCACCAAGATTAACATTAAAGAGGTGTGTGAACTCGCAAGTAAGGTGTCAGACACTGTAATTTGCTCTGGCCCCCTTCCTGTTTGCAGGAGTGATGAGATACTTAGTAGACTGTCCTCACTCAATGGCTGGCTGTCTAAGTAGTGTCCACAAAATAGTATAGGGTTCATAGACAATTGGAACGTTTTTTTGGGGCATACCTGACTTGTTGAAACGAGATGGTATTCATCCCTCCTGGGATGGTGTCACTCTTCTCTCTAGTAGTAAGGCACATAGTCGTAAAGTTGAACCTTGACTAACTGGGGCCCAGGGGCCTCATTTATAAAACTGTGCGTAGGATCCTTACTAAAAGTGTACGTGCGCCAGAAAGACAAAAATGGCGTACGCAAAAAAAAAATTTAGACTTATAAAACCGTGCGTACTCCAGAACCTGCGCAGAATTCACTTTATAAATCCCAGTTAGCGGAAGATTGTGCGCACATGCGTCTCCTCCCCGAAACAACCATATATGGAGCTTACAACGCCTAGTTTTACTATGCATATCCTCATCAGCATATCATTTGCATATGATTATTCATCCACGTGATAACGTTTAACGGTACAAGACATTAGGAAAATATGAAATGCGGATGTGCTGTCACATTAGTTACATTAACAAAAATAATTTAGTAGCCTATCCTTGCCTTGTTTTTGAATAAATAAATCAAATTGAGAAAAACTTTCTCTGAAATGTATTTTACACTATCTTTTCCACTGGCCAAAGAGTATTTTTAATTGATTTATATTTTTAATGGAAACAGATCAATCTTGTTGTGCATTATTTGCACAAAACTATTTTCTCAGACAATCTGCTATTATCATGATAATCAATTATCTCTGTAGTTAAAACATTAAAACACAGCATGCCGGAGGAAAAGTGTTCGAAAGCATTGCATCACAACAAATATTTCTATTTATTGAATATAAAAAATGTTGTAACTTCTCAGTAATGATTTCATGTAATTTAAGTGTTTAACTCCATTAATCAGAATGGCATATTTAATCTAAATGTTTACATCAGAAGTAAAACATAGTTTAAATCATTCTTTTATTTATTTAAACTGCTATTGTGAACATGCACTGTATTTATGATTAGGACTTATAATTAAGATTTACGGCTATATATGCGTCAGTTTCACTAAACGGCCCAACGCACTCGCTGGCACGGAAATTTAAGAAGGGATGGATATTTGCTTCATGTGAAAGGCTTGGTGAGTGAAATTATATTTGTATGATCTTTCTGTATATGTATAATTTTCTTTAGATTTTCTGTCTAAAAGTGACCAAAAAGACATTAACTCCAGCTCACCATCGGTGTCGCCAAACTGCTCCATCTCCAAAATGTTCGTACGCATGGGTCAGAGTTTGCGTGCAGGTGCGCAAATTTTCCCGTCAAGTTTGTTTTTATAAATCACAACTTGTGCGTCGTAAGTGGCGTACGCCTCTTTCAGGGCCTGTTTTGTGCGTACGCAATGGTTATAAATGAGGCCCCAGGTCAGGAAGCAGACAGACTGGCTAAACCAACCGCCTGCTAGCTGTCTCATATCACAGAAGTCAGATAAATCCCATCACATAGTATCTATGATATGTGATGCATAGGCGTAGCCACGGGTGTGCCAGGGTGTGCTGGTTCCACCCACAGTGGCAGCTGGCACACCTAAAAATAGATGCAGAATTATTTTTTAAAGTCTTAATAAAAATGTTTTTCTAAACTTGGACTATTGTTGTTTACTTAAAAATTAAAATAGATTTTAAATGTACAAATATTGTAATTATTATCGTTAAAAAAATATCTGCCCACATTCGGACTGCCAACCAATCCGCAAACAGCCGCTGACTGACGGTAACAAGGTTGTGCTGTTGAGGCTCGCGCCTCATGAGGAGAAATGGAAACAATGAGCACAGTTCACACAAAGAAACGAACATACAGCGGTTAAAAAATTTATGCAGAGTTTTTATATTTATAACATATGATATGATACAGTTAAGCAACATAACACGACCACGAGTGCGGAATACCATCACAATTGAAAATGTGACACTGATTTCATATGACAGTTCAATAAACAAGTAATTAATATCAAGTCACTTACATTTTAGACACAATATTGGCTGTTTTTGTTCTATTTGAGCAGCGAAAATATTTCAAAACAAAGATCACAGCAGAACCCACAGCGCATCTCACCGGAAAACATAACCGCATTACTGAATGATTCAACGCTTCGAATGAATCGGTTGAGTCAAAGATTCAATGACCATTAAACAACTGCCTCATTGCTGAACGATTCAGCCGTTTGAACGAATCATTTGAATAAATGACTCAATAACTCACTCATTAAGACGGTCACTTGCTGCCCTCTACTGGTGGTTTAGTTTCGTGTTTAAAAGTAGGGTATAATTCTATTTGTATATTCAAAAAATATTTAAAACAACCTCATAACATTATTTAATGCAGTTGTAATATTTCAGTGTAAATTAATTAATTTGATTGGTAACAGCCATATAGTTTCTTATTATTTCAATTGAATTTATTGATCAAATTTAAGAATTTAAAATGAAAGATGAAGCACATATTTAAACCGATTAGGGAAAATGCTCGTTATAAAGGTTAAAATATCATAAATATGCAGATTTAAATATGTAAGCTGATTGAACACTGATGAGAATATTGCGTCAGAATAAATAGTATTTACAACACAAAAAAAAATCACATTTTTTTCTGGACAACCAATTTTTTACTTGGACGAGTGAATGACCGATTTTTATATTACTTGACAATAAATGTGGCACACCCAGTTTTTCTTATGCACACCCAGAGACGCTTTTCTGGCTACGCTAGTGATGTGATGATATCTAGGTGAAAGAGTCTCTGTGTCTGTTCCCCGAATTAGTAAATACAAAAAACTCCCAAACCCATTTAAGGGAAAAAATTTAATTGATGTTTAATAAATAAAAAACAGAGGTAATACAAATTAGTAAATGATAAAGCTCAGGTTGCTGAATAGACAATCCTTCTTCAAAAGCACTTGTTGTAAATTATATGATTACAGATCATAACCATTGATGTGCTGTGTTTGACAGAAACCTGGCTAAAACCAGATGATTACATTACTTTAAAGGAGTCCACCCCCAAGATTATTGTTATAAACATGAGCCACGTCTAGAAGGAAAAGGGGTAGGTGTTGCTGTAATTTATAGTAATATCTTCAGTATTACTCAGAGGTCTGTGCTGAAGTGTTGGTGCTTAATGTAACACTATCTAGTGTAAATGATAAATCACGTTTGAGATTTGTGCTAGCTACTGTATACAGGCCACCAGGGCACCATACATACTTTATCAAAGAATTTGCTAATTTTATTAGTACTGGCTGCAGATAAAGTCCTAATTGTTGGTGATTTAATATACATGTAGATAACGAAAAAGATGCATTGGGATTGGCATTTAAAGACATTCTTAACTCTATTGGAGTTAGACAACACGTGTCAGGACCTACTCATTGTCGTAATCATACTCTAGATCTAATATTATCACATGGAATCAATGTTGATGCCGTTGAAATTCTGCAGCAGAGTGATGACATCTCAGACCATTATCTAGTCTTGTGTAAACTACATTTAGCCAAGGCTTCAAAGCCGACTCCGTTACACAAATATTTTATACCTATCACTTCTGCTACTAAAGATTGCTTTATTAATAACATTCCTGATCAGTTTAATCTCCTCAGCATCCCAGATAGCTTAGAAGAACTCAATATTGCGACAGAAACTTTTGACTCTGTCCTTTGCGTTTAAAGAAGATTAGAGAAAATAGTCCAACGCTGTGGTACAACGAGCACACTCAGGCCCTAAAAAGAGCAGCAAGAGCAAGAAAAATGGAGCGTTTTGTTGGAAGAAAACAAAACTAGAGGTTTTTCGCATTTCGTGGAAAGAGCATGATTGCGTACAGAAAGGCCTTAACTGCTAGATCTGCTTATTTTTCAACCCTATTAGAAGAAAAAAATAGCTAATTTTTTTGCAAAGACTTCAAACAAATTGTTTGTAGAATTTGGAGGAAAATAATGAATTTAATTCATTTTGAAATAAGGCTGTAACAACAAAATGTGGAAAAGTGAAACGCTGTGAATACTTTCCAGATGCACTGTAAGTCTCTGATTGACAGGATGTGGGTTGATGAAAGTAGCGAGGACTCAAATGCAGAGTAATGGGCTTTTATTAAGCATAAAATAAAACAAAAACTACCCCGTGGGGGAAACAAGACAGGCAACAATACTTTACAAGAACTGGACTTGGCAGGAACAGGAAACATGAGGGTACCTTAGACAACAAACCAGCACAAGTCTGAAAACACAAGGAGAATAAATAGGGAAGCAAACAAAAGAGGGTAACTAGAGAGGACAGGTGGGGCAAATTAACCCTCAGGGGTCTGAGGGGTTTTCTGGGTCCTGGAGGTGTTCTGACATGCTCTGACATTTGTGCTTTTTTCAGTTATTTATAAACATGTTAATGGCAAAGGTGTAAATTCACTCTATATAGCACAAACGGGGCTACCGTAATATGTGAGCAACATGTATGTACATGTTTGTATTTTTGAGAGAATATTGTTTATGCATGGTTATTGAAAAAACTAAAACTTAAAGTGTCTGAAATAAGGCCACAAAACACATACTAAATATGTGTCTACAAGACTTTTGACTAATGGGCATTGTTGCCTAGAGTTTTTGCTTCAAAATAACAAGGTGTTCACACCTGAGAAGACAAAGGCTGGATAATGTACCACATACATAATGAGCTGCATATTAATTAGCCTCACACAGGTGTGTCACAGGGTCCCAAAGAATGCAAGGACAAAAGAAATTATCTATATATACATATTTTACAATTAGAAATTGTAACCAATTACAAATAGGTTACAATTACAACAACAATTACAATTTTAACAATATTTCAAGTGTATTCTTTCTTTGTAAAAAGTATACATTTTATCATACGTATTAAAAAAGGTAAGGATTCATTAGTTTGAATATTGGAACAAACACTATAATAACATCTTAGTTGATAATTCAATATACCTACTTTATTTTTGACAAAACATCATATAGTATATTTAACATGAGCAGAAATTGGTGAACAAAAGCTTACCTATTTAATGTGACAGTAGTCTTTTTTTACAGTCAAAACTTTATAATCTATCCAAAACTAATCACAAAATCTTGTCTAAAAATTCATATTTAGTCTGTAACATATTGTGTATGATATATTAGCAAATACATGTTAATTTGCAGTTTGTTGCTTATACAGACATTTTATTTCAACATATTTCAGTCTATTTTTACTCATCTTAGTAGGCTATAGCAATATAGTTTGGATGTGTTCATGTAAATTTAATAACATGTTTACTAATGTAGATGCGAGAGTGAATGAACGGCACAGACACGCGCTGTATAACTGTAGTAAACAAAGCGCTCGGGCCTGTCCCGTTCATTCATCATTTAGCCTACACACAGACACGCAATTCATATTTAAACAGTCTTTTTGCGGTTTATAGACACTATTCAATATCGTGATTAGAACAAAGCACTTAAGAATAAATGACTTACTACATCAGCTGGATCCGTTGCTCCTCGAAAGGAAACTACCAGCACTTCTGGTACATTTTCCAGGGTTATTAGATAGTATTATTCCTCACAGGGTAGGGATACGCTGTGTTCACAGCGGCAGTAAGAAACTTACTAAACATGATTTTATAATCCAGCTGGTGGGCGTTGGCATGTTTGCATGGCTTGCCTTAGATCATTTGCGTTTGAATACCGCGCGCTCTCCGTGGGCATGGCACATTAACGGAAAAATACTGACATCTCTCTCTTTTCATACAGATTACATAAACTGGGAATATTTGTTTTTTTATACAAATTACTTCATTTAAAAGAAGAGAATTTCAGCTTCATAAAGAGAAATCTCTCGTATCTCTGTGACAAGTATTGACAGAGTTACAGTTCATTTTTCGGATGCGTTTCAGAATGGACCTCACTGACAGAGAAGGTAAAACGCGCATCATGTTTATTTTTCTTTATTTGACGAAAAGCACAACACTTTGTTTTTATTGTGAGTACCCACCAAAAAAAATAGACACTTAACAGGATCTAATGATGTACAGCACTTACATGTAAGATCAAAATCAACAGAGTAATTTGAGTCTCTTTTGCACTGATAAGGAAAAAAGTGAGCTGGTATCGCCGGCGATACCGCCGACCCCAGAGGGTTAATCAATAATCATATAACAAGATGAGAGGGGCTAGACAATCGACAGCACATGGCACAAGGAATATACATGACAAGCCATGTGCTCACATCAAACATGACAAAAACACAAGCACATGGCCAGTAAAACAAATCACAAGCCATGTCCTATCAAAAAACGAGACATGAACACGCAGCCAATGAGAACACTCATAAGCCATGTGTTCACACAAAACATGACAACATGAAAGCACACAGCTAGTGTTAAACACAAGCTGTGTGCTACATAGTACAAGACAAAACAGGAGTGTCAGGGCTGTCACAAAACCTAGAACTAGACAGAAGTGACAGAACCCTGACACTGATGTCCCCAAAATGTAGTATAACAACTTATAACCACAATTAAAGTGAAGCCACAAGGGTGGTCATGCTTCATTTCAAGTCTGAGTCATATAGTCCAGTCATTTTAAGCCAAAATGGGGGTCAACCTAGAACAAATTGCAACAGAAGCAAACTCAACTGATTTTGTATCCTCAATATGTCCTGAGTAAGGAAATAAAAGCACCGAAGAATCCCATTAGGGGAAAGTTTCAGAAAAGTGAATAGGGTAAAAATTTTAACCTTTAGATATCACCATGAAAATTACTGAGTTGATTACTTGCATCAAGACAAACAAAAAATGCAATCCATTTTTTTGATGAAATTGTTTGTTAACATGGACAAACAGTGCATAATATAATTACATATGTGCTAATTTGCATAAATACCCAAACAGATCTAAACATTGCAGTGGTGGGCCGTCAGGGCCAGCAAGGCCTTCTCTGCTGGCCTAAACACTATCAGAATCACTGACTTGCACTTAAATATATTTTTTCCATGAATGTGTATTAAATTATTCCCAATAGTCCATTCTCTTAATTTCATAGCTTTTCTCTTGGTGGCGCTGCTTCCAGTTGTTTGTTAGAGCTTTTATCCAATTATATTTCAGCCATCGCGTGTTGCCATGGCCAAATTAATCTGCCTTGAGGCCTTCAGAATCAATAGTGCGGGCGTCTTGTAGCTTAAAATGAATGGCAATGAAACTGTTGCTTTAACCAATCAGATAATCAGTCAGATTTAGACAGCCAATCAGTTTTCGATTTTACTACATTGGGGCCATCTAGCAGGCGGACAATAACGTCTGCATTTTCACGTCCTTTGATTGGATGGTCAGAGCGCGTAGCCTACTAGTAGACCTACTAGAAGTCAGAGCTAGCTAACCGCATCTGTAGTGAACTGCATAAACTAAAATACATCCCTGTATATTTAATAGCTTTTCAACCCGCAAATTAATGTTTCTTTCCCTCCTCGACCCCAGGTTCAAACGTACCGGAAAAAATCCCTTATTCAGCCTTATCCAGCTTAACGCAGAGTCACGGCGCTCTATTCGATCTGTCCAGGTAATAACAGAACTGACTGACAGTAATGTATGCCATGACTGATTCTAAAGGCAAAAGTCCCACTGATCTCAATGATTTTCTTCAAAAATCTGTGTGAGAGCATGGGGCAGTTGTACACATCGTCAGGTTTTGTGGTGACTGTCCCTTTGTCCACTGCTTCTGTCGAGCAGACACTCTCAGCCCTAAAACGAATTAAAACATATGCCAGAAATAAAGAAAGACTCGACTTTTAACATTAGCCTCGATGGCGATAGAAAAGGTTGTTGGGACTGAAACGCACAGATAACCTGTACAACAGAGTAATTTAAGTATTTTCGAGGAAAGAAATTGGGATGGATTTTGTGTAAAAAATAATCTGTAGTTTTGGTGAGTATAATAGTTTTTTGCCCCCGTATTTCCTTTGGTGAATATGATTTTCTTAAAATTTTCTTGGAAATTTGATGATTTTTTTCAAACATTCATTCTATTATAACATCTGACGAGGGACTATTTTAACTCTTGAAGGACAAGACAAGGGAGGCTCCGTTTCTGAACTTATAATCGGAATGTAAGAACAACTGTAGGCTACACTAACGCTCAAGCCAAACTCACTCGCTCGTTTCCCTCTACCCGGCCTTTTCCAAACTCACCGCAATAACCCTATAACTGCCGATGCAAAATAAAAACAGCAATTTCACAACTATTATAGAGAGTCTGTGCGCTGCTACACTTTTAAAAGTTATTAATATAGAGAGGACACCACTGAAGGCCAACCACTGATATACATGTGTGTATGTGTGCTTGCAAACATCGAGCCCTTGGACCTGTGCATGTGTGGATACAGTAAAGTTTTATTCTAAGAACAGTTATTTTTATTTGTGGGTTAGTTGATACTTTGAGGTAAGTTTTTTTTCAACATGAAACACAGATAGTTCTGTTGTCAACACACCCCCCCCCTTTTTTTAAGAAAGGTGACCTCTCAAAAATACTAAGTGCATGACATCCCTGACTACAGCATTAATATATTTTGCTGCTAATATAAATGGTACGTTTCAAAAAGCTATATATATATATATATATATATATATATATACACTCACCTAAAGGATTATTAGGAACACCTGTTCAATTTCTCATTAATGCAATTATCTAATCAACCAATCGCATGGCAGTTGCTTCAATGCATTTAGGGGTGTGGTCCTGGTCAAGACAATCTCCTGAACTCCAAACTGAATGTCAGAATGGGAAAGAAAGATGATTTAAGCGATTTTGAGCGTGGCATGGTTGTTGGTGCCAGATGGGCCAGTCTGAGTATTTCACAATCTGCTCAGTTACTGGGATTTTCACGCACAACCATTTCTAGGGTTTACAAAGAATGGTGTGAAAAGGGAAAAACATCCAGTATGCGGCAGTCCTGTGGGCGAAAATGCCTTGTTGATGCTAGAGGTCAGAGGAGAATGGGCGACTGATTCAAGCTGATAGAAGAGCAACTTTGACTGAAATAACCACTCGTTACAACCGAGGTATGCAGCAAAGCATTTGTGAAGCCACAACACGCACAACCTTGAGGCGGATGGGCTACAACAGCAGAAGACCCCACCGGGTACCACTCATCTCCACTACAAATAGGAAAAAGAGGCTACAATTTGCAAGAGCTCACCAAAATTGGACAGTTGAAGACTGGACAAATGTTGCCTGGTCTGATGAGTCTCGATTTCTGTTGAGACATTCAGATGGTAGAGTCAGAATTTGGCGTAAACAGAATGAGAACATGGATCCATCATGCCTTGTTACCACTGTGCAGGCTGGTGGTGGTGGTGTAATGGTGTGGGGGATGTTTTCTTGCCAGACTTTAGGCCCCTTAGTGCCAATTGGGCATCGTTTAAATGCCACGGCCTACCTGAGCATTGTTTCTGACCATGTCCATCCCTTTATGGCCACCATGTACCCATCCTCTGATGGCTACATGGTGCTATCCTATCAATATGGGCCAACATTTCTAAAGAATGCTTTCAGCACCTTGTTGAATCAATGCCACGTAGAATTAAGGCAGTTCTGAAGGCGAAAGGGGGTCAAACACAGTATTAGTATGGTGTTCCTAATAATCCTTTAGGTGAGTGTATATATATATGTTCATTTTTTTATAGATGGAGTACTGTTTTATATCCGCCATAAGGGCACAGAAAAACAGTTGAAAGTAAAGGTGGTTAGAGGTGCTGCAGAAGCAGACAGCATTTTTAAAGAATTCCATGCCAGTGAGGCAAGTGGGGGCATAGTGGCAAGGAGAAGACAACGCATGCCATTTCTAATAGATACTATTGGCCTGGGATGTCAGTTGACATCGAAAACTGTGTGACTTTGACTGACATTTTGCTAAATTGTATAAACAGTGCCAGTTCCTATAAAAAAAAGTATGAAATAATTACTAAATAATGTTTTTTATTCCTCTCTTCAGATTAAACTGTGTTTTGTGTGCTAGGCAAATAGACCTATCAAACGCCAGGAAGAGTACACTCCAATAATTGTGTCTTCTTCTTCTTCTTTTTCTACAAATGTTGTCCAAAAATACATTGCCTGATTTGTTTGTGTAGGTGACTGTCACGATGGGACCGGGAATAATTCCGTGGATACAAGTGCAGAGACGAAGTGTTTTAATAGGACAAAACATAAAATAAACAAACCAAAACTAAATCCAAAAACAGACAAGGCAATCCAAAAACAGACAAGGCAGGGCAGGAACAGGCACAGCATACAAAACGCGTAACAAATACAACGAACGAGCACAGGACAGCAAACACAGGAAGACTAAATAGGGAGGCAAACAAAGGAGGGTAACGAGACAGACAGGTGGAGCAATTAACCAATAATCAGATAACAAGGGGGAGGGATTAAACAACGACAAGAGCACATGGCTCAAGATAACAAAACACCCATGTGCATAACAAGACAGGACAGACATGTGACATAACCCCCTCCCTACGGAGCGGCTACCAGACGCTCCATCCGACCCAAGCGGGACAGGAGGGACAGGCCGGGGGGGACAGGAGAGACAGACCAGGGCAAAACACAGTCCATCGGGTGGCCAGGGCGAAGCAGACAGTCCATCGGGCGGCCAGGGCGAAGCAGACAGTCCATCGGGCGGCCAGGGCGAAGCAGACAGTCCATCGGGCGGCCAGGGCGAAGGAGACAGTCCATCGGGCGGCCAGGGCGGTGAGGACCCCTCGGGCGGCCAGGGCGGTGAGGACCCCTCGGGCGGCCAGGGCGGTGAGGACCCCTCGGGCGGCCAGGGCAGAGACGACCCCTCGGGCGGCCAGGGCACAGGAACAGCAACCGGCTCAGGAACAGACACCGGCTCAGGAACAGCAACTGGCTCAGGAACAGCAACTGGCTCAGGAACAGACACCGGCTCAGGAACAGACACCGGCTCAGGAACAGACACCAAAACTGTAACAGCCACAAGAACAGACACAAACACAGAAACAAACACTGGCTCTGGCGCTGGAACAGGCACCGGCTCTGGAACAGACATTGGCTCCAGCTCTGGAACAGGCACTGGCTCTGCCTCCGGCTCAGGAACAGGCACTGGCTCTGCCTCCGGCTCAGGAACGGGCACTGGCTCTGCCTCCGGCTCAGGAACGGGCACTGGCTCTGCCTCCGGCTCAGGGACAGCAGACACGGGCTCCGGCTCAGGGACAGCAGACACGGGCATGTCCAGGATCCGAGCCAGACGCTCCAGATAGTCCGTAACTGTCTTGGCGGCCACACAAATGGGCATTTCCGGATCTGTCTCAGACTGGGCAGACTGGACGTGCTCAGTCTCAGACTGGGCAGACTGGACGTGCTCAGTCTCAGACTGAGCAGACTGGACGTGCTCAGTCTCTGACTGGGCAGACGTGACGTGAACAGTCTCTCGCTGGGCAGACGTGACGTGAACAGTCTCTCGCTGGGCAGACGTGACGTGAACAGTCTCGCTGGGCAGACGTGACGTGAACAGTCTCTCGCTGGGCAGACGTGACGTGAACAGTCTCGCTGGGCAGACGTGACGTGAACAGTCTCTCGCTGGGCAGACGTGACGTGAACCGTCTCTCGCTGGGCAGACGGGACGTGAACAGTCTCTCGCTGGGCAGACGGGACGTGAACAGTCTCTCGCTGGGCAGACGCAGGTCTCTTTCTCCTCCTCCGTCTTTTCTGATGGATGTGTGCAGACTCGAGGCTGGCTAACACCATCGATGAAGTCCCCCCGCTTGACGGATCCAGAGATGATGACTTCATTCCTGATGAGACCCGTGAGGAAGACTCTGCTGCCCTCCTCTCCTCATTCCTTTGAGTGCACATGGTGAGGTACTTAAACAAAGAAATGCCATTCTCTCTCTCCTCAGGAGAGAGTTCGCTCCGCTGAATCCACATTGGCTCGTTCGTTCTGTCACGATGGGACCGGGAATAATTCCGTGGATACAAGTGAAGAGACGAAGTGTTTTAATAGGACAAAACATAAAATAAACAAACCAAAACTAAATCCAAAAACAGACAAGGCAATCCAAAAACAGACAAGGCAGGGCAGGAACAGGCACAGCATACAAAACGCGTAACAAATACAACGAACGAGCACAGGACAGCAAACACAGGAAGACTAAATAGGGAGGCAAACAAAGGAGGGTAACGAGACAGACAGGTGGAGCAATTAACCAATAATCAGATAACAAGGGGGAGGGATTAAACAACGACAAGAGCACATGGCTCAAGATAACAAAACACCCATGTGCATAACAAGACAGGACAGACATGTGACAGTGACTGAACCATGGCAGTTGTTTGGCATGGACTTAATTGGGAAGTTGTCGATGACTTCAAGTAGGAATCAGTACATTTGTGTACTTATAGACTACTTTACAAAGTGGGTGGAGGCTTATCCACTTGTCTCCAAAACAGCTGAGGAGGTTACAACGTGCATTGTCAAAATGTTTTATCGTTTCGGGGCGCCGAATAGAATACTCAAAGACCAAGGCAGGGAGTTTGTGAATCAGGTTTGTATTTGCACTTGCTCAACTGTTTACTTTATTATTAATGTTGTTATATATTTTTTTATTATACCAATACATTTATTTTCTCCAGGTCAACAAAGAAGTTTGTATATTGTTCGGTATACAATGCAGTCTTTGTTCACCGTACCATCCACAAACCAATGGGTTAGTGGAACGAATGAATGGCACAATACAGAGGTAAGATTAGTAATTAAAAGTTTAAAAGTAGACATCGCGTACAACAAAGAAAAAACATGGAAATCAAGACGAATCCATTGCCGAGCCTGCTAATCCTCATGCTAGCTTGGCACCTGAGGGTAACGTTAAAGAAGTCAGCGCAAATAGGCCTACTGACAAAAATCAAGAGAGCAATATTATGAGTGCAATTGCAAGCATGAGAGAAGACTTTTCAGTCCAATTTACAGGAATCCTCTCAGCCATACAGGAGGTTAAACAAGAAGTTAAGGAATTTTCTGACAGGCTGTCAACTGCGGAGCAACGTATCAGCGATACGGAAGACCAGGTGTGCGTACTGCAAAATACTGTAGACACTCTGCAGCAACAGGTGAAACTTCTTGGAGTTAAACTGGAAGACCAGGAAAATCGAAGTCGTCGTAATAATGTCCGCCTCGTTGGCCTCCCTGAAGGCGCTGAGGGCTCAGATACAGTGGGTTTCCTTGAGAGATGGCTGCCTGAGGTACTGGGACCAGAGTCTTTTACCAACTCGATAATCATTGAAAGAGCTCACCGCTTACAGGACCGCAGAGATCGGAAAGCTCCCAGAATACTCATTATGCGCTTCTTGAATTCTAAGGGTAAAGACAAAGTGTTACAAGTCGTGCGGGCCAAAGGCAAGGTAACATATGACGAACGCGAAGTGAAGTTTTTTCAGGATATCGCCAGAGAAACGCATCTGAATAGAAGGAAATTCTACGAAGTGAAGCAAAAGCTTAAAGCCATGGACATCCGATATGGAATTATTTTTCCAGCGAAGCTGCGCGTCACTCATGCAGGACGAGACCGCACTTTTGAGAGTCCAGCTGAGGTGGAAAATTTCATTCGCAACCTAAAGGATTCAAGCTCTTAATTCTTCAACCAAGAAGGCCTAATGCAGAAGACTGTCATGTAACGATTTTTTTTTTCTCTTTCTTTTTTTTTACGTTTGAGACTGATACTGTAGCCTATGTGAAATAGGATTGATTGAAGGTTCAAATAAGGGACTGGCTGATGGAACTCAAGGTACGGATGTCGGCAGTGACTTCTAATTTTTCATATTTTAATTTAGTAGCTCTCTCTATTATAATTCGCTGAATATTTTGAACTTGTTGAACCAGTTTCTATTATAGGCTGTTCAATTTCTAATATGTTAAGCCGTTTGTTTGTGGGAGCATATGACGAATATGCTTGTGATCCGTGTTATGCTGCTCCTAGCGGTAGGATCGGTGGCACAAAGGGTTGAATCCTCAGTTTATAGGTGTGTACGGGTAATGCACTGGCGAGTTCAGGGAGCCAGTGCCAAAAGAAGCATCCTATGTATATTTTATCATTTTTCAGTAACAGGGGCATTTTCATTTTATTGTATCAGGCTAGGGTACAAGCTTGTAATGATAAGCAGATCCCAATTTAGGCACTAACACTGTAATGGGCTCCAATTCAGAATTTAAAATAACATCGTGGAATGTGAGAGGTTTGGGGAAATTAACTAAAGTAAAACAAGTAATGAACAGAATTAAACAACTTAATCCCTCAATTGTATTTTTACAAGAATGTCATATATCTTCAAATGACACGACACCAATACAAAGGCGCTGGAAAGGCCACATTTATTCAGCTTTATTTTCTCCTAATTCTAGGGGAGTTATGATTTTAATACACAAGTCAGTTCCATTTCAAATATCCAAGGTTTTACAGGACACTGCAGGACGTTACATAATAATTCAAGGATCTATTCTTAATGAAAACATTATTTTGGCAAATGTGTATGGCCCTAATACAGATTGTCCAAGTTTTTTTGAAAAATTCTTTCTTTTACTGTCTTCTTTGTCAGGAAAATTGATAATTGCTGGAGATTTTAATTGCACAATATCTCCTAGCCTTGACCGATCAACGGGATCAGATACAACACATATGCAGTCTAGAAAAAATATATGGAACTATATGAGAGAACTTAATCTGTGTGACCCATGGAGAAGGTTATACCCTTGTAAAAGAACATATTCATGCTGCTCTACAGTGACGAAGGGTCATTCTCGTATTGATTATTTTTTGATTTCTAATGACCTCTTTCCAAGAGTAACAATTTGTCAGTATGATTCTATTGTCATTTCAGATCATGGACCAGTTTCTTTAGTTTACAAATCAATAAGTGATGTGAAAGAAACTCGCCGATGGCGCCTCCAACCGAAATGGCTGCATGATCGTGATTTTATCAAATTTATTGGAGAACAGATAGACAATTTTTTCAAAGAGAATAAAAACGAAACATCAGCTACTATAAGGTGGGAAGCATTCAAGGCATATATCAGAGGTCAGATAATTTGTTTTACAAGCTCAAAAATTAATAAAATAAAATTGGAATTAGATTTATTGGAAAAAGAAATTAAGATTGCAGAGGGAAAGGCTTATTTAGACACTTCAAATAAAATACATTATGAACTTCTTAAACTTAGGGCTCAATATAATACTCTCTCCATAACAAAAGCTGAAAACAGTTTAATAAGATTGAAACAATCTTTCTACGAACATGGAGAAAAAGCAGGGAAATTATTAGCATGGCAGATAAAGAAATTGGACACAGAAAAAGCCATTAATAGCATTCAAATGTTGAATGGGGAAATAACATCTAATCCTTTAGAGATAAATAATGCTTTCGTTTCATTTTATAAAGATTTATATAAATCTGAATCAGCCCATTTTACTGAAGACCAAGCTCGATTTCTCAATGAACTTCAGTTCCCACTCATATCAGAAGAAGATAAAAATTATTTAGATCGTATATTTGAAGAAAGTGAAGTCATGGAATCTATATCAAAGCTGAAGAATGGTAAATCAGCTGGCCCTGACGGTCTGCCAATTGACATATATAAGCTTTTTAAAAATAAATTGGTAGGCCCTTTGAAGGAAATGTATGTCGAATCATTTCAAAATGGCTACTTGCCACCAACTTTGAGAAATGCCTTAATCACTTTAATTTTGAAACCTGAAAAGCCTCCTGCCAAATGCGAGTCATACAGACCAATCTCTCTACTCAATACAGATGTAAAGATCATTGCCAAAATCTTGGCGTCAAGATTAGAAAAATGTCTTCCATCTGTATTAGGTCTAGACCAAAATGGATTTATTAAGAATGGTCAGGCTACTCATAATATTAGGCGCGTCTTAAACATTCTGTATGAAAAAAGGGAAGTCCCTGACACTTGTATCCTATCACTTGACGCGGAAAAAGCGTTTGATAGGGTAGAGTGGCTGTATATGAATGAAGTATTGACTCGTTTTGGTTTTGGAGATTCATTTCTACGATGGGTCAATATTTTATACTTTAAACCAATAGTAGAAGTTAGGACTAATAATACAATATCAAGACCTTTTAATATATATAGGGGCACACGTCAAGGATGCCCACTGTCGCCAATGCTCTTTATTCTAGCATTAGAGCCTTTAGCAATTGCAGTCAGAAGTAACTCTATCATTAAGGGCATTCAAATTAAAGATCGTGATCACCGAATAGCACTATATGCAGATGACACTATTATTTTTCTAACAAGGCTTGAGAGGTCTGTTCCAGCACTGCTACAACTAATTGATAGATTTGGAAAGTTCTCTGGCTATAAAATTAACAAGACCAAATCATCAATACTGTTTTTAAATACCCAAGAAAGGCATCAACCACCGGTTGGGCATCCATTTATAAACGCAATTAATGGCTTCAAATATTTAGGCATAGTTATCACTCCCACAATTGACAGGTTAGTTCCTGCCAATTACAACCCAGTTATAACCAAAGTCTGTGAAACTATAGACAGATGGTCCTCCCTACCAATATCATTAATTGGTCGTATAAATATTATAAAAATGAACATTCTTCCCAAATTTTTATATTTATTTCGCTCTATTCCACTCTCCCCTCCATTAGGATTTTTCTCTAATATGAAAAAACAATTAACCAAATTCATCTGGAATAATAGACGTGCAAGGCTTCGCCTAACATTGTTATATCTCCCTTATGACAGAGGAGGTTTACGTTTACCCAATTTGCAGTGGTACTATTGGTCTGCCCAGCTGGCTTGTGCCACCTATTGGTTCTCCTTGCAGCCGAAATTACCCTGGGTAGAAATAGAATCTATAGTTGCAAAAGATATAGGGATGGATATGTATTTGTACTCTGACTTGTATAAAAATCTAAAAAAGGCTACCAAAAATCCCTTTGTTAAAAATACTTTGATAGTATGGAATGATGTTCAGCGCACATTGGGAGAAGTCCCAACTCTGTCTTATTTTTCTCCTATTTGGGGAAATAGGGACTTCAAACCAGGGGAAAATGACCCTGGCTTTAAACAGTGGGCACTTAAGGGCATTCGTAAGGTTGGGGATTTGTTTGAGGGAGACACATTGATGTCCTTTAAAGATCTTAATGAAAAATTTGGAATTCCAATGAAACACTTTTTTAAATACTTGCAAATTCGCAGTTATATCAATGCCAAGCAAAATCATTCATTATCTAGACCTCTACCAACAGAACTAGAAAAGACTATGTTTTATGAGGAACTTAGTACAAACCAAATTTCATTGTTTTATTGCAAATTTGTAAATAGTTCTAAGGAATCATCTGAGTCCAAGAGAATTGCTTGGGGTATAGATTTGCAATATGACCTTCCAGATTCAGAATGGAGCCAGATATGTGTTAAAGCCCAGAATTTGTCAATTAACACTAGATTTAAGTTGATCCAATATAACTGGGTAATGCGTACATATGTCACCCCTGAAAAGTTAAATAGGTTTAACCCGGAAATCCCAGATATCTGTTTTAAATGCCAAAAACATAAGGGAACATTCTTTCATTGTATCTGGGAATGTGAGGTGATCAAGACATTTTGACAAAAAGTGACAGCACTAATTTCTTCAATTATTTCCAAAACAATTCCAATGACCCCTGAAATATGTGCTTTGGGTTTAATTCCTGTAAGTCTATCATTATCAGGTTGTCATATTAAAATGATTGACATTTGTCTAGTTCTTGCAAGACGTTTAGTAGCATTTTACTGGAAGAACATAGAAGGTCCATACATCGATCATTGGTTAAAAGATCTGTCACATTGTATTGCATTGGAAAGAATAACCTACAGTATAAAGGGCAAACTAAAAGATTACCATAAAATATGGGACCTTTTTATAAAATTCCTGGAAAATAACCAAATATCGATACAGGCAATATTAGATACCTCTCACTCCAATGATTAATATGAGTATATATGATGTGCGTATGTATTTGGAAATATATGAGCATGTCTGTCTTAGCCTTTGTATAATAACTTCTATACCTGTGTAACTGATTTTTTGGATGCTGAGGGTGGGTGTGGGTGGGGGTGAGAAGTAAGGGAAAATATATATAAAATGCTTTTTTTTTTTTGGGAAATGTTATTGTTATGTCTTATGTTTTTCAATAAAAATATGTTATAAAAAAAAAAAAAAAAAGTTTAAAAGTATTTATTTGTCCATTTCTCGGGTATCACTGAATTGCATTTATGAGCCATAAAAACTTGATGTATGAAATATAAGGGTTTTCTTTTTTTTGTAATATTTTTATTTATTTATTGCGGTGGTGGCTTGACTGAGAGAGTTTTGTGCATACTCAGCCAAGGGTAGGTATTTGTTCCAGCTGTGCTGATGGTTGCGGCAGTATGACCTCAGGTCACGTCCAAACTCTTGCACTCAGTTTACCCATTTGATTGTGGATGGTACTCTCGATGGTCGTAGTGGAAACGGCTATAGTTCGTTGAGCAGTTCTTAAAACAATGTGGTCCAAGATAAGCTTTCTCCCGTTGACCAGTTGGTCTGAAGTGAGTGGATTAGCATCCACGGGAATCCCAGGATGTTGTCAGTGGTGGAGCCCTCCAGTACCAGAAAGGAAATCTCCTCTTGATGTAGTACGCCAACTTTTAGAGTGAGAGTGGGTGTGCAGTGAGTGATCACTCCTGGTCCCAGCGACTTACCCAGGATCGTGTGGATATTTAAAACATTCTGGCAGGGGATTTCCTCAAGGTGGAAATGGTGAAGTTGCCAGCGGAGCCTATGTCAATGAGGGCCTGAGCTGTTGTGGAACATCGAGGGCTAGTCACTGATGTAGTTTTTGTGAGAGAGGAAATTATTGGTGGTCGAAGAGGATGAATGTAACAAATCGAGTTGAGATGACCCTCAGCTCCACATTACAAACACAGATGGTTACTGATGCATCATTGCCGTTCTGGGGTGTGTTTCCCAAAGCCAACTATGGTCGCAAGTTCCGTCATTACCAATAGAGTTCAATGGAAATTGCGATCATAGTTGGCCAACGATGCTTTTGGGAAACGCACCCCAGATTGAGACAGATGGTAATAGTCAATTTGCATGGTGAGGTGTGCGGAGATTGTAGATTAGTAAGTTTACTTTGGCAGGCTGTGATCCATTGTGCCACCTGGATAGATCATGGCATCATCATATGGGGCAATTTGCAGTCTCAGAGAGGGTTTGAGTCCTTGACGATATGCAGTGATGAGCGTATTCAGCCACAGACAAATTTCCCTGCTTCAGATGAATGATCGTTGATCATGTACTGAAGAGAGCGTTAGCAGGTGCATCTGGTGCTGATGGCATGGTTGAATCCGTGACAATTATAAATATATATATATATCGTCGCTGTCCGATGAAAACCACGTATGTCCATTTTGCCGATTTTGAGATTTTTCGACGGATAGAATGTCCAGGTTCATTTCCGTATACAGTATGCTTCACATTATCTAAATGACCAATGAAAAGTTGTGAAATCATGTCATCTGATTTTCACGTATATCCATTTGGTGTCAAAGCTGTCAATCACGCCACATATCTCCCACCCTGTGGAGGCATCTCGCCGGTCTCGTGAAGTTTATCTTAAGCGTCTCTGGAAACTCAGCATTGGATAGCCGAATAACACTGTGAGGTAAAGTATCAGCAAACGTTTGTTTTTGACAACTGTTCTCAAGTTTATTATATATTCACAAAATTACGGTAGGACTGTGCAAACAAAGTATCAGTCTAGCATTGCCATGTCAGTGTATTGATTCATTGTCCCTTCATAGTTTGCAAGAGACATTTAATAAACTGAGCGTATTTAATAAACTGAGACGTAGGCTATTTAATAAACTGAGCGTAGCCTATTCATCTGTCAATATGAAACGCGACTTGGTCATTCTAATTAATGATCGGAAGAACGCGTATCGACCACCGTTACTGTAAAATATGCACGTATGTCCATTTAAACTCGATTTTTGTCAAATGTGGATTATATCATTACACTGGCAAGAATATGGTTACATTTAAAGATGCCGTACCAAGTATGACAACGCTACGTTCAACTGCTTTTGAAATTACGGTGTTTTTTTCACTTCCTTAAAAGTAACCGTTTTGGACATACGTGAGTTTCATCGGGCAGCGACGATATATTACAATTATATTATATTTTTTCAGTTCTGAACCAAGGTAATTTATTGTTATTAATGTAATTTATTCCTTACATAGTTTTAGCAGGCATCAATGCAATTTGGTCAGGTAAAAATATTTGTGTCCTGATGGCCAAAATTGGGCCATACAAAATTTTTGCCATGGAAATATCAAACCTTGCACCTGGCAGGGAAGTGGAGAGCGAGGTACAGTATTCAGCATTTTCAGTCTAAATGACATACTTGCTTACCATGTCAACAACTATCTGATATTCCGATTCTCAAAAATGTGTAAGTGAGTGTGTTTGGTTGTTAAAAACCTTTATAAATAATCTTGATCTTGATCTTCGAGATACAGCCGGACGCAACGATGATTATATTTATAATATTTTAACATTTAAAATTGTCATTCTTTAATAAGTCAACAATTATATATCTATTACTGTAACTGAATTGATTGTGAAGATCCTATCTGATTGGAACATCTATATCGTCGCTGTCGGGCGGAATCCTCGTACCTCCAAAACCGTTATTTTTCAGGAAATAAAAAAAACTGCATATTTTTTGAGTTATTAAACATTGTATCGTTAAAGTTGGTATTATACCTTATATTGCTATTATATACTGTTGTGTACAAACATTAACACAACATTTCCCCAAAATCATGTTTAATCGGAGATACGAGGTTTATGACTTGGGAGCAGGGAGATACGAGTTTACGCTGTCATTGATAAGAATGGAACGGACGCAGACTTCGCTGCTGCCAGCTGTGTTCATTAAAGTCCGCGGTCGCGTTGAGCCTTTTGACGAGACAAGGCTTTAAGAGCTTATCAAAGCTTATGATTGTGGTTACATATATCTTCCTAAACTCTATTTTAAAAGTTTATGAGCTATAAGTGATGCAATACAAAAAAACGAGCTGACTAGGCTGTCGTATAGGCGGAAATTAGCCTAATCTGCACGCAAATTTACCTTTGTGGCTCACGGGCTTCCTTCTGCACCTAAGCATTACAGCTTTCAATTTTTAACAAAACAGGCTTACTCAAATGTATCTAACCTAACTATTTTCACTCGTTATTGCCTAAAAAACAGACTAAGTTATCCAAAGATAGGCTTACTTGACGCCAGTAGACAGCCAGTTTTTTTCTCCCATAAAAACACTAGTTGGCGTATTTTACATGCACAGTGCCAAGAAAGGGAACTTCGAGTCAGTAAAATAATAATAAAAACAATAATTTAATGGTGGTATCCAAAACATTCAATTCAAGTATTATATTATATACATTTTAAAACTTCAATGCACATTTATAATAAGCCTATAAGTAGACATTTAAAATACATCAATAACTGATATCATAGTTTAACAATACAATAAAATATATCATATTAATATAAAATAATATTTATAATATAATAAAATCACAGTTAAGGCTTGTGTATTTGTGTTTGTGAGTATGGTTAGCCCTTGTCTGTGTGCATGTATCTGTGAGGCTCTGTGTGTGTTGTTACATTGCCATCATACTGACTGTATTAAAGGAGAACTCCGGCGCAAAATGAACCTGGGGTGTAATAACACATTGGTACCGAGTTGACTGTTCTCTGGGATTTGTTTTCATGATAATCGAGTGTAAAGAGTTTTATCTCTAAAAACTGTTTAGCTTATAACGCTAGTATATGGGGGCATATAATACGTAAAAAGAAATCGCTAGTTAATACCACTAACAAGGCTCAAAATAGCCCCACACTAACACGGTAGCTTAATGAGGGTCCCTACATACAAACCGAAGCACTGAGAACTTTGTAAGTGTACAGACAGTTTAATAATAATATACTTTATAAAGACAGTACCATCGCGGAGCCATCTTTGGAAAACAGCCTCGACCAGTCGAACCACGAACGCCGTGCTACGAGCTGAACTGTGACTTGGAATCTCACAGTTCAGCTTTGGTTCAGCTCACTTAGCACGGCGTTAGTGGTTCGACTGGTCGAGACTGTTTCCCAAAGATGGCTCCGCGATGGTACTGTCTTTATAAAGTATATTATTATTAAACTGTCTGTACACTTACAAAGTTCTCAGTGCTTCGGTTTGGACCCTCATTATGCTACCGTGTTAGTGTGGGGCTATTTGAGCCTTGTTAGTGGTATTAACTAGTGATTTCTTTTTACTTATTATATAAGTAATAAGTCTGGTCACACTGGAAGCCTCTTTTCCTTGGAGGTGCGTCTTCCTCAGTATCTGAGCATGAATGCTCTGCATCCGAGTCCTCATCGCCTCCACCATGGAAAACTTCAAAATACACACACAAACCAAAAATGCATGAATGAGTTACATCTTTATAAACTGTCAACAGTGAGGGCTATAGTTGAAGGACCTTATCCAATTTAATGAGAAAATGTAGAAAAGCATCAAACCTACCCGTGTCAAACTGCACCTGCTCTGGAGCCAGCAGTGAGGCCTCCTCTTCCTCCACACCACCAGAGAAATCTTTTCAGACACATGGTACAATTAGTGTGCATTTTTTATTTCTATTGTTGTGAAATCCATCTGCATTAAAACTCATTCATTTTGGCATGTGAAATCATGATTATCTCTCAGAAATTCACTCTACCAGCATGCACCACTGTATCCTCCACCACTGTTGCTTCCTCTCTCTCTAACGTTACACTCTCCATCAGAGCTCTCACTGTCTATTAGGGCCCTTGCCTGATCATATGGCACATTGACCATCTGACAGAGTTCCTCTAAGGAAACAGACTTGGTTGCTGCAAAAAATAAAATAAATAAAGGTCAAATGATCGTTTCACTAAGTTATACGGCATGTTTACGTATGATAACAAGGCAAGAAACCAGCTAGCTTGCTTAAAGTGATGAACATGACGTAAAAGGTAGCTACTTGTTAAACATGACGGAATGCCTTGACATTGTAAGCTACAATCCTGACATAGTACATTAAATTATTATGTTGTTCCTCAGACAAGTGCCAGAACTAGCGTTAGCAGGGGTCGAGAGATTTTTTCTTTAAGCCCCACGAAAATCACGTTAGCTACCTCACCTAACATGACGACAAAACCAATACATAGCGGCTAACTAAGTCAACGACAGGCAGTTTTTGCAGTTTAAATTAAATTTCCTCGTCAGAAACAAAACCATGGAAGATTTCAATCAACAAGATAAGTTAACTTAGCTAACTTACCGTCCAATGCAAGACCTAGCAGAAAGAAAAATCTAGCATCCTCAGAAACGATACATTACACTACACTAGCACTACCATTACTTCGATCGAGATAAAACTGTTATATATAATATATAGACTGTTATTATATAATTTATATAACTGAATCATGAATAAGGACATTTACCTCAGAGGACGTGTTGCTCGACGAGGATTGCGACTTCCAGTCCTGAGGAGAAAAAAATGCTGCGAAGCTCCCGGCGCGGCGGCGCCAAGTGAGGAAGGGGTGGAGTTACGAGGTTTCTCAGACAGTTGAAGTGTCCAATGGAGTTAAGAGGTTTGCTCACAAGCTATTTTCAACACTTTAGATTGGTTAATAATTTGTAAAAATAACAGACCCACGTGGAGACTGACCAATAGCATCGATTTGTGAAAAAATATGAAATTTACCAATTTTGGACATACGAGGTTTCCGCCCGACAGCGACGATATGGTAATTATGTTGGATAGGCTATGACGTGAATATTTCTGAGTGAGGATGACTGTGGTGCAGCTGAAACACCATAAGCTGGGCTGAGTTGAGTGGGGGACGGAGGGGGGTGACTCTGGGACGCCAGAGTCACTGTCGAGCCCTCTTGAGGTGTCGTGGGCTAAATCAAGATCAAGATTATTTATAAAGGTTTTTAACAACCAAACACACTCACTTACACATTTTTGAGAATCGGAATATCAGATAGTTGTTGACATGGTAAGCAAGTGTGAATATTTTGAATAAAAAAGAAAAAACGAAATAAAAGTGATACATCTGTCATGCATTATTGTGGCTGCGGTGTGTCACGTGACAAATATGACGCGTTGCCATGGAAACATTAAGAGGGAACGTTCTAAAATAATGGTCGCCTTGAAAAAACTCACTCTGGGGAGTCAGTTAGAATATTTTAAACTTAATGTAATTTATTCCTTACATAGTTTTAGCAGGCATCAATGCAATTTGGTCAGGTAAAAATATTTGTGTCCTGATGGCCAAAATTTGTACCAAGGGTATATATAAAAGGGTTAATATATGCATAAAAATGTTTTTTCTATTAAAAAAAAAAAAAAAAAAACCTGCACTAAAATGAAACTGAGAGGGGTTATAGCTAGGGATGTAACGATTCAATCGCAACCGGTTGAAAATCGATAAAATTGTGTGACGATTCAAGTCGGTTGAAATGTTAAACGAATCGCGATACACGTTTTAAACAGCAGGGCGCGTTTACTGCATAGCCTACTGTGAAGTTGTGAACCTCGCTTTACAGGCACAATAGCAGCGAGCACACACTGGCGCGAAGCTAGCGAGTGTTTTCACTTCATTCATGGAACTTGAGCTTGTGTGAGCACACAACTTCCACAGGAATTAACTGAAAACGCTCGGTTTGCTCCGCTCGCGCCGCGCCAGTGTGTGTCATAGACTGGTGTTCTCGCGCCGTCAAACACATGGCGACGGCAAGCGTAGATGTTGACGCTGACTCATTCAAATCGGAGGTGTGGCGGCATTTTGACTTTCCGTAGACTAATAATAATCACCACCGTGAGAAGCACCAGTCACCTCCGTTTTCATGTAAAAGTCATTAATATGACAAGTGGGAGAGCCACGGAGATCGCAAGATGCATCAGTGTTTCCGTGGCAACCAGGAATCTGGTTTATCTCTTTCTCAATGTGTTCTGTTTTTTTAACTCTTACTAGTGTAATGATACAAATTATAACAAACTTAGAATCTTGCCTTTATTACAATGTAAAACTCCTGTCAATGTGGTAGGCCCTACTAATTTTACACAGTCTTTTACATAGTGAAGGTACCAGTGTCCAGCCTCTTGACCAGACAGACAGAAAGACTGAGTTGAAACAACCTTGAAGGGAATTTTTTTAAGCCCCGTTTTTAACAGGTTAATGTAGTTTTATTATTTGACAAATATATATAAAAAAAAAAAAAAGTGCAGCATTTTGTTTGAGAAATAATAAAAAGGACACTTTTTCATTTATAATTTGTCTTAAATCTCATTTGTTAAAAAAATCGTGAGAAAATCGTATCGTGAAACCAGTATCGTGAATCGTATCGCATCGTGAGATGAGTGAATCGTTACATCCCTAGTTATAGCACTTACGTATTGTTGTCCTACTGTTAGTTTAACTGCTTCTATTGTTCTCATTTGTAAGTCGCTTTGGATAAAAGCGTCTGCTAAATGAATAAATGTAAATGTAAATGTAAATTATGCTGGCTACTCTTTTTATTACGCGGTTACTTGTGCAGTTGCATATGGAGAGTGTTTTAGGGAGCGCTGCATTTAAAAATCTGTCGTTTCAAAGCGAGGCGTGTATTGATTGTTCATTGATGGTATAAAGGAAAGAGGAAAGACAGAAAGTAACTTTAGGGCGCATTTGTATGAAAGACAACAACTTCCACAATGCACCACATTGCACAGCTCCGCAAGCCACTCCCACTAATCCAGAACAGCGCTTATGAGGTATCCGCCTATTCGAGAAATCACTCTTCCGTCTACAAGGCTATCTACCACCAGAGCTTGAAATTCATTTCACACAAAATTTCTAGTTAGTTGGCAAACTCATTAGTGAATTACTCCTCGTTTGTATTTCTTTCGAAATGGTAAATTATTGCATGATACCGGGATGTTCAGTCAGAACATATGCGGTGCGAAACTAGGATGGTTCACATCACAACACAAACGTCTGTGTCCTCGTCTGATTCAGAGATTTCGTTCAGGAGAAACTGCCATTATCGTAACTTCACATCCACAGCGATTGTTAGCATAGCTTCCAAACAAGATGGAGGATATTGTTTTTAGTTTCAGAAAGTGAAGTCCCACCCACTGATCTGTAATAGGTCTGTAGTGTGAGTGAGTCCCACCCCCTGGAAAAATTAGGAACAAGTGTTTGTAGTTTCAACCCCTCTACAAAGATATGGGACTTCCTGCTTAGAATGACGCAAAATGACGATTTTTACATCATTATAAGCAGGAAGTGCAACATTAAAATCCTTATTTCTCCTGTCTCAGGGGAAAATGAGCGAATAATGCACGACCATTCAAAAATATGATTTGTTTTCTAACGATACAAAGCTTAATGCTAATGGGTGAAGTGTCCCTTTAAGCAGGATAATTTTATCTAGGACTGAGACTATGTAACAGACCCGTCGCCAGACCTCAGTCTTAAGGGGGGCATATGAAATGTATGGGGGGGCACAATTATTATTAGCCTACAGTATGTATATTTATAATAATCAACTCTAGTCGCACAGCACGTAATCATCACGTTAAACATATAACCAACAGCAATATGACCAGGTAGCCTATAGCCTAACGTCACACCACATTACACAGAAGCAATGTTATGAATATCCATAAAACACTTGACTATACAACATATTAGATGTAACACCAGAAACATCTCTCAAACATTGCATTTTAAAGCAGTCAACAGAGGGATATGCATTGCCATGACACACACACACACACACACACACACACACACACACACACACACATACATACACACGCACGCAAATACACTCGCACAGATATTTTGAGTGGAGGCAGCGCTGTCCTCTCTCCAGTCCCAGTACAGCGGGAGGAAGCGTTTCTCCGAGCAGAACCTCCTCATCAAAGTATCCTTCCACTCGGAAGGAACTGAAGCGAGTAAGCTGGCGAAAACTCGTTTTGAAACAGCTTTCAAAAATGCGCGGTAACTGTTGAGCGGCTTAGTTGTACGTTACGTACGTAGCCTAACGCTCTTTTGTAAGGCCGTGATAGGCTGTTGCAGTGTAGATTCCCATCAATCGCACTAAATCACACCATTGTTTCTTTATATTTTTAATATTTTAATGATAAAGAATGCAACATTAATGCAACACAAAATTAGCAGCTATGATAATATTAAAATAAAATTAAAATTAAATTATCTGTGCCTCAAGTGGGGGGGCACAAGCATTTTTTGGGGTGGGCCCGGCCCCCTATGGCCCGCCCATAGCGACGGGTCTGCTATGTAATAAATATTTTACAAAACAATGTCCTTATCTAATTTAACAATCTTTTCTAATGATTAATAATTTTCTTCATTGGTTCTTTTCTGTATTGCTTTATTAATTTGATTTAGTAATCTGTTTTTATTATTATTGTTATTTTAGTGTGAAAATACTTTATCCACGCCAGTATAAAGTTCTTCTGGGTGTGATAAATGAGCATAATCACTGGACTATTGCTGTGAGTATCCATGAATACACCTCAAAATGAAGTCCATAGAAAGTTGCAATCAAATCTGTTTAAACCTGTATCAAATGTAAGTCTTGCAAATATGTGTAACGTTTAATGCCCAATGATGATGAAGGTAAACAAGGTACTAAACAACAAAGCAGTTTAGTCAATAAAGCAAACAGATAATCCAACGGTAGCAAACAGAGACTACTTTGTCAATCATTTGTGAAATAAAAGCAACAGTTTTGAAAGTTATTTTCATTATGTAGCAACTAATATACAGGTTGTGATTTGTTTAATTTTTAGGCCATTGATCCATCCCAAAATATAAAAAAATATTTGGATCCCATGGGAGAATCTACGCAAACTACACAAGTGCCTGGAAACCACTAGGTAACAAATTCAAAGAATATTTAGTATCGTTCTTATGGGTACAATGGGACTGTTACATGAATATTTATTCATTTTCTTTGTAGAGCCTTTATGAGGAGTAAAGGCTGCAAAGCGTCGAGGTGGACGTGTGGCACAGTTCATCACCCTGTGCAACGTGACGGCACATCTTGTGGTGGTTTTGTATGTAAGGTAAGCATAAAATAGATTGTTAGATTGTAATAAGTGTTTAGTTATGTTTATGTGAAATACTACTTTTTAGTTTGCAGAAAAAAATCCTGACAGGCCAGCCAATAGCCTTCGCAAACACAGAAAAGGTAGTAAACCTGTTAAGAAAAAAGTTGGCAGTGAACCTTATGCAGGAATCAGGTAAATGCTGGTAAAGGGGATTACATTAACAAAATGCAAAAAGGTTCAGTTTCTAATGAGTATTTAAACAGTGCTTTACATATCGACAAGTACAAATATTCTTGTTCTTTATGTTTAAGCACATTGTGTTTTTAATATTATTATGATTTAATTAAAGTGGGCATGGGGAACTAATGCAGAAACCTATGTAATTTCAGCGTTTCGGTATAGTAAAACACGCACAAATCAGAATAAATTCCAAAAGTCTTTTTAGTAAGAATAGGAGAAATATGCAGGTGACAAATCAACAGAGCAACTGCACAAAGGAACAAAGGATGCTAATGTCAATGTCAATGTCACCTTTATTTATATAGCACTAATAAAACAACACAAGTTGACCAATGTGCTTTACATCATCTCCGAAAAATAGAAAAAAATACTACAATAGTAATAGAATAAAACCATTTAAAAAAATTCCATCATAAGGACGAATAGGCCATGGCAAACAAATATGTCTTAAGTTGTACTTTAAAAACATGTGCAGAGTCAGCGTCCCTAACATAATGGTAAGCTACTCCAAAGTCTTGGCGCTACTACTGCAAAAACAAGACCCCCTTTCTGGCTTAACTTTGTCCTTGGAATTTTCAGCAACTTTTGAGTTAAGTACTCAACTTTTGAGTACTAAGGGCTTAAATACACAGTAGTAGTAGTAGTAGTAGATTTTATTTTCCCCGTGGGGCAATTGGATTTGCGGCACAGTCGCAAGGCACTTAATGACATGACATCAGACATAGACATATGACACCAACAATAAAATACAAAACAATACACTATACTCCCTTGGGTCTGACCAGACCAGCCGGACATCTAGCTTATTTTGGGTGATTTAAAGCTTTTATGGCTTGTGGTACAAAAGAAAATTTCGATCTATTCTTAGTCAAAAGTGGTAGACTGAAACGACACCTAGATGGCAGTAATTTAAAATGAGATGCTAACGGGTGTGTGTGATCACATACAATGCAATTAGCCTTTTTCACCACCCTGTCTTTGTAAATGTGTTCAATGCTCGGTAGAGTTATCCCAAGTAACTTGCTGGCAGAAGTAACTGTTTTTCTGATTATCTTTTTCTGGGATTCGGTGGCATTTCCGAACCAACAGATAATGCAGCAAGTTAAAACACTTTCAATAAAAGCAGTATAAAACATTTGAAGCATTTTGTTATTAACATTAAAAACAAGCAGTTTCTTTAAAAAATACATTCTTTGCTGTGTCTTAGTGTGCAAAAAATCAGTCCATGAGTCCCATTTAAGCTTGTTGTCCAGTACAATGCCAAGGTATTTATAGTTTGAAACAACCTGAATAATCTCCCCATTGATAAAGGTGTCAGTGGGTTGCTGTGACTTTCTAAAATCTATGGACATTTCTTTGGTCTTATTAATATTTAAAATTAAATGTAGATTATTGCACCATTCTAAAAAGGAGTCTAAAACTGACCAATGATCCACCTCCCCGTCCTTTAACAGACTCACTAAAGCTGTGTCATCTGCATATTTAATAAAATGCCTGTTTTGAAAAGTGCTAATGCATGAATTTGTGTATAAAATAAATAGCAAAGGAGATAGAACACATCCTTGTGGAGAGCCTATTGATGTTATCATCACATCTGACAGAACTGAGCCCACTCTAACTCGCTGTACTCTACTGGTAAGAAAGTCCATGATCCAATTAATAATACCCGAGTTAAGATAGAATTCACTAACTAAAATGTCTGCAAGAATCTTGGGTTGCATAGTGTTAAAAGCAGATGAAAAGTCCACAAATAGAATCTTAGCATGAGTCTTTGGTTTTTCAAGGTGGATATGCAAATAATTCATTAATGTCAAAATTGCATGGTCCACCCCCCTGGAGGCTTGATAAGCAAATTGCAGGGGGTCCATAAGATGCTGGGTTTGTGATACAATGTACTTCTTTACCAAGCGGTCCAGGCACTTCATGACCAATTATGTCAATGCAATCGGTCGGAAGTCATTGGACTCTGTGGGTTTTGGCAGTTTTGGCACAGGTACAATTGTCGATGTTTTCCACATATAGGGGACTCTGTCTTTTAATTTGTCTCTGTATGTCCCTTTTGGCTGTATCATCCTGGTTCCTGCATACTTTTTTCTTTTCAATTATAAGATGCTTTAATTTGTTGGAAATCCAGGGCTTATCGTTTGGAAAGACTTTAATTGTTTTTATGGGTATAACTGTGTCTACGCAAAAATTGATGTAGTCAGATATTGTTTCTACCTGTTCATTTATATCAGGGCATTTAAAAATGTCCCAGTTTGTACAATCAAAACAACCCTGCAGGGTCATAATACTGTCATTATTCCATACTTTAACGGAGCGTTTTTGGAGCTTCTCTCTTTGCAGAAGCCTCTGATATGTAGGACGGAGATAAACCACATTGTGGTCAGATGCCCCTAGTGGTGGGAGCAATGATGAAGAGTAAGCGTTTTTAACAGTTCCATAACATAAATCTAAAAACTTATTTTTCCTGGAGGGACAATCCACGTACTGATAATATGTGCGTAAGCACTTTTTCACAGGACAATTATTAAAATCTCCTAAAATAAACTCCGGGCATCCGGAGACAGTAGATTGAGCTTATGGGAGAGATTAAAAATGATGTCTAGTGCCCTATCGAAATTTGCCTTTGGGTGTATGTATACGACAGTAAGAAATATCTGAGGAAACTCTCTGGGCAGATAAAAGGGCCGAAGCGAGACACACAACAGTTCAATGTCAGGGGTACACAAGCTTTCTCTCACCAACACTGTACGACACCACTCGTCCCGGATGAGTAGACAGACCCCGCCCCCACGGGTCTTCCTCGTAATTGTAGGGTCCCGGTCAGTCCTAAACACAGAGAAACCGCGGGATCCCACCTCGCTGGATGTGATGCTGTTGTCCAACCATGTCTCCGTGATAGCCATGACACAGGCACTACGGTACTCGTGCAGGTGGCGGATATTTGCAGTCAGCTCGTCGGTTTTCGCTTTTAGGGACTGGGCGTTGATAAGCAGCGTAACGGGCAGGGAGAGTTTATTTTTCAGCCTCCTTAATCTTCGCCGAGTACCCCCTTTTGATCCTCGTTTGCGCTTTGTTCGGGTAGTCCATGTCTTTGGGTTGGTCCTTAAATAGTTTGGTATAGAGTTTACTACGGCTGCATGATCCGTAGATAAACGATCGCGTGTTAGTAGGAGGAATTCTCTACTATACCGGATATCACCCACGACGCTAGCGACATGGTCATGATAAAGTCCATGGGCAAGACAGTGTTTTAAAATCACTATAAGCAGTCCGATGTTACACCAATAAGCCAAGTCCATGATTGCTTTAGTGCAGTGCGGGATAAGACGCATATCATACGAACATTCACGATAACAAACAAATAAACAAACAAGTGCCAAACACGAGAGACAGCAGGGCAGCCACAGAGCAGCGCCCGGAAGCTTACCTGTTTAAAAAAGTTTCATAGGTAAGAAGTGAGGTAGAGTAAATTAACTAGAACAGTAACAGGTATGCCATTCAATTTAAAACCAAGGAACACAGGCAAAACTGGACATAAACAGGTAATGCTATTATAATGAGAAAGTATACTTTTGAATATAATGTTAGCGTTGTGATACTTACGTTTGCTCATTCTTTTCTGCTTCCAACACAACAACATTGAGAACTGACTTTTCACCTGCTTACTTATATATACCACCCCTGACATGTGCCACTGTAGAAAGATAATGTTATTCACTTCACCTGTCAGTGGTTTTGATTTAATCCAGTGTCTAAATGTTATTGACACTCTGTACACTTTTGTAAAAGATTTGAGTGATCTCTGTAGGTTCTGTGGAGAAGAGAACCCAAGTGACCCAGTCTTGACACCTGCTTGGGTAATTGTTTTTTTTAAATTAATTTTTAGTTTATTTATTTAAAAAGTTGTAACAGATGAATCTAATCTAATGTTGAAATAAAATTATTTTGTGACATTATATTGTATGATCATCATTCAGATTGCCTGTGATGGATGTGACAGGTGGTACCACCAGTCATGTGTTGGCAACCAAGCTCTTGCAAAAAAAAAATAAGGATGCTGCCTGTGATGCTAAAAGCAGCTACTGCCACAATATGCAGGTGTACACAGGCAAACCTGCAGGAGCACAACGTGAGCGAAACCTGGGAAAACGTGTGGTGCTTGACATGATACAGGATCTGAAGGGGCACATTGTCACTTGTGACAATTTCTTCACGTCCTATGCTCTTGGCACAGAGCTCTTGCAAAAAAAAATAAGGATGCTGGGTACTGTACGCAAAAACAGAACAGAGCTCCCAAGTGCACTGGTGACTACTGGAAACAGGGCTCCTCTATCATCTCTCTTCGCATTCACTGAGACACCCACCATCATGTCCTACTGCCTACTTCTAAAAAGAAGAAGAATGTCATCCTAATGAGCACCACACACAAGGATGCAGCAGTCAGCGAGCGCGAGGACAGAAAACCAGCGATGATTTTAGATTACAACGCCACCAAAGGTGGAGTGGACAATCTAGACAAGGTATGTGGTACTTTGTATTTGTTCAATGCTAACAATAATTGTACAATAATAACTTATATTCTAAGCTAAATGATAAATTGAACTTGAAATGTATTGGGGAAAAAAGTAAATTGCATTATCAATCGATGACCAAACATTTACTAAAATGTTGTACATGTTTGTGTA
Organism: Gila robusta; assembly: GCA_030770095.1. NCBI lineage: Eukaryota > Metazoa > Chordata > Actinopteri > Cypriniformes > Leuciscidae > Gila > Gila robusta. The sequence continues at coordinate 1,517,875 of JAVALU010001573.1, forward strand.
ATATTACAGATTGTTTCAACATACAAATGTGGACGTAAGACAGTTCGCTGGCCCATGGCTCTCTTCTTCAACATTATTGATGTCTCGGCCTACAACTCTATTGTTCTGTGGAGGGAGATCAATCCCACCTGGGGACAGGCAAAAAGCTACAGGAGGAGGCTTTTTCTTGAGGAGCTGGAGAAAGCGCTGGTGTACCCCTTTATGCAAAGAAGGCAAAGCATTCCTCGCACCTCATCTACCGGTGCGTCCACAGCTGGTCCCTCATCTACCGGTGCGTCCACAGCTGGTCCCTCATCTACCGGTGCATCCACAGCTGGTCCCTCATCTACCGGTGCGTCCACAGCTGGTCCCTCATCTACCGGTGCGTCCACAGCTGGTCCCTCATCTACCGGTGCATCCACAGCTGGTCCCTCATCTACCGGTGCGTCCACAGCTGGTCCCTCATCTGCCGGTGCGTCCACAGCTGGTCCCTCATCTACCGGTGCATCCACAGCTGGTCCCTCATCTACCGGTGCGTCCACAGCTGGTCCCTCATCTACCGGTGCGTCCACAGCTGGTCCCTCATCTACCGGTGCGTCCACAGCTGGTCCCTCATCTACCGGTGCGTCCACAGCTGGTCCCTCATCTACCGGTGCGTCCACAGCTGGTCCCTCATCTACCGGTGCGTCCACAGCTGGTCCCTCATCTACCGGTGCGTCCACAGCTGGTCCCTCATCTACCGGTGCGTCCACAGCTGGTCCCTCATCTACCGGTGCATCCACAGCTGGTCCCTCATCTACCGGTGCGTCTACACTTCACTGACTAGAGACAGTGTTGTGTCATTTTATTTTATATAGCCTATGTAGGAATATTTTAAAATATATAAATTATATTTGCATATTTATACATTATCTTCACTGTATGTAGGCCTACATAAAATAAAATGACAAATCTCTTTTTGTTAAATGTCAGTTTAATGATCAATATTATAATGTTTCATATTTTTTTCATATTGTCTATATTATTCTGCAATTGATATTACATTGTATTTGCTGTTCTTATTATTATTGTTATTATAATATTATACCACTTGCGATTATCAATCTATTATAGTTATGCTATCATAGTCACTAACTTATTATTTTTATTGTCTGTATACTGTAATTGATATTTCTTATTATATTGCTATTATTATAGTATTATACATAAACTATATGCTATTATCAATATTTTTATGATTGTTTTATTGTACTTATGATATTATATAATTATACTATCCATTACTATTTTATTTGCTGTATACTGTTTGTTTATTTTATTGACTAAACTATTTACTATTACTTCTCACTTTATCTTATATTTACTATTTGCATTTCACTGTAGTTGTACCATATCCAGGGGCGTAGAATTTAGTAGGGACGCTAGGGACGTGTCCCTACCAATATCCAGTGACACTGATTTGTCCCTAGCAATAATTTCGATCAAAAAATAAAATATATTTATATATAACCAGTGCTCGAAGTGGGGCGGTACTCACCGGTACGCAGTACCGGCACTTCTACATTTTACTCTTAAGCGTACCTGCACTTTTTCTTGCGTACCGCTACTTCTCGCATGTAGCCGGTACTCGACCACTGACAGAAAAAGCGCCAGTGTCATGCCCGTTGATATACTTCGTTTGCAGTGCGTATTTTTTCCGCACCCATGTTAACAGTTTCGAGCTTTCACACTGCACACGCATGCGGTCCGTCAATGCGCTCCTGGTGCTGTGCTGTAGGCCTACAGCAGTGCAGTGATCGTTCCGAGTCTATTTTTGCTGTGCTGCACGCGCTGAATTAAAGTGACAGCTCATGGTTCGTGGTCAAAACACAGATTGACATGAAAATATAATAATCTCACCATAAATGCATTTAATTAAAATGTAGCAATCTAAATGTATTTTTGGACTTGCAGACTTGGAGGAGTTCCGTTTTCGCACGCACGTGCACACACGCACGACTTGTTTTAATACATTTATGTTGTTAATAATAACAATAAGTTTTGTTATAAGTTTTGTTTTTCACTGTAGAAATCTCAAATGTCATGATTTGCCAATGCAAGAGAGTACCGGCACCTTTCTTTTCCCACTTCAAGCACTGTATATAACCACTGTTGCCTAGTTGGGTCTTGTGGGTTTTATGTATTTCTTATTTTATTTAACCAGGAAACATCCCATTTAGATTAAAATCTCTTACAAGAGCGTTCTGAGAAAAATGCGCAAATCCTGGAACACAAATGGTTAATAAATCTGAGTCCCGCCTCCTGAACACACATCGCTAAACTGATTGGCTTTGTGGTTTCTTTCTAACTGAGAGGCTGTAGCTACATTTGGTTGTGCAAAGCGGCAAAACTCCTCCGAAGGAAACTAGATGCGGTAAGCTAGGGAGTAATCTACAGTTCTGTGCACAAAAATACGGGACAAATCGCGTCAAATAATGATTCGGGGACAGTTCAGTTTTTACAATATAATGTATGACAATCGCGGGATAAGTGGCATACTCGTTATTGTGCGCGCGCAAAGAGCACTGAAACTTAGTAAAACATCACTTAGGATGATTTATAAGCCGTTTTCCAAAAAAGGGAAAAAAATACCCACAAGGACAAGATTTTCGTATATTGCCATTTTTGTAGGGACAAAGAAAAATGTCCCCACAAAGATGGCAATTTTTTTTTAAAACAGCTTATAAATCATACTAAGTGACGTTTTTAGAAAATGCAGAAAGTTATCTGTGATAGGGTAAGTGTAGGGGGATAGAATACACAGTTTGTACAGTATAAAAATCATTATGACTATGGAAAGTAGTGGTGGTGGGTGGTGATGGCGCAGTGGATAAGACACATGCCTTTGGTGTGAGAGACCCGGGTTCGAATCCATTGTGAGACACCAATGTGTCCCTGAGCAAGACACTTAACCCCTAGTTGCTCCAGAGGCGTGCGACCTCTGACATATAGCAATTGTAAGTCGCTTTGGACAAAAGCGTCAGATAAATGTAAAAATGTAAATGTAAATGGAAAGTCCACATTAAACATGAAAACACAAAATTGCTTGGTCTGTTGAAATGAGATGTCTGTTTGATCAGGTTGAAACCCTTGTCATCCCAGTCTCATCAGCTGAGGCTGAAATAAGTTTCATTGCTCTTAGGACACTGAAAACATGGCTCAGAACAATGGCACAAGTTGCTGTGTGTCATGTCCAACAGGACAAACTGGACAGAAATGATGTGAAACAAATATGCCAAAAGTTCATTTCTGTTAACGGGATAGTTTCCTTAAAAAATGAAAATTCTGTCATCATTAAGTTGTTTCAAACCAGTTTCTTTCTTCTGCTGACCACAAAAGAAGTTATTTTGAAGAATGTTGGTAACTAGACAGACAGTTGATGGGCCCCATTGACTTCCATAGTATTTTTTTTTTTTACTATGGAAATCAGTGGGGCCCATCAACTGTGTGGTTACCAACATTCTTCAAAATATCTTCCTTTGTGTTCAGTAGAAGGAAATTCATAAGGGTTTGAAACAACTAGTGGGAAAGTTTTCATTTTTGGGTTAACTATCCCTTTAATGACAGATGCAGACATGTGTTTGGCTTCTTCAAAAAGCAGGAACAAGACTGTATTGCACTATTGCATTGCACTATGAACGGAGTAAAGTTAAGTCTCTGTTAAACTCCCTTCTTGTCTTTAATAGTTACCATAACATTACAGAATTCATTAATGTATTTTTAAGGTCAATATAGACTAAAAACCTTAATATTATCCTATTAATTTCCTGATACCTTCTGGAAATGTCCCCACCAATCTCAAAACCAAACCTACGCCCTTGACCATATCATATGTATTACCATAAAGGATCCATCCGTTATCTTTGTTATTGCTAAAATCGGGTCAATCACAGAAAATGTTTTTTTCCACAATAAGAAAACTTTATTTCATTTAATGTGAACATTAAATTAAATCTCAGTATGGGGGTCTTCACAATTCTTATCCAAGAATAAAAAGCCAGATAGCCTACATGACAAGCCTGAGCTTTGACAATTCCTAATACATTTTTTTTTATAAGTCTATCGAGATTTTAAATAACTGGAGATGAAACTTTTTGTACACCACATACAAACCACTGAAATCGGCTGATAAATGTAAAAACATTTTTTGTTTTTATCCAGAAAAACCGCAGCTCACCCGTTTACTTGCATTTGTTTACAGCGCAGTCTTGCCCTCCGCAAAATGGCGGACGCGTTGACGTATCGCAGCAACGTTCCAAAGCGGCCAATAGGGCGTCAATGGCTACGTCCGAAACCGCATACTTCCCTACTATATAGTAGGGAAAAAGCAGTAGGCGAGCGAATAAGTATGTCCGAATCCTTAGTATCCATAAAAGAGTAGGTGAGGATTACCAGAGTGACGTACTAATTATCGCGAGATTCGGGCTCACGTATACTTATAGTGCGTCCGAATATTCCTACTTTCCTACTATATAGTAGGCGAAAACAGTATTTGAAAGGAGTAGTATGTCCGAAACCTCAGTACTCATAAAAGAGTAGGCGAGAAGTTCCCGGATGGCTTACTGCTTCAGCCCAGATTCTGAAGCAACCATCGACGGATACTTTTCTATCCCAGGAGGCCACGGGAGAGGATACGTCATTATCCAACATTACGATCAGCGACGCGGGTGTTTTCAAATGTGAGTAAACACGGTTCCTTGTGTTAAAATGTGTTGAAATACAGTAGACTAGAGTAAACTGTCGAATTGTTGAAGGTGTAAAGACGTTAGACAGTATAGTATAGTTGTGATTTTGCTGTAAAAACACGTTATTGTGTATTGCTATCAGGAGAGGTCCAGTAAGCACACATCTCCAAAGTAGATGTACATAAACCATATACCTCTTAAAGATGCTTATTTTAAATGTCTATTTACATCTGACAGGAAAATCTTCTATAAGTATTGCAGATGAGCACATCACAACATGAAATAGACATCTGATGTATGTGTGCTATTTTAGTTGTGGCAACACTGTTTACATTAGATAAATGTGCTGTAAGTAAGGTAAATACACAAATCTATAAAGTAACTAAACATGTTATCTATTTTATAGTCCATTAGTACTGTTGATAAATTGAGGAACATTTGGGGGAGTGGAGCGTGGCTCATGAAGCTGAATGCTGCATCAAAGGCTTTGAATGAGTATACTACAGAAATGAATAACAAAATCTATTTAAATCTTAAGTTGTAGTTTATTTTAATTATTGTAATTTCAAACACAGTTATTACAGCACTTTTCTCATTCGGATCTGAAATGTCTGCAGACTGGTGTGAGCACTGAGGATGGAGAGCCCGGAGCTGAATCCTGGAAATGGTGCCATGGATGAGACGCTCCATCACTCCACCGGCCCTTATCGCCTCAGAACAACCTCCGGCACGGAGGCACGGTCACCTGGTGGTCAGCTGATTCATCAGAATAAAGCCACTGAATGAGAACCGCTGTGTGGAGATGGCAGTAGGATGTGGGGTTCAGTGCCTGTAAATACATGCTTGTAGTTTGAATAAAGCTTTGTTTGTGTTGTTGACTTGTATATGCATTTGTTTATTCTGATGGTTACTTTTATTCATTATTTTACTTATCCATGTTTCTTATTGTTGTTGTCAGTAAATAAAATACAATTATTTAATATATTTATGCTTTAATTCATTGCTTGACTATAACTGTATTTACTGCATTTATCTAGTGTGTATTCATCAGTGGCGGAACTAGAGTTTTATACATGGGGTGGCCAGGGGGTGGCCACTGCTACTTTGGGGGGTATACAGTACACACACACACACACAGTGGAAAAGCTTGTGGAAGGAATTGGGTCACTCTGTTTGTGTCTATAAGTGTTGAACATCCAAAATATTTGCAGAAAACAAAGCTGAAGCACCAAGTAGATAAGATACCCCATGTGTCTGTTATGAACTGCTTCATTTATTTACAAAAAAAATATATATATATATATTATTTTATTTTATCTTTTATTAGATATAGCAGGCATCAAGCAGACATGTCCTTGAAAAAGTTAAACAATTTTATTGCCCATCAATATAAAATCTTATCCTGGGAAGATTAAATACAACATAATTCTTTCTTTATAATAATTTATAATAATTCTAATTCTAATTATTTAATTTATAATTATTTTTTTGTGTTCATTTTTGGGTGAACTATCCTTTTAATCTGGCAAAATCATCTCAATTTAAATTCCTGAATTGGGTATGTGATTGACTGCCTGTGTCTGGTAGATGCTCTGACCTGTTGCTGGTTCTGAAGTCTGACCACACTGACTCTGACTAGCCAGTGGTGATGCAAGGGCTGGGGGGTCTGTTTGCACCTGATCTGCCTGTTAGTCCAGTCATTTTAAGCCAAATGGGGGTCAACCTTGAACAAATTGCAACAAGCAAACTCAACTGATTTTGTATCCTCAATATGTCCTGAGTAAGGAAAAAAAAGTCCCAAAGAATCCCATTAGGGAAAGTTTAGAAAAAAAACAAATATAGCCTATTCATTCTTTTTCTTACGAGAATAGGGTAAAAAGTTTAACCTTTAGATATCACCATGAAAATTACTGAGTTGATTACTTACATCAAGACAAACAAAAAATGTATTCCAAGTTTTTTAAAATTGTTTGTTAAGATGGACAAACGGTGCATATTCTAATTACGTATGTGCTAATTTGCATAAATACCACAACAGGGTCTAGCCAGGTGAAAATGTCTTGTTGAATCTTGTTGACACATAACAGTAAAATACTTAATGTTAAGGTCTGAATGGAACCCATTTAGGCTACCCATGAACATTAATACATAGAGGCAGGAAGAAGTACTTTAGAAACCAGCCTTTTTTTAATTATTAAGAGATGGGGTTTGGGGCTGGGTCTATGCGACTGTTTCTGGGGGACGAGTCTAAGGGAAGAACAGGAGACAAGGGTAAGGAGAATGCAGAAGACAAAAGGTAAGTAAAATAAAAAGTGAATCCCCAGAAACAGATTTTAAAACATTCCCCTAATGGGATTCTTAGGGACTTTGTTTCCTTACTCAGGACATAATGAGGATACAAAATTATTTGAGTTTGCTTCTGTTGCAATTTGTTCAACCTTTTTTTCATAAAATGACTGGACTATGTTTGTGCTTATTTTAAAATAACTCTGATTTCTCTTCCTTTCTTTTCATGTTTAATTGACCCTGTTCAAAAATATGACAAATTTAAAATATCATTCCAATCATATTCATATTCTAATCATCATCCAATTACCAACATTTAACTCTTTCTCGCCAGTATAAAAAAAAAATGTGGTTTTGGTAATTTTCACAATTTCATGGCACCCCAGAATATTTTGTTGTATGAATATCTGAACATACCAAAAGAAAGAACAAACCCTGTGCTTTTAAAACAAAAACAAAAAAAATAATGTTATTCTAGCTTCGTGCGTCTTTTTTTTTAATCAACACTTGAATGTTGGCAAGTTTCATAAAAAGCAACATGAGCAAAAAGCTGAGAAAATCGCATTTTTATCAAAGACTACATCTAGATAAGATTCATAATGGTGATCAAAACACAGTAGATCGAGTCCATCAACAACCTACACCCGTAAAGCTTCATAGTCCTATAGTGATCGCATTATGATATCGCTTGTTTCTGCTCTTCTTTGCCTGCGTTTTGATCTCCTATCCTCACATTAGCTAGAACATTTGTACGTATACTGTAACGTAGCCTACACACGGCAAGGTACTGTATATGCGTGTATTAGGCCTAATGTAGGCTATTGGGAGCAAACCACCCTGATGCTAAACCTTAAAAGCTTACTTCAAATATGATGTTTTCTTATTCGGTGAAGTTCGGTATCTTGCAACCATCTCTCGTCCTCTGCTCGTCCGTTTGAAAACTGCGCGCGCCGCGCTGCCGGCGAACGTAATTTTTTTTTTTAAATCAGCATCAGCAACTGCCAGTAGCAAATAAAATTTTGGGGTGGCACCCGGGGTGGCCAATCGCATGTCAGGGGTGTCCAGTGCCACCCCGGACCCCCCTCTGGCTCCGCCACTGGTATTCATGCATATGTCATATGACAAAACAAATTACATTTTGCTTGTTTTACTAAAATATACAATTTTCAGTAAAAAAAGTTTTGGTCAGCATTTATCATTATTATTGTGTAAGTTTTGGGGTGGGCTAGCGATGCAATTCATTCTGGGGTAATCTTGTTTTTTAAGGAGTGATACTTACATTTTTCTAGTATAAAAATCAACAGTCTTCTCCAAAGGAGAGATCTTCGAGCAGTCGTGTGCTGTGAGCAATGTGCAGACATTACAAACGCTGAGGAAAACTGTTCTAGGTATGGCTGTCGAGTTACTGATGTTATGAGGTGTTAGTGCACCTGTCGCTCATATCATTTTTTATTGCAGAACTTATAGTTACATACAAGATCAGGATGAACAATCATAATGACAGAAAACATAAATATGGGTTTGCATCCATCATAATATGATATTATATACACAGGAAAAAAAGAACAATGACAAGTTTAAATATCTTTGAATAATAGCGGTACAAACAAACTGATGTCGTTGTTGTTGTTATTTAATAATCCAGATGGATGAAACATTCAACAAGAAAAAGAGGAAAACATAAAGGACAGCCCTTAGGGGCCCAAAAGGGCTTTTTGCTTGTGGGTGAACATTTTGGATTTAAAATAAAGAAATTAAAAACATATTCAAGAGATGACTATTTAGGTTTTTTGTAATGAAAAATTATATATTTAAGGTGTTATATATAAGTATTAATATATAGCCTATATAGCATATTTAAACTGTGGGTCACATTAGAAGCGTTAAAAATAAGAACTTAAATCGACCCTAAATGTATTGGTTATACTACAATCACAAAATAAGCAGGTTTAATCAATATCAAGATATTACAGAGATTAATTAAACGTGTCGTTCATATCTTTTAAGTTGTTGCACTTGTGATAACGCGTCGTAGGTCACATGATAACGTCAACATGGCAGATGTCCGGTTCGCATTCATACTCAACGAGATTTGGCTATAAAGTACCTACTCTTTTAGCGGTCGTTAAGTAAGTACTTATTGAAATTAAGTACCTACTCATTGAGTATGCGGTTTCGGACGCAGCCTATAGGTGTTTCTCAATGTCAAGGAAGGATCCTCGGAAGCCGTTATTTCGAGGATGCTACGTCATCGACATCCGTCGAAGGACTGTTCCAATGTCGAGGATCCTCATAATTTCAACCAAGGACTGAGTCCTTCGTTCGAAAAATATCCCATACACAGGAAAGGATGCATATGTGTAGCCTTCGCGCTCTCAAATCACCCACAATCCTATGCGCCAGCTTTGCTATCTTGTTCAAAAAATAAAAAATGTCGGACGTTAGCGGAGTCGGAGCAATAAGGGGGCAACATGCTTTTAAATGTAAGTATATTTACGTTACCATACATTTGTTATAACCGTAGTACATATAAGTAAAGTTTAACGTTTAAATGCCAGTACAAATTACTACCGTATTGATATTACAAATTATACAAATATATACAACCCAGCCGGCACATGACCGACCTTCAACGTTGAAATATGGTTGAAATAATGTCAGTTGTTGTTTCAACGTTGAAACAACGTTGATATAACGTTTAATGCTAAATGGTTGAAAACCAACCGGTACATGACCAACCTTCAACGTTGAAATATGGTTGAAATAATGACAGTTGTTGTTTCAATGTTGAAACTACGTTGAAATAATGTTTAATGCTAAATGGTTGAAAAAGGGTAAAAAAAACACTTATAAATCAACTTTGATTTTTTTTTTACAAGATCTATATGTTGAATCAATGTATGTACAGAATAAATTTCTGCCTTTTAAATTATTATTAAGATCATTATTATTTTATTATATTATCATTTTACATTTTTATCTGATATAAATATTATAAAACATTGCGCCGCTTTACCACACTGAAACAATTCCTATTGGTTATTTAACCTTATTTGCTTTGATCATTATTGGTTAATCTGTCTGTCATTCATGAAACTGGCCAATGAAACTGTGCGCGCCATTATAAGTTTGAAAATATGACCGTTATCCTGACCGTCTTTTAGATCGCGAGACTGGCCAAGGGAAGAGCACTAAACTGCGAGGCCGCGGGATCAAAAAGGTCTGATTTCACAAATATACGCAAGGTCATGAGTTAAACGCATTATGTCAGTGCTTGGAGAATTGTAAATGCGCAGTTTGTTGAATGAATTTACTAACTCGATATTCAGGGAATGCTTTTCCACATTTGTGTCGCGGAGGCCTACTTTTACAGATGTCGATTGAGGTCTAACGTTACTCGTGCCGCTTCAGTGTCGTTTAGTGCTTTTGTGGTTGCTACGTCAATTTTCAGGGAGAAGGCATTATACGTGTGCACACAAATAAAACATTTCAGGAAACAAAAGTGTAACGTTCGATAAGCTAATTTTTCCGTTTAACAGTCGTCGTCATTAATGTCCATTCACGGTAATATCGCGAGATTCGAAGCGAGACTGGCCAAGGGAAAGAGCATGAGGGTTTTCACCTACGTCACGATTTGGTCAGTTACCCGGATGCGCGGCCTTTTCGGAGGGACTCGGATGTAAACAACAGCATGGATTGCACTGTTTATGTACTACGTAACACATTGTTACACTAATGATGTCTAAACCACGGGAAAAAAACACATGGAAGCTGCAAAATCGTATAGAGAGGGACTTAAGCAGGAAAGAGCGCAGAATTTTGACGAACTAAAGTTAATATGTGGTAAAGATCCGAACGAGCTAGCTTCTCATTCCTTCTATTTCTAATCCAGACGTAGGCTACGTTCAGATTGTCAGTCAGAAAAAAGCACATGAAATCCGTTTCAAGATACACGCCAGACGTTGTTATAGGGAACATGCTGAAAGTCGCTGCCGAAACAAGGTTGTGTTGTTGCAAAGTGCCGGACAAGCAGAAGATTTATTATTTTTGAAACCGGCGCTGAAAAAAAGCTGTGCATCCCAGCCTCCTCCAGTTCTGCAGCTCGAGACGCAGGAGTCCAGCGTTGCGGATACACATTCCCATGTCCCAAAATTTACATAAGACAAGATCTCTATTGCAAACGCAAACCCTCCATCAACGCAATGTCATTGACATATAACGTTAGCCAAAGAGCTGCATGATCACACAACTCCGATCTGAACAGTTGCGATACATCATATAGAACTCTAAATGTTTAGACTTCCGGATTGATGACGCGTCGTGAAAACCCTCTGATTCACAATATTATCACGATTCTTTTTCATGTTAGTTACTGTTTTGCAAGTTGTCTGAGCAAATAATAGTTTAATTAGACTAATGTTGGGCGATATGCTTTCATAACATCCTATCGTCAGAATTGTATAATTTTTAACAATTATAGAGACATCAGAGGCAGTGGTAAATTCCAAAAAATAACCTATTTAAAAGTTAAATAACTGAACCTACACTGATACAAATACTAATTTTACAAGAAAATTACAATTGGCATTTAGAGGCTTCTGCATCTACATCTACAACTCTTCATATATATATATATATGTATGTATGTATATGTGTGTATGTTTCCCACATGATTTTGTGATACTTGTGGTGGCATGTGATGTCACAGATCCATTTACATATTTATGATGACATTATATTTTCTGTTGTGATACATAAAACAAGTATAAACAGTAAACACGACCCATTAATAAAGGCTACATTGTGTTAACCAGGAATCACTGAGTTACTAGTTACTCCACCTTCGAGCCCAGGAAAGAGGGAGACTTCGTGCTCAGAGTTTTCTCAGAGAAACCAGCCAACTCACAGTGAGTCCTGCATTTTACAGCATGAAACCGCTATTAGTCGTAATTAAAAAATAAGGTTTGTTAATGGGGTCCAGAATTATTTTTCACTGGCCATGCACATCTATTTTGCATAGTTTTCTTAAAGGGGTCATATAATGCCATTTTTGTACAAGCTAATATGATTCTTTAGGGTCTAAATTAAAAGTTTGTAATATACTTTAATTAAAAATTCTCATTAGTATTGTAAGAAAACACTTATTTTACCTGCTCAAAAACAGCTCTGTTGTCAACACGCCGTTTCAGTGCATATGCCTTTAAATGATAATGAGCTTTGCTCACCCCGCCCCTCTGTTCTGTGTGTACACCGTTTGTAACAATAACCATAACACGTTGTTCATTATAAACGTGGGATTATGAATTATATTGAGAACGTCGTACATAGAAAACATGCCGTAATGTTCCCTGAGTGTAAACCTTAGCCGCATTCGTGAAGCTAGCGATTTGCAAAGATTAATATAAAGGTTAATAACGCTACACTCACTTTAGTTCTTCTGGAGGTGCAGGAACACAAATAGTTGGTATCGATTCCTTTTTTCAGGAGCAGCTTCTTAGCAAAACCATACTTACCCTCGTTTATAAATCAGTCTGGTGTGTGAAATGATTCGCGCAAACATAAAAGCATTTATGTTGATCGTGGGGAATATTCCCTTCTAAAACAAACTCAGCCACTGCGTCTTCAGCGGTTCGGATTTAGGAACATTAAAGGGCACCTATTATGGCTTTTAAAATGTTCCTAATATTGTTCTGGGAGTCCCCAACAACAGTTTTACATGCATGCAATGACAAAAAACACTTTTGTTGTCTTATAATATGCATTTATTTTTACCTGATTTGCTCACCGACTCACAAATGAATCGTTTAACGACTCATTTGTCCAAACCCCTCCTTTACATGACGCTAATAACGATGATTGGTCAGATGGCCCAGTCAGTTATTGTTTGCGTTAGCCCAACGCATAAACATATTGATGAAAGCACTGCAGTACTACAATACGCTCTATTCCTTATGACAACTCCAATAACAACGACAAACATTTCACATATTACAGATGTGAAATCTGAACCTAGAAGCTGTGCCTAGAGACCTAAGTTAGACTAGAAGCTGCGCTGAGCGTAACTTAAACAACACACACACATACTTATTGAGCATGCTACAAAACCCATAAAAGCAACAATTATTAATAATACTTACAGGTTGTGATTCGGAGGAGGAACCCGATCCAAAATAAAACTGGTACTGAACCTTCCTTCAGTATCAACCGACTCGCGAATCCACACTTGAGAGCATTTATGTTTGTAAAGGAATCGTCATTAAAATTACGCGAACATCACAAGGTTCGGCTATACTTGTGTGGTATAGTTGTAAATATAAACTCTAGCCACTGATTCTTCACATGCTTGTCCCTGGGCAGTGAAAAAAAAGTTCGCTTTTGATTCGCACTTCAGAACACAGCGTCTTGCCATGATTCCCTGGCGTCTACGAGGCACGAGCGCAATGAGTGGGCGTATCTTATTCAAATAACTTGTCAAGTTGACGTCATCTAGACCAGGGGTTCTCAACCTTTTGCAAGCTGGGCCCCCCAAAGCTGGTTCATTGCAGTTGGGGCCCCAGTGCCCCCCGCCCCACCCCCCGCACATAGATAGATGGATAGATGGATAGATAGATAGATAGATAGATAGCCCTAGGCTATTATTTTTAGGCCCACATTATTATTATTATTATTATCATCAGTAGCGGTAGGTAGGCCTATTATCATTACTAGGCTATTGTTATAATTGGCAGTAGCACCAGACTTCTAATGTGAGCTTGCAGGCATTATTATTATTATTATTATTATTATGAGTAGTAGTAGGCCTATCATCATTACTAGGCTATTGCTATATAATTATATGAGGTTACATGCTTTATTGTTGTTGTTATTATTATTATTATTATTATTATTATTATCATCAGTAGGCCTATTATCATTACTAGGCTATTGCTATAATTGGGAATTGGCACCAGACCTCTGATATTAATTTATGCTTTATTATTGTTGTTATTATTACTAGGCCTAATAGTAGGCATCATCTGCATTTTTTACAGAAGCTTGCAGGTAGGTGATGTTAATGTGAGACCTGAGCCTGCTTTGCCTTGCAAAGATCCTCAATTCTTGGCTCAATGCTTGATAAACATAGCCTCAAATCAAGATTGATAACAGACTAGCGACAGCTGGCACAAGCGAACTTGGCAAGAGACTAGACTAGAGTGAATGGAGAGCTATGTTGTTAGTCAATTTAAATGCAGTGATTTATTTTTGTGTGAGTGAGGAAACATTTACATTTACACCCCGCTCTGTAAGCCAGGGCGGAACGGCGGCGACCATGCGCATGCGTGATTCATTTGCAGCCTGGACGCGGAGGGGTGTGTGTCTCCTCTCTGCTCTGACTGCAGGCTGGGACTGCTGCGCGAGGTTACTGAGAGACTGACCGCCTGTGAGTGCTTTTGTACGGGAGAGGGGCTCATGGCAGCACCCGCTGCTCGTTGAGCACAGTAGGCCTAACTGCAGAGTGATTCGTGCTTTCGAGTCTCCAAACACCACAAAAGTCTCCAAAAACACCAGTAAAAGTCGCTGGATTTGTCGCTTTTGACAAAAAAAAAGTCGCCAGGAGGATGATTTGTTTGTGTTATAATCAGTGCTTGAAGTGGGGGGAAAAGGTGGCGGTACTCTCTTTGCATTGGCAAATCATGATATTTTTACAGTGAAAAACAAAACTTGGAGATATTGCTTTTACAACAATGTATTATTTATTTATTAACAACATAAATGTATTTAAACATGTTTGTCTGTCCGTGGCTGCGTGTGAGCGTTTCACAAAAACTAAAGGAAAGCTTTAACTGTAGCCTATATTCTGACTAGTTTATTCATATATATATATATATATATAACTAAATACGACCTCACGTTAATACGTTTGCAGCCTCTGAAACTTCCGTCCGTCATAAAAATTTATTCGGATGGTTCGATTTTCTGGATTTTTAGCATCCGTAGCAAATATTTTGAGGAGTTTTGACAATTGAAAGCCACCAAATGACGAATATGAAAAAACGAATACGACAGTTTCGGACTCAGTTAGGTGCAAGGACCTTAAACTTTTGAGGCTTGCGCAGCTTCTTGAGGAGAAATCAAACAAATGAGCGCCGTTTTCTAAAGTCTATGAGCGCAGCACACACAAATAAACTAAATTGACATACTGCAGTTAAATTTCAAAATGTGGTGTTTTATATTTATAACATTTGAATACAGTTCAGCAACATACATCACACGACCTGACGACCAAGAGAGCTGACAATTGACCATCACTTAATTTACCATCACCTCACGATTGAAAATGTGACGATGATTTCATATTACAGTTCAAAAAACAAGTTAATAATATTAAGTCACTTACATTTTAGATGAAATAATGACTGTTTTGGTCTATTTTAGCAGCGAAAATATGAATCCAAACAAAGATCACAGCATAGCGCATCTCACAGCAACAATCGTGTTTTGAATGATTCAGTGTTGTCAACGAATCGGTTGAGACAAAGATTCAATGACCCATTCACAAACATCTGTCTCATTCTTGATGAATCGGCCGTTTGAATGAACGACTCAATGACTCGCTTAATAAAACCGCTTATCACCTGCATATTTGCGCTCACTATCGACAAACCAATCAAATTTGTTCAAAACTTTTTTTTAAATCCGTCCAAACACATTTTAATTTTTATTCAGTAGTTAGGTACAAAACTATAACTTTTTATGACAGTAGTTTAGTGATAAAAAAAGTTGCAATTTTATGTATTTTTTATTTTTTTCCCCCCTCCCATCCTGTAGCCTACTCGCGCCCCCCCCGAGAGAGTGTCCGCGCCCCACCGGTTGAGAACCACTGATCTAGACAAAGGAAAACCATCGTTCGTCGAACGATTCATATCAGCGACTCAGAGTCGACTCTTACTTTTGAGAGACAATAACTTTGTATACGGTGAACTTTCATATTTAAAACTTTGCAGGATGTTTTCGTTCACTTAGATCTATGTTGCACACTACATGAAAGGTAATTTTCAAAATTCCATAATAGGTGCCCTTTAAAATGACTGCTGTGTTCCTTATTGCACCAGAACACCACTTTGCTTAGACTCCATTCTGCTCATAGACAGTGATCCAGCGTACTTTTCGGCACGACACCGGTCCGCGCGCACTATTTATTGACAGCTCGCTCACGAGCGAGGGCGGGTTTGTGTTGAAACGCTGCTGTCAATCAACAATCGTGGGAGGGGCGTCCGACCGTGTGACATCACAAAATTGAACGGCTCAATTTGAGGCAGGGGAAAACATATAAGGAGATTAAAACAAAATCACTGGATGGATTTTTATCATTATATGATGGTTGTGTACAGGCACTGCCAACACACATTTCAGTACAATCAACTTGTAAAAGTGCATGTACCATTATATGACCCCTTTAAAAAGACAATGAAAATTGCATTATTTATCTGTTTTAACTGTTACTGCCAACAGCGGAGCTCATGCTGTCACTCAAAGCATCATATTATCCATATTTTTGTTTTAGTGGAATCAAAAGGCAGGGATATGTCTGAATCTGGCTTTTTGGCTTTCTAACTAAACTTTTAATGATTTTTGATCCCCTGCCCAATAAATCCTGCTCATAAAAAATGGTGAAAAACTGTTTAACAGTATAACTCCACCATCAAGTATTATATAGTTCACAGTCTTTGTAACATGTTTCAACAATGCATTTCTAACATTTATGTGTTTACAATTCACAAATTCTCAAAATGTACTTTACACAGACTTTAACAAAACTAGAGGTAATTAAATTTTAATCGACCGGTTTTTACAATCCCATTCCCGCTGTGGGAAAGATTAATCAGCCCAAAATATTCTATATATTTTTAGACAATTTTCGAAATAGTTTTATCAGTGTCCTGTACTTTCTAGTTATGACATTTGAAATTCATACTTTTTTTTTTTTTATAGATGGCGTACCATAAAAAATGGAGACGGCAAAATGCAGAATTGCTTGCAATGGCGCTTTCTAGTAGTGACTCGGAGGATCATTCTTTTGTTTCTGCCCGGACTGGTGTTTGTGCAACCATCAATTTTGAGAACCTTCTGAGAGAAGATTGTGCAGGAAGTACTGCTGACAGTAATCTTGAGAATCTTGATCTGGATGACCAGCAGTACAGCAGTGAAAGTGATGACACTGAAACAGGCTCCTCTTCAGATGAAATCAGTGACTTAAGGAGTGATTTGGCGAAATGGGCGGTTCGGAACAAAACAACACGGACATCTGTAGATGAGCTCCTTTCTGTGTTGAGAAAACACGGACATCGGCTGCCTAAGGATGCCAGAACACTTTTGGGGACGCCTCGCCATGTAGATACACAGAATTTGTGTGGTGGTCAATATATGTATTTCGGTCTTGAGTCTGGGCTTCTGAAAATATGTTCACAGTACCCAGAGAAAATCATGTCGAGAGAAAATCATGTCCTTCTCAATTTTAACATTGATGGTTTGCCGTTGTTCAAATCATCTAATGTCCAGATTTGGCCAATTCTGTGTAGTGTGAAGAGGTTTCAGCCATTTGTTGTTGCTGTGTTTTGTGGAAATGGAAAACCAAATTCGGTGAGGGATTTCATGTCGGAATTTATTGAAGAGCTCACTAGGCTTCAGCATGATGGAATTTCATTCAAAGGTGAAACCTTAAATGTCAAGGTCAATGCTTTCATCTGTGATGCTCCAGCGAGAGCTTTTTTAAAGTGTATAAAGGGGCACAATGCGTACAATAGTTGCGAGCGATGCACTATTGAAGGAAATTACGTGAGCCACAGGTTGGTCTACAATTACCAACCACAAGAGAAGATTTTGTCGAGAACAGAAGAAGAATTCAGTAGTTTGTCCTACCCTTTCCACCAAAATGGACTCTCACCCCTTGTAGATGCAGGCTTATCATGCATACAATCTTTTGTCTTGGATTACATGCATCTGGTCTGTCTAGGGGTGGTAAGACGCTTACTCGTCTTCTTGAAACAGGGTCCCAGAGAGTGCAAAATTTCGCAGAGGCAAATTCGAGAGATTTCAACCAAGCTTGAGTCTCTCAACGGAAAACTCCCAAGGGAATTTGCCAGACAGCCACGTTCTCTTGCTTCTCTTGAAAGATGGAAAGCAACCGAATTCCGGCAATTCTTACTCTACACTGGACCTGTTGTTCTTCGTTATGTGTTGCCTGACAGCTTCTACCACCACTTTCTAACACTGACCGTTGCCATGTCCATACTTTTGGACGCTGATGATGACACGAGGAAGGCATATACATCCTATGCTGAAGAGCTGCTGATGCACTTTTATAAAACATCTACTAAACTCTACAGCCCTGTCTTTCCTTCGTACAATGTGCATTCTCTTATCCACTTGGCAGAAGATGTTAGACATTTTGGAACGTCTTTAAACGAGATCTGTGCTTTTCCATTCGAAAACCATCTGCACAAATTAAAGAAAAGTGTCAGGAATGCAACAAATCCAATTTCTCAGCTTTACAAGAGAATCACTGAGATGGATAATGCCAAAGTTCATACTATACCAGCACCTCACCAGGCATCTGTGTCTACAAAAATGAAGGACTCCTGTTTTATGGTTAAAGATGGCTTTGCATTTGTCAAGGAAAAGAGATCTGATCAAATGTGTGTGTGTGACTTGTTCCACCTTGACAGTTTAGAGAGTTTCTTTGACAGTCCATGTGATTCCAAGCTCATAAACATAGCCCGTCTAAAGGATGAAAGAAGACCGGGGAAAAGAAAGCTCATTGAGCAGAAGGAACTGAATAAGAAAGTGGTTTGTCTTCCCTATGGGAATGGATTCGTTCTCATACCGATGCTTCATGGCAGTGAAAGACACTAAGAGCTGTCTGGGGATCACCTGCTTTCAGATGGAGCGGCATTTACTACACAGAGCCGTAAGTCACTGACAAGCTGAGCAATATCGCATTATCACGGACGTATCGCCTGCGATAATTAATGCGATATCAGTGTTTCCCCCACCATTATATAAGGGGGGCGCCCCCCACACCCTCTTTACTGACGAGATGCGCATAACAATGTCATGTGATAAATTGCCCAGCCCTACTTTCAGGTTCATTCATTAATAACATGTGTGAAAAAAAAAACTTTGCTTGAAAGTTGCTTAGTGGAGGAGCAGATTTTTACAATAGGGATGTAATTTGACTGTGTTATAGTATTCAATAGTGACAAGTCTCTTCGGCCAATCAGTGATGAGCAAGGTTTACACGTCACGTTTTGGTAACAGTACGGTTCGCTGAGGTGGTACTAAAAAAATACCAGGTACTATACTGAGTGGAAAACCCCCCAAAAGCAAGCCGTGCTGTACCATGCAGTGGAAAATTGCCATAAGACATAAAAAAAAAAAAAAAAAAAACTGTTCTGTTCTAATTAATCATGCTGTTATCCTGGTATTTTTTTATGTTTTTGTGTTGTACAGTAGAAGACCAGAACAATGTGGACCAGAGCTGTTTGGAGGGAAGGCAATGCTGAAATGGAGGACGTTATTCCATCCTGTTGGGTGAAGAATGGTTTTGTGTTATGGCCTGAGCAAGGAGAAAAAAAAGCCATCAAAACCTTAAAACAACCTGAAGATGGATGGATAACATTTCCTCTCTTAAAAGTTAAATTGCAGTCAGGTATGTAATCTTGTGTGTGTCAATACCTGGTGAATGTGCAATGGCAGAGGCTAAAAGAACTATGAGCATCACGCATGATGGAATTGATTTTAATGAAAGTGTATGTATATAGTTGCAATCAAAAATATAGCTGCAAAAAAATGTTATTTCATTGCTTCGGTTCGCTTTCGGTTGGCTATAAAGCAGCAGACTCGTCAATAAATAATTTGGAAAATACCGTTTCCAAGCACCTATCACTTACTGATTGTTTGGACTTTTACATACGAGCATAATTCGTCTGTTTAAAGCCCGGCCAATGTATTTTTTTTTGGGGGGTGGGGGCATACCGATTCTAGGGACTAAAATCGGTATATAGGCTGATATTCTTTGTGTATATTACAGTACCAGTCATAAGTTTGGACACACTTCCAATTCATGGGGCTGTATATAGAATACAGAATAAACATAAACAATATATAGACATTTTTAGCCATGATAATTTAAATGTGGTGATCAAGTACTTACAATGATGTGACAAAAATATGCAATGGAGGTAGGATATTAATTTGGCAATAATATTTATATATAATATATAATGTTCTAGAGAAAAATTTTCAATTCCTCATACACTGAATCTGTGACCCTAAAACAGTGATGCGCACCAAACCGTTATCCCCAAATATAAAATTTTCATTAAAAGTTACGTTCTGCAAATTGCACACCTGTGATCACAATACATCTGATTTTCTTTTTCTTTTTTAATTCCTGTGCATAATAATGGCTTTCAGATAACCGAAAGGATTGTGACAACTATGATTTTACAACCTCTGCTGAACTGAGTTGCCCAGAGGAAGAGAAGACTTCTGAGAAGAGGCAGGCAAAAAAAAAGAGCTACCCTGACTATGAAATGGGTAGGTACTTTACTATTAGCCTTTATTGTGCTGTCATGTTGAAGTATCTAGGCAGCATTATCATTTTATTAAAACTTTGGGGCCATTCACATATCATGTCTTGTGCGCTCAAGTTTGTTATTTCAAATGTAGATGCGCTCATTTTTTGAATTTGAATTGCATGATTATTATTGCAGGTGATTTCCCTGATGGTGAGGTAAATGAATGTGAAACAGTGGCAGTTGCTAACCCCCAAGCTTATCAGCAAACAAGTATGTAACAATTTTTTTTTTTTTTGTAAAGGAGTAGGTCACTTCTAGAACTAAACAACAAATACAATTTTAGCCGACCAAGCATTATCTTTAATGTTTAGTCAACTGTTAAGGGGCAGCCTTAAAAATAATTCTCAATTACAGTCCTAAACTTAAAGGAGCTGTATGTAAGAAATGTATTTCAATTAATCATAAAATGGCCCTGATGTGTCACTAGACATTAAGAAATCATGTTCATTTCAAATACTTATATCACTGACAACAGTAGTATGGCCACGATATTGTCATTTTACAGGGTTCCCACGGGTCATGGAATTTCTGGAATGTCATGGAATTTTAAAAAGTCTATTCCAGACATTGAAAGTCAGGGAATTTTATATATTTTTTGTCCAAGTCATGGAATATCAGGGAATTTAGTTTGTTGCTTTAAATTTTAGTTTCCATTTATCAAAATGTAATTTTTCTATACCTATTCTCACCAGCAGGGGGTGCAAGCGCGTGTTGTTGACGAAGACCAGAGCAACAGTTAGAGCAAGCCATTCATTCATAAAAACTCATTTACAACAATTGAGCATGCATTAAGTTTTTTTGTGATGATTATCTGGGTCAGTATATATGCGGAAAAGATGATAAAGGCACAAAAGCTGTTTTTTTATGTTTCATTCATTAACTTCATTGTTACTTTCCCTGTGTAGCCTTAGGCTGTTATCAACTTTTTCTACCATGAACGGGATTATAATCGGTTTCCCTCAATACCTCATCATACTCAAGGATTCCCCTTCCGTCTGGACAAAACGCTTAACGTGGCTTAATGGACTAATAAAAAGTGATATAAAAGACCAAACTCGCACATTATTGGGGAAGTATGCCTACATACATGTTAATATTTCTACATGCATGATTAATCTGGGAAGGGTCATAGCACTTTCATATTGTTGTCCTATATTGTTAGTTTAACTGTAACTTAAGTCGCTTTGGATAAAAGCGTCTGCTAAAAGACTAAATGTAAAATTGGCTTGACATTCGCACATTTAGGGACCGTCTCTACAGTAACATTGGTAGTCCTATAGGCCTAAACGTTTCTAACTTCAATAGCAAACTGACACCTACGTGAACACTTTACAGTTGGTTTTATGACTGCAAGTCGTTCTCTTCAAATGCTATTGAAGTTAGAAACGTGTATACCAATGTCGTATGTAACTTTAGAGACTAAATGTGCGAATGTCCAATGTCAAGCCAATGCCAGTATCACTGAGAAACGCTCAGCTTTAAACTTTGCGCATTAAGTTCATATTCTGAGTCCTTCTGCTTGCCTGCGAGTTTGGTCTTTTATATCACTGTATTAGTCCATTAAGCTATGTGAAGCGTTTTATATGTCCAGCAGGGGAATCCTGACGTATTGAGGGAAACCCTAGTAGCTATGCAGCACAATCGCCGCAATATAAGGTTGAGGCAACTAAACAACCAATAGATATGTCAAACTCAAATGTAACATTGGATCTGTATACATCCGCATCGGGGGAATAACATTATAATCTCGTTCACGGTAGAGATGCATGTAGGCTACACAGGAAAAGTAATCGTGAAGACACTGAATTTCACATAAAACATAATCACAGATACACTTACATTGTTGTAAATGAGTTTTTATGAATGAATGGCTTGCTCTAACTGTTGCTCTGGTCTTCGTCAACAACATGCGCTTGCACCCCCTGCTGGTGAGGTGGACTAACAGCAGATGGAGATTATGCTCGGTAATCTACTGCGTTTCCTGCAGTTCCTGGATGCTAACGTTGAATTTACTGTCGAATTTGAACCACTGAATTTGTGGAAGTGAATTTGCAAAGCGAAATAAAATGGACCGAAAACCGCCTGTTGAATAATGGATTATTGAATAATGGAAATTTTACTAATGAAAATGTGTTTGAAATGTTTTGAATTTAAATATTCACAGCTTAAATATTCAACCATGCTAAATTTCAGCCCATAAAAATGCAAGCCCTAAAAATACAATGCATTAAAATACAAGCAAGGTTAATGCAATGCATATTTTTTTTCAAGTAGTACAATTTATTTATTTATTTTTGAAAAAACAAAAGGGACAATACATATTAATGAACATTTTCGTAAATGTAAATATGTCAGATTATAGCCTTAGGCTAATTTCCATCTGCAATTCAACAGGCTTTTTGTTTCAAAAACATTTGGCATTATTTTACTTCCATATTATAGGTCATGGAAATTCATCTTTTTAGTCAGGGAAAAGTCAGGGAATTTGACATTTGGTTTAGAGTGGGAACCCTGCATTTAAAAAGTGAAGTTGCAGCCCTCAACTGATGTTGTCATCTTGTGTTTTGGCCTGAAGCCCCACCTTCCACCTATCTACCAATCACAAAGTCAGTAGTGTTTCGGCATCCGGGTTGCCAGCTCTGCTCTAGTTGAGAGCTCCTTGTAGCAGCCTACGTTCCTGCTGGATCCTGCAGCCTATCTGGCAACCTCGAGTCGGGGGGGGGGGGTGCACCGCTCTACAGTAATAGAGCGGTCTATTACAGTCATTGCAGTGATACCAGTTTTGGCCACAATCTAACATACGGCTCCTTTAAGAAATCTTGGCCAAGGCAATATTTTTCCTCCATTATTAAGTTTTAATAATGTCTGTTCCCCCCACCCCCCACCCCCACCACACACACAGATGATCTTCCTCCTCTTCCCCCTGTGCCTAAAAAGGTTCAGAAGAATGTATATTCTGTTTGGGGTACGTTAAACAATTTTCTTGCAGAGCTTAAATTGAATTATTGTATTAATGTTTATTGTTAAATTTACCTGCTTTATTTGCTAACTTTTTAGCCTTTAGTCTAAGAGACTTAAAATTGAGTACATTTTGTTTTTTGGGGATTTGCCAGGACACTTAGAGCATTAAGGTTAGGCTGGGAGATATCAATAATATCGCAATAGTTTTGGCAAGGATGTAAAATTTGGAAATAAGGTAGCTCTCAGTGCGGTTGCCATATTTCATAATATAGACAGAGAGAGTGCGTGCATAAGTCTGTTGTGCATTACTTCAGTTACATGTGTTCATTTAATAAAAAGCAGTAAGTGATCACTTGGTCTAGAATTTTTTTTTTTTTTTAATGCTTAAAATTGAACTATATTGTATTTACTTTGTAACAGTAGCTGTTCTACTTAAATTATTATATATTTTTTTATGGGGTAAAAGACTTATTTATTTATCATTTTATGGGGCAAAAGACTTATTTATTTATCATAATTATTATTTAAAAGGAAACGCAAACACAGATGTGTATTGAATTAGCGTAAACATTTTGGAAATATCAAGATATAGTTTTCTTTTTTATATATACCAGCCCTAGTTTGTAGTATTTGTTCATAATTGTCATCTCTTCTTTTTTAGAAGTAGAAAATGGGGGTATTGCTGCCATCCGTCCAAGCCAAAGCAGTCCTTCTAGACCATTCGCATACAGCCTTAAGAATACCTCTGAATTCCTTTCACACGATAGAATGAACCCCAACAAGACTCTCTCACACGACAGAGGAAGCCCCAACAAGACTCTCTCACAGGGCAGAGGAAGCCCCAACAAGACTCTCTCACACGCCAGAAGAAGCCCCAACAAGAAGTCACTCTCACATGGCAGAAGAAGCACCAACAAGACTCTCTCACACGAAAGAGGAAGCCCCAGCAAAAAGTCACTCTCACACGGCAGGAGAAGCCCCAGTTGGTCGTCCTCACACACCAAGCAGCGAAGCCCCAGCCGGTCCCTCTCATCACATGGCAAGGGAATCCCCAGCCCCTCCCCATCATTCATTAAGAGAAGAAGCCCCAATAAGTCTCTCTCACCACATGGCAGGAGAAGCCTTAGCCAGTCTCTCTCGTATGACAGAAGAAGCCCCAGTAAGTCATTCTCACACGGCAAGCAGAGGAGAAGGCACAGCAAGTCTCTCTCACATGGTGGAAGAAGCCCCAGTAAGTCCCTTTCACATGGAAAGCAGAGGAGAAGCCACAGCAAATCACTCTCACACAGCTGTATCTGGAGTCCATCTGAGTTCATGTCAGACAGTGGGTCATGCAGCATGTCAGCATCTCGTAATGATTTCCGAAAGGACAGTAAAAGGTAAGCCTATGACTAGGAACATTGTTTACAGCCTGCATGAAATTTTTAATTATTTATTCATACCATAGGTGTTTGTTTGAAGTTTTTCTGTGTTGTGTGAATTGGCCTAGGTGAATTGGCCTTAAGAATTCTAATTTCATTCTAATTCTTGCTATAATTAAAAGCCTTAAATGGGCATCAAATAGAGCATGAACACAAGCGTGGGAGCATTGTGTGAAGGATCTGATGTTAACATAAGCAGTACATAGGTTGTGGCTACACTACACGTGTGGCCAAAATATTTAAAATTGTTATATTGATGTTCCCCTCATATTGACAGGAGGAAAAAGGGGTTTACAGAGAAGCCACAGCCAGCATCTAAGTAGACGCCCACATAAGTCCAGCAAGAGAGTAAGGTCCATGAGTGCAGATGAGGACAGGGAGAGATCAGAGCCTGACTCCAGTATTTTCCAAAATGCCTCAACACCAAAATTAAAGACGTCAAACTTTCCTCTGTCAGAGGAAAGTAAGTAGTATTGAATACGGAAACTGCATTGCCTTTTTTTCCCAGACTGCAGCCTTGTGGTTCTCTGCTTCATGTTGTATCTATCTATCGATCTATCTATGATCTTAAACGGATTGCAAAACTCATGGTTCGGATCATTATACGTTAAAGTAATTAGGTCTAAACATAAAATGACATGTTTATTCTACAGATTTGAATCTGTGGCGAAAGGAAGTAGCTCGCACAGAAGAGGGCTTTTAAAGATGCTCTGTTGTTGTTTCTCATTTACACAACTGTGCCGTCAAACTGTTGTATAAGATATCTTTTAATGTGCTAAAATATATATATTTTTAATAAGCGCTGGCGGTGTGGATTGTGGACATGGCAGGGATGCAAACAGCGCGCTTTTCGGCGCCTCACGCTTTTTTCACGTCAGTTTGGGTGAGTTGGGTCTGAGACTGAGAGGGTCTTATTATACTTTCACAAAGTCATCTGAAGCCATTCCATAGCTTAATGTGAGGGACAGAAGTCTATTTACATCATTAAATTAAAGTTTACGGAAACTTGTTTTCCCCCCTCTGCGGCTGTTCACATTATAGTGCTTGATCTGTAGATAAAAGGCTGTGGATTTGCATAGTATTACTTTATTTTGTGTATTTGTATATTATGTTTGTTGCTGTTTTTAAACGACTCGTCGCTACCGTGCCTGTTAGCACGAGGACTATGAATCGGCATCAAATGCACAATAACTGGAATTTAAAACTGTGAAGAAACAAATGATCAATAAACTGTTGGACAGATATACACTAGGATTTGTGCGCTCGACATTTCTTCGCTTTGTGCCGTGAACTTTTAAATGCGCACTTGTGCAGCGCAGCACTGCACACTGTGACTCCATGTTGCTTTGAGCACATCATTCTGCACCCGCGATGCGCATACGCGCTTTGTGCGCTCTGTTTTGAAGCGTTCATGGTTTTGCGCACTGAAAGATTATTAAATGCCTGTATATTTTTTTATACCTATCCTGCACAATACATTTAAAATAAGTATAATTTAATTGTATATTATTTCTGTGTAGTGTAGGCTATATAAATATTCTATAATATAATAATATATATAATAATATATAATATATTCTGAATTCTTGACATTCATATATAAATATAAAATTGTGAAATGTATGATTGAATTTTATAAGAGTAGGCCTACTAATAGTAATTTGTTTTTATTAACATGTTTAGTTTTTATAAAAATTACTGTGCAGATTTTTTCAAGAATTACTTTTTGCTGCTGATTTATACACTCATTAAGTTTAATAAAAATACATAATACATTTATGTAATATTTAAAGGTGTTAACTGTAATCTTACACTGCAAAATGATAACTTACAAAGGATTAAATTCATCACAATTATGGATATTTGCGCGGGGCGAGGGCTTCGATAACCTCTCTTTTTTTGACCATACATGTGTTTGCATCCCTGACATGGTCAGATGTTCCTTTTTGTCTCACAAAGTGATCACATGCCTGAGGGACCCAAAAGAATGAAGCATGTCAGATTTCTTAACTTTTTACATTCACGTAACAGACATGCTTGACTGTGTGTATGAGAATACAAGATGGACATTTTGACCCGCGGCTGTACAGACATATGGATAACAGCCATGCCAATCCGTGAAACCTGATCCATATGGATCACGGACCAATAGCAATCCGTTTATCTATCGTTCTATCCATTACATTTTTTTTATCGTTCTATCCATTACATGAAAAGGGAACCTTTTCACAGACATTTACACACTTTCATATCTTGGCAGTGAAAGACAAACGATTCAACACTGTATTAAAGAATATCAAAGCAATAACAGAGAGTGATAGAAAATTTGACATTTATCTTCAAGTATTTATGGGTATTTAAAGGTTGATGTCATGTAACCCACACATTAATTTAACATGCATAAATGAGTTATTGTCCAACCCTAATAACATCTGTTCTCACTCCCCTTCATCCTAGAATTCCAGAGGAAAGTTCTTCAAATGTTAATTGATTTAAGAGATTTGGTAAAAGTCGCAATCAGAACAACGGATGTTACTGCATTTACTCTAAAGCCAGCCAACAGTGTGAACGAATTGCAAGAATTGGAGTCTCGTTTGCAAGATAAAAATGAAAGAGCAGCCTTGGTGAGTTTTATATGAATTAATTCTGGTGCTTAATATGTTTATTTAAAGCTATGCTGTTTACTTCTTAATATATTATTTAATTCTGGTGCTTAATATGTTTATTTAAAGTTATGCTGTTTACTTCTTACTATATTATTTAATTCTGGTGCGCTTAACATTATCACTATCTTTCACGTATATTTCATGTATCTGTAGTAAATGCTAATATATTACTGTCATACTAAACATTATCGCTATCTTTCACGGGCATGTATCTGTAATAAATGCTAATATATTACTGTCATACTTAACATTATCGCTATCTTTCACGGGCATGTATCTGTAATAAATGCTAATATATTACGGTGTCATGCGTAATATATCTGACTGTAGTACTTGTACTTGAGTAAAATTTAGCAAGGGGTATCTGTACTTTTACTCAAGTAATGAAGCTGTGTCCGCCTCTGTACAAAACAAAGCAACACTACAGTGTCCAATGCAATATATGCTAGTGGTGCAACGGATCATCATTGATCCGTGATCCGTTCGGATCAATATCTTCGGTTCGGCACACAAGTGATCCGCGGATTGATTTATGAAAAAAGAAAAGAAAAAAAAGTTGTGCGCATGCGGCATGTTCAGTCCACACACAGCGTGGTCATGGCGAGCGGAGGAACAGAGGAGCTTGAATGCCCCGCGTCATTTAAATCCCCTGTATGGGAGCATTTTGGCTTCCCTGTCAAATATAATGATGAAGGAAAGAGGTTAGTGGATAAAACCGTGTGTAGGCACTGTGGCAGCATTGTCACGCATTTGAAGCGACATCGCCCGGATGTTTCACTGACAGGAGTGAAAACATTCGCGCAGCACTACCAGGCTCTCGCTCGTCCCTCTCTCTCCCTCATATGAGGCGCAGTCTAGGGCTTAAAAAAAATCAAACTTCATTCACGCACACATTTATGAAACACTTGCATACACATATACTAAGTAGTCAAACATGCATGTATACTGCTGATTGCTCAAACAAATACTTATGAATTGCACAAAGACACACCTAAAGTCGCTCACGCACATAACGTTACACGCAAACTCTACACACACGAGATGCGCGCACAAACAAACTCTCCATGCACATACTCATGAGACACGCGCGCACACAAACTCGCGCACATACTCATATGAGACGCACGCACATACTCATATGAGACGCGCGCGCGCGCACACACACAAACTCCACGCACCTACTCATATGAGACCATATGAGACGCGAGCACACACACACACACACAAACTCGCGCACAAACTCAATGAGACGCGAGCACACACACACAAACTCCGCGCACATACTCATATGAGACGCGAGCACACACACACAAACTAGCACACATACTCATAAGACGCATGCTCACACAGTAGCCTACATGATGCATATGATTCTCAGTATGAACACACATTGGTAAGTCCATTTTTTTGTTAACAGAGACTGAGAGTCCATTGCTTTTATTGTTTTTGGTTGTTTTGTTCATTTATTGCGGATATTTAAAATGTTTCCGTTTTCAGTGTTAAATAGTCTTTAGAAATAAAAGTTTATTGATCTTTGAAAAGGTGTACCTGCATTATTATGCCATTATCATTATTTTAGATGAAAATGGTCTCAGAACGACAATATTATCATTTATCATCAATATTATAGTTTAGCGCAATAATTTCTTGGACAATTTATCGTCCAGCAAAATGTGTTATCGTGACAGGCCTAGCTATCATTTGTGTTTATAGGTGCAGACATGAGGCCTTTTTTTTTTTTTTTTTTTGCTGATCCGAAAAATGTATATCCATATATCATGATCCATATATGGACTATTATTGTGCATATAGCGCCCTCAGGCTATTGGTATGAATTGAAAACACAGCACATCTCAGTAAGAAGCGATCATAATGATTACATCGACGCATTTGGGTATAAATTCAATAAATATTATTCCTGTCTATAGAAATATGATGTGAATCTATGAGAATATATCAATATTTCTCCAAGTCTGCACATTTTTGAGCTAAAGCCCTGAGGGACGCTGTTTTGTGAATCGCTGTCATGACGACAGCAGGGTTTTTTTTTATGAATGGACCAGCTGACGCTCATAATTCATATTAAAAGTATGGACTCATTTTTTCATTTCATAACTCCTGACACAAATTAAGACATAACTGTCACTATAAGTTTCTCAGAATACAATAGTGGTCAAATACTGAATCTTGAGTCTTATATCTTTTTAATGATGTATAGTTTGTCAAGGTATAACATTAAATCTGATAGTAAATTTGAACTAAATAAAAAAAAAAACGCTTCAGTGCGCCGACGCACTGGCGAAGGTTAAGAGGTTAAAGCCACTAGATGGCGCTCTTCTCACTTGAAAAAATTTTTTTTTAGGCTTACACTCTATTTTTATGTGAAATGTTGCATTTATTGAAAAAATTAAATAAAAATATATATATTAATTCTAATGGAAAAAATAGCTCATAAAAATTATATAATTAATGCAAAGTATCATAAAAATCTTTAAAAATTCTAAATAATAATAATAAAAATATTATTGAACAAAAATATATTTCATTGGTTTTCCTGGGGGGAAAAAAAGTTAAATTTTAAGGCTTCGGTCTTTTTGACCGAAAGGAAGCTAAGTCTAACCCCTAAATGAAGAAGCTGTGAAGGTTAAATGTAAATGTACTAGTCAGAGGGTACTTTTGTTTGTTATTTGAGTTATTCCCCCTCCTGAAGTTACTTTGTTTCCTTTTGAGTTACTTTGTTATTTATAATTTATTGTAAATTAAACTTGTGAAACTTGAACCTAACGTGTCTGTCATGTGGGGCAGGGGACCGGCACACTCACTCACCCAAAACGTTATTACTTTTTACTCTCTGGGACGTAACAACAGCATAATTTTTTTCACTTTCATTTTGCCTGTCTCAACTCTTTTGGAGTGAGTTGCAGCCATCAAAATCAAAATTTGTTTAAATTTTCAAAATACAATTAAGTTGGTCAGTGAAAACATTGGAAATCTTTTCTTGATTCTTGATTTTATTGTATTTTACAAAATGTTTAAACTTTCCTGGAACTGGGGTTGTACAATTAATTATACAGTTTGATTGGCTTCTTTGTTCATATTTTGATAACACAAGTAAAATAGCTAAACTAATTATATCAGGGTGTAATTACGAAAGTCTTATACCTTGAATTTTATCATCACTTCATTGGTTACCTATAAAGTTCCGTATTAAATACAAGGTATTGCTTTTGACTTATAAAGCTCTAAATGGTTTAGCTCCAGTCTATTTAACGGATCTTCTATCGCCTTACAATCCATCGCGCTCTTTAAGATCACTAGATTCGAGGCTTCTGGTCATTCCTAGGATATCCAGATCCACCAAAGGAGGCAGAGCATTTTCACATTTAGCTCCGAAGCTCTGGAATAGCCTTCCTGATATTGTTCGTAGCTCAGACTCGCTCTCCCAGTTTAAAACTAGACTGAAGACGCATCTATTTAGCCAGGCATTCATATAAATTTTTTATCCTACAGTTACTGTAATTTCGGCCTCTAGTTCATAAACGCCAGAGGAGAACTGGCCCCCGACTGAGCCTGGGTTCTCCCAAGGTTTTTTTTTCTCCATTGGGTCATCTGATGGGGTGTTAGGACACCATTAGGTCACTGGATGGAGTTTTTCGGTTCCTTGCCACTGTTGCCTTTGGCTTGCTCAGTTGGGGATATTCAAATTAATTAACCAATTATACCATTGATCAGCCCTACCAAACTTGGATGTCTTTTTTCCAGTAATAAACAAACATTGTTAAGTTATTTTGAATGATACTGTGAAGCAGCTTTGATACAATCTGTATTGTGAAAAGCGCTATATAAATATATTTGACTTGACTTGACTTGACTTGAATTAAGATTCTGGTCATATCGCCCACTCCAAAATGTCACTTAATATTAACCCTACTTTATGAAGTCAAACTCTTTTTATTAAATATTTTAACCTATAAACTACATTTGTTACTACTTGCATATTAATACTGTAATATATTGTATAAATGGTTTCTGCACCCAAATATAGACTTTCCATATAGACAGAATATATTAATTATTATTAATGAATAATTAGTGGTCGTTAATATTTCTGTAATATTATACGTATATTTGTATATTTCTATGCACATTTGTGATTGTGAAAGTTCACAGGAGCTTGTGAACAGGACTTTTATTTTAGTCAGAAGGTCTGGCGTGACGTCATAAGACGGCGCCGCACTCCTTCATTTGTTGTGAAGAAAGGTTTGTGGTGTTGTGCGTTGAAAATGTTTAAAGCAATGCAATCTGTCCAATCAATTTAATCTGTTTAGAACCTTGTAATGTCAATTGATTATTTTAACCGTAACATTGGAATGCTTTATTTAGCCATAACGAACGTTGTTTTTTATGAGTAAAGCGCATTCTCACACGAGTAACAGAAAAGGTGCGTCTCTTTTCGTCCCTCTATCGGGAATCAGTTCACTGTAAACACTAATTCAGTCACTGGTAAGTAGAGATGACCGAAACTGAGCTTTTTTTGTGTCAATTTAACCGAATCCTTTGCAAAGCTATTCAGTGATTAGAGTAACGTTAACGGCATCACCAGCGAGTTAAAACATGTTAGTGTTTGTTGTTCTCGTTGCATTTACACTGTGTAATGACAACTTTTACAGTTTTACAAATCAACTGAAAATGTTTTCATGAAAGTGTAATATGTAAGGTGTGTTCTTTTTTTAAAGTTGGTATAACCTAATTCGTTGTGAGTGTTTTTAGTCTAATCAGGTGATTTAAATCCATTAACTCTCACTCTGACTGACTCTCTTACCAGTGAACTGAACTACTGAACTAGAGCTGATTGAGACACACTCAGAGATTTACTGTGGATTTATTTTTCTTTCTGTTAATTATTCTCCTCTTAAACAGGACAAACGCACTGAAAAACCCCTGGTGAAGCGACTGAGATCCACGTGACTATTATAAAGATGGCATTTATTAAAGAGGAGATTGAAGACATAAAGATTGTGTTTATTAAAGAGGAGAGTGAAGACATGAAGTTTGAAGAAACACTCAGTGTGAAGCAAGATGATACTGAGGAACAAACAGGTTGGTTTCATTCTAACAGCTGAACTTAGTCATTTGATCCTTATTAAAATGTTGATTTCTTCAAATCAAACCGTTAATGTTTGTGAGCGATACAAACATTTTAATCAAAGACACAAAATGAGGATTTAATAAAATATCTCATGTGTCTTTCACATCTTCTATCGACCAGAAGTGGGATCAAGTCATTGTTTTGCAAGTCACAAGTCAGTCTTGGGTCAAGTCCCAAGTCCAGACAGAAAAGGCCAAAGTCAAGTTGCTTGTCCAAAGTTTCTTAGTGTTAATTACTATATAGTAAATATATATTTATTTTATTTTTCCCTTCATTTTATGTTTCTCTCTACCCTATTAACTTTCTATATTGTCTATTGTCATATTTAAGATCATGTTTTTTGTTTTTTTTTTAAATACTCTAAATCCATGATAATCACCAATTAAGTTTTCACTATATGACTTGCCATGGGAATTTAACATTTTATTTATAATATTTTATTTCCGTTAAGCTAGTCATTAATAGTCTATAGTAGGCCTAAGTACAATTTTATAAGGATAATTAGTGGTGTTTCATTGAGGAATGAATCAATGTTTATAAACTAATAATTTCGTTCGTGTCCACAGTTTCATTTGTAAGCGAGTTGGGGATTTTAAAGTGCCCCATGATGGTTTTTCAAATATTCCCTATCATGCAGTGTATATTATAGCTTTTTGTGAATGTAAACATTTTGCAAAGTTATAAAGTCGAAAGTGCACGATAAAGTTATTGTCTCCCAAAAGAAAGAATCGACTTTTGTTTAGTATCATACTGTTTTACGGTTCTACGTCACTAGAAAATACATTTGCATAATGCCCATCTATGTTGTACGTTGTCAAGTCAAACACGTCATTTTACTGACAGCTGCTTCTCAAATCTTATTTGGACCAGAATCGCAACCTTTAAGTATGATTCGTTATAGATACATTTTCTACTAGGTGTTCAAAATACGTATTTTTGTGTTTTATATTGTTTAGGTCTCCGGCTTACCGGCTAACTCACGTTATTGCTGTCTTACTGAAATAGTTCTGCGAAGCAGCTGTAGGCCACTATTACATCAAACTGTCTATTAATGCAGATTGTCTGTCATTCTTACTAAGTTAAGTAAAGATTAAGCATGGTGCAAGATTTGTTTTGCAAACTTTAATGTTACATCAGTCATTCACGCTAGAGATCAGCTAACACATATGTGTTATTGATAAAATTAATAGTTCCCACATGTGCACTGCAATAAATTAGAAATACACACCCACATCAGTTTGTTGATGGACATACACTTGTTAATGCTGATAGTGAGGCATTACAGTTGAAACATCTCATAATGTATCTCAAACTAAGTAGCAAATCTGTGAGAGACGTCCTGCTAAAGTTGTGCTTGCGATGGAGGTTCCGGATGAAAAACTAGTTCTTCCAATGTTTCATCATCGGACTCGCGCTCGGATTGATATAGTAAAATCGATACAGTGTGTACAATCGCTGAGGACTGAGGAAGCCTCGTGAGCTGTGGTACAGTTATAGTCATGGGTGTGAGCTTTTGACAGGCTCTGTAAGCTGGAGACCAATCACAAGACAGGGCCATCCTGCCAATCAGAGCAGAGCAGGCTCATGGAAAGGAGGGATTTCGAGAGACTTATGGTGCTTTTTCCACTACACAGTACCAGCTCAACTCTCCTCGCCTTTGTTTGGTTTTCCAGTGTGTAAAAGTTGTACCTGTACTTGCTTTCGGGTACTTTTTTTCGTATCACCCCCGCCGAGGTTCTAAGCGGGCTGAGGCGATACTAAAATGTGACGTTAAAACACTGCAGACTGCTGATTGGTCAGAGAGAATCTTCACTATTCACTGCCTCATCGTTGCACGCGCCAGACGGAGCTGTTTTTTCAGCAGTGTTTCGTTTTGCTGCGCTCAGCCTCTCCTGAAACAACGTTTGTCGTCTTGCTGTGAGAAACAGCCACATCCCGAGGATCAAAAACAGCATACACTTGATTTTCTCCATTGTCCTGTGTGGGTAGCAGGTGTGTGTCGCGTAGAATATTACATAACGGCAGTTTCCTGTGACGTCGCTATGACGACTAGGTACTATTGTGGAGGTACTATCTGTAATGGAAAACGGAGCGAAAAGCGAGTCGAGTTGAGCTGGTACTGGTAATGGAAAAGCGCCATATAACTTGATTAATATAACTTGAATTTATAAAGATTAGAAACATCTTTTGCCATAAAAAAATAAACTTATAACTTTTGTTTCTTTCAAAAAGGGAAATTAACTGAAAAAATGAATAGGATAAATAAATGAACACCAAACTGCAAAACTTAGGAACATTAAATTTGTACAAAAAATAACAGGCATAGTACTGACGAATAATAATAATACATTTTATTTGTAATGCGCTTTTCTTAAACCCAAAGCGCTACAGTAAAATAAACAGAAACAAGGGCAATACAACAATTAAAGAAAAACAGCCTTAAATAAATGTCTTAATCAGCTTTTTAAAGTGTCCCAGTGTTGGTGCATTTCTGATGGTAGGAGGAAGCACATTCCATAGCTTGGGGGCTTTGTATGAAAAGGCTCTTTCCCCCATGGTCTTGAGCTTACATGAAGGCTGATGTGGTGGAGTATAAGGGCTGATGAGATCACAAAGGTACTCTGGTGCAGTCGCGTGTCGTGCCTTGTATGTTAATATAAGAATTTTAAAATCAATTCTCGCATTTATGGGAAGCCAGTGCAACTGTGAAAGCACCGGTGTAATGTGTTCACGAGGAGAAGTACGCGTGAGCACACGGGCGGCAGAATTTTGAATATACTGTAGCCTGCTCAGAGATTTAGCAGGAAGGCAAGTCAAAATCTGCCTAGGAAATCACCTAGTCTTAATCTGCATTGATATTTGTACTCGTTGTGAATACACAGGCCACAAGAAGTGTTTTTCTCTTTTTTTTTTTATCACTTTTACTCATGACATGTTATCCGGCAACAAAGGATTCCATTCATTATGCTAAGCTGGCGTCGGCGCTGCCGGACTAAGACAATCCATGCACTGAGACAAAAAATACGTTTGCCCACCTATCTAAATGTAGGGGAGACGGTGAATAACCCCTATTTTAAAAAACGGTGGAGTGTTTCTTTAATGTAACCGAAACTAAACCGCGTCTCTGTGCGTTGAAAGGCTGTCACTCAGCGCACAGTTTCATTGTTACGGCAACGGACCGTCTTTGAGTGAGTCATTTAACCATTCATTCAACGATATGATCATTAAAAGATAGATGTAAACAAGGTGTTAATTATTTTTTAACTTTGAACTCCGCTTTTCAAGGCTCAGCTGACCAGCAATGCGTCACATGGGTAACGCTGAAGCTGATGTTTCACTTAATAGACTCCTTCGATGTTTGTAAACTTCGAAAGCCTAGGTTGGGTGCGCGCGCAGCATGGGGTCAGAAAAATGGCGCGGCTAATAGACCGGCATATTGTGTCTTTGCCACCACAGGAATGGGAACAGTACCATAATAAACTTTTTTAGCTAATGGCGATTGTCTGCCTGATCCCGGGCTCCTAACAGAACGGGTAGACGACGTAAGCAAGTAGCCATATATTCACTGGCCCGCCATATACAGCTATCTGGTGGACAAGCCGAGTGTTTACACACACGAAAAACTAAGAGCCTACAAATCACTAGACGCTTATTATGTAGTCTGTGGGCATGTCCAGACGGTGTTATATAGCGGTATAGGCGATGACTTTTGTGTGTTAAAAGCCAAGCCTGTGTTGTGATCAACAAGCGGGAAGGCTACATCTATACTGCAAATTGCACCTGCATGACGGGATAAGTATTTATCATTGGAGACGGATGCACTGTAGACTGATTTCCCTGTTGCACTTATACATTCCACACCAACTATTAAACTTCAATTGCATTACAAACACGAGCCTCTTTGATCGTAGCATTGTCCCAGTCTGGCCGTTTAATAGCTTGCAGCCACAAATGTCATCTATTTTTTTTAAATGGATGAGATCCTGCAGGAATCCTGAAAAACTTGACTCCAAAACTGGTGCGATTGTTTTTTGTTTTTTTTCCCCAGTCCACGACGCAACAAGTAGGCATTTTTTTCTTGACAAGAAATCCTCTGGTTAAAGGTTCACCTCAAAATGAAAATTTCCTAATATTTTACTCACCCCAATGCCATCCAAGATATCCATGTCTTTCTTTCCTCAGTGGAAGAGAAAATACGTTTTTTGAGGATCTGCAACACGCCGGGAACTACGTCATCACGTTGAAAGGTCATGTCCATGTCGCCGGCGCCAGCGGAAGTACCGCCCCACTGTTTACAAAGCGACCAATACAATTTGAACTATCCTCCTTAGCACGGTCAAGTGGGGCGGTACTTCCACCGGCGCCCGCGACATGGACCTTTCAACGTGATGACGTAGTTCCCGGCGCGTTGCAGATCAGCTCAATCCGCACAATTGTAGTTAAAAAGTGTGTGTGTGTGTGTGTGTGTGTGTGTGTGTATATATATATATTTATATATTTTTTTTGGAAAATCGTTTCGCTAGAAAAGACCCTCTTCATCAGCTGCGATCGTACACAGCATTTTCAAGCACTTCAAAGACCTTTGAAACTGCATTGATTTGGACTTCTAAACAGTGGTTTATTTAAGTCCATTATTCGAAGAAAAATTCAGAAATGTTTTCCTCAAACTTAATTTCTCTTCCACTGAGGAAAGAAAGACATGGATATCTTGGATGGCATTGGGGTGAGTAAATTATTAGGAAATTTTTATTTTGAGGTGAACTAATTCTTTAACACATGATAGAATGAACTTTTTCTGACCCCGACCTGCATACTGCGAATTTTCCTGTGACGTCAACCGTGAAAGGGTCTATAGAGACCAATGGCATCAATTCAATGCGTGACTCGCTGGAAAGCTGACCAGTGCTGACGCTATTAATGGTAAATACCCTTAAACTTTAAAAGACAGATACGACAAATGTTTTCGCTTTCCTTCGACACGGCAACGTTTTCACGAGTATACATGATTTGACTTGACCTCAAAGACAGACGCATGTAATCGCGCGCACTCAGTCGATCTCACATTCACTGTCTGTTTAGGCTTAAATGCAAATCTACTAAGCCTCTGTACAAATCACCATAACACAGTCTTGTTTTCATTATTAACTTATTTAACATTCAATACACATGTACGAAGTTCAAAACAAAGGATAGCCTTATGAAAAAAGAAAACACGCAAATATCACAGTTGCTGCGGTTACTTGCATTCCTCTGCGGTTGGCTTGTCAGTAGCGCGGTACTATAATATTGCGGTTATCGCGACTA
Source organism: Gila robusta (assembly GCA_030770095.1). NCBI lineage: Eukaryota > Metazoa > Chordata > Actinopteri > Cypriniformes > Leuciscidae > Gila > Gila robusta. The sequence goes on from JAVALU010001573.1 coordinate 1,555,984, forward strand.
ATTACATGAGCGCTGTTTCTCATTACATTTCTCATGAGAATGTTTATCAGTAAATTCAGTATAGTAGATTTATCAGTAGTATTTTACTAGGAAACTGCTGTATTTCATTTTGAAAAACTAAGTACACTCAGTGATTCAACAGCTTGAAGAATGTCTAGGTTACTAATGATGTATGTAATCTACTGATGTAATGTAACACCTATACTGACATAATGGGGTCTCATCTGGGAGGCCAATGACTCCAAGTGGTAACAAACGAGGCAATGGACATTGGCCAGTGAGATTTGCATGCGAGTCACACCCAACTGGACATAGGGGTATAAATATGACCGGCATTACTCACTTAATTCATGTTTTGCTTAAGAGCCGAGACAGGATCTGGCCATTCAGCGGTGGTTTAGGGCTGTGGCTATTGGGACGTAAAGGCACTGTTCCCTCCCAATGGGGGTTACATTACTAACCTAGACGTTCCCATTCAGTCAGTCACATTCAACATTACATCAATAGTGATGTAACAGGGTCCTTATGAAAAGCGCCACAACCATTGAACTGTTACAAGCAGTGGCGTGCCCTTTTGGAGTGCTTCGGATCTCAATTCCCATTGCTTTTCAGCCACTGTTAACGCTGTTAATACTGTTAAAGCGTGCCTAGTCAGATGGATAGGGACGCTACGGAGGCCTCACCCTGCTGAAGGGGAGGTTTTGGGCGCAGGGTTTTACTGGGTGATCAATATAAGCAGCACGGCAAAACGGTTCATATGCTCATTGTCTCCAAATCATGATCAGAGACGGATAAATATTAAGTCTGCTGTTTAAAACAAATAAAGAACCAAAAGAGGAGAATAGTTATTCGCGAACAGCGGCAGTATTTGTGCAGTGTGCGCATGTCAAAAAATCAATTCCTATAGGATCTAGCATATATCAAGTCATCTTTATTTTAATTTTTTTTCTTCTTTCTCTTGCCAATGAACGAACAGTGTATGATTATGATTCGGGCAGCATTACAGATCAGAAGTCAGATGGGATCGGAACATTCAGAATATTTATCCATTTCCAACGTTTTGTGGGCATTCTTGTTTTACTGCAGTCTGTTGCTTTATGCCATTAAATGGGTGTTAATTTTGTATGTTTTCTTTCACTTTAGACCTGATGTCACTGAAAGAAGAGAGTCAAGAGCCGAATCAAATGGAAGAGAAAGATCATGATTTCATGATGGGGGAAAAATCCACACAGACTGAAAAGACTTCCTCACAAAAAAGAGTTCCGGAAACCATATCTAATGGTTATTTTACCTGCCAACAGTGTGGACAGAGTTTCACTCAAAAACAAAACCTTAAAGTCCACATGAGAAATCACACTGGAGAGAAGCCTTACACCTGCCAACAGTGTGGACAGAGTTTTTCACGTAAAGGAAACCTTAATGCCCACATGAGAACTCACACTGGAGAGAAGCCTTACACCTGCCAACAGTGTGGAAAGAGCTTTTCACGAAACGAATGTCTTGAGAGTCACATGAAAATTCACACTGGAGATAAACCTATCACTTGCCAACAGTGTGGACAGAGTTTTACACGTAAAGGTAACCTTTATGACCACATGAGAAATCACACTGGAGAGAAGCCTTACACCTGCGAACTGTGTGGACAGAGTTTTGCACGTAATGGAAACCTTAATCAGCACATGAGAACTCACACTGGAGAGAAGCCTTACAACTGCAAACTGTGTGGGAAGAGCTTCTCACGAAAAGAATGTCTTAAGACTCACATGAGAATTCACACTGGAGAGAAGCCGTTTGCATGTGATCAGTGTGGAAAGAGTTTCAGATGTAAAGAGAACCTTAATCAGCACATGAGGATTCACACTGGAAAGAAGCAGTTTGTATGTCATTATTGTGGAAGGAGTTTCCGAAATGGCAATCACCTTAAGAATCATGTAATAACTCACACTGTAGAGAAGCCTTTCACCTGCCATCACTGTGGAAAGAGTTTCAAACATAAAGGAAACCTTACTATTCACATGAGAATTCACACTGGAGAGACGCCTTACACCTGCCATCACTGTGGAAAGAGTTTTAATCATAAAGGAAACCTTTATGTCCACTTGAGAAATCACTCTGGAGAGAAACCTTTTACGTGTCCTCAGTGTGAGAAGAGTTTCACATATCGAAGAGAACTGAAATGTCATTTGCAAACTCATTTTGAAATGCAACTGTAGTTCTGTTTGTGGTAAAAGGTTGAGAAAATACAGCAGTTTCAGAAATTACTTGCATATTCACTATGGACAATGACCATTCAATTATGATTAAAAAAAAAACATGCAGATTCTGTCATCACACTTACAGACTCGCCTGAAAAGTCACGCAGATGTGAGACCCTTGAATGTACTACATTTTTGGTGCTTTTCGAATACTGTAACAAGTATAACTTTATTGGATATTTTTTACAATATATTTGTTGTTACAGGTAATGAAATACCTTTTATGTTTTATAAATATACCAACATCATGTAGTTAGAGGTGGGCGATATAACGTTTAGACGATAATATCCAAATTGTTGTCTGGACGATATGCAAAATTGGGATATCGAATATTTCATAATTTGTACAATCCGACCCCCCAAACATGAAAAGAGCTGAAGGAAGTTAAAGAGAAAACAAATAACGCACACTAACCTTCTAAACAATTATATGTAGCGATTTTAATACTGTAGGGTTTTGTTTGACTGTATTTTATTTTATTTTTTGTACAAAATCACGATCGTTCCTCAATTGCACGAGAGTAAGCTTCTACTAATTTGCAATATACAACAACGAAGTTCTTACCTCACCTGTGTGTTATGACGTTTCTTAGGTTGAAGCAACAATCCAAAATCGTAAAGAGTAAAGCCGATGTACGATTAATAAAATAGCTGCTAGAAAAGGCAAAATATGCGTTGTTTGCGGAAAAATGAAGTCTAAGTTAAAACGTTTTTCTTAAATGTCTGTGGCGTCCTCAAGTGGCGAGCTTCGTGATTTCATCATTAGAAAATTGCGTTGTATAATGAGTCCAAAATATGGAATACATTTTCCCAAGAGATCGGTTCGGTACGCATTACAAACCGAACCATTCCGGTGGTTGGACCATTTTTCCTGCCGACCACAATCCGCTCTGGGGCGAACACCACAACGTTGCGCAACATCAAATGGCAAATGTAATGAAAGCGGAACGAAACTCATTGTTTTGTGCTTCACGGACCGTTTATCAGTTCGGACGAATGTCAGTGCAGCGCGAGCCGATCTTGATTAAGCGACACCGTTACTACATAAGAAATTCAGTAAACTAAGCATTTGAATTCGCCACTTAAGTAGGCTAATAACATCGCTGCGAGATCTAGTGAGAAGCGTTACAATTTCTCCGTTATTAACTGATCAAACAGCGCTGACGTGGAAACCAGGAGAAACATTGTTCCATGAATGAACTAGTTATAGGTTTTAAGTCCACAGATCATTCACCATGGATTTAATATATTTTTACAGTCTATGGTAGTGACACTAACTTGTAACCATGGAAGTTTGGCAGAAATATTAAAATGCTTTCAAGTATGTCACACATCTTTTTCCAGCACTTCAAAACTCAAATGTTATGTGTTATTTAAATGTTATTTTTAATGTGATGACCAAAACATTATTTGTTCATCCTTCAAAGATTACCCCCATTTATAAAACAAAAAGTTTCAAGATGTAGGAAAACTCACACTTATTTAAAAATAATTTTTCTTTTAATAAATAGGAAATTTCTATGGCATTTCTTTATTTTTGCTGTATCGAAAACGTACCGAACGTGACACCACTGTATCGTATTGAACCGAACCGTGAATTTTGTGAACCGTTACATCCCTATTAAAAATATAAAAGAACAATAAAGACTTTATTGAATAATATATTATTATTTTAAAAAGTTTAGGAGTCTTTAAATCAATAATGTCTAATATCTTTATGTACTAGTAATTCTATACAATAATAGGTCAAATGCAGCAAGTCAAAAGACCAACTGGACCTTCTTTGCCAGTTTGCACACATTTCTTTGAAGGATTGCAAAAATATCGTCTGAATATCGATATCGAGATATTGAAAAAAAATATCGAGATATTCATTTTTGTCAATATCTCCCACCCCTACATGTAGTGCAAAAGTTTAATTGTAAGGACATATTGCGCAGGTTTTTGGAATTGACGAATATGTGGTCAATCGTTCATGTCCGGTATAGAAGTCACATCAGTTAAACTGCAACACCAGCCAAACTTAACGGCGGAAGATCTAAATCGTTTGCTACTGATAGTTTGATGCACATTGATAAGAATCACATAGAATCACATTGATAAGAATCAATGTGCAGTTGCAGCGTGGCAAGTGGTTTTAACGGCTATCCTTATGTTCACTGTTATTCTGACAGAGTACAGAACCTCTGGATCAAAGCATAGGTGAAGAAGCAGAGATCAGGTAATGTAAAAGCTAACGTGATCAAACTTTAAGGGATAGTTCAACCAAAAATGAATTTTTTGTCATTTAATCATCCTCAAGTTGTTCCAAATCTTAATGAGTTTCTTTCTTCTGTTGAATACAAAAGATATTTTGAAGAATGTTGTTAAACAGACAGTTGACTGTAGCCATTGACTTCTATAGCAGGAAAGAAAATACTATGACAGTCAATGGCTACCGTCAACTGTCTGGTAGTTTTGATTATCATTTTGAATCTGCCTGATAAAAAAGCGATTATTCTTAGCTTTTTGTTCAAAATGTTGCTTTTTTTATGAAACCTACACACATTCAAGTGTTGTTAAAAAAGAAATACATGATGTTAGAATAAAGTTGTTGCCTGGTGGTGGATGGCAACCTTTTTATAAAAAAAACTGGAAGGGAAACAGTTAATCGGATAAGATAGTTCCCCACATTGTTACAACTGTGCTAGTAATATATGCAGGAATTATCAATTATACCTCTAATCAGAAATCATGGGATTCACTCATGTTCCTTTGATGCCAGATTGGGTTACACAATAACAATTACACATTAAAATGATTAAACTAATAAGAAATATAAGTAAAAAAGAAAAAGTACAATACTCAAGCAATACTTTTTATGTTTATTACTAATATTTGAAGTAGTAGAGTGTGCGCACATCTAGAAAACTTTAAACAGGTGCGCGATTAGATCAAGCACTTGTAAGAAAAAGTGATGCGGTAGTCGAAGATCTCAAAAATGAAGTTTATTACAGCATAGCAGTGGCAAGATACACGAAGCACCTTGGGTTCACCGGCGTCAGAATGAACCCCGAAATAATCTCAGCACAAACATTTATACTGTATTCCATTCGTCTTCCCCCTCAGCATGTAAATGAAGTACAAAGTCAGCCCATTTCCCCAGTCCTGATCTCACCAGCATAACAGTCTCATTCACATCTTGATGATAATCCAATCAGCCCAACTGATTCATTTAACTTACAATAGAGAGAACAGGACTGGCAGAACTCTCATGCTTAACAGGTGACATCACAACTCCAAAGTGCAAAACACAATGTACATCACTTCAATGTAGAACAGTCAAATGTTAAGGTGATAACATTTATTTTGCCTGCTGTCGCCCCCATGCTATAGGTGATAACCGTGACTCTGTGCATATTACTGAGATTGGAATGAATTGTCTCTATGGTAAATAAGGTCTTTTAGTGAAGGAACATTGACAATATATATTGGAGTGGAAGTTGGATCGGAGCAGACTATAATTTCTTACACACTTCACTAGAGAATAAACAAAAGTCAGCACACTGCCACTGTTGCTTCCAAAGAATTGATTTATTGAATAACTTTTTGACCCGAAGGTCGTCTTTAGGCATAAAAACAAGTACATATCAAGATACGATTTATATCAACATGATCCGTCACACCTGATCTAATTAAACGAGTCACCCAATCATCCAATAAACGTTGAGAAAAAATACAAAATAGCCACCCATATATGAAATAAAGTAAACAGAAAAATACAAAATTGTAACCAACATAAAATAATTAAAAACAATTTATTTGAGAATAAATTCCAAAAAAAAAATCACATTCCCAGGTAAGTCAGGCTGGGAGACCAACTAAAACCAGCTACTTCCAGCTTAAACCAGCAAAGACCAGCCAACCAGCCTAGGCTGGTTTTAGCTGGATTTTTCAGCAGAGATACAGAAAATAATTGAAATGTATACTGAAAAAAATTGACACAAATAATGAGAAAACTCCAAATCAAAGACCCTTGGGGAATTGACAATATATAAATTATATATATAGAGATATAAATAATAGAAAAAAAATGTTACCAGTATATACAGAAAATAATGGAAATTAACACAAATATTGAGAACGAGATCTAAATCAAAAACCCTTAGGGCAGGGGTGTCAAAATCAGTTCCTGGAGGGCCACAGCCCTGCAGAGTTTAGCTTCAACTCTAATTAAACACAGCTGATCCAACTAATCAAGTCCTTCGGGCTTATTTAAAAACTACAGGTATGTGTGTTGGAGCTGGTTGGAACTAAACTCTGCCGGGCTGTGGCCCTCCAGGAACTGAGTTTGACACATGGCTCCCTAAAAGTACTCCCTTCCAGACTTCTACACCGAACTAACTAAGCATCAGGTGTCAAAATGCTAAAATTTTATTAAAATTACAGAATTACAGAAATGAGTTCTTAATCTTACCTTTTTTTGTGCTTTCGCTCCACATGACTATGAAAATTGGAAGTTGTTCCCTTTGCTTCTGTAATTGAAGTACCGCAGAATTTACGTCACAGAGTGTTTGCTTTTTACTGCATATGAATTCTTTGTGACTCTTATATGCAAACGGAATAATGGATGATTTAGCAGACATTTTCAACACATAGTTGAGCTAGAGGCTTATGACATCCTGACCTGACCTAGTCCTGCTGCCTTTGTGCTAATGTTAGTCTTAAGTCATGCGCAGTTGCACACAAGAAAATCACCAATCATTGGACGGGTCAATCAAACATCAATTTACAGTCCCTCCAGAAAAACGCGATTATGCGATCGCTGAATTCAATGCATAATCAGCCAAAGTCCACATATTCATGCGGGGGCCGCATTTTTTCAAATACGCCGCACTTTCGCCGCATAAATTGCCGATTTCCGTGCAAAATATGCGGGGTTTGCATGATTTCATAATCCTCGCATTTTCGTTGCAAAAAAGTCACATATATCTTAGCAGAAAGTTGAAGAATGTTGCGTTTGCTTCACACAAGAGCAGCCATTTCCCCCTGTTTCCATGGGAACGTTATGAAGTGACGTAATTACGCGACGGGATAGCTCACAGCTGAAGTTATTGCAGAGGCCAGACAGACTCACGGAGGCGATTGGCATCTCACAACTCGCTCTTTATTCCCAAATCAAACTCGTATAACTGTCTGTCACACGTTCTAACGTCACATCGTTACTTAATAAACAAAATAAGATAAAAGAATTAGCATCATACAGAAATTACCCGCACACATGGGGTGTTCGAGGCGCACATATAATATAACACTGCAGACAGTTCAATAGGGAGCGCGCAGCTATTAAAGGGGCCACACTTTATTTACACTCATTACAGTCTGAAATAAAACAAGATGAGAAATTAAATATTCCCAGCACTTTCTATGTAGTATGCTTGCTTATCAAAGGAAGTAATAAGAAATGACTCTTTACATTAAGGTAGTAGCCTAGTGAGAACAGGGTGTTTGGGGAATCACTTTTTTTCTCTTTTTCATCAAACCGCAGTTTTTGCAAGTTCCCGCAATTTTTGCAAGTTCCCGCAATTTTTGCAAGTTCCCGCAATTTCATTGCATAAAATTGCATAAATATCCCGCATATTCCATCGCATTTTTAAAGAAAACGGGCCGCATAATCAAGGATTTTTGCCCGCAACAATCACAAAAAAACTCCGCGTTTTTCTGGAAGGACTGAATTTAAAGAAATATTAACATACAGTAATAATCCTGAAAAATATTTTGAATTGGACTCGAGTGGACTCGGGAATAAGTCCGAGTCCTAATATGTCAGAGTACGAGTCAATACCGAGTCAAAATGTACACGAGTCCATGACAAGACCATTAAAATATGGTCTCGAGACCGAGTCCGAGTCTCGAGTACTACAACACTGATTTTAATCATATGATTATTTAATCATAATCAGCTATTCATTTTTTCATTTGCCCCTCTTGTTCTAGTGTGGTTTTATTTCCCCATAGAACCGCAAAAGTAACTAGACATACTTTCTTTATTGATTTAGTTTATTTTCAACAGTTGCTTCAATTTTATGAGCCAGCTGCACAAGTAATCTGGATGATTACTATTGCATAATTTTGAGCACCACGAATAAACACAATCTAATAGGAAAGCTCTTCTCCTCCTCTTTCTTTCTCTTTATTTGTTCAGAGATCAAGCCTGTTGTATGCTATCAATAAGTTCTGAAAAATAATTTGACCATAAGAACCATCTTAAGTCATTTTTATTATCTAGGCTTACGCTCTTTTAGCAAAGCCACTCAGATCCACACAAATCTGAGCATCCTGCTATTTGCAGCTAAGATAGTAATAATCAGGTACACATTACACTTTTTAACCACACCTGGCAAAACCTAGCTGTGCATTATACACCTAGCTGTCTCACTTTGCCTTTAGCTCCAAATTCTGTTTGATCTCGCATTAGTCTCTTGCCCTTACTCTCACCATAAGTGTGCCAAAATGTTGCAGATGGCAGACCAAAAGGACTGGCTAGGTGTTTTGAGGAACACCCTTTTATCCATGGCTGCTGATGTTTTCCAACTGGAAAACAAGGGCAAAGAGCTAATGACAGATGACTCAAACCAGAGATATGACCACAAATATCTGACTGAGGTTATCTTCTTACTGGCCCACAACCTCACAGGTTTGAAACAGGAGGTAAACAACCTCAAACACCAGATCACAGAGCCCGTGCTTGTTGTCTATAGCACGGACAACAACGTTCAAAAGGGGGGATTTGTAGCATCTGGACCAATCAGACACACACAAATAATTCATTACATTTAATGAGTAATCCAGCAAACACACTCTCCCAACAAGGGTCTATGAAACTTTCCCCAAAACTAACATCCCAAATGAAGCTAACACACTGGCAGAACCCGGTGTCCTGTTACAGAACATATTAAGACTGATAAGACTTTTTGTGTCCCCAAAAGGAATTTGCAGAGAGTTGTGACTCTCAGTTAATTCTTGCTGAGAAGGGAAAAATAACCCTTTTAATCCTATATATTCTATATATAACCACTTGAGAAATGTATAAACATGTATCTAATTTTCTTATCTCATGATTTTCCTTTTATGTGGTTTGGCCTATGTATCCATTCTCTCTTTTAAACTCTAGCAACTTTAGTCTCTATAAACTCCCATCTTCGTCCCCCATTTGTTAATTTACATTACATTTTGCTAACTTTGTGACGCATTAGTTTTATAAGAATCTTGAAGATTCTTTTGTTAAACACCCAATCAAATTACATGTTCAAAGACCTGCTTGAACAAATAGGTCGTAAAGATATTCCCTCCAAAGGGAACAACTTCTTATTGGCTCACTTATTGGTTCCCTGAAAAAGCGGAACGAGATGCTGTGCTACTTAGCGGATTGGGAACGTCTTTAATCGCAACCAATGCGCTAAGCAGCGCAGCATCGACTGTAGCTTTTGAAAGGGAACGATCTGGGATACTTGGCTGTAACCCTGTTCCCTGAAAAAGTTGGAACGAGATGCTGCGCTGCTTAGCATATTGGTCGCGATTAAAGACATTCCCAATGTGCTAAGCAGCGCAGCATCGATTGTAGCTTTTGAAAGGGAACAAGACGTTTTCCCCCAAGGACCCCCAAGCTGGCCAGGCTGCAGACTTATCTTTCCATTCACCAGTCACACGTAAAGTTGTCCGTTTCTCAAGCTCATATACTGGAGTCCTTAATCATAGATTTTGACTGCAGGTTCTGAATAGTACTGTGCAGTAAGAAAGACATTTCCCATACCCCGGAAATATACATTCACAGCACATACAGGTTCATTGATTGTAATATAATTTTACTACATTAAGTTAATTCTATTAACTGATCCAGATATTCATAATCAATTATAACAAATTATGATTGATTATTAATATTTCTTTAGAGCTAATTTGCTACAAATGCAATATTAGAATACTGTTACTGCAGATGTTTACAGTCATGGGAAATTATTATTATTTGTGGAGGGCGGTTTGAAGGCTCTTTTTGTGTGTGTATGTGTGTGTGCATATGCGTGCGTGTGTTTATGTCTGTGTGTGAACTTAATATAGTGTGAACTTAGGAGTCTTAAAATGAAAAATAGCTCTAAATTTTAAAACGCAGTAGAAAGCGTCTCGGTTACGTATGTAACCCTCGTTCCCTAAAGGAGGGAACGGGAGACGTTATGTCGATGTGCCAAAGTAATTGGGATCGCCTTGAGAGACCAATCTACTTCGAGAGTATTCAAATGAGCCAATGCACATTGCGATGCAATAATTGCATCAGCTGCTCTGCTTGCAGCAGGAGCATACAACGAGCAGCAGGTGCGTCGCATATTTGTTTTACGCTGAGGGGCCGTACAGCTATGGTCAACAACTGTGGCGATGGGACATAACATCTCCCGTTCCCTCCTTCAGGGAACAAGGGTTACATAAGTAACCGAGACGTTCCCTTTGAGTTGGTCACGTTTGACGATGTGCCGATGTAATTGGGATCCCTATGGAAAATGCCACAGTTGCTGCCACATTCGGTGCCCTGCGCAAGACTTTCAGACCCCCAACTGACTGGGGCGGAAGGCCTGCGTAGAAGGGAGTTCAAACTGCTGTTCCGTTTTAAAACCCACACAGTGGAACTCTTGGATAACACTGGGAAAGTGTGCCTTTCCAGGGGAGAGGAACGCTGCGGAAGCCATATCCTGTCCGAAGGGAGGTAACGTGGAGAATACACATATGGACTGGCCGAATGTCACTGGGGTGGCTCCAGCTTGAGAAGGGGGAGACTACACCGGGCAGTGATTACAGGCTCACCGCAGGGAGCTGATCGTGGAAGAATACACATATGGGGTCACCGCACGGATCACAACATATGGAACCCAGCCTAGCACAAGTTACACAAGTATACGATAAGTGGGCCTGGCATCGAACGCTACGCTACGCTACTTCCGACTACCGAAGGGGTGCGGTGGAACTCAACAGGTTTCGCCTAAGTGGGGAACTCGACTGGAGCCCGTGTGCCAGCGCTCAGGAAGAAGCAACACTCCTAGTGGAGTGGGCTCTCATCCTGGGCGGGCAAGGCACGCCTTGGCCTTTCGTAAGCCAAGGCAATGGCATCCAAGATCCAGTGGGCTATCCTCTTATTGGAGACAGCCTTTCCCTTCTGCTGGCCGGATGAGGCGGATTTAGTCTCCTCGCCCCCATTAGGAACCAGACGATCAGGTCGTGCTTTCCCAGCGACTTAACTTGATGTGCAGCGATAATGGCATTATGCACTTTAAGGGTGGAGGGAGACAGTCTTCGCTCCAACCCAGCTTGCAGGATGGAAAGCACTGCCCTGATCGAGGAAGAACACCATTTAACTAACAGGTTCCACTACAATGCATAGAGGCGCCTCGTAGATTTGCGTAGGCCCCAGGGCCAGCTTTGTGTTAGTGCGTCCTTGCCGAGGGTTCCCTGGCAGTGGGACGTGTCGGGGGCGGCAAACAGATATACCTGTGTGGTCCTGAAGCGCCTTCAAATCAGCTGGGCCACCTGAGCCAGAGAGATGGGCTGAGAAGCGCTAGCCAGGCTCCCAGGAACCAAGCAGGACCAACGGCACCTGAGACGAACCCGCTGTGGGGCAGCGCGGCAGAGTGCAGGAACCCGACTCGGAAAGCATAGCGGCCCAAAGTGGGGTCTGAGTGTGCAGTGCAACACTAACCTGACTCCACCGATCAGCAGGGGATGAGTGAGGTGGCATAGACGCGGCCTCTAGCGCATCAGGCTGCCGCTGGCGAAGCAAAAGGGGGCAGAGGGTGGCGCTTCTACCTGGGCACTGGCACACGGGCTCCAGTCAAGCGTCGCACACCACCAACCTCGCTCTCTTGGGACCCAGAAATAGAGAAGCTGCTTTTGCTGAGAATTTGGTACCGCTGGCTAAGACGCCAATGGTGGAACATAATGATTCAACAAAAGTTCTCCGCCCAGCCCTCCTCCGGGGAAAAGCAGCTATACTAATCTGGGTTGCTGCTGAGATGGGTGGTGCCATCTTCCTGCGAAAGCTCAATGTCACAGTAGAGTTGGCTGTGGCAGAGTTTTCTTTTTTTTTGTTGCAGGGGACTGACACCTTTGGCGACTAACAGACTGAGGGGCAGCCCACCAGTGACTCAGGGAGCACATTGTGGCAAGCTTTTAGTTACCTCAGCCTGCTTCTGAACTGCGGAGAACCGCTGGGCACAGTCTCCAACAGTGCCGCCGAAAGGCCACCTCGTGAGATGGGAGCATCGAGAAAACGAACTTTGGCGATGTCTCACACCTCTGCAAGGTTTAGCCAGGGGGCGCTTCTGGACCACTAGGGTGGACATCATCTGCCCGTGGGCCAGCGCTGTGATGGTCAGTCACCACGCGCAGCTCAACCCAGACTCAGAACTACCCTCATGCATTATTAATGTTTGGCCTTCCACAGTTTTTTTTTTTTTTTTTGCAGGGTGTCTGTCACATGCAGGGAAGCGGTGGTCTCCAGTAGCACTGCCGCCCCACCAGTGAGAGGAAAAACCTTTTCTGTTGCTTTTGGCACTTTTGGCTTGCCATACTGGTGCCAAAATGCATCCATACTACAAAAGATCTTCACACACATCCTGGAAGGCACGGGGGCGGGGCAAGGCAATTTTGCGTCGTACTGCCCCCCCAGCGTAACCCGGGAAAGCATGGCTGTCAAGTCTGAATCTGATTCAGCATGATCACGCACACCATTTTAGCGGGAGCTCAGCTTCATCTTCATTTCCAGAGCAGCCCTCTCTCTGATGCAGCGATCGACATCTAATCCTCCCCTGGAGCCCTGAATGAAATGCTAGGTCCATCATGAGAATGACCAGAAATCCCATCTAGAAGCTGTCAGGCATGCAAAACAGTGAATGTGGTCGTCAACTCGACGGCAGAAAGCATGCTGATCACTTAACATTAATGAAAAAGGCAAGACGAACAACGTGCTGACGTGGCCATGGTCTCATAAGAGAATATAACCACCCACAAACACAGTTTCAACATGTTTGCGATGCGATAGAGGAGCGAGGAGCCCACACGGATTGTTTACCGGGTAGAGAAGCCCTCACTATAATCCTCCGTAGCCCTTTTCTGGTGCACCAGAAAAAGAACAAGATAGGGGCATAGTGAGGGGACTCCACCTCGTTTAAGGGACTTGAGTCTCGACCACGCATCTCAAGCGCCAAACGACGTGCGCTGGGTTGCCGTGACAACCTGCGGTGTCAGCCGGCAGCTCGACGGCACACTGATTGCTTTAACCTTAATGAGAAAGGCAAGACGAACAACGTGCCGACATTGTCATGCTCTCAGAGAGAACATATACCACCCACGAGCACAGTTTCAGCACGCTTAAGCCCAGGCATGTAAAAACGGTGATCGTGGCCGCCATATGATAGGAAACGACCGCATCCAGAAACACAGGGTTTGAATGATGTCCTGAAAAAGACGCAGTGTCAAACCGTGTATGCTCTTTCAGGATAAAAATGCTCTCCCAGGGATGACCGCGGCTACACAAACAGGACGAAAGTGCAAGCCTGATGTGAGCACTCACATTCTCATTGAAGGCGCAACATTCAGGGCTGCTCTCTGTGAGATCGCGGCCAGCGCTGTCTGCGCTGTAATGCCAACACCAGCTTTGAAGAGGCGTTCTCCTGAAGAAGCAGACTCGTTTTCTTCTTTTGAAGTTTAAACTCCTTGGTTAAAGCAGAGACTGGCAGCTGCAATATTCCTTTACTATATAGATGGTCACACCACTCTCTGGTATCCATGTGCATATCTTACAACATTTACCAGGTTTATCAGATTTATGTTGACAAAATGTTGCTGATAGAGTTTAAATTGTTGAATCCACAAAATTCCTTTAAATGTTTTCCCCCCACACGCAACAACATCCTATATTAACAGAAGTAGAACTGAATAAATGTATGGATTAATAAATACAAAAAGGTAGTTTGAGGACAAAATCAATTTCATTCTTTCCTTGTTGTTACTATAATATATGAATATAATTTTAATGACACATATAAAACATGAAATGTAATTATTAACCTGATTTACAACTTTTCATGTACAAGAATGCCCTAGATTTTGGGTTTCCCATGAACTAGTTTACAATAACTTGTTTTTATGGTACCATAATGTGAGCAGTTGTTTTGCTGTGTGTACTTTGATCTTAACACCTCACCTTATTATTTATTATTACACGGCACTGTGGAATACTTGATTCTGATTGGTCAATCACACCATCCAGCAGTATTTTATTCCCAGATAACAATCGCTGAAAACAGAAACACAGGCGCAACCGGGTCAGCAGTGCTATACGCTTGCTAGAAATGTTTTTTCTTTGTGGAAATTTTGCATTTGGTAAGCTAAAAAATATTAAAACTTAGTCAAATCAATATGTTGTGTACAGTTATTTAATTATGCCATCCATAAATAACATAATTAAATAATAAACGCTATCTTGTTTCATACAAACGCAGCTGCTGCCATTTTGTGACTATGTTTTGTACACTGTCAGATTATAAGAAACAAACGGGTACGATTTTAAAACAGTTTAATCTGAAATCAATAATTCTTATTTCCATAATTATTTATGTGGCGAAATGCTGTGTAATAAGTGGTAAGAATTGTGGTGGCAAACAAAATTATATCACTTAAATAAGAGACAAACATTTCCAATTGTCTTTGATGAGGTTTATTTTCTTGCAAGAAAAGGCCATCAGTCGTACAGTCACACAGAGTGAAGGGAGGGCATAATTTCTCCTTTATAGTCTTTTGACTTCCAGAATATTATCTTTCTAGGCCAATGATGGTATTTTCAACCATACGTGGAACCAGGGTTGGGGAGTAACGGAATACATGTAACGGCGTTATGTAATCAGGATACAAAAATCCAGTAACTGTAATTTATTACAGTTACGTCAAAAAACGTAGTAATCAGATTATAGTTACTTTTTGAAAAAAGGGGGAATACTTTCAGGATTACAATGGTTTAATTTAAAACTAAATAAATCTGTATTTTGGCATAATAACAGTTTATTAAGCGTTGCTTGATTAATGACTCACGTGTGCCACCTGCTGGTGCATGCGCAAAATACCAGCTCTCTACAACAATCTACTTAGACACAGATTGAATCACTGCTGCTAGAAACGATGCTGCCCACGGGTAAAAATGCTTTCATTTCTTGGAAATTAGGAGAGTATCTTTTTTAGTACCTAAAATGTCCTTTCATAATCTCTTCTCAGTCTCACTTAACGCGATGTTCGCTGCTAGGTAACGTAGGGGAACTCCCACTGCCAACGGCCCAAGTTCAGTCAGGCAAATTAAGAAAGATCACAGCTTTAGTCAACATGTAGGCCTATTTTAAACTAATTTTAAACTAAACTAATATGTAGATTGAGTAGAATTTTTAAATGTTGTGTTTTTATTATTTCCTTGCTGTTCCTCTTCATGTTAGTTAAAAATAAAACAAAATAATCTGTAATATGTACTGTAGCCACTAGATGTCTGTATAGCCCTTTAAATAAATATATATTCTCTATTTTCCTGTTGAAGAAACATCTCCATTGTCTAAAAATTCTTTATTATATTTGCTTGAAAAAAAGAATTTGTATTCTCTATTTTCCAGTTGAAGAAACATTTACATTGTCTAAAAATTGTTTCTTATTATATTTGCTTGAAAAAAAAATGAATTTGTATTCTCTATTTTCCTGTTGAAGAAACATTTCCATTTTATTTTTTCCTTGTACATGTCAAGTTAAAAATAAAACAAAATAATCTGTAATACCATACTTGTCTGTATAGTCCTTTACATAAATATTTATTCAGGGCTGTGAAATTCTTAATAAATAAAAGTTGTTTTTTAAAATAATATATGTCCTTGAAGTAATCCAAAAGTAATCAGTTACATTACTTTCATATTGTGGTACTTGGATTACGTTACTGAATAATTTATTTATGAAGTAATTTGTAACTGTAACAGAATACATTTTTAAAGTAACCCTCCCAAGCCTGCGTGGAACATTCTTAGACTTGTTAATCATATTGTATCCTTGAGTGGAGGCCCCCCTGTCATGTACCAACACTCTTTACCATTCCAATACAATTCTATATTAGAATAAGGATTGCTCTTTTACTGTCATATGATGGTCACACACATCTTAAAGATAACATTTCTTCCACAGACTACATACCGTATCTCTTAAATGTCCATCTAGTTTGTAACTAGCAACTGCTCTCTCTGCGGAAGCTTTGCGTTTAAAGACCTAATAAAATATTTCAACTCAGATCAATATTTCGTGTCTAATTATTTACTTATGTGGCAAGTAGCCGTGTAATAAGCGGGATAATGTACATCCAGCTGGTTGTTATCGCAGAATAAACCCCTTCAGGCTGATGGAAGACCTCATGTACATTATCCCTTACATTATTCTCAGGTTAGGTAAAGTAAGTTGAGTCTGGCTGTCACAGACACTCATTCTTTAGGGGGTTTCACACCGGACGAGAAGCGCAGTGCCACGTCTTTAAAGTTCGAACACATTATTCTCTATGAGTGTACACACACCGGTGGCGCCATTCGATGTCTGTCCACGCAAACTTTTGAAAACGGGTTTCAAAGTGCAAGTTTTTGAAAACGGTTTCCGTGTAAACAACAAAAAACATGAATCTCTGAAGACGATGACGTCATCCACATGCGTATTACGTGTTCAGTCAGACGTGACGTGAACAGTCTCTCGCTGGGCAGACGCGACGTGAACAGTCTCTCGCTGGGCAGACGCGACGTGAACAGTCTCTGGCTGGGCAGACGCGACGTGAACAGTCTCTGACTGGGCAGACGGGACGTGAACAGTCTCTGACTGGGCAGACGGGCTGTGTCTCCTCCTTCTCCGGACCACTGGACTCAGGACCACCTCCACGGGGATCATCTCCCGACTACCTCCGGCTCTGTGACCTCCACAGGACCCGCGAAACTTGACCAACCGGGTCCCCTTAAAAAACTCCCTTCTCTCCCGCTCGGTGGCTGGGGAAGAGATATTAGAAAACATACCGCTGGATCTGGGTTTGACGGAGTCCTTCTGTCACGATCCACACTCAGGAAACAAAAGGCAAGATCCAAAAGCAGTAGTTTATTTGAGGGTAATCCAAAATCGTAAACAAGTCCAAGCAAGGGTCAAAATCCAAAGGCAATCCAACATACACTGGAAACAAAACAAGAAGCAAGGTAAACAGGACATCAGAAGTGGCGTGATAAATGCAAGGACTCCGTGACACACACTGAAACAGACAGGGTTATATACACAGGGAATTGTCAATGATAATGGGGAAATGGCTGAGTGCAATGATCAGTGATGAGGAACAGCTGAGTGCAATAAACAATCAGTGACAGACGGGATCATGGGAATTGTAGTGAGAATGCATAGACACCGTGAAAACTGAGGACCTCTAGTGTTTAACCCAGGGAACAACCAGACACTGTGACAATAACAAACAAAAATAATATATTCCATTTTTCTGTCATTCATCACCGTATATTAATTTCAAAGAAACAATCATCAGAGATGAGCCTGTCAAAAATAATTTCTAACAATTGCATACTATACGTCCAGTCAGTCCCTCATTCAAAAAAATTTTTTAAGACGTTTTCAAAATATCCACAATGTATATTTGTTTTTTATTTGTTGTGGTTCAGATGAGGGGTAATAAAAGAAATTTATGAATGGAAGTGGATGTTTTTGTTATTTCTGTGTTTTGTCTCAAAATAAGAAACACTTACAGTGACTCCATGTTGGCTCTTGTACCTGTTCTTTACATAGCTGGTAGTCCACATTGTGATATGTTGTCCCATTCAGAGCGCTGGTAATCTGGATTTGGTAATCGTGAAAACTGTGTATCTGGATCAGGGTGATCCAGTCCAATGTTGCTTTGAAAAACCGGCAAAAAAGTAAGACGGATTACCTGATCCTGAATAGGAAAAAATGGGATTTCCAAATCCGGATCATTTTGATCCAGATTAAATGTTTTGAACAACTGGCCCATTGTGTGCAGAGGGAATTTGAAAGACAACCGTTTATCCCGCCCCTCGGATTGAGGCATGCCAATGATGAGTTCCCAGACCTAACATCTTGATGTGGGTCTGGTATGCCAGGCTAGTGTTACACAGTATAACAAATATAACTTACCTGCTTGTGAAACACCAGTGACCAAACCTGTATTGTTTTAAAAGCAGAGATATTTAAACATGGTGGCTGCGCTGTCTGATTGGGAGAAACCATGTTGGGTATGACCTAACTGGGGGTTTCCAATATTCCTGTAAAACAAGGTTCCCTTTCGTAGTCACTCCGAGTTACGTCGGATGACGGAGAACGGGGGTTTCGCCTAGAAAGCCAATCATCTTCGAGTATTACAAAACGAGCCTATGGCAATGAAATGCCATGGGTCTGCGGAATTTGCATAGCGTATCTCCGCCCCACCGCGTGGGTATAAAAGGAGAGATGCCGGCAAAGGCAGATCATGTTTTCGCTTCGGAGCCAAGAAACTTCTCTTCACTCCACAAGCCAAATCCTGAGTTTCAGTGACTTCTCTTCGAGACGAGCGAGCTCCCCGGTGTTGGTGTGACGGCGGTACCCAGCGAGTTCACATTGCCTGCGGTCTGTGCAGTGATCTGCCAGTCTGTGTGTTTCTCCCTGGTCGCCTCAGCATCGCTGAGCTTTTCCTCTCTAAAAGAGCTGCACGTGGCACGTCTTTTTAAAGATGTCTCGCCCGTGTTCTTCTGGGTGCGGTCGATTCCTGTCTTCCTTTGATGGGCACAATCACTGCTTTGCGTGTCTGGGCTTAGAGCACGCTAAAGCAGCGCTTGTGGATGACTCATGTTCCTTCTGTGGGAACATGACCATCGCAACACTGAGGTCGAGACTCAATGATCTCATTCGAGAGAGAGTCCCCTCATCCACACCCCGATCTACACCCTCCTCGAGAGGTGGTACTTCGGCTGGTGGACAGGGTGACTTGAGGGTTACGGTGTGGAACAATCCGACGATGCGTCCTCGGACCACACCCCCCTCTGCAGTGTTGCAGCCCGCGAGCGCCGCGGTGATTCTACCGGGTCCATCTACTGATGCCACGCGTGTTTCATTCGGCGCTCCTGAGGAGGACTCGATGTCGATCGCGGCATCACAAGGTGGGCAAGAGTCATCGGGAAGTGACGATGCGGCTGCGTTGCCTCCTTCTGGAGTTCCAGCGTTGCCCGTATCAGATCCCGAGATGACGGCCATGCTCTCCCGAGCCGCCGCGAGCATTGGGCTCGAGTGGAACCCTCCACCCCGCCCCGAGCGCTCGCGGCTGGATGACTGGTTTTTGGGCGTGGCTGCCGCCTCACGGCCGCAGCCAACCCCAATACCTTTCTTCCCGGAAGTGCATGAGGAGCTGACGAAGTCATGGAAGGCTCCTTTGACCTCCCGTGCACGTTCGTCAGCTTTCTCCGCCTTTCCCCCCCTCGATGGGGCGGTCGCCCATGGGTACACTGGGATTCCCCCGGTTGAACGCTCTGTTGCGATGCAACTGTGTCCTCAGAGCGCTTCATCTCGCGGTATTCCTAAGCACCCGTCCAAGGCCTGTAGATTCTCGTCTACACTCGTGGCGAGATCTCACAGAGCTGCAGGACAGGCGGCCGCCGCTCTGCATGCGATGAGCACCTTACAGGTCTACCAGGCCCAGCTGCTCAGAGATGGCGGGACTGACCCCGGGCTCTTTGATGTGCTGCGTGCCGCCACTGACATCGCTCTCCGAGCGACGAAAGAGGCCTCACGCTCCCTGGGTCAGGTGATGGCCACTTCGGTGGTCCAGGAGCGTCACCTGTGGCTGAACCTGGCTGATATGCGGGACGCCGAGCGCTCTCGTCTGCTCGACGCCCCCATATCCCAGGCCGGCCTCTTCGGCGGAGCGGTCTAGGACTTTGCCCAGCAGTTCTCGACCGCACAGAAGCAGCCTGAGGCTATCAAACACATTCTGCCCCGACAGCCCGCTGCTGCCTCCACCCAGCCGTCGGCTCAGAAGCCTCAGCCTGCTCGCCACCGAGGGCGCCCTCCTGTCGCTCCCTCCCCTCCCGCACGGCCCCAGCAGCAGACATCTTTCATGTCTCCATTTTACCTCGACACAGACCGTTTCTCCGGTTTGCTTTCGAGGGGCAGGCATATCAGTACGCGGTTCTCCCATTCGGGTTGGCTCTGTCTCCTCGCGTCTTTACGAAGGTCGTCGAGGCAGCCTTGTTCCCCTACGCGAACACGGGGTTCGCATCCTGAATTATCTCGACGACTGGCTGATTCTAGCCCACTCTCGAGCTCAGGTTTGCGAACACAGAGACCTTGTGCTCCGGCACCTAGCCCGTCTGGGCCTTCGGGTCAACTGGGAGAAGAGCAAACGCAGCCCCGTGCAGAGGATCTCTTTTCTCGGTATGGAGATCGACTCGGTCGCCATGTCCGCGCAGCTTACGAGCGAGCGCGCACACTCACTGCTGACTTGTCTTCGTCAGTTCGAGGGCAAGAGTGCGGTCCCACTGAAATTATTTCAGAGGCTCCTGGGGCATATGGCATCTGCAGCCGCGGCAACGCCGCTCGGATTGCTTCATATGAGACCGCTTCAGCTGTGGCTTCGCGATCGAGTCCCGAGGTGGGCATGGCATCACGGCACGCTCCGAGTCTCAGTGACTCCGACCTGCCGTCAGTTCTTCACCCCGTGGAGGAACCTCAGTTTTCTACGGGCCGGAGTTCCCCTAGAACGAGTTTCCAGGCATGTTGTTGTCTCCACAGATGCCTCTTCCACGGGCTGGGGCGCCATGTGCAACGGACATGCTGCCGCGGGCTCCTGGACAGGACCCCAGTGCCTTCTGCATGTCAATTGCCTCGAGTTGCTGGCAGTACGCCTTGCCCTGCACCGTTTCCGCACGCTGCTCAAGGGTCAACACGTACTAGTCCGTTCAGACAATACAGACAATGAGCTCACAGATACTGTAACATCATATATAAGTTTCTGTGAGGATACATGCATTCCTACCAGGACATTCTTATTTACTAATGATAAACCATGGTTTACTGGGAAACTCAAACACCTTCGTCATGCCAAAGAGGATGCTTACAGAAGTGGGGATAAAATCTTGTATAACCAGGCCAGAAACAGATTGACAAAGGAGATCAGAGTTGCTAAAAGGAACTACTCTGAAAAACCAGTTTTCTTCCAACGACCCATCATCAGTCTGGAATGGCCTGAGGAACATCACCAACTACAAGTCACCATCCCCCCGATCTGTGGACAATCAACACCTGGCTGACAATTTAAATTCATTTTACTGCAGGTTTGAAAAGCCCTCATTCACACCACACACCCGGTCTGATCTGCACTTCACACATTCACCATCACCTCCTGCACTCCCATTGCTCCCCCCTCCTGCCATCCTACCTGAGCTTAAGGTCTGTGTGGAGGACGTGAGAAGAGTCTTCAAAATACAGAAGACTAGGAAAGCCTCAGGCCCAGACGGCATCTCATCTGCTTGTTTAAAAGCCTGCGCTGACCAACTGGCCCCGGTCTTCACGCAGATCTTCAATAGATCATTGGAGCAGTGTGAAGTTCCCTGCTGCTTCAAACGCTCCACTATCATTCCTGTCCCCAAAAAACCCAAAATCACTGGACTTAATGACTACAGACCTGTCGCTCTCACGTCTGTGGTCATGAAGTCGTTTGAAAGACTGGTGTTGGCCCACCTGAAGGACATCACTGGACCCCTGCTGGATCCCTTTCAGTTTGCTTACAGAGCAAACAGGTCTGTGGATGATGCAGTCAACATGGGACTGCATTATATCCTGCAACATCTCGACAGACCAGGGACTTATGCAAGGATCCTCTTTGTGGACTTCAGTTCGGCCTTCAATACCATCATGCCTGGTCTTCTCACAGCCAAACTGACCCAGCTCTCCATACCATCCTCGATCTGTCAGTGGATCACCAGCTTCCTGACGGACCGGCAGCAGCGAGTGAGACTGGGGAAACACACATCCAAGACTCTCACCACCAGCACTGGTGCCCCCCAAGGTTGCGTTCTCTCCCCACTGCTCTTCTCCCTGTACACTAATGACTGCACTTCTAAAGACCCCACTGTCAAGCTCCTGAAATTTGCAGACGACACCACTGTCATCGGTCTCATCCAAAACGGTGACGAGTCTGCTTACAGACTGGAGGTTGAACAGCTGGCTGTCTGGTGCAGTTATAACAACCTTGAGCTGAACACGCTCAAAACAGTGGAGATGATCGTGGACTTCAGGAGGAACAGCCCAGCATTTCCCCCACTCATCATCATGAACAGCACTGTGGAAGCAGTGGAGTCATTCAGGTTCCTGGGCACTATCATCTCTCAGGACCTGAAGTGGGACAATCACATTGACTCCACTGTAAAAAAGGCCCAGCAGAGACTGTACTTCCTTTGCCAGCTGAGGAAGTTCAACTTGCCACAGGAGCTGCTGATTCAGTTCTACTCAGCCATCATTGAGTCTGTTTTATGCACCTCCATCACTGTCTGGTTTGGTTCAGCTACCAAATCAGACATCAGGAGACTACAACGGACAGTCCGGACTGCGGAGAGGATTATTGGTGCCCCCCTGCCAACCCTCCAGGACCTGTACTCTTCCAGAGTGAGGAAGAGAGCAGGTAAAATCATCACAGACTCCACTCACCCTGGACACCACTTGTTTGAACTGTTACCGTCAAGACGGCGACTCAGATCACTGGCCACAAGAACATCTCGGCACAGGAACAATTTCTTCCCACAGGCCATTTCCCTTCTGAACAGTTAACATATATCTCCCAAGGCATATGCCTGTACGTGCAATACTCCCACTGTTTAGTGCAATATCAAAAAAATGCAGGTGATATTTATATTTATATTTATTCATACTACATAAAATACTGTAAATATGTTCATAATCTGTAAATGTTTATTCTGACAAAACCCAACTGTGACCATATATTTTTATAGTATTTTCATATTTTTTATAATTTTATTTGTAGAATTTGTATTACTATTTGTATTACTATTACTTGTTGTATCTGTATTTGTATATGTGCACTGGAAGCTTCAGTACCAAGGAAAATTCCTTGGCAATAATGCTCTTTCTGATTCTGATTCTGATTCCGCAACAGTAGCGTACATCAACCGTCAAAGTGGTCTACGCTCCCGCCGTATGTCGCAACTCGCTCGCCACCTCCTCCTATGGAGTCAGAAGCACCTGAGGTCCCTTCGTGCTATCTACATTCCGGGGGATCGGAACCTTGCAGCCGACGAGCTGTCTCGGTTCCGTCCCATCCCCGGCGAATGGCGACTCCATCCCCAGTCGGTCCAGCTGATTTGGGACCAGTTCGGGGACGCACAGATAGACCTGTTTGCCTCCCACGACTCATCCCATTGCGCCCTGTATTACTCCCTGTCCGAGGGCACGCTCGGCACGGATGCTCTGGCGCACAGCTGGCCGCGGGGCCTACGCAAATATCTCTGAGACGGGGCACCCTTTGGCACCCTCGTCCCGATCTTTGGAGGCTCCACGTGTGGCTCCTGGACGGGACGAGGCAGGTTTGAGTACCCTGTCACCTGCGGTGGCGGCTACCATCACTTCCGCTAGAGCTTCGTCCACGAGACATCTCTATGCGTTGAAGTGGAACCTCTTCGTCAACTGGTGCTCTTCTCGCCGAGAAGACCCCAGGAGATGCTCTATCAGTGTCGTGCTTTCCTTCCTGCAAGACGGGCTGGAGCGAAGGCTGTCTCCCTCCACCCTGAAGGTGTATGTGGCCGCTATCGCCGCATATCACGAAGCAGTTGAGGGTAAGTCTCTGGGAAGGCACGACCTGATCGTCAGGTTCCTGAGAGGAGCGAGGAGACTGAATCCTCCTCGCCCTCCTCTCGTTCCCTCTTGGGACCTCTCAGTGGTGTTAAATGCCCTGCAGAGGGCTCCCTTTGAGCCTCTGCAATCAGTGGAGCTTAAGTTCCTGTCAATGAAGACAGCACTCATGGTTGCACTGGCCTCCATCAAGAGGGTAGGGGACCTGCACGCATTCTCCGTTGACGAAGCGTGCCTGGAATTCGGGCCGGCTTACTCTCACGTGATCCTGAGACCCCGGCCTGGATATGTGCCCAAGGTTCCTACCACTCCCTTCCGGGACCAGGTGGTGAACCTGCAAGCGCTGCCCCTGGAGGAGGCAGACCCAGCCTTGGCACTGCTCTGTCCAGTACGCGCTCTCCACGCTTACGTAGACAGGACGCTGTGTTTCAGGACCTCAGACCAGCTCTTTGTCTGTTATGGTGGGAGACTGAAGGGAAAGGCTCTCTCAAAGCAGAGGTTGTCTCACTGGTTAGTGGACGCCATTGCTTTGGCTTACCAACAGCAAGGCCGACCGTGCCCCCTTGGTGTGACAGCCCACTCCACCCGGAGTGTGGCTTCCTCTTGGGCTCTAGCGCATGGCGCCTCGCTGGCAGACATCTGTAGAGCTGCAGGCTGGGCGACACCGAACACATTCGCCAGATTCTATAATCTCCGAGTGGAGCCAGTGTCCTCTCATGTACTCGCTTCAACCAGCTAGTACCGGACCCGCTCAGGTGTCTTCGCTTGCTCGCCATTCCACTCCACGTACTGGATACGTGCGATATTCTCCTCAGGTGAGTCTTCCTCTCTGAAGCCCTGAGTTCCTCCAGCACTGTTGACGCTGCCGCCAGTGTCTATTGCCTGTGCGTCGGCTAGGTGCCTCCGTGTGCATGGTTCCTCCCTTGAGTAACCCCCACATGTGTATTTCCATTGTAAGCCTCCTTGAGCGTGTGTCTTTCCCTCGGTAAGCCACCTTGCCACCCCTGGAGTTGAAAGTTGCCACCCCACGGGCTGGTCACTCCAGTGTTCCTCCATATGAAGCCCTCCGGCCATATGTGTATTTTTAAGTCCTCCCTACGGGTAGGCATGCTGCGGCATATCTCCTCTGAGATATGCTTCCCAGTGTACCTTGGTATTCCTGTGCTAAGTAGGACTCCTTCGTCCGTGCCAGTATCACGACAAGGGGATCAGACTTTCGCAGGGCACTGGAAGACAGCTGTGAAGGTGGCGTGATTACACGGGGACCCCCATTCTCCGTCATCTGACGTAACTCGGAGTGACTACGAAAGGGAACGTCTCGGTTACGTATGTAACCCTCGTTCCCTGAGTAGGAACGGAGACGTTACGTCTCCCTGCCACTTCCGCTGTACCGCTGGGTAGATGCCTGAGTTCAGTCTCGGCTCCTCAGCGAAGACATGATCTGCCTTTGCCGGCGTCTCTCCTTTTATACCCACGCGGTGGGGCGGAGATACGCTATGCAAATTCCGCAGACCCATGGCATTTCATTGCCATAGGCTCGTTTTGTAATACTCGAAGATGATTGGCTTTCTAGGCGAAACCCCCATTCTCCGTCATCCGACGTAACGTCTCCGTTCCCTACTCAGGGAACGAGGGTTACATACGTAACCGAGATGTTTCTATTTGTTAATTCATTAGTTGCATTATTGTATTGTGTTATTGTGTAATTTAATCATGGATAGATGTTGTTTTATATGCATAAGGTGATAAGAAGTGCATATATGTAACCTTTGGTTAGATAAAAATACCCGACTATGCCACCTAGGTTCCGTCTCTACCCAGGAAAGTATAAAGTAATAAAAATAACCCAAAAAGAAAATTAAACCAAAAAGACTTACAACAAAAGGAAGGACCCTGCTGGTTCGGCTTGCACTGAAGACAGAGATGTGACTTTCCAAAAGTATACCAAATTTATTTATCACAGGAAATAAAATCATCCACTTAAAAACATCAAGATAGATCTCAAATACAGCTTACCAATTAATACTGACAGAAACAAGAGACCACAATTTGACCACAGCAAATCAGTGAGTAAACAAAACATAAAACACGCGTCACACCAAATGAAGAGAATATCAAAAGAAAACAAGTACACTCCCCCTTCTGTTAAGCCTCAATATCACAGTTCTAGCCACCAGCGGATAGACTGGCAAATGGATTGAACACAACAACAACAAAAAAGGAAATAATTACAATACTCAATCACAGTAACATCATATTTCACTTCTCAATTAGGACTGATGTTAATATTGTTTGCGCTACTTTACATGAACCAGGCTACCAGCATATCAATGTACTGTAGGGTCTGGACCAATCAGACACACACTAATTATTCATATTCACTATATTTAATGAATATAAAGGTCTATGAAAACTCTCCCCCAAAACTAACCTCACAAATTAAGTTACTTTGTCAGCCGGGTGTCCGGTTACAGAACACTTTAAGACTGATAACAGACTTTTACGACCTCAAAGGAATGTGGCCACATGTGCCACATGCTTAAGAGAGAGAGAGACAATCTTTAATTAAATAAACTTTGCGGTATTACTCTGATCTATGAAGGAACATGCCTCACAGAAACTGTGATGATTTACTGTCTCGTGTACTATTAGGTATAACAACATGGTATGTTTGATTGGGGTGTATGTGGTTGCACAATGACCCAACTGTCAATATAACCTCACCTGTATCATGCTTCCTACCTAATTAATCCTCATTTAATGACATACACTTTGATGTACATCACCTTCTCTTAGAATGCAATGTGAATTTGTTATGTCTATTTGAGCTTGAATGAACAGTCTAAGCACGCTGGGGACAAAGACCATAAATCAACTAAGAGCCGCTTCCCCT
Organism: Gila robusta; assembly: GCA_030770095.1. Classification (NCBI taxonomy): domain Eukaryota; kingdom Metazoa; phylum Chordata; class Actinopteri; order Cypriniformes; family Leuciscidae; genus Gila; species Gila robusta. The sequence continues at coordinate 1,583,053 of JAVALU010001573.1, forward strand.
CTCGGACATGTCACCTTACTCATAGGTCCATTCAAACCTTAGGGGTTGGTTCTTTTTTCAGGCTATATCAGAGGCAGGCAACAGTGACCGCCCTCTCTTGGTAGTTTCCATCCTGCCGCAAACACTGTTTCGGGTGATACGGGGAAACCCCCCCTCCCCCCTCCATGGGGGCCAAGAGGCCTTCCAGCAGGCCTGGATCCCAACCAGATCCGGCCTCATGGAAAAGAGAGGAGACTCTCTCACAAAGAACCAAAGACAATCTCAGGAGTTTTGGAACAAAGACTCCAACCAACAACGACTCCAATCACCCATCCTTCCGACTTCCTCACTTCTCCTGGGTGCTTGGCGTGGCCTCAACAGAGTCCCAGTGCCCGGTTGCATAAAGCACCTTAAGTTTTCCCCTTAAGTATGATACTTAAGGGGCGATTTCCCCTTACCTAAGAGAATAACTTAAGGGTGTTGCATATAATCTCTTAAACGGTTCTCTTAGGTAAGGGAAACATTTAAGTGTTTCACGACAGCGATCCTGGATTCACGTTATAAAAGTCTGTTGTTGCCATAGATACGCAAAACATTAACACTAGCAATTCTGCAGTTTCATCAAATAAAGTAGCCTAGGCTAGGATATCGAATGGAAAAAGAAAACAAAAAGAGAAAGCCTAATTGGACAGAGGAGAAATGCATTCTTCTTGACGAATATGATAAAAGAAAAACAATTTTGAAAAGCAAACTAAATCCCAATGTAACTGCTGCTGCTGCAAAAAACAACAGAAACAGTGGGAAGAAATAACGGAAAAAATCAATGCAATGAATCTTGACGTGAAGAGGACGGTTCAGGAGGTCCTTAAAAAATACGAAAACATCTCCATGGTCGCAAAAAAAGAGATGAGCGCTTATAAGAAAGAAGCCAACAAAACAGGTAAGATTAAGCAAGACTACGCTTTTAAGATTGTATGCACCGCACCGTGGTGAAGAGTTCGCTTTATTGCTGTAAGTTACAGTGTTAAGACCTAACGATTACAAAGCTGACCAACAGCTTGACCGTTGCGTTTAAATGACGGGAAAGAGCCCCGCAACCCGGTGAACCACTCTGCTGACGGACGAAAATTACATAAATTCAGCCATGTCGTCTTATTTTTGTCCGCGTTACTCTTAAGGTTACGATTTCCAAACCTTAAGTTATACTTAGGGAAATGACCGTTAAGGGGTTTTATGCAACACTTAACGCTTTTTAAGGGATTACTTAAGTGAAAAAACAGCATTTAAGGGAAATACTAAGTGTTTATGACGTTTCACTTAAAGAAACCCTTAAGTTACACTTAAGGGTTTTTTTCTGCAACACCCTTAGGTTTAAGGGAAACATAAGGGCGAACTTAAGGGAAAATTACACTTAAGGTGCTTTATGCAACCGGGCTCAGGCCTTGACCAAACCAATCATGCGTTCCTGGCGAAAGAGAACGCTCAACCAACTTCCACTCGACACTGCCGGAACCATCAACGACTTCAATTTTCAACAACTTCAAGAATTGTTCCCATTACAAATGCAAGTATTCAATTCAATGAAATGTGAAAATGAAATTCTGATGGTTCCTCTCATAGACCCTCTTCCGGTTTCCAATTTCATCCTATCACTAACCTATTTATGTATTCATGTGTGTATGTTGTTTAGTTTATTTATATTCATATAAATATCTATATTTAGTTAATAAAACTTGTACATAATATGTATTTGGTTCTGCTTTGTTTGCAATACAAGCTCACTTTACGATCACGGTTTTTGCTACTTGCTCAAAGTGCAGTACATGGAAGATACCCTTTTCTTAGAATAAATTAATAATCAAAAGAGTTCGTTGGACGAACTGATTAATTGATTGTAATATTAATTCAGCCACATCAAGTTAATCCAATTAACTGACCCAAATATTTATAATTAATAAAAACAAGATATTATTGATTATTAATATTTCCAAAAAGCGGAGTTCCTTACAGTACTATAACCTAACAGCTCATCGAACATACATTAGGCTACGTCAGTCTTTCAACACATTTCTTACGAGCAGCTCGTTAAAGAGCTCGATCGTTAGCAGTTCACAACCGCAAGATCCGCAGCCGTCAGTTGTACTAAGACCATGAAACAGTGACAAAATAAATGTAATAATAAATAAAAATTAAAAAAAAACAGCAGCTAGCGCTCGTGGGCCGCACCTGCAATAAAAACACTAATAGTAAATACATTGATTAATTTCCCCCCTCCCAAAATAAGACACCAATTATAACACTTCTTACCTCGTAGGGGATATTAAGCTATATATATACACACGTTCCTGATGGCAAACATAGGCTATATTTAGACCATGATCTGCTATTGACATGGGGACATACGGAAAACAACTCACCAGAGAGTCAAAGCAACCAGAAATGGGTAGCAGGTTACTTCACACCGCACAGAGAAGAATAACAATTAACCAGCCTTAGACAGGGTTTTTATCACACCACTAGACACAGACGCACCCTCCTGATTGTACCGAGCAGGTGTACTCAATATCAACTGCGGCTCAACACCGTTGGGCGTGTCTAGTCATTTGCAATATGTAGCCCAATTCTAAGGAACAAAACTGAACGTTAGGCTATGTTTACACGGAAACGATCTGAAGAGAAAACGCAAAAGTGGCGTTGCGTTATCACTTTTTATTCTGCGTTTAGACGAGCGTTATGGTTGGGAAATCCGCGTGCATATGGTGATGCAAAAGTGTGTGAAATTCGATGTAGTATGCACTCCAGGCGGCTAGGTGGCAATGTGAAGCACTGCCACACAACAACACCAATATCTTAGAATATTTTTTACTACTGCTGAAAAGACTCTTGTATGTTTTTCAGAGCTGCTAGGGCAACTTGAAGGTCCGACGTATGGAAATAATCTGACATGTTGGTTGTTATTTTCCTGTACTGGCGCATGCATGTGACATAAACGCGTACGCGACGAGAGCCACCGTGAGCAGATTTGCGTTTTTACCGTTTAGACGGGAACGCGACGGTGGAGCGTTTTTAAGATTTCCACTCTGGAAGGTGGTTTCACTTTTTTGCGTTTTTAAGCCCCCAAAACGCCGTTGCCGTGTAAACGAAAGGCACATCCGATAAAATATTTTTACGTTTTCACCCGGAATCGTTCTCGTGTAAACGGGGCCTTAGATTATCAACCTGTCACATATGTAAGAAAGTAAAACTTACAATCCAGGGGAGGGGCATAGACTATAAATGGCTGCCAGTACTTGGTAAGTAGAGGTTCAGGTTGGTTGTGTGAAGTGGAAGCAAAGAAACAGAAGCTTGTGTTTAAGAAAGTTTGTAATCCAAACTATACTACTGTTGCTGTGGCTACGTTCCCCCAAAAAGGCTTGTAAATATATATATTTTCTTCTGTTTTTGCAGTGGTATTTGCACTATCTGCACAATAAATTCACCTCAACTGGGATTTCCTGTCACCTTGGTCTTATTATGCCTCCGAGTGCGAGGGCGATCACTAACAGGCTGGTAAACACCTTTGTACTCCCATTGGTCTGTGGCGATTACGTAATAGGTAGGTGTGCGCAGAGGATCCGCCTTCTTTCACATGGAAATCTTTTTCACTTAATTTCTTCTGTATATCGAGGTCAGATGTCGGCAAGTGACAATATGAACACCCTGGAGAGCTGCTTTATAGTAGAATAATACTTCTGATTAAACAAGACACTGACATTGCTTTTCATGTTTAATACTATAAAGCTGCTTGATTTTAAGCAATCTCTTGTGCAAAGTGCTATAGCTATAAATAAACGTGACTTGACTTTACCAGAGTGCCAAATTGCAGAGCTCGAGCTAACATATTCACGTTACTATGGTTTTAGCAAACATAACAAACATTTTTAAATAAAGCATCTGATCATAGTGTAGCAGTATGAGTTAATGTGTAATGAGCTGGTGTACTTTTGGCCAATCCCCGTGCGAGGCTCCGTCCTATAAATTTAGCGAGTAGTCCTTCTAACGCCCTCGTCGTGACGAAAGTTGTGTCATGCTTCCGGGTCGCTCTCTCCGTGTGCTCTGCTGTGCTAACAGGTAGGGTAGCGGCTTCGCTGTCTCTACGCGAATATCATTGTTATTATCTGCTATTATGGTTACTGTGTTGAACGCTTGTAGATCTCCGGTTGGAGGGCCAGTTTTCTATCTCGTCGTTCAGCACATCCAACAAACGGACTTACTGCATTATCGGTGCCGTTGGCACGTGTCGAGCTGTCTCCCTCGGGTATACATGAATACGGCTTGATCGGTATGTATGCCAAACGACGTTGGACCCATAAAAAAAAATGTAAAAAAATAAATAAATAAATGGCGTTTGAGCTTCTTGGAAGCGAATCCCACCTGATTATATATGACCTGTCAGTATTTCTTACTGCGTAGAAACTTACTGTGCCTGAAAATCACTTTTCTTTGTTCTGTTGTTTTTGTCCTATTGTTTGTAATTTGCTATTTTATTTGTACGTTTAATAACAAAAGTAAACTAACAAAAATAATTATATCACAATGTAGTTATGAAATAAAATTTCTTATCATGAAATAAGATTTTGGTCATATCGCCCACCCCAAAATGACACTTAATATTAACCCTGCTTTATGAAGTCATAAACTTTTTTAATGTGTATTTTTAACCGGTAAACAACATTTGTCAAGTCAAGTCAAGTCAAATTTTATTTCTATAGCACATTTAAAAACAACAGAGTTGCGCCAAAGTGCTGTACAGAACTACAATATGCAATTAAAAAGCATCGAAATAGACAAGGCAGAAGACAGTTATAGACATATTACACTCGACACAATCCATTTAATAGATTCATATAAAATCAATCAAAGCAACTTAATTAAAAGCCAGAGAGAATAAATAAGTTTTAAGAGACAATTTAAAACTAGATAATGCCTGAGCAGACCTCACAGCGAAGGGCAGACTGTCCCAGAGTTTAGGTGCCGCGGCAGAGAAGGCCCGACCACCCTTGGTTTTACAGCGAAAGCGTGGGACAGTTAAAAGAAGCTGATTACAAGACCTAAGAGTTCTTTGGGGAGTGTACAGAGTCAGAAGGTCACATATGTATTTTGGTGCATCACCGGATAGCGCATTGTACACACATTTTTTTTTAAAATCGATTCTGAACTTAATCTGAAGCCAATGTAAAATTTCTAGGATAGGAGAAATGTGATCTCTCTTTTTTGTACCAGTCAGAAGTCTCGCTGCAGCATTTTGAACAACTTGCAGGCGAGAGATTGTAGTTTGAGGCAGACCACAGTACAGGGAGTTACAGTAGTCCAGCCGTGATGTAACGAAGGCGTGGATTACAGTCTCTAAATCTTTTGGGGACAAGAACTGTTTTACTTTTGCAATCGATCTCAGTTGAAAGAAACTGCCTTTTACCACTGAGCTGACTTGTTTTTCAAAATGAAGTACCGAATCCAATGTAAATCCAAGATTCCTTACATGAGGTCGAACACTGACAGGGAAGGAACCGAAATTAAAAGTAAATGAGGAGCTACATGGGCCTACAATCAAAATTTCGCTCTTACTTTCATTTAGTTGTAGGAAATTATTTGCCATCCAGCATTTGATCTCCTCAAAACAGTCACACAGGGCTTCCAGGGAATAAGATATATCAGTTTTTGCCAGTAGATAAAACTGTGTGTCGTCAGCGTAACAGTGGTAGGATATCCTATGTTTCTCAAATATGGCACCCAATGGCAACATATAGAGCAGTGTTTCTCAACCTTATTGGAGTATTGGACCCCCATAATATCTGAAACCAGCCTCATGGACCCCCCTTCCCCTGTTCTCACCCGCCATCCACTGTTTTCTTTCCAATCACAATGATTTTCACAGTTAAACGCTATGAATGCAATATCAGTGAATGCAAGTTAAGTAATTAATATTTTTTTTAATGACTGGCAACTAGAATTTAATTTGATTGCATTGAAATGGCACAACAATTACACAATCAATCACAACAACATTGTCAATTTCAGAACAATATTCTACTGCATTCTGTAAATCATCACATGTCCATTAATGTCCAATTTGAGATTAATATTTTATCAACGTCCATTTGACTGTTACTTTCTCTCCCCTATGCGACAGTTCTCTGACTGAAATCAACGCGCTGTAAACGTACTGGATTGAGTAAAATGGCGGCATATCGCGATAAAAATAAAAATGCACATGAGGTCATTAAAAATAATTTCGTAATTTCAACTAGGGCTACACGATTTGGGGAAAATGTCATATTGCGATTATTGAGGTCAATATTGCGATTGCGATATGCGATATAATAAACAAAAGGTTTCATGAGTCAACTTGCTTAGTTCTAAAGCAAAATGCACACTCAGATTAGTGATACTTCTGTATATTAATGTGTATTTCTCCACTCAAACTAGCTACAACAACTAAATTATTGATAACACCTTTAATGATCAATAAACCATTGATGCCTGGATAAAAATGTCATTACAAGTGAAAGCTCTAATTTTTTTTAAAACATTTATTAGGCTTCAAAAAATCTAACAGCTTTTAATTTGTGAACTTCAAAAAATCTAACAGCTTTTAATTTGTGAACTTCAAAAAATCCTCACGATAAACCCATAATAAATGTCATATTTACCTGTGCCTTTCCTGTCTGACAGGTAGGACATATACAAAAATTGAATAAAGTTATCAAATTAGTCTGCATAAATTATAAATTATATAGCCTATAGACTAGGCCCTAATCCTTATTAAAGCTACAAAAGTTCTTTAGTCAAGAGCACCGAGTAATTTTCTCTGTTCAATTTGTTCTTTGATTAACTTTACTGACAGAAAGCTTTATTGGATGCTGGCGCTTTAAGAGCAGCCGCTGTTGAGACGCGGATTTCTCTCAAAACTCTTTACGTCCATCATAAGTCTGCTCTTATGTTATGAAGATACTCGACAAAACGATATTTTGGCATAACTGTGTGTGTTGTTCGTTCAAGCGCGAAAGAGAACTGTATTCTGGCGCGCGGTCTGTTTATGCGATAATGCGCATGATACTGGCGCGCGTCTTTCTGTGAGTCAGCACATTCACAGGCAGCGCGCTCTCTTTTGACTTGTCGTCAGGGCCGGCGCTCCGCACACGCACATCACGCACTGCGCGTAGGGCACCAAGGGGCACCAAAAAATCTGGGTCGTGAAAAATCATCACAATAGGCTACTAGTATAAATAACAAATAAAATATGTCTAAAGCATGTTAATATACAAAAGTAATATAGGCCTAGATCAAATTAGTCGAGAAAAAGGTGAATCTCCTGTGCCGGTCTCCCTCTGGTGCCCCCCCCCCCCCCTTCCCCACCTCCCAGTGGTCTGTTCGATTATGCCTCAATCAATGTCAAATTTGGCAGACACCGACCTCAGACATGGCCTCGAAAAGGCACCAAGAGTCGGGGGCGGAAAAAAGGAAAAAGAAGAGACAGCGAGCGGGATGATACTCGCGCGTGACGCGTCGCTTGCAGGTAAGACAATGTTTTAAATACAAATGTTAGTTTTGTAGCGCGGGCGCCTTTGCGTCGTGTATGCATGTCCAGGGGGGCGTCGCTAGTAGTGCAAATGATTCGGGGCTTTAGCTCCCCCGGGAAATTTTGAAACTTGGGCTGTTAAAGATGCAGTTAGTTTGTTTGAGAAGAAAAGGAAGGCCAATCGTTGGGGTCCTCATCGTCATATTTGAATGACAAATAAAGCTAATTTCCCCCCTAGGTAGGCTATTACGTTACAGATGTGTGCATAGGCGATTAGTGCAGAACGTTCCCTATTGTAATTTCTTCGCTTCAATACAATGTCTATCAGCCTCTTGGTAAGGTGAACTTTAGAAAAACCCTGCAACTGACCGTGATGTGATTTTGCCAAATTAGACCGCTTAGATACGTTTTTTCGTTGTTGTTCTATGCGGATAATGCGGTCATTTTCAAGAGGTTCATAGGCCAAGGCCCAAGGGCGACATCTGTTGGTGAAACTGCAATTAGAACCCCCCCCCCCCCCCCCCCCCACAATCTCAGTGTTTGTATATTTTCATATTCACAGAGTTGTCAAATTATTAGGGCTGGGAAAATATTAATCGCATCCAAAATAAAAGTTTGTGTCTACATGATATATTTGTGTGTAGGCCTACTGTGTATAAATATTTTGTATATATAAATACACTCACATATGCACGTATATATTTAAGAAATATTTGCATGTATATACTGTATATATTTATATATAATTTATATTATATATAAATTTAAATATTTTATATATAAATAACAAATATTTCTTAAATACATACATGCAAATGTGAATTTATATATATATACAAAATAATTATACACAGTACACACACATATATCATTCATGTAGACCTTTATATTATTTATTACTTTTCATATTTGGTGCCATTGTTAAAGTAAAATTATTTATTTGCAGCAGTTATTTTGGAGGTAAAGATAACCTAACTAAGAAATTCTGAATGGTTGTTATTCCTTGGGTGAGTGGGTGGGTGGGTGGTTGTGCTTAGGGCACCCAAATGGCTAGCGCCGGCCCTGCTTGTCGTGCAAGAATGCTTTAAAGTCATTCGCACGAATAAGAGCGGGATCATGTAACACTAGCCAAAGGATGACAAAAAAATAACAGATGCTGCGTTAACAGCCCTAATTTGTTTATTTCATATAAAATCGTGGCACCTTGCATCATATAATCGCAGAGGCTTGACATCGCGATTACGATTGCGATATGATTAATAGTGCAGCACTAATTTCAACCTTGATTCTGGTTGTAGTAATACTAAAGTAAACAATAAAGATTAAAAAATAAATTTAGGATTTTTAAAAATATATATATTTTAAATGTTTTTTCGGACCCCCTGCAATTATGCCACGGACCACTAGGGGTCCGCGTACCCCCGGTTGAGAAACACTGATATAGAGTGAAAAGAGGAGCGGGCTTAAAATGGACCCTTGTGGCACACCACAGAGTAGGAGAACAGATGCAGAAGTAAATTTCGCCATATTTACTGAGAAGGTTCTGTCTTTGAGATACAAGGACAACCACTGTAAGGCAACACCCTGAATGCCCACCACTTTTTCCAACCGATGCAACAAGATACTATGGTCGATCGTATCAAAAGCTGCACTTAAATCTAGTAAAACAAGCACTGCGTGCGATCCGGTGTCGAGGATTTGCAAAAGGTCATTGTTGACCTTCAACAAAGCAGTTTCTGTACTGTGCATAGATCTAAAAGCAGACTGAAAAGTATCAGAAATATTAGATGTACTAAGATAAGTATTCAACTGGCAATGCACGACTCTCTCTAAAAGTTTAGAAATAAAAGGCAACTTTGATATAGGTCTAAAATTTTTGAGGAGAGATGGATCTAAATGGGGTTTCTTAAGAAGAGGGTGAACTACAGCATATTTAAAACTAGCGGGAACAATTCTGGTCGCTAGAGAACTGTTAATAATATCTGTTACCAGGGGCGGATTGGCAATCGGGAATACCGGGAACAATCCCGAACGGCCGGTCCATTTCGGGCCGAACCGGCCGGTGGTCAATGATTTTTTTTATTTTTTTTTATGATACGTTTTATGATAACCGACCGGCGGCCGCTCAGCTGCAGCGGAACTCTGTGTGTGTGTGTGTGTTTCAGACTGGGCCAAACCAATACTTCAATCTTGAGGGGGGATACGAGCGGCCCCTCCTAACTTGGACTGATCCTCGTTTTTCCTAACATCCGATTGGCTCAAACTTAAGGCGCCGAAAAAAGGAGTTTGGATTTGTATGAATACAAGTTGCAACAGAGACGGACGTTTAAAAATGGTAAAAGAAATGGGTGGGGGCGAAAAAATAAGAATGAAAAAGAAAAAAATGTTGGCACAAGAGGCAGCTAAATGCGCCAAATTAACAGACCTTTTCCGTGAAAAGGGTGCTGTGGCAGGAGGTAACGTTACAGATGAGGAAGGAGGACCCAGCAGCAGGACAGGTGCACAATTAGTGATGCGTTTATTATACACTGAAATTATTTTTATTTGCATTTAAATATAGCAATATATATTATATAAGGGATAATGTAGAGGGAGGCGGTTGTATTTGCTATAAAAACGATTGTATTAGTTTCGTGCCACGAATGCGGTCTGTTATTGCTTGATAACAGGCCGCACGTTGCCATGGACACGCAGGATTCCAACCGTCTAGAGATTCTTCTGTCTAGAGACAGAACTATTTTCTTTAGCGGAAGCAATACAATAGTTTTTAAAACAATAAACTCATTTTTAAATCAATACTGTGTGTCAAATTATTGATTTATTTGGTAGATAGCCATGTAATAAAAATGTGCTGTTATCATGTTATAGCCATGTATCCCTTACATTTTAGAGATATATTATAAACAGCAGTTTGCAGTGTCATCACACAGACAACATCCTTCTATAAGCAAGGAATCTCTGTATGTATATTAGCTGTATGTATAATTGTACATACATATATTAGCTGTATGTATAATTGTGTCAAATTATTGATTTATTAGCCATGTAATAAAAATGTGCTGTTATCATGTTATAGCCATGTATCCCTTAACATATTTAGAGATATATTATACAGGTCCTTCTCAAAAAATTAGCATATTGTGATAAAGTTCATTATTTTCCATAATGTAATGATAAAAATTAAACTTTCATATATTTTAGATTCATTGCACACCAACTGAAATATTTCAGGTCTTTTATTGTTTTAATACTGATGATTTTGGCATACAGCTCATGAAAACCCAAAATTCCTATCTCAAAAAATTAGCATATCATGAAAAGGTTCTCTAAACGAGCTATTAACCTAATCATCTGAATCAACTAATTAACTCTAAACACCTGCAAAAGATTGCTGAGGCTTTTAAAAACTCCCAGCCTGTTTCATTACTCAAAACCGCAATCATGGGTAAGACTGCCGACCTGACTGCTGTCCAGAAGGCCATCATTGACACCCTCAAGCAAGAGGGTAAGACACAGAAAGAAATTTCTGAACAAATAGGCTGTTCCCAGAGTGCTGTATCAAGGCACCTCAGTGGGAAGTCTGTGGGAAGGAAAAAGTGTGGCAAAAAACGCTGCACAACGAGAAGAGGTGACCGAACCCTGAGGAAGATTGTGGAGAAGGACCGATTCCAGACCTTGGGGGACCTGCGGAAGCAGTGGACTGAGTCTGGAGTAGAAACATCCAGAGCCACCGTGCACAGGCGTGTGCAGGAAATGGGCTACAGGTGCCGCATTCCCCAGGTCAAGCCACTTTTGAACCAGAAACAGCGGCAGAAGCGCCTGACCTGGGCTACAGAGAAGCAGCACTGGACTGTTGCTCAGTGGTCCAAAGTACTTTTTTCGGATGAAAGCAAATTTTGCATGTCATTCGGAAATCAAGGTGCCAGAGTCTGGAGGAAGACTGGGGAGAAGGAAATGCCAAAATGCCTGAAGTCCAGTGTCAAGTACCCACAGTCAGTGATGGTCTGGGGTGCCATGTCAGCTGCTGGTGTTGGTCCACTGTGTTTTATCAAGGGCAGGGTCAATGCAGCTAGCTATCAGGAGATTTTGGAGCACTTCATGCTTCCATCTGATTTCATTTTTCAGCACGACCTGGCACCTGCTCACAGTGCCAAAACCACTGGTAAATGGTTTACTGACCATGGTATTACTGTGCTCAACTGGCCTGCCAACTCTCCTGACCTGAACCCCATAGAGAATCTGTGGGATATTGTGAAGAGAAAGTTGAGAGACGCAAGACCCAACACTCTGGATGAGCTTAAGGCTGCTATCGAAGCATCCTGGGCCTCCATAACACCTCAGCAGTGCCACAGGCTGATTGCCTCCATGCCACGCCGCATTGAAGCAGTCATTTCTGCAAAAGGATTCCCGACCAAGTATTGAGTGCATAACTGAACATAATTATTTGAAGGTTGACTTTTTTTGTATTAAAAAAACACTTCTTTTATTGGTCGGATGAAATATGCTAATTTTTTGAGATAGGAATTTTGGGTTTTCTTGAGCTGTATGCCAAAATCATCAGTATTAAAACAATAAAAGACCTGAAATATTTCAGTTGGTGTGCAATGAATCTAAAATATATGAAAGTTTAATTTTTATCATTACATTGTGGAAAATAATGAACTTTATCACAATATGCTAATTTTTTGAGAAGGACCTGTATATTATAAAGAGCAGTTTGCAGTGTGTCATCACACACAGACAACATCCTTCTATAAGCAAGGAATCTCTGTATGTATATTAGCTGTTCAGGTCAGTGATGGAGAGGGACAGGTTGAGGATGACCCCTGCAGTCATATTGATGATGAGGGAGAGAAGGAGGAGGAGCAGGAGGAAGGAGAGCAGCAAGAGAAAGAAGAATGGAACCAGTATAAAAACAGTATAAAAACAGTGACAGGTACAGGGGCAGTGTCCAGGGCTGGGTAGGCAATCATATTAGGCAAATAAATCAATCAAATATTTACATATAGGATAAAATGCCAATAGTTCCACATACTAGATAATAACCTGACTGAAGCACAGATTGAATTAGAAAATGTTTTATTCTTAGTCATATTTATAACTGATGTTCTTCTCATGCATATGTAGCTGCACAATCAGTAAGCAGAGGCAGGGTCCATCACAGGGGAAGCTAAGCCAGGGAGCCAAGCTGAGAAAGTAAGGACACACACACACAAATCTCTATTTTATGGGACTGCATTGTAGTTTTTGAGTATATGAGTATTTGTAACTATTTTATCACTCCAACTGACTGTGCACATGACATGCTGGTAGTTAGCAGTACAGTATACTGTGACTTATGTGTTCGAGATTAGGTTTTGCTGACCTGGTTGTGTTCAGTGCAGTGGTGACTTGCTTATACAACCTGAGGAGGCAGGTGTCATCCTAAAGTTTCTTGAAGGTTTTCAGCGTAATCTGATTCTCTTTATACCATAAAAACACTATTAGAAATAAAATTACAGCAAAAAATCCTTCTGCTCGTGCACCAAGGGCACTCGCGTAAAAGGCCTCTCCATCTTAAAGTCCCGGGCTGAATTTCAGTCCCAGTACGTCCCTGTCTGTTACAGTTGGACTCAATGTTTCAAACGCTTCCTTAAAGAGACGAGTAGGGACGACATCAGACTCAGACAACTGGAACATTTTGCCTTAGAAACAGTATCAGCCAGCTGAGAAGAGGAAACCAGATGAAAACAAGTTAGAGAATCAATCGGTGAACAGGTCAAAGGTGGATTATATATTACTGGCTTAATTGAACCCTTGATCGTTTTCATTAAAAAACTGTGCAAAATTCTCACATGTTTCCCGAGGGGGAAAGGGTAGGGGCTGGGAAAGAGTAGGAGCTGGTAAAGGTTTTAGCACAGAATCAATTGTCTTAAACAGCATCTCGGCCGATTTGCATTTTCTGTGATGATTTTTGAGAGAAATTTGCGTTTTGCCTCTTTCACTGATTTTTGGTAATTGATTAAGCATGCAGTTAAACATTAATAAGAAATTTGAAGTTTATCTCTTTTCCACTTTCGCTCTGCCTTACGACACTCTTGCCTGAGAGAGTAGAGTCATTTAACCAAGGCTGTGTGGGGCCCTTTCCCTTAGCTTTCCTGGGCTTAAGGGGAGCAGCAGCGTGTAAAGAAATGGAGCAGGCTTTAGTAAAAACCTCCACCATCTCTTCAGTATTTAATTCGTCAAATGGGATATCATCTGCAAGGTTGGCCTGATAGTACTCCAAAAATAAGCTGGCAGTAGAAGGTTGGATAAAACGAGAGTAATTCAACGTTTTTGAGCGAGACGAGGTGGGAAAAACACAAACAGAATCAAACACAATTGGCAGATGGTCTGAAATAACAGCATCAACTACTCTCAGATTTGTTACAGGAAAACCATGTGATAACACCAGGTCTAAAATGTGCCCCAGCTTATGAGTAGGGCTAAAGACTGATTGTGACAGGTTGAAGGATTCAATAAGACAAGAAAACTCTTTCACCAGAGGTTTGGATGGACAACAAATATGAATGTTAAAGTCTCCTAGAATCAACAGCCTATCACAGCGGGATACAATATTAGAGAGAAGCTCAGAGAATTGTTGGATGAAATCTTTGTTAAACTTAGGAGGCCTGTAAATCAATGCACATAGTACAGGACTCCCTATGTTGATTCTCATTAACTGTACTTCAAAGCTTGAATACACATCCGTTTGCAGTTGATTGTTTTTAAAATGATTTTTAAAAACAGTAGCAACACCCCCACCTTGACCAGAAAGTCTTGGAGTGGTAAAGAAGGCACAATTCGGGGGAGAGAGTTCACCAAGAGATGAGAAATCACCCTGTTTCAGCCAGGTTTCAGTCACAAATAGAAAGTCCAGTGAGTTTGTAGTGAAAAAGTCATTTAAAATGAATGATTTATTAGATAATGACCTCACGTTTATCAAGGCCATCCTCAGTGTCTGAGACTCTGTTTTTTCGTCATTTGGAGATTAAATATTGATAGAACGGAGATTTAGCGGGTTCACTGACCGTAGCTCTGCAGCTGACTTAGAGGAGGACCGACAGAATGAAATTACTGGAATGACATCATTGGACAGAGAAGTGAAATGTGCATCTTTATAGAAACTGCGCCGGGATCCTCGGTGGACATATCGAGGACGGCGCACAATTTTTAAGTTAATTGAATTGAATTTATTAAAGGATAGCCTCTTGAGATGCATCATCTCATTTTCAAGAGGGTCCTATAAACACAATATACCGAATACAAAAGACAAATCATAAACAAAAGACAAAAAAACATTACTTAGCATACATTACAGATAACAAACAAAGCTCATTTATACACAACTCATTCATACACAAACTCTCTCACCAACTCACGCCGACCTCTCATACTAACCCAAGTTTTTACTCAGAGTTAAATCATACAAGTTGTAATAATCATCATAATAATAATAATAATATCACCAGTAAAATTATACATTTAATTTAAATTAAATAGATTACAAAGAAAAAAATGATAAATAAATAAATGAAAAAATAAAACATTTTAACAAATAAACAAATGCACAAAGGATTGAAGGTAACTTAAAAGTTAAAAGCATAAACAAATTGTTTTAAGGTATAGAAATAGGGATGATCTGAAAAAGCAAAAGGAAGTTATAGATCTCAAGGAAAGAGGAAGATTGTTCCAGTCCCATGGCGCTTTATATTGAAACGATCTACGTCCAACTTCTTTATTCTGGGTACAAAGAAAAAGGGGTATTGCATGTGTCTAATATGAATATGAAGATCTGCTTGGAATTAGATGCTGCTTTAAATAAGAGGGACAGTTAAAATGAACACATTTAAAGATAAACTGAACCCAGTGGAATTGCCTTCTTGATTTGGGTTGCAACCAGTTTAGTGATTCATACATTAAACAGTGATGAGTTCTGTAAGGACACCTCAAAACAAATCTACAAAGTGAATTGAATTGGTAAACAATGTCGGCATAATCAATAATAGGCAGTATCATCTGAGAAATTATTCTTTTTCTGAAAGAAAGAGTGAAACAATTAGTAGACCGATACAGTGAGTTTAGGCAGCCATAAGATCTTTTAATAATGAAGTCAATATGTGTTTTAAATGAAAGTTCAGGGTCAATCCAGAGTCCAAGATATTTGAATGAGTCGACCTTCTCAAGTAGGGCCCCGTTATCAAAATTAATTTGTAACTCAGAGGAGTAAACACGACTATGTCTAGTTCTAAACAACATGCAACATGATTTCCTCCTATTCAGTTTTAAGTTTATTACTATGAAGTCATTTTTGTACTAGGTTGAAGTCAGATTGTAAGGAATTCTGAATTTGTAATAGATCTGAGTTGGAGGTGTAAATAACAGTGTCATCAGCATACAGATGAGCAAAAGAATTAGAACACATTTGAGGTAAGTCATTAATAAAAATAGTAAAAAGAAGTGGACCTAAAGTGGAGCCTTGTGGAACACCCTTATCTACAAGTAGATAGTCAGACTGGAAGCCCTGAGAAACGACACACTGGCGTCCGCTATGACGATAGGAGTTAAACCAAAGAAGAGCATTTTGATTCAAACCAATGGAATTCACTAGTGATCAACCAGATCAAAAGCCTTAGTAAGATCAATAAAGATTGCACCTGTGAATTGGGATTTATAAAAGGATGAGAACACATAATTTGTGAACTTCAGTAGAGCGGTAGTAGTAGTGGAGAAATTAGATCTAAAACCAGATTGATTAAAAATAAGTTTCTCAAAATGTTTTGCAATAGTACAAATAATAGAAATTGGACGAAAATTGTTCATATCAGATCTATCACCATCTTTGAAAAGAGGAGTAACTCTTGCACATTTCCATATGGAGGGGATTGCACAAGTAGATAGAGATAAGTTAAATAAATCCGCAAGAGGATACATTAATACACGAGCAGCAAGTTTCACAAATTTTGCTTCTAGACCATCCGGACCCGCCTTACTGTTTTCTTTTAGCTCACAAATGACATAAAAAACATCTATTGGAGAGGTTTTACTAAAAGAAAAAGAATTATTAGTATTAATTAAGTTCAAGGTACCATCCATCTCATAAGAGTTAAAGTGATGAGCATCACAAATGGAAGACAAATGCTGATTAAAAGCCTTAGAAATAAGTACTGGATCTGAAATAATTTCATTATTTATTCTTATCTGATTTATAGAGCTTTTTTTGTTTTATTAAGAATGTGATTCAAATGATTCCAGAACTGTCTGGAATTACGAAAATCATGAGAGAAACTATCTTTATAGTAATTGGATTTGGCGTTCCTTGTTTTTGTCTTACATAGGTTCCTGAGATATCTGAAATTTTCCCAGTCAGTAGAATCTTTTGAGGAGCGATATTTGGCCCAGGTTTTATCCCTTTGTTTAAAAAGACTTATAAGATCAGAGCCGATCCAGGGTAAATGCCTGTCCTTGACCCTACTAGTTTTCATAGGAGCATGTTTATCAATTACATCAGTAATTTCTGAATGAAAAAATGTCCATGCGTCGTCCACATAAGGAATTAACTGAAGTCTCTCCCACCTAATAGCAGTTAGGTCCTGAATAAAACGATGAACATTCTGTGAGGAAATAACAGGAGGATGCAAATGCAAATAAAACTCAGTTTAATGGATAATGTCAGAAGTAACAATGAAGAAGGCACAGATCGGGGACAACACTCAGATGGTCAGTGAAGCAGGGACGAGATGGCGATCCGGTGGTAAACAGGTGACAGCGTGCTCGAGTGAAACCCAGGGAGTGTGAAACATCCAGTTGACACGAAGAACTGATGAAAACATCCAGACGACACGAGGAACAGGCGAACTCCAGACGAGGAACAGAACAGACGAGGCACGAGCACAGGAACACACCGGGGAACAACCACAACGATCTGACAACAAGAGAGAGAATTACTGGGTATATAAAGGGAACTGGAATGACTGACAGCTGGTGACACTAATCACACAACGAGTAACCACACCCACACAATTACACTCACGCAGACACATCAGCATGAGACAGCCGATTCATAAACCGTGACAGTACCCCTCCTCCTAAGAACGCCTCCTGGCGTTCTCAGACTCCCTTACCTGTCGATTGTAATCATCGATAAGGGAGTGATCCAGGATGTCTCTAGCAGGTACCCAACTTCTCTCCTCCGGACCGTAACCCTCCCAGTCCACCAGGTACTGAAATCCGCGTCCCCTCCGTCTCGAGTCCAGAATGCGGTTTACCGAATATGTGGGTTCCCCATCTACGAGTCGCGGCGGGGGGGGGGACCGGGGCAGGCGGATTAAAGTGAGAACGAAACACGGGCTTAATCTTAGACACATGGAAGGCGGGGTGAATTCTCCTGTACGCAGGAGGGAGTTTGAGTCGGACTGTCACCGGACTAATAATTTTGGTGACAGGAAACGGGCCAATAAATTTGGGAGCTAACTTGTTAGACACGGAGCGGAGAGGAATATTCTTGGTAGAAAGCCACACTCTTTGACCCACGACGTAAACGGGAGGCTTTGACCGGTGGCGATCGGCCTTGGCCTTCATGCGCCTCCCTGCTTGGAGTAGAGTCTCACGGGCTCTAGTCCAAGTACGGTGGCACCTCTGGACGAATGCGTGAGCGGAGGGAACCGCGACCTCGGATTCCAGACTCGGAAAAATTGGTGGCTGGTAACCTAAACTACACTTAAATGGCGAGAGGCCCGTGGATGACACTGGCAATGAATTGTGGGCGTACTCCACCATAGAAAGCTGTTGGCTCCAGGAGGACGGATTCTTGGTAACCAAACATCGCAACATTCTTTCGAGATCCTGATTGGCTCGCTCAGACTGGCCATTACTCTGGGGATGATAGCCCGAGGACAGACTGACCGTGGCCCCCAGCAATCTACAAAACTCTTGCCAAAATCTGGATACGAATTGGGAACCCCTGTCAGATACCACGTCCATCGGGAGGCCATGTAACCGAAAAACGTGATCTATGACAGTGACCGCTGTCTCCTTGGCTGAAGGTAATTTGGGCAAGGGAATGAAATGTGCCGCCTTCGAGAACCGGTCCACTACGGTTAAAACAACCGTCATGCCCTTGGAGGGCGGGAGGGCGGTGACAAAATCTAGAGCGATGTGGGACCAGGGTCTCGAAGGGACAGACAGCGGTCGAAGTAACCCGTCTGGGGGTTGGTTAGATGTCTTACTAGTGGCACAGATTGAGCAAGCCAAAACAAAATCATGAATGTCGCGAGCCATCAATGGCCACCAAAATCGTTGTTTAACTAGAAAACTGGTGCGAGTCACTCCTGGATGACAAGCCATGTTGGAGCAATGACCCCATCGAATAACGTCGGACCGTAACCCCTCCGGAACAAACAAACGACTCGGTGGGCAACCAGGCGGAGGCGTTACCCCTTCTAAGGCTGTCTTGACCTTCGACTCGACCTCCCATACCAGAGTGGAGATGACAACTTTCTCAGGTAAAATACACTCGGGAGTCACCGGGCGTACGGATGGATCAAAAATACGAGATAGTTTAGTTTAGTTTAGTTTATTTAGTTTTTAATAACGTGGACAGTCCCTTTTTGAAAGAAAAAGAGCAGCTTTAGCCTCTACGGCTAATTTCCAGCTGTAGTCCCCGGCCAGTTGTCAATGGGCATACATCAATAAAATACGTTACAATTATATTTACAGCAGGACTTATCAAAAGGGGACAGACATACTAAACATGTGACACACAATTCAAACAAATAAGCAAGCAGACACAGATTGCAAAGGCACAATAACAATTCATACAGTAAAACAATACAACAAGACACAAACAATAATCATACAGAGGCCACATTAAGGCACATACTGGACATAACATTGAGGCAGGCAGCAGAAACCAAGTGGCAACAACATGATCATGTCACATCAAATACACAACACATCTGTCAAATTAGTGTGTGCAGCTGTAATTGTCAGACAGCCAGTTTTTAAGATGTATAGTAAAATTGGAATACATATGTATATCTTTGATTGTAGTGGGCAGTGAATTCCAATTTTGTATCGCTTTAATAGAAAATGATAATTGACCGAATGTGCTTTTCCTAAATGGGATAGTAAGATCACCTCGTGTGGTGCTTCTGGTAATATGACTGTTGTTATGGCGTTGGATTATAAATGAATTGAGAGGAGCTGGAGCGTTATTATGCATAATTTTGTGGACCAAACAGATGTTTTTGTATTTAATTACATCTTCCCAGCTTAGCAGTTTATGATTTTTAAGAATTATACAATGATGGGAACTATTAGGCTTCTGGTCCAAAACTTTGAGAGTTTTTTTATAGAGAGTTGCCAATGGCTTTAATGTTAAACCATTAGTTTGACCCCAACTTGTCAGACAGTATGTTAGATGTGACACAATCATGGTATCCATAAATAATTTGGCAGCATGAAAAGTCAGTGCATTTCTAATATGTCTAAAATTAGCTAAACTAAACTTGACCCTTTTGCACACGTTTTTAATATGTGGTTTAAAAGAAAGATTAGAATCAATAATAATGCCCAAATACTTAACTTGGGGCACAATACTTATGTTTTGACCAGATATCATTATGTTTGAAACAATATTACATTGTCTCTTAGTGAAAAACATTCCCACAGTTTTATCTATGTTTAGTTGAAGGCACGAGCGATTTAGCCAATTGGTGATTTGATCCATAGCTGTCGTAAGTTTAGCAGCAGCCAGATGTTTTGTCTTGGCATGTACATAAATTACAGTGTCGTCCGCGTACATTAGTGTATTAATATCCGGGCAAACTGATGGCAGATCATTGATATATACACTAAATAAAAGCGGACCAAGGATCGATCCTTGTGGTACTCCTGTGTGTAAGTTGAGAACTGGTGAACGATGATTGTTCACCGAAACACACTGACTTCTACCTGATAAATACGATTCAAACCATTTAATTGCAGAAGAGGATAAATTAAAATTAGAAAGTCTTGCAATAAGGACCTTATGGTTGACTGTGTCAAAGGCTTTACGGAGATCTAAAAACACAGCACCAACAACACCTCCCTTGTCAACCATTGCTCGAACAGTCTCTAAAAAGAGACAGTTAGCTGTTTCTGCAGAGTGATGGGCCCTAAAGCCAAACTGCATCGAGTGAAGAGGGAATGGACTATTGTTAAAAAAAGAGACAAGCTGCTCTGATACAAATTTTTCAACAACCTTGGAGACCACAGGTAGAATACTGATTGGGCGGTAGTTACATATGTTCAAAGGATCATTTGATTTAAATATAGGAGTTACTATTGCCGTCTTCCAGATAATTGGAAATATCCCCTTTAATACTGACTGGTTAACAATTTGTGTAATAGGGTATGCTAGGTGTTCATTCAGGAATTTAAGCATTTTAGAATCCATTCCATAGAAATCTTTTGCTGTTGAGATTTTAAGAGAATTAATAAGTGCCTGAGTTTTAAATTCAGAAATAGGTTGAATGCTAAAAGAAGGCTTACTTTTATCTATTTTGACAATATCTGCAGTTGTTAAAGAGAAATTACGTGCTATTTCATCCACAGAATTGACAAAATATTCATTAAGAGCTACAGCTATTTGTGCTGGATCTTGTATTAATTTACCTTTTAGGTTCAACTCTAACTGGTTTCTAGGCCTATGCCAGATTCCCATCACATTCTTAATCTGTTCCCATATCAACTTTGTATTACCCTTTCCCTCATTAATAATTGTTATAAAAAAATTGGCCTTGGCCGTTCTGATCATTTTAATTACTTGATTACGTAATGAAGTGAACCTATACCTATCACTGCTTAACTTGGTTTTTAATGATCTTTTTAAGGCAGAATCTCTTTCTTTCATCAAATGAAATATTTCAGTATTAAGCCAAGGGAGCGAATTCGTTTTTGTTTTCTTTCCTTTTACCTTTCTAGAGAACTCCTTTACTAGACATTGTAGCTTGGTCGCAAATGTCTTGCTCACTTCTTCTATGTTATTCCCTGTAAATATATTTGTCCATTTAGTCTGCTGTACTGCCCTTTGAAAATTATCCATTTCATTCTTTGGAATCCTGAATTGCTCCACAGGTTTATTAGAGTGATGAAAACGTTTTTTTGTAAGTTTTCTTGACAGCAATATCAGATTATGGTCAGACAGTCCAGTAATAAAGTTAAATGTTTTTACAATTCGTTCCGGCTTGTTACTGAATATTAAATCTATCTGTGTCTGGGATGATGTGGTTATTCTAGTTGGACCTTCCAACAATTGAGTAAAATCCAGACTGTCTGTGATCTGCTTAAGGGGTTTCCTATTAGTCATTAGATAAAGAGTCGGGTTTGATGTTCTTGGACCCGGGGCGGTACGAGAGAACAAAATCAAAACGTCCGAAAAAAAGGGCCCACCGAGCTTGCCTGGAGTTAAGTCTTTTAGCAGATCTGATGTATTCAAGATTCTTATGGTCGGTCCAAACGATAAAGGGTACCCCCGAACCCTCTAACCAATGACGCCACTCCTCCAACGCTAACTTAACTGCCAACAACTCTCTATTACCAATGTCATAATTACGTTCGGCAGACGATAGTCGATGAGAAAGAAACGCGCAGGGATGCATCTTGTCATCTGAGGAAGCGCGTTGTGAAAGCACTGCTCCTACTCCCACCTCTGACGCGTCGACCTCCACCACGAACTGACGTGTGGGATCAGGGGTGACCAGAATGGGAGCCGAAACGAAGCGACTCTTGAGGTTGGTGAACACTGCCTCGGTAGTATTCGACCACCTGAACGTCGTTCGGGGGGAGGTCAAGGCAGTCAGAGGTGCGACTAGTTGGCTGAAATTACGAATGAAACGCCGGTAAAAATTGGCGAACCCCAGAAACCGCTGTAGGGCCTTACGGGAATCTGGACTTGGCCAATCTACCACAGCCCTAACCTTATCAGGATCCATGCGCACTCCCTCAGAGGAGATGATGTACCCTAGGAAGGGAACAGACTGTGCATGAAACGCGCATTTCTCCGCCTTGACAAAAAGCCCATTCTCTAACAGTCTCTGGAGCACTCGTCTGACGTGTTGAACGTGTTCCTGGAGAGACGAAGAAAAAATCAATATGTCGTCCAGGTAAACATATATGAACTGATCTACCATGTCTCTCAACACATCATTAACGAGTGCTTGGAAAACCGCTGGGGAGTTGGAAAGCCCGAAAGGCATAACCAAATATTCAAAGTGCCCCCTAGGGGTATTAAAAGCGGTTTTCCATTCATCCCCCTTCCTGATGCGAACCAAATGATATGCATTGCGTAAGTCCAATTTCGTGAAAATGGATGCTCCCTGCAACCTCTCGAAAGCTGAAGACATCAACGGCAAAGGGTAAGAATTCTTTACCGTGATGTTGTTCAGCTCTCGGTAATCAATGCAAGGTCGCAAAGAACCATCCTTCTTCCCAACGAAAAAGAACCCCGCCCCCGCTGGAGAAGAGGAAGGCTGGATGAACCCAGAGGCCAGAGAATCAGAAATATATTTCTCCATGGCCTCCCTCTCAGGAACAGAAAGAGAGTAAAGTTTGCCCTTAGGCGGAGATTTACCTGGCAGAAGATCTATCGCACAGTCATAGGAACGATGCGGAGGAAGAGAAGCAGCGCGAGACTTACTGAACACCTCCATCAGGTCGTGGTACTCCGCGGGCACGTTAGACAAATCCGCTGCCTCACTCTGAAACACAGAACCAGACACAGAGGGACATGCAGACACTAAACAGGACTCATGACAGTGGTTACTCCATGTGGAAACAGTGTTAGTGCACCAGTCGACACGAGGGTTGTGTCTGGACAGCCACGGGTGTCCCAAAACCACCGGTGCGAGTGGTGAGTCCATGAGAAAAAAAGAGATGAGTTCTGTGTGATTTCCAGAAGTGATGAGGGTAATGTCTTCAGTAGCATGTGTAATCCGGGGAAGTTCTTGACCATTAAGTGCGTTGACAGTAATTTGGTGTGAGAGAGGAGTGACGGGAATCTGAAGCTTAAGTGCAAGTCTGAAGTCCATGAAATTACCCTCCGCTCCCGAATCCAGTAGTGCGTTGGTGCAGTGCGTCGACTGTCGCCATCTCAGTCTTACCGGGAGGAGGGTTGATGATGGTGATGAGGTCTTCTCGGCGGAGATCCCACCCGATAGTAGCCTCATACTTACTACCGGGCTTGCTCTTTTACCGGGCAGGAGTGGATGAAGTGACCTGCCCGGCCACAGTAAAGACAGAGTCCCTGGGATCTCCGCCTCTCCCTCTCCTCCCGGGAAAGCCGAGCTCTCCCCACCTGCATGGGTTCGTGGTCGAAAGCGGGGCTGACCGCGCTCGCGCCACCGGGCTGGTGGTCCTCTGGGCTGGACTGGGGACGGCTGTGGCGCGTCAGTCTGGTCACGCGATTGAGACGAGCGTCCACTCTCAGCGCAAGTTCCACCAGTCCGTTCAGCGTCTCCGGTAAGTCCATCGCATATATCTCCCCTTGAACGCGGTCAGCCAACCCATGCAGGAACATATCCCACTGCGCCGCCTCGTTCCAACGGCACTCTGCGGCCAGGGTGCGGAACCGAATGGAGAAGTCCGCCACCGAGCCTTCTCCCTGTCGCAGTTCGGCGAGTAATCTGGCCGCCTCCTTACCCGCCACTGCACGGTCGAAAACCCTCTTCATCTCCTCGGAGAGTGCCTGGAACGAGGTGCAGCAGTCGTCTCCGTTCTCCCACACCGCCGTCCCCCAAAGTGCTGCTCTCCCTGACAGCAGGGTTAACACAAAGGCTACTTTAGTCTGTTCGCTCTGGAAAGTGCGTGGCTGTAAGGCAAAATGCATAGAACATCTTGTGAGGAATGCTCTGCAATACTCCGGTTCACCAGAGTATCCCTCTGGTGTAGGTAGGCGTGGCTCTGGCCTCTCCACTGCTGCAGGCGCCGGTGGTAAGGGGACGGGCGGCGTGGGGGGCGCAGTGGGATTCTGTAAAAGTTGTACCTGTTGGGTGAGCTCGGACACCTGCTTCACGAGTGCTTGCACCGCACGACCTGTGCCCGAGATGTTCTCTGCTTGTTGATCCATACGTGAGATACTGTGAGCGATGAAATCGTTGAGTTGTGATGAACTTGCTGCATCCATGGTGGTCAGATCGTTCTGTGAGGAAATAACAGGAGGATGCAAATGCAAGTAAAACTCAGTTTAATGGATAAAGTCAGAAGAAACAATGATGATGAAGGCACAGATCGGGGACAACACTCAGATGGTCAGTGAAGCAGGGACGAGATGGCGATCCGGTGGTAAACAGGTGACAGCGTGCTCGAGTGAAACCCAGGGAGTGTGAAACATCCAGTTGACACGAAGAACTGATGAAACATCCAGACGACACGAGGAACAGGCGAACTCCAGACGAGGAACAGAACAAACGAGGCACGAGCACAGGAACACACCGGGGAACAACCACAACGATCTGACAACAAGAGAGAGAATTACTGGGTATATAAAGGGAACTGGAATGACTGACAGCTGGTGACACTAATCACACAACGAGTAACCACACCCACACAATTACACTCACGCAGACACATCAGCATGAGACAGCCGATTCATAAACCGTGACACATTCATGTTCTTATATTGTCTCGCTCTAATAAATCTGGGAGGAAGGCTTGGAGTTTTAATTTTCCACACACAAAATATGACAGAATGATCGCTTAAGCAGTCTGACATTACACCCGATTTCGCTATTCTTTCAGGGTGGGTGACTAAAATCCAATCCAAGAGGGATGAAGATCGATAATCAGCTCTAGTGGGTTCATTAATTAACTGAGTGAGATTTACACTGCTAATTAAGTTTCTATCATTAAAGGAGGAACGATCAAGCCAATTCCTATTGAAGTCTCCCAAGATAATCATTTCATTATGTCTCTCAAGAGAATTAATAGTTGACAAAATACATTTTATAGAGTCACATGCAGAAGACGGAGGCCTATATATATTACCAATTGTTAAATGTTTATTTTCATGAAAAGTAATATCAATAAAAAGACTTTCAAAGTCTTCAAAGTTGACTGGTTCAACCCTCTAACCCCCCCCCCCCCCCCCTAAAAATACTTACAAATGAGAAGTATTTATTAAACTAAACAAAAATTATCTTATAGTCTCTCCAAAACTTCAACAAGCAAATTATGACTTCAACTGTATAATAAATTGTTCATACAAATGCTACAAAGAACGTTCAATGATATTTCTATCATCCTACATAGTTGCATTGTACAAATACATTTTGTCTGACCATGTAACTTGTAGTATATAAATTACAATTACTACCACCACTACTATTATTACTGATCAATTAGGCTGCTACAAGACTAAGGGGGTTTCGGGGGTATGCCCCCCGTAAGAACATTTTGTTCATTTTAATGGTAAATTCATCAATCTGGTGCACTTTGAGAGTTCAAAATTAAAAGCTCCAACCCATATTTAGTGTGCAAATTGAACAAAGAAAAATTCAAACCTCGTTTAGTTACAGTGTCTGTCTACATTACATTAATTATAATATTAATCCCATGACAGTAATAGCCATAAGATATTGTAAAACAAATGCACTGAAAAATAAAGGCAACTTTCATAATTAATTTTGTTACTTGGAAGTAACCCAGCGCCGCCAATTAAACAAAACAAAACGAATGGGCCGATGTACGAGTTTTATGGGCCACTAAGACAAAATAAATAAATAATAAAAGTATGATGTATCGGCCCAAAAAGCACGTGGAATCTCTACCATCCTGGGGGAAAAGAATTCGCTCCCGGTAGTCCCGATGGCCAGCATGCCTGTGCTGTGCACAATACTAAGGGTGTATTCACACCAGGAAAGTCCGATAGTTCACTTGCTTTGGTCCGGACCAAATAATTTTTTTTTTTTTTTTTTTGGTACGGTTCGCATTCACACTGCTCTTTTTGCAAGTGAACCAAAATTTGTAAACAAAACCACACGTGTGCTAAGGTCGTCCATTCATTGGACAAGGATTCTCAAGTAGGGAAATCAGGAAGTGCAAAAAAGGCTTAACGTAAATGAACGCAGCATCATCCTTGTATTGTAGGCTAACTATCGTTACATTATATGAACTGCAAATGCTTTTTTTTGCATCTATGCGCGATTAAACTAAAGAGAATGCTCTGTATGTGAATGTCCTGATGCACACACTCATTCATTCATTCCATTCCAATGATGCACACACGACGTGCAGAAAGACGCGCAACAGATGTAATGTAGTAGGCTACAACAGATCACTTTCCCCTAACGCAACTCCGACTACGGAAGCCTGTTAACTCAAAGGCGCAGTGCTTTCTTGCAATTGGGTCGGTTCATGTTCACACCGTAAACGAACCGTACCAGAGTTCGTTTGGAACCGTACCGAGACCACCTCTTCAGCTGGGTCTCGGTTCGGTTGTTTGGTCCGCACCCGAGTTCGATTGCTGTATTCACACCTGCCCAAAAGGTCCGCACCAAGGGCGGAAACGAACTAGAGTTCGATTCAGTCGAACCAAACAAGGCAGGTGTGAATACACCCTTAGTAAATTTTTTTCGTTTGACACCTAAATGGCTGAGATGAGAAGACTTACCTCTATACTGGGCTTTCTTTTTATCTTGTTGCTTTCTCCGTTTTCGTCCCTGTGCATCAGAGGGTTTCGATCAACGCGCCAGCAGCTGAGCACTTGCCTAACGTAACGTAACGTAACCCCCCGTTAGGAAATTATCGACAATAAACGTGTGGCTGAGGGGGCGCCTTAGGATGATCATGTTTAATAAACGTGTTTTTGTTTCGCTTGTCATTCTAATTCTGTGATTAATGGGAAGTAGGCCAAGGGCGACATTAGAGGGCGCCCGCGCGCCGCGCCCCCAACACATTTGTCGCCCTAGGCAACCGCCTAGTTCGCCTATAGCAATCGCCGGCCCTGGGTTCAACAATAGGAATAACACATTCAGAGACTAGGTTCACAGCAACATAAGTGGCCACCCCGCCACCTCTAGAGGCCCTATCAGATCTATACAGGAAAAAAAATTATCAATTTTAACACTTTCATCAGAGATTTTACTATGTAACCATGTTTCTGAAATAGTAATAATATTGGGTTTATAATGAGTAACCAAGGCTCTAAGTTCATCAATTTTTGATACAAGGCTCCTAATATTAAGATGAATTACTCTCAGACCTTTAGTTGCTTCTATTGTATTTCAGGAGATTATAATTGCAACAGGTCAGACAAGAAAAAGTTGGATGAGAGCAGGTGAAAGAGCGACAGCCACACAACAAACAAGCACAAACATTATTCATACCACATAGCAGCACACATAAAGTATTCAAGAGACTACCACCCCATAATACAAATGAAAACAGGGTAAAATGAAGTAGTGTTTGAAAGAGTGGGGCAGGAGAAACATACATGCACATGAACACAAACCAACAAAAAATACACACACAGGACAATAAAGGATGATAAATAAAAACATATACAAAAGCAAAAACAAAAACGAGCTCAAAAGCAGAGGCAAAAATTACGACAGCATCGAAGATCAGTACTAATCAGTAGATTATAATTTAATAATTTAAAGGATACAAATAATATTTCTTTCCATATTTGAAATTCCAGCCTACAATTAAACACTTTGCGACAGCAGTCAGGTACTCGAGTTTACGACATAGTTAACGGCAAACAAAACAGCCCCACATTAACAGTAAGCTCAAACACAGATTAACAAGGCATCTTTGACCAAAAACAAAATATTGTCGCTACCCATGAGTAGACTAAAGTTACACTCAGTAGTAGTCTACAAATCTATAACCCCGAAGCAGCATGATGCTGAAGGTGGGAAAATAACCAAAGTTAGGAAAAAAAGTTAATATCAATCGATAACGTTATAATACAGTTCGCTTTAGATCTCAAGGAGATTCCATGGAGAGATCAGTGAGGAATACGCACAACTTTTAAGTGAGCACAGTAATTATATATGTCCACAGGAAGACGATATGTTGAGTTCAGTTTATGCAGCTCCAGAGATGAGTAGAAGATAGCCATACTTGTACAGATAATAACCAAGAGTTGAAACAGCAGCGTAGAAAAGTGCGTTAAAACAGCTGTGACATGCTAGAGCAGTGAGCAGGAAGGAAAGCGTCCTCTGTAGCGCCACCATCACCTGGTCTATGTCCTAACACACGTCTGTGAAGCCGCTGTTGTAATAGATGGCCGACGAGGCATCCAGTCAGCAGCAGGACCGTCCGAGCACAGAGCTGAGTCTATGCGACTAAACCAAACTCTTCCGCGGCACGCAAATGTTGATGGAGATGAAAAGTCCCCGCGATTAACAGCTGATCGTCCAGCCGAGAGCAGTCGATCCCAACCCGCCGAAAACCATTTGACACCAGCCAATAAGTGCCAATCCTCATCAGAGGAAATATAATTTTGGCGGACAAAAGGTCTTCAGGTAAGGATGGCTGGCGCGAAACAGACGTTCCGAAGCTTTGCGAGATCCCGAAGCAAAGATGATTCGAAACACTGATCCGAAGCGTGATTCAAAACACCCACGTCACGTGACAACGGCTAAATGAAGCGTCTAAGGCTGCGTCCGAAATCGCGTACTTCCCTACTATATAGTATGCGAAAAACAGTACGCGAGCAGAGTAGTATGTCCGAAATCATAGAATTCGAAAAACAGTAGGCGAAAAGTACCCGGATGACCTACTACTTCCGGCGAGATTCTGAAGTGCGCATACGATGGACACTTTACTATCCCATGATGCCACGGGAGCGGAGTTGTCGTCGTTATATTTGAAAAATGGCGGAAACCGGAGACGCGGCTGTTTTCAAGTGTAAGTACCTCAGAACACATTTTTTGTTTCTTTGTGGTTAAATTGTATCTTTTAACATCATATAAGTAAACGATTGACTTGTTAAAAGTTTAAATAATGTAAATTGAGGGTGTCCTTTTTCAGCCAATTCAGAAAAAGTATAGTTTTATCATCATTACGAGTAGACCAAGCTAATGTTTATTCAGCTAGCTAACACTGTTTTCTTTAAACAAATATGTTCGTTGTTTAGCAGTTTAATGAGATAGTTACAAAACGTCAGTAAATTGAAACGATTTTATTTATCCTTTACCAGTGTTGATATTATGAAAATATTTGTTGGCTACATAGCAATCTACTGTTATCAAGTGCACCTCAACTTGTCAATGTAACATTAATAGATTGACCATAGTTTATCACATGTTAAATTCTTTGTTGATTTTGCAGGGGCTGATGAACACACCCGTGTTCTAATTGAGTGGAGAGTGGCTAATGAAGCCCTCTTCACTGGGAAAAGAAATGCAGCAATCAAAGGTTTTGAGTAAGTATACAAGACAAATGTGAAATGTAATTTTATTCAAGTACTGTAGATTAGTTATTTGTAGATGTAAACATTTATACTCAAGCTCTTACTGCATTTCTTTTATGCTTGATTTCTGTGCATTTATTGCAGAGTTTTTATCACAGAGCAGAGCCTACAGGGCAAAATGTCTGCTGTTCAGATAAAAAAAAAATGGGAAAACCTTAAACAAAAATATAAAGTAAGTTTATTATTATTATAGTTAACCACAAAATGAGAATTCTGTCATGATAGAATCATGCTCATGTTTGGCCCTGTAATGCAATCATTTAATGAATGTTATGTTTTATAATATAATTGACTGTCTTGATATTCTGTTTCCAAATATTTGTAGGATCTGAAATGTCCACAGACTGGGGTGAGCACTGAGGATGGGGGTGTAACAGCAGCGTCCTGGAAATGGTATTCTGCCATGGATGAGGCAATAGGGGGCAGACCCTCCATCACACCACCCACCCTTATTGCCTCATCTGGTCCAGATGTTGCTGTTACCTCTCCATCCTCAGTGAGGTCAGAGCGTGTAAGAGTAGGGAGGAAAAGGAAAGAAGTTGAGGAGCTGATCCGAGAGATGGAGGAGAGGGAAGCTGAAAGAGAACGAGATGCCATTGAAAGGGAGGAGAGGCGATGGAGAGAGATGGAGGAAAAGGAGGAAAGAAAAGAAAGAGAGCGACGAGAGCATGAGAAGAGGCTAGAACAGGAGGCCAGAGAAAGAGAAGAAAGAAGAGACCGAGAAGTGAGAGAGAGAGAGAGAGGAAAGATTCCTTCAGCTATTAGCAATAATTGCAAAAAAATAATAGTAATAAAGAAATTAAATGATACACACTCTCTCTTCATTTTTTGTTAGTAAGTTCACTGTGTAGTGCTGTTTTAGCAAGTTTTATTACAAAACACTTAATTCCCAGGGATTTACAGTAGCTAATTGTCAGTTGTAAAGTCCTTAATGTGTGACATTGAGTAATTAATATTTTTAAAGTGTTTTGTGTGTGTATTTTGTAGCAGATTCCAGATGGTTTTTGAAACAGGCAAATTGCAGGTATATCTGAAAAATATATTGTCTGAATATGAGTGCCACACTGTAGAGAAATACCCACACACTCCAGACACCTTTGAAATGTATTTACTTTATTTTTGTGTATTTAACTTTTAAATGGATACAGAATACAAAGCTTAAAACAAAATCACATAACTTTGGCATAAAGTAGTATTATAGAGCTTAAAGCAATACCAAAAGGAAAAGTATTTAAACATTTGTATTATAGTGTCATCATGATGAAAGAAAATGAACTTCAGCAGCTTCAGTAAGGTAACTTTCACAGGTATCTTAAAGATCTAAAGGGACTTTGATAATAGCAATCTCATTTGTAGGGCATCACTTTAAAATAATTCAATATGTTTCTTTCAACACATGTGTACATGACGAGGACTTTACCCCTTGGGCAATTTTTGGATTTCCACTTGAAGTAAAAAATTTGTACAACATTAAGCTCAAATATGTGATATGTAGCTAGAATTGTAAAGATTTGGTATACAAATTTACACACCGCCTAAGGCAGTGTGCCAGTGGTTGGTGTGTCACCTCTAGGGACCACTGTAGCTCCGAGATCCCCTGTCGATTAGCCTGGGTCTGCAATATCCCCAGTTACCATGTGCAGCCGCGAGGAGGCCCGACAGGAGTCTTGGTGATGGAGAGGCTTTGTCCAGCAGCTGTAAGCCAGAGGGATGCACACAGATAGCCATGCACCTCTCTAACTACTACTACTGCACTGTACGCATCACAGCACCATGTGGGCTGTGCCCACACACACACACCTAACTATTTACATAACTAATATAACTAACATGGACAAACTGGAACACTGTCAATCTGAGAACAAGAACTGATTTTTAGTGTCTTAACCTGTTGAAGTGTCTTTACAGGTAATCATGCTCATGAAGAGCAGGCA